>JBAIAA010000457.1:0-1426464 GCA_037893245.1 Crossaster papposus
AGACAAGCTAGACCCGGTTCCCTCATCTAGAGGAACCTTCGTCACCCCCTTGTGGCAGCAACACACCACCCCCTGGGGGTCCTAGCCACTAAACACAGCTGCGTCAATCTCGTTTATTAATAAACCAGGCCGAAACAGGTAAATTTATCGATCAGAGGGCTGGTGCATCGATATTCGCGTGCCCTCAGTGGCTTTATTCCGGATGGACGCCGAAAGATAGAGAGATAGAGGGTCAAAAAGGGAAAAAACTTATCGAACGAAAGTCTTGGAAAGACCACGGGGTTAGTTTGGAGGAAACAGTGGCGTTTGATTCTGATTCTTTGATTTGTGGTAGGTCAGATGTATTTGGTTCTATAAAGGAATTCGCCCGATTGGAAGCCAAAACTACGGTGGTGCCACGCGCACGCGCTCACCGCGTGCGTATTAACAGACGACGCGCGCGCGCCTTCTTGATTACCCTAATGGTGGAAGGAGCCCGAAGTGCGTGCGTGCTATCCGAGTGCGTCACGCGCAGAAAATGGCTACCGCTGAATTGGTCTATTGCCGCGGTATATGAGAACCATCACAAGCAGATAGGGCAAATCACAAAACGTTGAAACTACAGCGTGTCTCTTGAACAAAATGGTGAAACTAAAAAGCACTATTTCAATCATCACTACAAAATACTACAAAATACTACAAAATACTACAAAATACTACAAAATACTACAAAATACTACTTGAGTAAACTGCAGTATGCAGTGCTCTTGCTTCCTGTGAGAATTGTGCAGTACTTGTATTTTGTATAGTTATATGTACTGTATCTCCAAGTTTATGCAAAGACGTAAATATTAGGGCATCAACTACAGTCAAGTATAATTATATTGATGAATGCAACAAGTTGTTTCTGCACAGTTACCACAACACTGCAGTATTCGATTTCTTAATTATTGGGAAGTTTATAATATAAGAACAAGATACCCCTAGTGGCCAACTTTATCCTTCACGACATACATTGTAAACCCCAACTAAGTTCTTCTAGTCAGCGCCACACAACGGCCGTAAATTCACCGACATTGTGAGTTGATCATACACCGGCAGCCAACGGCATCACTGCCGCCAACACGTGTTCTCTTCCGATCCCCCCCCCCCCCCCCCCCCCCCCAAAAAAAAAAGTCATATCATCCGCGTTTCCGTTTGGAAGCTCTCCGTGTTTATGCTTTTGCTAATGACACCGTACGTTCCTTTGTGGAAGAAAAAAAGAAGAAAAAAAGTATGTTTCTGTATTTGCCCCAATACTGTCTCTGTTTGGTTGGGTTGGTTTGGGCAGGGGTCTAAAGGGGGCCTTGGAGCAAGACTTAGCCCTGGTGCAAGGCACGTGGATGTGTTGATCTTAGCCTTTTCGTTCTGCACGCTGCAAGGCACCCAGTGTTTACTTTTGAGACCAGCGTTTGTTCAGGCTTGCATGTGTTTTTTCTCGGGGACTAAATGCATGCCGTGGGCCGCATTAGCTAACGTCTGAATGCCCCCGCCATTCATCACTTCATACAGACTTCGAAGCAAGCTAGACCACTTTTTTTCATCCTATCTGTTTCCTTCGTTTTGCTTTCTTTTCTTGTGGTAATTATCGATGATGTCATCTTCGTTATTGTTGGCCTCGCAGTATTTAATCTGCGCACGGGGCCGAGCGAATTTAGCGAGACAGAGATTTGATGAATGCTGCGCTAATTAAAGCTCAGTTGATATTTGATTGTTCGCGCAATGCCGGAAACTTGCAAAACAAAAACAATGTCAGGCAGATTGGGACACAATAACTATGATGATTATTATAATTGTTCACTTGGTGATAAAACCATGAAAATTGGCACAAAGTCAGAGTATGTCACAAGAAAGATATTTGGATACAGGGCCATCGCAGATTTGACTTTTGAAAAAATACATGAAGGTAGAATAACATGCAATGGCAGCCATTTCGACAATTTTGATTTGTTTTTCTTCGAAAACCTTAGTACTAAAACTATAGTCATTTTTCTCTCTTCCAGTTTTTTTTTCCCGCCCAAAATTTGATAGGCGCAAAACTGTTACGAACAAAAAAAACACACACAAATTGTTTGAAAACCTTTTGGGAATGTAGTGTCGAGCCTTGGCTTTGCCCGCGTGTGTGTGTGTTCGTACGTCGTGTATATATTGACTCTGTATCCTTGTAATGTCAATGGGTAAACACTGTAGCCAGAGATGTCGATAATGATAGAGATCATTATCATACGGTCAATTGTGGCGGTCGTGTAGGCGCTTAATTGACGGTTTATAAAACACAATTGCGGCTTTTCTTGCCCTCACAACTTTTCTCTCTGACGGATTATTTTAAAATTGTACATTGTTCAATTCCTGATTTATCAGAGGGGAAACAAATCAGATTCAGCTTACAAAACGAGTGACCTGTTGCCATAGATACCTGTAGAAACCTGTGCCGTATAGTAAACACAAATTAAATTAAAATAATTTTTACTTCAGAAAAAAAAAATTGCCTGAAATGTTTCGAACATTTTTACAGTTATGCCAGTGATTGTCGCTTCTAGATAGTGTACACCATTTGCAAAAAAAACAAAAAAAACCTATTAAATTATTATAAAATACCTTACTTGAATATAAGTAAATAACAGTCTCAAGAATCCCGTGAATTCAAATAACCTGGTGTGCTGTGGTTTTCAAGAAAAGTGAAATTTTGTATCAATTTCCAACCTGATTGCCGGTCGGTAATCGTTGGAAGAAAACAAAATGATAATTTTCAAACCAATTTATTAAATTTATTAAGAGTCCACTCTTTATTTGCAATACGGTTACACATCTGTAACAAACAAGTCTGGGTTTTTTTTACCTAATAATTCCCCGACGTCTGTAGTAAATTTACGGTCTGTAGTAAATGTACTGTCTCGTCTAAAGGACGTCACGGAACCAGACTACAAGAACAAATTTTGTTCTGGGTTTTTCCAGTGTCTATAAACACAGCCACTTTAAACAGGTCAGCATCACAATGTTGAACCCCCTAAAACACATCGACTGTCAAACAGAATTAGGGAGAAGCAAATGGTATAATTATATACCAAAGATTCCCCCAAACCAATATTGTTGGGCTTTGCGAGAACACAATTATAGTGTACTTCTACCTCGTTGGCCATTGGAGGTTTTTAAGAGGAAATCTTGGTGTAGTTGCTGCTTTCAATCAAGAAGAATCATATCCCACAAGGCCTCAAGAGCTATAGACTTATGTTTCACAACAGCTCAGTATAATAACAGTGTTTTGACCCTGAAACCGTGAACGAAAAAGGTATTGATAAACACAATGGGATAACTAAGAGGTTCCCTTTTAATTGAAATAAGATTGGAGGTTGAACAAAGAAAACTGACTATGTACAATTAGGTATGAATCTTCAATTTCTAGAACGCTGTACCGAATATTCTCTACCAACTGAGCTATTCATGTACTAGGGCTGTGCATCCGAACCGGATGCTCGAGTACCCGACCGTTGATGTCACGTACCAGTTCCATATTATGGAATCGAATAGCCGTAATTAACTTTTTTGGACGATGAAAGCGAAAATGTCATTTGTTGGGAATTTTCACAAATGAAACCAGGCAATGATGGGAAAACGAAATATATTTAAAATAAAATTGATGATGCTCACGGATTTGCAGCTTGCACCTTAAAGCAAAGCTCGCTGTAAACACTTAATCTTGCTGTATAATACAGAACTTTATGAACAAGCTGAAATGGAACTTCTATGACTTAAATTTGGGATTGGGTTTCTTTAACGGGTACCTCCGAATGAATGCATCGGACGTTAGAGTTTTGCTATAAGAAAATGTAGAGTTGTATGATCGAGTCCCTCCAAGTCATATTACAAGTCCAGACACAAGTACATCCTCAAAAGCCAGTCGCAAGTAACTGGATGAACAATGACACAAGAATGCTCTTTTGTCAAAGCTCATTTTGAGGAGCTTGTCGTTTGAATTGGAACTATGAAGGGCTTGTGATGGACTTGCGGTAAACTCAACTGCATCCGTGTGGCTATAGATCACTGGCTTACGAGAACTATAGCACTGTCAACCATAACCCTATACACGCCCCCTCGTCAGTAGATCATTGTTAAGTCATAGAAGATTAATCAGGTTAAAGGATTAAGCTGTCCTCTGCCATTGTATGAGGTTGTCTTGTGTTGTGACTTGTGGTTTTCCCCTCCGGTAAAGGAACAGACAATGTAAAAAGCTTCAGCAGCATGCTTGTGAAACTGAATAGGAGTGCACAATGGTACAAGTTTCTTTTTCAATGGCTGAAAACCATGAGAGCGTTCTGACATTTCGTGAGGATTGATTGACATGATGTTCAAGCTATTGGACTTAAGAGTAGACCACGATATGCAGAGTTAAGGGTCTTATAACACCGCTGCTAGTTGGCAAATAGATTCACTAAAATCATGAACACAAAATGCAACACTTTGTGTTGATAACCGTGACACCCCTAAAAAAGCACCGCCTATCACACCCTCAGCTAAACAGATATATACGTTATGATGTGCAATGTAAATGTTTTAATTTAAATTTTATAGTTTTATTTTCACAATTTGATGTGGGAAGACAGGTTTGACCATAGTAATATCTATTACTTTTGTTTTCCCATTGCCCATCTTTATTGTGATATAGTTTTTATGGCATGAATAAAATAATAATAATAATAATAATAATATCATGTTATAGTCTTGTCTATCTCATAGTCAAATTTGAACAAATCCGGCGATAAATTGGGAGCAAAAATTACCGATTAAAGTACACAACATCAACATCTGTTTAGTAACTTTATGTAATAATAATATTTGCCTCGTGAACATGACATGTATTACGACAAAAACAAATAGGACGGCAACAGCTAACAATAATCAGGCAGATGTATAGTTAAAACAATTTCAATCAAATGATAAAAGCGTGGATTTTAGCGCATGAATAGTATTTCACGAGAAAGATACTTGGCTATAGAGGGCCATCGCAGATTGGCCTTTTTAAACATATAGGTATAATAACAAGCAGTTTTCAAAATGGTATACCATTGCCTGTTTTCCTACCAGGGGCCAATTTCATAGGGCTGCTAAGCACAAACATTTGCTTAGCATGACAATTTGTCCTTGGCAAAAACAAGGTAACAGACCAAATTTTCACCTGATCTTTATTATTCTGGATTGATAATCAGCTGTTTTTTTGCTTATCATGAAAGACATGTATAATTTCGGCTGGTAACCTGTTTTTAATGAGCAAGACATTTTTGTGCTAAGCAAATTTGTTTGCTTAGCAGCTCTATGAAATTGGCCCCTGTTTTAAAGGTCAAATTTGCGATGACCCTGTAGCCAAATGTCGTTCTCATGTCACACTGATCGTGTGCCAAATTTAATTCTTTTATCATCAAGTGAGCATTTTATATCATTATTGTGTCCCAATCCTGACTATACACCAACGTTCGTCTCTTTTTCAGTGTTATAAAAGCAGTTGATACTCAAATTGCATGTATTTCAAAAAGCTTCCCTGGTGAACAGGTACCTTAGTTTTCATTAAATCGGTTAATTTCACCTGTACAACGTGCAACCAGTTTTGTTCTCATTGTCAATGGTCGAAATCTCAATGTGCCATCAAATCAAAGTTACGATAATCGAATGCTAAATTATTTAAAAATGCACTTGTCCACCAAATGTCAATTGGACGTGTTTTTAAACGGTTTATAGCAGAATGACCTTTAAAAAAAGGGTTCGCCAAGAGCAATTTGGAGGCCAGAATGATCTGCAGATGCCGCCTAAGCAATTAGTCCGAACAAAAGCAATCTTCATATTCTAGAGACAACACCTGTTGTTGTACGAACATCATATTAACATGAGGCTGTTGGGTTTTAATACAAAATCCCTACGCAACTGCCTGCAACAAGGGTAAACAAAAAAAATATGTTGTCCTTGAAAATGGCAACAACAAAAATTGCACAGAAATATTTTTTGGCACCCGAGTGCTTGATTTCCTGGAGAACAATAACCAGCGCAGGCGAAAATAGAAAAGAAAAAAATCCACAAAACAAAAGCTGTGAAGGGTTTGAGATGACGCTGAGAATAGTGGGAACATAGCCAGGTGATTTTGCGCTAATGGCTGAAACAGATGCTGCCACTATTTTTTTTTCGTTTAAAAACGAAACTAATTTCGTGAATGACGATATATGAGTCTTGCATGTGAAATAGTAATTTCCATGCAATTGCGCATTAACACAGCTGCATCAGGTTTTCGGTTTTGTGGTTAAAATCATGATGCATAGTTTATAATTAACGGTTTTGGGAATACAATTAGGACGTTTGCATGTGTGGATACATTTATGTCATTTATGTTTAAGCGCGTGTGGTCTTTATGGAACACTAATGACCCGTACAAATTCCATTAGGCTGACATTGAAAACTAAGTTGTCAATGATCTACTGCCAATAGTTAATTAGCATTTACATCTTAACATAGTGTACTATTATACTCAGCAAATTGCGATGGAGAAAATATTATGTAAGGCCTTCTGGCAAAGAAAAATCCAAACAATGAATGGAGGATTTTGTTTGGTTTGTTTTTAGACGTATTGATATCTGTAGTCTTTGGTAGGTCTATTAAAGGTAGTATACACCATTTGCAGATATCGAAAATATTTACACTACCGAATTATTAAGAAATATATAACTCATTTGAAAGTAAATAATGATTCTAGGCATTCAGCAAAATGATTGCGCTAGATATCCTGTAATTATTCCGAAAAATAGAATTTTATAAAGAAAAATTCGGGATCGCCGGACGGCGATCGCGAAAAAACACACAGATAACATAAGAATAACTGCTCGACGCCGGTTGAAAACAAACGCTGTTTTTTGTGTTTTTCTCGGCATCCATGATTGTAAAACTTCGAACAGGTCAGTTAAACGATATTTACTATAAAATACAACCCCCAAAATCTACTTATTCATGATAATTCGAGCAATTACCAATGGTGTATCCTACCTTTAACCACACTTTTTTAATAAATAGTTAATAAATAGTACAAAAGTAGTGAAAGTAGTGTCCTTCAAATTGTTCAAAATAGCTGCCATTACCTGTTTATTCTATATATTGGACAAACCTGCAATGGCCCTATAGCCAAATATATTTCTCATGACATACTCAGACTATGTGCCAAGTGTCATGCTTTTATCATCAAGTGAACAATTCTTTGGTCATATTTTGGCCCCAATCTGTCTGACTAGTAGAATTTTTACAATTTATTTGTTTTCTTCAAAATGGCTGCTATTGTTATTCTAGCTATTCTACCTATCGCAAAATGTGCGATGGCCCTATAGTAAAATATCTTTCTCATGACATACTCTCTGTGCCACATTTCATGCTTGTATTATCAAAGACACAACCCCATCATCATCACTAACCCTATCACCTATCTAAGATAAGAGTAAGACTCATGATCATTTCACAAGAACCCCCTACACTGCACTCTTCTAGCAAGGCCGCGACACAGAGTACACAACCTCATCGAATCCCCCCCCCCCCCCCTCCCTTTCTGACAAATTGCTAGCAAATACTGCGGGCCTCTTCGCTCCACGGTTATAAAGTCCTCCGCAAAACGAGCAATGGTATTTACCGAGGCCGCGGTATATAGCCCGTACTCCCTCGGTAAACCCCGGCCGCGCGACGCTCTGTTATTCCACGGCCCTCCCTACCGCTGTATTAAAAACGGAGAAAAGTGTGTGATGTGCGTACATTGGTGGTCGGGTTTGAATACAAATAAAAACACTCCTTGTCATTTTTTTTATTCTTCGGCTGGCAGGGGTTTGTTTTCTTTCTGATTCTGCGAGGCTGAGAGGTTGTTTTGACGGGTGAACAAACACAAGGGCCTAAATGACCCGGGCGTCATAATTAGCAGTGGTATACCACAACGTACGCGTGCGTGTTTGTTTGATGTCAATATGGGTTCTACATGCAAGTAAGACAGAGAGTGCAAGTTATTTCAGCGTGGTTCGGAGAGTTTAGCCCAGAAATCGTAATTAGTGTTACAAGTCACACGCTGGCGCGGTGGTAATTAAATTCGGGCTGGGAGTAGCACGGACAAGTCCAAGGTGCAACAAGCCCACAGACTGTTACAACAAGTCGAAGCTAGATAGAAACAAACACTGGATTGTTATACTGGATAGTCTGAAATACAGACAAGTGATCATCGAATCGCGATGAGTATCACCTTCTGCCGCGGTCGATGCCCATACTCATGTTTTGTGTTCAGAACAAGTTGTGATGAACCCCAACCCATTGATCACTCCATCTAAGTTATTATATCAACATCCAGCTAATTATGTAGACTGAGGAACATTTGAAGAATAATATGACCCCCACATGAACTTTGACCTCAGTAATCAGATGACAAATGCTGTCTTCCTACCCAAGGGTCACTGCAACCAAGTTTCATGAAAATCCACGAAAGCATGTAAAGGTTATACATTGTTCCCCCAAAACAGACACATGGACATACGGACAAACGGACGGACATACTTTAGGAGTGCCCTAACAACTTAGTTTAGGCGACACAAAAACATTTGCTCCTCGTAATAAGCATTGTTATTAAACAAAATTAAAAACTTTAAATCAAATTTGTTATGATCCTTCAGTAACCAGACTTTTCTCATTAATAATAATTAAGCCAAGACAAATTTCCAATATAAATCAACATTTCTTTTCCAATGAGAATCACAGGGCAAAAACAAAATACAGTGTTCAAAACTTAAACATTAAACAGCCTTCAGTTCTTCCCAAAGAAAGATGAAAAAAGCTGAATTCCATGAATGATGGCACTTGAGTTTCTAACCAACAATTACAAGTCCTTTCAAGTTCAAACAAACAAATCTATCACACCTGCTCTCAAATTAAAACAATATCGTTGTAAATTGTGCTTGTTAAGATGATTTTCGTGTCAAAAACTAAATTCATGCCAAAAAATGAAACAAGCGAATCTAATCAATTCAGTAATCGACTATTATTTATAGAAGTGTCTTCAGCTAGCTGCGAGCAACATAAACAGGCATTTCGGATGTGACAAATCAAAAGTCTGACTCTCCCGATCGATTTAATGGCTTTGTCATTGACGGGAGAAGAACACACAAGAACTAGGAATCCACGTGGTGGGCTTGTTCATTCCACCGCTCGCGACCGAGCAATCCACGCCGTCAGGCACCGCGCGACACAAGCCGTCGTTGCCCGTAGTGCAACGGTACTACGCGGTTCCCGTACTACTAGTGCGTGCATGCAAAGCACGCTGGGCAAAATCCAATACGCGTATGCCCAATGAACAGCATTACAACAATCAATACATTGATTGGGCTGTATATATACACTTTAGCTTCCGTTTGGACGGGCATTTTGTCGGCCACGGTAAAAAAAAAAAAGAGGAAAAGAAAGAAGGGGAATACAAGGAGAAAACAGAATTATACAGAGCCAGACTTGTCAGTTTCAGGGGTAGAAGACGACAAAATCTTGTAGAGATCGTGGAGTAATTTGTTTGTCTGTCAGCTTACATGGCTGCCGAGAGGCCATTGTGCAGTGGAGCATGTTTACTTAAACTACGCAACATTCGCCGATTAGATTAGACCCTCCTTTTCTCAAGGATTACGGAATCACTTCCCGTCCATCTCAACAACTACCCACCCCAACTCCCTCCCCCAACCAATCTAAAACTTGTTTCAAATTGTGTTTTGTCTTAACTGAAGGCACAAGAAAGCTTAGTTTCAGGTCGCCTTCCAACGCTGTGGCCCAGATTCGATTCCTTTCCCGGTCTACCTGTGGATTTGGTTTTCTAGTCCCTACCCGATTGTGTGGGTTTTTCCATAATTTAATTGTTTTCTGTGATTTTTCCTTTAAAATATTCTTGTGGAGACATCTAACTCATCGAATTTCCTTGTGGTGTCCTCTATTGTTTGTGGGTCTCCACAGGGTACCGAATTTTGAAATCTGACAGGAAAATTTTGCTCTCGTAAAAATAACCAAATCGGCAAAATGGCTGCCACAAAAGTATCCTCGAATTTCTCTTCCTTTATGACACCCCTCCCCCTTCTCCAACAAAGGTTTTATCTTAAAATTAAACCACCAGATCTTCGAACAAGTGGTATGCTGCTTTAAAGGCATCCGTTAACAAAAAATCTGGACCTCGGTCGTCAGGGCAACCGAACAGCGAGGCAGACAGCTGAAAATTCTAGGGGAAGCCCGCAGCGCAATTCTCAAAATTAGTTTCTTATCACTGAGCTATCAGGGCAGACTCATCTTCGCCAAGCGCTAGCGGAGCTGGGAGCCCGTGCAGGGCGCGCGAGCGCGTGGAAGACACAGCAAAAAACCTAGTAGCTTGTGAGCTTGTTCCCTCGCTGGCTTGCTTGTTTCGCTGCCGGGACCCCAAGGTGTCCATTTTAATGATGAGAACTAATGCTCTCGGCAACATCATCTCCTACCAATATACATGTACTTGTTGTACATTGTACGTGCCTTAAATAAATTTACACGCGCGATAACACTTTTTTTGTATTTTTTAACGCTTTTTTTTGTTTTGGGCCGGGAAGCCGCATTTCATTTTCTCCATTAATACTAGTCTAGCAAAATGCAGTTGTTGTAACGCAAATCTTTGTTTTAATTACGATGAGTTAAAACAAATGTGTTATATAGTCATGCAGATTGGTGTAAACATTTGTTCAATCAAATTATAAAAGCATGGAATTTGGCACACAGTCATAAATATGCCATTAGAAAGATATTTGGCTACAGTGCCATTGCAGATTTGTCTTTTTAAGAAAAAATAAATATACAAAATGGCTGCCATTGCTTGTTATTCTACATATTTTTATTATTTTGTTTAAAGATAAATCCGAGAGGATCCTATACTATAGCCAAATATCTATCTCGTGACATACTCTGACTGTGTGCCAAATTGCATACTTTCATCATAAAGTGAACAATTATATCATATTTGGCACCAATCTGCCCGACTATTAATGAATTCTGGAAAATCTCTGCTGCAGTCTGCCCATCTGTGAAACCTTGGTTTGTCATAGTTTAAATACAAAAAGGGTTAGTTTTAACCATTATGTTAATTTAAACCCATCGCAATGCGTCTTGGTGTTTTTTTCTTTTTCTCTCAGTGTCTGTCTGCCTATCATTGCGACCATTTCCTTCACCGTGTCCCATAATTCATTTTCTTGTGCCACGAAGCCAGCCCTCCCTAGGTACCTTATAGTATTAAAGAAGAGACAATTTTCATCATTTATTTATCTTTTTCCCCTGTCTCCCCTTCGTTGTATACCGCGGGGACCCAAACCATTGTGCGACTGTGTCCATTCCTTGGGGGTGCCTCCCGTTTCGTTAATCAACTTTACCCCATCCGCACTCTATTCGCGATTCACCCGATACCTGCGTCCCCCTCTCTACTCTCATTGTTGCGTGTGTCCCCCGGTCGCTAAAAAGTTCAATGACAGCCAAGGGAGACTTTATACAATTAAATAACGCTCGGTTCCCGCTGGGCTAGCTACATAGGCCGTGCGCGTCGTCGAGCGCGCGAGGGGGATGCGAAATTTAAACAGTTTTCATTCAGCGGGGAAAAAAACGGGCGAGGATTATTGTGAGAACCTCTCTCTTTCTCTCTCCATGAAGCAAGCGCACGGTTTGATGATGTTTTCAGGAGAAAGGGTTATCCTTGATCGGGGGTATTGAGTAAACGGAGGTTGTCTGGCTCCGTTCCCAGCTGATTCCACACTGCGTTATTGCGCCAGGTTTGCTGGCGCTAGTAGTGCCAACCACGCAAGCTGTGGCATAAAGGATCAGGGGAGAAAAGGGTGAAATACGGTCTGCATTCAACGACAACTTGCCTTGGTTTCGGAGGCAACATTACAGGCAGCCGAAAGGGGGACACCGCATCAACAAGGTCAAAGGCGCGAGGAGCAGAATCGACAGCGTGCGCGCACAACAACAAGGGGTTAAATTTACAGCACGCGCGGGGACAATGGAAAGGGGTTGACGCGCCCACAATGCCATTATATTAAAGTAACACGGTGCTGAAAAGCCGCTGTTGTTGTAGCATCGGCGTCATTGTGTGACACAACGTGTAGGCCTATGCGCCGAATACAAAAGACGGCCAATATTGCGCCGGCGGAGTATCTGTTGCAAAATGTTGCTGGAGCTCAGATATAAAAAAAAACCAAGGCGCTGTGTGTGTGTAGATGGGGACCTAAGGGATAATAATATGATATATAGGTGACTGTCTGTGTCTCTCAACTGCATATGCGCTGCATGGAGTGTAGTGGGGAGAAGGCCAAACCGAAGATGTATTTATAAGCGAATGACTGGATGAAAATAGACACTATACGAGACGGCTATTTTGGTGGTATCATCAATACAAAACGATCAGCATTCCAATGTGTTCTGGTCGCATGGCTCTCTTATTCTTTTGTTCAAAGGGCGAGCAAACGGCTAAGAATTAATTAAATGGTAAACCTAACTCATCTTTTGGTGTCCGTTTTACAGGGTCTGCAAAACAAAACTGAACAAAAAGAGAGCAGTCATCACTAAATTGCGACCAATTACATGACATATAATTCTGCTTCATTGAGAGAAATATGCCCGGTGACACAAAAAGCAAGTGATCCCTCGGATCACCGTGTCGCGGTTGATCGTTATGTTCTTAAAAAAGTAAAAAATGTTCTGCATTTGTAAACGATGACCATAATGACCCCTACTTGACCTTTGACCTCAGTAGTCACATGAAGAATAATTGTGTCTTTCTAACCGGCCAAGGGTCACTGCATCCAAATTTCATCAAACAAGCATTTATTCTCGTTTACTTTACCTGAAACTTAAACATACATACGAACAATGACCTCTATATTAATATAAATTGATACAAAATTCCACTGTTTGTGTAAAAAAAATTACTGCACACCAGGTACGGTGATTTCGCGGGATGCTTGAAGACTATTATTCACTTACACTCAAGTAAGGCATTTCATAATAATTCTGTAGTTTTTTCTTTTTATATTTGCAAATGATGTATAGGCCTACTACATGTCTTCCATAGATTTGAGCTACACTCATAAATTAACACAACAAACTTTCATAATACTATCAACAACAACAACAAACAATCTCAGCTTGCAACAAAAGACAGCTTCTATTTCTTCTCATCAATGCCGTGTGCATTTTTTTTCTCAACACTCCAAGTATTCCGTTTAACCGGTGCCCAATGAAGCGCGGCAACCATCGATGCGTCTAAATCGTTGCCCACTGAAACACACTGTACATTTCCTTAGATTCCGGGGTACGGGTACAACCATCCAAATATAACATAGGATTCAAACCTCAGTCAAGCGTGGGGATTTTTCCCCCCCTTATACCGTCTAGCTGTTTTACATGTAATCACTTTATCCTCGCGCGCTTCTACTGTTTTTGTAGCCAGACTGGGTTGTTTGCGATTTTTATCTTTTTCAGTGTTATCGGGTCAATCGTACTGCGCATAAACAGTCCAATGCAATTCCATAGATAGTTTGTGGTTTTGTTTATAAGAACTTTTTTTTTCTGAGTGCCAAAATATTTGGACGATGCTCAGATTTCTTGAAATGTCTGATTTGAGTTCAGACAAATGTTGACGGAAGTGGTTTTTATGGTTATCAAGATTAAGCCAGCATAAAGAAATTGAAGTCTAAGAAATGTTCGTTTTGGGAGGGAATATTTGTCCATGGAGGTTTTTGTACGCTTTTGTTATAGCAATTTAAAAGTGTCATACTTTTTTCTTTTTTATTATTATTATTATTATCATTTAATTTTGGCATAATTATATTCACATAATATTCGCATATATTCGCATAATTACCCACTTCAACATCATATATTTCCTCTTTAAGTGAAATTTCAACTTGAAATAGCTTTCCTTGTCTGACGGATGAAGTTGTCAATATCTGGTTTATTGTATTTGACTTGTGTAATCGCAAAATAGATGGATGAATCATGCTGGTTTCAAAATGGCGTCCTTAAACTAAAGCTAAAGTATACCCTTTGTATATCAAAAGTATACCAAATTATTGTTGAAAAGATTACTTGTTGTGCAAACATTAATGACACTAAACTCCCTGTGAAGTTATTCCTGCTGGCTAAAAGAATGTCATTTCGAAAGATGCGTTTCAGAGACACATTTTTGGAAATTTCCATGGTTTGTAATGGCGCTATTTATTGTCACTACGCGACACGCGCGTAGTGACAATTCATGTATGCTAATTGTGGTCACAATTCAAATTGTGCCTCGAAATCGCCAATGTTGTTTTCTCAACAGAGATAAAACTTCACCAGGTTAGTTGTCAAGCACCTTTCTTTAGATTTTGAACACAATTGCTGCTTCCAAGCGATACAATTTTACAACTGACAAATTGTCTATACCTTTAATTACACTTGTATACTTGTATCACTGTCAAAGGGTACATTAAATAAATAAATAAATAAATAAATAAACTATAATAATGTGCATGGATATAAATATTTTAACAGATAACCTGCTTCGTTTATCTTGTAAGACAATTCCACAACTCCATTTCACCCGATACATAAGCATATTAAAGCGAGAGGTTTTTTTTACAGCAGTTTTTGAGCCAGCAAAGACCGGCAATTTCACCCTGGACTTGGCAGGGAGATCTACATAATGCATTTCGCGTTTATACCGTTGAGTTTGTAACCACACTTGTTATGTTGTGTCTGACCATGAACGTACGCCGCCGTCGCAAACTTGGCACACGACAGATTTCAGAGCGTGTTATATTCGGTGGCGAATTCCCAAGGCGACTCCCCTGTATCACCGCAGCTAGCTAGCTCAGCGGAGCCAGCAGTTATGCCGCGTCATCCGTGAACATTTGGTGAAACCCCGCGATGCGTGCAAACGGACATTACACGTTCCGTTTCGCGGAGTTCCAATAAATTAATATAATTTTCGCTGCTTACGATACGGAAGCTATTTGGACACACGTGTGCTGCTGGCAACATGTGTGCGCTTGGAGGCCGGATTTGTTTTGTTAAAGGGAGGGGATTTGATTTTAAGGAGAATTCCTGGCTATTTCAAGAAAATATTTGATGTAAAAAAATAAAAATCTAATTAAAAAACTGTATATTAATCACTTGTGTAAAATATTGCACAGAACACGTATGCTATTTAATTCTGTATTCCAAAATATTGTTTAATATTTTTATTTTATTTTAAGTGTTCAAAACAAATCTTCCTACTAAAATGCATAACTGGTCTACCTTTTAATAAATAAATATTCAAATTAAACAATTAAACTTGAAGGTTTTTTTAAAATATAACGGCCTTTCTATATAAAGTGCGCTAAACCACCACCAAAACAGACAGCTGTATTTGATCCACCATTGGATGCAAATGCGAGATACCGCTGTTTAATTTCTGTTGCCATGGCAACAGCAGGGATGCAACAAAGGGCAGCCATTTTTTCCCTTCATCTTCTAATTGTCCTCTTTTTCTCATCAAGACAACAACAAGTGTGAATGCAAAACGATGGAAGATTATTCTGTGTATCCTTGTTTTCTTATTGGTGCTTCTATGGCAACGGTATAAATAGAACATCACTTCATATGCAAATGAGAGGAAATTCACTTCCGGGAATGGGGAATCGTTCACTACAGCGTTAGTAGGTGCGTGTGCGACGTGGTTTAACAATGGTTTCCGGTGCCGTAACAATGGGGGAAATTGCGCTGCCATTCTAAACCATTCTCGTCACCAAAAAAAGAAGATATTTGGCAAAAACGCCGAGCAATTAAGTCACCCACCCAGCCAGCCAGCCAAAAAATAATACATGTATGTATATAGTGGGTTTATGAATGATACGCCACAATATACAGCTTCTGTGTGGAAGCGCTGGTTAGACAGGCTTTAAGGAGTCAAAATGACTACAGGTGCCAAATACATTATGTAAAGAATGCAATAAATGGAGAGATAGGCGGTTAGGGGGAACAAACCTGTAGATTTTTTACAGAGGCCAGTAACAAACCTCAATCATCATATGAAGAATGCATTAAACACCTGTTGTTCATACTTATTATTATTATTATTATTATTATTATTGATTCGACCCAACAATATAGAATATACAAGGTAGAAACAAGACAAACATAATCAAAATGAAAACAAAACAAACTAACAGGTATACTAATGTAATACATGTGTATTTAAAATAATAACGCAATACATTTGTATAAACAAAATTGTGTGATATTAGGAAGTTTTGTTTATAATTTTCAAAATTCTTCCCCCCCCCCCCCATTATTTTATGGTGCTATAAATTATATTAGGCCTAGTATGAAGAAACACCACAATACATTGAACATGCACAAATGTTCATAATTATGTTAAAACAAAATTACATTAAAAAAAAAACTACACTGCCTTAATTTTAGCATTATGCTGTAATTTGTCTTGAAAAATTACATTTCTAACTGAGAACATTACCAATTATGTATTTGTTATCTTCACATGTACTGCGTACGGTGTATACGGGGTTTTTTTACCACAAAATGAAGGGTTGCAATTTATTTCACATGCATTCAAAATGCCTGTCTAGTATTAGGACACATTAAAAATCTACAAGAGCTCATTTTTTTAAGGGAAGTTCTTGGCCAGCAGAATAAAATGTTTTCATCTGTAAAATTCCTAATGTAATATTTTGATAACCTCTGCGTTTGGCAACGCCATAAGTGTGTCGCCATTTTTGTAGTCGACTCGAGTCTGCACGCGAGGGTTCTTTAAGGGGAGAGGTTCCACGATTCCTCGCCGCTGCGCTTCGAAGCAACAGTCGCTTTTAGAAGGAAGAAAAAAAAACCTCCTTGCCTCGGCGCGGCCTGGGCAAGCGTTTAACGGCGGAGTAATTGCAGTCTTGGGTTACCCTAAAAGCTGGACTATTGCGGCCAAAATTTAATTTTTTCCTTTGCGCAAATTGGTAATGGAGTTGATTTGTGGCGGGGTGGGCTCCGTCGTTTGGCCGTGCTCGAGCGACAATTGCCGGGGAAAATTGCCATTTGCGGAATTGGGTTTTGGGCTGTGTGATTTGCCGGGCCGGGGCCCATAACATGATGTTGTATGTTGATGTGATGGAGTACGCAATCAAAAAAACGTGACCGCAGCTTGTGGTAAATTCATGTACATGTTTTATATGATGAGCGGCCGCAGTTTATTATATTAACTGATGTCTGATGCTGCTAAATATTGCTGGTCGCTAAAATTGTTGTTGGTCGTTGGATGCAAGTTTGCTCCCACGTGACTGATCCATTATTACTGCCGAGGTAATAATATGAACTAAGCCAAATCGTGGCCCAACTAAAAAATGAAATTGTCCTGTAAAGGTGTTATATAGGCTTACACCATTTTAAAACATAACAAAATACTGAATTATAATGACATACCTCTATGTGAATAACGGTCAGAAGCATTCTGTGAAACCACGACACCTTGTGTGTCGTGGTTGTCAAGAAAAGTGGGATTTTATATCAATTTCCAACGATTGCCAGAAGGCAATCGTTTCCAATCGATTGGAATCGTTGGAAAGTTACTCTACATAACGTAACCTAATACTACAACATACTACTTGAGGAAAACTGTAGTGTGTAGTACTCTTTCTATACTGGCCTATATGAGAATTTAGTAGTATTTTGTAGTGCAATGTACTCAGTGTATAAATGCCTATAGGACGATAGGGTTAAACAATACATAAATAAAACAGCGAAAGGAATGCATCTTAAAAGGTAAGATGTACACCATTTGTAGAAATCGACAAATTTTACTACCGAATTATTAGGAAATATCCCATTTATTTGAAAGTGAAGAATGAATGTAGGCATCCAGCAAAAGGATTGCGCTAGATGTCATGTAATTGTTCCGAAAAATTTGAATCTTACAAAAAAAATCACAATCGCCGGACGGCGATCGCGAAAAAAACCCATGAACAACATAAGATAAGAACCACTGCCTGGCGCCGGTTGAAAACGAGCGCCGTCTTTCTTGCTTTTTTGAGCATCCATGATTGTAAAGCTTCGGACAGGTCAGTTATATTTACTATAAAATACAACCACCAAAACCAACTCATGCGTGGTAATTTAAGCAATTACCAATGGTGTATCTTACCTTTAAAACAAACTTTCTTCAATTCTGTGCTGTGATTCGAGAGAAAAAAAGCCATAAGATGACAGTACGGGATTTTTGGCCGAGGAGTGATTAGTCAATATATATATCAGTGTCAATGATCGCTGGATGCGATCCCCCACGAATTCATCCAATATCATCAGCCGGGTCATGAATCCGTGCCATGGGGTTTTCATGAAAACCGGCTGCAATACTCCTGTCGGTTATGCGATATTTCCCCCATAATCATTTCCCCTCATTCTGTCTTATTGTGTTGCAGTTGGGGGGAAAGGAGTGGGGGGGGGGGGGGGGGGTGAGGGAGAAGCCTACAGATTTACAGAACCCTCGGCCCTAATAGTCTTGGGTTAGTCGGCGTGCCGTTATACAGTGAAAGGCACCTGTACTTCTTTGCCTGAGAGCAAAGCTAAGCATATGATTAAACCACCACAACGCGGCATTGGATTACACCGACCCGGCTTCTGATAACGACTATCTCGGTCTGGTAACCTTCCTCCCGGGGGCAGCGTTGCGCTACCCGGGAACCCCCAGGGACCAGACTCATCTAATCACATCAATTAGGTCCAATGCTCGGCTTAATTCAATCAAGCGCTGTGTGCGGCCCATCTAGCGTGCACCATATTGTTTTGCGCGCCGGGGCTGGTTTTACCCATGGGAGCTTGGAAGCGTACGGGCTAAGCACACGTAGTTTTTATTTTGGCGCAGGATAGACCAAGGACCGGGATCTGTGATGACGGTTTACGGCCGCGATAGTCCGGGGTAAATCATCAGGCGTTGGGGACTTTGGTCGGCAAACTAACGACCGGTTTAGATTGGCAAAAAAAACCAGTCAGCCAAGCGTAGCGCTGCGACCAAAATCGAATACACGTGTTGTTAGCGCTCGATCAACCATATAGAGAGTAACCTATGTACATAGAATATTATTTAGCGGAGACGGGTAAATGGAAATTTATGACCGGGGAAAACAAATCTTAAGTAATTGACTTGCAAAACCAGGCCAAAAAAAATACTCATCTTAATCGGGAAATAACTTAATTATTCAAAGACAGGGCCACTAAATCTGGTTATTGCAGACAGAAATCTGTTATATGCCCCCAATATACATGCTTTTAAAATTGTAGGAAAGGTTTTATTTTGAGGTAAAGGAATCACACATATTGTTTACATTGTTGGCTTAAATTGTACTAACTGACAGTAAAATAAAATTCAGTGCAAATTTTGGGGGTGAATTTCTGAAATGTGTCTACTTGTGCAACGTTGAATATATGCAGGTTTAACATCTACATGTAGAATTGAACGTATGCATTATACTTTCTATTGCCATCACAATGTTTCGTAATTTATTAGGTTTGGTATATATACTGCCCAATCAATCATCACTACAAAGACCCATCTATAGGCCTACCATATCATACAGGGCTGTTCATTTTTAAATAATTTAGTATTCAATTATTCGAAAATGCACGTTACCGAATATTTAAAACTCGCCAATCAAACACGCCAGCTGCAGCTACCTTCTTTGCTGCTCAAAAGTTGCATACAATTCGCATGCGGCGATGGGTATTATTGGCCACTGTAGTTTTTTTTGGCAGTGTAGATACGGTACCAGGCCTACTGCATAACAGTCAAGGGACTTTACCCAGCTAAACGAATGAAACCAATAAATAGGTGTCATCAAATAAGTTCCTGTCAACCAAAACAAGTGGCAACTGACCATTAAAACGACGAAACTTTACGATTGAAATGACGTCATAGATAAAAGCTATTGGCAAATAACACTTAGCCCAGGTTAGGTACGATGTACGACGTACAACAGGAACACGAACATGTCACGCTTTTGGACCCCAAGTTAAAAAACACAACAACAACAACAACAACAACAGCAGCAGCAGCAACAACAACCAATTTCAAAGCGCTTTAGATTCCAGTATTATCTCTGATCATTGGGCCAATGAAACATTCAAAATACAATCTCATCTACATGAAGAGTATCCCATACAGCTCGATACAGCCACTCATAATGTACCCATTTACTCCTGGGTCGGGCTGGAGAAGCAATGAGTGACAAAGCGCATTACCCAACTTGCCGGCACACATGCACACGCACCACAACGCCAGGCCGCGATTCGAACCCACAACCTTGCAGAATCGGCCGCACGGACCACACAATTCAATGCTCCAGACCAGTGACCTATATACACTGCAGTCCTTAACCCGAACCCCATCGGCAACATGGAACCCACACGAAATCAACAACTAACAGAATATGTGATGACATCATAATGACATGACGGCGACAACTATCTCTGACTATTTCCTTGAAATCCAAACACACCCTGCAGCTAGCACATACCCATCATGTAGGTCCTCAAAAAGAAGAAGAAGAAAATTCCCTCACAATTTCAATTAGGTAAAACGCGATTTGAGCTCTCCACACAGCCACCGCCTCCAGATATCAGCAAGTGAAACTTTAATGACATTAAGTCTTGATTTAATTGTATCAAGTCGGTGGTTGAGGGGCTTGCGTTTATGGGTATACACGTAGATTCTATATCGTAATCTTAGATACACAATTCTAGTTTCCCGAGACGAAGACGTAGGAACCTCAAGATGTATCCGCTATCAACAAACAATAATTCTCTTATTACATTTTGTTTGCTAATTGCGATCAAACTCATCAGTATATGGGATGTTTTTTCTTGAGATGGGTGGTTTTTCTTGAGATTGGTGGAATCTCGTGTCCTTCGGTCTGAGCAATCTGATGTTGGGATGCCGAGAGAGTCTAGGGGTCAAAGGTGACATAGAGGCCCTCGCCAGTAATGTTTTCTTATTAAAGCTGATTATTTCCATACACCCCCCCCCCCCCCCCCCACCACCACTAACAAAGTTAACGGGTGTGTTCGACCAAACGTTGTCAACGTTTGCAAACTATACGCGAACAATTTTCAATTCACAAAAAAGTTAGCGAACGTTGGCCAACGTTTTGCACTGTTCGCGTATAAAGTGGATTGCACCATTACCATAGAGAAAAGGTTCCTTTCTCTATGATTGCACGCAGCCCAGGTTTATCTCCAGTCAACGACATATCGGCCGTGCAGACAGACTGAACACGGGAGTCGATTTCGCAAACCAACCAACCAACCAACAAACAAAACTAAACAAGCAAACAAACCAACAAACAAGACCGCTTATAAACGCCAAAATCAGGGCCCGGGAAATTATCGGGAATCTTGTCAGGTAATTATTGCATACCTGTCAGATCGCGCACGGGGTTAGCGCTAGCGGCCCGGGTCACGGTATATTATCCCATGTTCTTCAAACTGTGTTGGGAGAGGGAGAGAAGAGAAGGGAGGAGGGGGGGGGGGGGCGAAATTTAGTTGAGGTCAGCTGAGTTTTCCCGGCGACGTTTCCCCGGCACTACCATATCCATTGCCACTCTCCGATCTAAACAGCCCTCAAAAAAGTACAAGCACCAACAGGTGTTCGGCAAAATCGCCACATGATGCCGTCCGATCGTCCTCTGCCCACGAAACCTGAGAATAAGACCGGCAATTTGTGGGGGAAACTCAACCGTGCGTCTGCTGCCGGTGCCCCATCATCAACGGTCGGGGGATGGGAAAAGATATGCATCCAACAAATCGCCACTCATCCTGTACCCCCATGCACGGTTATTATAAAGCATGCAGCACGGAAATGCTGCATTTATTTTGAAGATCCTGTCAATTTTATCTGGTGGCGGTTGGTATGGTATGTTAGGGGGGGTCGTGTAGTAGAGTGAAAGACAGAAGAGACGCAAGTACGGTACAAGAGGAAGTGCCGCCATGATTCATTTGCATAAAGCGCTTCGGTCATGAAAATTGCGAGCCAAGGTCTTATTTTTTTCTTATCTTCTTATTTGCAATGCAACACTGGAGAAAATATTACGGGGTGCATTACGACGGCAGGTGTGCGTCAAGTGCCAAGAAGCGCTGAAAAGCTGGACAGATTTTTTTTCTTGTTCTTCCTCTCTTCCCTTCTTCGTCTCTCCGAAAGGAGAGGAGCTTCTCCTTTTTATTTATTTATTTAAAGAGTCTGCTAACTGATTTCTTTTTTAGCTGGGATGCTGCGGAGGGTTGAAGGCACAAGAGCTTAAGTGCTCTGTTTCGGCACTGAATTCATAAACACCTTTTTATCTTTTCCCCTGCCTCCGGCAAATTAGTTAAAGGGCACCCCCCCCCCCCCCCCCACCCTCGTTTGACTTCTAAGTTAGACCAAAATTTGTTATTATTTAAGACTTCTGTATGATTTTGTGAGCCGCAAGCCTGCAAATTATTGTCTGATCTACTTGAAAGAAAAAAAACAGGTAGTGGTTGCACTCTTTTTCTTTCTCTCTCTTTTTTAGTTTGCAAATGCTTAAAAACTTGCAGCCTAACGGCAATAATTTGACATGTGCAGCTCTTAAAATGAATCTGGGGAAAGAAGTCGACTGGCATCTTTTCCTTCTTGTTTTTGGTATGAATCCATCTTGTAACAATCTAACTTTGAGACATTTTTTGAGGGGGGTTCTTGCAATTCTTGCAAAATAAGACAGAACTGGGCAGATGTCGAAATGAGGGTTTGTGGTTTTAGGAGAGAGAATGTTTCGCATTCGTCTGAAACAAATACTGTGGTCACTATAGAGGTTTGTTTTAAATTAAAGCAGAACATGTTCTCCGTTTCTATCATATCTGCACCCAAAACTCAATTTCACCTCTTAAGTCAAATCTCAGTGACCCGTTTCTGGTTTCGTGTGAGCAGCTCACAATAATTCTTGCAGCATTTCGAACATGAGCACTGTCGTCAATTTTTGCAAACTCCGAAAGATCTCAGTAAATATCTAACAAAATCTCAATCAAAATTTGTGTCCAGTGGTGGAAAACAAATCTGCGATATCCATGTAAAGATGCCAACTTCTTTTGTTCAGGGATATATCATGACCCTTGACCCCCGTAGCCCAGCCATACAGAAGACCAAATAAGAACGGTGTCGTCCAATTAACAAGATGCGAATACAGTACAACCTATCTATACCACCAGAGACGCGTGGTGTTTTTACGCTTCACTAATGTTCAGTGGTATGATGAGTCATTGCCGTATAACTGAATGAGGGGTGGTCGCTGCATGTACACATGTACATTATTACACGCTAACTGTTGCACTATGTATACTCCCTGTTATTGGAATGCATTTTACATGATTCCTTGGTGCACGTGTGTGTTCACTGTTTTTGCCTGTCCCTTTGCAAACATACAAAACTACCAAAATATTATAAAATACTTTACTAGACTGTTGGTAAACGACCGTCTAACGGATCCTGTACAATTATGGCACTTGATGTGCTGTCATTTTCAAAAAAGTGGTATTTTTATGTCAAATTCCAACCGTTGGTCGGCCTATTGGCGTTGAAAAAAATTAACTGGCTTCTTTCAAATACTACCACTAATTTACCATAATTTTGTTAGCTTGCATTTTGTTAGCAATCGGTATGAACGGGTACAAGCCAGCTAGACTGGTTCTCTGATCGTACAATTCCCCGACGTTCATATATTGCTACGTTTCATCTTAATTGGGGTCTGGAAACCAGACACTAAACAAGATTTTGTCTTGGTTTCCCCAGCATCTACGAACACAAACCTTCAAACAAGTCAGTGTAATAATATTTGCTATGTAGTTTTTTCCTAGGATATTTTTCGGGGGTTTTCCTCCCACCTCTAAAACTGTACCTTCTTTTCAATGTCTTCTCTCTATGTTTCTTCAGGCTTATGAGCTACAGTGCCGAGGGCGCTTTTTCTTTAAATTACAGCAAAAGCAAAATATGTATATTTTCCAAGGGTGTGTGAAATCACTTTGTGTGGTGCAAAATTGCCACCATTTTCTTTTGCGATCACCCCATTGTCTAGTAATAGTACACACAAACAAGGATCCAACTTGATGAATAATATAATTTCTCCAGTTGCCAAACCTCACGCAATTATACCCTGAATGCAACAGACGAAGAAAACACCCAACCATTTCATTTATAGTTCCGAGAGTTTCAATTTAACGATGAGCCAAATTGCACATCATGTACTGTACTATCATCGTGCCTTGTACTCTAAGCAAAAGTGCAATGCTCTTTTGAAATTTGGTTATGAGACTCTGCGCCAACTCGGTCTCTGGTTCACCCCTTTTTTTCGTTTTTCTCGAGTGTCAAGCTGGGTTTTTTTTGCCATTGGGCATGCAGTTGCGGTTAAATTTGAACTGTCACACAGTAACAAGGATTACACTGTAGGAATTGGGAACGGTGATACAAGGGAATAAATCTAGAGAAGGATTTTTGAAGAGAAATGTTTTTATCCTAACGTCTCAGGAGTTCATTTGGGAGAACAGTATATTGTACTACAAAATACTATTTAATTATCATAGGCCAGTGCAGTATGGGAGTTGTACACACTACAGTTTACTCAAGTAGTATTTTGTAGTATTAGGTGATGTTAGGGTTAAGTTTTATGAATGGTTGGTTTGGTTACATTTTAGGTTGTTGACAGTCATTTGTTCTCCGCTAAAACGTTTCCAGTTGCTAGATCATGCAGTTAAAATCCTCTTCATCTATGAACAAACTGTACAGTGAAGAATTGTTCGGTGTGTAACATATTAACTGTTGCTAGTACTAAAGGGCCTTGAAAGCTAGCGCATCCTTAACACGAACACAATATGAAGCATCCTTAAAAGGCATTTGTAACTATTCACAAAAGGCTTTGTATGTACGTACAGGCATACTTGTTATTTTGAAAGACCCATGCACATGTAGGCCTACAACACTTCAGTTAAGGAAAGACCCCTTCAGTCCATTCATTGTGAAAAGTGTGGTCACCCTACTGTACCTATTTTGTTTACTAAACCCAACTGGTCGTAGTTCTCAGCGTGAATTATAAGCTTCAATGGAGGGGGAGCTTGGACGCATTTTCTCCCACCTCTTAACTCACAGAAAGCACGGTAGCACATGCACGCAACCCCCCAACCAAACACACACAATCAATCATTAAGCCCGATACACGTCGTTGTATGCAAAAGCTTTTGACCACAAGTATCTTAGGGACAGATTAAGAAAAGCTTGAACCTCGTTGATGTTGCGTAATGCTAACAAAAGCCCTCACACTAGGTTCACAGACTTAGTTTGTGAATTTAGTAATAAGGTTCAAACGCGAACAATCACCTTCCATCACTACACCTTCCATCACTACACATCTGTACATGCACATACATTGTACAAGTACCGAACTATATCAGAAACGCGCCACAGCGCCAACACGCTCGCTGACACATTGGTTAATTTGCACAACTCGCAATCAATCAACATTTCTATCCCGATCTGTGACCGACGAGTTCAACTAGACTGTTTTTCTTCCTTCTTTTATAACAGTCGACAATTCAACGCAGCGACTTGATCACATAACGACATACTTAACGCTGTGTCTAGCGATAAGGCAATTTAAACAATGCGCGGTCCGATCGGGCCCATCACAATTGGTCATAAATTGTCGAGGTTGATCCGGTCGTGTTTGTTTTTGTTGGACACTGACACCGATGACAGGTCACAGCGCTACCGTGCTACGCGATTCTCGTTATATAATCTTAATAGTCTGCCGTATTGATTTTGGGAACATATCCTTCTTTCTTGTTCCTTTCTTCTACATTTCCCATTGGGGTAATTGTCGGCATAACACACAAACATTTCACGGCTTACTGGGGATCTATAACATTCCTGATCGAAAAAGGGGAATGCCCTAGTTTATATTCAACACACTGTGGTTGGAATGTGCCGGCGCCTTGAAAATAGGCTACACAAAATCACTTCATCAACACCGACAATTTATAACCTAACGTCCTATTATATGCATTTATTTGGGGTACGGTGCACTGTACTACGCGAATATTACACAATCTCATAATTATGTCAGTGTAGTAAGAGTACTGCATACTCAAGTTTACTCAAGATATATTAGGTGACGTTAAGAAAATCAGAACATAAAAAGGGCTTTACATAAACCTTCTTGATGGGAAAGGTGTAAAGATTAAAATCTCTAAATACAGACAATCTGCTGATGAAATAGATCCAAAATATCTGCCTGAATAATAGCATAAATTTGTTTTTGTAAAAAAAAGCCTTGTCAAGGAAACGGGGAAAAGATAAGTGACAGAAAAACGGAGTATTCCCGCGCTAACTGAAATTCACTCCGGTCTCGTGCCCGTGTAGACGGACTGGGACCCAGGCACCGCATCTCTCGACATCGCCTTACTCGCTCCGAGCCAAAACCTGTCATTTCCACTTTACTAAATTGTTTCTCAACCCACCGCAGTTTAACACCGTTATTCCTCGCCCCTACTTCAAAACGACGCGATTTTTCTCCCTGACCAAGGACTATACACGACAGCTAAATTACCTAGACAAATAATTACCGATGTTGTTTCACAAGTATCGGGACTGGGGCTAATTTTAAAGGGGGCCCGAGGCATTTTTCCCTCTCTGTATACGTCTCGATCAGTTATCATAAAATGGCTGCGCTCTCAGACTAAACACGCACGCGTTCATAGCATTAAGTGACTTATTCCACGGCGACAATGGAGCAACCGTTTGCAGCCCAAATTCTGGCTAATATTTCCCGGAGATTAAACTTGGGTAATTATATCTACCCGGGACGCCATCTATTTTATTCTGGTGGTAATTAAGTAGGTAAGATTGTTACTGGCGTCATAAAAAAATGGTGGCAAATAGGGAATATGTTGTGACATTCCAAGTTAATTTAAATCGCAGGGCTTAATTTTGGACCAGGCATAATATCGGTAATCGTGCCAGGACTATAGATGCAATATCATTTTATTTCCCACCATATTTTCATCACTTCTGCAGAAATGTAACATATTCCCAACCTGTAAAACATTGATGGTTGCAATCCTATGTAATTTAAAATACGAGTCATTATTCCTATAATGTTCTTCATTAAAAATTAATCATAATTGTTGTTAAGTTAGAAAGCTTAAGCTTAAATGAACGGAATTTAAAAAAGTAGAATATGGGATCCTCATAATTTGGTCGACCAATAATAACAACAATATTTTCAAGATCACACCTAATACACCATTTTAATAACATGTTTTTCTAACTAATAAATTATCATGAAATACCTTACTTAACTGTAGGCTAAGTGGGTAAAAGGCTTAAGCATCCTGTGAAATCACAGCACCTATAATGTGATGTGGTTTTCACGAAAAGTGGAATTTTGTATCAATTGCCGGCCGGCAATCGTTGAAAAAAACCGGGTAACTATTTTCAATAACTGCCCCCAATTTATTGAATTTGTCTTAAGGAAGTCAAGGTACCAAACTGCAAGAACAACACTTGTTTTTCCTTGGTGATTTTTTCCCAGCTTCTATATACGAACACAAACTTTAAACAGGTCAGCGTGACGTCATAACGATACTATAAAATATAAATCCCTAACCCATTCATTTTCGAGAATTACAGCAAAAAGCAAATGGTGCATTAAATCAATTATTACTGACGTTAAACAGTTTTAGGTTTGTGGCCGAATTTTCACTCCACCGTCACTTCTATTGGCAATCAATTTGTGTTTGTGGACAATGCAATCGACTACTAACGCGTACTTGTCGACCAAAACAAACCACCACACATCCACACATCCACCCAACCTGGACCCAAATGATCTTCAAAAAGTGAAGCGAGATAAAAAAAATCGAAATCCCACCATTGATTTTGAGCGTCGAAGAAAGAAGAAAAAAAACCACGAAAACGCCAGGTTTGTTTACAAACGGGCGGTCTGCGCTGGTTAGACGAACTTCGCGTTGGGTTTTTGTTTGCTAATACGAGGTCAATCCAACGCAAATTTCGATTTCTTTTTTCTTCTGTAAACTGTGTTATTTATAAGGAATGTTGCATCCTGACGTCACTGGTTTTGTTTTATCATGTATCAAGGTTAGTCAATGCAAAATAAATGTTAAAAAGACAATATGGCATTGAAAACTTTGTGTATTTTGTTAGAAAACAACCAAAGAAGTGAAAGGCAGGATTCTATACATTGTAAACTTTTTCTCAGGGTCAGAGTTTAAGAGAACGATGGAGCTTTCGAGTTTTTAGTTTTAGCCCTTAATGGGTTTCTGTACGGTTAGCTTTTCTCACGGTTATAATAAGCTGGACATTATTCTTCCTAAAGGAATACTTATATTCCTTTGAATTTTCCAGAATATATTTCCGCTTTCCTGTAGTTTAATGTTCAACACGATATGCTTGGTTTTTAAACTACATGTATATATAGAGTTGGGCATCAGAAAACATGTTTTGTAACTTTAAAATAAAGTACATATACTGGTAAAACTATGATTTTGTTTGCTTAATATTATTGTTCCACTGTTGAGGAATGTCATCGGATACCCATTTTAGTACATATCGCACAATATTTGAATATTTTCTGCAGAAGAAAGTTTGGATCTAAAGCAGGAATGAGTGTCCATGTATGTATTGATTTGGTTAAATACATGCAATGTTAGGGAAGAACATTTTGGAAAAGTATCCCATAGGCTATCTGGACATCATTCGAGTTCCTGCGTACAAAACCTATGGGATATGATGACAGTATTGTCGAGGAAAAACGTAGTTTTCTCATTCCTAAACAGTGTTATTCAACTTTGTGGTAAAGCTGAGACATCAATAGCATTTTGATGTCCAGATAGATAGTATTTGGAATGTTTCATGGGCCCAATGACCGGGGTAATAATAAATTATAAAGCGCTTTGATACACCCACATTGTGGGAGTCTAAAGCGCTATATAAGAACTAGCATTATTATTATTATTATTTCTTTTCGGACAGTTTATAAGGAAAAACAAACCTAACATTCTTACCTGCTAATCTGAGCGCTGACATCCTCTGAAATTCGGGTTCCTGAAGCCATTTCCACATCCGCCTGAAAGTCTCCCGCCCTGATTTGAGCTTGCTCCAGGGTTTGGGGTTCCGGAGAAGGTCGCTCAGTGTTCCCTGACTCCGACACAGCACCCTCTGGGCAAAGACCGCCTGAGGGATGCTGTACCGTTTGAGTTCGCTCGTCACCCTTCCCGCTACCTCTTTGGTGTTGACTTCCTCGCCAGTGTTCCCCGAATCCACCCGGGACGCTCCCCGATCGCTCGGCCGGCCCACCGAGTTGGGACTCGGGTGCGTGTGACCGGTCATGCCGGTGTAACCGTTCAAGACCATTGGGCTGGTTAGTCCAGATCTCTGGTGATGGTGAGAGGGGGGTTGCAGGGCCCGCATGTGGTGTGGAGAGCTGGCGTGATGGCTAAACTGCTCGTAGCCGTTCATTGGGGATGCATATCTGGCGTCCTGAGGGGTGCAGGACATGGTGCCGTGGTGGGGGGACCCGTAACCCCCCATGGACTGGTGGGGCGCGTAACCGTTTAACACCGAGTTGTGCCCCATGCCGCCGTGGGCCGCGGCGACCATGGAGGAGTGCCCCATGTTCATGCCGCCGAGCTTGTCGTACGGGTTGGATGACATGCCGTGGAGGTTGGAGCCGTTCATGAGCGTGAAGCTCCCGCTCACGTTGGACGCCTCGTGCCTAAACTTGTCCGAGACCGTGGAGATTGGGGGAAGCGGCTGCAACGGGGTCAGCGTGGTGAAGTTGTTGGTGCTGGTGGCGGCCGACTGCTGGTGGTAGCCGTTCATGTTCAGGGGGCCCATGCCGTAGTCGGCCACGCTCCGGAAATCGGGTTCCAACATGGTGGCCAGGGAGGGTCCCAACCCGATGCCCGCTGCTGCCGCGGCCGCCGCTGCGCTACTGGCGCCGCCCGTGTGATGGTGGTGGTGGTAACTCCGCGAAGTCTTGGCGAGCTCCACAGGGCTGAAGAAATCACAGGTAATCGCCGAGGAGTACGCCGTAGATGGGCTCGATTCGGCGGAGTGACCAATCTCTCCTAGGCCGCTGTCCAATGTAGCCGCTAGCTCGCTCGAAAGCATCACAAACTCTTGTGTGTTTATTTGTCTCTCTACACGCCGATCCCTCAGCGAGCACGAGAGAGCGGTTGAATTGCGAGACACAATATAGACGGAGGCCGGGTCTTATTCAGAAGAATCACCCACTGTACGCCGCGTCAGCGCGCGGTGCTCGCCACACACAACACCGCTTCACTAGTCTCAGTCCAAAGACACAATCCAGGAGAAGAGAAAAAAACACAGTGTGTAGTAATAATAATAACTTGCGCTACACAACGGCGTGCATGGAAACCACACTACAGAACGTACGACTCGAGTCATGGGTAAGGGGCACGGTGGAAAAACCAATCGGAAATAGGAACGGTGCAGGCTTGATTAACCTCTATAGTCAAGCTGGAAGGGAGGCAGGAGAACTTAGCATGTGATGTATTGCCCAGTCCGTGCCATGTTGTTTATTCAGCTGCACGGTGATGCACGCGTTTTTCTTCATATATCCCCTCTCCGCTGGTTTTTCTACTATACACGGCAAGGCGCGCCCTCACACGTACACAGGCGTCGTCAGTGCACGCGCGCCTGCGCAGATGCATGGGGATTGTCACATGTGAAAGGTTGTGAGGGGTTTTGTTGAAGGTGGTTTGGGATGAATAGAGACGATTAGTGAACAGCTGTAATTGTTGGATCACAATACCAGAGCATCTCTTATCTATTCCCTTTTGTCTCGTACATTGTATTGTACTTTACTTCTCTAATTACAATAGTGAGGCAGATCGGGAGGGGGGGGGGGATTTTAGGGAAATTGTGCCTTTGATGATACAAGCATGAAATTTGTCACATAGTCTGTCGTGAGAAAGATGTTTTGGCTGTAGAGCCATTGCAGTTCTGTTCTGTTCTGTTCTGTTCTGAAGGAATATAATTAGGTAGAATAACAAGCAATGGCAGCCATTTTGAAAATGTGATTTTTATTTATTTAATGTTTTGGTAAAATAGAGCATCTGTACTCATTCGTAAGTTGGGGAAAGGAACGAGAGGCAATTATGATCGCGTTGAGTTGTGATGATGAGAACGATGTTGAGAATGACGATAACGATGAAATCTTCAATAGCGAGGACGTAGTAACGAGAATGACGATTGTGATTAGATGATGATGATAATGACGTGTAAAAACAAAAAATTCAAAAATTTCAAAATATGCAGTATACATGTACCTATATTGTGTTACATTTCCATAAAATAAATTCTAACTAACCTCGTACATAACGATAGTTTGCGATATAGGTGCCCATCCGACACCATTTATAATATAGCATTCGCAAAAAAAATCTAAAACTCAACTGCTAAAATAAATTTGATTTAATTAAACATCCTGTAAAATCGTTTCTTCCTGTCATTTTAAAGAAAATTGGAGTTTATTCCCAATTCTTTGCGATTATTTTAAACCAATTTGTTTTAGCGTGTAGTCCTATGCGGGTGTGAGTGACAATCCGTTCCACCAATCGAAATCATTCTCTGTGCTAAGCATACACGGTAAAATCAATTGAGGTTAAACAAAGTGGGGCAATGTTATTTGTCCAACATTGGTAAGAAGTTACTGCAATGTTGGTTAATTCGGGTACACATTCAGAGTTGTATTCCAGTCCCTGTACTATTAAGTCCATCACAAGACCTTCAGTCTCAAGTCAAGTCACTATAGCTGATCATGTAAACTGTCAATTAACAAAAGCATTCTTTGTCATTATTCAACCAGTTACTTCAGTGCGCCTGACTTTATGAAAGGACTTGTTACTGTACTAAGACTGGACTTGTAAAAGGACTTGCAGGGACTCAAATACAACTCTGTAAAAATTGACCAAGTGTTATGAAGAATTTGCCCCAAAATTGATTGTGATTGTTCGGGTTGTTTGTGTACGGTGTGGACGATTCGTATACTTATACACCTCCATTGAACTATACCGAGCCTTTAATATCGCCAACATTTACCCCTATATCGCCCAGAGCTCAATTTCAGCGGTAAGAAAAATGATTGGCACATGTGAACGATCGCATACCGTCGTTCAAGCTGCAACTGATATCACCCAGACACCCAGTATAATACTATCTCCAATTCCAGTTAAAGAAAAGAGAAAGAAGAAAAAAAAGATCCGATTATGCAAGCACAGATAGCGGGCGCACGGGAGCCGTTAATAAAACGAGTGATAAATGCACTTTCGATTTTATAGGCCAAACCAAATTATTTGCACGTTTTCATTAAAGTACAATTATTTTACCAAATCTCCATGTTGAATTTGTTAAAGATAGTAGAGATTCTGTTTTAGCATGTGTATAATAATCGTACTATCTGTACGTATACAGTTGATTTTATTTGTATGAGCTATAGCGCTATTGTAGTGATCCATGCAAGTTGAGGGTAATAATGCATTTGCTGTTGCTGGTGTTATTAATGGCTGCATTGCGAGGGAGGGGGGGGGGGTATAATAATTTCTAGCAACCTGTTTGAAGTGTTGTGTTCATGCTGGAAAGACAAAGAAAAAAATATTTGTCTTGTAGTCTGGTTCCCTGACCCTATTTTGACCCTATTTTGACCCTAAACCAGATTATGGGTTTCGTGACCAACACATACCTTTTACAAATTTAAAAGGAGTACATGGGTACGCTCCGAGTACAGGCAAGGGATAGATACACCATTTGCTGAAATCGAAACATTTCACTATCGGATTATTAAGAAATATCTTACTTGTTAAAAGTTAAATATTAATTGTAGGCATCTAGCAAAATGATTGCGCTATATATTCTGTAATTGTTCCGAAGAAAAGAATTATTTAAAAAAATCACGATCGCCGGACGGCGATTGCGAAAAAAAACCAAGAACAACTGCCCGACGCCGGTTAAAAAAACGAACGCCGTTTTTCTTGCTTTTCTGGGCATCCATGATTCTAAAACTTCGGACGGGTCATGCAGTTAAACGATATTTACTATAAATTACAACCACCCAAATCCACCCATTCATGATAATTCAAGCAATTACCAATGGTGTATCCGACCTTTAAGTGTTTTTGAAGCCAATTTATAGCCAATCAAGTTTAATTTCGACCATGAAATAGCCAAGACCTAATTACAAACATAAAATAATTTTCTGAGCAGTGTATGATTCTCAACACAAACCATTGAAAGGTGCGGTCAATTTGTGTTAGCACGCTGTATTTTGGCGGTTATAAATCGCTAATTAATTGGGAGATAAGGGTAGTTTTTTTTAAAGATAATTAAATGTGCCCATTACTTGCTATGTTGATTAGATTAACAGTTAATACTTCAACAATTATACCCTGGCCAACACAGTACGATTATACGAATCAAAATGTTGTGCCGATTATCGGCTTTGTTCCATCAACGATCGTTGAGAATGCCTTGCTACACGTGTCATCTTTTGGTGTCAATTTAAACGTGGTTTTACCACTTTTCAGTGTTTTCAGACACATTAATGCAAATACATTTCCCCTTTTATTTACTCATAATAGTCATGTAAGTTTCACTAGATTTAAAACTGTTTTCCATCAGGGTTCTACATAAATTACAAATTATTAAATAATGTTAAATTAATGGTTCAGTGTTTTGGGCCCCTTACAGGTAATTGTGGGGGTCCCATATAATAAAAATTGCATTATTTTGTCCGTATATGGTATATGGAATATATTACATATACCCAAGTATATGCAAGTAACAAATATGGTGTTGAATGCATAATCTGCGACTTATTATGCCGGCTGAAGATGTTCTACTTGTTTAAGACCGGAGAAAAAGGGACTTATGCAGAAATTATCCTCTTCTATACCTTCGCCGTGTACCCATGTTTGAAGAAAGCGACCCACGACATGGGTGTTCCGTTTCGGGCGGCGGTTGCCAAAGCGTGAGTGGCAACATGCCTGCCACGCGACGGTCCCGCCGCACGCCTAACCGACACTTGTCGTCTCGTGCGAAGCCCCAACAAACACAAACACACATACTAAATGACCCCCAAACCTTATACCCACCACGTCAATCTTTTCAACTCTCGTGCATACACATGCACGAATCCGGGTAAGAGAGAAGAAACTAAAAAATTATTCCCGTTCAACAAACACCGTCCATTATTCATTGTTTGTTCTTGACCCCACGCCATTTTTTTTATTGTTACCGTATAGATTACGAGGAAACGACGAAACGGGCGACAACCTAAAAAAAAACATGGGAATATTATCGTAGAAGATCAAGGGGGAAAATTCCCAAACTCGCGGTGCGTGGCCCCCCCACAAAAAAAAACATACCAAGGGCGCTTGGTCGCGTGTGTATGCACGATGCATGCATGATGAACTTGTCTCACGGAGAAAGGGCGTTGTTTGGTCGCCGTCTTCCCTGCTATTTCATTATTAGGAGTAAACGTTGCATTGTGTGAACACGTGTTGTGGGTCTCATGGTCCCAGAGTCGTAAGGCGCCACGACTGCATTCAGCAAGGGGGAACAAACTTGTCGCGAGCGCTTTGTGAAGGATATAAGGGCTGATTTTTTGTTTTGTCTTTTCATCAAATTCTGAACAACAAAAAATGGTCAGTCGGACCGTAATGTTATTAAACCGGGCCTATAATTCATTAATTTAAACTAATGAATAGATATAGAGCAAGGTCGGGTCCCGATCTTTAATATTGGAACGCAGTTTTAAACGCCGCTTTTTTGAAATTGGAATTAAAATAGCGTGTCTGCCTATTAGACGCGTCGCTTTGAATGCAATTGTGAGTCGCATATAACAAAGGAGAAATGTGAACAATCAATTTGGTTAACCTTTGCAATTTGGAAAGATGTATATCATCTTCCCAATTTTCTTGTATAACATCCATGTCTTAATTATAATGTGTTGTTTGAGACCCTATAAATAATCAAAAAGGAAGTCTCGAAGAATGACTCTTATTTCCTTAAAAATAATAGCTGATTTGTCTACGTGCAGATTTACTTATCCGGCAATTCGAATGATATTAACATATTACATTTTTGAATAATATTCGACTATTTAACATATTCTGTGTTGAAACAAACAAACACCCCCAAACACACATATAAATTGTAAATTATATCAACCCTGCCAAACGCCCACCTCCCACGGTCCACAGGGATCAAATAAATCCTGTCATAAAAAAAATCATGCACAATCAGCAAACATAATAAATGACGAGCCCGTTTCTTCCCCCGACACCACAAAGACCGCACGTAGTTCGATCCCAGCGCGTCGCTCACCGTCAATGTCGACCGTCTGCAGGCCGCGTCTGACCACACTGCGGCACGCGATGGGGTCGCGCTGCCGACACGTGGCCCGCAATTCCGATGATTTTTCCTTTTCATTCCCAATAATTGTTCTTTTACTGCGCAAGAATTTGCCGTCGAGTTTTGCGTTTCGTATTAATTATACGATTGCAGTTCAGGGCAAATAGAACAATGTGGGATGTAAAGTCTTATTATGTCATCGCCTCAATAAACCAGAGTTATTTACTTTTTAAATCGCATCCTAAAATAGTTAAATATGTAATTCCGAAAACTCTGAACAGTCGTAGGTTTTTAAGTCTGTATAGAGATTCAGATCATGGGTCATAGACCTGATTCTTTTAGGGTCAAACTGAACATTGCCCCCCAAAACAATTTTTGCCAAAACCCTGAAAATCTCTAGATAGGCTATTATTAAACTATTGTTATTCAAGACAAGTGTCTTTTATTGACTCAAAGAATGTGTCATTTCGACCCCAAATAGAACCCGGTGAAATTTGGACTCCCTTTCATTAACTATTGATTAAACCCTTCAACGTGACCGGTCACTCTCTTATTTATCATCACTTAAGCATGCGCAAAACTACACTTTGTGTTTGGATTTCATAGAGTCTAGCATTCACGCTATACATGGGTCATGCCCGACCCAGTTTTTTTTTACATCATCAAACAATTTCAATCACATGACAGTCACATGCACGATGCCTAATCTGCTTTCCCTAAGCAATAGTTGTGTGCTTAGCACATTATAGTCCCGTTCAAATAGAAGTTTAACAGCGATCCGTTGCCTTTTTTTATAAAATGGGTCAACGCCTTCCGCTTCGCGTGTGGGACATCCATTATGCGCAGAAAAAAAGCACCAATTATTGAGCCCATTTGGAATAAAAACAATGCTCTGCACATGCCCGTCGTTGTTATGATTGTTATCCTCTTGGAGTGCCACGCTATACTTGCCCCGTGGTTATATGGATGGGACAGGGAAGGAGGGGTGCGTTTATATTCTCTCAGGAGTTGATGAAAAGGAGTCGGGTTACTGACAGAAAGAGGGAGAAGGGACGAAAGAAGAGACAGACAAAAAAAGAGAGGCACGTTGGGCCTCGGGCCACTCTTGTTTTAATGGGCTGAGGTTGGATGCAAGCCTTTAGGCACTTTGGGTTTGTATTGTGAATGTGTGTGTTGGGGGCTGTGGCCTCCGTTTGGGCCGGTGACGCGGTTTGAGAACGGGAGAGATTGATGGAGGAGATGGTGTAAAGATAGGGCACGAACCCTAGCTAGGACAGTAGGACATTTCCGAAACCTGGGCTTCGGTGAAGGCTTAATTTGTGTAGTGTAAAAGGAACTTCTGACACCAAGTTGGTCTTTTCCGCTACAGGGTTGTCCAGATACCTATAATAGATCGATTGCAATCGGGGGACATTTTTTTGTGAGGGACATGGCTTTTGTTATGTTAACAATAATTGCAAAATAAACCAACTCACTCGTTGAACAAAACCACGTACATTCAAGATGGCCGAAGCGCTGACGATCTATACAAAGCAACATACTAAAAAATATAATTTATGTAAAATTATTTTTATTCACTTTGTCGCTACTTTGTTTTACCATACAACCGTGCAAAGGGGTGTTCGTTTTTGCTTTTGCGTCTGTTTTGCGTCAGAAAATCCGTTTACATCACGCGTGCGACACTGCGAAACAAGACTTATCACAAGCAGACGACTTTTGTATGTCTACCAATTAATATAATAATATATGGGAATCTACTTTGCCACACAATAAAAACAATTCCCAAAAAATAGTCAGGAAGTTGAAATTATTGATCGGTTAAAATAAATCACTTCATGTTCAATAAACCATTTGTTTTGGGAATATGTTTTGGCATAAATAGGTCAAATTAATGTGCATGAATTCAGTGACCCATTTTTTTAAAGCTAGCTTGAGTTTAATTTTTAAAAATTTGATGTATATCTAAAATCCGAGATTCGTGTGTGTTTGTTTCCTTAGAAATCAAGGTCATTGGTTTAACTTTATAATTGTAGAAAAAAGTATATACGCCGAGAGCCTTAATGAAAAAAAAACAAGGATTAAATTATTTCAGTGAAAATGTATGTGAATATAATTGTCCAATTGTTTTTAACATCGAGAATCAAACAATAAAGTGCAATCATTTTGCTGAATGCCTACAATCATTATTTACTTTCAAATATTAAAGTAAGATATTTCTCAATAACTCGGTAGTAAATTGTTTCGATATCTGCAAATGGTGTATCCTGCCATTAATTAAAGAGCAACAGGCAAACAACCCCCCCACCAAACAAAAATGGGAACTCAAACCACAAACAAAGGTGATAAACCCGTTGAATAGCCCGCGGGTTAAACTAAATGCGCTGGCCAGCAGTCTCGCTGTGCAGTTTTCGTTTCCATATACCAACTCGAATCACACGCAGCCCCGTTACTAAACACTGCATTAACTTTTTAATGGAATTACCAATTTATTTTTACCACCGAATCGTTTCACAACCGAATCTCTTTTACAAAATTCGCCCCATTAGCCTAATCACCAATCAATACCGAAATCTCTTCTAAAACATCCATTATTCTTATACCAAACCTCAGCCATGCAACAAAACACAAATCTGAATTTGTCCAATCTCTTTCTTTTTTTTCTTCTGACCCGGAGTGCAATTTAGCTTCGCATTAAACTCGCATTAATTGGCAATCGTGTGATTCGCGCCGGATCCAGATTTGTGAAACCCAAGGATGGGGGCTCGGGGGGGGGGGGGGGGGGGGGGGGGGCTAGGGGGGCTCCTCGCCCCCCGAAGCTACCCGTGTCTTAGGTTGCCGGTGAGTAATCAATTAAGGGTTATCGTACACCCTTTAAAATCAAATAAACTCCTTCATTTTCAAGTGCGGTTGGGAAATTGGTTTCATGTCTATTGCTGCCTCGATTTTGTTTTGTATTTAATCTATTTTTTTTCTATTTTTGTTTGTTATATTCAATAAATTGAAGGTTTGTAGGCATATTCTGTCTCCGTTGTTTGTTTCAGTGTGTTTATAATATAAGTAGTCTGCGGTAACACCATAGAGTCATTCTCGAAAGTAAAATGTGTGGTTGGTTCTGAGAAGAACCGGAGGGTTGGTTCTGAGAAGAACCGGAGGGAACTCAACGTTGTGTTCGTATTTTGTTTCTATATAGGATTTTGTAAACGATGTATAATTAAGTTTCATTCTTTATAATGGGGATATGCAAACGCACAGTAACACAGCGATTTACTGGTGATACTATTAGCTTTCTAATTTAAGGGATTGGACTAATGCTGTACAAATTGAATTTACTGCCGTTTTACTTTGTGATTGTCATCTGTAGGGACATGGTGAACGAGCCAAAAAGTAAAGTATAACAAGCCCAGATACTTGTATTTCAAAGAAATAACTCTTTGGTCCCTTGTTATTTTTGCGGCTTTTAAAACCTTACCAAATAATGTTGTAGAATTGTCTTCAATATTGGGTTTTGCCTTTCACCGACGAATTTGTATAAACACTGAATACTCACTGATTCTCCCGAGAACTCGGCTCAGTTCCTCGAGGTCATTGTTATCACTAATCCCCCATTTTCCCAAGTCCTCAGCCTTGATGGAAGACAAACTCACTGTCGTTGTCATTCAATGCACGATGCACGTTGTGTGTGTCACATCAATTACACACAGCACCAATGCACAAAGTTGTTTCTTAAACGTCCGCAAAAGGCGAACGCATTTTGCTGAAATGACTACTTACTTGTACACAGACAGCTCGAGTTTTTAGGGTCGCAAAAGTGAACCGGGAAACTCGTTCTATACAAGAATAACATAACATTGTGTGGATGTTTATATATACTTCTAAATGCTCTTTCCGATTAACACAATTTCGTTCAAAACGCGTTATGTATAGCCCGCAATTGGGCGCTTCCAAGACTTTTGTCCCTTCCAATACATTTAGTACCCGTATCATTGGCCAAATGTTCGGATTTGAGTGTCTTTTGGTGATAGTTTGATAGTTAGATACACCATTGATAATTGCTTGAATTATCATGAATGGGTGGATTCGAGAGGTTGTTTTTTATAGTAAATATCGTTTAATTGATGCCGAGGAAAGCAAGAAAAACGGCGTTCGTTTTCAACTGGCGTCGGGTAGTGGTTCTTATGTTCTTGGTTTTTAGAATTGTTTTAATACAATTCAATTTTTCGGAACGATTATAAGATATCTAGCGCAATCATTTCGCTGGATGTTTACAATCATTTGATTACTTTCAAATAAGTAAGATATTTCTTAATAATAATTCGGTAGTAAAAATGTTCGATATCTGTAAATGGTGTTTCCTACCTTTAAAAGCATTGGTGACTTTGGTGCGAAATACGGTACCCTCTGGAGACATGAACACAATGTGTACAATGGAGACAAAACGTCTCCGGAGGGTAAATTTCTATAGATGAATAGGTCTCCACTGGAAATTTCACGAATTAGATTTTTGGATTTTACTTAAATTACTCAAAAACTAGGATTAGGATGTGGGTTAGGGTTAGTGTTTGGGTTAGGGTATAATATAGGGTATATTGGGTCGAAATTTCAACCCATGAAAAAAAATATGGTTAAAATGGGAGCATTTTGAAAAACGTGCTCGACTTTCTAACCATTTTGTACACGAGAACAAAGCCATGTCTCCACAGTGATACAAAAATGCGAATATGTGTATTGAACCGTTTACCCAACATATGCTGACGATTGTTTTCAATAGCCCTGGTATGTTTACACCGTGTAGTTCTTGAGTCAATTAAAAAAGTTGACGATTCAAGTACATGTAGTGGGTAAATTTCCTCTTGTGTGCGTTTCTCGTGGAGTTGACGGAGTGTGCTTTTACTCCCCGCGTACGGGTATAGCCGAGGCGGTCGCTCTGGAGTGTTTCAAGGGTGCTTCAGTGCAACCGAGCCCCACTAGGCTTGGTACTCGGGGCTCGCTGGTCGTTGGGGCCTTTCCGTTCTTGCAAAATGGTGAAACTATACAGAGGTGGACCAAAAAACCAGGACAAGTATATCTCAACGGACAAGAATACTTCCACTATACCCTGGGGCCACTGCCCATACCAATGAATTGAGAATGTTTCTATAGAAGAAAAATGATACTAGTAGTTTTAGCTCTAGGCGCCATTTTGTAAAGTGAAGTCAGTGGTCCTTTTGCATAACTAAACTGTGCCATGTGCGGTTTCTCGGTGCGAAAAGACCCCTAAATAGGGGTCTATGGAGCTAAAACTACTGTCCCGAATCGAGATATCTTGGAATCATTTTTCTTCTATAGACAGATTCTCTATTCATTGGTATAGGTAGTTTTCGCCTCAGGGTAGCGGAAGTTTGCTTGTCTGGGTTGGTTATGGGCCACCCCTGTATAGTAGAGGGAAATCCCTTAACCAGTGTATATAGGCCTAAGCGGCCGTGGAGAAATTCTTTAGTTGTCTATACCTAGCACGATGTAAAGGTAGTATACACCATTGGTAATTGCTTGAATTATCAGGAATGAGTCGATTTGAGGGGTTGTATTTTATAGTAAATATCGTTTAACTGACCTTTCAAAAGTTTTTCAATCATGGATGCTGAGGAAAGCGAAACAAAACGGCGTTCGTTTTCAACCGGCGTCGGGCAGTGGTTATACGTTGTTCTTGTTTTTCGCGATCGCCGTCCGTCTTTTTATACAATTCAATTTTTCGGAACATTTACATGAAATTTAGCGCAATAATTTTGCTGGATACGTACAATCATTATTTAATTTCAAATAAGTAAGGTATTTCTTGATAATTTGGAAGTAATTTTTTTAGATATCTTTAAAATGGTGTATCCTACCTTTAATCCCGCAAACATAACTTAAACAAAATATATGTATATCGTGACCAACAAATGTCGATTTTACACATCAAGTGCCCCAAGTCCTCAACGATCCCCTAAAACAAATGTTTTCCGATCACGTACGCATTTGCGCTTCCCCAAAGCCTAATTATTTGTATTATGCCCACAATGTAAAAACACACAACTTCACACTGCGCTCGGACCAGATGACGGGGAATTTTATTCAATCACCTTCGCTGATAAATATATGGGCCGCCGCTCGATATGAAAGCGGGCGTCCAGCTGTGTGTGTGGGCTCTTCATTACACGATTCAGCTTTTCACAGAAATGCATATAAAAAACACACAAACATTCCCTAGATGTCTCATCCAAGTATAGGTAATTCCGTATACGTTTGGTAATTGGAACCCACTGTTTGTTTCAATCCTATATAGTTATAGATATATACCATAAAACTAACCAGGTAAAAAAAAATCATTTCAAAAGGTGGTATAGCGATTTTGAGATATTGCCGAAAATTGGGAGCGGTTATGTCCACGCAAAAGGAATAATCTGCATTGGAATACACAATCTGAGAAACGTCACTGCAGTAACGCTTCTCAGATTCAAATTTGTTGGGATAAAAAGTGATATCTTTTCCATAACCGCAGTACTTCGAAGTGAAAAGTTTCTAAAAATGCACTATACTATCCAAAGCTGCTGTACTTCTTACCAAGTAAGTTTTTATTGCCATTAACGATCCCTTTAAAACATTTTCCATTCAAATTCACCAACTCTCACATTCAATTTCGTCCAAGAAAAAAATCCACACGCTTCAGTTACAAAACTAAATATTTCAGTCATTTTATATTCAATTTCTATTTTAAACATTAGCTCAAGAATATTCGTTAAAGTTCAAATTCGTCTACGTTGCCGAAAGGCAACATTCGGAGATCGAATTTAACTTCAGACTATTCCACAAGACGAATTCGATCTGCGAACGCTGCCTTTCGGCAACATCTTAGACGAATTTGATCTGTAATGACGACGAACATTCTCGAGCCAAAATGGAGTGATCAAACGTACATTGAATGATAAACATTGGTTTGGTAAAAGCGTGTGAAAATGTTTTCTCGGATGAAATTGAATGTTAGAGTTTGTGAATCTGAACGGATACTTTTTTTTATATATATATCGGGGAAAACCTAGTAACAATTAAAGAGAATATTCCTACATCCAAAGTTTCTTATGTAACGCCAGTGTAGCAAGCGATCGAATAATGAGTTAAAATGCATCATTTATTGCTTTCTTAATATCTTCTCTTGTGTCATGGTTTGTCTTCGTAATCCGATTCACCTCAGGGTGTGTGTAAATTCGTAATGAAATTGATGGATTAACAAACAAAATGAAGTCAGTTTCAATTTTACACTTGGATGGAAAATAACACAGATCAGGTATAACCGGCACACCAAAAAAGTCACACTTTTGTATACATGTAGAACTGAACATCGGAAACATCAAACACTGATATAATACAACTGTTCAATTTGTTTTCACCTCTTCCCCACCCCACCCCTCCTTCAAAATTCCAATCCGTGTGGAAAATTGGACAACATTCAATATTTGCATTAGCTATTTGCGTTAGACAATAGCAGATGTCCGCTCTCCCCCAATGTATTAATAGTACGAGGCGAAGCTTGACTGGGGTTTGTAGAGGGTGCTTGAGCGCCGAGGCCCCCGCGCAACTAGTTCCACGGAACCATGGTTAAACATTTCTAGAGTGCGCCTTGCTCCGTGTTGAAAACTATTAATACCAAACACTCCATACACTGTTACGCTATTGTTCTACCGAGTGTTTGTTAATATGAACAGTCAACTCCGTCAGGAGTGCTTTTGTTTACACGGTACGGTGCTTCTCACGTGCAAAGCTTGCAGGATTTTAACATTTTTTCTGTGTGTATGTGTTTTCGTGTGTGTTTTTTTGTAAGCCATGCATCGTCATTGACAACTTCTGCTGCCTTTGTCCCGCGCAATAATTATTATCGAGTGTTTTTTTCCAAATCGCGCCTTTTGTTCCTATAAGAGTCAACGTTTTGGGATTTATCCTGCAAAAACTTAGCTGATTTATTTGAGAATTATTGTTGTTATTATTAATAATTATTTCTGGTGATGAAACCAAAGATCCCTCAAAAGTGCTCTAGGCACTGTAGCTCGCAAGCCTGAATAAACCTATAGAGAGAAGACAATAAGAAGAAGGTACAGTTAAGTCTGAAGAAAACCCCAGAAGAATATCCTGGAAAACACACAGGGACTGAAAACCCAATCCACATATTGGCCCAGGCGGGGTTCGAACCCGGTTATGTTTAACCAATCTGTTTTTAGGGTGTGGTGGTTATAGATGGTGATAAAGATAATAGTGATGAAGGTGATGCATTAAGGTAAAAGTCATGATGAAAGATGTGTGACAATTGTGATTTTGATAATGGTGATATGGTGGTGATCATAATGAAGTTTGGTGATTATTTGTATTAGATCTGCATGGTGGTGAAATTGGTGGTGATAATTTGGGTGAAATTTTAGGAATTAACAACACCGTGTTAAAAATTGATACTTAATTTCCACTTTTCGTGAACATGACAACACACCGGGTGCCATGATTTCACAGGATGCTTGAGACTATTTTATTTACTTCAAGTTTGACATTTCATAATATTTAGGTAGTTTTGTTTTTAGGTTAATATTACCTTTAACTCCCCAAATCCCCTAAAATAACACTATTGAGACCATTATTTACCAACAGTCACGTGAGGTATTTCATAACAACTTGTTAGTTTTGTTTATATATTTTATTTATGTATTGTATTACCCCAACATGTATGCCCACCTAAAACCCTGAAATAACACCTTGACTTGTAGAAATCACAATCTAAAATCCTCGATCTTATCACCATTTAGCAGCCCCAAGGGACCCCCAACGTCAAACCTTTTAAAATATAACTACCGCGCGGCGGTAGTGTGTTTTATCCAGCCCAGAATGCCAGTTATAGAGCAAAAAAAAAAAAAATGCGTGCGCTCGCATCAACCCAACCTGTTAACTCTGGGGCTTGGATAGAAGGAATGGCGGATTAGGACCGCGTAATCGTGTGTCTCCCGGCGTACTTGCGGTGCACTTAGGAGGGGAAATCCAAACATGGGAGAGATGGGGAGAGAAACGGGGTAAAGACATGGTATTTAGGGGCGGGGAGATGGTGGATACCTAGCGTATATAGGGTATTAAGGAGGAAATGGGATTTTATATAAATGCCAGGGGACACGGGAACACGGTCTTGGGCGGCCCATTTGATTGTCTTTGGAACCTCATAAAAGCGCGCTATCTCCCTAACGCGGGGTCTTCCATAGACAATTGGCGTTAGTCGTGTTATAGGCGATGGCGGTTTAAGAAGATGATCATTTTGTTATGTATGTTTAGTCGGGTAGATTGGTGCACAGTGTAATGTAATTGTTCACTTAGTGATAAAAGCATGATATTTGGCACACAGTCAGAGTTAGTCACGTGAACAATATTTGGCTATATGGGCCATCGCAGAATTGTCCTTTGAAAAAATATAGGTAGAATAACAATCATTGGCGTGGTTTTGTTTATTTAAAAATTGCTTGTGATTCTACGTGTATAATTTCTCATGATATGCTATGATTTTGATTTCAAAAGACAAATCTGCGATGGCCCTGTAACCCAAGATCTTTCTCGTGACATACAGCGATCTTTGTGTGCTAAATTCCATGCTTTTTATCATTTGGATTAAACACTTTGGTTCACCCATCTGCCTGACTATTGGTACGCACACTGCAGCGTTGAAGCTAACCATGTTATCATTAAAATGAGATTTAAAGCTTTGTGGAAACCACCGGTTCTTATCAGAACCACCCTACCTCTTCTCAAAAGAGATCCTTTCACATGGTGCTACCGAAAATCTTTCTAAGTCATGTTATATTTGGAGTAACAGTTCGTAATGGCTCAGCGTGGTCAATAAAAACATACAAATGTGTACTCATACAAAATAATGTGTAAAATGTTTATACCCAGCACGATATGTGGCAGAGGGGTACCCCCCCTTATCCCTATACCTTATACACACTCGAAACTATTGTTACCTAACCCATCCCCCCTTGAAACCTAAAAAAAAATCCTGAGATTCCGAGAACACAATGGTCAACACAAAAGAAGGGGGGGGGGGGGGTTTCTCTGCCACATATCGTGCTTCATATGAAAATGTTCATCAGGGTATAACATAAATACTGCCTTTAGAGTGAGTGAAGATGGGCACCAGACAATTTAAGAGGGGAAAATCGCTCTAATTTTGGGACAAAATACTCTTTAAAAATACTTTTGAATAAAAAAACATTCAGTGTAAACTTGGTTCAGTTTGGTTTCAGCCGTGTGCTGTGAATGTTCTGACGAATTGAGAGTGGTTTTTTTTTTCGCACTAATTGTAAAAAATGAGGAAGTAGATTTGACGTGGATACGTTGTATTAACACTTTAGTCTTTGATAGTACATGTATAAAAATAGCCGCATTAGCGATGCAAACAAGAACAAAAAACAATTGATGTAAAATGAGGAATGTACGAAAATGTGTTGGAAGACAAAACTATAGTAAGCAAGACGATAACAATAATAGACATTAGTTGATACAGAATTCAATACATAACAGTTCAGTAGCAACATTTATTTACATACTTTCTACAAACAAGTCAAATTTAAATGAAAAAGGTATAATATTTGTAAACAATAACAATATCTAAACATAACCGGCTATAAATACTACCCAAAAAAAACCCAAAAAACACAACAAAGGGCAGAATACGTAGATAATTCTTTATCTTAGTTTTGGCAATGCAAAAACATTAACCTGCGATGTAAACAAAATTTGGTAAATAACAATAAAATCATTACAACTGAACACAACCGAGGAAACAATAAAGAAATTAACACTCAAGGTTAATTATCTTTTGTTTAAAAAAAATTAATAACAAAAGATTACAGCCAAGACTGACTAATGAACCAGTCCTTAATTAGATCTACGAGCAAAATTTAATTAAAAGAAAATTAATATCATAAAAAAAGGACCTGAGTTTGACGGTGAGTCGAACATTCCGTCACTGAACTGACAGATGGCCCATCGAAAGACTCGCGACCTTCCGCAACACAATGGGGAGAAAACAACTAATAGCGATAGACGAGGCCGAGATAATCGATACCGGTAGATGGTATCGATCCTGCCATCTCATCCATAATTCACTTGGTATGATTAGTTATTCTCCGATCTTTTTTTTCTTTTTTGTGTGTGTGTGCATGCGTGTCAACACCCTTGACAGTTTGGTGTGATATTCCACGTCTGGGCATATGCACGGCACACGGCAGAACAAAAGGGGGGAAGGGAGGGGGAGGGGGAGGGGGGGGGGGGGGGGGGGGAGAGGCAGATTACGAATCAGACCCCGAACATAAATAAAATAAAATGGCGACTTAACGGCGCATGCGATCATTTGTATAGTATACCCAAAATTAACCGACCGTTTAAGACTCGGCATTTTTTTTAAGGCCATGTCAAAGACTAACCACAGGTTTATTCTGAAACAGATTGGTTGAAAATAACCTTTTGATTGGTAGAAATATATTCAATCAATGATATTAACCATTTGTGACCAATCACGGTCCAAATAACCAATGATATTGGTTATTTTGACTAATGTTTTTGTTAAAATTACCAATATCACGGGTTAGACAGATTTGTACCAATCAAATTTTCAACCAATCTGTTTTTAGAGGGGTTGTTATTGCACGAACATTTCAACACCATTCCCTACTCTGCCCTGGGTAATTAACAGTAAATTAGTAATTTGTTTTACAGTAAACTGCGATTTACAAAACAGATTTTCTTTTGTTTCTCTGAAGAAGAAGCTGTACCCCAAAAAACACTTTGAAATTATAAAATGCCATTCATTATATTCCCGCACTGTCATCAGATTTCCCAAAGTTATCTTCGCTTTCTTACTTAAAGCCACTCATTTCCCCCACTCTCTCTTAAATAAGCAAGAAACAAACCCGACATCGGTTAGCGAATGAATAAAAGACGAGAAACGTACAACCGTGCTTCGCCCGACATCGGCACGCGCACCGCCCGGGGGCCGGGGGCTTCCATTTCCCGTGCTAAAATTCCAAACAGGGCCCTCCATCACACTAAGTCTCCCGTACAACCCCCCCCCCCCCCCCCCCCCCCCCCCCCCCCCTAAAAACACCCTGTCTCTTGCACACTGTTCGGCTACGGCTCGTGTGGTGTTTCTTTACATCTCCTATTTTGCAAGCTTCATACAGGTCCGGTGACAGGCCCTTTGGTGTAACACAGCGCTCCCCTCTCGCTCCGTGAGTAAAAAAAATAAAAAGAAGAGATGACAGAAGCGGTAAGACACCGCGGCTATAGGGTCCCTTCCCCCTAGGGGGTAATTGATTTGCATAATAGTGGGGTTAATTGAAAGCATTGCACCTCTTCTTTTTTTTTTTTTTTTTTTTTTCTTTCTTTTTTTTCTTTCTTTTTTTCTTCGCATTCTCTGCATCTCTCACCCTAGCTCTCACACTCTCTCACTCTTGAGAAAGATTTCATCAGCTCTCCGAGGAGAGAGCAAAGGCTGTGTTACTCTTGGTACTTTTGGAGAGCTGTCGATGTCGGGTAAAGATTTATGGGTTTTGACCCGGGGGGTCCACCACGGCTGAGTGTCGTGTAGGACTCTCACGGAGATAGAATGGAAACTTGTTGGTTTGGAGGGCTGTTGGGGAGCTGGGGATGAAGGGGGTTGTCCTATAATATACACACACGAGAAGAATATAAACAGGAGGCCTAAGTCAGTTTGCTTATGTATACAAAACTAGTCCTGTATTTGGTTGCAACTTGGTATGTACCTAAACCGGGATTGTGTGACAGATGACAATTTAAGTGGCGCCACGATGACGTCATCGCGTCATGTGACTTTACAATAAAGGTGATTCTAAAAAGCCTCTATATATATATATATATATATATATATACCAAACTAAGTTCAAAATTTGTTTCCAAAGGTTGGATTTTTTTAAGTTTCTCTTATATCGTAACCATATTTCCAATCAATTTTAGGGTGGACATGACTGTGTCCAAACGAGTTTTGGGTCAAAATTACCGACATACTTTTGGTTAGGTAGAGTAACTAATTATATTGGTAAATTATACCAATTTTGTGGTTATGTGGTTTTCAATTGACCGAAGAAATTGATAGTTTTGACTAAAAGCTATATTGACTAGTAGCCAATACCATAACCGTTAAAATGTTAACCAGTTGACCAACCTATGTGTTCATGTCTAACCGGAATACTCGTTAAAGTGGTTATTTTTTTTAACCAATTTGTAAACTGTAAAGGCCTGCCAATGCAAATACAAATCTAATTTTTTTTAAAACCACGGATACACTAACTTTAAAGTAATTTGCTGGTCTATAATTATTTCCATTACTGAACTACCCCCTCCGACTTCGACTATATGCTTTCATAATCTGCCACGCCCCAATCCCCCCATAAAAACCATATAATCCCGCCTTTAATAACTAAATTATTCCAGACTGTGCTCCGTTTTCCCCCCACCTCCTCGCCGTATGTACTATGCTTTGTAAATCTGCCACGCCCCAATCCCCCTAAGGTATATTCGTTTTTAAAACCATATAATCCCGCCTTTAATAACTCAATTCTTCTTACCCGTGCCCCGTTTTTCCCCTCCTCGCTATATACATGCATGCATGCATGCACGCATGGCTTGGCGCCCACAAACAGCCCGTATAGATCCAAGCAAAAAAGGTCAAGATGCGCCAGATCCTCGGGAAAAACCACATCGATTTTTTTTTCGCCCTAATTTTTTTCTTCTTACTTTTTTTTTACCTAAACGTCGTACATTAGAGGGCTTATACATAAATACATACCGGTAACACACAGCATGCTTATTTAGGCATGCGAGGGGAATATTGTGGGTATAATAATTCGGTATATTGGTATTTGTTTTTGTGGCTTTTGGTTGGTTTTTGTTGTTGTTTTTGTATCATTTTGTTTTCAATGAGATTTAAAGCTTTGCATGGTGGAGACTAGACTTGACAGATTGGCGGGAACACCGTGTGAAAGGATCTCTTTTTGAGAAGAGGTAGGGTGGTTCTGATAAGAACCGGTGGTTTAACACGACGTTCCGACCAGTATGCTCTGGTCGTCGTCAGGTGGGAAAACCTGATGAGGTTAACCAACCGGTTCCTATCAGAACCACCCTACCTCTTCTCAAATGAGATCCGTTTATAAGGATCTGTCTAAGTCATTTTGCTTTCGTTTTTTGTTTGGTACCGATTGGTCATGGGCAGTAAGGCTGGTTGGTGTTTGATGTGCGAACACTAATATAACGATATACACTATACACACAAGTTGGTCCAACTGGGTTGAATACCAGTCACAAGAAATATATTTTGACCGGAATTTGTGGATCGTTAGCCTTTTTTGTTGTTGCCAAGAAGAATTGTCAATATAAGCAAGTTTTGTGCTTATCAGCTCCATTGGCCTATGGTTATACCATTTTCATGGGTTTCGACGAATTGTTTAATTTGACCAACCGTTTGGTCAAAACTATCATTTTTTTGGTAATTTGTAAACCACAAATCGGTTGAATTTAGCAATATAGTTAAACTAGCTAAACAAAGGTCCGTTGGTAAAGTCGACCGTTAACTTGGTTGGACACACCTATACATTTGAATTAGTTGGACAACCGTCTAAGTAATTTTTGTTACCGCAACCAATTTTTTTTTAGAGTGTTCTTTAGGTTTTTCCCCTCCCACTCATTCAAGAGTTACGCCTGGCCCACCATTTACATACAGCCAGGTCCTTATATCCACAGGACCCTGATACAACATCATCAAATGAATGTTGGGTTGTCCGTGCTTTTTCAAAATTTCGATTGTCCTTTTCGAATTAATTTTGAAGAAAGACCTTGTACTCTATTCGAAAACATTTGATGTTTTACATTGGCAGGCCTTTACATACTGTTATGAAGCGGTTCCTATCATTACGCCAATTGCGCAATCCGGTTTAGTTGTCACACAGGGACACCCCTCCCCCCACCCCTACCCCCTAAAAGCACGGACAAACAAACTTTAACAAATTTACTTAACAGTAAAAAAAAAATGATCAAACATTTGACCTTTGAAAATCTGCGAAAAACATGCAATGGCAGCCATTTTGTTTAATTGTTATTCTATACCTTTATATCTTTTCTGGGATGGCCATAACCAGGGCCCAATTTCTTGGCTCTGTTAACCGCAGGATTCCTCGCTTACAGTCACCATTTTCCGCTAACCGCGATAGCAGAAAAATTATTTGCTTACCCTGTAAGCACAGAATCCTTAGTTACGGGTTCTACGCATGCTCAGAGACCAAAATTCCTCGCTACCGTGTGAAATACCTTTACCGTAAGCACCGAATTTTCTGCTATAGTAAGCAGGGATTTTTCGCTAACGGTAAGCAGAGCCAAGAAATTGGGTCCAGATATCTTTCTCATGACATACTATATGATTGTGTGCCAAATTCAATGCTTTTATCATCTGAATGAACAACTTTTCACCAATCTTCTCGACTATTACCAACAAAACTGCAGCAAATTTGCCTGAAATAAAAAGAAAAAAAAAGGCTGATATTTCAATTAAACCAAATACAAAACATCGATCAAAATAAAATAAAATAAAAAGGGACATGATTGGTGACACGCGCGTGCAATTTGCTGTTTGCGCGTTCGCCCATTCGACAATACCGCTGACTGCGTTTCATAGCTGCGAACAATTCCACTCTTTTTTAATAATACAATTTGTTTCGCAACCCAGTCAACATTATTAATTAATTGTCTAGTCCGAGGTCTCGATGGGCGGTGCAGTCAGTGTTTCATTCCCTTGCGCGGGTATAATTACTGCTCCCGACGCGGTGGGAATTTCGACATGTTTATCGGACTGAATAAACACTGTTGGGTTTTTTCTTAACATAAAGAGTAATTTAATACTGTATTTAATTAAATAATTTTATTATTTGTCGGGAGTTCACATTGAATGTGAATTTATAAAGAAAGCTGTGAAATATATGAGAACTTCAGAATAAACCGGCAGCTATAGGCATAAACATCCATCAATCATAAACATATACTTTGGTCACCCACCATTGGCTTAACACTCTAAGAAATAAAGGTTCAATTTTGCACCATATATAGTTGATACTATAGCAGCACCCCTAAGGGTGCAAAACAGAACCTATTAGGGTTCAGCTCTAACACATTGTACCCTTAGAGGGCCAAATTTGCACCCATGAACTTTTTTGAGGTTCAAATTTGAGGGGTGCAGCTATTGTATCAATTAGGGAGCAAATTTGAACCTTTATTTCTTAGAGTGAACGGTTAGCCTCTAAAACGTTAGGTAAAACAACGCAATCGTTACGTTCTCCCATTTTGAGGTACATTTTGACGGGGTTTCTTCGTCGCTGTTGTCCATGCTAGGATTAGTAGCACTCACATTAAAGGTACAGTCAAATGATACTATTATACTACAAAGCCTGCGTTGTTTTCACCACAATTGCTTAATTATAGATATACATATAATATAGACATCCACGTAATGTATCATGCCAAGGCATTCTAGGTTGATTACAATAGCCTATTATTGTTTAACTGGTATCCGCGTCGCTTGTTTACCCCTCCTTCACGAAGACTTGCATGATCGGTGGCCGTGCCCGAATTATTTGGCTCACGCGGCTTGATATTACACGCGAGTCAGTGAGAAGTGGCTATCCAATAGATTCGTGTGTTATTTCAAGCCGCAGCCGAGTAATTTGGACACGGCTTTGGTTATGTTCCATGTGGGCCTATTAAAAGATCCAAAGTCTGCAGCGTAACATAATCCAATGGACGGTATCCGCACGTGCGCAAAATTGTCAACTTCAAACATCAAACAATTCCCGCCATTTGCTTCACTGTTGTCACTATACGCATGCGTACATCCATGACTCGTTGGTCTAAGCGCGAGTAAAACAACTCGTAGCAACATGTTTATCTTCATTAGATAGAAGGTGTAGTCTGTCACATCACTTTCAAAGCAGACACTCTAAGGTCGCACGACGAAAACTTGATTTTTCATTCAGAAAAAAGGTCCCGTCGAACCAAACACGTGCTGTTACTTTCCCATCAGACCTTCTTTTTGGGAGGAAGTCGCGCAGACGTTAATCCAAAATGGCGGGAACCGTGGCGCACAGTAAATTCTCCCCTGGACAGATGATTTGTTTTTTTGTCTTTTTATGCAGTAATTTTCCCAAGAATCCAAGATTGCTCCGTTCTAACCTCCCGTACCGGTGTCTCATCCCAAAATGACGACGAGAGGAATTTCTCCTCCTGTATTTAAACACTTTCAGGGAGTTTCGACCGATTTTTACCGATTTTTGTTGTGTGTGTTCCTAAAGCGAAACACTTTTTTTGTTCAGTCGTCTATCAGGAGAGTGATCGAAATAATCCATACCCACCCCGCGCTGACGTATCAAACTTTCTTGTTCCAAACACTCGGAAACTGAATGCATTCCTGGGGCGTGCGGGCATATGAACGGACGCCAAAACAAAAATCGAATAAATTTATCGAAATTTTTGTGTGTGTGAAGGGCCCCCGCTCCTGGGTCGGTACCACGAGCAGTGCGGGTCGGCTGGATGTTGCAGGAAGGGGACCCAGACCAGGAGTAGGGAGTCATCGGAAATCGAACCGGGATAGATCGGTCCGAGCCAGGCACAAGGACCAAAAAATCGAAGTGGAAAAGAGGAAAGTGTGAAACATGGAGAGACAGGGTTCAATATTTGAGGGCATGGTTTATTCCTAAATAATAAAACCAGAACAAAAACAACAAGGTCACTCTATCATACAATTTCATATTTGCTTTCAGATTTTGCAAGCTAATCTAAACTCGGCTGTCATGTCTCCTTTAGATTTAGAGTTCACGTTTTTCTGTCTTTCTTTTTATTTCTTCCTTCTTCTCTTCAAACATAGGATGTCCAGGGACACCTATGAATGTTGATCTAAGTAATGCATCAGTGTTTGTCAGTTTGGTTTGAGGCGCGGAGGGAGAGAGGCAGAGAGAAATCTGACATATCTTCGATTTTTTTCTTTTTAGATGTCCTTCTTGGTGTAGATGCCACGCTGTAATTGCCGGGATGTCTTTTGATGTCTAGTTTGTTTTTTTTCCTTTTTTTCTTTCTTTTCTCCTATCCCGGGGCACACATGATGTTTTTGGCAGGTTATTGAGCGCGCATCGCGTGCTTGATAAACGCGGTGTTTGTCGTCAGTGGACCAAAGGAGAGACGAGGTCATGCTAGTTCGGAACTTTTTTTCGGCAGTTGATAACTTATTGCGACGGAGGTTCACTGCAAAAATTGGAATGAACCTCCTGTATAACACTGTTACACTGGTTATTTGGAGTTACATGTACTAACGGTGTATGTAACTTATTTTGTTGATAAATGTTGTTGTTTTGTTGTGAACTATATCAACCCATCTTAACTCCCAGAGTATCTAATCCATTGTCATTTGTTAATTTTAGTCATTATTGGTCTGTGATCCGTGTTGCTAATTTAGTAAGTATTATCGAGTGTACTTAACATGTTTAGCCGATCCACGTAGCCTATGTGTGTGAGTATCACTAATTCAGGTAGTCTTGTTTTGTCCTGTTTTGGGGCACATAATTCACCACAGTAGTTTCAGCTTTTTAGGATGCTGCCCCTATACACCCGGCCATAGCCTACTTTTATTTATAATTCGCCTTATTTTTTTAGTACAAGAAAGTGAAGTTATTTTAACGATATATTTTTTTTTATTGGTGGGAGTAAATGGCTCAGGTATATATTTCGCTTCTGTGGAAAGCTCATTGAATTAATATTAACAAAATAGGAAGAAGAAAAAATGTAAATTAGATTAAATACCGTGATTATTTTTTGTTTACGTTTTCTCTGATACATCGCTTCACACCGGTATATATTTCAGCTGCCAGTCTGCGTGGAATATTATTATATTCTTAGTTTATTAAATCATGAATGAAAAACTACCCCAAAAAATGGTGGAAGAAAAGAAGAAGAAGAAAAAGAATGAAAAAAAAATTGCGAGTTGGCGCCAGGTAGTCAAAGGCGTCATATCTGAGCGGGCAGGTGTTTCCAGCTATGGGGGCAAGAAGGCGCGAGAAATTGTCACAATCTCGGCGAAATTGGCCCCCGCCGGAAACCACGCACGCTCGACTAGTCAGCAAGCAGCATGTACGCACTATGGTCCGAGCGCGAACGTAACGCTGAATGCGCCGGGGCTCCACGACGCGAAAGACCCGGGCCTCGCGACAAGGCGTGCACGGTGCGTGCATGATGAGCAGTAATTGTAGCGGACGCTGAAGCGGAGAAAATTACGTCGCGCCTGGCCATATAGAATATGAATGATATGACAATTCACGTCAAAGACTAGGAGAGAAAGAGAAGTAAAGATGAGAGGAGAACAGAGTGAAGACGCAGGGAGAGTTGAGATGTGTTTTTTGATGTTTGCATTTTGACATGTGCGTGTGGCAATGGCTTCTGCTCGAGCTCCGTGCCTAGCAATTCTTTCTTGTATATTCTCTTTCTGTCTCGCAAAAGTGGGCAATAATTTACGCTTGGGTCGCAGTGCACGACTTTTTGTATCTTTTCTCTTCATTTATTTTTTTTGCGGCCAGTGAGGGTTATTTTTTGAGCGACAAATGAGAGTCAGTCAGAGCGAGATGAAATGAAAATAGCATCGAGTTGGAAGAAAACAACCCACCCAGAGAAGCAGATGTTTTTGTTTTTTGGTGGTTTTTTTTTATAAAGACATTTCAGTTGATGGCAGTAGTTTGACATGTTCAAGTTTTGTAAGATTTTGTTGTATTCTTATTTTTTAAATTGTTTATGTGGAGGGACATTTTTCTTTAAGTCTTCGGTTTTTTTTTCCTAATAAGCAATTTGCAAGTTAACTATAAATAACATCTGGTACACTGACTTGATCAAAAGGATTGGCACATTTAAAGGGATCGTATACGTTTGGTAATTGGAACCCACTGTTTGTTTCAATCCTATATAGTTATAGATAGGCCTATATACCATAAAACTAACCTGTAAAAATTTCATTTCAAAAGGTGGTAGCGATTTTGAGATATTGTCGAAAATCTGGAGCGGTTATGTCCACGCACGAAGAATAATCTGCATTGGAATACACAATCTGAGAAACGTCACTGCAGTAACGCTTCTCAGATTCAAATTTTTTGGGATAAAAAGTGATATATTTTTTTATAACCGCAGTACTTTGAAGTGAACAGTTTCTAAAAATGCATTATACAAAGCTGGTTTAGGGGCCATTTATTCGCTTCTTCTTAAAATCCAGGACCGTTACTACAAAATAACTCCCTCCACGTGATCGAGTCTCGACCAATCAGAAGCTACCAACTCTCCAATGCATTTGTATTTGTTAAAGATGGACTACAACGGAATAATGATAAAGGCTGTGTTGCTGTTTTTGTTCGAGAAATGTATAATGATTACTAATATATCATTAGTATTCAATAAAACTTGTTCCTTCATGCAAACAAAAACAAAATTGATCGGCGTTCTACGACCCAGAAAAACTCAGTTTCAGCAAAAGCCCTTAACTCATGAATAATTCATACTTTGTGTGTGACGTACTACCCATGACGATTTACTCGGGTCGATCGTGTGCGTGCATTTTTACCGTACAATGCAATGCGGAATAACAGCGGACAAGCTAGGCTATAATACATAATACACACAGAATAACATGGCGTCTTTTGTTTACTCTCGGTTGCTCATGGGTAGTACGTCATCACTTTTCGCTGGTTTACAAGTCCGCTGGTACTATATCGTGTATTTCATTGTGGTTTTCAGTGGATCTTTGCCGGGAACCAGTACAGGGCGGGAAATTTCAAAATCGAAGAATCGAGGTCTAATTTTTTCGGTCAAATTGCAACAAAATTATTTAGAGAAAAACATGACCGTAACAATAAAGTGTTACCTGAACACAACATAAACAAGGTCCGATAATAAATTTAATGTGTGAGTTTTCGTTGTAGTCCATCTTTAATATAACTTCAACAGCTGTAACATCCATACGTGCATGGTGTGCACGTTTGGCGCACTTCTCACGTCAAGTGGGTCCAACGCTCGATCGTGGGCGAAAAAAGGGCAACAGATGTAGTAAACAAACGGGTCAATAAAATAAAATCTGAAAAATGTAAATTTCAGAATATCAATAATGTTAATATAAACTAAAAAAACAAATATGCAAATATAGTTAAGATATATAAGTCAGATAAAATAGAGACTGCATTATTAATGGTGAGACAGATGCCTGCAGTGTTTAATTTTGTTAAAATCATATTTACAAAACAAACAAATTCATTAAAATCAAAACCAACAACAGCATTAAAACAACACTATTTTAAAGAAAGGTTTCAATTTCAGACGTTCAATAATTCCTTGTCTGCCTTTACAATAAGAGGAATCTCTAACCGTGGACATTCTTAATTTCATGTATGTAGGAAACATAAATTTAAGATATTGGTATATGATTATAACCAGATTTGCAATAATATTATTATGAATGAACGATCAAACGGAATATCGCAACTTGAATGGAACTAAATCATAAACTTGACTAATTATTAGTCAAGGGGTCAAGAAAATTATTTAGAACCAAAGGAGCAAAAAGTCTAAGAAGCAACCGGCAATAAACTTTTAAGAGAACTGAAGAAGTGCCGCACAAAACAGGGGCAAGAAAATACAGAATAATGAGTAAAATTAACAAAAATTGACACATTAATGTGTAAAAAGTAAACAATTGCATTTTGGGGTGCAACAAAATGTGAATGCCAATAAACCGCAATATCTCCGTGACCGCGCATGTCCGCGCGTCAAAGATCGAACATCGTCAAGTGGCAATATATTTCCAATTACGTTTTGGAGAAGAGAAGAAAAAAAAATCATTTTAAAAGAACGGCCATAACAAAAAACAGGACCGCCGTCTGGATCGAACACTGTAGGTCGCTTTCATTTTGGAGGGGAAAACACTAGTTAGGTCTATATTAAAAACCAACAAAACTAAAAAACAAGGCGACCGTGGGGTTGTGATTAGGCCCTAATTTTAAAAGAGGGCCCGCGCGCGCGGATCGATATGATTACGAGTGACCGGGCTGTCGATATCAAGCCCCGTCCGTTGCCGTGGCAACAATGGATGCCCGGAGCGCGCCTCGATTGTTTTTTAGAGGTTTCCCCGATTATAAGGGAGGGGAAAACCTTGAAGTTTGCCTGCAATCGACTTTAGTGGGGTTGAAATTAGATAACGGTGGAGATTATATAATGGTAAAGGAATCGAAGCAAGGGCCAATTTCATGGAGCTGCTAAGCACAACAATTTCGCTTATTATAGCATTACATTTCTTCCTGGACAAAAACAGAGTTACGAACCAAATTTTTAGGTGATGTGTATTGTTTGTGATTGGTATTTTCCTAAGCATAAAAAGCACATGTAGTTTTGGCTGGTAACCTGTTTTTACCGAGCAAGACTTGTTATGCTAAGCAAACGTTTGTGCTTAGCTGCTTCATAAACTGTAGATCATCTTGTCCATTTCATAAAGACCGTAAGTGGTATAACCACAGCAAAAGCACGCCTGACCCTAGCGGTACAAAATATTGCTTAAATCAGTGATGTAACAATAACACAATCTTTATACGCGCACCGGTAGCACAGCCACGCCTTGAAAAAATGCTTAAAGATTATCAGTCTTCTGCTATAGTATAAAGCACAACTTTTCTGCTAACTGTTAAGCAGCACAATACAATTTGTCTCAGAGTCTATAGTCGAACTATCACTAAAAAAGATAGAAACAAAAATTGCCTTTCTTAATTAACACCGTTTCGGGGTTCTATCTATATACTAAACTACACACGGTTTTGGTTCCCAAATACACGCACACTACTCCATCACTTCAATTTTTCTCACAGCATTGCAAATGCATCTAACTACGCATACTTTAAAGAGTATGAATGCTTTCCGCAGCCGTTTTGCAGAGTTTAGTATAATCTGGTAAATCCACGGAAACAAAATCCACACAGTCGTCCCGTGGGAGTTAGGGAAATCCATTATCCTCATAACAAACACCCAAGTTAAAAAACCACTAGTATTTGCCACCTTTCCCTACTCCCTGGGGACCCCTTGCCACTACCACCGGGGCAAGATTTTAATTTTCTATACCGGGGCATTCGTAGCTGACCTTCGGTATATAGTGGGGGGGGGGGGGGGGGCGTGCCCTATAGTGTCGCCTCGCGGTGATAAAACAAGAAAACCAACAAAAAAATCTCCGAGACTCGGGTGAATCGCGTTTCCGTTGCAGCGACTCGGTGGGCGGGCCCCGCGCCAAGGTTACACGGCAGAGCTTTGCAGAGAATCACGCCAAGCGTGAGTTCCGCTCGTCGTGCGTCGGAAATTGGCCCGTGAATAGCCCCAGAGAGAACAGGCCACTGCGACCTTACGCTCTTCCTCCCCTCCTTTCGCACCCGTGTGCTTTCTCTTATAGTATGAACGTTTCTTCGATGAATGCGCTTACAAGAACATAACACATTACTGGGGAAAATCACGTTATACAAATCAAAATGGAAGTTTGTGTGCAAATACATAGTGTCAGTGTTGAAGTTCTTGTTGTATTTTTCAAGGAAATGTGTATCTATGCGGTTTTCTTTTTAACCTTGTTCTATGGTTAAAATAACCCATAAGAAAATTTGTCGAATAAAAAGACGAACGTTAATGACAGTCGGACTCGAACCACAGACCTTTCGATCCATAGGACTCCTCTCGACCAACTAGGCTATTGGCGAGTTGGTTGAGGAATCCGTTCTTTATAATTCTTTATAGTTCTTTAATAGTTGCCATTGCTCTTTCTCATGAATATACATTCACGCACCACCCAGCTCCTGAAAAAAAATCTCGCGAACCGCTACAACAGTTAGTTTTAAGTCTCTTCCTACGTAACCAAACAAAACCCGAATCGTGCATGGAAACTTACAAAATCTTAAGGACTAAAAATCCGAACCAAATTTTAGTTCTAGGAATTCAAGCTCTGTAGAAATAATAAAAACAAAATTGAGTACCTTACCTAATGCAACGATCTGAACTTTACTGTTAGACCATGTTCTTTATTTTCCCTTTTTAGAATTATATACCAAGCACGATTCATGGTAATAGATAACCCTCTCCTGTCCCTGTACCCTATAGACGATGTGCCCTCTGACGTCACGTGCTTACATCTGTATTCAAATGTGCCCGGCAATATGCGCACACATCGTGTTTTTCATACAATTTGGTTGAGGAGTGACGCCACAGGTCAGATCGCCTTTGAATTATGTGACCTCTGATGTCGCCTCTTAACCAAATGTATGTAAAACACAATGCGTGCGCATATTGACGGGCACATTTGAATATAGATGTAAACAGAGGGAACATGGTCTATATATACACACTCCGGATTGTTGTTACCATGTACGAATCTTGTTGAGGAAAGTAGGAATGCTTCGAAACTTCGCACTTCCCAGGGTAATACTTGCTTCACAAAATACGGAAGACACTTAAAACTAACCGTTGTAGCGGTTCGCGATTTGTTTTCGCAGGAGCTGGGTGGTGCGTGAATGTACATTCATGAGAAAGAGCAATGGTAACTCATATACATTAAAGAACTATAAAGAATTTAAAAAAAAACTTCCTCAACCAACTCGCCAATATAGCATAGTTGGTAGAGAGTAGAGCCATGGATCGCAAGGTCTGTGGTTCGAAACCGACTATTGTTAACGTTTGTCTTTTCCTTCGACAAATGTTCTCACTGGTTATTTTAACCATAGAACAATGTTAAAGGGAAAACCGGGTTAGGGTACAGTGTCTTGGCAAATACAAAAAGAATAGTTACACTGGTAAGTTTTGAGTGACTTCCACAAAATATGGTCTGCTAAAACGAGCTACGCCAGGGTAGTGGAAGTATGTGCTTGTACGTTGAGGTATGCTTGTCCGTTAATTAACCCTCTTATATACCGTGCAGTTACCATAGAGCTGTCAGACCTTTCAAAACCTTTCAAGTTTCCTGGACTAAAGGATTTTGAAAGGTGAGAAAGCTGTCTGACAAAAGAAACCTATGAAAGATTTTGAAACTAGGTAAAACAACTCTCTGAACAAACTGGTGTGAGAAAAACAATACCTTTCAAGTTTCTGGACTGAAGGGTTTTGAAAGGTCCAACCATGTATGCATAGCAACTGTACTGATATTTGGTTGAGCAATAGCTCCACCTTTCATTTCCTTTCGCAAGGTTTTGGAAGGTCTGGCCGTTTTCTGATAGACTTCCCATACCTTTATCATAGGGTATACCATAGCCCAGTTTTTCTACCTTTCAATTCCTTTCAAAAGGTATTGAAAGGTGTGGTAGTGCAGTAGCAACAAATTCTGGAGCGTTTTTAAAGGTTCATACTTTTTTATATCCATTTTGCCCAGTAAGCAGATTTTGAAAGGTTTTTAAAGGTGAAACCATAGGAGGGTTAAGATATGCTTCTCTGTTGAGGTATGTTTGTCTGTTTTGTTGGTGCCCCCCCCCCCCCCCCCCCCTTCCCCTCGACTTATAATGATAACCAAAATAGCTGAATAAATGTAAGTAGTTTGACGCCATGAACAGTGGCAAGGCACTGAAAAATGTAAAGAGTTTTTTTTCTAGGGAATGCTTTTAAAAAACAAAAAAAGACCAGCTGACGAATTTGTCGAAGTAGTTGAGGTCCCGTTGCGCCGGGGAATGCGTGTTTGTCTCGGTATCGATCGTGCGACGCCATCCATCAAGGCGCAGTGCGGGAGAGAGAAATAACGGTCGATAATGCTCCAACCAAATGGTCGAATTCCCACCGTGGCTTATGGGAGTAGGGAGGGGGTGGGGGCACATAACAACTACCAGGCAGGGGAGGGTGGAGGAAAGAAGGGGTTGGGGTAGGGGACAGGGAAATGGGGTTAAGACAGTGTGTTGTGAGGAGTTGGGGAGATGTATGGGAAGGGTGTTGGGAAGTATAGGACGGACACGATGGGGTAACTTTACATTTTGGAGCACTATTTTGTCAGTTGAGCATTTGTATCGTTTAAAACAGCAAAAGTTCTCAAATTCGAACCTGACAAAGATTTAGCTCTGTGAGAGAATGATGTAAATTCTAAGATAATAATATTTTAAGATTTCAATTTTGAAAAATGGTGAAATATTTCTTCAAAATGACAGGATACATTTCACAGGGAGTTTAGAGTCGTTAATAATTATCCTTACATCAAGTAAGCTTTTGAACAATAATTTGGTTGGTCACTTTTTGGATGGTTTAAAAAGGTATACTGTGTCTCTGGCGCAGGCACAAAACGATGTGATTCACGCCGCGATTCAAGGCCCGCGATTCTGCCCGCAATGTGGTGGATGATGGTATAACTTTTAAAAAGTCTCAGTATTTATTTTTTGACTCGTGGGGAAAGGAGCCCTGATGATTTCCCTAGACCTCGTGCGCACGGAACAAAATCAATTTTTAAGTTTTCATTTTGTACCCTAAGAAAAAAACTTAGACCAGAAAGTAATACCTATGACGATTTCAGGGACTATTCCGAAGACAAATAAGGGAAATCGTGGAGAAATTAAGAGAAAATTACCAAATCTATTGGACCCCTGCACAATTTCAATGGGCCGATTTTGCTGTCCCCTGCCTGTTTATGCGCATGCGTGCATGAATTAGAATTGATAATTGGAAACTTTTCTTTGAAAGGGAAACAATTAAGTAAAAACTTTGAAAGAACGAAAACAATGGTTGAAAATAGGAAAACGTGATTACGTTAACATACAAGGTTTTGTGGTGAGGGCACTTGGGGTTTTGGGTAAGGGCAGTAGTGATTGCGAGCAGGGGTATATAAGACTATTCGACAGTCTCGGGGTGAGGCAGTAGGTAAGGGGGAAACATATGTGGTAAGGGACAAGAAAGTGGGGTTGGATTTTTACGGTAGACAGGTTGTGTGGGCGTCACGGGCGAAGGCATGTTGATAGAATGAATGGTGAAATGTTGGGCTTTGAAAGGGATTAAGGCTTTGAGGAAGATTAGGGCAGTGAGAATGGGCAACACTTTGGTTCCCAAAGTTCACTGAAAGACATAGGCCTATGTGATGAATTTCAAAGCCATCAACGGGTGTGTGTTTCCAAGTGAGTCTATGCCAAATTCGTGTCATCATCGTTTCGGGTTTTTTTACAAGTTGAGTACCATCTTATAGCGTACGCTCACCCCACACACGTCACCACTCAAGCACAACGTGGCTATAGCTGTTCCTAACCCGGACCGTCAAAGCGAAGAAAGAAAAAAAACTCCATCCCCGTCCAAACCTCAATTTGCTCAATTTCTTACGTCAACATGACGATCCAATTTCACTCTTCCCTCCATCTCCCGGCTCTATCGAGCCTCCTTCATGCCAACTTGTACTATGTCAAATTCCAGCCCTCCCCCGCGGTCACAAACTCAGCCCATAGATTTTTTTCTGCGGCCTTTTTTCGGCTTCTTTCCCTTCATCTTTCTCTTCTTCTTCATCTTCTTCTTCGTCTTCTTCTCCTCCTCCTTCTCCTCTGTATATCTCCAGGGCCTCTCATTTAGTCAGTTGCACGATAATGTTTCCCAAACCAAGAAAGAGAGACAGAAAGGGAGAAAAAAAAAGGTGTCTTGTTCCCTGCGCTTTGGAAAACGCGGCCCGTCAAATTCCCCGTGGTTCACACAAAACAGACAGGGGCTTGTTTCGAATCCAGCGCCCAGTTTTGGTGTTTACAGTCGATTTTTTTGAAAAACCCTCTGGAGATGTAACGGCCCCCGGACGGGATCGACCGAACGGTCGAGTGTCTCCCCGGAGGGCGGAATTGGAGGTAGTTCACTGGGCCACTTTTTTATACAGGTCACGCGGCCAACAGATACCGGTCCAGTCGCCTTAGTTTGTCCTTACTGCAGCGGCTGCTTATACTTCGATCAAAGCAACTTTAACAGCTTTGGTTATAGTCTAACAAAGCAAATTCTAGAAACCACCAGTTTAGTCTCTGTAGTAAGGCTTAAAAATAATATACAGTATTTGCTTTTGCTTAAATTATCAGAAATAGGATAGATTTGGGGGTGAGCATTTTATTTGTATAGCAAATATTGTTACACTGACCAGTTTCATGTTTTGTGTCCAAATAGATGCTGGAAACAACCAAGAGAAAATGCTGTTCTCGTAGTCTGGTTCTCTGACTGAGACGAGAAGCAGAGCAATTTATAGATGTCTGGGAACTGTCAGGTAAGTTTGTTTTTACAACCATAGTTGGCCGACCTTCAGATGTGGTGTCCGTTACAGCCAATTGTTCGTTATAGCGGTGTTCGTTATTAAGGCGGTGTTTCACTGCTGCAGTTGGTGTCAGCGGTGGGATCAATACCAAGTATAATACATTATTTACTAGTACGATATTTGCTACATATTTTAAATGATATATTCCTAAACCAGTTATACACGTCAAAGGGTCTTTACATTCATCAGAACAAGTATCACTGCTAAAAAAGTAGACCTCTCATGAAACCCCGTACAGCGAGACAACTGTTGGAGCCAATGCCGTCGGTATAGAGCGAATTCATGAGAAAACGCAACAAACCACAACAAGCACAATATGGAGTGCCGTGGCTTCGTGGTTTGAAGCATTGAATTTGTAATCTGTTGGTAAAGCTACAAGTTGTGGGTTCGAGTCCAGCCTGGTGCGTGTGCCCTTGGGCAAGGCACTTTGTCACTCATTGCTTCTCTCCACCCAGGAGTAAATGGGTACCTGTGAGGGCAGAGATGGTTATTGTGGTTGAATTGAGCTGTTTTTCTTCCTAAATGGCAGCATCGAGCTGTACACTCCCCAGGGAGCTGAGATATTATTAGGAATGTTTCATGGGCCCATTGACCGGGGTAAGAATGTTAAGCGCTTCGAGATCTTTGGTGATCAAGCGCTGAACAAGCACCGCACATTATTAGTATTATTATTATTATTAATGACCACCACAAAGAAAGGGGTTCACTCCGTCTCATATCTTGCTTCATTATATACCCAATGCGGCAAACCTAACATCGATCGTGCTTACGCTTGGCTATGCCAGCTGCTCGTCCACTGGGCGATATAAGCCCCCAGAAACACATGTCATGATTTATCTAATACCAGGCTGGAACCAAAATGAAAGTATGACCTAGTTGTTTATATCGTATCAGTAACCAGCGGCATGCTGTGTGTTCTTGTATCGTTAAGTCGCCATTGAGCGATGCGGATACAGTATACAATCGATACTGGTAAATCAGAGTTTTGAATTCAGTTTGGTTCTTCACACGGAGAATCAGGTGGTTGTAGCGGTTCTTTCCTGGCCTTCAACCACCACTATGGCCTGGGTTTGAACCCCGCCTGGGCCAATATGAGGATTGGGTTTTCAGTCCCTGCCTGACTCCGTGGGTTTTCCCCAGGATATTCTTCTGGGTTTTACCTCCCACCTCCAACTGTACCTTCTTCTCATTGTCTTCTCTCTACTGATGAGGGCCCCAAATGATCAGCTTCTGCTGGATGGGTTACCCTCGTTAAAGATGGTTGTAAATAAATAAATCGTTCAATCTTGGACGGTCGGTCAATCGTGGACCCTTTCTTCATGACCCAATTCAATTGTCCCTAGTCGATCCACGATTGACGATGTTTATATACTCGCATAACAACCAGCAATCGTGGATCCCCTAGTGTTCCTCATTTTTTTGGAAGGCCCTAGTCTTGTAGGTTTTGTGCACGATTTGTCAATCGTGGACCATTATTTTGTTCATGCCCTAACCCAATTGTACCTAGTCTACGATTGCCGGTGCTCATATACTCACAATCACCATCATATACGCAAGCCGTCTAAATGCTCGTCTCGATTGATTTCGTGTTCTTTGAATGACGACACGTGACTGGCTAGTGGCCAATTAAGTTGAATTACCCGACACCTTTAAACAAAACAAAACTTGCGGGACTGGGTCTTTTCCTTATGTCGTTCGGGCTCAGTCTATACGGCAAAGTCGATTCCGTGACAGCGCCAGCGGTCCGGGAGAAAACAGTTGGTGAGAAGTATTGGAGTTCGATTGAGTATTGATCGGCGGCATGAGCCTGGCTTCGGGTACTAAAACAAAAAGTCCTCTTCCTAATCGGTCAGTGCACGCGGGCCCGATTTCGGCATTAGTAGAAATCTGCAGCCTGGGTCTTCGATTCCTTTGCCTTTTTATGCAATTTGTTGGTTTTTAATAAATAGCACCACTCCGAGGTAAAAGAAGAATATCTCAAACCTAAATGTTGGTTGTTTCAGCTCAGTGGATAGGCCTATAGACCATGTCTCTTCTGTTTACATCTATATTCAAAATGTGCGTACAGTATATACACAAATTAAATTATCAAACATGTTTGTAATAAGTCGTCACTTAATAAGTGAATATAAAAATCCAATATAAACCTAAAGTATTAATTATTTAATCACAAGACGTAATTTTCAATCCATTTCTCTTGTTCTCTAACTTTCAGTAATGTTGTTGGTAAAGTTTACAATGAATGGGATAAACGATGTGTGTACTTGTGAAGCGCGCCGTATCCACCAATATTTGTGCGCAGGCTCTAGGCGCTGCATCATTTTTACCCTGCTCATTCGGGTCAATGAAACATTCCAAATACCATCTCAGCTCCCTGGGGGGGTATACAGTCAAATACTGCCATTTCGGCGCAAAGCAGCTCAAATCACCATCTCTGCCCTAGCAGGTACCCATTTTATTCATAGGTGAAAAGACTGAGCAACAAGTGACAAAGTGCCTTGCCCAAGGGCACGGGCACCATACCCCACCCCAACATCGTTCAATGGACCATGCGGCGCTTACAACATATCACACGTGTCATGTCAAATATGGCAAAAGCCAGTGTAGCATCTATAGACTCTGAAATTCGGACTCATTGGTAGCACTGCGCATGCCAATGTGAATAATAATTAGTAATTAAGAGAGTGACCGGTCAAGTAACCGGTCAATAGGCCGTATTATTGAACGTAGAGTGCGCTGTGCTCACGTTATTTGGGGGTATAATTAAAAGTGATTAGGAGATAATTCACGTCAGTTTAAATATTCTTACAGCTCCTAAATATTTTTTTTTTCTAATATTAAATTTTTAGATAAAAGTAAAGTTACTAAAACTACTTCAATAAACGCGATTTTGCCTGTGTTAGGTACCCAGAAAATGGCGTCTTACAGCGCCCTCATGCGGCCAAAAATACGGCACATTGGTTTAATTAATAATATGGGGGAAAAGATATACATTTTCATCATTAAAACAATGAAATTCTCAAAAATCGCGTTCATTTTGCTGCATGGGAGATGAACAAAACGTATATAGTCGCACCTTTAAAGTCAACAGGCAGCCTCATCTAATCTTATCTCATCCAAGACATCAAACAATCCAAAATGAAGGAGATGTAAATCATCAGACAAGAAGTGTCGCTAAGTGGCCCGAGCAAACAGTCGTGTGCTTGATTGATGTCGTGTGCGTATAGTCTGCTCCCGATCCCCCTGCGCTCATCCTAAACAGCCAGGATTAATGACCCACTGCTGTATTTACACACTCCGAGTGCGCTTACCAGTTAACAAAAAAACTGCGGCTGAAACCACTCCTTAATGACAGAGAAGCTAATAGAATCACGCAAGCGCTTGTTCACTGAATTTCTTTTAATTTTTTTTTGCCATGACGATCCTAAATCCGTAAAAATAAATGACCAGATTTGATAGGTTTCGATGAATGAAAGAACCTTGTTAATTCATATTTTGTGTTTTGATATTTTAGTTGATGTTACTAAAGGAATGCAATATGTAGCATAAATTACAAATATGTGACCCGCTCTGCAAAAATGAGTCTGATGTCGGAAAATACATTTGTACGTAAAGGGCTGTTTATTGTCTCGGAGGTGATTTTTTTTTTAACAAATAATATTTTAGTTTTAAGGTATTTTGGTTTCTCCAACACAATATATTTTCAGATCTGCACGATTGAAAAGATTAAATACAGGTTTTGTCATTATCTTACCATGACATCTGATGAAGCACTACAATTGTAAATCTTCATTTCTCTCAAAGACATTCTGAGTATAACTGAGAAAAAGCAAATTTCCCAAAATTGTAAAAGACCAATGCATTACACTACAGCGTTGTGCCATATATCAAATGAAAGCTTATTTCCTGCTTTTCCTGACCAACTGTACAATTGAAAAAAAAACATTTTTAACTCATTTTTGCAGAGTGGGTCACAAATTACAAATTCTAGGTTATGTTTTTAGACAGACTTCAGTGGACTTTTGTGTTCAACCAAATGAGCCTGAAATGATAGGAGATAATTATGACACAAATTATGTAGGATGCCAAGTTTGTCTAAAGAAGGCCGCAAAGATCTGTGTGAAAACAAAATTAGCTGTTCGTTATAAAATCATAAATTATGTGTAATTTAAAATCTTGGAAACCACCACCCCCCCCCCCCCCCCCCTCCCCTCCTAAAATAATCTACAATATTATTCTTCGATTGAATTTAGGGGAACTGACGACCTTATTTCACTGTCTAAAAATGGGGTTTCATATTCTTAATAGTCGTGAGAGGTAATATCACCCGCTTTTGACAATCTGCAATTCTAACACAAATCAATATTAAAAAAAATATTTAAAAAGGAGCGTTAAACTACTCAGTTCCGCTCGCTTTCGATCTGCAATTCAGGGGCGCTTCAAAATAGAAAAAAAATATATATATATTGCACCTCCTTCCAAATGAACAACTTTAGGATAACTAGGCGCAGTGAGGAAGGCGAATCGGGGTTCGCCGCCGAACGTCGATAACAAAATCGACCTGGTTACCAACGAAATATTTACGTATACCATTTACAATAAGAACGGGGAAAATGGTTCTCTTTTTTGTGTGTGGGCCGGGCGGTCTGTATTTTTTTTTATGACTGGGGATAATATTGCAAGAATAACAGTGGTATTTTTTATTAGTTCAGCAATGTGTTCATTTTGCCGTCCAGGCCGCCTCATTTTTTCTTTTGACACGGGTGGGTTGAGAGGGTTGAGTTGGACTTGCAAAATCAATGACATCTTTTGAATTGAAGTAATTTATTATATTATGGGAATCGATCATTTATTTTATTCAAGTGAGAAAATAGCTATAAATGACAGTTTTCTTAGTGAAAATACCAAACAGCCCACCGTCTATACCCACAACAGCCACCGTTTAAGAATCCAGGCTCAGTACCGGGGCCAATTTCATGGAGCTGCTAAGCACAAACAGTTTGCTTCACATGAACAAATTTCCTTAGCAAAAGCAAAGCAGGACTTACAGACCAAATTGTCAGGTGATCTTAATTGTTTGTGACAAGTAATATTCAGCGGGTTTTTGCTTAGCATGAAAATCACATATAATTTTAGCTAGTAACATGTTTTTACTGAGCAAGCCTTTTTTTGTGTGTGCTATTAACAGCAAATTGTTGTGCTAAGCAGCTTCGTGAAATTGGCCTCAGGAAGTGAACACGACAGTGTCTTTGTAAAACCATGGAGCCGTTTGCAGGCTAGGAACCCCCCCCCCCCCCCCCCCCCCCGTCATATTGCTTCCAGGACACGCCCCTATGCCAACCTCATCCCCGTCTCCAGCGTTATCACAAGCCGGAATTAGTTTCAGCGAACACCAAGGTTATCAAAATAAGCTTGGATGTGCGACGTTTGCAAACAAGACAAACAACAAGACCTCATATACCATGCCAAAACGACCATGGTTCCTTTTCCCCTTTCGCCCGTTTCTTCTTTTTTATTTTTCCCGCCAAATTAAGCGGCTAATTCGAAGGGCGGGAGAAACACGCAAAAAAGCAAATTAAACTCCCTCGAAAAAAAAAACGAAAAAAAAAAGCAACAGAAACGGATGGACGTTTAAAGCCTCGCTCGGCTGGGCAATGTTTATTATATATCATCACCGTTAATCATGGCAATATTGAGGAAGATTATTGGGCGCGCGCCGAGTATTTTGTGTTAGTGTTTTGATTGCAAGACCTTGCGCATTGGGGACCTTGTTCGGCCTAATCGCGCGGAATAGACGGGGCCGGGGGTGGGCAGCGCTTGCGTGAAGTGCGCGCGCGACACACCACGCACGGCGAAGGTTTCAGCGGACCAAGGTGAAATCACGGCCTTATAGCACGGTGTTCACAAGAAGGAAGCAAGTGAAGTTGAGTTTACTTCAACCCATAAAACGTCACCTTATGCATGTACTACAAAATACTACTTGAATAAACTGTAGTATGCGCAGTACTCTTTTAAACTACATACACTGGCCAATACGAATTGTTTGTGTAGTATTTTTGCGAAATGTGCAGTGTATACTGCACTGTACCCTAAATGAATGTCAATGACATTATAGAGTTAATGTTTTATACAATTAGGCCTACCAAAGCCAGATTACCCGGCATAATTTCCCCTTTGCAAATGGTGACGTAGTTTCAGCAGCCGTAACGCGATTTTCAACTGCTAACACACTATTGTTATACAGGGTGGTAACCTCCCTCAACGAAAGAAAAGAAAGAAGAAAGACACACAAAACAACAAAACAAAACAAAAAACACAACAAACAAAAACAAACAAAACACAAAGCAAAGGTTGTGGGTTCGAATCCTACTTTTTTTTCTTCTTTTTTTCGATTTTGTGCCTACTTTAAATTTTTTAATTTCGTGGTTTTAGATCATTTTTTTTTTCAATGGAAAAGAAAACCCACGAACCTGACTTGCAACTCAATGTGTATGAATTATTGGCAAACATTATGTATGGAGTTGTGTTTATGGTTGATGAAGATGTATGCGTGTGAAGCCTTTGTGTGGTTTGATATAGAGCCCCGTCCGTGTGCATAGTTAGAATTGAACTTCGTACGTGTGATTGCATAACGATTTTGTTGGTGACCACTATTTGTGTAGCGCGCCCTCTTTTGTATGCATGAACATTTTGTTCGATCCATTCGACTCGCATTTGTCGCGCTTTAAAGCGTTGAACCATTTAACGTTTTCGTTCAATAGAGGGCACGCTACACAAATAGCGGTCACCAATTATGGAGAACTCGGCAAATCTGCCGAAATGCTTAATTGCGAAGGCGACAATTGTACGGGTTGGGTAAACAGCAGCAGTCACGCCAGTCTGCCGTGTACCAATTTCGAGGCAATCGCACAAGATCGGCCCCGTGGGCGAAACAGCGTACCACCCTATTGTCCTACCGCTCCTTTATTTGCACGAATAGAGCGTATTGTTCTTTATAGAGAAAAACAACAAATCGGGTTACGTAACTTGGCAAAGCAAGCTACTTGTGTAGGGATTAAATGAACGGCATGAATGAGGCAAATCCACAACCTATGAATATAGTGAGACCTATACCATTAACCACTGCACCGTAGGCAATCGCACCGATCGACCCCGTTGGCAGAACGGCGCGATTTGCCGAGTTCTCCATAATTGGTGACCGCTATTTGTGTAGCGCCCCCTCTATTGAACGAAAACTCTGTTTGGTTCAAATTATCTTGCATGTTGTCACGCTTTTACATTGCATTTTGGGGTTATATTGAACATTTAAACAAGACAAAATCCAGGGGTTAGCGTCAGAAGTTTATCTCCGTGTTTTGATCAACATTTAATTTTTCAAAAAATTATTACAATAATTGTAAATCATTTGAAATCAAATGGGCCACATTACATTGCCAAACTGCATGAACGAAGCCAAAGACGAGGCGATGCTGGTGTTTGAAAAACGGCAACGAAGCCGTGTCTAAATCACCTGGCTCTACGGGCGGCAATAATACAAGAGTCCGAGTGGCTGAAGCCTCTAGCAAAATTAATGGCTTTCTTAATGTGCGCTTGTGTTAGTTCTAGTCGTAGCCGTCTTATTCGGACCCGTTCTGACAGAGTAAAACCTGGCCATTTGTGAAGGACACAATTGAATAAGTTTGTGCGCTTTGTTTTGGTTGGAATAGCACCAGGATAAAAGTATATAGTAGACAATAATCTTTCCAATGGTCTATAACTGACAAGTTTTATCAGATATTGATGGTGAAGGTTTAGTTGTGCATTCAGCATTTTATTCTTTGTGCCTATCGTACAATTATTTCCCTTCATTAAGGCAGGTTCATATACTTCACGCGAATTTCATGACGTAAACAATTGTACACGTTTTATTGTGACGTTCTCCATTCGCTTCGCAACTGACATTCGCGTGAAGTATGAACCAGACTTAAAGTAAATAAAATGTTATGTTTACCCCCCGTGCGCGATCTTGGATCCTAAATAAACTTAGCCTGTATCTATAGTATCTATTTCTTGAAATTCTAGAGAGCAAATGTTACAGCAGCAGCGATTACGTTGGCCACAAGAACGACGGTGATGGAGCCGAAGGGCTGGGTACCTCCACTCTTGGTGGTAGGCGCAGTAGTTGAAGGAACTTGTTGATCTGTAAACAGAAGGCAGGTGAGAGAAAATTGCATATAAAAAGTAGGCAGTATCACACAAAACGTTAATAACAAGAATATCCAGATCGCTCCTTTAAAAGAGCAATCGAGATCTAGGAGAATTTAGAGAAAATTCGGGATTGAGGACGCCATCCCACTGCATAATTCTGGATCTCAGATCACATTTGACCAGGGACTTTATTGGAGTGACAGTTACAAGAGACCGTTATTCATAAGGAGTCAACATTTTATATTGAGACCGTCACCAGCATGCAGCCCTTTATAGGCAGGGCTGGCTTTAAAGTGTTTCCTAGACTCTTGGCACCAGTGTACTGTAGGCCGACAAACCCTACGACCGAGACGCTAGCAACATTTCAAATTAATAGCACTAGTCAGCCTTGGAACCTCGAATTTTATGTCGACGCTAGTCATGTACTGGTTAGATTTAATTGAAGCTTTCTTAAAATTGCAACTTCAGAAAGAGACACTTAAACTTTTACTTGTTTGTGTGGGGTGGTGGTGTGTATTTTATGACGCACTGCGATATTGTTACAGACCCTCGATCTTTTCGTAGGCCACAATGCACACTGTGTCTATTCGACACTCTACCATCCTTCGATAGGGCACACTCTGCCTATTCGACACTCTACCATCTTTCGATAGGGCGGTGCAGGTGCTTACCGGCCTTCTGGCAGAGTACAGACACGTCTAAGCTGTGGTCACAGGTATGAGCCGACCACTCGCTGTGCTGGCACTGATCCAGAGACTCTTCCGTCCCCGTACACTTGACGTCTTGCAGGAAGATGGGTCCCTTGTAACCCTCTAGCCCAAGCTGTTGAACAAGGAAATACCAAAGTATATGTTTCCTGAGGTTCGTACATGGTATGAATGTTCGTGCATCTACGGAGTGCCTTTGATACTTCAGCGAGAAAAGGCCAAACCAACTATAACCCTATATGTGGTGTTGACTTTTGACAGATATAAGCTCCTGCCACCTTCGAGAACTTCTAAGGAAGTTGGTCCCTAGGAAATGTTCTCATACAAAGAGATTGTTACGCTGCAGCTCACAGAAACCTTTAAGAAAAAGTTTTCAGCACCTGGCAATTACCTCTGAGATTTTAATTTATGCATGTTCTTTTAGGGACAGGGATATCTGTTGCGCTACATATTTCCGTTGTGTGCCGTTGTGCTTGATGATTTCAATTCGCTGCCAGGACAAGATTTTTAATCAGTGCGTCTACCACCAGGTAGTTGGCCAAAAGACAATCGCTTCCTATACAAACAATGACTTTGGCAACCTCTGCATACATGGTCTATAGGTATAGTATAGTACCCCATACAAAACAACAAAGACAAGAAAAGTTAGCCTCGAAGAGTATACCTCGGCGTCCAGTGGGGGACCAAAGCCGAGCTCTCTGCAGACGACTCTGGCGTTGTTCATGGTCCAGCCTTTGTTGCAGATAGTCCCGAAGCGGCCCTGGTGATAGATTTCCAAGACGCCGCTCCTTTCGTTAAGCTGAGAGAAGCGGATCGGACTCTTACCCCCTGCGGAAAGATGCCAAAAAGACCCTAGTTGAAATGGGTACCTGTCCGTGAAAGTTGCTTCAGGATCATGACTGAGTCTCAAATGGTTTATGCTTATAGGCACAGGTAAAATGACGATTCCTCGGTTTTAACCCAGAACGGTGTCATTTTTTACCCGGAAAAGTGTAATGCAAATATAGATTCAAATACAGAGTCAATCTGATCCAGCATGTCTTAGAGTGTTGCTTACCATCGGCAGGTCCTGAGCATTTGACGCCGGTAAGCTCGTCCCTGAGGTTGGCGTCGGTACTGTCCAGCCACTCGACATAGGGCCCGCACTGGGCCAACGATTCCTCCGACCCAGCGCACCAGATCCTGTTCATCTTGACCCGGTCCCTGCCGGCGCCGAACCGCCCGTCCGTGCTGACCTCCACGGCGTAGCCCTGGTCCAGCTCCCGGCAGACCACGTCCCCAAAGGCGACCGGGTTCTCTAGGCTGTTATCCTTGCCCAGACTCCCACACGAACCCCCGTAGCAGACTTCCACTCGCCCCTCTGATTCCGTCGTGCCGCCTACGAGGCTAATCCTAAAGCCCGAAGGAGCTTCTATTTTTTGAAGACGAATAAAAAAAATAAGAATGCGATCAAACTGCCTGTGGTGACTTTTAAATTGTGGAAGGAGGTCGTCGGACGAAATCTACCACCTGAAATAAAAATATAGCTTGTGGATTTGTTAAACCATGTGGGCTCTTCGTTCAAGACCTACGCCTCCGCTTCCTACGCCTACTACCCATCCATAACCTGGGGATCCCCCCCCCCCCCCAACTTCTCATCTGGACCCTAGTGAAGCCTCTACTGTACCGATGGTACAGCCAAAACTCACCCTTTCTCTCAAGGCACACCACGCCCGCGTCGCTACCGTCCGGGCAGTCACTCACAGGCTTGGCATGGGTCACGCAGTCCGCCAGTGAGGTCTCCTTACCGAGGCACTCGAACGCCATGTTCCATTTGCGCACGGGGAAGGGCCCGTTGGAGGCCGGGTGCCAGCCGTAATACGACCCCGTGGTTATGCGCAGGGCGGAGTGCTTGCCGAGCTGGCGGCAGAAGGCGCTGGCGGCGTCAAGGGTCCAGGAATGGTCGCAGATCGCCACGCGTTCGCCGGTGCTGATCTGTAGGTAGGCCGTGCCTTCTACGCTGATGTCATCTTCACCCAGGCCGTCTTGAAGCAGAGCTTTGGAATCTGCGTAGCCACCTGAACAAAACAAAAACAAAGCAAGTGCCAGAGAACTTACCATGTCAATGAAATGCTTCCCCAAATCTTTTGGAAGAAATTTAATATGTCTACCAAATACGGCCCTCTGATAACTATTCTGTACGCTTCTTTTTCTATCGTTATTTTTGTATCAAACAAACATCCCAACAAACAAACAAATCGAAAGGTTTATGGATAGAATCAGGGTAAGTAATGACTGCATTATAGATTCCTCTAGAGCTAGGAGCCACTCCGAACTCGAGGGATGGATTCCATGATGATCATGTCTTCGTGGTCGGATAGCTTTCCTCCACTCTACTCCAATCAAATTGATATCTAATTGGTAGAAGTGTAGTTCTCTAAGAACGCATTGGACTGAAAAATGCCATTGTTACGACTTCAGACTCACTAATCGAGCCGCAGTCCACGGGGGCAGTGGTGTCGCAGTCGTGATCGTAGAACGCCAACTCGTCGCTCGGACAGATGTGAATCGAGGTTTCGTTGCCCAAGCAATCCACCTCGTTCAGCCACTTCTTGCCGGTCAGGGAGCCCAAGTCGTGCTCCCAGCCCCGTTCCTCCACCCAGTGGAAGCCCAGCTGGCGGCAGGCCACGAAGGCGTCCCGGACCCCCCACTGGTCGGTGCAGACCGAGCCCCACTCCCCGTTGTAGAAGATCTCCACGGGCCCGCTGGAGATGGTGCCTGTACCCGGGTTGATGCGCACTTTGTATTGTTCTGTTTAAACAAAAAAAACCGGTTGCCCAGTCTTGAAACTTCTGGGCCAGATTGACCCTGAATCTGAATTTTCATAGGTCACAAATGACACCTCTGTAATAATAATAATTGGAGAGGCTGGGATGCTGAATTGCGAAGGACGCGGCTACACATAATCGAGTCAATGTCACGCAAAGGCCCCTCTGGCATTTCAAAGTCTTAGACTAAACTGGTGCATGCAGGTCCAACTTTTGAACAAGATTTACCCTTTAGGAGTCTGGTGGTATGATTGTGTTGATTGATGCAGTACAGAAAAGGGGGTAGGACTTGTTGTTTCATGCGCCAGTTTATTTTCTTGTATTTGTATTGCATGGTGTTTTTTTTACTATCTTCAGATTTTGGACCCCCATACACTGTATTAGGAGTCCCACATTATTTTTCAGGCTATTCTTTCTTCTAGACTGACCGAATTGGTGAGAGCAGCCGATGTAGACGTCGTTGCGTTTGTGATTGCAAGTTTGGTAGGCCCGGGTTTTTCTTGTGCACTGCTCCAACTTGTCCTCTGTGCCTTCGCAGTCGTAGACATCGATCGACATTGGTCCGTTTAGGCTGTTGTCAAAGGTGATCTCCTGTTTTAAGGAGGACAAAATAAAACAACAAGAGATGGCGATTGATCAGCTCGTGCGGCCTAGGGACCTTTTTGATTCGCGCAAATTCGGTGATCCAGAGCATCGATATCGGATTCGGATCACGTTTTAACAGATCCTGCTCGCGAGGTGGGTTCGCAAGATATACAAGATGACGACATTCGTGAAGGACGGACAGAAAGGTTGATAAAATTGTATAGATTTCAAGTATGAAATCAACTTTGCTGACAATATTTCTTAATTTTTGTTTTAGAATATGATTAAAAATAGTACGGTTAGTTGGTTTACTTTTTAAGGCTATTTCAGTTTATCGCACAAAATTAGTTCGTTTTTCTACAAAATTCGAAGCAGACGTCTCGTGTGCAGTGGCATCAAACAACCATTGTCATTTACCGTTGTCTTCTTTGGAGGTCCGTAGCCCAGTTCCCGACATGCAACCTGGGAGTTCTCGATCGTCCAGTCGATGGAGCATTGCGTTTGCCAACGCTTGTCCTTAAACTGCACAAGGAATCCCATTGCTGCAAAAAAGGAGAACAATTTACAATAATGATTGAACATTTTACTGTCTAAGGAAAAGAAGCAATGGGAAAATCTTACAGCTATTCAGTGTGGGCACATGAATCTTGATGCATGACCTCTGGTGCTTGATGAAAATGTGGTAAGATATTGAGGCCACTTGATGTTAATCAGGTCAAATCGGAGACGGTACACCATTCAAGCCTGCTCAAGCGACGTTTGGTAGCTATTGATGGCCATTGGAGTTCTTGAACCATGCCTGTTAGTGTTACACTGCTTATCTTATCGTAGATTCCTGATGAGAACCTGGCTGAACTACGTTGCACCTATGGAGGCTGAGTACTCCGCAATTGGTCTGACAAAGGTCTTGTAGCTGGTGGCTATTATGTTACGGCTTTAGTGTTTGAGGTTTCGGCTCAGGAATGCTCGGGTCGATTTGGCTTACTTTGTCACTGCGTCAACATGAGAATTGAAGCTCAATTTTGGGTCCAAATTTACGCCCGAATAGATTGGAAAACGTAATCATCTAGACGATTCTCAAAACCTTGTTTTTATATTTAAAGACGTTATAGAGTTCATTGATTGGTTAGAAATATCAGGCCCATCTGATTTACTTGATTTACATATTTCAGGTCATTCCAGCAAGTAAGCAGTTTGCACCAGTTAAAACTTTTCAATAAGATGTACTCATAATTTTGTTTTGCTAACCCCATGCATGCACACTTTGAGGTTTCCCCCTCGAAATAAAATGGCCACGTACCTGCAAAATCTTTGTTTGATTTCTGCACATTTAACTTGATGGGGTTGGAATCTGTGAAATAAACCAAGGATTGTACATGCGCATTAGGAAAAAATAGCACAATTTGTTTTATGCGAAGTCGCCCCAAGCCACTCTGGGCAAAGGTGAGGAAGAATGCACTCAACTCTCCCATATGAAGCAAAAATATGACAGAGGGAACCTCCCACTTCCCTCCTTTGTGTTGTTTGTGTTCTTGGAACCTCAGATTTTTTTTGCAGATATCTCGGGGTGTGTGTTGGGCAACAATGATCTGGAACGTTTTGAGTATGTGCAGCAGGCCTGATGTGCAGTGATAGGTATAGACTCTCCATCTATAATTCCAGGATTTTCTGTGTGCCTGTTTGTCTGTCTGTCTCCTTAATGAGACTAAAATGAAAATGGGCAGGTGTATTACTCAGGACCCAAGAATGTGCCGTGTCAAGTGAGAAGTTGTTCGGCATATCGATTCGCAAAGGTGGCGGTATTTCCACCAAGATCTATAGCTGCACATTTTGGATAGGCACTGCACTCTATACCGCCACGTTTGCGGGTCTACCGGAGGCTAAGCAATTAGCCCGTTCCAAACAGGCACATTTTGAACGGGCATTGCACTATTTGTGTATTGCAACCAAAGAAGTGGCGTCGGGATCTGTACATCTATCCTGGAACTCACTTTCAATCTGCCCGGAGCAATGCACCACCGTGTCGTCCCTGGTCATGTTTTTAAACACGTCGTCCACGAATCTCAGGTACTCGCCGCACTGGGCCAGGGAGGGCTCGGCCCCCGTGCAGTCCACGTCGGCCACCACCACGGGCAGCTGGCTGGCCCCGTAGTCGTCCCGGTACGGGGTGACCTCCGTGGCGTAGCCTAGGTCCAGCATCCGGCAGACCACGTCTCCGTATTCCACCGGGCGGTCGGTAGTGACTGCCCCCACGCTGCCCCACTCGCCCTGGTGTAGGACCTCCACGCGACCGGCGTTGATGTCGGAATTGCCGACAAGCCGTACGCTGAAGTTGGCCGGCTCTGTTATCAGCGAGAGAGATGGAAAAAGACAAGGTAAACCTATGTGTGTTGAGGTGATAATGGTTTATCAGAATTAACGTGAACTTTGAAGAAATTGTGCTATCTTCTGATTGTCAGGAAGAAACTTATAACTATCGCTGTCTGATCCCTAAACATTGTTCTCCAACTTCTGAAATATAAGCATTCTTTGCGGTAAGAAATGGGACCTCCTAGGCGTAACAAAAATGTGGTGTCCGAATGTGGAATGCTTTACAATGCGACAATAACTACCATCTCTAAATAAGCAGGCCACCCCGGCGTCCTGGCCGACATAACACTGCCCTTGGCTGTTGACAGTCTGGGCGGGGCAGTCAAACAGCGACGCCTCCGTGCCGTCGCACACGAAGTCCACGGGGAAAGGCACCACCGTCTCGTCTCCGGAAGAGGTGCCGTGCGTGCCGAAGTACGACTCGGTGAAGCTGGCGTGGTAGAAGCGGCCCTTCTGCCGGCAGAACACCGCGGCGTCCTGGTCAGTCCACTTGATCCCACAGAGAGCCAGTTGTACGGATGTCCCCTCTCCCACGGAAAGGTAGGTGTTGCCTCGAAATGCCGTGTACGCGTTACCCATGCCGTTCGCCATGTAGGGGACCACTGACGTGGTGTTCGTCAACGTCGCTGCGTCATAGAAAGAGAAAAGAGAACCAGATTTTGTTTGGATGTTATACACGGTAAAATACAAGTTAGGTGGGAAAATGTGGGGTAACATTATTTGCCCAAAATTGGTAGAAGTTGCTGTATTGTTGGTTAATGGAGAAAAAATTGTTTGACCCTCTAATCGGGTAAAAATCGTCCAATATTGGTTACCGAGTGTTACCGAGTTGCTTACAAGTGTAAACAGGGTCCAATTTCGTAAGCACAACAATTGCCTCAGCCTAACAAAGCTTAGTAAAACCAGCTTAGCAGCCACCACTCCATCTTATGTACAGTCGTTGTTTGTAGCTGTTGTTAGCTTAGCATAGCAATGACATGGAATTTAGGCTCCGCACCTGGCTTTACTAAGCAATGTTTTTATGCTTAAACAATTAAGCAGGTCTAAGAAATTGGCCCCTAACAGTTCTCACATACGGATTTCGTGGCAGTCTACACCGGCGGCCTTCCCTGTGGGGCAGTCCTGGGCGGTCCACTTGCTCTCGCTCAAGCACTCGTCGTAGTTGCCCTCGTGGCCCGTGCAGTTGACGTTCTGCAGCCAGACCGTGTCGGCCGCGGACGCGTTGCCGCCGTCTTGCTGCCAGCCCTTGTACAGCACGAAGGAGAAGTCGTCCAGGGCCTGACGACAGGCCACCGCCGCGTCCTCGAAGCCCCAGTCGTCATCGGCGCAGATGGCCCCCCACTGTCCGCTGTAGAACACCTCCACCCGGCCAGCCTTCTCGTTGGGATTGGGTGGAAGATCGGTTAATTGGACGATCCGCACGTCAAAATCTAGAAGCATTAAGAGCCACACGTCCGAGTCATTCATTTGGGGTATACAGTACACAAGATACTACTCAATTATTATAGACTAGTGTAGTAAAGAGTACTGCATACTAGGACTTTGCTGTAGTATTAGGTACTACTGGTCCATCCTTTAAAAAGAGATAGGTGCTGCGTGGTGTGGATTTGTGGTTCGTATGTAGCACTTGCTTTTACTCTGTGGTGCCAACGGGTTAAGTCACAAAATGAAATTTAAGTTCAACGTCACAGTTGGTTTGAGAAACACTCGGGACATTATTTTTAGGCTTCAGGCATTTCGAAGTGTTGGCCTAAATTTGGTTAGCATGTTTTTACAACGCCCACAAATTAATGTACCCCCTGCCTAGGCCTTATAAGGATACATACATATAGCTTTGTGTCGACTTGTTTTCAGAGACTTTTGTAGCATGCAAGAGTAGGCCTTCAAGACCGAAACAAAGAATACGACTTACCATTTTGGGCTTGTGACTGTGGAGTCACCAAGACAAGAAGAAGAAGGAAGGAGACAAATGCGAGCTTAGCTCCCGGTTGCATCATGGTTCGTAGACCTGCCGATAGCTCTCGATCCAGCAAATATGAGAATAGCGCCCGACTTCGACCCTATATCGAGGTTGTACCCATTATCAGTTGACTGATTAATGTCTATACCGGACGCGACCAACTAACCTTTGATATCCAAGCCATTTGAAGCCCGGTTAAAACAGTGCAAATTGTATCGGAGCGATTCTGAACAGGTCCTATACACTCTAAAACCTAATGCTTTCCCGGTAAAAAAAAGAAGAAGAAGACCTTTCTCGATTAAGATGACTTGAGCCGCGTTCGCATTGGACTTAATATTGTCAAATGTTACGGTACGTGATTGTCAAAGTTCACGGTGTTAAATCCTCCGCTAGAAGCTTGGGCCTGTAGATCTTACTGTTGCGGAGGGTAAAATGGACAATTTGACAATGTTACCGCCTGTCTGCATTAGATTTAATTTGGTTAAGTTCTACGTAGGTTTTACCAAAAAAAATCCAATGCGAACGCGGCTTTAGACATTGTCATTCTTTCATACGAATGCAAGTTGAACTTTAAGATTAAGATGCACTTTAATTTGGGACCACGCTGTAAACAAAAAAACAATCTAGGTGCGCCACTGGTAATTGAGTTGTAATCGGCAAACATGCGATATTGTACTGAAATTGGACCCCTCGAATCGACTATCGAGTTTATGTCAGCAAAACAGAAGCTCACGGGTGATGTTCAAGTGTCCGTACGTTGACAACCCAAGTACCAATTGACCAAGGGGTGATAAGACGACCATAAAGTACATAATCATATTCCTGTCATTTTCTAAGGTTGCCAAAGGTTAAGGGTACGGTGTATATATAGGGCGCCGTGGTCCAGTGGTTATGGTGTTGTAAGGTGGTACGTGGGCTCGAACACTGGCAGGGAACATGGTGCTTGTGCCCTTGGGCAACACACTTTGCTACAATTGCCTCCCTCCACCCAGGACCATTATGCGCTGATCTTTAGCTGCTGCAGAAATTGTCTTGTTCCTGCTGAACTGGGAATAATATTGTAAAGCGCTTTGACACAATAAAAAAAGGCTATACATTGGATAAGCACCAACATTATTATCATAATTACTATATTCTTGTGCTCTTTGCTCCGTTCCGAACCAGCAGAATTGTTTGCAGAATGTTTGTAGAACATGTTTGTAGAAGTTTGTAGATGTTTGTAGAAGTTTATGAAATGCTATTGCCCAGTACGTGGTTACGGTATTCGACTCATGTACGATGGTACGCGGGTTCGAACCCTGCTAGGAACATGGTGTTTGTGCCCTTGGGCAAGACACTTAACTACAATTGCCTCTCTCCACCCAGGAGTATAAATGGGTATATAACTGTAAGGTCAGCGCCTATAAACGGCTGCCACATGGTCCAGGGCCCGATAAACGGGATAATAATTGTAAAGCGCTTTGTGATCGTTGATACGATGTAGAGCGATAAGCACGATTATTATGATTATTATTCAATGGTAATTTTCTTTTGAACAAAGCAATTTCAGGTGGAACAGGTTGAACCAGGTACGATTCACATTTTCACACTGAGCACGTTTTCTTTCCTATTCAAACCAGTAGATCCGGGCCTAATTTCATGGTTCTGCTAACCACATAGTTCCGCGCTTATACGATAATTACTTTGCGCTAATCGCGCTAGTAGAACATTTCGGCGCTAACTGGTCTGTAAGCACAAAATCCTTAGTTACAGGATGTACGCAAAAATCAACGCTATTCCGTGAAATACGCTTATCGTATAAAAGCTGCCGTATAAACACACAATTCCATAACAAAACCACAAAGTAGAACAAGAAAATAACAAAATATACAAAAAAATACAAAAACAAAAATACTGAGGATTCGAACAGAGTCAGGAAAAGGTGTCGTGTACACAAAATATATATAATTATTTATAGCAAAACTGTCGCTAACAACCAACCAACTAACATTCTTACACAAGGTAGTTAACAACATAAACATTCATCCAGATATACTGCAATAAAATGGTAATTGGCGGGAGGGGACATTACTGCCAATTCAATGGCCACATGTCCACCAGGCGCGGGATTCTTTATCGAACCTCGATGCCACTGTCAGGTAGTCCGAGTATCCGAGGTTAACGGAGCCAGTGATACCATGGAGCTATAGCTCCATGGTGATACCAATTAGCGGCTAGATGCGCGCCAGGCGGGTTCAGGTTGTCCTCTGCGGATAATACCAATGTCCGTCCGGCCTCGCTCTCCCGCTGCGAGTAGAGACCCTGAGAGGGCTTCATGTGCATGGACAATTTGAACGGGTGTGGGTCGCCATCTGGGGTTCCATGGATTGATAACTCTTAGTCAGTATTATATTAATATGCCAAGAATTAGACAGCAGATCCTCCGATCCGATCCTCCTCCCTTCCTTTTCTCCACCTCCCCTCTTTTCCCCCACCCCCCAATTTGTTTTTACTCATTTTACCCGGGGGCACGTGCCCCCGCGGCCCACCTCTGGATCCGCGCCTGAGATAGGCTTACTCATATCATAGGAATACACCACCAAGTCTTCATTGAGAAACAGAGGTGAAAACAATAAGCGCCGGGTTTCTATATTACAAATCCGAATCTTCTATATTGTTGTCTTGAGAATGTTAGGTTCTGCTTTTGAAAACTGTGGTTGTATATACAGCACTGCCATGACTGGATTGGTCTATATACCAGACCAGTTAGCAACAAGGTTTTGTTTTGTGAATACGAACTTTAGTTACACCTGTAGTGACAAGCACTGACTGGTATTTTGGTCTATACGCCCGAAATATAAGCCAACAGATGCCTAATGGGCAAAGCTCAGTTGCGATAATGGGATATGAGATAACACGTTCAAATAATATAGCCTCTAAATATATATAGCCCCAAAATCGACATTAACATTCTGCTAATTTAGATTTTGGATATTTACATAATAAGCTACAGCTGTGTAAACAGGTTTGGGGTAAATCGTATTAGAAGATAAAAATGGAGGGTGCACGGAGGGTTTCGGGGAGGGGAGCTAGCTAGGTGAGGGCACTGGGACTCGTAAACGTTGAGCTTATGATTGAGCATAACTCTGGTGAAGCTCGACAGGCAGTGTTTTTGTTGTCAAATTTTGTCAAATTACATTTGTTAGTGCTACTGCTATTACCGTGAAAGTGTCACGCTATATACTGACCATGTGACAGTGTGCGCAATGATTAAGCCGTAACGATAATGTATGATATTGAGGGCGCACTAGCATATTGTTCTGGTTGCGCACATTTCTTACCAAATCCATTATATTTGTTCTTGCTTGTTTTTATGTGTTTTTTGTTGTGTCCTACTTGGACTCACCTGCACGTACGAAAATATAATATGGTTGCAAAACAAAAGATAATGTGTTATTTGCTTCAATAAAGGGTTTTGATTTGAGAGGGCGCCCTGCCGATAAGGTGCTCATGATTTGGTATCGTGAGGCGCCAGAAGAGGGCGCTTTACCCATAATTTTTCCCCCACGTCGGTCAAAATCTTGGGCATAAATATAATCAAAATGGACCAAATACTAAATGTTTGATATTTAATATCGCCATAGGGAAGCATACTTACGTTTTTTAAGGCAGAAATGATCATTTATGCTACTTATTGTCCACAAATTTGAATCTGGCTATTATAGTATTAACAATAAATAACTTTTAATTTGATTTTGTTACTCAATTTTTGTTTTTATTTTTCACTTTTTCGCTATTTTATTTTTTTACTTTCTATTTTTGTTAAAGGGAACATAAAGCCCTAGAACTTGACTTGCAAGTCAATCTGTATAAATTATGGTCGGCCCTGAAATGTGTATGGAGTTTTTTGTATGGAGTTTTGTGTAAGCCGTTGTTGTACATAGGGTGTGCACGGTTGTAATTTGTTGTAAAGTGAAGTTAAAGCTTTAAAACTAACGACTCGCTCAATTTATAGTGATGAACAATTTCAACTACGTGTATATAGTTTTTGATACTGCCATTCAGATACTGCCGTCGTGTGCCATTTGAGGAAAATTTCGAGTAAAACAATTCCGCCTATAATTCTTTCGGAAAATATTTTGACAGCAAACAGATGGCGGGACACGAGTGTCACTCGGGCCGGTGGTGGCGAGTCGGGCGAGTTCGGTCTGGAACCGAAGATGCACTCGATGCTCGCAAAATAAACCCCATTCGTCATTTTGGTTTTAAGGCGGGAAACGAGGCCCCAGACTTTTATTAGAGCAAATGTTGTTTGGAGAAACAGAGTAAAATTGGCATCAAATGCGAAGGAAGTTGGTGCATACAGTTTATATAGTGACTAGAGGCCAAAATTGATGAATTTTTGTTTGGGAAAGGTGTATTTTCTGAAAAAAAAGGGAAAGACCATTATTGTTTGGAGCCATGTTTGGGGGTATTTTTAAAATATAATATTTAGAAATATGATACAGATAATTTAATGGCCGGCCGCAGCTTTGAAGTCTTCATAATAATTCTTTTAATTAAAAGTTTGTATAGGAACTTTACATTTGGTTACAGTGCATGTCAAATTTTGATAAACACCAATTATAAGTGATTGAACGCATAGATCATAATTGAAGATTTGCCCTAAATATTGAATTGACAAAGCTGATTCCAAAATACATCGGGAGAATAGATAGGTTCATTGTAATTTTCAGATCACGCCGCGCATAACTATAGTATAGATAAGGACAAGACTTTGTACATTCTTTTGCATCATTATTTAGGCGCCAAATCTGCACGAATAATCGCTTGTTGCAAGTGGCTAGTTCATCAACTACAGGCCTACGCTGCTTACTGCGGAAAGTAAATCTACATGCATATAGATTTGACCTTCTCGAACTTTTGCAATTGCACGTTGAAATTGGGCTTAAGCGTCTTGCATTGAGTGGTTAGTCGAAGGTTGACTGTGGTAAAAAGGAAGCGTCTCTGGAACTTTCCCGCGATCACTGGTTGCAACGAACAGCGCCACATTAGTGTCAGATACGTGTCCACAGTTTCCTTCGCTCGTACCCACCGCCCAAAACGTAGAATACAGGACGCTGGTATTAGCTAATCCGCGTCACAGAGTTGTGTGAAGGAAGCACAAGCGCGCAAAGCATTGTTGGTAGCTTGCTGCCTTAACCAATGAACGTGCATTCGTGCGCGCACGAGTCACGCGCACGGGCAAGTATTCACTCGAAGAAATGACGTCATGAATCCTGAAGAAGTTTTGTTATTTTCCGAGCGAAATAGTTTCGGATGCTAGCAAATATTTGTGACATCGTGTAATATATAGCCGATTTCTCATTCTCGAAACGTCATGCACTTTTTCCCTTTCTGGTGAATTCCGGGGAACCTCCAGTTTTAGTGATGACGTTTTGGGAAGATATCTTCGGAGATGAGACGCCCGTCTCGGCCGAACAAACTGTGGAGGTTGTGGGTCTTCTCTGCGAAAACTTCGTTTGCAATCTCTGGAGAGAAAAAAAGCCACCAAGCAAAACTCAAAACTACCATTTGCAGTACGGCAGATATGCGATGGGATTGTGCCTTTGGTGATACAAGCACACACTCATAGTATGCCATGCAAAAGTTATTTGGCTCATTTGGGCCATCGTAGATTTGTCTTTTGAAAAAGTATCGGTAGAATAACAAGCAATTTTCAAAATCTCAAAATGGCTGCCACTGCATGTTATTCTACCTAGGCTACTATTGTTTTTAAAGGTCAAATCTGTGATGGCAAAGGTCAAATTTCTCATGACATACTCTGACTGTGTGACAACTTTCATGCTTTTATATTTATCAAGTGAACAATTCCTATTATATTGTAAACTAATCTGCCTGACTATACTGTGTTTGTAGAAAAGAAAGAAAAAAAAGAATGACTGCTCACGGCGGCTAAGTGCCGGTTTGCCGATGTCACGGAGGGCTTCGTCCAACTCGGCGAGGGGTAGACCGTTCTTTGCCTCGCTGTCCAGCCATCGCTCCAGGTCCAGCACACATCGTCCCGTGAAGGCCCGTCGGCGCTGGGCACGGCTCTCCCCCGCTGCTGGCGGCGACTGCCGACGCTCGTAAAGAACGGACATCAGTTTCCGACATTCTGTTAACAATAACAGATATTGCCCGAAACAAAAAAAACGTGGTTTAACTTTAAATGCACCAAATAGTCAGAGTATTGTATGTCGTAAAAAGGATATGTGTCTCAAAGGCCGTCGCAGATTGGTCCCCTAGCTAGGTAGGATAACATGCAGTGGCCGCTATTTATACAATTTTTAAAATTGCTTCTTATTGTACAAACAATACATATTGTAGGACTATACCCATGGTTAGACGACGTCCTTATTGCATTGCGACTGTACATATAGGGAGGTAAGGGAGTCCACCTGGGCTATAGGCATAGGTCTACTTTATTAAAAGGCCCGTAACAACACAATCGCCAACTTAAGTTCATCCAATTTGGGAATTTACAGCAAAACTATCATGTTGTATAGCACTGGGTTGAATTAATATTAGACCTATGGGCCTAGTTTTTTACACTGTATTACAAAATATATGGCATTATGGTTTTATGAAAATATATGTTGATATGCAACAACAAAAAAGGTTTTTACCAAACTGGATGTTTCTAAAAATGTAGGCCTCAAATAATTATGTTGGCTAACCTTCGTCAGATAGCTCACTCGACAAGATGTTCAACTCGCTGTCATTTAACACGCTGGCTGAGCAGATCGTCACAAATAGGATGCTTACTAGTAAAAGCATTCTGAGATACCAGCAAATCGGTTTTAACTGCCACGGATATCGTCGATCTTCAACATTACATAACAGTGCTCGTCGTTGTGTTTTAAACTGACTCTGATCCTGCCACTAACAAGTTAAAACTGAAATGAGCGGTGTTTTGTAATTTCTGCATAGAAGAAGTTTAAACGTTTTGATCGTCTGCGCGTGTGGACGCGTATTGCGTATAACTTCTGCGCACTATGTGCGCAATGCATTTGACTCCAAACGCGCAGTGTGACGATCGCGCGCACAGCAATAACTGTAGACGCGATTTGTACATTGTTTGTATTGTGTAATATGAATTGTTGTGCAAAATATTCGCAAATGCAAACGCGCTATATTGAATAAAATAACTCATTCGCGTCACGTCGGCACATTGATTTCGGACAGTAGGTTTTCTGAGCTATTATTTTAAAACATTCTTCATCGAAATTCACCAACTCTCATTTCAATTTCGTCCGAGAAACAAAGCCACACAAGCTTTTACCAACAACCCAATTTAGTCATTTTAGTCATCGAGAATATTCGTTATTATTACAGATTAAATTTGTAAAGGCAGCATTCAGAGATCGAATTAGTCCATATCAAACAATTTTAAGCTTATTAATGTTGGTCTCGTGTGTTTAAGTCAAGCACTATAGTTCGTGAATTGCCATTATGACCGAGGATCCCCTATTGTGTTTTCCTTTATTCCTTTACTGTAACCCAACCCCATTACCTAGCGCTTACCGGAGCGATCGAGGACAAAGAAACCGCCCTTCGGGGATCTTTTGTTCTTGTGTGTTTCGATCCTCGATCACAAAAGGAAACAAGAGCGCATCACACTACCTACACGATCCGAGTGTGTATTGGGAACTAAGGGAAACATTGTACTGGGTGTGTTATAGTAAGCGCCTGGTATAGCTATATATCTATGGAGCACATTATGCTGTTGCCAGACGATTGCAGCTAGTCCAACAATAATTGTTTGTAACCTTTGCCATTTTTGATGTTTACTGTGTGCAGGGGTGTCTCGGAAGAGTGGTTTGTTTAGCGTGAAAATTTATGATGTTCAATAAAGACAGCGGTCACGGTTGGTTAAATTCTATAATGTATAATTGTCATTGGGCGATGAAGCGCTCCTGACGTCGCTACAGTACAGGCACGTACAAAACGAAGGAACAGTCTAATAATCGCACAAAGCTTTCGCACAGCATCCATATTTGTTACGCCTGATATAATGTGCGCATACACTTGTCGTATTCTCAATCTAAAACGTGCACCATTTGCTGCTGATTGGTCAAATTGAGTGCTGTGTTTTTGTAACATAACAAAAGGTAAACGGAAGACGCGTATCGCGATAGCTAGAAGTTTAATTGACTATTTGCATGTGTATAGTTAGTCATTTGGAGCAAAATATAGAATTGTTCCCTTGATGATAAAAGCATGAAATTTGGCACAAAGTCAGAGTATGTAACGAGAGAATTTCGAACACTGCTTGTTTTCAAAAGACAAATCTACGGTGGCCTTATATAGCCAAAATATCTTTCTTATGACCTACTCCGATTATGTGTCAAATTCTATGCCTTTAACATTTGATCGAACCATTTTTTTGTGTTAAGAATGTTGCAATCCGACGCCACTTTTTTCTTTAATATATCATTTTAATATTAAAGGTCATTGCAAAAATGTTGACTAAAAGGCATGAATCGGGGACTGAGTAACATTTCTAATTTTGCAAGAAAATACTTTTCTTGACTCTCCACATACTTTGTACACAAACGTGGCGTCAGGATACATCCTTTCATTTTTTTTCATCAATCTACTTGAGTATGTGTTGGGTTGGTTATTTCATATTTTTGTTTGTGTTATAGGCCTACACGTAAAACTGATATACCTTCTACATGGCGCAGTCCGAAGCCGAAGTGGTGGTATCCGAAGCCGCCGTGGATGCCCAATGGAAACGACTGCAGAAGAAGGCATTCACGAGGTGGTGCAACGAGCAGCTAAAGGCCACGAAGAAGAAAGTGAATGAACTCGGCGTGGACTTCTCGGACGGCGTCCTCCTGATCGAGTTGTTAATTGAATTGACAACGGCAAAGAACGGGGAGCCGTACAAGATTCGTTACAACAAGAGGCCGAGGGTACATGCGCAGAAAATAGAGAACGTCCAAGTCGCCTTGAGCATTATCACAAAGCGAGAACAAATCTACTTGGTCAACATCGGTGAGTAACGTTAAATCTGGTCATGTAGTACAAACAATGTTCTTACTCTCTAAACGTAATTAAAAGAGTGAAAGCTCACTCTTTTATAAAAAGACCACTCCAGAAATAGTGAAATGGAGTTTTTCAGAGTGAAAAGGACCCCCCAAAAAGTGTAAACCACTACCAAAGCGTCAAGGTTCACTCTTTTAAAGAGCCATATGAAGCTGACAGCTCTTTTCCTTTCTGTTTTAAAGTTGTCCTTCATAATTTTGGCTCCTCAACAGAGTGTCAATTTCAATCTTTTGGAGTGATTTTCACTCTGTTTGGAATAGTTTTCACCCTGAAAAAATATCTATATTTCACAAATTTTGGGAGTTTTTCTATAAGACTAAGAGATTCACTCTTTTCGAGAGTGAACTTTTCACTGTATATAGAGACACGGCATAATCTTGTTATCGTGACTGTCAATAAGTTTGTTAAAAATACTCCCATTTTCTTTAATTTTCTCGGTTGAAATTTGGACCAAATATACCATATATTATATACCCTAACACAAACACTAACTCTAACCCTTGTATTGTATCTTTCAGGAGCTGTGGACATCGTTGACGGTAACTTAAAGCAAATTATCGGAATGGTGTGGACGCTGATTCTGCACTACCAGATACAGCCAATACAGGGATCCAAGAGCTCGGTCGCGGTCAAAGAATTCTTGTTGGATTTGTTGAACGCCGTCTTACCAGACCGGCACGTCACAAATTTCACCCGTGATTGGAACGACGGAACAGCACTCGGGTATAGCTTTACAAATTCAAGAAGAACAACTAATCAATATTGTTTAGGTTAGATGAGATTTGAAGGTTTGCATGGCAAAAAGGCAATAAGATAGGCCTAAGTAGTTTGCAGTAACGCCATGGTAATATTCTTTAGTGAGATGTGTGGTTCTGAAAAGAACGTTTCGGACAATATGACAGTTTTAGGTTATATGCGCTTACGCTTTACCGATGTAGGCCTATTTGTTTTTATTATTCAAGGGAACAAGCAAAATTTGCTTTTGATGTAATTCTCATAAATGGGTGGATTTGGGGGTTATTATTGCGTGGCAACTTGAATTTGTTTAAAGGTTTGTGTTCGAAGATGCTGGGGAAAACCAAGAAAACTCTTATAGTCTGGTTTTCGGAGCAATAAGATGAAATACAGCAATTTATAAACGTCGGGAAGTCGTATACGGTCAGGGAACTAGTCCAGCTGGCTTGTACTCTACGTACTTTTAATGCTAAGCAACAAAAACACCCAGTTAAATACCAGTCGCAATCCATAAAATCGTCTGAAAATTTGGGTTTGTAACTGCCGAAAAAGAATGTTCATGGTAAACAATTTATTGTGCTTAGGAGCTCCAAGAAATTGGCTTCTGGTCATTGTCGTCAATGTGTCTCCTAAATACAGTGCCTTGGTGAATTGCTGCGATCCGACGCTCATGTTAAACTTCGAGTCCTTGGACCCGGCCAACGCCCTCGACAACTGTCTCCGGGCCATGAATCTTGCAGAAGAGAAGCTAAACATCCCGATGGTGTTGTCCCCCGAGGACGTGTGCAATCCGCATTTAGACGAATTGAGCGCGATGACGTACCTGTCGTATTTCCTGATGAACAAGAGGCTGAGATGGCGCGCCACCTTGAACAGGGTCCGCAAGAAAGTCCCGGATCTCGACGTACAGAATTTTCAGGTAAAACAAAATAAAAAAATCCAGTGGATAGAATTCCATATCCGGACATGACATTTTGTTTATGCTGATGAATCCCAGTTTTACCACAAGGGATGCTTGAGCCCTTTAAGCCGGGAAATCGGAGCGACTATAGCCGCGGCCCGCTAATCCGTCCGGAATGTTGTTGCCAGATGTGCTAAACCTTAGAGCACGTCCTGTGTCACAGCTACACCCCAGGTCCACTGTGTAAAGTAGCTGCTATAGGCAAAGGCTGCCATGCAACCATGCGTATAATCCGGTAGGTGGGGATTATCGTCGTCAAGAGGTTACTTTTCGGAAGTTAGAGAACAGTTAAATTTTTAACAGTTACTTGTTTTTTTCTACTACCTTTATCAAACCCTGTTGATTTTTATTGTTGTTACATTATTGTTAACAGAGCGATTGGAATGATGGGCGTGTCTTGTGCGCGCTGGCGGAGGCGGTCGCAGAGGGCGCCTGTCCAGAATGGAGGGATCTGAGCACGGACGACAAGCTGGCAAACTGCCAAAAAGGTAAATGTATCTAGTCAGTTTCGCTTGGGGATGCATGGGGAGTGCTAATTTTACCGCTCAATTTACAGAAAAACAAGGCCTGACCTATACAGAAGCATTCGTAATGGACTTTATTCAATGTTTGTGGCACAATCTTGCAGAATTGTGTTTATTTATACCAAACGTTCTTTTATTAAAAACTACAGTAGTTTTGTGGTCTTACATAAGTAAAAGTAGGACTTCGAATGTAGAACTTTGACTTCTTCTTCTTCTTTCTATGATGAGCAGCTTAACTTGTTGCTGCATACATCGGTTTGATGACGTTAGCGGAAACAACAGGGTGGACCGCGTGAAGGTTGTCATCTCCCACCCCAGGACTTTCACTGTACACAAATCACACGAACAATTATGGGTCAAAACGTGCGAAATTTGTTTTTTTTTAATCTAAAATTAGTGAAAATACACAAAAACTAAAACACGCAGTTAAATTTTGTAGTGAAGTTGGTAAGTTGTTCTTTCATACATTATAGGTATTGAAGCAGGAGAGAAGCTTGGCATTAAAAATATGCTGAGCGCTCAGGAGTTGACGAGCCCAGACGTGGATGAACTCGTTGTCATGTCGTATGCCGATGCCTTCCTTTCTACACCCCTATAGGGCCGAAGGCCAAGGAAGCATCTTAAAGTCGTGCATGGCGACCCGCCACCTCCGATCGAAGGTACGAACAGATTAAGCAAATTAAGATTCAGTGAAAAAAACCCCATAAAGGCCGGTTTATACTCTCTTATTTTCATACTCACCCAGTTTGAAACTAGGAACCAGACGCTTATTTAGACTTGAATTATTTACTCGAAAAAGATCGAAATCCAATCTAACTCCACTGATATGATGTATTATTTTTAGTGATTTTCACTCTAAAAGTAGGTCTTGTCCTATACTAGTTTAACTGTCCTACTAGTTTAAGAGCGTACTTCTTGGCGCGAAAGTGAACGCGAATTGCAAATTTGTGCAAGAAATATTATTGTGGTTTAAATAGGAGCATTTTGAAAAACGTGCTCGACTAACCATTTTGCACGGAGAACAAAGAGGAGTTGTCTCCACAATAGTACAGGAAAAATACCTAATTTTGTATTGTTGACCTCGGACAAATTGCAACATAATTTTTTTCACCAGAATGCATTTCTATAAGGTCCCTAGAATGACATACTAAAACTCTTAAAAAATCCAAGTGGTGGAAATATGATTAATTTGCATAAATCGTTAATCCCTGCCATGTAATATATTTATTCCCATATTTGCGTATATATATATATATTTTTTTTTGAAAAGTTTATTTTGGTGATTCTACTTACACATCCTTACTTCAATAACAATTTCTAAAGCATACAAGTGACTGAATAATTATGAGAACATAGTAATGATCTAAAATGACTACAATTATACCCTATAATTTGCGCGCATTTACCTTGTCTCCAGATATCATCAAGTAGTCAGTAGTGATGAGCTTCAGATTAACCAAGTTGCTTACTGGCACAGTTACCATATTAAAACATTATGGAAAATCATGTGCACAATGATACCATTGTGATATTTAGCCCAGCAAACAAAAACAGGGGAAAATGAGGTTTTCGTATATTGGGCTGTCAAGTAAGTCTAGGGTTGCCTGAACGTAGGAGACTTTAATAAGTTCATGAAAATTCCAAAAATTATCGGTAAGAATACATTTTGACGTTGACATTATTGTAAGCAACAATAATCTTTTATTTTGGGGATTCCTTGAATTTGTTCAGGTTTCCTACGTTAGGCAACCCTTCACGTACTTTTTACGAACACCTCGTTTTCCCCTGTTTTTGTTTGCTGGGCTAAATATCACAATGGTATCATTGTGCACATGATTTTCCATAAGGTTTTAATATGGTAACTGTGCCAGTAAGCAACTTGGTTAATCTGAAGCTCATCACTACTGACTACTTGATGATATCTGGAGACAAGGTAAATGCGCGCAAATTATAGGGTATAATTGTAGTCATTTTAGATCATTACTATGTTCTCATAATTATTCAGTCACTTGTATGCTTTAGAAATTGTTATTGAAGTAAGGATGTGTAAGTAGAATCACCAAAATAAACTTTTCAAAAAAAATATATATATATATATACGCAAATATGGGAATAAATATATTACATGGCAGGGATTAACGATTTATGCAAATTAATCATATTTCCACCACTTGGATTTTTTAAGAGTTTTAGTATGTCATTCTAGGGACCTTATAGAAATGCATTCTGGTGAAAAAAATTATGTTGCAATTTGTCCGAGGTCAAACCATATTTTTACTGTACTACAAGGATACAAATTTAAGAATGTGTGTATATAATTATGTGTGTGTATTATTTAGGTTAGCCTTGCTAGCTAGCCAGCTAGCTAGTTACAAACGTTTAATATTGGGTATTGTCGCTTCGAAACCTTGTAACTCGGCATCTTAACAACTTACCAACTGGGAAAGTCACCAGCTCGGCCCCTACCAACTTGGCTCTGCACCAAAATCAACTATACTGGGCACCCGACGGACAAGTGGGGCACTTTGACAACTCGGCACCTGCGAACGGCGCCGAACGACGTTGGCGAAGTTGAGCCAACGATTGTTTGCAAGTGCCACAAAATCCGCAAAATCTTCCCCGTTTCTCCCGCATAGTGTGTATTCACTCGGTCATGTACTGCTCACGATGTGTTAATGGATACAATTTGATATCCGAGATCCAATCGAGCTTTAGTGCGACAGGTACCGAACTAGGCGACATCTGGAAATAAACGCTCTGAAAACAATAAACTCTGCGAGAAATCATTGATAGTGATTTGTCAGGTTTTGCTGATGAATTCATCACCTCCGACCTCCGTATACAACTATATATATTTAGTCATTTCCTGATAAACGAATAATATTCTCACCTGAAGATTAAGTATATGCAATGTTGTCACTCCTCCTCGCACCAACTACAACTGCGTACGTATATCTCTTATGGGTGTATTTTTGTATTTTAAAACGTTATACTTAAAACGTTATACTTAGTGTCAATGCCCGTGTATTTAGGTCTTGAGGTGAAGTTTGTATACTTGAAAAAAAACACAGAACACTTCACTGGAAGTTACAGTTCCGTGTATTTCCTGGATATTTTCGATTATTTTGAGTTTTTTTTCCTATCGGTTTGAGTGCAGAGTGTAAAATACGTGTGTTTTTGACGCGCACTTACGCGCAGTAGAGTGTTACTTCGTGGTGTCGGTGACGACATGTTTGTTTAATTAAGCAGAGCAGATGTTATAATCTCAAAATTTCATTTCTGACAAAAATTTGAAGCTATTAACCTTAGGCCTACTGTATACATATTTTACAATTGCAGATTTGTAAAAAGCAATTTGCCAAATGTTGCTGCTATGCTCGCTGTAGGTTATTTGTTGTCATTGTTTGAACAAATAAAAGGCATTCTCACCTGAAGATTAAGATTAAACTTTTGTTATCTGCCCCGTAGAGGAAGTACATGTACATACCTACATCTGTGTACATACCTATGTACATTGTACATAACACCTGCATGTACAAAACTAACCATGTACGGCAACGTGAAGCTGATTTACGTTATACTTTATAGTATGCCGGCGCCTTTACGGAAAGTAGTTCCAGCTACGTTCCCAGTTATCACTTGATCCAAACAGATTTGTGATGGTATTAATTGTTAAATATTGCTTTGTGAATTATCTGAAATCATTTAAGTGCGGATTTAAATCTGAGTTAAGTTATTTTCAAAATACGTGTGACGTTTTGGCGCTCAATAACTGCAAACTGTATAGTGTTCGCAGACCGCGCGTACCGTGCACGCCTATAGCCTTGGCGGACTTCTTTGACGTCACGCGGTTTGACCGCCCGGGTGAGCCGGCTTCTTCTTAGCTATATATGAGGCTCCAGTCTTGGTCGACTGGCACATGTTTACGAGGTGTGCTGCCATCACTTGGTGTCTGGGTGAGTTGGTTTTTAGAGATTTGATGTACGATGGTATTTTGCATTATTTTGAAGTTGAAACTTTGGGTACGGTACCGCGGTACCGCGGCGGCCCCACTCCTTCCACATGACGCCTTCAATGATTTTCTAACCACCCTAAGCTCGCTAAGCAGCCGCTCTTTAATAATAACACTAGACCAGGGGCCAATTTCATAAAACGTGTAAGCACCAACATTTGCTCAGCATGAAAGCTCTTCCTTGGGAAAAAACAGGGTTACAAACCAAAATGTCAGTTGATGTTTATTGTTTGTGACTAGTTTTCAGCTCTTTTTTGCTTTGAAGGAAAATACACATGGAGTTTGGGCCGATAACCTGTTTTTACTGAGCAAGACTTTGTTTCTGCTAAGCACATTTTTGTGCTTGCATGTTTATGAAATTGTCCTCCGATGCTGGCATGCCGCGCCCACTGCTTTCCCCACAATTCCATTCCTAAGCAAACGCAACAGCGCCACCAACGACAGCCCTTGCATAGCCTTTTCCAACAATTCAGACTGGTTCCCGTCGCGTACCGTACACGCGGCCGCTGCGCTATAGAACGCAAACTTGGGACTGGGAACCAGTGCGAAGCCTCTTTGATCGTCGCTCTCTTGCAGTTGCGTCGAAGGTACAGCAGGGCCGTTAAAATCCTTCAAAATCGTACCGTTTTGCCCGGCATCATGTATTTAAAAAAATTATCTCTAGTATATTATTACCATGGATCCACTTCTGATATAGAAAATAAAGGTTTCCCATTTATTTTTAGACTGGTCTTTGGTATGTTTTTATGTCATGTGTTCAATCGGATACACGTATGTGTTGTTGGACGCCAAAAGTCTACTTCCAAAAAATATTGCGCCCATTGATCTCCGTTTAAGACGATTAATGATTGCGCATATCAATTGTTCCATCCTTCCTCTCTCCCCCAATATTGCGCTCAACACAGCCACATTCTGTCGATGACGCAAACATTTCCTTGCGCGATCAATCCATTTTGTTAGGCCAAATATTTTTTATCTCATTTTTCATGTCCTGTTTTAATACGTTGCCCATGGCCATGCCATGGAGCCATGCTTTGCCTGTGAATCATTAAAAAATCATTTTTGTTCGACCTGCTTCAATAAATTAATGCCGACTGCAAATGATGTTTTCTCACGATGGTCTTCATATTTTCATGATGACACTGCCTTTTGGCAATTATGCACCTATCAATTGTATGACGCACCCTCAGACCCCCGGGGGATGTGCGTCAATGTTAACAGTGAGGCCAGATTTTGGAGTCGCATGACACACCCGTACGTCATATCCTTGACGCACCATTCTTGGAAAACAATGACGCACACACAAGTCGCGACGGACAAAAGTCGCGACATGATCAAGCTGTGTGTATGCACGCATGTCGGGCGTGTGGCCGCGCCGCGCCGCGCCAGCTAGTGGTGAATGAAAGAACGGCTTTTACTTTGGTTTTCTGCTATGGCATGCTACGGTAAATAACCACAGCCGTACCGTATAAACTCAAATTTTCCAGGAACGCTTTACTTTTGGATCGTTAATACCAGCACATGTACAATCACAAACGTTCATGTACCGCGATGCGCGATGCGCGCCATCAAAGGGGTTTTCCAATGCTGCACATGAGTCACCCCTCTAGTCTGCATGCAGGCGCTTTATCTCGCAAGCACCCTGAAGTACCGCCAGGCATTATACACCCATTCAAAACCCGACTGGAGTGTAAGACTACGGAACGTAGTGAGAATTTAAACTGTATACCTGACTAGTAGCGATAAGCATACATGGAAAGTAATGTGTGCGACAAATTCTCCCTTGTCGTTTTGCTGAGGGGAAGTTGGCCGCGATCCAACTTGGGAAATCACATGCGGCTAAGTAAGCAAAGCAGCTGCATTGACGCTGTGTTATTCTCAATGTTATTCTTCCATTACATAGCCGAGAATTCGGATGCAACTGGTACCTTTTCTGTGAGATATTTTACGTGCTTGTCCCAACTAGGAAGGGCTCACGCACGCAATATCTCGTGTTCTTGTGAAAAGGACGACGAGATGTAGGCCACCTAGACTTCCACATTTCGCGATGGAAAAACTATCGCTGTTACTTGTTAGTGTAAAATGTTGATAAAGTTGTTTGCGGTCGGCGATTTTGACTAACAATGATCAGAAGTCGATATGGTACCATTTTTTTTTTACTCAACAAGCACAGTTTATTCGCCGCATTGACGCATGGCAATGGTTCGAAACGGACGCACCTTGACACACCACGATGTGTTCGTGACGCACCTAAATTGCACTTTACGCACCCCCATCGTCCAGTTTTGACTGAACATTATGGAGACATGACGCACCTCCCCCGGGGGTCCAAGGGTGCGTTATACAATTGATAGGTGCATTACTGATGCAGTTAAATAAATAGAAACAAAACACAAATTCTTGACCTTGTCCTTATTCTAGCAAAATATACCACCTTAATACATGTGTTCACTGCAAATATTGCTTGTGTTTATTGTAGTCGCAACGGTGAAAGATGGCGCCGGCAGTCAGACCTCTGGTCCGACACAAGATTATCAAGAAAAGACTGAAGAAGTTCAAACGTCATGAGTCTAACCGCTACCTAAGAGTGAAGGTACCGTACAACAAGTTGCAATGCCTTACCCCTAACCTTCCCAAATTCATCAAAATCCACCCCACCATGCCCACCGCTACCACAGTCAACTGTAAAGGTACCGTACAACAAGTAACAATGCCTTAACCCTAACCTTCCCAAATACATCAAAATCCACCCCACCACTACCAAACAGACAAGGTACAACAACAACAACAACAACAACAACAACAATGCCCTAAATAATCGTTGCTCCTGTTTACCTTCTAATGCTTAGTAGCTGCATCACAATCCGTGGAAGATGGGTCAAAGATGTTGCCAAATAGCATCAAACTCAAAACCATATATTTGCGAATCGCAATACTGCAAGTGATGTTTTTCTCACGATGGTCTTCAGACACCACCATGGTGATATTGCCAAATGGCACACGCTGATGCAGTATCGCTGTTCCAAAAACATCAACTTTGACATGTTGTTCACATTTTTGTGTCGCCTAAACTAAGTTTTAGGTGGCACTAAACTAGTCCTAAATTTGTTGTCTATAACTTGACCTGTACGTTTGTTAACCAGTTCGCGCCGGATGACGTATATAAACGCAAAAATTTTCCCAGATTCAAAACGGATGACGCATAAACACGCCAAGTTCAGAAATGTATGTCAGCAGCGGGCAAGACCGGAGATGCGTGGGTGTGCTTCCCGGAACTATCAGCCTGAACACGCTTCGGATTGAGTTTCGTTAAAAATAATCCCGCCCGTGGGCTCGGCGATGTTAAAATAATCCCGGCGCGAACTGGTTAAAGTTTCAGGTCAAGTTTTAAAACACAAATATAACCATGCTTTTATGGGTTTTGGTGAAACTTGGAATGCCTGACATAATTCTTTATTTGATTACTGAGGTCAAAAGTCATGTAGTGTCATTAAAGGTCGTTGTTGAAATGTGCTTCAAATGTTCTCGGACTACAGAATTTTCTTGATTTCAATATAACTTTGATGGAGTGATCCTTGGGTGGAGTTCATTGTGACTCGTTCGAAAAAGGTCATCTGAGAGTAGTTTGAGGTCGTCTATTACAAATTCACACAAATTTGCCTTTTTTTCTTCTAAGAACACAACCGCGGGAACAGGCCACACTCTTGATCCGAGAATCATTTGGCTTTGTTTTTTCCTCCCACTGCAGACCAATTGGAGGCGGCCCAAGGGTATCGACAACAGAGTGCGTCGTCGCTTCAAGGGTCAGATGAGAATGCCCAACGTCGGCTACGGCAGCAACAAGAAGACCAAGCACACCCTGCCCAACGGCTTCCGTAAATTCCTCGTCCACAATGTCAAGGTAATGCACATGGCTCGCTGACCTTATGGGAGTTTGGTAATTTGGGACACATGCAGTCTTATGATTGACCCTTGTTGATCACAGTGCCAAGTCGATCAACATAATCCGGCTGTTGCATTAGTTGGGAAGGGGATTAGTTATAGGAGTATTCAACTGTGCAGCGGCTAATACCATTGTCTATTTCCCCAACAGGAGCTAGAGATTCTCATGATGACGAACCGACGCTACGCCGCTGAGATAGCCCATGGCGTCTCGTCCAGAAAGCGCAAGACCATCGTGGAGCGCGCCCAGCAGTTGGCCGTCAAGGTGACCAATGGCCACGCCCGTCTCCGAAGCGAGGAGAACGAATAGACACGGACGTTTCAGGCGGAGGGACAGGGAAGGAGGTGCCATAACCAATCTCATGTGTTCAGATTGGACTGGGTTCCACTTACAAGTACTGCAAATTGGAAAGCCTCTACATAGCAGCCACCTTGCAGTTTTTGTGAAGGAACAGAACAGTTTTAAAAAAGAAGAAAAAAAAGAGGAAATAAATTTGTCAAAGCTTGGATGAAAAAATGTTTCATGTTTTATTTACTGCACGTACGCCTGGTCTCTTTCAGGAAAGGTTTAACCCCATGGTGGCACGATATTGGAACTCGATGAAATAATAATTTTCATAGCTGAGACTTGACGCACTTTGCAATCATTAAGTGATTAACGTGTTCATCAGGCCCTGGCGCTCAATCGGCCTTTACCCTGTAGGGCACCCATTTATACTCTTGGGTGGAGATGGGCAGTAGCAGACAAGTGTGTTGCCCAAGGGCTCTAACATTAGGTTCCTAGCAGGGATCAAAAGCCATGTACATGTACATGAGTTGACCACACGTCCCATTGTACAGTGAAACACTGCTAAACCGGTCACCACGATACTGAACCTGATTCTTGACTCCTGATTTTTGTGACCAAACAACATGTCAAAAGATTTTTATAAATCTGCTGGGTATACCCAACTGTATTTGGCCGTGTTTATTTTCCAAATGTCAAACTGCTGTGTTTTATGTTAAAGATAACTATTTCCCAAATGAATAAAGGGGAAAAGCCAACCAACCATTGCTTTATAATTTGGTGTGATGAATAAAAGAAGGTGCACTTGAAGTCGGCCATAAGAGGGCGCTATTACAAAGGACGGAACCCATCGGCCAATTGCTAAACTGCATGAATGAAGCCTGTGTTCGTTGCATGTATTGAGAGGGTTTATTAAGGGAATGTGCTGGCTAGTTTTAAACGAGCATGTTTACAACGGGGGGCTCCGGCATCCATGTTGCCATTCATAAATGCCTGTCGAAAAGTTGAACAACTTTTGGGGTACTCCCTCGGTCTAGTATATGGGTATTGGCCAATTTGACGCCTCTTGGGAAAATTACTCGTAACTATGTCAAACATCATTAGACGTTCGATGTCTTGTTTTAAAAGGGAAAGGTTTTTCTTTCAAACCACAACTATATGGCATTCCGGGGTTTTTCATATTTTTTGGACAGTTTATAAAATCACTCGGCAAAAAAAACATGTACCGTACTTTAATACTCGCAATTTTAATTAATTAATAATACACAGAAATTACAGTACATCGAAACCTCCCCCAAAATAATTGGTTTTAAACATCTTGCATATCTACCATATCCAGCCGTATGACGTTCGGAAATTTAAAACAGCCCAAAAATCTGTTGACATATTTTAAACAACAATTTTTTGACACAAAAATCGAGAGCAAAGAATGGTAGATTTTGTTAAACCGGAAACCAAGGATGGTGTTCGGTATAGCGACGTTCCACTGTACTGCACCCAAACCCTTCTTTGTATTTTACTAACTTGTAGGTATATCTGAAAGAATGCCTTGGACATTAAATGAAGGGGCCCTTTTTAACCAGTTCGCGCCGGGATTATTTTAACATCGCCGAGCCGACGGGCGGGATTATTTTTAACGAAACTCGATCCGAAGCGTGTTCAGGCCGATAGTGCTGGGTAGCACACCCACGCATTTCTGGCCTTGCGCGCTGCTGACATACATTTCCGAACTTGAACTTGGCGTATTTATTCGTCATCCGTTTTGAATTTGGGAAAATGTTTGCGTTTATATTCGTCATCCGGCGCGAACTGGTTAGCATAATTGTTAATGTACTAGATCAATTGACATTCAGGTGCCCTAAACAATTCCTGAAAGTTGTTGTGAAAGGAATTAAAAAGCCCCCTTTTTGTTAAGCAAATGGCATATTAAGCATAGTAATTCAAGTTGGCTTTCTTCTTTGCTTGGACCTCCAGGATACCATCCATGTAATCTTCATGAGCTAGCTCCACCGCTCCTCGTCTCAAAGCTATCATGCCCTGCAAAAGCCAAAGATAAACGAAGGATACCATTGGCATTCCATCCCATGCTACAGAGCAAATCCAGCCCCCGATCATGTTAGGTCGGTTAAAGTCATCTTGTGGAAAACTTGATGAAAGAAATGACTGTGCCCAGTACGCATATACTGGTACGTGTGGTAGGTCAGGTAAGGTAAGTTTCTTTACTTAACCAGTTCGCGCCGGGAGTATTTTAACCATCACCGAGCCGAGGCGCGGGATTATTGTTAACGAAACTCGATCTGGGGTGGGTTCAGGCCGATGGTACCGGGAAGCACACCCACGCATTTGCGGCCTTGCTCGCTGCTGACGGACATTTCCGGCCTTGCTTGTGACAAGTTTATGCGTCATCCGTTTTGAATCTTGGGAAAACTTTGCGTTCATATATATGTCATCCGGCGCAAACTGGTTAAAAATGACATTTTTTTGAGAATTAAAAATCATGCAATGCAGGCAAGTTAAGGCACAAAAAGCTCATGCGGTGTTTGTGAAAATTAGGACAATTTGCCCAATCCAGATATTTAGTTTTGTCGGGTTAGGTTCGGTTGGGTTTCGCCTGGTCAACCCAACCCAATGCACGACATTATTCCAGACTTGGGTGATATTTGACTACTACCATTAATATAATAGACATGTACATATACATTGTTCTGAACAAAACTTACAGCTTCAACACAAACTGCTTTGCACTGAGCTCCGTTAAAGTCGTCTGTGCATCGAGCCAACTCCTCAAAATTAACATCCGTTCTGAAAAATTAAAAAAATGGGGCAAGATTAATGATTAAACCAATTGTAAGATGAAAATTGAATACAAATATGACGTGGTTTTTTGTTTGTTTCTACTTTATGACAATACATGTATACACAATTTAAGATGCTCAAAGCTGAGCAACTAGAGATTTCGGAGCGACTTCAGCCTTGTCTGTGGGGTGAAATCGCACATGGGCACACAACCAAGCCCAGGTACATTGGAAATCCACATGTTTATCTGGCATTTTTCCCAAGCATCACACAAACTATCGCTGTACAATCTGCATGGTTACTGGATCAATGCAAAAGAATTAGTCGCGTATTGCTTTTCCCCACAAATTTCTAGGGTCAATTTTGTACAAGATTCAACCGCCACAGATGCAATGTTTTAAAGTGAACAAAGAAATCGGCAAGGCAGGACTTTAACCTGCGACCTCAAAGCGCTTTACAAGCGTTCATGAGGGCATGGACCACGCAGCTGCCAATATAGGCGCTCAATTGGCTTCGACCCTCTCAGGTACCTATTTATACTCCTAGGTGGAGAGAGGCAATTGTAGTCACGAACCCCTTGTTTCTGGCTGGCAGGGTTTGAACCCAGGCGCCATTGTACACGAGTCAAGCACCGTAACCACTGGGCCATGGCATTACTTTCGCTTGAAGGCTTCTTGAAAAGAAGACAATTGTGAATACAATGCTTCTAGCTCACCCGACGTTCATCTTCCGGGAGTGGATCTGCAAGATTCTTGCCCGGGCCTCCTCGTTGGGGTTAGGGAACTCTATCTTTCTGTCCAATCGGCCGGAGCGGAGCAAAGCCGGATCCAAGATGTCAACTCTGTTTGTCGCGGCTATGACCTATATAACAAATAAATTGTCTATCGTTAAAATCTTCAGATTGATAAAATGAAAACTGATGTTCCTGTGGTCCTATCACCCCTGCTTTCCCAGTGTTCTCCCAGACCTCTTTAATCCCTGACTTTTCACTAACCCATTTGACCTCATCTTCCGGTATTAATTCTCTACATTCCCTGACCTTTCAGTGACTCAATTTGACATTTGTTCCAGCACTTGCTGGAGCTGAATCCGTCCATCTTCTGGTATTACCTCTACATTTCCCGCCCTTTCAGTGACCCAATTTGAACTCCGATCTTTCCTGTTAATACCCCGTTTGACCTTTGTCCTAGTGAATGTTTGACATCTGACGTTGATATCTTCACTGGAGCTGAATTCTTCTAGCCTCATCTTCTGGTAATCTCTACGTTCCCTGACCCTTCTTGCTTAACCCATTTGACCTTTGTCCTAGTGAATCTATTTGACATCTGTCTGTTTTGGTGACTACCTCTTTACCTTGATCTCCTCACTGGAGTTGAACCCGTCCAGCTGATTCAGGAGTTCCAGCATCGTGCGCTGTACTTCACGGTCGCCGGCCTTCTCGCTGTCGAAGCGCTTGGTGCCGATGGCGTCCAGCTCGTCGATGAAGATGATGGCTGGCAGCTTCTCCTTGGCCAGGGCGAAGGCGTCACGCACCAGCTTGGCGCCGTCGCCGATGAACATCTGGACCAGTTGGGGCCCAGCCAGTTTCAGGAATGTCGACTATTAAAATGAGGCAAAAATGGGTTCATGATAATTGTGAAATTAGACTTAAGGGTTTGCATTGTGGAAAGATCAATAGGGTGAGAGTGTTGCGGTATCTCTTTTGTGAGTAAAGGTTCAGAATGTATACAATGTATAACCTTTCCAGACACTTGCACAAAATGAGACCAGATTGTGATGATGTGGAGTAATTGTGCTTACCCTTTTTCAACCTCGGGCTTGGCTTTATGATATAATTTTTTTGTAATTTTAAACATTTTCTTTTTGTATTATAAAATGATATTTTCTTTTGTGTTTGCGGTTTTGTGGTTCTTTAGTTTCATGTTGTGTATTATTTTGTCATTGCTTTACCCCAAAAAATGACCTGCCAAAAATTAAAACCTTATCTCCTCTTATCTCTGACATACCTGTTGGTTTTTAATGTCGCTGCACTAGTTTGGTAAGTCCAATAAATATATTACCTAACAGTTAATTTTTGTTCTCTTACAGGAAAATGCGAGAAACTCTAGTGCACTCGAGATCTGGAGGGGTGATTTCAATTTATTTCAGGCCAAACAACGAAGACAAAAAAAAGGCAAAACAGGCGATTTTGGTTCGCTGTTTAAATTTACCTTTGTTTGAGCAGCACATGCTCTGGCCATGAGTGTCTTCCCGGTACCCGGCGGTCCATAGAGGAGCACACCCTTTGGCGGCTGGATACCAATGTTCACAAACCGCTCTTTGTGTGTCATGGGTAGGACAACTGCCTCTATCAACTGTCGGATTAAAAACAAAAAAATAGGAGTAGGTTAGGGAGCATCTCATATTAAAGTCGGAATGCTACAAATTGGAACTCTACGGCGTTCCAATCGCAACAAGATCGATCCACCTGCACAATTCCTAATGTTTTTCAACTACAACCATTAGGGACATTGGTTAACCATAGTTGTGGAAGTGCCGTGGCCTAGTTGTCGGGAGCATTGAATTCGTGGTCTGCGGGTAGTTCTGCAGATTGGGGTTTCAAGCCTGGACTAGGACACTTCTACACATAATATGGGTAGAGGCATTATTAATGCCTTGCTGTGGACTATTCATACTGTTCATACTGTGAAGAGATAAGATTATTTTTAGGGATTCGAAAAGGCCCTACGTTTCCTGAAAATTGGGAAAACATAATCCAGATTATGATGAGTAGGGAGTGAAATGACAGAGTTATCCAGAAAAAACAAACCACCTGAGACTGTTCTAATGTTTTCGGAAGGCGGTGAATATTTGACCAGTACTGTCCAAGATCAAGGCATACCTCTTGAATCTGTTTGTCCAGTCCTCCTATGTCGCTGTATTGCTCCGTCGGTCTCTCGTCAACTTCCATCGCTTTCACGCGGGAATCGAACCTGAACAGGAAGAACGGGGCAAAAACAAATATACGGTGTGGGGAATATTACACAAAGTATTCCTGATACAGAACACGGGTCTCCATCACTAGTTTTGCGCAACTTAGAAAGCCCAATTGGCAACATTTATTCTTCGTGTTAATTCACGTATTTGATATTCCTGTCTGGCCAATATTTGTTACAAGGAGATCTATTTTGGTTCCCCAGGAGTTCTGTTTTGGTTCCCCAGGAGTTCTATTTTGGTTCCCCAGAAGTTCTATTTTGGTTCCCCAGGAGTTCTATTTTGGTTCCCCAGGAGTTCTGTTTTGGTTCCACAGGAGTTTTATTTTGGTTCCCCAGGAGTTCTATTTTGGTTCCCCAGGAGTTCTGTTTTGGTTCCCCAGGAGTTCTATTTTGGTTCCCCAAAATTTCACTGCTACTAAAATCCAACAGTCTGTATAAAGCACCAGTTTGGTAGTCCGCAGGTTACAGGTTCGATTCCTGCCTGACTCAATTTCTCTGTTTCCACCAATGGGCACTCACTCTTGCGGCAGGGTTTCCAGTACCAGGTAAGAATCCTTGTTGACTCCCACCAAGTCGCCGGGGTGCAGCTGCTCGGGATCCACCAAGCCGATCACCGGGAGGAAATACGTCTGTGGACCGACAAAATGCAAGCACAGATGCGCTACCAACACGATACATGTATACACTCTGAGCTGATTATAATCTGTATTTTATTGAAATGTTTATTTATTTTTAACATTTAGAAGTGCCGTGACACTAGTAGTTCGGAGCACAGAATTTGTGGCCTGCGGGCAATTCTGAAGGTTTCGGGTTCGAACCCAGCTTGGGCTATGTTATTTCTACGCATAATATGGGTAGAGGCATTATTAACACCTTGCAGTGGACTATTTTATTAATTTTTCAGACTTTTTTTATCTCATCCCTGGTTAGAAGCCTACCTGTCGAGTGGACGTCTTAATGACGGCACATTTGCCCTTGCGCTGCGAGTCTAGATCCACGTTGGCACCCTCCGCTTCACCGGTGTCCTCTGGCTCAACATCCAGCAGCTACACGTATACAAACAAAATCATACACTCTGTCTCAAAGCTGCTCTGCATTGATAAACATTTTTGTAAAGATTTGAAGCACGAAATGAGCTTTTGTGACAAGATTTCTGAGTTGTTCCTTTTTGGATGTAGTTTCCGTGAATAAAAAGTTGTACGATGGCTTTACTTGACATGGAAACGTCAAATGGCACGTCTGCCCTACAAAATTCTTAGCAGACTACATTCGTCATTCGACTTGTGTGTTCGGATTCGAAGCATCGGCATGGTTCTGTTGAATGAAATTATGTACTGCCTACCTCGATCACGTTGGACACCAGATACGGCAGGGTTTTGTTGACTTTGATCTTCTCCTGGTTCTCCTTAATCTTCTCTTTTTGCGCTTGTAGTTCGTGTTGGATCCGCATGATCTCACTTTTCATGATCTGTTGGGAATTTTTTCGGCAGAAAAGATGGAAAGAAGAAAATAAAAACTCTAGAAATATCAAAAGTAGAGCAGACAATTCGCAGCTATCCAGAGAGTAACCGGCCAAATTATTATTGAAAAAGTGGGAAGTCCGCTACACTTTGATGCATTCAGCTGTCGACACCAGTGCTTAAAAAGTCTATTTTGAGCTAGTCCCCTTTGCGCAATGCCAGAGATGGATCCTGCTGATTTGGGTGACCGCAAACTCTGAGGCAGTTTTGGACATGATGGATCTTGCTGCACTGGGCAGGCTAAAGTTTGTTTGGCAAAATAGTGCATGTTGCCGCGCCTGACGGGGTTTCTAGCCGAAATACACTGTAGGGTTAGGGTTATCATAAGCATTTAAACGTGTACGTGTGAACTAAACAGATTGATACTAGTTCTTAGATTGGAAACTGAGTCGATGGCCACACTGTCGCTCATAACCCACCTTGATTTCATTGTCCAGAAGTCTGGTGCGACCGATGATTTCATCATTTGACATCCGCAGCACATCTTCTCCCAGTGTTTCCTAAAAAAAAAAATATAATAATAATAATTAGATGCAAACTGAACTCGGAAAGAATGTTGCATCCGATCCGGGCACCACTTTTGTTATAAACCCTAATGCCTAGGCCTAACCAACCATCCCGATTCCTCCAAATTCCTCCAGAATTTTTTGCAGGATTCAGGTTTATGTGTAAGAACAATGGGGTAGATAGTTAGGGTTAATCATATATAGCTATCAATCAGATATAATTTACGTCATTCGGTGCAAAAATGTTGAAAAGACTTGAATCTGCGACTAGACTGTGAACAGATGAAAAGCCATTGTGACAATTGAATGGTGAAGACGTGAAGACTGAACTGAAGCATGAATCATGACTCGGTAATTTTGAAGGCCACTCACGCATCCAAATGTATTTTTTAAGCAATGAATAACCCCAAATATAACTTCAAATCATGGACAAATCATTAAACTAATTGAAAATGTTCTTTCTTCACAATTTCGTTGTTAAAAACTTCACAAATTTACCTCTCCATCTTCCCAAATTGCCTTGTCTTCCAACTTCGCAGAGGCGGCCATCTTGTTTTGTGTTTCTGCAGCTCAGCAATCTGAATGTATACATAAAACGGATTTGAGACAAGTCGACCGTTGAGACAAGTCGACCGTTGAGACAAGTCGACCGTTGAGACAAGTCGACCGTTGAGACAAGTCGACCGTTGAGACAAGTCGACCGTTGAGACAACTCGACCGTTGAGACAAGTCGACCGTTGAGACAACTGTCTCAACGGTCGAGTTGTCTCAACGGTCGAGTTGTCTCAACGGTCGAGTTGTCTCAACGGTCGAGTTGTCTCAACGGTCGACTTGTACCGAGACGAGTTGTCTCAACGGTCGACTTGTCTGACCCCCCATAAAACAGTCGTTTGATACATGCAAACATGTAATAGTAACAGTGACAAATTATTACATCGACAGAGGGCGCCAGATCGACCAACTACTTTTGTGAAAACAAAAATGTGTCACTGTCCCAATTGACTATGGTCTTTAAAAAAACCGGCCCCTGCAAAGGGTCAGTTGAAAATCAAATAGTCGAGAATCAAAGGAATTTCTGCTGGACGGTCAAGCGCATAAAGTTTTGTCAGGATACTAAATTCTTTCCCAAATAATAAATTTGCAATTGGTGACGCTAGGCCTAGGATTATAATGTGCCATTCCACGGCCCGTGGAACAATCCAATCCGTCGCGGCATTTAAATTATTTCTGCCATAATACATTAAAATTATTAACGTTCTTGGCTTGTCTTTATCGACAGACTTGGACGTTGAAGTTGCGAGACCACCGGGTAGTCGAATTTAGCGTCGACGATGGAAGGGAAAACCGTCAGCACCTGGGCAGGAACCTTCTCCTCTTCCCCGGAGCTGTATTTTGAGCCGGACTCTTTGGACGCAATTAAGCAGGTAATAAAATAAGCCAAAATATACTTTACAATTGAAAACGGACGCCGTTTTTCTTTCTTTTCTCAGAATTCATGGTTGTAAAACTTCGGACAGGTCAGTTAAACGATATTTACTATAAAATACCATTTATAATAATTTAAACAGTTACCAATGGTGTTTCCTTATAAAGCAAAAGCTTGTTTCTTGCAAGCTTCCCAGATTAGCAATTGTTTTAAACTAGAAAGGTATACATTTAAAACAAGCTTTTGCTTTTGTCATTAAGCATTTGTTCAGAACCTAAGCATTTGCTACTGCTAGGCAAGCTTTAATAAGAAAAAGCTGTTTGGGCAAAGCAAAAGGTTATGTAACTTGTAAGCAATTGTTTTTGCTTCTGCTAAATTAACCATAACCCTGCCAGATCCAGCACAGTGCATCTGTGGTGACTGCTTGACCTTGCTGGACTCTGCACACAAGTCAATGTGACAAAGTATGCAATCTGTTGCATCTGGCAGGGTTTCTAGCCAAAATATCCTGGAGGGTTAGGGAAGACACTTAATACTAACCGGTGTAGTGGTTCGCGTTATTTTTTTTCAGGAGCTGGTTGGTGCGTGAATGTATATTCATGAGAAAGAGCAATGACAACTCATATACGTTAAAGAACTATAAAGAATTATAAAGAACGGCTTCCTCAACCAACTCGCCAATAGCATAGTTGGTAGAGAGGAGAGCTATAGATCGAAAGGTCTGCGGTTCGAATCCGACTCGTTAACGTTTGTTTTTCTTCTACAATGTTATTATGGGTTATTTTAATCATTGAACAAGGCTGAAGGGAAAACCGGGTTAGGATACATAAGTTTCTTGAAAAATACAACAAGAACCGCTACACTGGTTAGTTTATAGTGACTTCCGAGGGTTAGGGTTAAATTAATGAACTTTTGCTCTTTCTGGCCTGGAATCACCCAATCCTACTTCTCTTTCCTCGTCACAGATTTTAGAGTTGGCTCGCAAGGGCAGCAAGCGGGTGAGAATGAGTGGCTGTAACCACTCACCGTCGGATATCGCCATGACCGATGGCTACATGATCAACATGAAGAACTTCAATCATGTCGTGGAGGTATAAAGGCAGACATACATGATTACAGATTACTCAATTATGCGTTAGATACTGGCCAAGTTCGATCAAGGAACTACAGTTAACTAGTGGTTAGTTTGTGACGTCATTAGGGCATGCGCACTGAAGTTGAAGTGCGAACGACTCTAATCGAACTATTGACCATTAACTGCCAAACTGGTCCTCTCTGTACTGTGCTATTAATGCGGCTATTGGTTACCATCGATGCGACCAACCGCGGTAGGCTGGTCGTGAATAGTCGCCTAGACTAGTCCAACCATCGTCGACTAGCCCGAGTTCGATCAGCGTTAGTCAAACTATAGTTAACTATAGTCCTTGATCGAACTTGGCCCATGCTGGGTGAGTAACACAATTACTTGAGTACTCGTGAGTAGTTTGTCCCAACCTTCATTTTTCATCTACTGAAGTACTCTTCCACGCGCGAGTAGAGCAGGTACCGTACTCCGAGTACCAATATTTTTTTTAAAGTGTTGACTTAGAAACTTTGCGTCTTTTGTACTAAAGTTGCCTTTAGCTGGACGTTATCAATGAAGCTAGCAATGAAGGAATCACATGGCCCATCTTACTCTCCCCAGGATTTCACTCCTAACAAAGAAATGTAGTGACAAAAACGTTGCATTAAACTGTCCGATCGTGATTTAAAAAAAATATATATACATATTTTTTTAAACAATTACAGGATATCTATCTATTATGTGGATGCTTACAATCATTATTTACTTTCAAATAAGTAAGATATTTCTTAATAATTCGGTATTAATTGTTTTTTGATATATATACAAATGGTGTATTCTTTCTTTAACTAACGATTGCCTATACAGCTAAACGCCAACACAAGGGTTTGGTGGAGTCCAGCTGTTTAGTGCGCAGTTTAATAGCACAGGGTGTTGGGATTTGCAAGGATGAGAAAAAGTTCCTAGTAAAATGACCAAAAGGGGTTAGATTAACATCATAAAGTCAAGAATTGAAAGGTACGTGTAATAATATTAATACAATATTTATAATTATTGTCGCGCCTCTTCTCTTTGAAGGTTGACAAGGACAAATGCCAGATCACCGTGGAGGGAGGCTGTACCATAGAGGACCTGAATGTCAAAATACTGCCCTCGCTTGGCATGGCGCTCAGCAAGTAGGTGAACGGGTTTCATATTGTCTTTTTTTTTTTTTTTTTTAACTAAGAGGGTTCGGAGTAATTTTCATAAATGGGCATCTCTGGACCCCTTACATCATGATTATTCAGTAGTTCTGCTGCTCCGGTAATCCGGTGGTTGCTGGTTCGAACCTTGCTCCAGTTAATATTTTTATTCCAATTTTGTTTGATTTTTTATTTTATTTTCCCACCATGTAGCATTGGGTCGTCAGCAAATGTCACCATTGCAGGAGCTATCAGTACAGGAACGCACGGCTCCGGAATCAAGCATGGCACCATGGCAACACAGGTGAGTATCCTAGCAACAGAGGTCAGTTTCCTTGCCAACACCTTGCAATTTTTTTGTAATTGGTTAAATGGTTAATTGGTAAAATCGTTCAATATTTGTGGGTGACCCGTAAACTTGAATTAAACTTTTTTTTTTATACTTGGCTAATCATGATCAGGCTGGTGTTTAACTCCGGTTTGTCATGAAACGGCTGAGAAGATTTCTATTCCCCCTGGAAGGGACGCTAGTCCATCGCAGGTTACTCCCGAGCTAACACCGCTACCCACTTATACTCCTGGGTGGAGAGAGGCTAGTGGGGTAGAGTGGCTTGCCTAAGGACACAACATATGGCCAGCAGCTGGATTCGAACCCCGACCCTCTGATCACGAGTCAAAAACGCTAACCACTAGGCCACGAGTTTGGTAACCGTTAAGTGCTTAACTCTCCGTAGGTTGTCAGGATGGAGCTCTTGACGGCACAGGGTGAGATCCTGCAGTGCTCCCGTTCCGAGGATGAGGATCTCTTCCGCGCGGCCCTGTGCAGCCTGGGGTCGTTGGGGGTCATCGTCACGCTAACCCTGCAGTGCGAGCCGGAGTTCAAGCTCCACAAGAGGCAGATGTCGTGCACTCTGGACGAGGTACGGAATCGTCGAGCTTGGAGAAAGATTTTTCTCAAAGCCTTTTCAGAGTCAGTCGCAAAAAACTAAGATTTCCAACCGAAATACTGTACGGTTGCATGTGACTACGTGTATTTGTTATATTATAAGTTCAAACCTTGTAGTAGACATGTTAAAGATTACAAATAGAAATAAATCAGAAAAATTGAAGAGAAAAAAATCCCTCATTCCAGTTTTATTTGCCTTTTTCTTCATTTCGGACTGTTCCTAGTTCCGTCTCATTTTGCCGGAACGGCTCACAAATGCAGCTTAGCAGCAATTACAGTCTACCAGCCTTCCTTATCATGTGATGAACATAAACTTACAACTGATTACCGGCTAAATCCAATTTAATCGCTAAGCGATTTTCGCTTTTCTCTCTCTTTCTCTCGTAGGTTCTAGATAACTTGGACGAGCACATTGCGAGCAGCGAGTACTTCCGCTTCTGCTGGTACCCGCACACTGAGGGCGCCGTTCTCTGGCAGAATGACCGCACTCGCAAGCCGGTCGTGTCCAGCGCGAACTGGTTCACCGACTACTTTCTCTGTTACTATACTCTGCAATTCCTGTACTGGCTGAGGTGATTTAGAGAGCCAGAAATTAACAATTTAAAGTTATAGTACCGGTATACTATTTGTGACCCACTCCACAAAAAGGGTATGTTTGTAGCTGCTAGGCACCTTTGTAAAGCAGTGATCCACGGAAATATTTCCCCAGGGTAAATAAGAAATAAATAAATAAATAATAAATTGAGTTATATACATGGTTGGAAAGCCTATAATACAAGCTTTCATTTGGTATATAATAGAGCTTCATAGCCCGTCCCGTTCTGGAAATATGACATGTTATTCGAAGGCAAGGGTGGTGTACCTGATGTTATTGTTACGCGATATAAAAACGCCATGGGTATAAAAGTGTTCAGTGGGGTCTTAGGTCTTCAACAGACACATCTCGCCTACACATAGCTTAACACAAACACCACTGGTGACAAAGCCTTCTCTATTGCTGGCCCAAGGGAGTGGAACAAAATTCCTCATCACATCCGTATTTCACCTTTGTCTGTTTTCAAGAAACTGCTCAAGACCCATCTGTTCCTTAAATCATCTTAGCTCATCATTTATTGTTAAAGGCGCTATATAAATGCTCCATTATTATTATTATTATTATTAAGAAACACCCCCAGGGTGACCAACTAAATTAATACAAACAATTTTGAAACAAAATTTAGATTTTGAACCAACTAATATTATTACCCTTTTCAGTTCGTTTCTGCCACGGCTGATTCCGGGCATCAACCGGCTGTTCTACAATTGGTGCTACACGGGCCGGCGTGAAGACGTCGCACCGAGCCACGACAATTTGGTCATTGAGTGCCTCTTTAAGCAGCACGTCACCGAGTGGGCAATTCCAAGGTTCTTAGGAAGCTTAATTTCTCCAAATTACTTGCCAATTAACCCTGTACATAGGTAAACGCTGGCAATTGTGGACCCCCTATTGACCCTCTTTTGTTTGTACTTGAACTTTTTCGGAAGGCTTCCCTTAGGTTTTGTACACGATTCTTTAATCGTGGACGGTCATCACACTATTGTAGTCTGTTTTACTACACCTTATAAATATTCATGAGCAAATTGGAGCGCGTCATAGGCCGAATACAGCGCGCGTTCGGGAAGTAAAAATGCTACGCTGCCATGTGACGTCATCCCCGTGAGTATCCAGCTCGCTGCCGTGCGATATTCTTTCTGGTTGCACCAAAAGTCCCCTCTGGAACCCGCCTCGTAGAAGCAATGTAGTCTGTGGCATGTAATATTTACGTAACAAGTCTCAGTAACATTACTAGATTTCCGTCATTGACTAGACTGACAAAGAACTTGAATATCTTGTACTGAATAAAGATGCAAAATTTACGAAGGCCGTTATCGACAAGTCAAACCACGCTGTATTTCTATATTATTTTGTCATAGACGTCACACCGCAGTGGTGTTGCGAGAATTGAAATCTTGGCTGGGCGCCAACAAAGACGTGTGCGTGCACCTCCCCATCGAAGTGCGATTCGTCAAAAAGGACGACATCATGCTAAGCCCCGCCTACGGGCAGGACACGTGCTACATCAACATAATCATGTACAGGTGAGGTGCATGCATTATTCATGAGTTGTTATCTCAAAATGGCGTAAATAATGAGCCAGTTTAGTATTTCAACTGCTCAAGTGCTTGTGAAGATTTAACCATTTTTTCTTTTTGAGGTAATCATTTTATCATATGTGACCTGTTCCAACGAAACACGGACAAAGTCGCACAACGTGTTTTATTGCAATGTACAAAGCTGTTTATCTCATAATTAGGTTTTCGGGGTTTTATTACTAAATCCTTCCACAAGGGAAGATAGGGTAATGGTACATATTTAAATGATACATCATTTTAAAGCCGAGAACCTAGAGAATTTGAAAACAGCAAAATCTAGAAAACTAAAATTGTCAACTTTGTCCGGGTTTCGTTAGAGCAGGTTACATATGCATTCCTAAAAGGCATAGCGGGTACCAGCAAGTTTAACCATTTCTGTAACACGTTTTGTCAACACTGCTTAAAAACAGTCAAGTAAGCTTGACATTGGTAGAAAGAGATAGTCACGTTCTGGAGTAACATTTATCACAAGTCTTTTTTTGATTGCACGAGAAAATGCACAGAATGCGAATTTGGTTAAAGGTAGGATACACCATTTGCAGATATCAAACAAAAATTACTACCGAATTATTAAGAAATATCTGACTTTATTTGAAAGTAAATAATGATTGTAGGCATCCAGCAAAATGATTGCGCTAGATATTCTGTAATGTAACAGGGACAATGTAATTTTATTTTAAAAAAATTACGATCACCGGACATAAGAACCACTGCCCGATGCCGGTTGAAAACGATTGCTGTTTTCTTGCTTTTCTCAGCATCCATGATTGTTAAACTTCTGATAGGTCAGTTAAACAATTTTAAAAATACAAAACCCCAAATCTTCCCATTTCTGATAATTTAAGCAATTACCAATGGTGTATCCTACCTTTAAAGAAAATCCGTCAGTTCCGCCCTTTTTGGGGTTTTTTTCTATTCAAATTTTTGAACATGCATGACAAAAGTAAAACTGGTTTATCTCCAACGGAGTTTTCGTCGTAACGCAGTCGGGTGCCTGAAGACTTTTATTGTGCTTGATCCAGCATTGCTCGGCTTGCAAAATTGTTCTATTACATTTTGTCCCGATGTTGTTGTCATTGTGCGTAGGCCCTTTGGGAAATTTATTCCACACGCCAAGTACTGGGCCGCTTTTGAGAGGATCATGTACAGTGTTGGCGGGAGACCACACTGGGCTAAGGTAAGGATGATTTACACTGGGCTGAGGGAAAGATGCACTGGGTAAAACATGGGTATCATTATTGATTTAGCAATGATGGGTAGCAACTGGGTGGAGCAAGAACACACTGGGCTAAGATAGGTTTGCTTATATACCAAGGTGTCTGATGGGTAGCAACTGGGTAGAGCAAGAACACCTTTGGCTATAAAGAAGGGTTTGCTTAGGGTACCAATTGGGTACCAATTGGGTACCATTATTGATATACCAAAAGGTCTGATGAGTAGCAACTAGGTTGAGCAAGAACACACTGGGCAAACAAGGGTTTGCTTAGGGTACCAATTGGGTACCATTATTGATATACCAAGGTGTTTGGCGGGTAGCAACTGGGTGGAGAAAGAACACATTGGGCTAAGGTTTGATTTAGGGTACCAATTGGGTACCATTGTTGATATACCAAGGTGTCTGATGGGTAGCAACTGGGTGGAGCAAAGAACACACTGGGCTAAAAAGGGTTGGCTTACGGTACAAATTGGGTACCATTAGTGATATACCAAGGTGTCTGACGGGTAGCAACTGGGTGGATCAAAGAACGCACTGGGTTAACAAGGGTTTGCTTTTTGGGTACCATTATTGATGTACTTCCCAGGCCCACAAATTGACAGCTGCAGAATTCAGGATGGCCTACCCGGAGTTTGAGGCGTTCTGCAAGATCCGCCAGCGCCTCGACCCGCTCGGCATGTTCCTGAACGACTACATAGAGAGGGTGCTGCTGTAGGTCAAAGGTCACATGTTACCATGGCGACACCACCATCAAACTGATGGCACTGAGCAATTGACAAAAGAGAGGTGTCCTTATTTTGAAGCCATTATTTATTAGATTGGAAGTAATATATATTCTTTTAAAAAAATGGTGTGGTATATTTTCTTAATGCATAGTTAGCTGGTTCATCGTTACAGTATAGTAGCGCATAGATATAGATATTGGCAATTATGTAAAACAATTTAAATGTCCTCAAACGATATAGAAATGTAATAACTCCCTCCCCACCCTAAAAAAAAGGGAATTTATACCAGAAAAATGTATATCTTCCAAAATTTTCCTGTCCCTGTTACATCTGACATAAGATTTTTGTTTAATTCAACACACATTCTTTGATGCCTTCTTAGTTCTATCTCAAAGAGTGATTACATAAAACCAAGCACCCGCAAAACAAATACAAACACTTTGAAGTCAATGTCAGTGACACTAGCATGGGAAATGACTAGGTCAGGTGTAACCGGGACACCATGAAATATACCTCTTTTTGGACCCCTTATCAACCCTTTTACAAATGGCAAGAAAAAAGTGCTTGTCAATAATGAAAGTATAACTACAGAAAGTTGGCTGATTATTATACGATGCCGGTGTATGACGGGTAGCAACTAGGTGGAGCAAAGAACACACTGGGTTATAAACAAGGGTTTGCTTACGGTACCAATTGGGTACCATTGGTGATATACCAAGGTGTATGACGGGTAGCAACTGGGTGGAGCAAAGAACACACTGGGTTAACAAGGGTTTGCTTTTAGTGTTTATTTTTACACTATTTATTCAGTGGTTCGTGGTAAAGTTTGTATGATCTGTAACAAAAATTGATTTGTTTTTATATTTGTTATTATGAGCCATTCATTCCAGTTTATACTGAAATAGTTTTTCTTGCCTGAAAGGTCATGCAAAATAACAGGTCATTATCTTTTAAACCACGAATTTTGTCAATGCCAGTATTATAGAAACATTGGAACGTACGTTTGGAGGATAGATTTTGGCGGATTTGGGGTGGTTAGGGTTAATTGGATCTCAAGATATGGCCAATTACAGATCGTTCGTACAAAACTGGCTTGTCATTTGTAAACAAGCATGTTGAAGACGGAAGCTCCCGTAGGCAAGATAGTTTTGGAAAACGGGGTTTGGAAAACGGGCTCAAAACTTGCTGAGGTTGTGAGAACAAAAAAGTGTCAAATCATGATGTGTACATGCGCAGTTGGATTACAAAACTGCTTTTTTTTTTACAAAACTGCTAGAAACATTGATTACTAATACTAGGAAAAAGTATAATTGTGAAATAAAAAACAGAATAGGCGTGCAGGTCGGCCGTACCTGTCGCCACGATCTGTTAAATTTAGCCGGTTTTGTTTCTTATCCAAAGTTCAATTGTTTTCTTTTAGTTGCTCGACTGCGGTCTCGACAATCTTGAATAATTTATGATAACAAAATTTTAACTGATAATATTTGCGTGTAAAGATCGTGTGCAATGCGTTTCAAAAAGGTCGCTTCAGCTAGCGCACTTTGATAAATTAAAAAAACAAATTGAGAGAGACAGATAATTTGTCCCACCCCTCTTTTAACAGTGGATGTGTCTGAAAGCATTACCATCTTACTCTAACAATAGCTCATTTCGATTCTGCAAATGTTAAAACTGAACGAGATTTTTAAACTTGAAAGACGGGTAGTCGGCGTATAAATGATGAAAACTAAGTTTAAAGAAAGTTTGTCCAAAAGTCGTTTTGCGAAAAGAAAAAAAAGTTGCAAAGAACTAGACTATTCCATTTTGTTTAAAGGTGTTGGTAGGTTTGTTTGTGAAACGAGTAATTATCTCGCTACTCGTGCTAAACAAACCAGATTTTTTTTTTTTTGGGGGGGGGGGGGTCCTAATGTTTTCGGTCAAAACCAAGGGGCGTACCCCCTTTCTTATCGGCTATAACAAGTAACGGTACAGTACCAATGCACCACCCCCTCCACTTAACCTTTCACTGAGGTTGGGTACGGTGTACAACTCTGTCTCGGTGATACTTTTTATTTCTCTCAGTAAAACACCATCGATGACAAAATAAAATGTTTCACCTGTAAAGTACTATGTTTTTCACCTAGTGCAGGTATTGCTAATAACAACCGGTGTTGTTAGCGCAGTTCTTCAGAACTCCAGCAAGTCGGTTTTAATAGAGAGCGGGTATACCCGTTGCTGCCGACTTTTGAAGACGTTCTTCCCCAAGTCTCGACAGTTTACTTGCGAAGCAACTTAAGCCAAACTAACCTATTCTTGTAAAACTTTGCACCAGAGAAGAACTGGTTGGCGACTAGTATAGAAGCTCTGTGACTGTTTGGCAACAAATTAAACTCAGTCGCCAGAATCAGTCGCCAGAATGGCCAGGAGGAAACTTGACAAGTTGTTGGTTCTGGTAGTGCTGCTGACACTGCTTGATTTCAGTAAGTATACACACGTTCTCCCTACTCGCTCTCCATCAGCTATTTATTTGCGATTGTCTTGATGTATGATGACTTTGGCCATGTCCGAATCTTTTGTCTTTTGCCATTATGATAGGAAGTCGCTTAAAACTAACCAATGTAGCGGTTCTCGCTGTATTTTTCAAGAAACTTATATAGGCCTACCCTAGAAGAAAAATCAAAACGTTAACGACAGTCGGATTTGAACCACAGACCTTTCGATCTATAGCTCTCCTCTCTACCAACTATGCTATTGGCTGAGGAAGCCGTTTTTATAATTCTTTATAGTTCTTTAACGAATATGAGTTGCCATTGCTCTTTCTCATGAATAGGCTACATTCACGAACAACCCATATGCTCCTGGAAAAAAAATAACGCGAACCGCTACACCACTAGCCGAGGCCTAGTGATTATGATAGCTCTATAAGCCCATTCTGGGGACAGTCAAATGGCCTTTTCAAATTGCTGGTTCCGTCTTCGGCTTGAGGCGATATTTGGCTCCTAACTTTAGAAACTCCAGCCACATTTTGGTGCCTGTTGTGCTTCAGAAACAACCAATCAGTTGATATGTACCTAAAAGTTCGAGAATTGCCATTTGTATTTGCATGTCCATGAATCAAAAGTCGGGGCCGAAGACGAAGACGAAACTACAAAGTTTTCGAAAAAAACAACGTCCCTATATCCTTTATATTCTGTCTCTCACACTGAATGACTCGCTTATTGACATAATTATTGTTACTTATTAAATCAGGTCAGTTGGTAGGCCAACATTTGTTTTTCTGCATTTGCTTCGGACACCAACCTGATAAAGTTTGGTGTGAATGCTGTGATATTCCAACAATATTCTAAGTATATTCATGAATTGTTATCTTCCACCGATAGCAGCTACGCCAGCGCACCCTTTATTTAGGAAATTGCGTGCATATGAGGCGCATCTTTAGAATTGACCTTCTTGTATTGTTTTTGCCAAATGACGGCATGTTAAATGAAATAATTTTACAGGGAGTTTAGTGCCACAAAATTAATATCTTTTTAAAACAAAACACCGCGGCGGCTGCACAGCGCGCCGCCGGCCCCGCCCGAGCCGCGATGCCCTTGACAACTCTGATCAAGCGTGGTATGATGTTGCTGGTTGAAGTGGCGCTAGATAGCCTGTCATTTTATTCATTTGTTACATTTCTTTACCCAAAACGGTGTGCCCAAACAGTCAACTGATTTTCATTGGGGCCTTGCATCTTTTGTCGGATATTTTAGTAAGGCAGATTGGTGTCCAATATGATAGAATTGTTCTTTTGATGATAAAAGCATGAAATATATAGAATAACATGCAATGGCAGCCATTTTGAAAATCTGCCATGGCCAAATATAGTTTTCAAAAGCAATCAAAAAGAAGGAATGGGAAATGGATTTATAATAATTGCCTTTAGGTTATAATAATATAATTGATGCTTGAAATTGCATGAACTATGTGATCATGAAATCTCCCGAAATGAGTCTTAAGTAAGCCCCCTACAAGTTAAATTTTGTTTGGTTTTCACATGCACTAGTAGCACACCTCTTGCGCTTCAGTTTGGTATATCACTCATGGCGGTTGGCCGATCTAACAATTATGTTATTGGCAGAAATACTGCAAAAGGGCTTAGGGGGCCTATTACTACTAGCTCATGGCGACTTTTGACTCATTTTGTTGGATTGGATCGCATAAATAATTGAAACGATTATAAAATAATGTATTATTTTGTTGATCATCCTCGACTTTGGTCAGTTCAATCAAGGGGGCGGATAGGTCTGCCTCAGGCGACGTACTGTGGTACCAGTTTACACCAAAATAAATCTGAAGATAAGACCCGTTATTTTGCTATAATCTTTATGTTTGCTAATCGGTGGGTTAATTTTCTGCACTTAGAACTGTCAAATGACCCCGAACACTGCTAATTGCCCGAGGAATATATTTGACTTTAGATTCCGAGATTGATAAGATAATAGGTGACCCAATCTAACGAAACGAGTCGCAAGTCGCTAGAACTACCTTTTTTCTATAATTATACTGCACTATATAGGATGGATAGGTCAGACGTCATATCGTCAAACTTATTCTGTATAATACCCCAATTAACACATACAAAACCAAACGCTTCTAATTTGCCTACTTGGTCATATCCCCATGTTTTCAAGATTTTCAGACAGTATGAAAATTACCTAATCGACCCCTTCTACATTCGGCTGGGAACGTATGCTCGATTGGACGAGAGTTTGCGCTGGCGGTTCATTTACCGCTTGGTGGCGCTCGACCTCTTTCCACAAAATCGCGTGGCGAGCATGCAGCGCAGACGGCCCCGGATCAGCAGGCGGCACGCGCAAGACTGTCAACTTTAGGAATGCCGCCATTTTTTAAAACCAAGGACGAAATGTTCGCCTGTCGCACATCCAGCCGCATCCTTCGAGTTTCGCTCAGAAAAACTGTTTAAGGTTACCATTACTAGTTTATGAGCCTTGTACAATTATAAATTACCTAGAAATAGAATTTCGAGAGAATTGGACGCCTACTTTTTCGAATGTGATGAAAGTTTTTAATTTTAGTATATTTAAAAAAAAATGTTTTTTCAAAATTGTTTGCTATTTAACCGGCTTTGCCCAGCACGACATGAGACCGAGGGACTCCCTTAGTATATTGGACCATTGTTACCTAACGCGCCCCGGCCCTAAATAACCCAAAATTATTCCTGAGAAACCACAACATTCCGCCGCAAGCATGAACGACCGCCAAAAACGTGACGAAGAAAACTAATCCCTCTGTCTCATGTCTCGCTTCATATGAATCAATGGGTTACCTGCAGTTTTTTTAGTGTTTAAGCATTGTCAAAAGGGTGATGGGATTTATATTGTACACAGAGCCAGTAGCCCATGGGCATGGCAGAGTAAACGTAACGCTGCTCTGACTGTAGTAGTAGTGTAAGGGTTGTTGCCTTGCCCTTGATTCTTAATAAAGTCCCATGGACCAGGTTGGATGACCTCTTGCATAAATATTCATGACTCCATTCATGAATATTTATGCAAGAGGTCATCCAACCTGGCCCATGGGTCTTTATAAAGAATCAATTAGGCAACAACCCTGGGATTAACTACATACAGAGCAGCATATATACTTTGCCATGGGCTATTGACCCTGTGTACAATAGAAATCCCTTCTCTGCCACAGGCCGCCATTGTTAAATGATTATCGGATTTACACTCCTCAAATGCCTTTGAAGTTCTGGTTCCTTTTTGTTGGCCCTATTGCTCCTGAAGAGGGACCCCCCTTCTTTTATGGACCCTGCGTTTGAAGAATGTTGTGGTTTCTTAGGAATTCTAGTTTTTAGGGGGGGGGGGGTTGCATTATGTAACGATAGTCCAATTGTATAGGTATGGGGAACTAAGGGGAGTAACTCCATCTCAAGTCTCCATATAATGAAGAAAGATATGGGATGGAGGAACCCCCCCCCCCCCCTCCCCTTCAGCGGTGGTCATTGTGTTTGCAGAATGTTGTGGTTTCTTAGGAAAACTTTTTTGGTTTTTAGGGGGGGGGGGTGATGCATTAGGTAACAATAGTCTAGAGAGTGTATAGGTATGGGTCCTCCATGGGGTACTAAAGGTAACCCCCAGGATTTTTTTTTAGGTTTTTAAGAGAAGGGGTGGGGGGGGGGGGGGGGGGCGTTAGGTAACAATAGTCTAGAGGGTGTATAGGTGTTTGGGGATAAGGGGAAAGTCCCTTGGTCTCATATCTTGCTGGGTATAATGTGTGGTGCTTATATAGCGCTTTATTACCAACGGTCCCAAATCGCTTAACAATCGCCGAATTAAAGTTCTAATTATAATTTCTGTTAGAAAAATAAAAAAAAATATTAAAAATATAAAAATAAAAAATATAATGTGTAGCATTAGAAAGTTGAAAGTGTTTTTAGTCGACATCAATGGTTTTCAACCAAAATTACCGATTTGTAAATTGTCGTTGTTATTCCTTGGAGTCGTGAATAACAACTTCCGCCCATTGTTTGTACTTGGTCAGGTGCCGTCAAAATGTTTTTTCTTATAATCTATCTCAATGAAGATCAAAAATACTGCAAACATGTTGAAAAGACATGAAACTGGGACTGAGAATCATTTCCAATTTTCTTGGGAAACACTTATGAAATGTTCTCGACTCTCCTTAGACTTTGTACACAACCGCTGAAGTAGCGTTCTATCTTATTTTGTTTTTGTTTTTTGTCACAGCTTTGTCTCAGAAGACGTTCAACTGTGCCTTTGAGAGCGGGTTCTGCGGATGGAAGCAACCCAAAGATGACAACGGCAACTTTGACCGAAAGCAGGGACCCACGCACACGGCCAACACAGGACCGTCCTCCGACCACACCACAGGGAGTAAGTAATGTCTCAAAAAAACGGACGTAATTGTGACCTGCTCCAACGAAACCCGGACAAAGTTGAACATTTAAGTTATTTATATTTTGCTTTTTTCAAATTCTCTAAGTTCTCGGCTTTAAAATGATGTATCATTTACATATGTACCCTTACCTTATCTCGCCTGGTGGAAAGATTTAGTGATAAAACCCTGACAACCTAGTTATGACATAAACAGCTTTGATTGAAGTTCAAAATACATGTAGTATAATCCACCCTGAAATGACTTCACGAGTACATTGTAATAAAACACATTGTCCCGGCGCAAACTGGTTAAACAACTGGCACAATTTGTGGCTAAATTCTTTTTTTTTTCGTCTTTGCATTAATAAAACAGCCGGATATTACGCCTTTTTGGAGGCCACTGGGAAGAACTTGGACGACAAACTTCGCCTCGTCAGTCCTGACGTGACCGTCACGCCAAACACGGGGGTGAAATGCGTCCGAATCTGGTACCACATGTACGGCACTTCCATAGGTAAGGGGGGCCGGGATTTTGACTGGTCAAGTTGCACCGGAGTGGATTACATTGGCGCAGCCCTGGTTCAAAATGTGTGGACCCTCAATACTGTGTATGAGAGACTTTAAATTTGGCTGGTGAAATAATGAGGACCTCTTCTTTAGCCTCAAGAACTAGTCGTAGCACAAAACCAGCTCCTGCAGCTTGTTTCAGGTTGTGCCGGAGTTGGTTACATTGGCGCAGCCCTAGTCCAAAAGGACCTTTTCTTTAGCCTCATGAAACATTTTGAGAATTACATAAGCTAAAAAGTCTGTAAAGTTTACCTGAATATAATTACAAGTCCCTGTCTGGTGCAGTCCTACATTGCATTTGTAGTTCTACCCAGTTTTTTTGCTTTTTTTCTTCTTCTGTGAACAGGTTCGCTTCGCGTCTACCAGTCCAGCGACGGCGCGGCCGGCAACCTGGGTTCGGCCATCTTCCAGAGATCCGGCAGCCAGGGAGACCAGTGGCTGGACGCGGCGCTGGACGTGACGTCTTCCGTCACGCCATTCAAGGTGGTGCTGGAGGTGCAGCGAGGCCTCCTGGATACCAGCGATATTGCCCTGGACGACGTGGAGCTCTCGGACGGTTACTGCCCGCAAGGTACACTTACGAGTCTTGCGAGAGGCCAGGGGTACAGTTTAGTCTATTGCCCCATTAAACAATGAATCTATGACTCTCTTTCCAATGATTCCACTCTGAACAAATCAGATTTTGAAATACATAATCCAAACTTTGTCAACTCATTCAAAGATAGAATTCCATAACTCAGGGGTATCAGGTTGGTGTAGCAGTTCTTTGGTTTTTTTAGATCTCAATTTTGATTTGTCAACTTGGGTTTTTTTTGGCAGTGCTGATAACACCAACCCCCGGTGGCACCATTCCCTCGAAGAGGGAGTGCAACTTTGAGGACCCGAACATCTGCGATTTCACGAAGTCCGGCGACTTCGACTGGCAGAGGACCAAAGGACCGGCTTCCTCCGGCAATACGGGGCCCAAGACTGATCACACTACCGAAACGTCCGCAGGTGAGGCACGGCTGGAGTGCTGTGTATTTCCAAATAATAATAATAATAATCTTGCTTCTATAACGCTTTACATTGTATAGACGATCTCAAAGCGCATTACAATTATTACCCCGTTCATCAGGCCCTGGCCACGCGGCAGCGGTTTATAGGCGCTCAATCGGCCTCGACCCTCACAGGTACCTATTTATACTCCTGTGTGGAGAGAGGCAATTGTAGTTAAGTGTCTTGCCCAAGGGCACAAACACCATGTTCCTAGCAGGGTTCAAACCCACGCACCATCGTACATGAGTCGAACACCGAAATCACTGGGCCATGGCATTCTACTTCAACTATAAATAACTAGGATTTGATCAAAATATTCAAGTATTCATTGACATTTTGAGCAGAAAAGATGATTTTGAACAGAGGACTAAAGTTCCTCATGCCTTTGAAATTGACTTTTCACAAAAATGTAGCAAAGATATTTTAGGGATATGCAGTGGTAGTTTACGGGTAGTCTGGGAACCGGGTACCAGATACAAAAAAAACATGGATACCCGGGTAACCGTTAAAAAACTAAACTGACACCCTTCGCATTCACCATCTGAAAAGTTATTGTGTAGTTTGTAAAATTGGCTACGGGAAGTCGGTTCCATAATCTGGAATCGGTTCCTGATGACATCGACGGTCGGGTACTCGAGTACCTGGTTCCAATCCTTGGTTCCAATTTATCCGCTAGGCTACTACATGTACATCGACTCCACCAACCACCAAGTCAACGACAAGGCCCGTCTGATCACTACGCTCTTACCGGCCACCACCGGCGAGTGCATGGAGATGTACTTCTACATGTACGGCGCCAACGTGGGCACGCTCAACGTCTACATCGTGAAGAAGGGCGACGACGTCACCAAGCAGATCCCCGACTGGACGCGGAGTGGAAACCAGGACGACAAGTGGCTGATCGCGCGCCTGTCGGCCGGCATAGCGGTGGATTACCAGGTGGTGTTTGAGGCCACCGTAGGCGGAACCTCGCTAGCCGTCATCGCGCTTGACGATATGCGCGTCGTGGACGGAGCCTGCCAGACTCACGGTACGGTTGTTATTTATTTTTAATATACAGGGTTCGCCCCGTGTACCCTCCGACCGTAAAAATAGTTTGGATATTTAAAAAGTGATACCAAGATTACCTGATTCAGTCCAGTAGTTTTTATTATAGTGGCACTTTTCTGGAACCCAGTTTAGCAGGTTTGCAAAGACCGATGTTTTGTGAGTTAGAGAGCTGGACTAATTGTGTTGTTAGCGGGAGCACTGTCGAATACAGCGATCTTTGGCAAAAACTATGAAAAAGTCTGTTCAAGTGTGTCTTTACAACTGTTGTTTTTTATTTTCTATTAATCTTATTTTTTAGGTGATTGCAATTTTGAAAATAACAACTTGTGCGGCTGGTTCCAGGACGGACTCGACCAAATCGATTGGCTGGTGAAAACAGGAGTGTCGGGAAGCGGCCCAGACAAGGACCACACTTACGGCACCAGCACCGGTTAGAACCTCCAAATGTCTCTATTTGTTCCCTTTTTGGGGGTTTTGTCAATGCGCTGCTTAGCCAGTTTGCTCCGGATGACGTACATAAACGCAAAGTCTTTCCCAGATTCAAAACGGATGACGCATAAAAATGCCACGAGCAAGGCCGGAATTGTCTGTCAGCAGCGAGCAAGGCCGGAAATGGGTGGGTGTGCTTCCCGATACCATCGGCCTGAACTCGCAACGGATCAAGTTTTGTTAAAAATAATCCCGCCCATCGGCTCGGTGATGTTCAAATAATCCCGGCGCAAACTGGTTAAAGATAGGATACACCATTTGCAGATATCAAACCTTTTTGCTACCAAATTATTAAGAAATATCTTGATTATTTAAAAGTAAATAATGATTCTAGGCATCCAGCTAAACGATTCTCCATAATACAGTTTCGTCGTTCAATTGTGTTAAATTTGTCTCTGTCCTCCACCCAGGCTGGTACATCTACCTGGACGCAGGCAGCGCCCAGCTTAACGACGAAGCTTGGCTGACGCGCTACCAGGATGGCGTCTCCGATCCCTCCACCTTCCGCTGCCTGACGTTCTGGTATTACATGCAGGGCACCAACGCTGGCGACCTGGCTGTCGAGGTAGAGCAAAGCACCACCGAGACTGTCTGGCGACTGTCGGGGAGTCAGGGCACCGGTTGGAACTTTGGGCAGATCGCTATTCAGAATGTCCAGCAACCTACCTACTATTACGTAAGTGAGGGGGAGAGGGAGGGGGTGGTAGACGTTAAAAGGCTTGGTCACTTGGCCCATTGAGTGCCCTCTATACAAAAACTAGAAACCACGACATCTTATTTTCTTTATTTTTTCTTTTGTTCCTCAGCTAATAATTGCCGGTAAAGTCACGTCGACTCTGCAAGTGGATAACACTCTTGCTGTTGACGACGTCATTCTTACTGACAACTACTGCCAAAGTGAGTTTTATTTTTATTACCCCCTTAAATCTTTTTTTTTTATCAACAAACTTTACTACCAAATTTTTATAAAATATCTTACTTTTTTTAAAGTAAATAATGATTCTAGGCATCCAGCAAAAAGATTGCGCTAGATATTTTGTATCTGATCCGAAAAATTGAATTTTATATATAAAAAACACATTCGCCAGATAGCAAGAATAACAAGAAAAACTGCCCGACACCTATTGAAAACGAACGTAGTTTTTCTTGCATCCATGATTGTCAAACTTCGGACAGGTCAGTTAAACAATATTTACTACATGTATAAAATACAACCCCCCAAATCCACCCATTCCTGATAATTCAAGCAATTACCAATGGTGTATTCTGCCTTTTAAGAATGAGGCTGTGTCTGAAATGTTTTTAAAACATTTCATGGTAATATCCATTTCTCAGTTTTTTCTCCGAATCCAATCCTGTTTTGTCTTGTACCCCGTCTTCTGCTTGCAGCTATACCTGCAGGGGCCGGGGTGGGACCCCAAGTCACACTTCTGCCACTGACGACCAACGCACCAGTAGTCATTCCCCCTGGACCGGCCAACTGCAACTTTGAGGTGAACACGTTGTGCAGTTACAGCCAGGATACTAGCGACGACTTTAACTGGAAACTTCAGAAGGGGCCTGCGTCGACGTCTGACGCAACGGGACCCAACTACGACCACACCAAACAGGATTCCAGTGAGTACAGTGGAAAGCCGCTATACTGAACGCCGCTATACCGAACACCGCTATACCGAACAATCGGCTATACCTTTCTTGGCTCCCGTTTTCGGTGTCCAAACATACCAAAGATTGTTGTTGAAAGTAACTATGTCAACAGATTGTTACGTACATGTATGTCTAACACTATTTGGGCCGTTTTAAATTCCTTAATGTTTATAGAGAGTGACAGGTGGCTACTAGGGCAGACGCCGTTTTGAAAAATAGGTACCTGATGGACCGGCGTCTGAAAATTGCTATATCGAATGATCGATATACTGAACAAAATGTGTAGATCCTGAGATGTTTGTTATATCAGTGAGAAAAAATTACAGTTTTAAAAGTGGGAGGTAAATCCTAGAGGAAGGAATATTCTAAGGGAAACCCACAGAATCAGCTAGGAAATGCCAATCCACATGTGGACCAGGCGGGGAATCGAGCCCGGGCCACAGTGATGAAAGGCAAGGAAAGTAACCACTACACCAACCTGGCTTCCTTTCAGCTGGATACTACGCGCTTGCCGACGCCTCGGGGAACACAAACAATAAGGCCCGTCTGATAAGCGGGAGCATCGCCAGCCCGGCTGGATCGGACAACTGCCTGACCTTCTGGTACTACATGTACGGCGAGACGGTCGGTTTCCTCAACGTCTACCTACAGCAGGGTACCAGCAGTCTGGGGAACCCTTACTGGGTGCGGACGGCCTCGCAGGGCAAACACTGGATCTTGGCAACGGTCGAGGTCTCCAAGCTCAACCAGGCTTACAAGGTTGGTTTTTTCTTCTTCAGAAAGCGTCAAGATTGCAGACACTGTAAGGTCCGAAGACGTGAAAACGTGAAAAACGTGAAAAAGTTAACAATATGCTCTATTATCTATTTTTGGAATTCGTAAAAAAGGGAACCTATTGTACTTATGTACTTTGACAAACTGCAGGTGGTTTTTGAAGCCGTGATAGGAAAGACAACAAGCAGCGACATTGCCATCGACGATGTTATGGTGGACGCCAATCCGTGCATCATCCGTAAGTACTCACTTTAAACTGCCGGTCAGTATGTGCCAGTCCATATGTGCCAGTCAATATATGCCGGTCAATATATGCCAGTCAATATATGAAAGAAAAATTCCCGCTAGAAGTTGTGATGTCGGAAGCAGTTCTTGACGGCCAAAATTCAACTACCGCCAGTCGATATGCCAGTCAATATACCCCAGTCAATATACCCCAGTCAATATGTAGTGAACTAATAATGCGATGCTCTATTTTCTCCCAGCCACAAAAACGCCAGGTGCCTCCCCACTGTCTTGCGACTTTGAGCAGGACTTCGTGCCCTGCGGCTGGACTCAGGAGGACTCCACCTCGGGCAACGACAACTTTGACTGGGGACTCGGCTCGGGCAACACTGTGACCTTTGGTACCGGACCGGCCACGGATCACACCCTGGGAACCGGAAGCGGTGAGAAAACAGTCAAATAGAGGGACGTTACGAAAAATGTGACGTGGTTTGCCAAAGCCAGACTTAACTGTTCCTGCATTTCTAACCCTTTTTATTCTAGGCCAGTACCTTTACATCAACGCCAGTCCCCAGAAGGACGGAGATAAAGCCTGGATCAAGACGGGCGTCTACACGCCGACCGTCGGCCACTGTGTGGAGTTCTTCTACCACATGAGAGGCACACACATCGGCAGTTTGAATGTCTTCATCAAGGTATCGTCGCTCGATACAATAATACGCTCACAGTGTGATGGCGTTTGTTTATGGTGTAAATGGAGGACACAGCCTGGCGACACGAAGGTGAATTGGGGTTAGGGTTAGAATCAAGGACGTCCTCGATTGAGATTCGTGTACAAAACCAATGAGAGCCGTCGGAAAAAGGAAATTATCGAGAGGAACAAAAGAAACTCCTCGATTTACACCATAAACAAACGTACATGAACGTGCCTAATTGGGATAAAAAAACGTATTGAAATTGAAAAGATCTTTCGAAATATAGAATGCAAGCATTCATACACCTTAAAATTGTAGTAAAGTGTCTTGCCCAGGAACAAAAGCACCATGTTTGCCTAGCGTCATGGTACCCATTGGACTACAGCAATCAGTGATTAGGTGAAACTTAAAATTTTAAGAATTAAACAAAATTAATTTGATACCTTTTTATACCTGATAAAATTTTGTTCTTCTTACTTTTAGGAAAATGACAAGTACTCCAAAAACTACTTCAGCATCAACGGCAATCTCGGCGACATTTGGAACGTTGGCCGGTTCCCGTTTGTCACGTTCACCAACTATCAGATTGTCTTTGAGGCCACGGTGGGTAACGGGGACCAGGGAGACATTGCCATCGACGACGTGCAGATATTCTCAGGGACTTGTCCACCAATTGGTTAGAAACCGCTTTATTTTTACAACCACCCCTCCCCCTCGACATGGCTCTTTATACTAGTGTATTTCTCTCACATTCCTCATTTTCCATCTCCCAACGGAAGAGACCCAGGAGGGATTCAGGAGGGATCCGGGAGAGATCCGGAAGGTACCTGGGAGGGACTCGGGAGGGACCCAAGGGGGGGGGGGACCCGGGAGGGGTCCGGGAGGGATCCGTGAGGGTCCCGGGAGGGATCCGTAAGGGACCCGGGAGGAAACCGGGAGGGATTCGGGAGGGACACGGGAGGGATCCGTGAGGGACCTGGGAGGCAGACTTGCGGCACGCTTTCCACAAGCTTGCTGCAATCCTGCGGCAAGCCTGCCGCAGGCAGACATGCTATTCGTGACAAGTACTTCAAACACAAACACAGCCATTCATTCGTCCTCCAATATAATTTCTTTTTTTGCATTTTGACTTACAGACAGCTGCAATTTTGATGACGCCAGCGCCTGCACCTGGGTAAACGACCTGACGACAGACAGCTTTGATTGGATCGATGGAGCCGGGGGAACGCCCAGTGGCAACACGGGACCCTCAATTGACCACACCTACGGAACGACAACGGGTGAGTTTGTTGTCTCTTCCCTGGGTTTTGTCTTTACGACTTTTTGTACCTCTGGGTTTAATCCTCCCTTTGTTGGTTCTTCTACTCCACTCTCTTAATCCCTTCTTTGTGTTTTCTATGTTTTTGTTATAATGTCTAGGTGTCTTCAAGTTCATCGAATCGTCCTACCCAAGGCAGCAAGGGGAGTACGCCACCTTCAAGTCCCAGGCTCTCCCGCCAACCTCCCATACGGGTCGTTGCCTGACCTTCTGGTACCACATGTACGGCAACAACATCGGCAAGCTTCAGGTCATCACCGAGAACCCGTCCGACGGCCTGACCATCGTCTTCTGGGAGCTGAACGGCAACTATGGCGACAAGTGGCTCGAGGGCCAGGTGCCCGTCTCCAACCCCAACCCGTATAAGGTGAGCGGGAGGCAGGGATGTAGTCAAGTCCATCACAAGTCCCTGCAAGTCCATCACAAGTCCTCCAGTTCCAATTAAAATTACAAGCTATTTAAATCAGCTTTGACAAAAGCATTCCTTTGTCATTGTTCAACCAGTTACTTATGACTGGCTTTATGAGTGGACTTGTGACTGGACTTGTGACTGGACTTGTGAAAGGGCTTGTGAAAGGACTAGTGCAAGGACTTGCAGGGACTCGAATACAACTCTGGCGGGAGTTATGGTTATGGTTCCTAGTAAATTACACTAGGGAGTTAGGATTAAAGTTTTCATTGCCTAATTCACTTCTCCTTTTTTTTGGTGTGCTTGAACTAAAAGTTGACGAATTAGAATTAAAACCTTGGAACGCATTAACTGCAGTAGATTTGTTCCCATTGCTTCCTTAACTATTGTTTGTTTTTCACTATTTAGATGCAATTCAAGGCCACCATTGGAGGTAGTTACCAAGGCGATATAGCGCTGGACGACATCGAGTTCGAAGAAACCCTCTGCGGAGGTAAATTTTCAAACACAAAAAGTATTTTTTAGTACAACAAAATTTACCATTTCCGATCTGACACATTTTTTAAAACAAATTTGGGTTTGCGATCTACAGAACTCACAGCCCAGGCAATAAAAAGCTTTTAAAAAAAGTCGTCATGATTTTTTTTTTTCAATTGTTTTTTTTCTTCTTTTTGAATTTTTGGACATGCGTTTGTATCTTCTCTCCCGTTTTGCAGTTCAACCCAGCAACGCTGATACGGGGGCGTCATTACCAACTCACCCACCACCACCAACCACCGTCTGTAAGTACACAAAAAACTGATTGATCAGTTGGACATGCACGTAAAAGTACCCAGTCACGTTTATCGCTATAATACACCATCTTAACACTTGCTCCTGCCCCTACCTGTTACTAAAACTTGCCCTAACTCTGCCACTGATATACTGCCCCTGTCCCTGCCAGTGCCCCTGTCCCTGCCCCTATACATCTGTTACTGCCCATGCCCTGTCCCTGCAACCGCTCCTGCGACCGCCCCTGTTCCTGTACCTCTGTTTCTGGCATTTCGTTCATCCTCCTGCAGGTTTTCTCAGGCTTACGAGCTTACAGTGCCTTGGGCGCTATTTGAGGAATCCTCGGTTTCATTGTCGAAATAAATAAATAAATAAAATAAAAACAGGTCGCAGGTTCAAACCTTCAACTTTGTTCGACTTAAAAATTTACATTTGAACACAGGTGATTTGTTTTCCAATGACAACAATATATATTTTTTTTTTTTTTTTTGGCCAGGGCCCACGAGTTACGATTGCGACTTTGAGCAAGATAAGTGTCAGTACACCGAAGCGACAGACGACGATTTTGATTGGACGAGGGATCAAGGCGGCACGGGATCCACTAACACGGGGCCCTCCGTAGATCATACTTTGGGAACCAGTGAGTTTGGAAATAGCCATAATTGTCGTTAATCCTCAGGTAGTGACTAATGCCTCTAAAAGAACTTTTCAATATCTTTTTCCGATTTTGAGTTTTACTAGCCTTGTTATTATATGTAACAGAATCCCTCGAAATGAGTCTGAAAAACGAAGCTTTTAACCAGTTCGCGCCGGATGACGTATATAAACGCAAAGTTTTCTCAAGATTCAAAACGAATGACGCAAAAACACGCCACGAGGAAGGTCAGAAATGTCCGTCGGCGGCGAGCAAGGCCGGAAAGGCGTGGGTGCGCTTCCCGGTACTCGGCCTGAACCCGACTCGGATCAAGTTTCGTTAAAAATAATCCCGCGTGCCGGCTCGGTGATGTTAAAATAATCCCGGCGCGAACTGGTTAACAAATATGAGTTTAAAGCAAAGATCAAGCAATGTGTAATTTATGTGACAAACTGAACGTGTAGTGTACATTGACTGAAAATGAAAGGAAAAAAACATATGAAGCAACTGACAGTGTTTTACACTGGGTCAGACCTACCTTCAGAATCAGAGTACAACAGTTTGTGTGTACAGTTTGCCATATGGTGTCGGGATTTGCCAGGATGGGTATGATTCTTAGTAAATTACACTAGGGAGTAATAGCGTTAGTTCATGATTGCAAAATTTCTGAGTTTTTTTTTCTTTCACGAAGGTGCCGGTTATTACGTCTACATCGAGGTGTCAAGCAAACCGTCGGGCGACAAAGCTCGACTGGAAAGCGCCGCCATCTCGGCCTCGCCGAACGTCGTCAAGTGCTTGTCTTTCTGGTACCACATGTACGGGGACAACATAAACCAGCTCAACGTCTACGCCAAGAGCTCAGGTGCCTTGTCCGCGCCGATGTGGATGCGCATGGGTACCAAGGACGATAAGTGGTACCCCGGCGACGTGATGACCGTATCGTCCCAGCCTTTCCAGGTACGAGGAGATCATTGAACAAGTTCGATCAAGGACCAATGTTCAACTAATGGTTGCAGTACAAATGACAAGCAAAACTTTTCTGGCACTTATGGTTAATCTTCATGTAAAGAAGGATAATCTTCAGATTAAGAAGGTTAATTTTCAGATAAAGGTTATTCTTCAGATAAAGAATGTTAATCTTAATCTTCAGATTTAAAAGGTTAATTGTTAGATTAAGAAGGTTAATCTTTCGATTAAGAAAGTTTATCTTATAACGAAGGTTTATCTTCAGATAAAGAATGTTAATCTGATGTTAATTCAGATTAAGAAGGTTAATTGTTAGATTAAGAAGGTTAATCTTTCGATTAAGAAAGTTAATCTTTATATTAAAAAAAGTTAATCTTCAGATTAAGAATGTTAATATCGAGGTGATCTTGAGATTGGATTAAGATAACATCTTTTGTTTTAATCTCGTAGATTGTCTTTGAAGGTGTCGTTGGCAGTAGCTACAGAGGGGACATAGCTCTGGACGACATCACAGTCACCAATGGTTTATGCCCAGGTAACAGCCGATATCTACTTGAATAGCTGCACTCATTTCAAACTATTAAATGAGCATAAAGATAAGCACAGACGGGCGTATCTGTGACCTTTTTGTCTTTTGCAGCCTTTGCAACCTTTGGCCTTTTAAAAAACTGTTGAGACCTTCGCGACCTTTGCGACCTTTGCGATCTTTGCGACCTTTGCGACCTTTGCGACCTTTGCGACCTTTGCAACCTTTGCAATCTTTGCGATTTTTGCGACCTTTGCGTCCTTTGCGACCTTTGCGACCTTTGTGACCTTGCAATCTTTGTAACATTTATGACCCTTGACCCTGACGACTTTGACAACCTTTTGTCACTTTTGTGACTTTGTTTTCCTCTGTGACATTTGCTCTTTTTCCAGTGAGGGACTTGTGCGAATTTGAGGACAGCCATCTCTGCCAGTACACACAGGACACGGCCAACGACGATTTTAATTGGATACAACAGAGCGGCCCGACCCCGACCGCCAATACTGGGCCACAAACTGATCACACCTATCAGACCAGCACCGGTGAGTTTGATTTTGTCAGAAGTGTAAGACAGAACAATTCAATTTTTCTAAATAAAAACAACCAACAATTGTGAATGCAATTTGAATGTGGGATTTGGGTTGATGGTGAATTCAGTTACAAGTCGGTCACAAGTCAATCACAAGTCAGTCACAAGCCAATCACAAGTCACTCACAAGTTGGTCACAAGTCAGTCACAAGTCAATCACAAGTCGATCACAAGTCCATCCTAAGTCAACCGGCCCTAAAGTCAAGTAACAACCTCTTCAAATGAACATTGACAAAGGCATTTTCTCCAATGTTCATTGCTCGTTATTTGTGTGTGGTATAGTTGTGATTTGACTTGGGGTTTGACTTGGGGTTTGACTAAGGGGGTTTGACTAAGGGTTTGACTTGGGGCTTGGCTTGGGGCTTGGCTTGGGGCTTGGCTTGGGGCTTGGCTTGGGGCTTGACTTGGAGTTTGACTTGGGGTTTGACTTGGGATTTGACTATAGTATAGTTATTTTAAAAAAATGCAATTTTACCATTTTTCTTTTTTCATAAATTGTACCCTAATAAATTAGTTATAAAAAAACAACAATTTTACCACTTTTTTGTTTGTTTCAATTTGTTTGGTTAAATCTAGGCAAGTACATGTTCGCACAAGCCCAGGGCAATATCGGTAAGAAGGCCCGCCTTCTATCCCCTGAATACCAGATCACGCCCGGCGTCAACACTCATTGCTTCTACCTCCACTATCACATGTATGGAGACCAGATGGGAACACTCAATATCAGGGTAAGGCGACTATAAAATCCATACTGTGATTCATATCCCTGGCGAGTTACATACCAAGTTGGAAGTAGAATCTTACACTTTGTCCCGGATATGAATTGGGAACGGGTCTTTCACCCCTAGGATCCTGATTCATATCCTTAACGAGTTCCACACCAAGTTGCGGAAATTGAGAACTGGCCTTTTGACCATACGACTATTTGCAATAAACTGGAAAAGTATAACAATTGAAAAAAGAAAATGATTATCGTTTCGCGATCTAAATTTTTGGGAAAAAGGTACAACACGTCTTGTTTCGTCCTGGATTCCGCCAATGAAATCACACGGTGATCAGCCTCTTTCACAGACTTTATGAACAACAATGTCTAAGTAAAAAATGCGTAAATACGTTCGCACTGGCACCATTCTGAGATAGTCTCTCCGACCCCTGACCCTCTGATCATGAATCAGGAACCCTAACCTCTAGACCCACACTCCCCTCTATGAAATTTGCCTCAACCAGTTCGCACCGGGATAATTTTAACATCACCGAGCCGATGCCCGTGATTATTTTTAACGAGGCGGGTTCAGGCCGATGGTACCGGGAAGCACACCCACGCATTTCCCGCCTTGCTCGCTGCTGACGGACATTTACGGCCTTGCTCGTGACGTGTTTATGTGTCATCCGTTTTGAATCTGGGAAAAACTGTGCGTGTATGTACGTCCTCCGGCGCGAACTGGTTAAAAAACATTTGAGAACATTTCTTCTTCTTTATAGACCACGACCTTTAACACGGACACTCTACGCTGGACGCAGAACGGCAACACGGGCAATCTGTGGCACAAGGATTACTTCGAGGTGACCGAAGTCTTGGCGTTCACGGTCGTTTTCGAGGCCGTCATCGGCTCGGGAACCCGCAGCGATATCGCCATTGACGATGTCTACCACACCACCGGGAGCTGCCCTATAACTAGTATGGAAATCCATTCGATTTTTGCTTACAATTACAATTATTACCCCGTTAAATAAAAAAATTAGAACAGCATTTACTTGAACCTACTTGCGTAGGAACCCCCAAATCTGTCCGTTTATGAAAATTACTACAACAAGCAAGTTTGGATATTATCGGTTTTTCTAACGGTTTTTTTCAGCGTTCTGCGATTTTGAGTCCGGCAAGTGCGATTGGACCAACGATCAAAGCGACAATTTTGATTGGGTGATACTGCAGGGGTCGACGGGCTCTTCCTTCACGGGACCCTCCGTGGACCACACCCTCGGCACGAAAAACGGTAAACGATCAAAATTAACGTGTGAATTCAACCTGTCAACAATTATTATTTGTATTACAACCACATATGTATCCCTAAAAAACACACTTGGCATACCGACTTGTGATGTCTTGTGGCTGACTTCTGATTGGCCTCGACTAACTTGTATCTGGCTTGTGATTGGCTTGTGATTAGGTTGTGATTAGCTTGGGGATTCGCTTGGGTTTAGCTCGGGATTCGCTTGGGATTAGCTTGGGATTCGCTTGAGATTAGCGTGGGATTAACTTGGGATTAGCTTGTGACTGACTTATGACTGACTTATGACTGACTTATGACTGACTTATGACTGACGTATGACTGACTTATGACTGACCTATGACTGACTTATGACTGACTTATGACTGACCTATGACTGACTTATGACTGACTTATGACTTCTGACTCACTTTATTACTCTGCCTCCCCTCCTCTCTCCTTAGGATACTACATGTACATTGAAACATCAAGTCCGCGCCAACTTGGCGAGGTGGCCCGCCTGCGCAGTCCCATCCAGCAACCCAACGCCACCGCTGCCACCAGCTGCTTTGACTTCTGGTACCACATGTACGGCAACGACATCGGTCTGCTCAAGATCCTCTACGTCACCAAGTTTGGCACGTTGGCCGAGACCAGGGAGTTGAAGTGGGCCCTCTTTGGACAGCAGAGCAAGGACGGACAGGACTGGCTCCACGGCCGTGTCAGCGTACCAGAGACCGAGAAATACCAGGTGGGTTCCAACCCTGTCAGGTACTTAAAGAATTAATGGGTGGGTTTGAATCCTGTCTGCTACTTGAAATCTACCAAAGATGTAACGAGGAATACCAGGTGGGTTCCAACCCTGTCAGGTACCTAAAGAATTACTGGGTGGGTTCGAATCCTGTCTGCTACTTGAAGTCTACCAATGGTGTAACAAGGAATACCAGGTGGGTTCCAACCCTGTCTGATACTTAAAAAATTACTGGGTGGGTTCGAATCCTGTCTGCTACTTGAAACCTACCAATGATGTAAAGAAGAATCCCGGGTGGGTTCGAATTCTGTCAGCTACTTGAAATCTACCAATGATGTAACGAGGAATACCGGGAGGGTTCGAACCCTGTCTGCTACTTAAAATCTACCAATGATGTAACGAGGAATACCGGGAGGGTTCGAATCCTGTCTGCTACTTGAATTCTACCAATGACGTAACGAAGAATACCGGGTGGGTTCGAATCCTACCGGATGGAATTAATCTCTCAGATGTGTTGTGAATGAAAACAAAAATAATTGAATAGTGAAATTTGTTTGACTTGTTTAGATTTCGATTGAAGGCATTGTGGGCGGCAGCTACACAGGCGACATTGCCATCGATGACTTGCTGTTTGCAAACGACGACTGCTCAAGTAAGATCACCCGCCACTTCCAAAATTGATTATGGCCTCGTAATTCTGTATAAATTGAGATTATAAATATAAGATAGAGAAACAGGACAACAATTCTGACAATATTAACAAACTTGTACACCCAAATGCAACACTCGTGGAAACCCTACCCTGCCCATGCACGACGAATGGATATAAAACACCCAGACCAACATATTACGACAAAACAACTAAACAGGCCTCATGACAATCTGACCAACCAAAACACCACCAGAGTTACAGACAGACAAACGAACAGCCCGACAAACGGACCGACTAAGTAAGTTCATTTGTTATCGTTAAATTATTTGGTGAGTTTTTTTGTGATGGTGAAGTGATTCTCAAGTTTGTTTACTTGTTTTGTTTGTTTGTTTGTTTGTTTACCTCATGGTGGTACAGTCATGCCGAGCAGCGCGGACCCCGGACAGTACGCCGGCAACGTCTCCTGCGATTTTGAGACCCCGCTGTGCTCATGGAATGACGACTTCACGGCTGACTTCACCTGGACCAGACTAAATAGAGGAACGCCGTCTGCCGGCACGGGGCCGAACAGCGACCACACCACCGGAACCGGTAAGCGCAAGTTGCATGAAATATACAGCCGAACGCCGCTATACCGAAAAACCGCTAAGCAGAACATTTGGCTTGCACAAGTATGTATCACCCTTAACCAGTTCGCGCCGAAATGTCTATACAAGCAAAGTTTTTCCCGAGATTTGAAGGGGATGATGCACAAACACGTTTCACGAGCAATGCCGGAAATGTCTATCAGCAGCGAGCAAGGCCGGAAATGAGTGGGTGAGGTTTCCGGTACCATCGGCCTGAACCCGCCTTAGATCAAGTTTTGTACAAAATAATTCCTCCCCTCAGCTCGGTGATGTTAAAATAATCCCGGTGCAAACTGGTTAACAATATTTTTTAAAATATCATCTGGATTTAGAGTACACTGTCAGAATTCAATTCATCTATTTTTATTATGTTCTACAACACGCACATGAATTCAAAATGTCTGCGTACAGAATGGATTCAAAGTATCTCCGCGCGTAAGAATAAAGAGTTGGCGCTTTAGTAATTTAATATAGCTCTATGATTCCACCTTTCATCGTCATCTAGGTTATTATGTCTACATTGAGAGTTCCTCGCCCCGTCGGCCCGGCGATAGGGCCCGTCTGATTTCTGCCGAGGTGACGCCGCCCAGCCCCGCCCAGCCGGCCTGCCTGGAGTTCTACTACCACATGTTCGGCACGGGCGTCGGCTCCTTGAATCTGTACACCAGAGTCGGCAGCACGGACACGGTGCGGTGGGCCCGGTCTGGTACCCAAAGCGGGAACCAGTGGCACCGAGCAGAGTACTCTTTGACGGTGTCAACAAAGTACAACGTGAGTTTAAACCACAGGGCCATTTTCCAAACCCTAGCTCAGGTTCCGTCTCCGGCTCTATCTTCATTGCCAAACTGCACGAAGGAAGCCAAATATGAAGATGGAGCTAGGCTTTGGGAGAAAAAAAAGTGTGAGGACCCGGTATTCACATATGTACCTTACCCTATATTCCATGGGGGAAGGATTTAGTGATAAAACCTAATTATGAGATAAAAAGCTTTGAAGTTTCGAAAAATATATTATTACTATACTAAATATTTTCACAAAATCGCAAAAAAACAACTTCTGGACGACGGAATATGTTCGAATTTTGTTCGAATTTTGGAGAGATTGTAGATTAATAGTTCGTGATTCAGACAAAACAAAAACCTCACAATGGTAAAATCCACCCTGAAATGACTTCATGGCTACATTGTGCGACTTTGTCCGGGTTTCGTTGGAACAGGTCACATATCACTAGTATGTTAATACACCTCCATGTGATCCAATCTCGACCAATCAGAATCAGAAGCTATTAACTTCGTCGGACCTAATGAGAACTTGTCGTTTCCTGTCCTCTTTTGCAGTTTGTGTTTGAAGGCATTCGTGGGAACTCCTTCTCCAGCGACATTGCCATTGACGACATACTTTACACAGAGAGTGAATGCCCCCCAAGACGTAAGAAATATTTAATATTTTCTTGTATTATATTAAATATTATATTATTTTAAATATAGGGTGTCAGGTTGGCGCAGTGGTTCTTTCCTTGCCTTCCACCGCTGTGACCCAGGTTCGAATCCTGCCTGGGCCAATATGTGGATTGGGTTTTCAGTCTCTGCCTGACTCCGTGGGCTTTTCCCCAGGATATTCTTCTGGGTTTTTCCCCACATCCAAAACTGTACCTTCTTCTCATTGTCTTCGCTCTACAGGTTTCTTCGGGCGAATGCAAACATGAATTTGTGATGTCACAGAGAGTTTTCTGGCTGCGAATTTGCAAAAGTTGTATACATTTTAACTCGCAGCGAATACTTTGTGACGTCGAATTCATGCACTTTCACGTGAAGCGTCAACCGGTTTTATAAAGAGAGTGGATAAAATCAAACTTAATTAAATTGTCTACTTTTTTTTCAGGGGTCTGCACTGTGGAATTTGATGCCTGCGGACTCACACAGGACACCACCGATGATTTTGACTGGTGGAGGGTCCCAGCCTCGGCACTAGCCACGTCGTCAGGCCCCCACGAGGACAAATCAACCGGAACGGCAAACGGTAAACTGTCTCTTTTTACACCCGAAAAAGATTTCAACCCATTCTTATTGGTTGAGAGCCCATAGCGTGGCCAGTCTTTAAACAGCAGTTTAACCCACCGATCAGCAAATGTTCAAAACGTTTCACAAGATGATGCCATGTTTTGGCAACTAGGGCGCTACCTAGACTTTTTTTAAGCCACTCTACCATGTGTTGTAGGTCTCGAAGCTGGTCTTTTAAAACTGCGTCATTAAATTGTGCTGTTATTTTGTTTATTTTATACAAGTAATTCTTAACATGAGGTTTCGGTCTCGGTTCAGTTTGGTCTCTGTCTTTGTCTCGGTCTCTGTTTCGGTCTCGGTCTTCGTCTCGGTCTCAGTCTCGGTCTCGGTCTCAGTCTCGGTCTTGGTCTCAGTCTCGGTCTCGGTCTTGGTTCTCGGTCTCGGTCTCGGTCTCGGTCTTGGTTCTCGGTCTCGGTCTCGGTCTCGGTCTTGGCCTTCGTCTCGGTCTCGGTCTCGGTCTCGGTCTCGGTCTCGGTCTCGGTCTCGGTCTTGGTCTAGGTCTTGGTCTAGGTCTTAGTCTTGGTCTTATTTGAGTCTTATTTTTAGTTTTGTTATGACTCGCACATAGGTTACGTGATGTACCTGGACCCAACCAAGGGCACCGTCAACCAGCGTGCGGTCATGTCCACCTCCCAGTTCGATCCTAACCCCTTCGGCGAGTGCGCAACCTTCTGGTACCACATGCATGGCCAGAACGCTGGAACCCTGACTGTCCGCGAGAATGCGTACAACACCGTCCTCTTCACCAAGACTGGGAACCAAGGAAATATGTGGCGCTTCGGTGCTGCTTCTGTTAACGCCACGACAACGAAGTACCGGGTGAGATATTTGTTTAGGCAGTTTAACCCTAACCCTGCCAGACGCAATGAGGTGCATCAGGTAAAAAAGTCTGGTGCACTTTGATGCATTCAGCTGTCATCACCAGTGCGTACAGTGTAAAACAATTGAGTGCTAGTCCCCATTGAACAATGCCAGAGGTGGAATCTGCTGCGTTGGGTGACCAGAGACTCTGAGGCAGTTTGACTATAACACTTTTGATGCCAAACCTTTCTATTTACTAAACCTAGGCGCTGGATTGTTTTTCATAAACTTCGATCCGAGAGACGGGTTCAGGCCGGCATCTGTCAGTAGCACACCGCGTCCTTCACAATTCAGCAACCCAACTTTGAGTATTAGGATGATTAGCCTCCCAAATTATACAAATGTGTTGAATTTCTTTTTCTTTGACAGATTATGTTTGAGGGCAAGCACGGTGCAGGGAACACGGATCATATCGCGCTGGACGACTTCGATTTCCGTGAAGGGCCTTGCGACCCTCAAGGTCTGAAATCTGAATCACTTTGAACTATTTGTTTTTTAACTTTGGGAAATAGTGGTGTTTTTTTGCAGCTGGATCCGGGGGCTGTACATCACCAAGTGCATTTTTCTAGTTGTTGTATTTATTTATTTATTTATTGTTTGGATTTTTCTAGCGTTTGCGGTTTGGTTGCTGATTAATTAATTTCTTGTTTTCTCTGGTGTGTGTTTTTTTGGCAGGTTATTGCGACTTTGAGCGCAACGCCTGCGGCTGGACCAACGAACTGCAGAAGGACGACTTCGACTGGGAACGAACCAGGGGCCAGGATGCCACGCACTATCTGTCTCCCCCGCAGGACCACACCACGAAGACTGATCAAGGTACGAAAAACAGAACGAACGTTCGCAGAGGCGGACTGGCCGTCGGGATTTCATTATTTGAATAACTGAATATTCATTACTGGCCTTTGTTGATAACAGGGTACTACATGTTGATTGAGGGCACGCAGATTCCCCAAGGGAAGAAGGCGTGGCTTATCAGCGAGCACCTCCCGAAGGCGGACCCCGCCTGTCTGACGTTCTGGCTGTATATGCACGGAACGGGTAAGCAGTTTTTAACCAGTTCGCGCCGGATGACATATATAAATGCAAAGTTTCCCCCCAGATTCAAAAAGGATGACGCATAAACACACCACTAGCAAAGCCGAAAATGTCTGTCTGCAGCGAGCAAGGCCGGAAATGCGTGGGTGTCCTTCCCGGCACTATCGGCCTGAACCCGCCTCGGATCGAGTTTCGTTAAAAATAATCCCCCTCCTCGGCTCGGTGATGTTGAAAATAATCCCGGCGTGAACTGGTTAATGATGTTTATATGAGCTTCAAGTTAACTTTAAAATGCCGTTGGTTTTAACTTTTTCTTGTCAATTTAAAGATTTGATTAATATTGCGTAGCACATACATTGTTTTCCTACATTGGGTTATGGAGACAATCCATAGGGTTTGTGTGCTAAGGGAAATCTCTCTAAACTCAAACTCAGAACATTCTAAAGTTCAAAAGAAAAAAAATTAACATCACCCTAATTTGTCTTCTACATTTTTCTTTCATTATACCTAAACCCAATTCTACCGCGAAACCCCTTTACTGAAGACCTAAAGCGCTATGGGGACACGAAAATGTCCCCACTACTCGGTCTGTTTTTTCCAAACTAAAGAACCTGTCCCCACAACTAGGTGAAGGCTAGACTCAAAATCGAGTGTGTGTGCCAATTTTAGAGAACGAATGCTTCTGTTAACCCTAACCCTTCCACACGCAAACAAAGTGCAGCAGGTGGACCTAATGGATTTGTCTCTTGATTGAAAAACAAAACAAAACAATTTCAGGCGTCGGCACCATCAACGTAAACGTGATGGACCCGACCTCCACGACCCAGCAGAACAAGTTCACTTCGACGGGGGAGCGCGGCGACTTCTGGCACGAGGTCCAGGTGGACATGGCGAGCGGCATCGAGCACCAGGTCGTATTCGAGGTCATCACGGGCACCAACAGCAACGCCACCGTCGCCATTGACGACGTGACCTTTGACCAGGTCAAATGCAGAGGTGAGGTCAGGGCGCAGTTACTTTATAAAAGAGGGGGGCGGAAGGTTTCAAACAATTGTGACCTGGCACCACGAAATGGGTGGAAAGTCGCGTAATTTGAAAGTTAACATTATTACATTTCTAGAAAGAAGAAGTCCTTAGCTTTCAAACGATGTATTGTGTGTTGCTGTAGCTTATTCCTAGCTGCCGCTATACTCTTTTGAAATAGCTGAAGTCATGCTCCCTTGTTTTGAGAAAACGGAGTTCAAAGTTCGTGAACCGTGCCAACTGTACTACCAATCAGTGCAATTCAGCCACAAAAAACCTCCAGGATTGCCGTTTAGTGAAGATTGAACAGGTAATCCCATTTGAATCAAGCTAAACAAAAATTTCAAAACCGAAGTCCAATCTGCGTTGTTCTTATTAGGTACTGCCTATGGCTGTGACTTTGAGCAGGACTACTGCGGCTACACTCATGCGAAGAATGGCGACTTTGAATGGCAGAGAGCCACCCAGACTCCCTCGACGAACACCGGTCCGAGCACGGATCACACCATCGGGTCAGGTTAGTCAGAAAGAAAAGGAAAAACAAATGAACAAATGTTAATGCCAAGCGATAACAGCGAGGAAAAGCCCCCATTCTGCCTAGAATGAGGGCAACTTTAGGGTGGAGAAACTCCACACGTACTTCTTGACGAATTTTGGTGTCACTGGGCACAATACTCTGGGAGGAGTTGAGGATCAACTGATCAAGCAAGAATGAAGTTGTCGTCGAATTATTAGTAGGATTTGTCTGCATTTTCTACTTTTACCTGGGTCTATTTGGAAGCCTGTGACACTTTGTAACCCCATCCTCCTCCTCATCCCTCCTGCCTTCCCTCCTGCCTTCCCTCCTTCCTTCACTCCTTCCTTCCCCCAGGTGCTGGCTACTTTGTCTACCTGGAGGCTTCCTTCCCCCGCCAACCTGGCGACAAGGCCTTCCTAGTCAGTCCCAGCGTATCCTACGACAACTCCCTGTGGTGCCTTGAATTCTGGTATCACATGTACGGCGACCACATCGACTCGCTCAACGTCTACGCCAACGGCAGCCAGGGGCTGGGAACCCCGATCGTGACGCGGACAGGAACCAGGGAGGATAAGTGGTATCGGGCACAGGCGGAGCTGGCGCAGCCCACCGAGGATTTCAAGGTAACGGCCTGTTCATACCAGAGTTGTATTCAAGTCCCTGCGAGTCCCTGCAAGTCCCTGCAAGTCGATCACAAGTCCTTCAGTCTCAAGTCAAGTCACTAGCTATTCAGATGAACTGTTATCAAAAGCATTCCTTTGTCATTGTTCAACCAGTTACTTGCAACTGGCTTCATGAAAGGACTTGTGACTGGACTTGTGACTGGACTTGTGACTGGACTTGTTAACAAAATTGCAGGGACTCGAATACAACACTAGTTCATACTCGGCATGAGCGCGAACGCTAACGCTAACTTAAATTTGATAAAGAATTTGCAGTTATTTTGCCCCCCAAAAAAGCCATAAACTGTCTAGTTGACAATCCACGACTTGGTTGCTAAACCAAATGCTTACCTACGGCAAACATGGCCAATCTCGGGGGGGGAGCGGACGGTCGCTATAGTTTGTTGACGTCACATATCTTTTTGTGTCTCTGCAGTACGTGTTTGAAGGCATTGTGGGTAGCAGCTTCGAAGGCGACATTGCCCTGGACGATATCAGCGCCTACAAGGGAGAGTGTGCAGGTAAGCTGTAAATACAAATAATACAAATTGAAATTACACGGCTTGAAATTACACACGATTCTATAGGTAGCAGCCGGACGGCTATCGCGAAAAATAACAAGAACAACATAAGAATCACTGCCGGACCAACCTCCGGTGCGAACTGGTTAAAAGTAGGATACACCATTTGCAGATATCAATTTTTGTTACTACTGACTTCTATACTAATTTTCACAAATTTAGTTCGACGACTGTTGCATTTAATTAACCTGCAGAGTTGTACAGGTAGGATACACCATTTGCAGATATCGAAAATATTTACTACCGAATTATTAAGAAATATCTTACTTATTTGAAATAAATAATGATTGTAGTCATCCAGCAAACTGATTGTGCTGTATATCCTGTATTTGTCCTGAAAAATTAAACGATCGCGATCGCGTAAAAAAACAAGAACAACATAAGAATCACTGCCTGATGCCGGTTGAAAACGAACACGTTTTATTAACTTTTCTTAGCATCCATGATTGTAAAACTTCGAACAGGCCAGTTAAACAATATTTACTATAAAATACAAACCCCCCAAATCCACCCATTCGTGATCTTTTAAGCAATTACCAATGGTGTATCCTACCTTTAAAGTCAAAGTAGCAGCAAGTATCGGAACAAAATGTTCAGAAAAAAACCTTTCTCTTTGTCATCTTTGTCACCCAAATGAATCTTTTCACCTCGTTTTCTTTTTCTTTTATTTTTCACGTCAGCCACCCACTTTTGCGAGTTCCAAGACAAAAACATCTGCGGCTACACCCAAGACACAGCGGACGATTTTGATTGGACGTGGTACAAGGGCTCCACCCCTTCGTACTACACCGGGCCGACCACCGACTACTCCTATGGAAGTCCCGAAGGTCTGTAAATGTTTAGACTAGTATTTATTATTAAGTCTTTCTGGTGATAAAACCAAGGATCCCCGAAAAAGGGTACTAGGCACTGTAGCTCGCAAGCCTGAAGAAACCTGTAGAGAGAAGACAATGAGAAGACGTGTTTCTATGGGGAACACAATTCTGCCCACACGTTCAATGCACAAACTCTATTCGGTACCCTGTGGAGACCAGGGGCCAATTTCATAGAGCTGCTAAGCACAAATATTTGCTTAGCATGACAATTTGTCCTTGGCAAAAACAAGGATACAGACTAAATTTTCGTTTAATCTTTATTGTTTTGGATTGATAATCAGCTGTTTTTTTGCTTAGCATGAAAAACGCGTAGAATTTTGGATGGTAACCTGTTTTTAATGAGCAAGACAAGAAATTTGTGTGCTTAGCAGCTCTATGAAATTGGCCCCTGAACACAATGGGGACAATGGGAGTCAAAATGTCTCCACAAGAAATTTTACAAAATAGATTTTTGGATTTTACTCAAATTACTCAAAACGTAGAGTTAGGATGTGGGTTAGGGTTAGTGTTTGGGTATATTGGGTCAAAATTTCAACCCTGGAAATTATTTGTGGTTGAAATAGGAGCATTTTGGAAAAACATGCTTGACTTTTTAACGATTTTGTACACGAGAACAAACAGATGTCTCCACAAGGATACACATTTGGGGATGAATGTGCTGTTTAACAACTAGCCAAAAAGTGACTTCTTCATAGAAGGGTTAATTCTTCCAAATAGGCACCTGGGGAGACAAATTAGCGTAAGTATTTAGGTAATAAGGAGACAGTGGCACTTAGGGAGACATGATAGTGGCACTTAGGGAGACATTTCAGTGTCTCCCTAGCTAAGTGTCTAACTACCCTAAAAAACGATACTTGTGAGTTATTTGTTTCCTAGAACGACCGATTTTGGTCTAATTAGCATAAATCTCGAAGATCTTAGAGAAAAGGGTTAGGGTAAACAAGTTAGGACTGTCTTAAGTTTGTGTACATCTCTATGGGATTGTCTCCCCAAGTGCCTATTTAGAGGTATGTAAATAATTATTCTGCCTTTTCCTCTGCACACAGGCTACTACATGTACATTGAGTGCACCCCTCCCAGACCCAACGACATCACCAGGCTGATCAGCCCACCGTTTGTCCCCGAACAAAGCACCCATGATACCTGCTGGTATTTCTACTTTCACATGTACGGCGCCGACATTGGCACACTCGAGGTCTTGGTACGTGGATTTAAGGGAGGGGGTGGCGCGCCGTAAGGTGGCGTGCTTACAAATCCCTGGTTTTGATGGTTTCTGGATTTTTGCTACATCCCTTAATTTAACCCTAACCCTGCCAGATCGAGCACAGTGCATCTGTGGTGACTGCTTGGCCTTGCTGGACTCTGCACACAAGTCAATGTGACAAAGTATGCAATCTGTCAGTGTTGTAGTCGAGTCCCTGCAAGTCCGTTCACAAGTCCTTTCGTGAAGCCAGTCACAAGTCCTTTCATAAAGGCAGTCACAAGTAACTGGATGAACAATGACAAAGGAATGCCTTTGTCAAAGCTGATTTGAATAGCTTGTGATTTGAATTGGAACTGAAGGACTTGTGATGGACTTACAGGGACTTACAGGGACTTGCAGGGACTTGTGATGGACTCGACTACATCCCTGCAATCTGTTGCGTCTGGCAGGGTTTCTAGCCAAAATACCCTGGAGGGTTAGGGTCAAGGGATTGGCTATACAAGGTGGTAACAAAACAACACAACCTCATACTTCTACTATTCAGAGACCTACACTTTTGATAGATATAGATAGAAAATCTATAGAAAATCTATAGAAAATCTATAGAAAATCTATAGAAAATCTATAGAAAATCTTGTTAGAAGGAAAATTATACCAAGAACTCTTGTTTCGGTTCAGTAGTTTTGGTTCCAGCTTTGTTTTTGTGAACTAAATTCAAAGAACCAAAGGGGTTCTAATTAGGATTGTCGCACTCAGTGAAATTCCAAGACCAAATAACCCCCGACCTTAGTTCGCAAAAATATAAGTTTAATATAGAAAATAGGGGAAAATCCAAAAAGTCATGGAAAAAGTCATTGAAATCGAGATCATGTAAGTGTTATTTTTGATGGGCTGCTTTTGATGTGATAACAGAATAATGAGTAATAAAACTTATTAAAACTTATTTTTTTAAAAGCTTAACAAAATGGTTAGCCCAACATCAGCGGTTCATCAGTATCAAAATTGCAAACAACGTTTCTCTGGAAAAATTTGCGAGAAATGTCTTGGAAATTGCAAAATTTTAGTCCTGGAAAAGTCCTGGAATTTGGTTTTCAGATTTATGTTGGGAACTCTGGGATGGTGATGTGGTACTTCGGCGTCATCTCGCGTAAATCACCACCCATTGCTTGACTAGTAGTCTGTGTGGATTTGTTTCTTCGCAGCTACGTGACATAAATCTCAAGGAAACGACCCTCTTCACAGCCTCCGGGGATAACTACGGCGACCGCTGGCTCCAAGGAATGGCGACCGTCTCGAGCAAAAGCGTCTACGAGGTACAGCACACAAAGTGCATAAGAAGTTAATTAAGAAATATCTTACTGATTTGATAGTATAATGATTGTAGGCATCCAGCAAAATTAATTTATTTACTGTATCCAAGCACATGATATAACAATAATTCTGATATTAAAGTAAACTTTAACTAAACTACTTCAAATCGGAGGACCTGGGGCCAATTCCATGAAGTTTCTGAGCACAAACATTTGCTTTAATAGCACAAACAAATTTGCTCAGTAAAAACAGGTTACCAGCCAAAACTCTGTGCGCTTTTCATGCTAAGCAAAAACAACGGAATGCCAGTCACAAACATTTGGTTTGTAACTCTGTTCTTGCCAAGGAAGAATCTTCATATGCTAAGAAATTTGTTTGATCTTCAGGGTGGAGTTTAAAGGGAAGAACTAACAAAGAAGTGTGACGTTTAGGCAAAAATAGGGGGTAGGGTTGTGAGGAAAATAAGTGGGGAACTACTTCAACAAACTTGATTTCGCTAGCGATGGTACTCAGAAATTGGCGTTGTAATAGCAACCTCTTCAACCAGAAATGCGGTTTATTCAAAATGCACAATCGTATGCGTGCAAGGATGGAATAATCAACACCGTTTCTATATTGTTTTAAAAAAGTCGGAGGGAAATGATTTTACTATTTTTTTTTAGTATCAGCACATTAGTATTAAGATTAAACTGCGAATAATACGGTGTGCTTTTTTTAATACAAAGATCATATTTGAGGCCACAGCGGGTTCGAGTTACCTCAGCGACATTGCCATCGACCACGTCAGCTACAAGCCCGGCGTCTGCCCCGAGAAGGGCACCTGCGACTTTGAGGACGGCATCTGCACCTGGCTCAATGGCCAGGACGACGTCTTTGATTGGCTGCGGCTTGGCGACCGGACCTCCAGCTTCTACACGGGGCCCGATGTAGACCACACCTGCGGGTCCTCGTGCGCCCCGGGAAAAGGCAAGTCTTGGATTACTCGAAGAAACTCGTTGATCCTACTTTTGTCCTAGCTTTTCTTTAAATGTTAATTCTACTTTTACGCACGGGGAAAAGGCAAGTCTTGGATTACTTGAAGAATAATTGAACGTATTCGAAACTCGTCGACTTTTGTCCTAGCTTTTCTTTTAAGTGTTACGCCCCAGGAAAAGGCAAGGCTTGGATTCCTGAAGAATTTAGAAATTGATTATTCGAATACTAACTGAATATTTGAATGTATTCGAAGCTCGTCGACCCTACTTTTGTCCTAGCTTTTTCTGAAAATGTTGATCCTACTTTTGCGCCCTGGGAAATGGAAAGTCTTGGATTCCTGAAGAATTTAGAATTTGATTATTCGAATACTAACTGAATATTCAAATTTTTCTCGAAGCTCGTCGACCCTACTTTTGTCCTAGCTTTTTTTGAAAATGTTGATCCTACTTTTGCGCCCTGGGAAATGGAAAGTCTTGGATTCCTGAAGTATTTAGTATTTGATTATTTGAATACTAACTGAATATTCAAATGTATTCGAAGCTCGTCGACCCTACTTTTGTCCTAGCTTTTTTTTAAAATGTTGATCCTACTTTTGCGCCCCAGGAAAAGGCAAGTCTTGGATTCCTAAAGGATTTAGTATTTGATTATTCAAATACTAACTGAATATTTGAATGTGTTCGAAACTCGGCAAACCCTACTTTTGTCCTAGCTTTTCCTTTAAATGTTGATTCTACTTTTACGCCCGGGGAAAAGGCAAGTCTTGGATTCCTGAAGTATTTAGTATTCGATTATTTGAATACTAACTGAATATTCAAATGTATTCGAAGCTCGTCGACCCTACCTTTGTCCTAGCTTTTCCTTTAAATGTTGATTCTACTTTTACGCACGGGGAAAAGGCAAGTCTTAGATTCCTGAAGAATTTAGTATTCGATTATTCAAATACTAACTGAATTTTTGAATGTGTTCGAAACTCGCCGACCCTACTTTTGTCCTAGTTTTGCTTTGAAATGCTGATTTCACTTTCAAGAGTGTTCCGCCACTGCTCCTTGCAGCAAGCTTCAGTAAATCTTTGTGTATTTCTTTGATTTGTTTGCAGCGTAAGTTGAAATGTTGGGCTAATTTTTAAGTCGCTTCCAATTTTGTGTTGAATATTCCAGGTTTTTACATGTACATTGAGACCAGTTCTCCCCGCGTCGCCGGTGACTTTGCGTACCTGGAGAGTGAGGTGTTCCCTAAGTCGCCAGTGACCGGATCCTGCATGTCCTTTTGGTGAGCGTTTTCGTACTCACCAGACCTACATTCTGTATGACCTTATCTCTGTATGTATGTTAAAGGTAGGATACACCATTTGCAGATATCAATTTTTTTTACTACTGAATTATTGAGAAATATCTTACTTATTTGAAAGTAAAAAATGATTCTAGGCATCCAGCATAATTGTTGCGCTAGATATCCTGTAATTGTTTTCCGAAAAATTTAACGATCGCGATCGTAAAAGATTTAATATAATTTGTTTCCAATTTTTTTTACGCAGGTACCACATGTATGGCACGGACATCGGCGAGATGCTGGTCTTCGGTCGCGGCTCGGGAGCCAACTTCCTTCTGGAAGACTCGCTGTGGTATCTGCAAAAGGAACAGAGTGTCAACCAAACCGACTGGAAGTTTGGTCAGGTCGGATTGTACTTCAACTACCCCTACCAGGTGAGTCAGCCAGGAGGATTTGGTTGATCAGAATATTGGTTGATTGATAATTGGTTGATTGATAATTGGTTGATTGATAATTGGTTGATTGATAATTGGTTGATTGATAATTGGTTGATTGATAATTGGTTGATCAGATAATTGGTTGATTGATAATTGGTTGATTGCTAATTGGTTGATTGATAATTGGTTGATTAATAATTGGTTGATTGATAATTGGTTGATCAGATAATTGGTTGATTGATAATTGGTTGATTGCTAATTGGTTGATTGATAATTGGTTGATTAATAATTGGTTGATTGATAATTGGTTGATTGATAATTGGTTGATTGATAATTGGTTGATTGATAATTGGTTGATTGATAATTGGTTGATTGATAATTAGTTTATTGATAATTGGTTTATTGATAATTGGTTGATTGATAAGCACAGCCAAAAAGTGTAAATGTAGATTTGTCTGCGTAGGAAGGAAAACCGGAGGACCCAGAGAAAATCCCTCATCGCACAGGAGAGAAATAATGACTTTAATTTACACTTAATACCCTTTTTTTAGTAGAGTCGGTCACATTTTTTACTAACAGTCCACTGAGGTATTTCCTAATAATTAAGTAGTAACATTTTTTCTTACAGATTGTTTTTGAGGGTGTTGTGGGGACGAGTTACCGTGGCGATATAGCCATTGACGACATCAGCTTCTCGCACTCTGGATTCTGTCTTTGTGAGTTGACAAGTTTTTACGACTCAATTTTTTTACTTCAAAATTCCATTGTGCATTAATTGTCGAGGCTGATTGTAGGTCAGGAACTAGACTAGCCAGCCAGAGTGTAATTATCGTAAAGTAAACTATGTTATTATTACCCATACTTTGAGACAGCTCACCCCTATGTGCAACGGGCAAATGACACTTGCGCGCCTAATTTAGAAAATTGACGGGCTCTCGACCAATAGGAACAGGTGAACTGTCTCAGGCTCGGTTCAGACAGGCGTTCCACAGTCGCGCCGAACCAAATTGAAATCAAGTCGCTCCTGAGTCGTTCTAACAACTCCAGCAGCCGATCGTTCGCCGTCTGGCGCGCCTTGTCGCCCTTATTCGTTTCAGACGTCGGACTCAATTCACTCATTTGGTTCGGCGCGACTGTGGAACGCCTGTCTGAATCAACTGTAAGGTATTTACGAATTCTAGTTTAATTTTGTATGCGTGTTTTGTTTTTTTGTTTTCCTTCTACTCGGCAGTCCAACCCCAAACGGCCGATCCCGACAACCTGGCTCGTAACATCTCCTGTGACTTTGAGCAGAACACCTGCCGCTGGGTTCAGGACAAGACGGACGATCTGACGTGGATCCGCCACACGGGACCCACCTACGGTTGGGACACAGGGCCGGCCGGGGACCACACCACGGGACAAGGTACGCGCACATGCAGTGAATCCATTTATACCAGAAAATATAATTTGTTAATAAGAAATATCATGAAAATAGTGGAATAAAAGTGTTTTTAAGGACGAAACAATTGGAATTTGTCTATATCATTTGTGCAAAACTTGAAACTTCAAAACCCTTTTTTTTCAACATTTTACTTTTGCGACATATCGATAAATGCCAACTTTAAACAGCCGTAACTTGGTAATGAAATGTCCGATTGAAGCCCAACGAACAGCATTGTAAGAAGAATTTTATCCTCTTTTTAAATTTTAAATGAGAACCCTCATTTCGACCTCTGCTCAGTTCCGTCGCATTTTGCCAGAACACCTCTCATACAACAAACTCGGTAACGAGGATTATTGGCAGCCGTTTTGACATAAAATAAAATAAAAAGTAATACCATCAAAAAAAACTGCCACCAGTCACGCTGCAATGCTATCACATATTTCCCAACTCTAGGTGTGCATAGTTTTTCCCAAAATTGCTATGAACATTACTTCTTACAGGGTGCCGTGTGTCTGGGGGATCCTTCGTGGCCAGCCTTCCACGTGATTCTCCTGGGAAAACTGCCTAGAATCAGTCTATCGTTACACTTTTATACAATAGTTCTTTCGTTCTTTTGAAACATTCTCCTTATTTTCCTCATTGTTCCTTCCGACTCCAAGTTTTTATATTCTCCACAGTTCACTTGATTGGTTTTTTTTTACTACCTATTGTCTTATATTTGTACACATTCCCGCCGTGAATATGGCCACTGATGCCGGCACGGCGTTAAACCCAAAACTCACTCACTCACTCTCTTAATCATTTAATACCGGTGGCTCAATTTGTGGACCGAGGCTGATGGCCTATCCTTGAATGAAGAACTTTTGAAATACGAAATGTTGGACTTGGAGAAAAAGCCTTCCATCTTTGCGTCTGTCCGCAGGATACTTCCTGTACATGGACCCGTACAGCGGCAACTTTGGCAACGGTGAAGTGGGCCGCGTGTCCTCGCGCTCCATCAACCCCACCCAGCTAACGGGCAGCTGCCTGACGTGGTGGTACCACATGGCCGGCCGGGACATGGGCACTATGAACATGTACCTGAACGACGCGACCGGCCAGACGTCCATCAAGCTCTGGTCCCGCACCGGCGACCAGTCTGGCGACTGGCTCATGTTCCAGAGGACCATCAGGAGCGCCAATAAGTTCACGGTGGGTAAACGCGCGGTTTTCCCCTCCGATCTGTCACCTCTGACCCCCTGCAGACGTCTGCCCCCCGACGTCTGACCTGTGACACATTGGGCCTTTTTGTTTCACACAGATCCGATTTGTGATCAGTGATCCATTATTTGTCAACCATTTTTTGTGCATGTTTTATTTCTTTGTAGATTTCATTTGAAGGAATCCTGGGAACCTATTGGGCAAGTGACATGGCCATCGACGACATCTCCTTTGACGAAGGATCATGCCCACCGACGAGTATGTATCCCCGACAAAATAAATAATCTCAATAACTCTGACAATCTTCATTCCTAGAAGAGTTGGCAAAACTGATACGAAGAGAACCTTTTATCTGTAAACTTCTTCTTTGAAAAATGTCTTTCCTAAGTCGCGAAATTTGGCAATTGCATGGGACCTAGGCATACAGATTCCTGGGTGTGCCCTTGGGCAAGGCACTTAGTCACTCATTGCTTCTCTCCACCCAGGAGTAAATGGGTACCTGTGAGGTCAGAGATGGTTGTTATTAGCTGCTCTGCGCTGAAATAGCTGCATTGAGCTGTATACTCCCCAGGGAGCTGAGATTGTATTTGGAATGTTTTATGGGCCCAATGAGCAGGGATAATAACACAACGCCTTGAGTACCAGTCCTGGTAGATACGTAGGCTATATACAAATCCAGTATTATTATTATTATTATTATTATTCACTAAACACACGTTTCAGCTTCGAAATTGCAATCATATTTTTGCATAATTAAAAAAACAACTAAACATTTGGTTGTTTTTTTCTGTCTTTGTCAGAGTGGTGCGATTTTGAGGTGGATATGTGCGACTGGACGCAGGCTTCCGGCGATGCTTTTGATTGGGCGCTGAAGCGCGGAGACGAGGTACATCCTCAGGGCGTGGCACCCATCATCGACAAGACCTTTGGAACCTCCACAGGTATTAAGACAGGGTGACAAACTGACAGAAGTCATTGATAAAGAATTGTTCTTATTTTCTGAAATAACGACTGATTTATTTGGCTGATTTCCCGTGCAAATTAATTTAAATGTTCACAGTTCCTAGTCAGTAGTACTACACCTCATAAATATTCGTGAGAAAATTGAAGTACAACAGGCATCAGAATGTGGCTGCAGTTTTCGCATTTGGGAATCTAAAATCTCCTTAAGCCAAAGACGAAGACGAAGCCATGGACTCAAAAAGGCCCATAGAGGAAAACAAAAAGAATTGTTTGAGCCAACTTCAGACGCCTCAAAGATTTATTGAAATAAATCTCTTCGTAGAGCACTGCAATGGTGTTCCGTGGGTCACAGGCTCGAATCCTGGACCAGTAACTTTCTCTGTTGAAGAATGTTAGAACAAGCCTCCCCTCCAGATATACCTCTTGAATTAAATAAAGTTAATACCATTTTCTATTTATTAAAAAAATTCGCTTAATTTTTTCTTTCCCTTCCAGGCCACTTCGCTTACCTGAGCCAATCGCCTCCTCTGAAGACGGGCGACCAGGCCGTGATGTACAACCTCCAGTACCCAGCCACCCAGCAAGGGGAGTGCCTTCACTTCTGGTACTACATGCACGGTGCGGGCGTGGGCTCGCTGGCCGTGCACGAGTACCTGAGCGCGGTCGGCAACAAGATGTGGGAGAGGACCGGTGAGCAGGAGGACATCTGGCATCGCGCCACCGTCACGCTCCTCAGCGTCACGGCGCTCTTCGTAAGTCTGAATTGAGGAATAGCCCGAGACACAGAGACACATTTTATTATTTTTTTTGTTCTGTTAGAAGCCGAGTTGTATTCGAGTCCCTGCGAGTCCATCACAAGTCCTTCAGTCTTAAGTCAAGTCACTAGCTATTCAGATGAACTGTTAACAAAAGCATTCCTTTGTCAAGGTTCAACCAGTTACTTGCGACTGGCTTTATGAAAAGACTTGTGACTGGACTTGTGACTAGACATGTGACTGGACTTGTGAAAGGACTTGTGAAAGGACTTGCAGGGTTTGTGAGCGGTGAATGGGGTGCACAATTAAGCGCAGCGTCGACACAACACGCACATGCACACGTTGTTATTCGTCGGTTTCAGAGCAAGTGACACGAGAACGAATCCCGAATGCTGATTTGGAGTACAAAATATGACTCTATAAAACAAATTTTAAATTGAAATGCAATAGTGACAAATCAAATAGTTTACTGTACCATGACTACCTTGGACATTGGCAACGTTTGTAGAGCACTGGAATGGTGATCTGCGGGTAACGGGCTCGAATCCTGGTCCAGTAAATTTCTCTGTTGAAGACTGTTGAACACCTCTGTCATTTCCAGATGTACCTCGTGCATTAGATAAACTTAATAACATTTTCTTTTCTTTTTTCTAATCCAGCCGGCATTTGTGGGAACAGTCGGTGACCCTAACGGCAGCGGTGACATCGCCATTGATGAGATTGATCGGGTACACGGGGCTTGCCTGCCACCAGGTACTAGACCATGTGATCCCATCACATGTTCAGGAGATCCCAATCACATGATCGGGAGATCCCAATCACATGTTCAGGAGATCCCATCACATGTTCAGGAGATCCCAATCACATGATCGGGAGATCCCAATCACATGTTCAGGAGATCCCAATCACATGTTCAGGAGATCCCAATCACATGTTCAGGAGATCTCAATCACTTGTTCGGGAGATCCCAATCACATGTTCAGGAGATCTCAATCACAAGTTCGGGAGATCCCAATCACATGTTCAGGAGATCCCAATCACAAGTTCGGGAGATCCCAATCACATGTTTGGGAGATCCCAATCACATGTTTGGGAGATCCCAATCACATGTTTGGGAGATCTCAATCACATGTTTGGGAGATCCCAATCACATGTTCAGGAGATCCCAATCACATGTTTGGGAGATCCCAATCACATGTTTGGGAGATCCCAATCACATGTTTGGGAGATCTCAATCACATGTTTGGGAGATCCCAATCACATGTTCAGGAGATCTCAATCACAAGTTCGGGAGATCCCAATCACATGTTCAGGAGATCTCAATCACAAGTTCGGGAGATCCCAATCACATGTTCAGGAGATCCCAATCACAAGTTCGGGAGATCCCAATCACATGTTTGGGAGATCCCAATCACATGTTTGGGAGATCCCAATCACATGTTTGGGAGATCCCAATCACATGTTCAGGAGATCTCAATCACAAGTTCGGGAGATCCCAATCACATGTTCGGGAGATCCCAATCACAAGTTCGGGAGATCCCAATCACATGTTTGGGAGATCCCAATCACATGATCGGGAGATCCCAATCACATGTTCGGGAGATCTCAATCACTTGTTTGGGAGATCCCAATCACATGTTCGGGAGATCCCAATCACATGTTCAGGAGATTCCAATAACATGTTCGGGAGATCCCAATCACCTGAACAGGAGATCTCAATCACCTGAACAGGATATTCAAAACCATATCAGGAAATATCCGTCATAAGATCAGGACGCCTTTTTATACAATTTTGAACAATGGAAATACAGTTTTTCCCTTAAATCTCTGTGAAAGATGGGACCAGACCAAAAACATAATTGTAATGAATTGTAACTGATTCTTTCTTTTCCCCTCTTAATTCCAACAAGGCTACTGTGACTTCCAAGAGGATCTCTGCGGCTGGTATCAGGAACGCACCCTGGACCAGCTGGACTTTGAACGGAGCAGCGGAAGCACTGATAGCTACAACACAGGACCGGCGTTTGACCACACCTACGGCTCTCAAAATGGTGAGTGCTTAACAATTTTATTGGCTCGTTTTCTGTATTAAGAGCACTGACGCCGCGTATTTCTCGCAAATGTAGCCAAGATTATCACATTATTGAAGGCTTGCCCTCCTACCTCCTGTGAGGTGTGCTGAACAATGTTTGCCTACAATGACGTCGGTGATATTGGTCGGGTTGTGAGAGAACCCTAATCATGTAGTTGAAGGTTCGAAACCCGCTCCAGTCAATTTCTTCTCTTTGTTTTCCCAGCCTTTTTAGAATTTGACATCCCGGTCCAAATGTTTCTTTGTTTTGTCTCAGGTTACTATGTCTTTCTGGAGACGTCCGGCGCGACCAAAGGCTCGGAAGCCTGGCTAGTCAGCGAGCATTTTCAACAATCCAACGCCGACTGCTTCACTCTCTGGTATCACATGTATGGAAAAGGTAAAACAATCGTCAACTTTCAGTTTCACAAAACTCAAACCTATAAAGGTTTTTTTTCTTAGAATTTTCCTTTGTTGACATGTCGATAAATGAAAATTTAGAAAGCCATCATTCGTCAAAGAAGTCACCGTTTAAAGTGCAGCAAACAGCATTGTAAGGAGAATTGTATCCTCTTTCATAATACCCGCAAATCTCTTATTTCGGCCTCTGCTCAATTCCGTCTCATTTTTGCCACAACGGCGAACAAATCTAGATGACATTCAGCGAAATAACAAATTCTGGCGTTTATTATATTCACTGATTTTTCTTTGGGTTTTTTCCAAGGTGTTGACAAAATGAATATCGTTCAGATGGATCCCGCCACGAAGACGCAAGTCATCCTGCAAACGGTCAGCGGTGACCACGGCGACGCCTGGCACGAGCTGCAGGTCAACCTGACCAGCCCGTCGGCCAGCTACCAGATTGTCATCGTCGCGGTGGTCGGTAACAACTACACCAGCGACATTGCGGTGGACGACCTGCACTGGACCTCTGGCGTGTGCGGAAGTGAGTAAAATATACTAAAAGTTTGGATTTGCTTTTAAGAATCGAGATATTTATTTCTGGATACTGCAGAACAAGAGCTTTCCAACGTTATAAAACATTAACCAGTTCGCGCCGGGATTATTGTAACATTCACCGAGCCGAAGCGCGGGATCATTTTTAACGAAACTCGATCCGAGGCGGGTTCAGGCCGATGGTACCGGGAAGCACACCCACGCATATCCGGCCCTGCTCGCTGCTGACAAAATAGGGTGTGGAGCTAAAGCTGCTAGCCCCAATCGAGATATCCTGATATCATTTCTTTTAGACAGATTCTTCATCCATTGGTAGTTTTGGCGTTAGGGTAGTTAAAGAATGCTTGTACGTTTTTTGTGAGCCACCCTTGGAAATGGTTGAAATTGCACATATCAAATAAAGAATTTGTCGTTACTATTTTTTTGTTTTTCAGCACCCAAACTCCAGGACTGCGATTTTGAGCTCAATCTGTGCGGTTACAGCCAGGCCACTGACGACGATTTTGATTGGACGAGAGCGCAAGGGTCCACCTCGTCCAGCCAAACAGGGCCTCCGAAAGATCACACGCTGAACTCGGGTAAGTCTGGGCCGAAAAAACTAATTTGTTGCTGGTAGTCCCGAAGTCATGTACTGTTTCGTCTCCGGTGCGTTTCATCATCTCTGTTATTGCTTGAAGATATTTGTGCATTTTTGTATGTGGGTGTTTACCTAGTACCTTCCGACGATCTGGGGCCATTTTCATAAAACATGTAAGCACCAAAATTTGCTTAGCACAAAAAAGTCTCGCACAGTAAAAACAGATTACCAGCCAAAACTGCAAGTTCCTTTTTCTTGCTAAGGCAAAAACCAGCTGAATACCACTCACAAACTATAAACATCTCCTGAAATTTTGGTTTGTAACCCTGTTTTTGCCAAGAAAGAATTTTCATGCTAAGCAAATTGTTGTGCTTTATAACAAGTTTTATGAAATTGGCCCCTGGTCTTTGAAGATGATTAATGAGCTGACGTTCATAATCCACAGAAGCTGCATCAAGAGCACTGCTCCGAGTTGGCACCGACGGACGAAATCTCTCTGGTTTCTCTTCTGAAGCCTGTCCTTCTGTTCTAGGTCTTCCTCCGCCGGACTGGAGAGGCTTATCAACATCGATTGACGTTTGAATCACAAAATCCTGTGATTGGTGGCTTTCTTCTTTGCGGAAACCAATTAATAACTGAATCCATTCTTCTCTTCCAAGTTTGAATTTGTGGATTTCAAAGTCATGCACTGTTTTGCATTAAATCACATCAATTTTTTTTGTTTTTTTTGTCTGGGCCTGTATACACAGACCAAGGCTACTACGTGTACATCGAAGACAGCTTCCAGGATTTGGGTGACGTGGCGCGCCTGGAGAGTCCCATGGTCGACGTCAACCACTTATCCTGCGTTAGCTTCTACTACCACATGTTCGGCTCGGACATCCAGACGCTCAACGTCTACGTGCGTCCCGAGGGTGCGGCGCTGTCCACGCCCGTGTGGACGCGCTCGGGGACCCTTGACGACAGGTGGTACCTGGGTCAGTTTAAGGCGGCATACTCGTCTAAGTTTCAGGTTTGTGAATATGTGTGACACAAAATAAGCCAAAAGTCAGATTCGTTTAAAGAATTTACGTATTTATATTTCTGGATTCTGCAGAACGAGAGCTTTCCAACGGTGTACAACATTAATTTTTTTTTCGTTTCAGATTGTCTATGAAGGAGTTGCCAGTAACGGTTTTCAAGGAGACATCGCCCTTGACGACCTCAACATAATGGACGGCCTCTGCAAAGGTATCTAGGATATGTAGGATATCTAGGATTTTTCCGGAGGGCTTTGGTGATTGAGTGGTATTTTTGATGAAGGACCCACCATTTAGAAGATAGGGATTTATTCGGGGGCTGTATTAAAATTTATATTGAAAGACGTTCATGAAGGGCCAAAATTCATGAAGGAGATTTTTTATTTCATATCTATAATTTCAGTCTGCTTACGCGAGGCACACACCAAATAAAACAAAAATTGCTAAAAGGGCTTTAAACAAAACATGAAGTGACATTATTTTGGTTTTTTTAGGAACCACTCAGTGCACGTTTGAGGATGCCAATCAATGCGGCTACGTACCAGAGACCGGCGATGACTTCACCTGGGTCATCGGCCAGGGACCGACCCCGACCAAGAAAACGGGACCGTCGGTAGACGTAACCTTAGGAACTGCCACTGGTAAAACCTTCTTTTCTTGGGTGTCGTCAAAATCATCCTGAAGAAGAATTTGTGTATCTGTCACATTATTTGCCGAGTGTTTTTTTTTTATGCAAATCGCCCATTTTAAGGCCAAAGGCCACTGGAGGTTTGGGCTACTAGAGAAAAGTGTGGAAGAACCAGCCCCTCACACTAAAACAAGACAATCTGATCACTTCACAACACGAATAGGGTTGGGATGGGTAACGAGTCCACAGCAAGGCATTAATAATGCCTCTACCCGTATTATGTTCCAATATTCTGTTCTCTATTTTCTGTTCCAATATTTTTCATATTCATTTCCAAGTGCAATGCAATGTATAGGGGTCGCGTTCTCGCCATTATTAGCCCTAGAACGAGTTTCCCATGTCAAGAACAGACTGCCCGAACCCTGCCCTTGTGAAAACTTGTCAAAGTTAACAAAGAAATTGGCAAGGTGGAACTCGAACCTGCGACCTTCAGAATACTGCTCTGGCGCTCTACCAACTGAGCTATCTTGCCCTGTGTTGGCGGTCTTCCAAATTGTCAGTATCTTTGTTTGAGGGCGCCAGTCAGATGTCATAAACACCAGAATGCCGTGTGGCCAGGGATCACGCCCAATTTTACGATACAACTGTAAAAGAAAAAATTCCCCGATCCTTGTGTTTTCTGTTTCTAGGACACTACCTGTACGCCGAGGCGACCAATCAGGCGGTCAACGATAAGGCTGCCATGCTGACCGCTGACTACAAGCCAGACGTTGGAGTGACCGATACCTGCTGGACGTTCTACTATCACATGTACGGGACTCAAATGGGTCAGCTGTCTGTTGGGGTAAGTATCGTAACGCCTGAGAATATCGTTATTCCCTCCCTGGATCGGATGCTGCTAGTTCATCGCAGGTTACTCCCCAGCTAATGCGGGAAAACAATTATTTGACTCCTTAAAGGGAGAGAGGCGCGTAAATGACCTTTGAATCTTATAACTCAAGTCCTTTATTCCCCATCTTCTTCGTCAGGTGAACGGTCAGACGGCCACCTGGTCTAAGGCTGGTAACCTGGGAAACAGGTGGTATTACGGCATGGTCAACGTCAAGCTGTCCACCGGTTACCGGATGAAGTTTGAGGCCATAGTCAGTGGTGACCTGTCGGACATCGCCATCGACGACATTGATCATTTCCCCCGGGAGTGCCAGCTGGGAGGTCAGTGGGTCACAAAAGGTCAAAGGTTGAAAACAGGGGCCAACTCTATAAAACATGCGAGTCCAAATTTTTTTTGCTAAGCCCGGGTTTAAATCCAACTGACTCGACCAACATGTTGATTCTGTAGTAAAGTGTCTTGCCCAAGAACACAAGCATGTTTTCCCCACTGCACACGGGTTGAACACGTAGTCGTGTTTTACATAACAACCCAGCAACCCCTATTGTGTTTCCCTTTGTTTCTGTACTGTAACCTAACCCAATTAACTTATCGTACACTTTAACGACAGAGGATTAAACAAAAAGACGAATGTCCGAGAACTGAAAGGATCCCTTGTTCGTCTATATTGTGTTTTTGTCCTCAAGTGCTATGTTGTACACGTACACGGGTTGAACACTTAAACATTCGGCCACGGTGCTCACATGCACAAGGGGTTTGGGCAGAGTTGTATTCAAGTCCTTGCACAAGTCCGTTCACAAGTCCTTTCACAAGTCCAGTCACAAGTCCAGTCATAAAGCCAGTCATAAGTAACTGGTTGAACAATGACAAAGGAATGCTTTTGTCAAAGCTCATTTGAATAGCTAGTGATCTGAATCGGAGCTGAAGAACTTGTGATGGACTTGCAGGACTTACATGGACTTACAGTGACTTGTGATAGACTTGACTACATCCCTGGGTTTGTGTAGAATTGTTTGGGTAGCCGTGTGACGTGACGTTAACAGTTTTCGTTGTGATTTGTTCAGGCGATTGTGACTTTGAGGATAGCATGTGTGAGTGGCAGCACTCCTCCGACGGTAACATCCAGTGGCTGCGATCGTCCGGCGGCACGGCCAGCTACTTCACCGGTCCCGACGTGGACCACACGAAGGGAACCGAGGACGGTGAGTTATAGTAAAAGGTACCAATATGTGACCATCTACGACAAAAGGGCTGTCAAGTCGCCGGAGCTTATTTTGAGAAAAGGACCATTAACGTTATGTGATGCGATCAAGCAAAATCAGTCTGAAGTAGGCCTTGGTCATTTTGGGGATTTTTACATATTCTTTTGTAGCGTACTTCAGGCTCCATTTCAGTGAAAACCCCATATTAATACGACCTTTGGTAAAAAAATTACAACCATTTGAACACCAGCACTTTAAAAATAAACTGAGAAAATCATGTTTTTGTATCACTTCTCTTCTGAACTTGGTTGAAAGAGTATTTTCATGTAAAAGAACAATATTTTCCCCTTCTGTTTTTGTAAATAAAGTCAATTTAGATTTATCCACCCCTACGAACATATTTTGGCCCGATCTCAAAACAAGAATTGCCGAGTTCCGACTGATTTTGCTTAATCGCATCACATATGTGAAAAACAAGTGTTACTTGTTGTGGCTAACCATAAATACCAATTATGTCTTGTGATACGTCATTTTAAAGCTTATTTCTTGTAGATTTCATTTCTCTAAATATCTCAAAACGTCAGTACATGTAAGTAAAAAGGATGCACATTTCCAGTTGCTTACAAACAGTCAAAAATGTAATCTTCTTATGAGTTCAACAGATGAATCTATTTTAAATTGTGTTGCCAACTTTTTTTTCTGCTTTTTCATAATGCAATTCTAAATGCCCAATGCAAACTGTCCTCAACGTAAATCTCTCTCTCTACTCCGTCGATCAGGATACTACATGTACCTTGAGACCAGCTCGCCCCACCGTCCCGGAGACCACGCGGTCATGACCAGCGACGTTTACGAGCCCCCGGCCTTCGGCACGATCACCAAATGCGTCACCTTCTGGTACCACATGTTTGGGACCCACATCGGTGAACTGAGTATTTACAAGGTAAAACAGGCGGGCTTCCAATTGTATTCCGTCTTCTGAAGTTCGCTGGGTCAGTGGAACCAGGTTTAAGTGATAGGCCGTGTTCGAAACGAGTGTCTAGAGCTACGGTCTACGTCTACAGCTACGTCTACGTAGGCGCTAAGGCAAATGGAATTCGGACGCTGCTACGGTAGAGCCTACGGCTAGTTATTGCGCCCTCAAGCGATGCTTAAATTAGTGTTTGCAAAATTAGGATGTAAGAATTTGCAACAATTATTGTCTGCTAGATGTTATGCAATGTTTGTTTACTACCGTTCGAAATACCTGATGATATTGACGTCTTTATCAGTTTGTTAGTTGAAATTCAATGCACCATCTTTTATGAGATTAGTTCAGGGTTAATGGCGAGTCCAATTGTAAGGGCTTCTTACGACGGAACCGTAGGCATCAAGCAGAAAATCTCAGGTCACAAATGTGAGAAATCACAAGATTTTTCGTGCCACAGTTATTTATGTTTAAATATGTCACTGTCATTTATGTCACTGTCACTGTCCGTTGACAAAGTCGGTGTCTTTCTCTTTTTTCAAAAGCTGGAGGATCTGGGCGTCAGCAAGGCTAAGACCATCATGTGGAGTCTCTTTAACAAGCAGAGTCAGGACGAAAAGGACTGGAAAAATGGAGCGATTTCCTTCACAAGTGACCGAGCGTTTGAGGTTAGGAAAGTCCAGTGTTAATTGTAGTCAAGTACATGATCTGTTTGTTGCGAAACAAAGTGATATTGACAGTAGACGGCAAATGTGACCCGCTCCATCGAAATCAGGAATAAGTCTCGAAATGAGATATGCACATGGTGAGAACGGGAATTTCATAAGCTTTCTAATGATACCCATCACAAGTGTGTATTTTCTTAGGTTAACGACTTATGGTCTGATGAAGATGACAGGTGTATATTTATTTGCAGAATCCACATTCCGAGAAAAACAGCTTTGAAATAAACAAAATTGACCAAAACCATACGGACATCGCACACAAATCCTCTTCATTTTCATTTTTATAGATCGTTTTTACATACAAGACATTAATGACAATAATCTGTGATAACTACACTTCCTAAAAATACAATGTTCTGAAAAACGACTTGGTCTCGATTTTTACTCATGCGTTCACTTCAACGACCGATTCCATAAAACGGCCCCAGCGACTTATTCCTGATTACGATGGAGCCGGTCACAAATTGAGTCAGTTAATGGAGACAAAAATTAATAACTTTAGTTTGATTTTTCGGCGGCTTGATTTTTTTCTTCTAGGTTTATATTGATGGTGTTGTTGGTGTTGGTTACCAAGGCGATATAGCTTTGGATGACTTTACAGTGACGGACGTGGCTTGTACCAGTAAGTTACTGATTGCAAATTTTTATTTTTTTTAAGATTTTGTGTTTGAAATGGAAAACCCTTCAACATTCTTTTAAATTCCACGGAATACTACAGCACCCAACAATGTCATACACAAACACAATATAAATCCTACAAAATCCTGCAATGTCATACATAAATCCTACAAAAATCAAATGGAACACTGCACAAATTCCTACAACAAAAGTCATCTACAAAAATCTGCCCTAAAAAAATCCAACACAATCCTATACACTAAGTCACAAAAATGTAATAAATCCTTGAATAAATTCTTCAAAATTTCCTTTAAATTCTTCAAAATCCTACCAAATCCTTCTTAATGATAATCTTCTGGTGGACAAGGATAAGATTTTGACAACTGTTTACATTTTAGTCCAACCGGCCTCAGCTAAGCCCGACGTTTCCTTCGACTGCGACTTTGACAACGGTCCGTGCGGCTGGCGGCAGGACTACAACGACGATTTTGATTGGCTGCGCTACATCGGCAGCACCGGGTCGCTCGATACGGGCCCCGCTGCCGATCACACTGGATCAGGTAACGACCATAGGGGATCCCTTTCTAAATTGAGATTCTGAAATCAATCGATTAGGAATAACATTTACTACTGGGTGAACATTTGCAGTGAACCAGTCAAACGCAATGCATATCGCATTACAATTTGGCCGGTAACCTAACGTTTGCCAAGAATAACTTGTTCACACCGAGCGAAGTTCCCTCTAATATTACAGCCACTTGAAATTGACTTGAAATTGATTCGTGTCGGATGAGGTATATAATACGCAGAGATGTTCAGGATAAACACGTCATGAGCAACTTGGAGCGAGGACAGAAATATGCGACCTGCAAAAAAAGGGTATTATGACGCAAACAAAATAAAATTGAGTTCTATACATGGTTGGAAAGCCCACAATGTCAGCTTTCATTTGGTATATACTAGAGCTCAATATAAACCTCTCCCGTTCTGGAGATATGACCTGTTCAAAATACACAACTGAGAAAACAGGCTTTGAAATAGTTGGCTCTGTTTCTCGTTCTATATTTCCAGGTTTCTACATGTACACGGAGGCGTCTTCCCCGCGCCAGTCGGGCGACGTGGCCATACTGGTCTCCCCGGTTATCAAGGGCGACGGCAGCGACCTGTGCTTTTCATTCTGGTATCACATGTTCGGCAGCGACATGGGCACGCTGGAGGTACTCACACGGTGAGAGACGACCACTTTTAAATTATTTCAAGAAAACTACTCACTTTCCACGTGAAAAGCTCCTATTCGATGTGCCCGAAGTTTGGTTTCTCGTTAAGTCTTGTACGTTCCTCGAAAGGTCAACTTACACGCTCTATATTGTCACGTCAATGACCGTGTTAAAATGGTGATGAACATCGTACACACACACACACACATACAAGTGGGTAAATGCCGTCAATAGGGGACGGGGCATTGTCCGACCGTCTTCCCTCTTTTGTTTGTACTCTAACGTTTTCGGATGATCGCCATAGGATTTGCACACGAGTCTGAATCGGGGACCTTTGCGGAATAGGGGACCCCATTGTTCCCTTTGTCATACGTCCCCTATTTCAATCAAAAACAAACTCATCAAGCTTTACCTTACATACGCACTGTGGACATTCCTTTGTCTTCGTGTAGTTAACAAACTTTGACTAAATACTCATTTTTCTCGCTTCCCCAAAACAAATTTACCCTCAAATTTGGATTATGGGCCTCTCAGCTGTCCCTTCTATCTTTTCTATATATAACCCTAACCCGTTTTTCCTCTAGCGCTCTTTTTCGGAAACTAAAAATGGATTGTGGACCATGGGCAAGTCCACAAACTGTAACCTTCCCCGCATCGTGTAGACCTATATTGTTCGGAGGTCCAATGTGCGTATGCAAGACTAACGCATACATGTGTGTAAGCACCTTCCAACGGGGACCCCCGATTGTTCTCCCGTTAATTCTGTTTGTACAAACTATTTCGGAAGACCTCCATAGGATTTGTACACGATTTGGAATCGTAGACCTTCTGTCAATCATCGACCCATTGTTTGCCCACAAATTCTTTTCTCCGACATCCACAATTGCTGGTGTTTACACACTCATCAGAGCCATTGATTTTGTTTGTTTGGCTTCTTTTCTGTAGAGCGGTCGATGGTTCGACGGCGGATCAAGCGGTTTGGAGAAAGAAAAAAGACCAAGGAAATGTTTGGCTGCAGTCCTTCCGCAATATCGGTTCCTCCAAAGACTTCAAGGTAAAATTTAATCTGCAAAAAAAACCAGCTGAATACCAGTCACAAACAATGAACCATTTTATTTTTGTAACCCCGTTTTTGCCGAGGAAGAGATTGCCATGCTAAAAAAACTTTTTGTGCTTAGCAGCTTCATGAAATTTGCCCCCGAACAAATTTTGGGAAACAAAGATTTTTGACTTTTGTGCCGGTGTCTTGCAGGTGGTTCTCAAGGGTATTCTAGGGCCGGGTTGGCAGAGCGACATCGCTATTGACGATGTGAAGATGCAGACAGGCAAATGCCCACCGGAGAGTGAGTACTGGATGTCTTAGACCTTTAATTACCCCAACTACTCCCACTCGACCATACTTCTTTGTTTAGTTCTTCCCTTTGATCTTCACCCTGGACCTCTTCCTTTTACGCCTTCTGTTTTTTGTTCCCCACCCAGGTTTGCACCCCTTTACCCCCTTGGTCTGCCTTTGATCCTACCCACTCTAACCTCATCTATTATTCCTTTGGCCTAATTCTCCTTTTGTTGGTTGTTCCACTCCACTCTGTTATTTCTCTTTTGTGTTGCTTCTCCCAACCCTTTATATGTTTGTTTCATGTACACAGCCATTTAGTCTCTGAAGATCTTGTTAAGATTGAAATATTAGGTGGATTCGGCAGGAGTACAGCTTTTGTGATTTCATTGTTACCATTTTGTATTTTGTGGAGCGTCGTGGCCTCGTAGTCCGGAGCATTGAATTTGTAATCTGTAGGTAAAGCTACAGGTTGTGGGTTCGAGTCCGTCCTGGGACTATGGTGCGTGTGCCCTTGGAAAAGACACTTTGTCACTCATTGCTTCTCTCCACCCAGGAGTAAATGGGTACCTGTGAGGGCAGAGATGGTTATTGTGATTGATTTAGCTGCTTTGTGCCGAAATGGCAGCATCGAGCTGTATACTCCCCAGGGAGCTGAGATGGTATATGGAATGTTTGATGGGCCCAATGACCTGGGAAATAATGGTGTTTTTTTGTATACTATTTTTATTATTTCATTTTTACAGGATATTGCGACTTTGATTTCGACATGTGCGGTTGGACCCAGTCCACCACGGACCAGATTGACTGGATCCGGGACATGCCCATCAATGTGCCCGTCAACACCCAGGCACCAAACACTGATCACTCGTCCGGAACCAGTCTAGGTAATTTTTTTTTCAGGTTGCATAACAAATCAACTGCCAACACAATTTGTACATTCGATAGATCGAACTACCAACAGCTATTAGTTGCACGAAAAATTTGAAGGGGTGGTCATTTAGTTTTTGTTTTTAGGTAACCTTAAAAGTAAACAAAAAATTTAAAAAAGGACTTTCAGCTTATTTTGTGATTACAGATCCCATTTGAATTTGATTTATTTAATTTGTTGACCAGGCTATTTCTTATACGTTGACGTGGACAAGGCGAACACCGTCACGGACAAAGCGGTCCTGAACAGTCCCACCTACCCAGCCAGCGCGGACGGCAACTGCTTCCAGCTCTGGTACTACCTGAGCGGCACCAGCGACGGGACGATCCGGCTTGTCCAGCAGAATGTTGGCTCGGTGAGCCTGACCGGGGAGCAAGGAGACTTCTGGCGGGTGGGCTACGTTACCGTCAAGTCCGCCACCAATGCGATCAAGGTAAGGTTTGTAGTCTTAAGGCCAAATGACTTTCAGTCTCAAGCCAAATTGAAAGCGAATCCGTAGCCAAATTGCAAGCGAATCCGTAGCCAAATTGCAAGTCAATCGCAAGCCAATTGAAGGAGCAGTCCTACATGTTGACAATGCCTTTTCCTTTCCGGTTCTGATTCCTTAGATTTCCATCGAGGCCATTCCGGGAATTTCCAAAGCCGGCATCATTTCCATTGATGATCTAGAGATGAAGACGAAGGCCTGCCCAAAACCAGGTACAGACACCCCTCCCAAACAAAAAAACAACATTCTGTTTCCCGTCAATTTGATGTTATTAACGTAAAAATATACTCTTATTTCAAATAAACTGCGAAGAGAAACTGACTAGGTTTATTATACTATTTTTAGAAAAGAATAGAATTGAATTGAATTGAATTGAATTGAATAAAATATAATAGAATTGAACACAGAAATTGACTGGAGTGCAGGGCTTGAACCTGCGACCTCCGGATTGCCGTTCCGGTGCTCTACCAACTGAGCTATCTAGCCCTATGTTGGCGGTTCCCCAAATTTATTAATATCTTTGTTCAGGGGGCGCTAGTCAGAAACCATGAACTTGATGATGCCATATATCACGTGGCCAGGAATTACACCCAAAGGTCACGACACTATAGCAACATTTGCTAGCAAAGTTTCCAATCTGGGAAATAGCGAACGGGGATTTCAGTCGGATCTGTTTTGTTTTTTGTCGTTTCCAGGAAGCTGCGATTTTGAGGACGGTATGTGCAGCTGGTTCAACAGCGACAACGACAATTTTGATTGGACGAGGACCGACGGGGAGACACCCAGTCACACGACCGGCCCGAAATTCGACCACACCACTATGACTGATAAAGGTGATTCTTGAGTTTTAAGCGGGGATCGCGTAGAATTACGAGGACTTGCGAGGACTTGCAGGGACTGGCAAGAACTGGCAGAGACTTGTGGGGACTTTTGATGACTTGTAAGGACTTGTGAAGACTTACAAGGACTTGTTAGGACTTTTAAGGACTTGTGAGGACTTGCAAGGACTTGCAATGACTTGTGAGGACTTGCGAGGACTTGCGAGGACTTGCAATGACTTGCGAGGACTTGCGAGGACTTGCAATGACTTGTGAGGACTTGCGAGGACTTGCAATGACTTGCAAGGACTTGCGAGGACTTGCAATGACTTGTGAGGACTTGCGAGGACTTGCAAGGACTTGCAAGGACTTGCGAGGACTTGCAATGACTTGTGAGGACTTGCGAGGACTTGCGAGGACTTGCAATGACTTGCGAGGACTTGCGAGGACTTGTGAGGACTTGCGAGGACTTGCAAGGACTTGTGGGGACTTGCAATGACTTGTGAGGACTTGCGAGGACTTGTAATGACTTGCGAGGACTTGCAATGACTTGCGAGGACTTGTGGGGACTTGCAATGACTTGTGAGGACTTGCGAGGACTTGTAATGACTTGCGAGGACTTGCGAGGACTTGTAATGACTTGCAAGGACTTGCAATGACTTGTGAGGACTTGTGAGGACTTGCAATGACTTGTTAGGACTTACGAGGACTTGTAATGACTTGCAATGACTTGTGAGGACTTGTGAGGACTTGCAATGACTTGTTAGGACTTTTAAGGACTTGTGAGGACTTGCAAGGACTTGCAAGAACTTGTGAGGACTTCTAAGACTTGCAAAGACTTGTAGGTACTCGCAAAGACTTGCGGGGACTTGCAAGGACTTGCGAGGACTGGCGGGGATTGGCAATGACTAAATTGTGATGAATTGAGGTAGCTTGTGATGAACTGTGAGGGCTCATGAGGACTTTCCGGGACTCGCAAACAAATTCTGAAGACTTGTGAGGACCTGTAATGAACTCGACTAGAACTAATCAATGCTATTATTGTTTCTGTTGATACCTGTGTGTATCCAGGATTCTACCTGTTCATCGAGTCTTCCAATTACTACAAGGACGCCTATGCAGACCTGGACAGCGAGCACTTCAACCCCATCGACCAAGCCTGCTTCCAATTCTGGTATCACATGCTCGGACAGGGTAAGGGTTAAAGGTCAAAGGTCATTTCTGTTGCACTTTTATAAACTTCAGGCCAAATGGTTTCTCCTACATCCAAAAAAATAATAATAATAAATACATGTGTACCGATGTTTATGCCGGTGCCCTGTTTTGGCTGGTTTCCCCAGGCATTGGCGAGCTGGGCGTGTACGTCCACGACGCTGTTGCGGACACAGCCACCGAGGTGTTGTCCATCAGCGGTAACCAAGGCGACGAGTGGCACACGGCCCAGGTGGACATCTCTAGCTCCCAGGTCTTCTATCTGATCCTGAGAGGGGTCGTAGGTCACAACTACACCAGCGACGTTGCCATTGACGACCTGAACGCCATCCCGAATGAACAGTGCATCAGTGAGTGTCATTTTTAGTTCGTTTATTTCTGCCGAGGATATCCGTTTTTAAACCAAAACTAATCTGCAATTTATCCTGGTATAAATGTAATTTTCAAATTGATTCATGAAAATTGATTCCTAAAATAAATTGAAAAAAGATATAACAAAATTAAGGTAAACAGAAAAATAAATTTAAAGAATACTCAAGAAGTCAACATCTTACTTTACATTCAAGGTATATTTACTAGATACCCTCAGAAATGACCCTAAAAATGTTATTTCTTTGTCCCGCACTCCCTCTCCCCTCTCCCTTTAACTTTTCTAAGATGACTCTGTTAACCAGTTCGCGCTGGATGACGTATATAAACGCAAAGTTTTCCCCCGATTCAAAACGGATGACGCATAAACGCGCCACGAGCAAAAATGTCTGTCAGCAGCGAGCAAGCAGCATGCAAAGCCGGAAATGCGTGGGTGTTCTTCCCGGTACCGTCGGCCTGAGCCCGCCTCGAATCGAGGTTCGTTAAAAATATTCCCGCGCGTCGGCTCGGTGATGTTTAAAATAATCCCGGCGCTAACTGGTTAATAATGAAAAAACATTTTCTCGCTGGACAGGAAACCACCTGAATTGCACGTTTGAGACGGACCTCTGCAGCTACATTCAGATCCCGTCACCGGACGACGATTTCGATTGGACAAGGAGATCGGGAAAGACCTCGAGCGAGAACACGGGGCCGGGCTACGACCACACCTACGGTGACAAGAATGGTAAAGTGCCGACACTATTTTTCATTTCTGAACTCTAATACAAATTTGTTGAACCGAACCAAAATCTAATGTGCATGGGGTCAATGTTGTATTAAACTTGCTGTATTTTTATGTATTTCTATGTATAGTTGTCAGTTTTTATGGTTTTGTTGGTGGCAAAATTATTTATTCAGAACCGTAAACCGTTTGACAGAAAATTCTCAAATCTAGTTGCATCACAAATTTGAAATAATCTCCAATTTGCTGACAATATTACAGCTACTTCTACGATTTGTAGCGCTGCCCAATTCGGCCTGGTTTGGGCATACCATGCCACATATTTCATTTTATTTTATCAATTTGTATGCAAATTTCCAACAATTTTTGGCTTGTACCTTCCAGGATACTACATGTACTTGGAAACGTCGCCCACTAGCATCGGCTCGGGCCACAAGGCCCAGCTGGCGTCGGCCGTCAACGAGCCCACGACCCGAATGGGCGGCTCCATGTGCCTGACGTGGTGGTATCACATGTACGGCCTGTCCATCAACCGGCTCAACGTGTACCTACGCCGCGGGGGTCAGGACACCAGGATCTGGACTCGGTACCAGACTCAGGGCAACCAGTGGCTCAAGGCCATGTACACGGTCACCTCCGAGAAATCCTGGCAGGTGAGCTTGGGTGCTAAGCGCGGTATTACCTTTGCTTAGCTTTTGACTTGTACTCTACTGGTTCTTGCTTTAGCTAACGAATCTGCTTGTACACGGTCACCTCTGAGAAATGCTAGCAGGTAAGCTGGGTGCTAAGCGCGGTATCACCTTTGCTTAGCTTTTGACTTGTACTCTACTGGTTCCTGCTTTAGCTAACGAATCTGCTTGTACATTGTCACCTCCGAGAAATCCTGGCAGGTGAGCTTGGGTGCTAAGCGCGGTATCACCTTTGCTTAGCTTTTGATTTGTACTCTACTGGTTCTTGCTTTAGCTAACGAATCTGCTTGTACACGGTCACCTCCGAGAAATCCTGGCAGGTAAGCTGGGTGCTAAGCGCGGTATCACTTTTGCTTAGCTTTTGATTTGTACTCTACCGGTTCTTGCTTTAGCTAACGAATCTGCTTGTACACGGTCACCTCCGAGAAATCTTTGCAGGTGAGTTTGGGTGCTAAGCGCGGTATCACCTTTGCTTAGCTTTTGATTTGTACTCTACCGGTTCTTGCTTTAGTTAACGAATCTGCTTGTACACGGTCACCCCCGAGAAATCCTGGCAGGTAAGCTTGGGTGCTAAGCGCGGTATTACCTTTGCTTAGCTTTTGACTGAAGGACTTGTAGGGACTTGTGATGCACTTGCAGGGACTCGAATACAACTCTGTTTCAAGGCAGTTTTGTTTTTTTGCATTGTTTGCTCCTTAGGTTATTTGGGAAGGTATAGCGGGCACCTCCTACTCCGGTGACATTGCCCTGGACGACATCTTGATCTATTACGGCCAATGCCCACCAACGAGTAAGCTAAATATTGGGTTTCATAGAGCCCTTTGTTATTTTCACACTGTCCTTGTTTTCACACGGAGTCTGTTGTTAAGAGCGAAAAACAAAGAAAAAAAATGGGATTTTATTTAAATTTGTAAATACGCCAAAGATGTTGTTTAGATACTCGAGTTGAACTTGGGAATTTGTATTTTTAAGTGGTGAGTTAATTCGAGTCTGAAAATTAAATCGGTCTTTTGAAGTGATTAAATGACTGGTCAATAGCAAAAAAATTATATGGGAAAAAAAAAAAAATCCCCTTTCCCTCCTTCCCCCAAACAAGTATATAAACCACCAATTAGTACAATTGACCAAGACCTTCATTGACAATTCGGGCGATTCACAATGCAGTGCGCCACCAAGCGTTTGACTCAAAAGAGCCACTTTTAAACTTTACGGTCGACTTCTTTCGTATATCATACTGTAGTGAAATATCTATTCTTCATTGTTCACGCGAGGTACAACACAAACATAAATGTATCCGGAAGCGTCGTTGATTAAAACATTGTTACTTGCAGAACAAAATTGGAACTTTAATCGTGCGCGTCCAAAAAGACGTAAAAACTGATGAGTTCATGCAAAATAAATACCGTTTTTCAAACTGATGCCGACTTTTTCCCATGATGCACTGCGGGTATAGCAGGATTTGCGCCTCCAACGGCAGCTTCTAGGTATTGTGAATCGCTCAAATTGGTCAATCTTGTTCAATCGTAAAAAAAAATAAAATCTATTCATCCCAATTTGTTTTCTCTTTATTTTATTTACAGGGGACTGCGAGTTTGAGACTGGAATGTGTTCCTGGACGCAGGACCCCAACGACGACTTTGATTGGCTGTGGTCGAGCGGGGACCAGCCACACGGCACCCAGCCACCAATTGACCACACTACGGAGACCAGTTCAGGTGAGTTTTGTCTTTTCGTTATAGCTTTCGTTTTCGTGTCTACTACACATGAATACAGAAACCTATCTACGATTTCATGGATCGCTGTCTGTCTGTTGTTGTGTCTGTCTGTATTTCGATTATCTTGAGAACCGGGCACTGTATGACGTTGAAAATCGGCAGGTGTATTGCTCAGGACCAAAGAATGTAAGTGTCAAGTGTGAAGTTGTTTGGATAGAGCAGTTCTCAAAAATTAAAGCTTTAGAAAAATGTACCCGCAAACACTCATTTTGCGATCTGCCCAGTTCTGTCTGATTTTACCAGAACGCCTCTCATTATGTAAGGTTCTGGAAAATTGAGACGAACTGGACAGAGGTTGAATTGAGGATTCTTATATATTAGAAAAGAGGATAGCATTCTCCTTACAATGCTGTTTCGTATTTTTTAATCGGACATTCCATTAACAAGTTATGGCTGTTTAAAGTTTACATTTACCAACAGGTCGCAAAAGTAAAATATTGAGAAAAAGGCCTTGGAAGTTTCGAGTTTTGTACATGTGAAATAGAAAAATGTCAATTGTTTTTCCTTAAAAACACTGTTATTCCAGTACTCTCTTACTATTTTTTTTAGAAATATGGTTTGTAGACATAAACAAAGACTACAAATATCAATAAATCTAAAAATTTGAAATAAATAACTACCATTCACTAATTTGCATTTTTCTCTTCTATAGCCTGTGCCCAGTTCTGTCTCATTTTGCCAGAACGCCTCTCATATGTCGGTTTCTTGATAAAAAGGCACTTTTATATAGCCCTTGAAATTTATTTTGCGATAGACAAATGTTTCATTCACAAATTCACACGGAAATGCTCCATAGAGTGGCCTGACACATTCTTTTCCAAATTGTTTTGTTTGAATTGTTCTTGAAATGACCATAAGCTTTAATATGTATTTTATGGTGAGCATATTTTTGTGTTCAATCTACCGACAGGAAAGTACGCTCTCGTTACGATGGCGAAGCCCCTGACTAAAGGAGACAAGGGACGTCTGCTCAGTCCGAAATACGACGACACGCGGGGCGAGTGCGTACGCTTCTGGTTTCACATGTTCGGAAACAACGTGGGGACGCTGCGCGTCATGGCGCGCGACCTGCAGACCAACTTAGACGGGCCTGTCGCGTGGGAAGAAAGCGGTGAGTCTTCTAAAAGGCCGGTTCAAACTCGGTGCGTAAGGGTACACAAACTTGTGACACCAGGGGCCAATTTCACGGAGCTGCTAAGCACAACAATTTGCTTAGCATGAAAATTCTTCCTTGGCAAAAACAGGGTTACGAACCAAATTTTCAGGTGATGTATATTGTTTGTGGCTGGTATTTAGCTGGTTTTTGCCTAGCATGAAAAGCACATGGAGTATTGGCTGGTAACCTGCTTTTACTGAGCAAGACTTTTTGTGCTAAGCAAATTGTTGTGCTTAGCAGCTCCATGAAATTGGCCCCAGCTCAATTGTTCGCAATGCGAACACATTTAAATTTAGGCAAAATTTTGCAGCGAATGATTCATGGTGTCAAATTCGCTTTGCATTCGTGGGAAGTTTCAACCGACCTTAAGACTTAAACAAATTCATCATCATCATCATATCGGTTACTATATTTTACACTAGACTCAAGGATTAATCCACATCAGTAGAACCCACTCCAGAGCTCTGGCTCGGTCCAGTGTTGGCAATTCTCACACTTACTCTCCAAGTGTCACGCTCCCTATCCTTCTTCACAACTTCCTTCCACGACATCTTTGGCCTACCACGTCTTCTCATACCAAAAATGCTACCTTGTGGAAACCTGAACATATTGGATACAAAGGGAGTGCATCCCCAGTAGAGTGACGCCCATCCCCAGTAGAGTGACGTCCATCCCCAGTAGAGTGACGCCCATCCCCAGTAGAGTGACGTGCATCCCCAGTAGAGTGACGTGCATCCCCAGTAGAGTGACGCCCATCTCCAGTAGAGTGACGTGCATCCCCAGTAGAGTGACGTCCATCCCCAGTAGAGTGACGTCCATCCCCAGTAGAGTGACGTCCATCCCCAGTAGAGTGACGCCCATCCCCAGTAGAGTGACGCCCATCCCCAGTAGAGTGACGCGCATCCCCAGTAGAGTGACGTCCATCCCCAGTAGAGTGACGTGCATCCCCAGTAGAGTGACGCCCATCTCCAGTAGAGTGACGTGCATCCCCAGTAGAGTGACGTCCATCCCCAGTAGAGTGACGTCCATCTCCAGTAGAGTGACGTCCATCCCCAGTAGAGTGACGCCCATCCCCAGTAGAGTGACGCGCATCCCCAGTAGAGTGACGTCCATCCCCAGTAGAGTGACGTGCATCCCAGTAGAGTGATGTGCATCCCCAGTAGAGTGACGTCCATCTCCAGTAGAGTGACGTGCATCCCCAGCAGAGTGACGTCCATCCCCTGTAGAGTGACCTGCATCCCCAGTAGAGTGACGTCCATCCCCAGTAGAGTGACCTGCATCCCCAGTAGAGTGACGTCCATCCCCAGTAGAGTGACGTCCATCCCCAGTAGAGTGACGTCCATCCCCAGTAGAGTGACCTGCATCCCCAGTAGAGTGACGTCCATCCCCAGTAGAGTGACCTGCATCCCCAGTAGAGTGACGTCCATCCCCAGTAGAGTGACCTGATTCCCCAGTAGAGTGACGTCCATCTCCAGTAGAGTGACGTCCATCTCCAGTAGAGTGACGTGCATCCCCAGTAGAGTGACGTGCATCCCCAGTAGAGTGACGTGCATCCCCAGTAGAGTGACGTCCATCCCAAGTAGAGTGACGTGCATCCCCAGTAGAGTGACGTGCATCCCCAGTAGAGTGACGCCCATCCCCAGTAGAGTGACGTGCATCCCCAGTAGAGTGACGTGCATCCCCAGTAGAGTGACGTGCATCCCCAGTAGAGTGACGTGCATCCCCAGTAGAGTGACGTGCATCCCCAGTAGAGTGACGTGCATCCCCAGTAGAGTGACGTCCATCCCCAGTAGAGTGACGTGCATCCCCAGTAGAGTGACGTGCATCCCCAGTAGAGTGACGCCCATCCCCAGTAGAGTGACGCGCATCCCCAGTAGAGTGACGTGCATCCCCAGTAGAGTGACGTGCATCCCCAGTAGAGTGACGTGCATCCCCAGTAGAGTGACACCCATCCCCAGTAGAGTGACGTCCATCCCCAGTAGAGTGATGCCCATCCCCAGTAGAGTGACGTCCATCCCCAGTAGAGTGATGCCCATCCCCATTAGAGTGACGTGCATCCCCAGTAGAGTGACGTCCATCCCCAGTAGAGTGACGTGCATCCCCAGTAGAGTGACGTGCATCCCCAGTAGAGTGACGTGCATCCCCAGTAGAGTGACGTGCATCCCCAGTAGAGTGACGTCCATCCCCAGTAGAGTGACGTGCATCCCCAGTAGAGTGACGTGCATCCCCAGTAGAGTGACGTGCATCCCCAGTAGAGTGACGTCCATCCCCAGTAGAGTGATGCCCATCCCCATTAGAGTGACGTGCATCCCCAGTAGAGTGACGTCCATCCCCAGTAGAGTGACGTGCATCCCCAGTAGAGTGACGTGCATCCCCAGTAGAGTGACGTGCATCCCCAGTAGAGTGACGTGCATCCCCAGTAGAGTGACGTCCATCCCCAGTAGAGTGACGTGCATCCCCAGTAGAGTGACGTGCATCCCCAGTAGAGTGACGTCCATCTCCAGTAGAGTGACGTCCATCCCCAGTAGAGTGACGTCCATCCCCAGTAGAGTGACGTCCATCCCCAGTAGAGTGACGTCCATCTCCAGTAGAGTGACGTCCATCCCCAGTAGAGTGACGTGCATCCCCAGTAGAGTGACGTGCATCCCCAGTAGAGTGACGTCCATCTCCAGTAGAGTGACGTGCATCCCCAGTAGAGTTCTCACACTTACTCTCCAAGTGTCATGATCCAAGGGGTCTATGAAAACCCAATCCACATGTTAGTCCAGGCGGGATTGGAAACCGGGTCACAGCATTGGAAGGCGAGGAAAATACCACTATGCCACTATTAAAAAACCACCTCAAAATACCTCAACAAACCAAGTCGGAATCCTTTCTAATTTGACATCACTAGCCAATCAGTTTCTCTGCGTAGATTTCTCGACTGTTTTTTTTTCCTACGCTCTGTTATTTTCTTCTTCTCACAGGTCACCAGGAGAACAAATGGCGGTTCGCTCAGGCGACAGTCTCGGCCGGCCATCCTTACAAAGTGGTCTTCGAAGCTGAGGTGGGCTCCAATTCCAACGCCGATATCGCCATCGACGACGTGGACATCGTCGACGGGAAATGCTCACGACAAGGTAATCATTATAACGAAAGTCTTTGGGACAAAACCAAAAATGACAAACAAAACAACCTGACAAACGGCCAAACCCGTTCGACGAGTCCAGAAAGGCAAAAGTCTTGATGTCAAACAGTGAGAAAAACAGATGCACGCACCTTCCATACATACTGTGGACACTCCGTTGTCCTCGTGTAGTTAAACAAATGTTGCCCAAATACTCATTTTTCTAACATCCAGATAATTGTTTCAACCCCCAAATTTAGATTCTGGGTCCCCGAGGTGTTCCCCTTCATTTTTCTGCACCCTTGTCCCATTTCCCCCACTAATGTTTGGGAAGACGTTCCATATATTTTGTACACGAATCTCAATCGTGAACAATTGTCAATCGTGGACCCTATATTGTCCTCGATTGTTTATCATACACTATTTGAATATGTATACATAGTGACAAAACCTCTCACAGCAAAGTTATTAAAATATGGCACCGACTCTAAACAAACAAAACCTTGAGAACCACGACTTTAGTGATTCGCTGATTCGCCCGATCTATGGCGGATGCTCAATTTTTGAGCACTTCCTGCTTAACACCCCTCGTGGAGAACATCGACTACTGCACAGTAAACGCAATAGTACGGCAAAATATATAATAGTATTATGTAATATGACCTACTTTGGAAAGGTTACTGCGACTTTGAGGACGATTTGTGCGGTTGGAACAACGAGGACTCATTGGATTCTCTGGATTGGCTGCGATCGAAGGGAAGCACTCCAAGCTCCTACACTGGGCCCACCGTGGATCACACTACCAACTCGATATACGGTAAGAAACATTTACAATTGCAAGGACAGTGACAATGACAGTAACAGTGACCATATGTGATAAAAAGAAGCCACTCCAAGCTCCTACACTGGGCCCACCGTGGACCACACAACCAACTCTATATACGGTAAGGAACATTTACAATTGCAATGACAGTGACAATGACAGTAAAAGTACTCCAAGCCTACACTGGCCTATCCATGGACCGCTCAATGAACTCTGTGGACGGTAATAAACAGTTGAAATGACAATGACAATGGCAGGTGGCAATCACAATGACAGTTGACATTGACAGATGACAGAAATAGTGACTGGCCTCGATCAAAAGAAGAATCCAAGTGCTGACACCGGGCCATCTTCGGACCATACCACCAACTCTAAACACGACAGTGACGTGTCACAATTCTGACGTGACAAATTGTCATTGATGTGTTAACCCTCTGTTTAATTATCCTCTGTTTGGATCTCAGGTTTCTACGTCTTTGTAGAGATGTCCAGTGACGTGTCACAATTCTGACGTGACAAATTGTCATTGATGTGTTAACCCTCTGTTTAATTATCCTCTGTTTGGATCTCAGGTTTCTACGTCTTTGTAGAGATGTCCAGTGACGTGTCACAATTCTGACGTGACAAATTGTCATTGATGTGTTAACCCTCTGTTTAATTATCCTCTGTTTGGATCTCAGGTTTCTACGTCTTTGTAGAGATGTCCAGTGACGTGTCACAATTCTGACGTGACAAATTGTCATTGATGTGTTAACCCTCTGTTTAATTATCCTCTGTTTGGATCTCAGGTTTCTACGTCTTTGTGGAGATGTCCAGTGCACCTATCAACAGCAAAGCCTGGCTGGTCAGCGAGTACCTGAAGGCCACCAACGGAGCTTGTCTGATCTTCTGGTATCACAAGAAGGGCCAGCGTAAGTTTACTTTCTCTGGATCGCAACTATTCTGATTTGATATGATTTCATTGATATGATTTTATTGATAGGATTTCATTGATATGATTTGATTTGATTTGATTTGATTTGATTTGATTTTGATCGATTTCATTTCATTGTGATTTGATTGATTTTGGTGCATTTGTCTGATTTTCACTCATTTGGCTCATTTGGCTGAATTTGTCGGATTTGGCTGATTTGATTGATAGACTCGGGTGACTTGAATGTGCATTATCTGGATGATGCCGGCTTCACGACCAAACAGATGACCATCAGCGGTAACCAAGGCGACCAGTGGCTGCAGGGTCAGCACGACATGTCCAGCGACACGGACTTCAGGGTAAAGTTCACTTTAACCAGTTCGCGCTGTGGTCGTAAAATGGTCCGTAAGAAAATGGCGCAGCTACGCAGCTTTTTCGTTGCCTAACGGATCGCTCTATTGGATGCTTTATTTCCAGGTCGTCTTCGAGGCTGTGTGCGACGGATGGCAGGGAGACATTGCGTTGGACGACGTCGACATAGAACCGGTATCCTGCTTCGCTGGTCTTCCGTCACCCTCCACCCCAGCGCCAAGTAAGTCCCCACCACAGTTCCCCCTGACGACAAACAAACAGACCCTTAAACCCTAAACCATCTGAGGTATTTTGGCAAAATATCTGCATCATTTGTCAAAGTGACAACCCTGCCCAGTGCTGGAAGATCCATCAGGTCAAAATTCGCAAGGCAAAACAGCTTCCAATTCTTCGGTCACCCAACGCAGCAGAATCCATCTCTGGCATTATTGTTCAATGGGGATTAGCTCTCACAGTCTTAAGACTGTGGTCGTTTATGCGCTGGCATTGACAGCTTAATACATCAAAGTGAACCAGATTTGTTGACCTGATGCACTGCACTGCATCTGTCAGGGTTAGAATTAATGGGATCATATACCATCTTTTTGCAACTTTAAGCTTCTGATTTTCAACAGGGTATCTAAATAGTGAACTATTAAAAAAATCTTTAAAATTTGTATTTTCGCTTTTTTTTATGCCATCTCCCAAAAAGTGATACATAAAAAATAATAAATTAACGGGCGTCTTAAACTACATGATTATCTTTGATTACCAAACCCCTCACAATACACTTGTTCTTTTCTTTATAAAAAAGTGATGGATTGCACATTCGAGAACGATATCTGCGGCTACGTTCAAATGAAGGATGACAATTTGGATTGGAAAAGATTCAAAGGCTCCACCAGTAGCTCGGACACGGGACCGTCTCACGATCACACCACGGGCAAAGGTAGTTTAACAAATTATTCTCATTTCCGAGGGGTTCAAATTGCGACTTCCACTAATTTTTGGAGGTGCTGATGAGCGAGTAAACTTGTTGAGCAAAACTTGTTACTGCTGAGCTGTGATATAAGTTGTCAAGGGTGGCCCAGTTTGTAAGGTCGATAAGATTTAGGGTTATTATTATTATTATTTTCTTTCTGGTAAATGAAACCAAGAATCCCTTTTTGTAGCTCGTAAGCCTGAAGAAACCTGCAGAGAGAAGACAATGAGAAGAAGGTACAGTTTTAGAGAGGGGAGGAAAACCCCGGAAGAATATCCTGGGAAAAACCCACAGAATCAGGTAGGGACTGAAAACTCAATCCACATGTTATTGGCCCAGGCTGGATTCGAACCCAGGTCACAGCGATGGAAGGCGAGGAAAGAACCGCTGCGCAAACTTGACTCTCCAAGTTCCAAGACTCAGTCGACAACTTCTCCCTGTTTTTCTTTTACCCCGAAGGATATTACATGTACCTGGAGACCTCCTCCCCGCAGACCAAGGGCGATAAGTGTCGCATTCGCTCTCCGGGCCAGAACCCCACCCCGGGACGCTGCCTTCAGTTCTGGTACCACATGTACGGCCCGTCAGTGGACCGGCTCAACGTGTACCTGCGAGACGACAAGGGCAAGGACCAGTTGATCTTCACCAAGTACGGAACGCAGGGCAACCAGTGGATCCGGGGGCAGAAGGAGATCAAGGCGGATACGCTGTGGTCGGTAAGTAGTCCGGTTCCCAGACCAAATAATTCTGACTATTCTGAGGAATTGTTAGGTCCAGTAGCCGCCAATGTCGCGTGACGCAAAACGGGCAAAAAGCTGTCCGATTATTTTTTAACAAAACTCGATCCGAGGCTGGTTCAGGCCGATAGTATCAGGAAGCACACCCACGCATTTCAGGCCTTGCTCGCTGCTGACAGACATTTCCGGCCTTGCTCGTGGCATGTTTATGCGTCATCAGTATTGAATCTGGGGAAAACTTTGCGTTTATATACGTCCTCCAGCGTGAACTGGTTAAAGGTCAAGTACTGAGGTCAACACATTTTTTATAATTTGTTTTCTTCCAAATAGGTGGTTTTTGAAGCGGTCGTTGGATCGACGTATATGGGAGATATAGCTATTGATGACATATCTCTGGACACGAAACCCTGTGTGGACTCGTGTAAGTTTTCTCTATTTTGTTGGAGTCAAATAAAGGCTTTCTTCTATTGTTCTTACCTAAATGTTTGCTACATGTTGTAACACATTGCCTGTCATAGGTAATAGTTAACTCTGTATTTGTTCTTTTTTAAATTTAGCTGTCTGTGATTTTGAGATCGATTTGTGCGGTTGGACCCACGACTCCACGGCCGATTACGAGTGGAAGCGTGACTTTGGGGGCACGCCCTCAACGGGCACTGGTCCCAGCAGCGACCACTCTACAGGAACCAACACGGGTCAGTGGAAGCGATTGGGGCAAAGTGTCTGGCTCATGGACATCAATTTCCCAGATATTGAGACCAATGAGCCTCAGTGCCTTTTTTATTTGTACCAAACATCGACCAGACAGTATTGTTGCAGTCGAGTCAAGTCAAGTCGAGTCATTCACCCATCGGGACTCGAGTCGAGTTGCCAAAATTGTGACTTCAATCGGACTTGGCTCGAGTCAATGATTCAAGTCATTGCAACTCTGGTTCCAGGTTCAGTTCCAACCCTGGCTTATTTTTTTTTTATTCTCGTTCCTATCATCTCCCCCTTTAGGTTACTACGTCTTCCTGGAGACTTCCGCCCCCAAGACGCCCGGCCAGACGGCCCGCCTTCTCAGCCCTGTCTTTGATGACACGTACGGGGAGTGTCTTCACTTGTGGTATCACATGTACGGCCAAAACATCGGAGGGTTTAATGTCTACGGCTACGACACCGTCACCAACGCCAAGACAAGCGTCTTTTCTCTCTCCGGTAAAAAATGTCAACATTTTACCATTCTTTTCTTCTTCAATTGTTTAGATTTGGGAATTTTGTTTTTAAAAAGGGGAGGTTAAACTGTACTGTTGAGGTTTGTATTTGTTAACTTTCATAACTAGATAAAAAACAAGCAATAAAAAATGTTGTTGGTTTGGGATGATACATTCTCTCGTAGGTGACCAAGGCAACGAGTGGCGTTTCACCCAGCTCACCTTCAGCGCTCCGCACGACTACCAGATTATCGTTGAAGGGGTCAGGGGTCAGGGCTGGCAGGGCGATATCGCTATTGACGACATCCTGCTTACCACTGGAGCCTGTCCCCGCGCTGGTAAGGCAAATCTTGCTTACTTGGAAACAGAAATCTGCTAAGCGAAGAGAGAAATTGATTTATTAAACAAAAACAGGTTACCGGCCGAAATGCCATGCCTTTTCCACTGCTGGCGACCGGTTCTCGGCTTACTTATGGTTATTTATAATCCTGGCGCGAACTGTTTAATCTTACTTTGATAAGCGTTTTGCCCAACTGTAACTTCTCAGGGTTCTGCGACTTTGAGCGCGACCTGTGCGGATGGACGAACGCCGACTCCGGCGACCAGTGGGACTGGCTCCGGACCAAAGGAGCGTCGCCAAGCATATACACGGGCCCGACTACAGACCACACCACCAACTCCGACAGCGGTGAGTCTTCGGCCAAGAATATCGACTTGTGATTGACTTTTGGTTAGATTTTAGTTCAGTTGTATCGTTGACATGTGATGATTTTTTTTTAATTAACCAGAGTTGTAGTCGAGTACTTTTTTGAGTAACAGCTTTAACTACCGACCAATTTTATCAACTGTAAGCAAACAAATTTGCTTAGCACAAACAAGTCTTGCTCAGTAAAAGCAGGTTACCAGACAAAACTTCATGTGCTTTTCATACTAAGCAAAAACCAGCTGATTACAAGTCACAAACAGTATACATCACCTGAACATTTGGTTTGTCACCCTGCTCATGCTATAAAGCAAAATGTTTCACTTACATGTTTTTGCTGACTGGGGTCTGACTAGGGTCTGACTAGTGGCCAGGGATGTAGTCGAGTCCATCACAAGTCCCTGCAAGTCTCTGCAAGTCCCTGCAAGTCCATCACAAGTCCTCCAGTTCCAATTCAAATCACAAGCTATTCAAATCAGCTTTGACAAAAGCATTCCTTTGTCATTGTTCATCCAGTTACTTGTGACTGCCTTTATGAAGGGACTTGTGACTGGCTTCACGAAAGGACTTGTGAAAGGACTTGCAGGGACTCGACTACAACCCTGCTAGTGGCTAACTAGTGGCTGACAAGTGGCTGACTAGTGGCTAACTAGTGGCTGGCTAGCGGCTGGCTAGTGACTGACTAGTGACTGACTTGACTGACATTTGTTATCATGTGTATGAACCTGTATCACCGTCTTTCCAGGCTTCTACATTTACTTCGAGACTTCCTTCTCCGGTATGAAGGACAAGGACAAGGCCATCCTGAACAGTCAGCACCTGCCGATCGCCTCGACGGGTTCCTGCTTCTCCCTATGGTACCACATGTATGGCAACGGTAAATTGCCCCCAAATTGTTTCCTTGCCTCCCAAATTGTTTTCTCAGATGCTCAAGATATAAAGAAAGCTTCTTGACAAACAACCTGATGAAGTTTTTTTAACTCAGTGGATGCTGCAAAGTCTGAGAAAACAATATTCAAAGATTTCAATTTCAATTCAAAAATTAGCTGTCCAGTCACAATTTGAATTGCGACCACAATCTGCGTTCAGGGCGCGTTCTCAGCCAGCGGATTGCAGCTACTCACTTGTTGCGCACCGAACAGACCAGTAGTAGCGCCAACACGTGCGCTGCGCGTCGTTCAAACACTTCACTTGGAAATTTCCAAATGTGCGTCTAGAATGAAAAATTAATCTGGCACCATCCCATTCAACAGTTCATAATTTATGAAAATACATTCAGGGAGCACGACCAAAATGGCTTCCTCGTGATTAAGGTCAATTGCGTCAGTTTGTCATGCCTGTATTTAATCGTTGAAGGTATCGGGACATTGACTGTTTACACCGAGGACAACAAGAGTTCCAAGAAATCGGTGTGGTCGTTGAGCGGTAACCAGGGCAACCTCTGGCAGTTCAAGCAAATCCAGCTGCCCAGCGATGTGGAGTACCAGGTATGGTGGGGAACCGGGGAAACTGTGGATTCCATGCCCACGCTGCGACCCAACTCCATTTATGTTTTGTACCCGAATCTCGATCGCGGACATTTTGTCAATCGTGGACCCCATTGTCCTCTTTTTGTTCAACATCCACTTCTTAAATATGTATAAATGTTTGGCAATCGTGGACATAATTTTTTTAATATTATTATTATTATTATTATTAATTCTTTCTGGTAATGAAACCAAGGATCCCTCAAAGGATCCGTAGGCACTGTAGCTCGTAAGCCTGAAGAAACCTGCAGAAAGAAGACAATGAGAAGAGGTACAGTTTTTTTGAGGTGGGAGGAAAACCCTAGAAACTATCCTGGGGAAAACCCACGGGATCAGGCAGGGACTGAAAACCCAATCCACATATTGGCCCAGGCCGGATTCGAACCCGGGCACTAGCGGTGGAAGGCGAGGAAAGAACCGCTACGCCAACCTGACTCCCCTAACATCTAAACTGGATCCTTGTCATTCGATTGATGGAAATTAGTCGCGTGGCATTAAATGATTTGCCCCCATTTCATTGGCAAATGTCGCAGGTGCTGTTGGAAGCCACTTACGCCAACAGCTGGCAAGGCGACATTGCTCTGGACGACATCGACATAGAACCAACACCGTGTATCTTTGCCCCGACAGTGCCGCCTACTACGCCCGGACCGCCCACTCATGGTAACTCAGAGTACCCACGATACCCAGGCCGGTATTCGAGTCCTCACACCTCGAGTGCCGAGTCCGAATTCCTCGTTCTGAGGTCACGCAAAGTTGCGTCCTCCTTAAAAAAAAAAAAGAAGAGCACCTTTCACAAGTACTTTCATAAAGCCAGTTACACGCAACTGGATGAACAGTCAAAACTCATTTTAAAGAGCTTTCTGATTTGAAACTGGAAGACTTGTGATAGACTTGGAGGGACTTGTGATAGACTTGTGATAGACTTGGGGGTACTTGTGATAGACTTGGGGGTACTTGTGATAGACTTGGGGGGACTTGTGATAGACTTGGGGGGGACTTGTGATGGACTTGACTATTTCCTTCCTTTTATATCTTGCGATACCTTCTACCCTAATCCTTCTCTGATTCCCAGCACCCAGCCAGTATGACTGCAACTTTGAGCCGGGCTGGTGCCAGTGGAAGCACGCCACCACGGGAGACTTCAAGTGGACCCGGCGAAAGGGCAAGACAGGCTCAGTCGGCACTGGGCCGGAGTTTGACCACACCACGGGCACGGCTAACGGTACGAGAAACCAGGTTCAGTAGTTAACCCTTACCCCCCTAGGCTCTCGCATTAGAAAGCATACTAAACCTAACAAACTTCAACAGCTCACACAGGTTGGTTCAGTAGTTATTAACCCTAACCTCCTAGGATCTCGCACTAGAAAGCATACCAAACCTTTCTCATGAAATGTTTGAACACACGTTCATCCCCCGAGCAGGCTACTACGTCTACATCGAGGTCTCTGGCCAGACCACCGGTGCCAAGGCTCACATGACTTCCCCCGACCTGACCTCTGCGACGCTGGGCAAGTGCGTGCGCTTCTGGTACCACATGTTCGGCCCCAACATCAACAAGCTGAACGTGCTGCGGCGCGAGAACGGCGCCGATACCGTGGAGTGGACGCGCAAGGGAGACCAGGGACCAGAGTGGAAGCAGGGACAGGTCTTCATCGACGGATCGTATGCCGTGAGTATACCTTCTCATCACGGACGCAAGTTTGGGTGCCAGATTGAATTTTTTTCCCACAGCAAATTCACAAAGTTTATCACGTTTCAACTCTTCTCGGGTCAATGCGATTTTGCTATTGCGAGTATCGTGACGTTGGGCGTGATCTTTTGCCTCATGGCAATTATAGGTTTGTGGCTTCTGACTATAGCGCCCTCGAACAAATTGACTAATTTGAGGAACCTCTAAAATAGGGCTGGATAGCTTCGTTGGTAGTGCACTAAGAAGGTCGGTGGTTCAAACCCCACTCCAGTCAATTTCTCAGTTTTTTTCAAAATTACATTTCAACTTTGGCGGATTTCGGAAGTGAATTCTTCACGACGTCAAATTTGCCAAAATAGGGCTGGGTAGCTCCGTTGGTAGTGAACTGGAAGCGCAATCCGGAGGTCAGTGGTTCAAACCCTGCCTCTAGGTAATTTCTTGGTATTTTCAAAATTACCTTTCAACTTTGGCAGTTTTCAGAAATGAATTCTTCACGACGTCAAATTGGCATGAATTAGTAATCTCATCAACATGAGACCCTATTTGCCTTTTTTTTGTTGCCTTTAGGTCATCTTTGAAGGGGTGCGTGGCAGCTCCTACAGGGGCGACATCTCTCTGGACGACATTGAGGTTTTCAACGGCGCCTGTCCCGTCATGTGTAAGTCAAAATGATCCGCGGCTGCGGCTATATTAGTGATAATTCATTTGCAAAACCATAGCCACAGTCCTAGCCATAAAATGTCACTGGGAAAGGACTATCAAAATTCACATTCTGGTATAAATTCTGTATTATCACATTTTGATGTTTTGGGAAAAAATAGATGGTACTTGGGCCCAGCACCCTCTATTGGTAAAAAGTGACCATTGACAGGCAAATTAAAACTTACAATTTTACTCGTTTTTTGTTTGCAAAAACAGTGACGTGTGATTTTGAGCACGGCAATTGCGGTTTCGCCCAGGACAAAACGGACGACTTTGATTGGACGATGGGAACTGGCGCCACGGCGACGCCGGGTACAGGACCCCCCAATGACCACACCTACCAGACCGCTCAAGGTAGGCGGGACGCCAAACCCTGGGGTCCATTTCACGGAGCTGCTACAAGCACACAAATTTGCTAAGCATTAAAAACAGTCTTGCTAAGTAAAAACAGGTTACCAGCCAAAACTCAATGTGCTTTTTATGCTAAACAAAAAATACCATTAACATTTCTTGGTATGTTAAAATCTCAGACCTCCTTGAAAACTGGGTGGGACATTTTAGATCTTAATGCCCTAATTTTAAGTTAGGTATATGTTTGAAAGCTTTTTTTAAGTAAAAAAAAACAAACAAAAAACACAATTTCTTGTTAGTTTTTTTTAAATGTATTTATTTATTTATTTGATATTATTATTATTATTATTATTTTTTAAATATTTTTGTGGGGGTGTACTTCCATTTCACCATTACCAAGATGCACTTGTCCTCTGCAAAATGTTCAACAAACTACGATTTTGTTTTCCAAAAAATTCCAGGCCACTACATGTACATCGAAGTGACCGGCCAGCAGAACAACGACGTCGCCCGGATCCGGTCGCCAGAATACCCGGCGACCTTCGGCACGTGCATGACCTTCTGGTATTACATGGTGGGTGTGAACGTCAACTCCCTGAAGATCTACGTAGAGGTCAAGGGAAACAAGGGCAGCGTGGTGTGGTCCCGCTCCTCCAACCCTTTCGCCTACTGGCTGGTCGGCGAAGTACCCATCGAATCGGCGTATCCCTACCGGGTAAGCAGAGTTGTATTCGAGTCCTTGCACAAGTCCTTGCAAAAGTCCCTTCACAAGTCCAATCACAAGTCCAGTCACAAGTCCAATCACAAGTCCCTTCACAGGTCCAGTCACAAGTCCAGTCATAAAGCCAGTCGCAAGTAACTGGTTGAACAATGACAAAGGAATGCTTTTGTCAAAGCTCACTTGAATAGCTTGTGATTTGAATTGGAACTGGAGGACTTGTGATGGACTTGCAGGGACTTACAGGGACTTGTGATGGACTTGACTACATCCATGCAGGTAAGTAGTCTAATTATCATACGTTGGTTTAAAGGTAGGATGCACCATTGGTAATTGTTTTGAATTATCATGAATGGGTGGATTTGGGTGGTTGTATTTTATAGTAAATATTGTTTATTAGACTGACCTGTCAAAATTTTTACAATTGTGGATGTTAAGAAAAGCAAGAAAAACAGCGTTCGTTTTCAACCGGCGTCGGGCAGTGGTTCCCATGTTGTTCTAGTAATTTTTGCGATCGCAAATTGGAGCAATTACTGGATATCTAGCGCAATCATTTTGCTGAATGCCTAGAATTATTATTCACTTTCAAATAAGTAAAATATTTCTTAATAATTTGGTAGTGAAACAAACCGATATATCTGCAAATGGTGTATTCTACCTTTAAAGGTATCTCACTTTCAAATTCTTCCCTCGTCAAGATTATGTTTGAGGGTCTCGCCGGCACTGGCCCCTACGGCGACATCGCCATCGACGACATCGACATGACGGGCAGCCAGTGCAACCGGCCGGGCACCTGCGACTTTGAGGACGGCTACTGCCTGTACACCAACATCGATATCGACGATATGGATTGGATCATTAACAAAGGGGACACGGACAGCTTCAACACGGGGCCCGACGTGGACCACACCCTGGGCACCAAGTACGGGTACTACGCCTACATCGAGACGTCGAGTCCCTCTGTCAAGGATGATTTTGCCTACTTGCAGTCGGAGACATTGCAGCGCGATGACATGTGTCTCAGCTTTTGGTACCACATGAAGGGAAATAGCATAGGTAATGTGGAGACTGTGTACAGCTGCTTGTAGTGGTAGAGTTTAGAACTATTGACTGCTTGCAGTGATATAATATACAACTATTGACTGCTTGCAGTGGTATAATATACAACTATTGACTGCTTGCAGTGGTATAATATAAAACTATTGACTGCTTGCATCCCCCATCCCCAGTAGAGTGACGTCCATCCCCCATCTCCAGTAGAGTGACGTCAATCCCCCATCCCCAGTAGAGTGACGTCCACCCCCCCCATCCCCAGTAGAGTGACGTCCATCCCCCATCCCCAGTAGAGTGACGTCCATCCCCCATCCCCAGTAGAGTGACGTCCATCCCCCATCCCCAGTAGAGTGACGTCCATCCCCCATCCCCAGTAGAGTGACGTCCATCCCCCATCCCCAGTAGAGTGACGTCCATCCCCCATCCCCAGTAGAGTGACGTCCATCCCCCATCCCCAGTAGAGTGACGTCCATCCCCCATCCCCAGTAGAGTGACGTCCATCCCCCATCCCCAGTAGAGTGACGTCCATCCCCCATCCCCAGTAGAGTGACGTCCATCCCCCATCCCCAGTATAGTGACGTCCATCCCCCATCCCCAGTAGAGTGACGTCCATCCCCTATCCCCAGTAGAGTGACGTCCATCCCCCATCCCCAGTAGAGTGACGTCCACCCCCATCCCCAGTAGAGTGACGTCCATCCCCCATCCCCAGTATAGTGACGTCCATCCCCCATCCCCAGTAGAGTGACGTCCCCCCCCTATCCCCAGTAGAGTGACGTCCATTCCCATCCCCAGTAGAGTGACGTCCACCCCCCATCCCCAGTAGAGTGACGTCCATCCCCTATCCCCAGTAGAGTGACGTTCATCCCCCATCCCCAGTAGAGTGACGTCCATCCCCCATCCCCAGTAGAGTGACGTCCACCCCCCCCATCCCCAGTAGAGTGACGTCCATCCCCCATCCCCAGTAGAGTGACGTCCATCCCCCATCCCCAGTAGAGTGACGTCCACCCCCCCCACCCCCCCCCCCCCCCCCCATCCCCAGTAGAGTGACGTCCATCCCCCATCCCAAATTTAAACAAAAATCCTCTCATTTTTGTTCAATCAGGCTCGTTGATCGTCTGGCAACAGAGCAACATCTTGCATCCGAGCTACTGGACAAATCTGTGGAGCCAGACCAATGAGCAGGGGCCGAGCTGGCTGCATGCACTGGTGAACGTTCCCAAGCCGTCGACCGTCTACGAGGTCAGTCGGGCATGCCGATTGGTCAACTGACCACATATACAACTTGCAATGTTCATACTTGTGTCCATTCAAATTCCTCCACAGATATCAGACCACATTTTCTTTTTTAACAATTTGTTTACTAACTCCACCCATCATGATTGAGAGTTGGTATCCCATTGGTCAACTGACCACATATTTGCATAATTTTGAATATTCATGAGTTCATACTTGTGCCCATTCAAATTCCTCCACAGATATCAGACCACATTTTCCTTTTTAACAATTTGTTTACTAACTCCACCCATCATTGAGAGTTAGTATCCCATTGGTCAATGAATATTCATGAGTTCATACTTGTGCCTATGCAAATTCCTCCACAGATATCAGACCACATTTTTCTTGTTAACGCTTTGTTTACCAAGACCCACCCATCACTGAGAGTTGGTATCCCATTGGTCAACTGACCCCCAGATTTGCATGATTTTGAATATTCATGAGTTCACGCACACACACACACCGGTATCCACTCCGGCAATTTTACCGGCAGATCGTCTTCCAAGCCATCAAGGGCTCTAGTTACCAAGGTGACATCGCCATCGACGACGTCCAGATGTACAAGGGTCTGTGCACGCCCGCGACGCCGGCCCCGCCCTGCCAATTCACCTGCGCCAACGGGAAGTGCCTGGTGGTGAAGGAGCAAGTGTGCAACTTTGTCGACGATTGCGGAGATCGTTCAGATGAGACCAAATGTGGTGGGTGTTTATGCTCTTTCGTCATTTTTTTGTTTTGTTTAAGGTAATGCAGGATGAGTAAAAAAGAAGTTCCTAAAACTTGATAAAAAATTATTTAAATTATTTCCCGAAATATTTTGGTTAAAAAAACCTAAAATATAAACGTGAAGAAGCATCTAATTGTTGGTCTACTTTGAGCCGAATTAATGAATAAGGTTAAAACTGCTGCAAACTGCTTACTGAGGGGTAGGAAGAGGGTAGTGGAAGAACCAACAAAGAGAAGAGGGTAGTGGAAGAACCAACAAAGGGAAAATAAGACTAGGAGGGAATAAAAGAGCAGGTCAGAGTAGGTAGAATCAAAGACCCTGAAATATACAAATCAAATCTTATCAAGATCTTCTTCAGAGACAAAATGGCTGTGTACATGAAATAGGGGATAGATTTGGACAAATTTAGGAAAATTTGAGTTAATACAATCAACTATTCAAACCAATCATTGTTGTCGATCTTGTCAATGTAAGTGTACATCTAACCAACATGAAAACAAAATGTTCATTTTTTCTTTGGGTTTTTTTTTTGTTCGCAAGGAACTTGCCAATTTGAAAACGGCAACTGCGGTTGGGCCGACACCAGCATCGGATCCTACAAGTGGGAGATGGGCACCGGGGCCACGCCCACCACCAACACTGGCCCTACGACGGACCACACCCTGAACACTGCCGCAGGTTAGAGAAAAAAACCACACCCGGATTTTCGTCATTGTCATTAATTACATGTGTGCATAATTTATATACAATCGGAATATGCAAAATAAAATTTTGCCCAAATAGGATGTGCGCGCATCCTATTATGTTCAAATTTGGGGAGATTGTAGATTAATAGTTCGTAATTAAGAAAAACCAAAAATTTCAAAATGGTAAAATTCACTCTGAAATGCCTTCAAGAGTTCTAGCCTCCACCTAGTTGTGGGGACAGGTTCTTTTGTTTGGAAAAAAACAGACCGAGTAGTGGGGACATTTTCGGGTCCCCATAGCGCGTTATAGGTCTTCAGTCAAGGTAGAACAAGGTAAAATTGGGTTATGGGTATAATGAAAGAGAATGTAGAAGGAGACAAATTAGGGTGATGTTGAAAATGTAGGAATGTTAGAGTGTTCTGAGTTTGAGATTAGAGAGATTTCGCTTAGCACACAAACCCTATGGATTGTCCCTATAACGCGATGTATGAAAAGATTTGATGTACATTGTAATAAAACACTTTGTGCAACTTTGTCAAGGTGTCGTTGGAATAGGTAAAAGGCCTAATCTAATAGGCCTGTTGGGTTTTTGGTGGTTTTTTGTTGCCATTCCAGGTCACTACATGTTTGTGAACGCCAACTCTGGATCCAGCTTCAGCCAAGCTAACCTGGAGTCACCGATGCTGTATGACGCCGCCTCCACCTGCCTAATGTCCTTCTGGTATCACATGTACGGAACAGGTACGTACGTCCACGCAGCGCTCAAGATGTTGGGCCTAGACACTCACAAGCTGGGAGGGGAAGGGCATTATGAGGGGTGATGTAGAAGTTGTTAATATGAATCATTCTCTCTGGGAATGAAACCAATTAGGCACTGTAGCGCGCAAGCCTGAAGAAACCTGTAGAGAGAAGACAATGTAGAGAGAAGGTGCAGTTTTAGAGGTGGGAGGAAAACCCCAGGAGAATATCCTGGGGTGAAACCCACGGAATCAGGCAGGGACTGAAAACCCAATCCACATATTGGCCCAGACGTTAAAGGAGACGAGCTATACACTGATTCATTCTGAGATGAGCAATACACCGATTTATTTTTTTATTTTTTTTTGCTTTGGCAGACATTGGTTCACTACAGGTTGATCTCCTCACTGGCGTTACGCGGACCATGCTGGTTTACTTGGACCAAGACAGAGGAGACCAGTGGAACCTCATGCAATACGGCGTCGGACGGGTCTTTAACCCCTTTACAGTAAGTTTGGGCTGATATCACTAGTTCCATCTGGTTTGAACCGGCTGCAGCCGGTTTTAACTGCTTTTATCTGTGTCACCTTGACATCACCAGTTCTGCCTGGTTTGAAACCGGTTGAAGACGGTTTGATCTGCTTTTCATGTGTTACCTTGACATTCAGTTTTGTATCGCTTGAACTGGTTAGATCTGTTTTATTCCTGGCTATAATTCAGTTCCAACTGGATTGAGCCGGCCTAATCCAGTTTTGTTCCCATTTCAGATCATCTTAGAAGCCACCATATCTTATACCCGTTTGATTTGGTCTACCCTTGATTGTACCGGTCTTAATCCAGTTCTGTTCCCATTTCAGATCGTCTTTGAAGCCACCAGATCCTTCACCGTCCTGGGAGACATCGCTTTAGACGACATTGCCTTCGTTGGTTGCGGTTTCCCAGGTAAAAAAACCCAACTAATTGTCAATAAATTTCTCCATTTAAAGGTAATTGAAAAAAATGTAAACTTTGAGGGACTTGTTAGCGCTGGGAAGCGCTGATGCAGTTTAAGCTCTAATTGGATATATTTTGTGTGACCTACGAACTGGAGGTCGTTTGCTTTGAGGCAAACATTGGTATTCAACCCAGCAAATGTCCATGCTCTTTGTTCTCAAGACTGTGGCCTTTGACCTTGAGTTATAACCTTTGAACCTTCTGCCTCCCCAGCACCAATTTCGGGCAGCTGCGGCTCTGATCAGATCCAGTGTAACCGCGGTAACTGTGTGGATAAGAATCGCGTCTGCGACTTGACCGACGACTGCGGAGATCTAACGGACGAAGCGACCACGGCATGTGGTGAGTTAAAAAGAAAACATTTACAAACCAAGTAAACAAAAAAAACAAGCAAATTGCTGACAAAAAAAACCCCAAAGAAATTACTTAAAATATTGCTACCTGACAACAAAAAAATCAGATTGGTTAAAATTGCACTATTTAGTTGACAGGCATGCATGGATTGTTCATTGTATTTCAGGAAAGATTGTTGCAACCTGACGTTCATATATCCTCTCAATGAAGGTCAATCAGTGCAAAAGTGTTAAAAAGACATGAATCTGGGACTGAACAACTTTTCCAATTTTGTAAGGAAACATTTTTGTTTGACTCTCCTGCTGAAGGGATACTAGTTTTTTTCCGTATTTCATTTCACCTGTTTTTTTCTAAATTCCTCCACCAGCTGGCTACCACACCTGCGACTTTGAGGGCACCATCTGCGACTGGACGCAGCTGGTGACCGACGAGTTGGATTGGCAAGCGCAGCAGGGACTGACCAGGACTCCCTGGACTGGCCCGAGCAGAGATCACACCACCGGACTCGCCACAGGTGAGTCGGTCGCTTCTGTTCCACATGCTGGTCCTTGAGTTCCACAGTTTTCCTCATGCATTCTGTGACTTCCCTGACTTCCTTGATGACTTCCATGACTTCAACCACTTGCTTTATGACTGGCACCATTTGCTTTATGACTGGCTTCCTGACTTCCCTTCTTGACTTCCATGACTTTCCTTCCTGACTTTCCTTCCTGACTTTCCTTCCTGACTTTCTTTTCTGACTTCCCTTCATGACTATTCTTCCATGACTTCCCTCTTGCCTTCAATGACTTTCCTCTTGCCTCCCATGACTTCCAGTTTGATTTTCACGACTTCCTGTTTGCCTTTCATGTCTTCCATTTGCTGTATTCTTTCCTGACTTTCTTGATCACGTCCACTACCTTCTTCTTTACTTCCATGACTTCTTCAAAAGTCATTGATTCCACTTCCCGACATCCTTTTCCTTACAGACTCCCAGCTCTTCTGACTTCTTTCTTTACCTCTGTACAAATACATTTCACAAAAATTTCTTCTTCAAACTTCCATCTATTTGCCGCTCTTTTTTTTCGCAGGAACCTACCTCTACCTGGAGACCACGGGTGCCTCCAAGGGCGACCGTGCCTTCCTGGCCAGCTACTACATCAAGGCTGTCACCTCGACCGACTGCAAGATCCGGTTCCACTACCACATGTACGGCATCGACATCGGCACGCTCAGCGTCTCCTTCTGGGACACCACCAACGGTCCCCTCCAGAAGATCTGGAGCGTGTCCGGGGAGCAAGGAGACTTCTACGAGCGGGCCGAGATCATCTTGAGCCACAATAAGAATTTCCAGGTCAGTAAAGGTCAGGGGTCAGAGGCTAAGCTAAGCTGAGCAGATCCGTGTGTGGCCTTTTCAGGAACAACACCGAATGGCCCTGCCTGTTATCCATTTTACGGCCTTGTCAGAAAATGTTAGACTCTCAATACTCTCAATACAGTCTGCTCAAAGTTTCTTAAAACTTCTGTCTTGCTAAGTTGTTATTGTGGGTATAGCACCACCAAAATGTCTTGAGCGTTGGTTTGTTGAATTGAAAGTTAAAAACCCCCATGCACTTACGATCCCTGTCAGTATACGGCCCCAAACCGTCCCAGAACTTGATGAGTACCGATAGCTTCAACAAGTTGCCATTTGTCTCTCCAGGTGCTGATTGAAGCAACCGTGGGCGGCGACTACGGCGACATCGCCCTCGATGACATCTCCTTCACCCCGGCCTGCCAGCAGTTTACAGGTAGCTTCCCCTCCCTGCCTACCCCCACCAAGATCCCCGTCATCCCAACGGTCAACCCTTGCCCGCCCTCCCAGTCGCCCTGTGCCGACTCCACCTGTATCGACACGTTGCTGTTCTGCGATGGCAACAACGACTGTCCCGACAAGTCGGACGAGGCCAACTGCGGTGAGTATCAACATTGTTCGGACATCCTTGCTAAATTTGAAACTTGGGTCTTCCCTGTTCATCCCTTTCTCAACTCGACTGTAGTTTGGAGATGGATTAGTGCAGGTGGGCTGGGCTCACGTCGAGCCTTTACCAGAGACTAGACAATCCACAGATCTCTCTAAACCTTGTGACAGGATTCGAACCTCGAACCTTTATACTTCTCTCTACTTTTTTCCCAAGGCGAATGCGATTTTGAGAAGGATCAGTGCGGTTGGGCCGGGATCACGTCCGGCTTGTACCAGTGGGAGCGCAGACAGTCCACGGACGCCTCCAAACCTCACGCTCCGGGCAACGACCACACCTCGGGCACGGGCTGGTACATGTTCGTCGATAGCACAACGGGGACGTTCGCGACAACTGCCATCCTGCAGAGTCCCACGCTCCCAAGTCGTGGCGCCAAGTATGTGGGAATTTTTTTTAAATTAAAATGTTATTTCCTATGAGAGCCAGCTAAGGGACGAGATTCTCCAAGCTTCCTTAGGAAAGCCAGCATGTAGACAAAACGTGATGTCAATATGTCTTAGATCTACTGACAGGTTTCAAATTATCAAATTCACGTTTTTTGTTTAGCTTGAACGAAGTTTAGAAAGAAACTATGCAATGATGCATTATTGCAACCGTAGCTAGGTGTGCCCGCCGGAAGGCTTCTGTGACTTTGAGATCGACTATGGCACCTTGAGCAACTATAAGGGGAAAGAGGACGATTTTGATTGGCTGCGTAATGCCGGGGGCACACCTAGCTATCAGAATCATTTGAGGTCAAGTTGTAAAATAGGGTAATCGCGAAAGTCGGCAAGACCTGTGGATTGAGACCCATCCTCGTTTTTAAAACATGTTTATCTTTTTTTCCAGATGCGAGATGAACTTCTGGTACCACTTCCAAGGGGGTAACGACGCAGGAACCCTAGTCGTCTCTGTTTACCAGAACAACCTTCCTGATTCGACGACGGTCATCAAGTCTGCGCCGGCCGACCAATGGAAGGCCGGCAATCTCAAAGTGGGACCCCGGGCCGCCAACTCCTACACAGTGAGTTATTGTTCTCAAAGCGAATAAGTCTGAGGACGGATTTTTTATTTTGTGGAGCACACAGATTTGCTCAGCACGGAGTGTATTTGCTTAGCATGAATGGGTTACCAGCCTAGCCTAGATGTCGTGTTATGGTTTTTGGCTTGGGACCCAGCTGTTAGTGGTTTCACATACTGGACCTGTTTTTTTGTGAACGGACCTGGTTTTTTTCTCGCACGAAGCTGTTATTTTGTCACGGACCTGTTTTTGGGCGTGGACATGTTTTCTTTGGCATTGGCCTGTTTTTGTGTCAACTCGTTTTGCCATGATCCTATTTTGCCAGGGGCCTATTTTGCCAGGGGCCCAGTATTAGTAAATAAATGTCAAGGTTGATTATCAATGTTCCTATGGGCCTCTAAAAGCAAAATTGTCATTGTGATTGGCGACATTTTTTGCCAGCTTTTTTTTTCTTCTTTATTAAAGTTGGACCTTGAATTTCTTCTTTTTTTTTTGGACAGATTCGATTTGAGGCCTCGCCGGGCTCCAGTTTCTTGGATCCCACTCAACTCACCAACATTGCCATCGATGACATCAAGTTTGACTTGTGTGGCGCCGATTCAGGTATTAAAACGATTGAGGTCGAGCCTAGCTAAGGTCAATCGCACATGATCTAGAATGGCTATTTAATGCAGTGCTGTAACCGTCAATTTTTTTTCCAGAGTCAAGCCACAAGTCAATTTTTCTAGAGTCGAGTCAATTCAAGTCACAAGTCAATGTTTTCTGAGTCGAGTTGCGAGTCAATTTTTCCTAAGTTGAGTCAAGTCGTAAGTAATTTTTTCCCAAGTCAAGTCAAGGTGCAAGTCAATTTTTTACAAGACTTGTTGCAAGTTTCATAAGAGAATTTTCTCCAAGTCAAGTCAAAAGGGTTTTCCTTCAAATCTTTTTTAAATCCTTCAAAATCCACCTGTAAGTTTTTGCATTGTCTGACCCCTACTTAAAACTAAAGTTGATATTTTTTGTATATTTCCAACGATGTTCAGATCTGAATTGCGACTTTGAGACCAAGACCATCTGCGGCTGGTCGCAGGTCGCGACGGACGACTTTGATTGGACGGTTCAGACGGGCAACACCGGTTCCACCAACACCGGCCCACAGTTTGACCACACGCTGGGCACCGGTAAGTTTTAAAAGGTCATGACCTACTCGAAATTAAAGGCCAGTTCACAGCGGCATAACAAAGCCTGTCTGTCAATCCAAACTTTACTTTCCTTTTTTTTACGAAAAACAATTTGATTTGCTGATTTTGTTTAATTTGTCCTGTAGCCAAAGGCAGTTACGTCTACATCGAAGCGTCTGCCCCCAGGCAACAGGGCGACAAAGCCCGTCTGTCGTCAGGCGACATGGCCCCCACCACCGGGTACTGTCTGGAGTTCTGGTACCACATGTTTGGCCCGGACATTGACACCCTCAATATCTGGCTCAAGACGACGGCCAGCGGCTCGGAGACGATGGTAAGTTTGTCCGTCGGAACCGAAGGTGTGAAAACAAGACAAAGGTCGAGCCCAACAAAAGTGGTTCCTGCACACACGATCTTCGACCCAAGGCGCAATTCAATATTCCTGAGTCGAGTCAAGTTGCAAGACCATTTTTCGTGAGTCGATTCAAGTTCATTTCAATTTTCCTGAGTCGAATCAAGTTGCAATTACATTTTTCTGAGTCGAGTCAAGTGGCAATTCAATTATTGTGAGTCGACTCAAGTTCCAAGTCATTTTTTCTGAGTCGAATCAAGCTGCAATTCAATTTTTCGTGAGTCGAATCAAGGTTCAATTTAATTTTTCTGAGTCGAATCAAGTTGCAATTACATTTTTCTGAGTCGAGTCAAGTTGCAGTTAATTTTTCCTGAGTCGAATCAATTTGCAATTGAATTTTTCAAGATTTTTCAAGTTACAAGTTTTTTTTTTCCGAATCTAGTCAAGTCAAGTTGCAAAGGTTACATGTTATAAACGTCACTGACACACGTGTTATAGCCGTCCTTAATTTCATTTTTTTGCAGGTGTACCGGAAAACTGGGACCCAGTCGAATGTTTGGCATCTTGCCCGCGACTACGTGATGAGCAACGAGACGTACCAAGTCATCCTTGAGGGTATCGTGGGCAGGTCCTGGGGCGGTGACATTGCGTTGGATGACATCAAGCTAATGCCGGGCGATTGCCCTGCGTCTCGTAAGATTTTAAATAATGTTTTTAACTTTTTTAAAACGTTACCAATAACAAACTGGCCTACCCAACAAAAATGTAGTAAAATTCATTGTAATTATTTATATTTTTATATTTTTATATTTTTGTATTTTATTTATTTATTTATTTATTTATTTATTATTATTATTTTTTTTTGTTTTTTGTTTTTTTAATATTTTTTTTGCAGACGAGTGCAACTTTGAGCAGGATATGTGCACGTGGACCAACGATCCAACGGCCGATTTTAACTGGCAGTGGGGCGCCAACGGCGACAAGAATGCGGGAACCGGCCCACAGACCGACCACAGCTTGGGCTCAGCGTTGGGTGAGAAACATTAACCAAGGGTTTTCTCAAGACGCCCTTGAAATTGGGAAATACCTTCAAAATTTGTTCTGACAATTAATGCTAAAACCACCAACAACAAGAATGTTCTGCCCTAGATTACCCGACCTACCCTATTTTAACAGCGCCAACCCTAATTTGTTTTCAGGACAAACAAAAACACACGCATAAATTGCGGGGTCTACTCAGCTAAATACGTGTTGGGTTTAGCAATGTCTCCTTCCATTTTTCAGGCCACTTCATGTATGCCAACGTCCTGGTCCCCGCTTCCGTGCCACAATACTCCGACGCCCTTCTCCTTAGCGCCCTCTACCCGCCGGGTGCCGACCGCTGCCTGGCGTTCTGGTACCAGATGGTCGGCGACGACGTCGGTCAGATGAACGTCTATCAGCGGGAGGAACAGGACACCTTGGGCAACCCTCTGTGGACTAAAAACGATGACCAAGGGGACCACTGGAGGGTGGCACAGGCCACCGTGTCCACCATCGGCTTTAAGGACTTCAGGGTGAGTGCCGATCGGAAGGGTTGTAATAACTAGATTCGATGTCTCGACTCGAGTCACTTTTTTGTTGACTCGACTCAAGTTACATTTGTGTGTGACTCACTCGAGTCACTTTTTGGGTGACTCGAGTCACATTTTTGCGTGACTTGTCTCGACATGAGTTCCTCATTAGAAGACTCGACTCGACTTGAGTGAAGGCTAATAACCCTCGAGTCCCAAAAATTTAAACCAAACTTTATCGTACATAATTTATAATTATGTCACTTTGCGAATGTAGTACGGTACAGTGGCCGCTTATTGTGTACAAATATACACCATGTCGAAGACTCTGACCTTGTAGTTCTGTATGTAATACACAAAATACTACCTGATCAGAGAAGGGTTCAGACCTGCTTCTGTGGGTAGCACACCCTGATATTTGCGGCCTTATTCGCTGCGAGCCAGCCGCTGACAAATATTTCCGTCCCTGCTTGTGATGTGTTTATCTTGCGGAAAAACACCGGTAAATTACACAAACATTGAGTTATTGTTCTTCTTCTTCCTTTGTTTCAGATTATTTTCCAAGCCAAGGCGGCATCAGCTACGTCCGGTTTCATCGCGCTCGACGACGTGGACGTCACCGACGGAGCGTGCCCGCCGGAAGGCTTCTGTGACTTTGAGATAGACTACTGCACCTGGAGCAACTACAGGGGGAAAGAGGATGATTTTGACTGGCTGCGTAGCACCGGGGGCACGCCAAGCTATCAGACCGGGCCGTCGACTGACCACACTACGGGCACCGGGAGAGGTCAGTAATGATCCCAGTCGTACCTGAGCCTGAACCCCAATCTCCCACTCTCAAACAAACATTTCTATTGATTGATTGATTGATTGATTAGATGTTCATAGTGTGATAGTGCTTAAATGGCTACCTGTCAAAAACGTCGTTTCTTTTTTTCGTTGTGTTTGCGTCCAGGCTTCTACGTTTACCTGGAGACATCCTCGCCCCGGGTCAGCGGGGACAAAGCCTGGCTGGTCAGTGAGCACATCGACCCGACGGGCGGCCGCTGCCTGTCCTTCTACTACCACATGTACGGCGGGACGGTCAACACGCTGACCGTGTACACCCAGACCTCGCACGCCCCGGGCAGCCCCAAGACAGTCTGGGCCATGAAGGGGAGCCAGGGGAATGTCTGGCTCTACGGAAAGGCCTCGCTGTCGGCATCCGATGAATTCTGGGTACGTTTCTGTAATTTGTTATTATTTTTCAGACGTGTGACTTTTCCTTGGATCAGATTTGTTTTGTTTTTCACACTTATGCCATTGAAAATCAAAAAGCAGTAACAGGCAGGGTGGCTTGGGGCAGTACAGGGAGTAACAGGCAGGGTGGTTTGGGGAGTAACGGGTAGGATAACTTGGGGCAGTACAGGGAGTAACAGGCAGGGTGGTTTGTGGCAGTACAGGGAGTAACAGGCAGGACAGTTTAGCTTTACATTAGGTCTAGCATTTGTCTGGTTCTGTTCCTAATTATAGTTGGATTTGTTTTCTTCTTGGCTTTGCAGGTCATTTTTGAAGGAGTCGTAGGCCAGAGCTTCACAGGCGACATCGCTATAGATGACATCGAACTCTCAATGGGGCCCTGCCCTGCCACTTTGCCCCCTCCCACAACCCCGTCCCCACCCCCTGTCTACCGTAAGTAGATGCTAGTTTTAACCTCATCTCTGAGTGGTGTGGGTAGTTGCCCTCACGACGCCATGACTGTTGGTTGTTTGTTTGTCTGTTAACCAGTTTGCGCCGGGATTATTGTAACATTCACCGAGCCGAGGCGCGGGGTTATTTTTAACAAAACTCGATCTGATGCGGGTTGAGGCCGATTGTACTGGGATGCACACCCATGACATTTTCGGCCTTGCTCGCTGCTGACAGACTTTTCTGGTCTTGCTCGTTGCCTGTTTATGCGTCAACCGTTTTGAATCTCGGAATAACTTTGCCTCTATATATGTCCTCCGGCGCGAACTGGTTGATAGTTTTTTACTTTTGTTTTGTTTGTTTACCCGTGGCTTTGTTTTTGTTTGTTTGTTTTTTTGTATATAGCTCCCGACTCCCACGACTGCACTTTTGAGAACGGACTTTGCCAATGGAACCAGATGTCTGCCCCAGACGATGACTTTGAGTGGCGGGTCGAAACAGGCAGCACAGGCAGCGTGAACACGGGACCGAAGGCCGACCACACATTAGGAGATGCTACGGGTATGTCACTGCGCCCTAATTTGCCATCGTTTAAGAAAATCATTCAAAGTGATCCAGATTCCAAATCTGAATCCCGATTAATCTGAAATTGTTATGGAATCATTCTTGACCCATATTTTATCTACCCTTAAAATTTCATCAAAATCCGGCAAAGAGTTGTTAGGTAATCCCACTAACAAACAAACCGACAAATAAACGTAACCTCCTTGGCGAGGAGATGCCACGGGTATGTCACACTCAGTGCCCTAAATTGCCAACATTTAAGAAAATCATTCAAAGTGATCCCGATACCAGATCTGAATCCAGATTAATCTGAAATTGTTATGGAATCATTCTTGACCCATAAGATATCTACCCTTAAAATTTCATCAAAATCCGGCAAAGAGTTGTTAGGTAATCCCACTAACAAACAAACCGACAAATAAACGTAACCTCCTTGGCGAGGAGATGCCACGGGTATGTCACACTCAGCGCCCTAAATTGCCAACATTTAAGAAAATCATTCAAAGTGATCCCGATACCAGATCTGAATCCAGATTAATCTGAAATTGTTATGGAATCATTCTTGACCCATAAGATATCTACACATTAAATTTCGTAATCCTACTAACACTCGGCAAAGGTTATGAAAACTTGTAAGGCCCGCGATCCCAATTCGTCCGGTTTGCAGACGGTCTGGGACAACACCCGTCGGCTTTGAGCAAGAGATGGGGACTACCCTCCAAGGCTGGAACGGAATTAATAGAGAACTACATTTTTAAACAGAAGCCTGACTCCTGAGGCCTGTCTTGAACTTAACAATAGAGGCAATTTCCAAGGCGATACCATTTAACAAAAACCTGGTGATTCAAAGGACGTAGCGCCGGGAATCACCTCCTGTGTTCTACTATTGTTAGTGATTCATTGCTGATGGCAGCTATTGAGTGCCACTCCAGCGATCAACCGAGCATTATTCTTGAGTAACCAGGCAGCAACAGTGTTCAGGCACAGGCTTACCGAGCGAACCGAGCTCGCCTGCTTCTCAAAACGATTCCATTTGAGATAGCATCCCTAAAAAAGCGGCCTCTTACGTTGGCACACGAAGCCCATTATGTCAACTACCCTGACCTTCAACCTTTAAAAGCCGTTTGACTGATTTATTCATTTAATATTTGTTTGTTGGTCTTGTACCCAGGCCACTACATCTACATCGAGGTGAGCGGGCAGGCCAAGGACAACAAGGCCCGGCTGGCCTCCGACTACTTCAAGGACGCTGTCAGTGGCAGCGGCTACTGCATGGAGTTCTGGTATCACATGTACGGCGCCCACGTGGACAAGCTGACCATCTTAACCCAGACCTTCCCAGACAACAAGGAGACGGCGGTCTGGCAGAAGATGGGATCGTTCGGCCCTCAGTGGAACCAGGGATTGGTGCACTTCCAGGAGACCAAACAGTACAAGGTCTGAACTACTCTAGAATAGTGGTTGAAGAAATTAAAACATATTCTCAAAAGCTTTTTTTTTTTTAGACTTTGCTTTTTTCAAATTCCCTAGGTTCTCAGCTTTAAAATTATGTATCATTTACATATGTACCCCCACTCTTTCTCCCCTGGGGGAAGGATTTAGTGATAAAACCCTGACAACCTAATTATGAGATAAACAGCTTTGAGGTTCAGAAAAGCGTATTATTTCTATACAATTTTTTCACAAAATCAAAAAAACAAAACACTTATGGGTGACAGATTATGTTCAAACTGGGGGAGATTGTAGATTAATAGTTCCTGAAAAAATGGTAAAAGCCACCTCGGAATGACTTCAGGAGTACATTGTAATAAAACACGTAGTGCGACTTTGTCCAGGTCACATATTTAATAATAATTGGTTGACTGTTTTTTTGTTTTTGCCGACCTTTGACCCCCAGGTTATACTTGAAGGCACGGCCGGTCCTAGTTACGAAGGCGATATCTCCCTTGACGATCTCAAGTTCCACAAAGGACCCTGTCCTCCTGGAAGTACGAAAAAAAATTTTTGTTTTAATTTTTTCTTGGGAGTGTGGCGTAACAGTTAGGGTTTTGGACTTGCAATCAAAGGGTCAGGGGTTCGAATCCAACCGATGGTAATGTGTTTTGTGTTCCAAGCCACTTTATCCCAACTTGATCATGATGCTGGTCGTACTCTCTGGCTACATGGCAAGTCTGGGAGGTTGTGGCTTCTTTTGACTTGAGTGACCCTCGAATGAAGACACTGACTCAGTTGGTAGAGCACTGGAATGGCAATCCAGAGGTCGCAGGTTCAAATCCCACTCGAGTCAATTTGTCTTTATTTTTGAACCTTACATTCGCAAGTAGTGGGATATTTTCATCATAATCACATATTCCTGTTTATCTTTTTTTTTTTTTTTTTTTTTAGAGCTGTGCGACTTTGAAAACGGCATGTGCGGCTATGAACAGGACAAGACGGACGATTTTGATTGGACGCTGCAAAAGGGCCACACCCCCAGCCAAGGCACCGGGCCCTCCAATGACCACACCTATGGAACTATCGCAGGTCAGAAATCTGATGAAAAACTGATATAAACAAAATCAGATATTTTCTTTCTTTCATGAATTACCTAAAAATTACCTAAAAAGTATACCTTTTAGCAACTATCCAAAAAGTAACCAAAAAGTTATTGTAAAAAAAAGCTTACTCGATGTAAAGATATTAAGACTCTAAACAAATTATTTCTCTGGCAAGGGGCATTTGGGAGAGACAAAAAAAAAAGTTAGTTTCCAAAGATGCGTCTCGAAGACGCAAATTTAAAAAATGGAGCTTGCCAGAATACCTTCCCTATCTGCCCACTATACCCCCCCCCCCCCCCACCAAAAGGCAAAATATTGCCTTTCATGCCTGTTTGTTTGTGTTTGTTTCGTCCAGGGCACTACATGTACACCGAGATGTCAGCCCCACGTCAGGCCGGTGATATCGCACGGATGGACAGTCCCAAATATTCCAAGACCCCCGGCCAGTGCCTGCAGTTCTGGTACGTTTTAAATCTCGGTGGTGGTATAGACTCTGTGCAGAAGCACCCCCTCGCTTGGTCACAAAGAGAGAGTCTAGAGGGACTGTGTGTATGAACCTTCTGTACTCACTGTGGAACTGTGAGCAGCAGACGTCCACAGGAAGAGGTTACGGATTGTGGACTTGCACACGAACCACACTCCGTTTCGCCCTCTCTGGAAATGAGCTTTAGAGGAAAAATGGGGTTAGGGTTATGTATAGAAAAATGAAGGAGAACACTTGAGGGGCCCAGAATCAACATTTTGGCTTGAAATATTTTGTTGCAAATTCTCGATGTCGCGCTTTGTACTGCAAACAAGGACTTACAATGGCGCAATTGTCTTTTTTGCCGCGACAGGTACTACAACTACGGAACTAACATCGGCACTCTAAATGTCTACAAGAAGACCTTCGGGAATTATGAGAATCTCTTTAGCCGGGACTACGATAACTATCCAGAGTGGCACGTTGCTGAGATTACGCTTCAGTCCGTCTCTAGTTTTCAGGTGAGGGGTCTAGGGCATTAACCAGTTCGCGCCGGGATTATTTTAACATCACCGAGCCGAGCCGAGGCGCAGGATTATTTTGAACGAAATTCAGGCCGAATGTTCGTGTTTTTTTTCTTTTCACTTTATTCATCAAAATCATCATTTCTGTGATTGAAACCTAAAACTTTTAGGTATTAAAGATGTCATTCAACAAAAATGAAAATCACTTTTTGATGAAATGTTCACCCTCTTGTTGAGCGAGCCATTACATGATAATGCACAGCGCGACTTAATACCCTTCTTTTGTAGAGCCTGTCACCTCTGGCACTTATTATTATTTTCTTGCAGTGGACTTGTTACCCATCCTAACCCTACTCATACTGTGAAGATATGAGATTGTCATATCTCAGTGTGAGGGACTGGTTCTTCCACACTTTCATCTGTACCCCACACCTCGAGTGGCCTTTGCATTCAAAAAACAAATTGTAGACCCTTCTTCTTCCTTTAAACAAAATCTCTGTCTTAGATTGTCTTTGAGGCGATCCGCGGCACTAGTTGGCAAGGCGACATCGCCCTTGATGACGTCCGCGTCCGCGACGGCGCTTGCCAGCCGTACGGCAACTGCAACTTTGAGGCGGGCGACCTGTGCACGTGGAAGAACGCTGAATTCAACAACGACGGTTTCGATTGGGTCCGCCAGCAGGGGGCCACACTTTCCACCAAGACGGGCCCGTCCGCCGACCACACCTTCGGAAGTCCTTACGGTAGGTTCTGAAAGGCAAAAGCTAGTTGGGTCATTCCACACCTTCGGAAGTCCTTACGGTAGGATCTGAAAGGCAAAGGCTAGTTGGGTCATTCCACACTTACCTACATTGCGTTTTTTTCCGTCCAGGCACCTACCTCTACATCGAGACTTCCTTGCCGCGCCAGGAAGACGACAGAGCCAACCTACTCTCCGGCTTCTTTCAACCCGGGGACTACTGCATGGAGTTCTGGTACCACATGTACGGCGGAGCGATGGGCACGATGAACGTCAACATCTGGCCCTCCCAGAATCTCTTCACGGCCTCTGGCGACAAAGGCAACCAATGGCGCTTGGCCAAAGTGGACGTCACGCCGGACGACGGCCGGGAGTTTGAAATCCTGCTGCAAGGCATCGTGGGTACGTCGCACACAGGCGACATGGCGGTGGACGACATCGTGATCCTCGACGGGAAGTGCCCAGGTAGGACATTTTCGGGGGGGAACTGCCTGTGATATTGTTCCTTCTGGCATGCTCTCATTTTGAAGAAAACAATGAAGGAGGTTAATTCCAAAGAGATGCATTTTTTGGAAATTTCATATAGTAGTTGGTTCGAAAACTCCCAAATCTGTCTTTTTCTGAAAATTTCGGCAAAAGTATGTTCATTACCGTTTAATTATGCATGCTCAATACAGTACATATATAGAGTGTTGTCTGTATAATTGGTGGCATGGGTGGCTTGTGCGTAAAGCGCTCGCCTCTCACCAATGTGGCCTGGGTTTGATTCCTGGCTTGGACCATAATGAGAGTAGAGTTGTGTGTTGGTTCTCTCAGGCTGTGCTCCGTAGTCATATGAGTCAATGTGGCCGGCTGGCATTGGCGCCTTTACGTGCCAGCGACTCTACCACTTTGTAGCCGCGTCCTTCGCAATTCAGCACACCAGCTGCGAGTAAGGATGATTAGCCTCCCCAATTATTATTATTATTACTTATCGGTTTATCAATCTTGCTCCTTGTGTATTAAAATCACATGCAGGAAATCATTTCTAGTGAGTATCTATCATGCAATCAGCTGATTACAAACACAAGCTTCACTGATCTTTTCTACTCTTGTCTCGTTCTTTTTTATGCCTGTGTAGATGCTGTGCCCCCGTGCGACACGGTTTGCAAGGACGATTCCAGCAAATGTGCCTCCAAAGACCAGCTTTGCGACTTTGTTAACTTCTGTAATGACGGAACTGACGAACAAAACTGTGGTAAGTATTTTGTTTTTGAAGTTATATGCACCTTCCGAATTATTATGAAATACCTTATTTGGCTGTAAGTGAATAAGAGTCTCAAGCATCCTGTGAAACCACGGCGCCTAGTGTGCTGGTTTTTTTCAAGAAAAATCGAATTTTGGTGTCAATTTCCAATGATTGCCGGCCGGCAATCGTTGAAAAACCCGACTATTTTCAATAACTGCCATCAATTTATTAGTTTTTCGCTCTAGAAGTCCCCTCAAAGTCATGAACTTGATGTTACTTGAAAGAAATTTTCTCCAAAGAATTTGTATAACTTATTTCTTTTCATTTTTTCTTTTGTTTTGTAAATTTGTTGTGGATTAGGAACGCAATGTACTTTTGAAAACGACGAATGCAACTGGATAAAATTCAACTCGAGCGCGTTCACATGGAAGCGGCACAGCGGGAAGTCCCCCGCGGATAACACCGGCCCGGCCTACGACCACACCACGATGTCCGAGTCAGGTTTGTCAAATATCCTGGAATTGTTCTGAATTTTTTTGTTTTTTTAATTCACGATTTCTGGATGGCGATCACGAACAAAACGACAACATAAGAAACACTACCTGACGCCCGTTGAAAACGAATGCCGTTTTTCTGGCTTTTCTCGGCATCCATTATTGTAAAACTTCGGACAGGTCAGTTAAACAATATTTACTATAAAATACAACCCCCCAAATCCACTTATTCCTAAAAATTCAAGCAATTACCAATGGTAATTAAAATAAGTCTATGTGCCAGAAGTTAGAATTTTCAAAATTGAGTGAGTTTGTTTTTCAGAAGGTAACTAGAAAACTATTTATGTGTAGCTACTGTAACGCTAACGTCAGAATGATAACGGCGAAAGCTTTAATCCCATCGACTCTCCCTGGCCTAATACAGGTTACTACATGTACTGTGCGGCTAGCTCCAACACGGGTTCGGGCTGGGCCGTGATTTACAGCCCGCTGCAGCACAACGCGGCTGCCGGCTGCCAGCTGCAGTTCTGGTACCACATGGAAGGCAAGGACATCGGGCAGCTGAGCGTGCTGCTACACGAGGAGACTATCTCCCTGGAGGTACTACGGCTCACGGGTGACCAGGGCAACCAGTGGAAGAAAGGCGTGGCGCCAGTCGGGCGCATCCCCGGCTCCTTTGACGTGAGTCCACGTAACAAAAGCTGTTAAACCTATAACGGATTGCTGTACTGTTCTGCAAATTGTTACCCACAACCCCCAAACCACGCTTGACCCTAACCCAAAATTAATATGATTTGGCACACACCTTTAAAGGAGTTAAGGTTAAGTCATCTTTTTGTTTTACTTGCCTATCTTCTCAGGTGGATTTTGATGCCTACCGCAGTTTTGACACGGAAGGTGACATTGCCATCGACGATATTCTACTGACCGGCTGTCAGATTCCCCGTAAGCAAAGTCTCTCAATATTTACTTTCTGTGTTGTATTAATGCCGGAATTTTCCAAGTGTTAGATTTGCTATTCTTTTTTTTCTTTTTTGCCAGAACCCGAAGGTTCTTGTCGCACCACCGAGTTCCAATGCGACAGCAAGGGGTGCATCCTCCAGAACCGGGTTTGCGACTTCAGCGACGATTGCGGCGATCTCTCCGACGAGAAGATCAAAGACCAATGCGGTGAGATTGGGGGCCAATTGCGTGGAGCTGCTAAGCACAGAAATATTCGAATAGATCCTATGGATCACATGTTCTCTGCCATTACCCAACGCCGTGCCTCGATTTGTAATCGAATGAAACTATTTTTGGGGGGTTGTTAAGAATTCAAAAAACAACTGGGGTTTACCTAGTATTCATAAATACCTCACACAGTTTAGCCATTCCTATTAGTCGAGAGCCCATTACAACGGCTGATAAAAACCACCAACTAGTTATAGACACCCTCCTTTTTAAGATTAGGAAGTCTAGAAAATGCACCTTCGATTTCCCATAAATGTTTGATTTTTTCTTCTTCCCAAAATTACCCTCCCCCGACCTCAGATAAATACGACCGGTGTGACTTTGAAGGCGACTTCTGCGACTGGAAACCTGTGGACCACAGCGCCTTCAAGTGGACCAGGGCTACGGGAAACACCGATGACGCCTGGGGGACCGGTCCACTCAGAGATCACACCACAAACACCAACCTGGGTGAGCCAACTAGAGCAGAGAATGGCCTGGGACTTGGAGTGAGGTCACTGCAGCAGCAGCCAATCAAAACTAAGATTGTTTTTTCTTGCCATGAGGTCACTGCTACAGTAGCCAATCAACTCTGAGAATGGTTCCTCTTGCTATGAGGTCACAGCTGCAGTAGCCAATAAAATCTAGAGGATTGGCCATCTCATTATGAGGTCACAGCTGTCGCAGCCAATCAAATCTGATAATTGGTCACTCTTGCTATGAGGTCACAGCTCAATAGCCAATCAAATCTGGGAATTTCTTTCCCAGTTTATGAGGTCAGAGTAGCACTATCTAATCAAATCCAAAGAATCGTACATCTCAATATAAAGCTACTGACTTTAAGAAGGAAAGCAAGTTTTGACATTTACATTTTTCTTCTTTTTGTGTGTCGTTTGTTTCTTTATAGGAAGTTTCATCCACACTGATTCCAGCTCCGCCAATTTTAAGGATCGTGCACGCTTAGCATCGCCACCGCTACAAGCCGTACAGTCCGGGGAAGACTGCCAGGTAGGTATCTGGATTCGAACCCCTGACCTTCAATCACGAGTTTCAGTAGTTAAACCTCTCGCCAGCAAGACTGACAGTAGAGGATCACTTGTTTTTGTTGTGTCGCCTGAATAAACCAGTTCTAAATTATGTAGACACTCGCGATCCGAGGATCACTTTTTTTTTTTTTTTTCTCCGCTTCGTTGCTAGCTTCGTCTCTGGTTCTACATGTACGGTTCGGACCTGGGCACCGTCAAGATCAAGACATGGACGCAGACCTTCGGAGAGGAGACCACGCTCTACTCCCGCACCGGTCACTCTGGAGACTTCTGGGAGCGGGTGGACGTCCAGTTTGACTCGGACAAGCCATTCCAGGTATGTTTGCGACAGGTCAAAGGTCTCCGTCTTTATCACTATGTTACCGAAGACGGAGACGAAGCCGGGGTTGGGATAACGGTTCTGCTCTCATATGCTGCATATATCTAGTAAGTGTTTTGGGCTGATTCTTCCTCTGTGTACTTGGAGAGACAATCATTTTATCTTGTGTTTGTTTATTTTTCAGGTGATATTGGAAGCCATAAACGGAGATGGTCCATTAGGGGACATAGCTGTGGACGACACGTCCTTCACTACCGACTGCAAGCGCTACACAGGTGGGTAAAACTGGCACGCTAAAACAAGCTATTAAACCAAGTGCACAGTAAAACTAGCATGTCTAGTGTGAAAAGGGCTAATCAAATTGGGATACTATTACAATTTTAAAACAAATATAAAATTATAAATATCTAACGACACCTCGGTCAGCAGCAGGTTTACCCCTTACAAAAAAATCATTCGAGCAGAGAATGTCGATCTGAGTCGTGAAACTGCACCTCCCTAGTCAGGCAGTTTAATTCTTTTCAATTTGCAGGTAATTTCCCATCCATTCCCTGGGTGCCTACCGTCAGTCCCTGCGGCGAGGGCAAGTGGCAGTGCTACTCCCAGGCCAGCAACCAGCTCTGTATCAATGTAACCCAGAAATGCGACTGGGTCGTGGACTGCCCCGACGGGGAAGACGAGAAGAATTGCGGTACGCACACAAGCACAGACATTACCTGTTGTCAAAATAAAAATGAGCTAAATATCATATTTTTTTTTAAGAATTGAGATATTTATATTTCTGGATTCTGTAGAACGGGAGCTTTCCAACGGTATACAACATTAAGAGTTTGTGAATATGTTACCTGTTCTCGCAAAAAAACACAGAATGCCCGATTTTTTCTTTTAAATTAGGACATTTATATTTCTAGATTCTGTAGAACGAGAGCTTTCCAACGGTATACAACATTAAGGGGTACCGACTTCAGTACCGAAAAAACGGGACCACCAGTTTAATTGAGGCGGTGAAACTGATTCTTCAGAAAATGGCTTTTAAATATCTTGCAGTTGTTGTGTTTCATACGAGTGAATGCACAGTCAACTCTTACAAACAGGATAAAATAAGTTTCAGAGAATATTCTCGACAAGCAGCAATGTTCGAGGTTGCTTATATTTAAAGCCACGTTTAATTTTTGTTTTGGTTGCAGGTCCGTGCAATTTTGAAGACCCCAAAATGTGCGGCTACACCGACGTCAGTTCCGGCATGTATGGCTGGCACCGACACCGACCGTTCTCGTCTGAGAATCCGGACGCTGACCACACCTCGGGATCAGGTACGTGGTCTGGAAACATTGAATTCTCGGTCTATAGTTTGTGGGTTCGAGTCCAGCCTGGGATCATGGTTAGGGGTGGGCATTTACACGTTGTTTAGGCCCCGGTACCCAATAACAAAATTTAAATAATAAAAATCGAAAGTGGGTCCCCATTAAAAAAAAACTGGTTATCAAGTACCTGGTTTTATTTCTAGCCGCATACGTATCTCGTATTTGTATTTGTATCAAATCTAATGCTCCCTACTAGTTATGGTATGTGTGCCCTTGGGCAAGGCACTTTGTCACACTTTGCTTCTCTTCGCCTAAGAGTAAATGGGTACATGTGAGGGCGGAGATGGTCGTTATTAACTGCTTTGCGCTGAAAACGGCAGCATCGAGCTGTATACTCCCTGGGCAGCTGAGATGATATTTGGAATGTTTCATTAGCCAAATGAGCCGGGATATTAATGACACGGCACCTTGAGTACCAGTCTGGTGGAAACGTGCGCTTACAAAAAACCAACGCGTTACAATTTGTCTCTACCAACTTTGTTGTTGAATTCCTACCTTTATTCAGGCTTCACTTTCAAGGCTGACTATGGCTCTGGTGTGCTAGACACGCCGGCTATCGCAGAGAGTCCCTTGCTGCAACCCTGCAGCTCGCTGTGCACCATGAAGTTCTGGTTTGTCTACTATGTAAGTATTGTGAATAGTAACTAGACCTCCTCCCCAACCGCTTAAAGGTAGGATACATCATTTGCAGATATCAGCAAAATATTTACTACCGAATTATTAAGAAATATCTCACTTATTTAAAAGTAAATAAAATCATTGGTTGGGATTTCTTTTACTCCAATTTAATTAGTTGAGATTTCCTTGACTCCAATCTCATTGGTTGGGATTTCCTTTACTCCAATCTCATTGGTTGGGATTTCCTTTACTCCAATCTCATTGGTTGGAATTTCCTTTACTCCAATCTTATTGGTTGAGATTTCCTTTACTCCAATTTAATTGGTTGGGATTTTCTTTACTCCAATCTCATTGGTTGGGTTTTCCTTGACTCAAATCTCATTGGTTGGGATTTCCTTTACTCCAATCTCATTGGTTGGGATTTCCTTTACCCCAGTTTTCTTCTAGTCATCCATAATCCTCTATTCTGATTGGTTGGTCTTCTCCTAATATCTTAATTTCTTTGTTTCTCTCTCAAGTCGGCCTCCAAGGGTCAGATGATTATCCGTATACTGGACGCTGCCGATCCAGACGACACCGCTGACCTGTGGTCCCCAACGAGCGATGGAACGGTCAAGACCTGGGAACAGGCCACACTGACCATCGGCCGACGCAAGACCGCCTTCAAGGTCAGTTACGACGTCCAAACCTACTGGGCAGTTAACTTTTCAAACTAATAAAAAAAAATAGATGAACACCATTGATACAATGCACAACATTGTGCTAGGGAGTAACTTTTTGGCCAAACACCCCAAATTTATGGATATAACCAGTTCACGTCGGAGGCCTTGTATACATGCAACTTGTTTCCGGGTTTCAAAACGGATGATGGATAAACACGTCAGGGTGTGCTACCTCTATCCCTACATGGCCTAGTGGTCTGGAGCATTGAATTCGTGGTCTGCGGGTAGTTCTGCAGGTTGGGGGTTCGAGCCCGGCCTGCGCTACAACACTTTTCCGTACACATAATATGGGTAGAGGCATTATTGATGCCTTGCTGTGGGCTAGTTACCCATCCCAACCCTATTCCTGCTGTGAATAGATCAGATTGTCTTGTTTCAGTGCGAGGGGCTGGTTCTTCCACACCTTCCTCTGTAGCCCAAACCTCCAGTGGCCTTTGGCCTTGTGATTGGCGATTAGCATAAAATAAAAAAAAACCAAAAAAACACTTTCGTTCTCTACATCTCTTGAGTTCCTAGTTCATAGAACAGTTGCCACTAACAAGTCCCTCCCCTTCCCAATTTTCTCCTGCAGTTGCAAATCGAGGTGACCGTTGACACGACCGACGAAATCTCTATCGACGACATCACCTTCGAGAATTGCGACCTGGACCAGACCTGGCCGTGCGAGGTCAGCTGCAACAATAACGTCTGCATCCCCGAGGCACGGATGTGCGATTACTCCGACGATTGTGGCAACAGATTCGACGAGGATAACTGCGGTAAAGGATTAACAAATAAAATCGGAGTGCAATCACAAACGATTATTTCCCGGGTCATTTATGGGAGAAATATTGATCCCCTCCTCCCCAAATCGTTTGCCAGTCAAAGTCTAAATGGGGCGATACCCTCTTCGAACACTACCTCAAAAAGGCGGTCTAACAATTTGAGGAAATAATTCTATATCCAGACATCAGTAAGAATTCTCTAAGATAGGTTGTTTACGGTACCTCGGTAATACTCTTTAGTGAGATTTGTGGTTCTAAAAGGAACCGAAGGGAACTCAATGTTACGAATAGTATGCTCTGCCTGTCGCCAGGAGACCGAGGGATTCCAACGGTGAAGAGGGGTTATATTGAGCCTGGAAGCGATGAAGCGTACGAAGGATGCAACTCTTCATACCGGAGGTGAAGGATGCTGGATGATCACTGAGGTGTGTCAGTGTGAAGGAAGGGGGCGAAGGGGAAGGTTGCCAAGGGTATATGCCACCTATACCGTTGAGTTCCCTCCGGTTCTTTTTAGAACCACCGATCTCACTAAAGAGTATTACCGTGGTGTTTACCGCAAACTACTTAATCTTATTGCCTCTTCGCCACGCAAACCTTTAAATCTCATAAGAATTCCCTCTCGTTTTGTTTGCTCAACAGATGACTACGTCGAGCGGTGTGACTTTGAGAATGGCATGTGTAACTACAATCAGTCCAACGCGGACGACACTGACTGGATCCTGGACCAAGGATCTAAAGTGGGATTCTACGATCACACTACCAACACGCTTGATGGTATGAGCACATCAGGGGCAAATTTCATGGAGCTGCTAAGCACCAAATATTGCTTATAGCAACATTGAGTGGGCTATTACATGATAATGTAACCTAATACCCTCTTTTTTTGGAGCCTGTCGCTTTAATCTCTTGATGTCGTTTTGGTTCCAGGAAGCTTTTTGTACCTCGAGGACAAGACCGACGGCAATCGCGCCGACCTGAACAGCCAGGTGTTTAAGATCCCACCCCTGGATGGTTCGTGCATGGTTAGTCACTCAAACGTTCTATTTTGTTCTCCTAAAATTTGTCACATTTTTTTTCTTTCTGTTAACCAGTTCGCGTCGGAGGACGTGTATACACGCAATTTTTTTTTATAAAATTCAAAACGGATAAACACGTCACGAGCAAGGCCAGAAGCTATCTGTCAGCGACTGGCTCGCAGCGAGCAAGGCTGGAAATATCAGAGTGTGCCGGCCTGAACCCGTCTAGGATCGAGGTTCATGAAAAACAATCCTGCGTCTGGGCCCGGTCAATGTCAAAATAATCTCGTCGCGAACTGGTTAAACAGCCTCGTATGTAAAATTGTATTGTGTGACATCCGACTCGTTTTTTTGAATAGCAGATCACATTTGATAATCAGGGAGGGTCAATTTCTTTGTTTTGGTTTTTTTGGTCGCAGGTGCGCTTCTGGTACAAGATGTATGGCATAGGGGTCAACAAGCTGGAGGTCAGCACGCGCTACTCGGTCGGAGACATCCCAGAGTCCATCATGGTGCTGCAAGGAAGCCAGACTGACGGGTGGCAGCGAGCAGAGACCAAAATCACCATCGGGGCCAGGTTCCAGGTAGGTACCTTTTTGTTTCATTCAGGTTGGCGTAGCGGTTCCTTCCTCGACTTCCACCGTTATGACCCGGGTCGGAATCTGGCCTGGGCCAATATGTGGATCGGGTTTTCAGTTCCTGCCTGATTCCGTGGGTTTTCTGTTCTGTTTTGTAGCTTGTGATTGAGGCTACGACGTCTAGCACCATTCCACCGGGCCAGAATATCGCCCTCGACGACATTTCCTTTACCAAGGGATGCATAGCGGATATCGATCAGACCCTGCCTGTCCACATCAAACCAACGAGTGAGTTGCGTTCAGAGTTCTTATCGGCTGCGTCGACCCTAGTGTCGTCATACTGACAGCCAAAACAAACAAAACTAACACAAAACAGGAAGAATGTTGCAACCTGACGCCTTTTTTTTCTTCATATAATCGACTCAATGAAGGTCATTAAGTGCAAAAATGTTGAGAAGACATGAATCCGGACCCCCTATAGACTTTGCACACAACCGCCGAAGTGTGACGTCAGGATACATTCCTAAAAAAATACAACAAATACAAAAACTTATTCCGCTTGAGTATATGACTCTACCCAAAAAATACAATTTTAAAAAAATGTATTTTTTTTCTTCTTACTTTTCTTTCTGCAAAGGTCACCCGGACTGCGGTGCGAACCAGTTCCGATGTGATAACGCAGTTTGCATCAACGAGGCTCTGATCTGTGACTTCAAGGCCGACTGTTCAGACGGCTCCGACGAGAAAAATTGCCGTAAGTTTCCGGCAGGGTTTAAACCGTTTAATACAAGTGAATAACAGTCTCGAGCATCCTGCTAAAATCGTGGAACTTAGCGTGCCGTCTAGTCGGGCAGAAAGGGGAACATTCAGAGTTGTATTGGAGTCCCTGCAAGTCCTTTCACAAGTTCTTTCACAAGTCCAGTCGCAAGTCATTTCATAAAGCCAGTCACATGTAACTGGATGAGCAATGACAAAAGAATGCTTTTGTAAATAGTTCATTTTAATAGCTAGTGACTTGGCTTGCGACTATTAGGGAGTTGTGAAGGACTTGTGAAGGACTTGCAGGGACTCGCAGGGACTTACAGGGACTCGAATACAACTCTGGAAATATTTGGGGGAATCGTGCCTTTGATGATTACAAGCATGACATTTGGCACACAGTCAGATTTTGTGTCATGATAAAGATATTGGGCTCTAGGGCCATCACAGATTTTCCCTTTGAAGAAATTAATGGAGTCCGGCAAGCATCTTTCCCCTTCATTTTAACCAGTTCGTGCCGGGAATATTTTAACATCACCGAACCGAGGCGCGGGATTATCTTTAACGAAACTCGATCCGAGGCGGGTTCAGGCCGATGGTACCGGGAAGCACACCCACGCATTTCCGGCCTTGCTCACTGCTGACAGTTCCGGCCTTGCTCGTGATGTGTTTATGTGTCATCCGTTTTGAATCTGTGGAAAACTTTGAGTGTTTATACGTCCTTCGGCTTGAAAGGGTTAAGAGTCCAAATGTTTAAAAGTTCAAATTTGTCCAAATTTGTTCTTGCAGCCTCCAAGTGTACCTTCGAGGACTTGACTCTCTGCTCATGGCGACAAGTTGGCGACTTCCAGCTGTCCACGCGCAACGGCAAAATGCCAGGCGACTTCAAAGGCCCCGCCAACGACTTTACGAGAAGCAGTGCTTCGAGTGAGTTAATAAACGGGGCGATGCCAGTTTTTCAAGCTAGAGACGGAATTCTAGCTTGTTGAGGTTTTCTTTTGGGGGGGGGGGGGGGGGGGGGGGGAACTGTCGTAGTCAATCATTTTGCAGGCTGGACAAGTATAAAATCAAGTGGGTCAGGGGTTCGATTCTACCTGCTTGGGCATTTGTTGTGTCCACGGGCAATCCATATCACCCCAAGCTATAGATTAAATTCTGCCTTTTTTTATTTATTTTTTTGTGGGGAAAATTTTGTAGTTCATCATGTGTCAAAGATGATTCCATTAGATTTTCTGATTGATCTGAATCGAAATGAGGAATCTGGATCACTTTGAATGAGTTGTAGCTCGTAAGCCTGAAGAAGCCTACAATTAAGAAGACAAGAAGAAGAAGGTACAGTTTTAGAGGTGGGAGGAAATCCCAAGAAGAATATCTTGAAGACAACCAACGGAATCAGGCAGGGACTGAAAACCAAATCCACATATTGGCCCAGGCGGGATTCAAACCTGGGTCATAGTGGTGGAAGGCGGGGAAAGTACCGCTACGCCAACCTGACTCCCCACCTGACGGTTGGGCAACATTTGCCAATCTAGGGTACTGTACTAGACAACTGGTAACGTTAGGGTGCGTTTCAGTGGTTGAGGTGGAGGTCTGCGCCCTTGTTCTAGTTTGTACTTGCCACTCTAGTTCTAGTTTGTAATAATGCCACTTTGTCCATACACACAGCTCCTGGTGTGTACATGTACGCCCTCGGTTCCACCTCAAAGAACACCCAGAAGGGCCAGCTGGTCTCCACCGACTTCCACAAGCCGGGTACAAGCTGCAGCTTCATCCTGTACTACTACCTGTTTGGCGGGGCGTTCGGCGACGTGACCGTTACCTACCTGGAGGTCGATCGCCAGCCGCTGGTGCTGGCGCGGATGTCGGACAACGTTGGCCCCTTCAACAAGTGGGACAGTCTGGAAGGGGTGATACCCAGCTGCACCGACACTTTCCACGTCAGTTTGATGGAATTGAATTCAATCGCGAGTCGATCGCAAGTCGATCACAGACCGATCGCGAGTCAATCACAGATCAATCGCAAGGCCGATCTCAGGTCGATCCTAGGTCGATTCTAGATTGATTCTAGGGGGATCCTAGGTCAATCCTAGGTCAATCCTAGGTTGATCCCAGGCCAATTCCATCCCGATCTCAGGCCGATTTAAAGGCCAATTCCAGGCCGATCCCAGGCTGATCCAAAGGCCTATCCCGGGCCGATTTAAAGGCCAAACTTAGTCATTCTTTTCCTTTTACAATGTACATGTGAATAAGACTTGTGATAGTAAATTGTGATTGACTTGTGATTCCACTTGTGATAACTGGTGATTTTTTATTTGACAACTTGTGACTTCTCCTGTGATAACTGGTGACTTCCCTTGTAATTTCCTTCGTGATAACGTGTGATAACTCAATAAAACTTGTGATTTAATACCTTGTAATCATTCTGAAATTAACAATTTTCCTTTTACTCATGTCTTTCTCCAAGGATAAACAAAACTCCTTCTCTTCTTCCTTTAATAGCTCCTGATAGAAGTCCAGAACCAGAACGCGAGTCCCACAGCTGGCATCGCCATCGATGACCTCCGATTCCTCAACTGTGCCTACGAGATCCCCAAGGCATGCCCTGGACAGAAGCAGTGCCTGTCTGGCCACTGCTACCCGCAGTCCGGCGATTGCGACCTGCAGAAGGACTGCTGCGACAACACGGACGAGGTCCCAGCGACTTGCGGTAAAGTCGCTAACCACAGAATGCTGCCCTTTTACAGCAGTGTTGTAATGACCCGAGTCCATGACTCGACTCGAGTCCGACTCGACTTAGAATTGTTGGCCACTTGACTCGACTCGTGTCCCGATGGCTAAATGACTCGACTCGATTCGAGTCACTGCAGGAAAACGACTAAAATTCCTCATCAGAATGACTTGACTCGACTCGAGTGAAGGCTAATACAACTTGAGTCCCCAAAAATAAAATTTCACACAAATGATTTCACAGGGAGTTTAGAATCATCAATATCTTTACAACACGTAAGCTTTTTAAAAGTTTTTTTGTTGGTTACTTTTTGAGGATAGTTGCAAAAGGTATATTACCCTTTTAAAGAGATATTACATTGTCTGTCCTGGAAGTGTTTTAAATGAAATTGTGATAATTGTAAAGGACTTTCAAAAATAGGATATAAAATTAAACAGGGCATTTTTTGTTTTTTTTCTATAATTTCTGATTGTAGGAGCCTACGACACTAAGGGTTTGCGATGCACCTTTGATCAGGGCCTCTGCAAATGGACACAGAAGACGGGAGCGAATACGTTTGCATGGAAATCCACCACGGGAACGATCCCGTCTAGTAACACTGGCCCAACTGCGGATCACACCACTGGGACAGGTAAGGGGCCAATTTCCTTAAAAAAAGGTAAGCACAACAAATTTGCTTAGCATGAAAATGCTTCCTTGGAGGGTTATACAAATCAAAAGTTCAGGTGATGTTTATAATAATTGTTTGTGACTGGTATTCAGCTGGTTTTTGCTTAGCATTAAAAGCACATGGAGTTTTGGCTGGTAACCTGTTTTTGCTGAGCGAATTTTTTTGTGTGCTTACATGTTTTATGAAATTGGCTGAAGGGCATGTAGCAATTAAGATGAGCTTACCGGAATCTGTGCCGAGCCTAAATCAGGAAAGATCCCAACTTGTAACATGCCCCAACTGTGGATTAAACCACTAGAACAAATAAGCCTAGCTTACCGGAATTTATACCAAGCCCAACTGATAAAACTGGCCCAACTGCAGATTATACCTACACAAGCCTATGACGGGCCTAACCAAGGCATAATTCCAACTGGGAACCTTGACCCAACTGGGGATCACGCCACCGGATCATGTAAGCCTAGCCAATGACGTCTGGCTGGCCCAACCCAGCCCAACTAAGAACTGCAAGCCATATAATGATTTATGCTCCTTTTTTTTTTCTTCCCTTAAAAACAAAATCTTCAGGTTCTTACATGTATGCTGCTTCAGATACTGTCAACTACGGGAAAACGGCCAACCTCGTCAGTGGAAAATACACCATTACGTCAGACCAAGGCTGCAAGGTAGGTCGACAATAAATTGACGAAACAGAGATTCACATCAATCGATTGATTGTTTCGAAACCACAACAGGCATCGGAATGTGACTGGAGTTCTCACAGTTGGGAATCTAAAATTCTAAAATCGCCTTAAGCCAAACAGGAAGATGAAGCCAAGGATTTGAAAAGGCCCCACAATCAAAATATTTCTTGTTCTTTTTAAATATTCTAGATCCGGTTCTTCTACTACATGTTTGGCGACGGTGTTCGGGACCTCCTGGTCTTGAAGCGCGAGTACAGGGACAGCAACTACAAAGCGGTCGTCGCGTGGTCTGTCTCAGGCAGCCAAGAGAACAGGTGGCTCCGAGCCGAAGCCGACGTGCCACAAGGCACTAAAGTCTTCCAGGTACCAGACCTTGATCACCCCATATTAGTGTTGTTGACTCGAGTCGCTGACTCGGATTAGAGTCGCTATTTTTTTTTACTCGAGCCTAATTGGACTAAATCAATCTCTTTTTCAATTTTTTTTCTAATTTTCAGATTGGCATACAAGCCAGCATAGGCAACAGCCCCGATGGAAACATCGCCGTCGATGACGTCACTTTTACCCTGGGCTGCACGGCCTCCAACGACGATCTGATCGACGCCCCGGCAACCGGTGCCCCGCCGGTATCCTGCACCGACCAGCAGTTCTTGTGCACGGCCGACGACGAGTGCATACCGCTGACGGACGTGTGCGATGGCCGGGAACAGTGCTCGGACGGCCAGGACGAAATGGGCTGCCGTAAGCCGACATGACACATTCTTATTTTTCTTGGAATATACAGCATTCACAAAGCGAAAATTACATCAAATTAGTTAGTTGTCGAGCACCATTCTTTCGATTTTGAGAACTTTTTACTGCATCAAACGATAAGAATGCCCAATTGGTATGCTATAACTTTTAAAACACTGCATGGGCCCCGTTATTGGTCATGTTTCGCGTGTGACATACGTAGCTGCGATCGGCTAACTAAGAATGCCCCCCTTCCTCCCTAATACTGAATGTGGTCGAAATTAAAATTGTGACTCGGGAAGTTTTGAATTGAAATTTTGGACTATCACCAGTATCTTATAATGATCTTTTGCCTTTTTTTCATTGCCAATACAGCCAACATCACTTCGACGGTATCCGTCAGGAAGACACCAGGTCCACAGAACGAGTCGCCAAGTAAGTAACCAAGACAAAGGCCAGCTCCGTAAAAGGGGCAGCCGATTTGACCAAACGTGTCACCTTCTTCTTCTCCTGCAAGGAAATCAGTCCCACAACTTTGAAAAAATCTCATTGAATTATTTTTCATAACACTTTGAACAAACTATCGTGTAAATTACACAATGAAAGGCTTTGAGTGTAGGAGTACTGCAATTTCAATCTCTGCATCTTGATACTTTTTTCCCTCCTACTAGTGTTGGGCAAGTAGTGGATTTTGCTACTTCAAGTTTTCTCAAGGAAATTACTTGCGAGTAGTCGAAAAATGACTTTCGAGTCGTCGAGTATTGGCAACAAATTGAGTACGTTGAGATCTCGCGAGTAGTTAACAGATTTTTCGGAGCAGAAACAATAATACACATTAGTACATGTACGATAGTGACAACCCGTTATCCAGCAGTGAGATAACCTTTCTATTTCTTTTTTCGAAGTCTACACTGTAAAAAAATAGCTACTCGCGAGTACTTGCGCTTGGACGAATACTCGAGTCGCGTGTACTACGAGTAGAACAAACTACTTCTGAGTATTTGAGTACTCATATTACTCACCCGGGATTACCCCCTACGTTTGTGACGTTACTTCTGGTTTTTTCTTCTCCTTGGCAGCTACCGCAATCATTGCTATCAGCGTTGTCGGTGGGGTTCTGGTCGTCGTTCTCTTGGTTATCATCGGCTATCTCTACAACAGGCGATTCCAACAGGCCAAGTAAAGACCGGTTATTACTCGGCGCGATCACTAACGCGAATTTGTGACGTCACGGGGAGATTTTGCGCTGCAAATTATTATTATTACACCAATATACCACAAGCTAAACTGAAAAGATAATTGGCAGGAGCAGGATTCAAACCGGCGCTCTACCAACTGAGCTATCTTGCCGTATGTTGGCGGTCTCCCTAACGGTCAGTATCTTTGTTTGGGGGGCGCTAGTCAGAAGTCATAAACACCAGAATGCCGTGTGGCCAGGGATCACGCCCGATTTTACGATACAATCCGGAAAGCGGCATTGTGGGGATCACTCAATGAGGATACAACTTTGTTATCAAGATAGCTCAGTTGGTGAAGCGCCGATACGGTATTCCGGAGGTCGCAGGCTCGAATCCCGCTCCTGCCACTATATTTATTGTTATAATATTTCATACTCGGCGCAAACGCAAATGCGATTTTTGTTATGGCGCGGGGAGTTTTCGTGCTGCAAATTTGCAACAGTTATTATTATATTTCTGGTACTGAAACCAAGGAATCCTCAAGAGCGCCGTCGAGGCACGGTAAGTTCGCAAGCCTGAAGAAACCCAGGAGACAATAAGAAGAAATTACAGTTTTTAGAGGTGAGAGGAAATCCCTAGAAGAATATTAGAATTTGTTTGATATCTTGTTGAAAACTGAACAACTATTCAAATTTCTAGCAACTGAAGAAGAACAGAAAATGTGTGAAATGCGAAATAAGGGGATTCCTACTTTATCGTAATAAAACTGTTGTGCTTCAACAACGAATGTTATGCTGACAATATCAAATTCTAAATATTCTCGTTCTCTTTTTTTTCGCCTAGACGATTTAGCGGACTGACCAGTGAGACGGGATTAGAAAACCCTGCATACGGAGCAGATAGCTTCGGCGAAACGGCTCTCACAGACGTAAGTTTGGCAAATTGATAGGTCCGAGGGGAGTTATACAAATTGTGTTCTAAACCGAAGATTAAAAAAATGAATAAATCAGAAATCATGTTCCATCTTATTTTCTTATTTTGCTAGAACTCACAAATTTCAGATTCTGTCCACATTTCTCTTTATAATTTTTTGTGTGGTTTTCTTGTCCAGTTTTCGGCCAGCGGTTATGATCCCGGCATGTTCACTGGGGAGGGGGTAAGTTCCTAAAGTGAGTTTTAAAGCATGCTTTACTTTTGTTTGGTTTTTTTGTTTTTTTGTTTTTTCTTTACTTTCTTTTTTGTTAACTAGTTATAATTTTTTGCATTCACCGGGCCAAGGCGCGGATTTTTTTTTATGAACCTCGATCCGAGACGGGTTCAGGCCGGCATCTGTGGTTAGCACACCCTGATATTGGGTGTCGGATCATAGGGGTGTCGGAACATAGGGGTGTCATCTTTTTCATATTTTTACCAAATAATTAATTCGTTCCTTTTTTGCAGTCTAAAAAGAAAGGAAAGACGGAACTCCAATTCAGTTCTCTTGACAACCCCGTGTACGGATCCCCTGCCGTATTACCACTTGACGAAAACGATTGCTAAATAATTCGTTGATTTTTTTTTCTTTTTTAAAATTATTTTAACAACTGCACCAAAGAACATGTAACCAAATTAAAACTATACATAAAATCAACCGTTTATGTAGTAAAATGTTGTGGAAAATGTTTATTTACTTTTAGCAACAAAATAAAAACAAAATAAATAATTAAAAAAACCAAATTGAAACTGCTGACGTATAAATTTCCACTTTTCTTCGTTTTGTTTCGTTTTGTTTTGTTTTGTTTTGTTTTTTTAACTTTTAAATCTAACAGAGAGAATTATGATTGTTGTTTTTGGTATTGTTTTAATACTTTTGTTCTAATATTTTGTCGTCTGTTAGCTGTTACATAAAAAGCTGGGAAATTTGAAGTTAACTTTCTCTTTTTGTTCATACTCGGTAGAAGATATATATTTAGAAATGTTTAATGAAACCACAATAAAAAGAATTAGGCAGAGAAAGTTTCCATCAAAGCTTTTTATGAACAGTTTTTAACCATTAATGTTTTTTTGGTAAGAAAACTGCATGTTGTGTACACTTATATTAGTTTCGAGGCTGCAATTTGTATATGCAAATAATTGTTGGGTAATTATATTTTTGTAATTATATAAAATGACACCTCAAATGATTTTGTAATAAAATTAAAGTATTTTTTAAAAGTAGTTTAAGGGAAGTTTTCTTTTTAAAGAGTCAATTTTTACATTTTGTTTAGGTTTGTGCGTGTTTCTGTATTTTAAGTCTTCGTAAAAAAAAAAACGGCTGAAATGAAATGTCAGTATTTGTTTGTATTAATCAAATTAATTAATTGTTTATTGGTTTAATTTAATTGTTTATGCTACTTCATGGACATAAACTTTCCTAGGGTGGATATGGTGAAACAATAATTTACCCCTTTATTGTCACTTTTTGGATGTCGCCAAATTGTCAGTAAAAAAAAATATAAAAAAAAATAGTAAAACTTTTTAGGGCAAATTAGCCCCCTCTATTGTAACGCTGCAATTGGTCTATAATTGCCTTCGCTAGAAATTTAGTTTTAAGTAAGATTTATTTGAATTGAGTGTAACCTTTTGAGGGAAAGTGGCTTGTTTTTAATTTAATTTTTGTTTGTTTAGTAATAGTAATACAGATGAACACCATGTGGCCATTTTATGTTTTGAATTCTCTTCTTCTAAAAAATGTAGAGGGTTTAATTAATAGCAGTTCAGCATTTGTGAAATACTGTCACTTTCTACAATAAAAAATAAGTATTTGGCAAAATGTCACTGTCACCCCCTCCCCCTCCCCCCTCCCCCCTCCCCCCCCCCTCCCCCCCCCCCTCCCCCCCCCCCTCCGATGGAAACGCCCCTGCCTTGGTTTGGATGCAATAAGGGCCGTTTTCCAAACCCCAGATTAGGTTCAGCTCCATCCCCATTTTCAAACTGCATGAACGAAGCCGGACAAAGATGGGGTTTTGGAAAACGGCCTCTATCAATATTTTCATCACTTTTTGTGTGTGTGTGTGTGTATACTGAAATTTGGCTTCAACTTCATTATTGTGGAAGTACTATTGCAGCGACACTCGTTTGATTTCCATAGCTGTGTTTCTTATTATCGCCAAAAATATATTTAAAGGTCATAGTTCAATTTATGATAATGTCTTTCCCATTGCGCTGCCTGGCCGTACCATCCACGCCACTGTACTGCACCCTGTTATGTTTGTTTATAAAGTACGCCTAGATACAAGGTTGCAAAGCCACCGACTAGGGACGTTTTCTAAACTCAAATTTTGTCTTTCTTGAGGCTTCATTCATGCAGTTTAGCAATGGGTTGGCTGGAGCAACAAATGGAGCCGAATCAGGGGTTTGAAAAACGGCTTGTAGCAAGTTCGACCATCAACCAATGGTTCACTAGTTGATGGTTTGGACGTGACCAGCGCATGCGACATGAAGTTACATCGCGAACGACTTTAGTCGAACTATGCATGTTATAGTCCTTAATCGAACTTGCTCCGAACTGCGTGGGAGATTTTACAGACTGCTACCCCGGTATTCACGCAGCAAAAAATAATACGGACGTAAAGGATACCAGACTGTGCATTATAGTCGATGCAATAGCAAATTTTCACGCTGCAAATGCAAGTGCGAACGGGCGAGCGAAAAAACGTTTTAGAAATGTTATGTTTTGATACGATATCGGCACATTTAGACAACATTTTATGACTTGTTAATTAGGTACTGAATGATTAGTTGTGTTTTCGCTGCTCGTGTTTTCACCCATCGAAAGGAGAAGGCAAGAAGATGACAGGAACGGAGTCGAGCGGCATGACCGGCAATGAACACGCGCACGCCGCCGGCGAATGCGGTACTGGTCCCGGTGGTAGAGAACGGTCCATGAGGTATCGTATGGTTTTTCCGGACTTTTACAATTTCAAGTTATAAATACTAGGCCTATAGGCTTAACTTATTTTTTCGGCATATTTTTTAATTTTTGTTACTAGCCTTTGCAATCAGAAAATAGGCTTGTGTATGGTGATTTTTTCATTTTGACCTTGAATTTTGACATTGTGTAAGATTTTGAACTTGTGTTAAATTAGTTTGACCTTGTGTTAAACGTTGACCTTGTGTTAAACGTTGACCTTTTTTTACCTTTTCAATCTGTCTGTTACAGTGCCTCAGGAGAATCGTTATATGTAATCTTAGGTGTCGAAAAAGGGGCCGATAACGACGCACTAAAAAAGGCCTACAGAAAGGTTCGTATATTGATTTATACTAGTCGTAGTAAGAACTACTACTACTAGTACTACTGGAGTAAGTCCAGTTAGCCATTTGAAACGTAAATGTTCTCATTCCTAAATATTCTCCAACTTGCGAAATGTTTGCGTTGTATGTTTTGTGGTAAACACTTGGAGCTCGGCATAACTTGATGTCCGTATATGGAATTCTTTCTAAATTAAATTTAAAAAACAAAATGAAATTTTTGTGTTTTTTCTGCAGTTGGCCTTAAAATATCACCCGGACAAAAACAGAGATGATCCAACTGCTGAGGACAAGGTTAGTTAATTATTGCCAGTGCAATCGGGTTATTACTAATCAGCAACAACAACACGTCAACAACATCAACAACACGTCAACAAAAACAATTGGCGTCAACAAGGCCCTAACAAGGCCCCAACAAGCTCTAAATTCACATTTGTGACCAGCTTCGCCAATTACGGTGAATATAGTATAAAATACGAATCCCCATTTTTGAAAATTACGGCAAAGGCAAATATTGTATACTACCTTTAAATATCAGTTATGGGTGCATATTCCCCTCCCCCCTTCCAAAACAAACAAACAAACCTAAGACAGAGCCTCAAGCTTAAAAAACGGGACTTTTTAGCTGAACTTTTTATCCTCGGCAATTTTTTCCTTGCATTTTAGTTCAAAGAGATTAATAAAGCTCACCGAGTCCTCACTGACGTTAAGAAGCGGCAGATATACGATGACTATGGCTCGGTTGGTTTGTACATCGCTGAGCAGATCGGCGAGGACAACGTGGATCTGTACTTCCTCGTCAACAGCAAATGTTTTAGGGTAAGTGGCTGGCCCATACAGCATTCGTCTCTTCGCTGGCCTCATTTCAAAACTTGAAGCCCAATTGCAATCCAACGTGGGTCATAGATGCAGTATGGAAACTTGTACGTGAGGGTGATGTTAAGCCTAACTCCTTACGGTGTGTGAAAATTGGTATGGAAATTGATAGATATCATTCAGGACTATTTGGGGTTAAAGGTCATTTTAGGTCAAAGGTCATTTTAGGTCAAGTTGTAAAATAGGGTAATTATGGAAGTAGGCGAGACTCGTGGTTCGAAACTTGTACTTTGTGGGGCGCTTTTTTTCAGTGGTTACAGGGTTTGACGATGGTACATGGGAAGGGGGTTTGAAGCCTGGCAGGGAACATGGTGCTTGTGTTCTTGGGCAAGACACTTTGCTACAATTGCCTCTCTCCACCCAGGAGTAACGGGTACCTGTGAAGGTGGAGACCACATGCGCTGCAGAAATGGTCTCGTTCCTGGTGAACAGGGATAATAATTGTAAAGCGCTTTGATACACCCACATTGTGGGAGTCTAAAGTGTTATATAAGAACTAACATTTTTATTATTATTATTATTATTAACCCTCCTTGCATAAAATAAAAGTCTGACAATGAGCTTGTATTTTTGTTTGGTTTGGATACAGGTTTGCTGCGGCGTTTGTTTCTTCGTAACTTGCTACTGCTTCTGTTTCTGCTGCTGTCTGTGCTGCTGCGGCTGCTGCGGCAAGTGCGCCCCCAAGGAAGCAGAATACAGCGAGGAAGACTTTGAGGAGCTCATGCGCGACGGGCAAGACGAAGATACGGGTGGCGGTGGCGCCGCCGCCTTGGGCAACGGCGCGGACATGCCCGTCACAGTACAGCCGGGCGCCGACGCCTCGGCGCGCGCCAACCTTTACGACGCGTACGACGTGCCTGCGCACAACGCGGCCATACCCATGCCGGCTCCGGACGCCACGGAGAAGACCAGCCTCAAATCGGCCGAGGTGCTAAACGCCAGCTACACGTCGGAAAAGAATTAAAATTCGTGGTGGGAGGGGCAATACTAATAAGGGAGAGGGTGCGATAACAGCTGAATCATGCGGGAAAAGTTTCTTACGCGGACACCAATATGAGACCAAGCACATCAAATTCGCGAAAAAGTCTGAAAATGACTCTTTGAGATAGTACATAGTAAGAAGACAAATGTTATAAGCTTTCCAATGATACCCGTCACAAAGCTCGAGCGTTGTTGGCTGTGAGGTACAGGCTTGTGATGGGTAGCATTTGAAACCTTATGAAATGTCCTTTCTTGCCATGTACACATCTCAAGAAGTCATTTCCCGACTTATTCTTGATTTGGATGTGCTGGGTCAAACTGGGGTTAAACGAAAAAGAGTTGAAATGCGACATTTTGTGTATTTAATTTTCTGTTTTTTCCTTTGGCAAATTTATTTTTAATGCAACATTGTCTGCTTCATGGGCAATTTTATCAAATTAGTCCCCGGAAGTTTATGAAGTGGGGTGAGGAAGGTAGGTCGAGAAGTTCTATTGTCATCAGCCATTCAATGATTGGAGTCGATCCCCTCTTCGTTAGCGTTAGACCAGAGAGATCAATTATTGATCCCGTCTTCAACTCCCAGTTCACCTTTACACTGGTTGAGCGAAGGCCGATTTGGACTGTGGACCTTGTAATCCTTCGTTCGATGCTCTACTGACTTAGTTTGTACACCAGTTTAACCAATGAGGTTTTGCCTTACCTTAGTATCGGTACAGTACAAACAGTACAAACAGTGCCCTCTATTGATCTGTTTGAAATAGTCATAGAATCATTAGTCTGATTACGTATATATTTTTTTTGGGGGGGGGATGGTGGGACCAGTTACTGAAATAATCAAGAACCAATGTATGAATCGTGTTGTAAAATTGCAAATCGAATGTTGTGTAAATCGTAGTTAAAAGTTGTGCATTATATTGTGTTGCCATGGTAACAAGACTTGACTGGTACTATCCCCCCCCCCCCCCCCCCCCAACAAAAAATAATATGTCAATTTGTGTGCAGTTGAATGAATTTTGACATGTATTTTTTACATGTCTATTTAAGTCCACAGTATCATGGTTTGGTCAAATTTTGTCAAAGTCTATTTCATGTGTACATGTACATGTGTACATGTACAATCGTAAGAAGTTGCCTTTGCCTGTTTTTTGGTCAATAGAGGGCGCTATGTAAATATATATTCAGGCTTTCAACAAGTATTCCTCTCCTAGTAATTTTGTTGGTTACCTTGCAGACTTCTACTTTTTCCTCCTTTTTTTGCTTGAAACTTCTTCAAATGAATAAAAAAATTAAAAAATAGAACACACCACCATTATGTAAAACAACGTCTTGTTCCCGACCTCCCCCCATGTCTTTTGTTAGCTTTTCTACTATCAATCATCATAGAGTGCCATATCATTTGTACATGTACAATGCAATAATTAATGGTTCTTGTACACAAGAATTTTGCTTTTGCAAAAGAAATATCAAAACAATAACGCTTGTCGATTGTCAATTTTTCGAAGATTTTTGTCGTACTGTAACTACCATATGAATGTTTATTTGTAATTTGTAACCTAAGTTTCCATAAAGGATATTTGTATTTGTTTTGTGTTGAACAAAATATTGCAATATTCTTAAAGGTAGGATACACCATTTGCAGATATCGACAATATTTACTACCGAATTATTAAAAAACATCTTGGTTATTTGAAAGTAAATGATAGTAGGCATCCAGCAAAATGATTGCCGAGCGGCGATCGCGAAAAAAAACCTAATAACATAAGAATAACTGCCTGACGCCGGTTGAAAACAAATGCTGTTTTTCGTGCTTTTCTCGGCATCCATGATTGTAAAACTTCGGACAGGTCAGTTAAATGATATTTACGATAAAATACATCCACCCATTCATGATATTTTTTAAGCAATTACTAATGGTGTATCCTACCTTTAAGGTTTGTGTTAAAAGTTTCACGTTTAGCAAGCGTTATTTTTCTCACATTTTTAAGTGTTCACTGCGTATTACATGTATTTTTGTCTCAAACTGTAATCAAATTCTCCTTAAAAAGTACTAAAAAAAGCTCAACTTATGTATATTCCTTGAGCCATATATATATCGCCGAATACCTAGTACATCTATCCCTTTTTATCAATAAAAAACAAATGTAAATTCCAGACAAGATCAGTGAGAAAAGTTGAAGCAAGTGCATGGTACGTCCGGGTATTTTACTATCGTGTTGCCCACTTTACAAAATGGTGGACGAGTTACAGGGCGACACGTCCACACACTAGTTTCTATGGTATCCAAGGTTAATTATGTTAGGCCCTTTACACGTAAAGTTGATTTGTATATTTCAGATTAATCCAGTTTATAGTAGGCAGTTTAATTAGTTTAGTTTTATTTTGCTTGTTTGCACATTTTTCTCTCGCCCTGTAAACCCACCCGTCCTGCCTGCCAATTGTAACAGCACTTATTTGTCAGAGAAAGTATTGAGTCCCTGCGTAAAGCCAATCCCAAGTAACTGGTTGAACACAGACAAAGGATATCTTTTGTTCATTTGAATAGCTAGTGACTTGAAACAACTCTATTTGTATATAAATGTACTGATGACCATTTACATGAATTCATGCGTTTGTGTGTATAAACATTTCATACGTACTGTGTACCTTCGAACAGAAGGACGTCGACAAGATGCGGGAATAGGTTTCGGACTAGCACATTCCCTTCTCTGAAAAAGAGCTTTAGTGGAAAAATGGGGCAAGGGTAATCTGTGGAAAAATGTTTGTGGAAGCGAGAAAAATTGGTTTTTAGCTAATGTTTTCTTAACCAGTTCGCGTTGGAGGATGTATACATGCAAATTTTTTCCCAGATTCAAAACGCATAACACGTCGCGAGCAAGGCCGGAAATATGTGGGTGTGCTTCCCGCTACAATCTGCCTGAACCCGCCTCGGATTGAGTTTCGTTAAAAATAATTCCACGCCTCGGCTCAGTGATGTTGAGATAATCCCGGCACGAACTGGTTAACTACATTAATGTCCACGTCCACAGTACGTATGAAAGGTAAGACTGTATGTACGTGTTATATTATAGGTCAACTGTTTAATCCGACTTCAATCTTAAGTTGATGACAATAACAGTTGGGTTGATGACTTTAGACTTTTGGGGTCAAATGACATAGTTGTTGATTTTACCCGACTATATAAATACTGCCAGGGGATCGGGCGCAGTATCTTTGAAGCCGCTTTAATGGAAAAAAATATTTAACCGCAAGGGTGTAAGTTAAACAGATTTGTGCAAGAATGTGTAAATTATTGATTAAAAGTAATTCCAACTTTACAATCAATGAAGTCAAAACATTATATAACTGATTCCCTTTTTTAGTTTATTTATTATTTTGTAACTTCATTTTTTGATTGATTGATGTAAGAAAATACCCCAGAACATCAAAAGTCAATGGTAAATGAAGTACTGTGGGTAATTGTGTGGGTTCGAGTCTGTGTGCCCTTGTGCAAGGCACTTTGTCACTCATTGCTTCTCTCCACATAGGAGTAAATGGGCAGAGATGGTTATTGTGCTTGATTTAGCTGAGATGTTATTTGGCAGAGTTGCATTCGAGTCCCTTCACAAGTCATTTTATAAAGCCAGTTGCAAGTGACTGGTTGAACAATGACAAAGGAATGCTTTTGTTAACAGTTCATTTGAAAAGCTAGGGACTTGTAATGGACTTGCAGGGACTCGAATACAACTCTAGTATTTTGAATGTTTAATGGCCCAATGAGCCTGAAATAATGATGTAGTGCCTTAACCAGTTCGCGCCGGATGACGTATATAAACGCAAAAATGTCCCCAAATTCAAAACGGATGACGCATAAACACGCCAAGTGCAAGTTCGGAAATGTATGTCAGCAGCGCGCAAGGCCGGAAATGCGTGGGTGTGCTACCCAGCACTATCGGCCTAAACACGCTTCGGATCGAGTTTCGTTAAAAATAATCCCGGCGCGAACTGGTTAAGCACCTGTCAGTATTATAAATACATGTAGTTCAGACAACATCAGTGTTATGTTCCAGTGGTTGGCACCTGATGTCAGCAACTATATGATCCACGTGTGGAGCATAGGATTTCACGTGCTCCACGTGTGTAACTTCGGTTATCCATCGGACACCTGGATGAATGTCGGCCAGAAGAAATTTAATTTTACGAGCAGTCGACTGGGCCCAACCACTCCAGTAGTCTGTCGGTGCGAGTTCTGCGTCGTCATTGGTCATGCTTTTGATAGATTGTTCGGCTGGCTTTAGTCTTCTGAAAGATTTGATGTCGTTGCTCGGACGATACTGATCTGTTTCATCACCTTGTCTTGAGCAGTTGTCTTCAGTAACCTGAAAGTCGTCTCTGGAACTGCGGTTCCGTGATTCTGTTTGGCCATTTCTCAAGTCAATGAACTTAACATCTGGCGACAACAAGCACGGTTTGGTGTCTTCACGGGGGTTGTGATCACTCGGATTTGCTGTTCTTAATCCTGTGGGTGACGGTGAAACTTCACTTCCTGTTCTCAAACCACAGGGGGACATTCCGCCCTCCGGTGCCACCAGATCGCATGATCGCGTTCTGCCGGGCATGGTCGTCTCGGCGCGTGACGTTACGTTGCCGTGGATGTGAAGCACCCCTCCACTCCGTGGTTTGAGTGCGGCACAGGCGACGGGCCAACCTTCTTCCGAGGTTGGGATCAGGCCTAGGTTGACACGGTCTGCTATGCCCCTCGGGCAAACCTGGACAGGGAGCAAAATATACAGATGAAAAAATGTTTGCCTCAGTCTTGTATTTTGTTTGAGTTTATGCAAATTGTCAACAATACCCCTTCTGTCTTTTTAACGACTTGTAATAATATAATAATAGTCCTCATGGCCAACAAAAGTCCATCTCAAGTGGCAAGCCCAGTCCTCACAGGCCATCAGGAGTCTTCGGAGTCTCTCACAAAGCCATTGCAGGCCATTGCACGCCATCCACAAGTCAGTTTATGTGAATCAAGCCCGGTCCTCAGAGTCCATCACAAGCCTTCACAACAAGCCAAGAAAGGTCCACACAAGTGAATCAATCTCAAGTCACAAGCCCGGTCCTTACTGGCTATCAGGAGTTCTCACAAGTCATCATAGGCCTTCACAACAAGCCAACAGAGGTCCTCACAAGTCTTTCTGAGTCCTCACTCTCACAGTCAATCTACAAGTGAACCGGTCTCAAGCTACATGTATTCAAAATTTCAACCTCTAATCAAGACATTCCCTTTTTATACCTTGATGGTTATGGCTTGGTGTACGATTGTCTCAACTACAACTCTAGAATTGTTTTAACAAAAATATTGATCACCCGTTTGTTGTCTCCCTGATGGATGACGCATCGTTCCTGTACGCCGTTGAGTACCAGGTTATTCTTCAGCGCTGTGACGGCATCTGGATTCCACTCACAAGCATGAACTACAGAAGCCTTGGCATGGACCAGATAGGGCAGCGTAAAATAACCTATTCCTAGTGGAAAATGACAATATCAATGATTTTTGTTTTGTTACATTCATTTCAAAAATATCTTTAATTTGGCCAAATAAAAATATAAATTCGTGTACGTGCACATTTTCTTTAAAAAAATTGTTTAATTAAAAACCAAACAACAAATTTCAGTCATTTCAAAAGAGCATTTTCTCTTGCATTCTTTCAGACCATAGTATCAGAAGTGTACCTGCGATATAATTCTGCGATAAAATCTATACAAATACGTCAAGAAAATAAAGAAAACAAATCTAAAATCCGGACGAGAACTTTTTTATTTGGCCTTATTGTAAATTCATTTGTATTATTTCTGTTCCAGTAATAATATGTTAAGAACAAAATTGTAAAAACGTTTTTATCGTCCAGGCTTTTGGGAGAAAAAAGTTTGCCTAATTTTTTCTCAAAAAGAATGGACAAAAAGTTGTTTACTTGGCCTAATAATAACATCATTATATCTGATTTGGCCACAATTTATCACGGAATTGCTTTTCCGATCGCAATTCAGTTATTTCATAATCAACAATGACAACTTTCTTTTTTCCTTATACATGTATAAACTGAATAATGTTGACAATGAACTTTGACCTACCAGCATAAAGGTCAACCACCGTTTCACCCCTGCAGTCAAACCTGGCCACTCTCAATTTCTCTGTGACGTTTCCCACCGAGAACATGCAGTGTCTGACGTCGTAGGCGTATCTGCAAGGGAAACAAGATTTCACAAATGGCCGGTCAGTTTCCAGTAAGAGAAATCGTAGATACTCCGTCCATGGTATTTTTGAGTTTTCTAAAAAAAATAGTACAATCATAATCATTGCAAAGCATCTTGCGTCTTCTACCTGATCCCGTTGTCTCTGTGCTCCACCCACCCATCATCGCCTAGCAACAGCTCCACCCTCGGACTTCTGAACTCGTCCTGCTTGACACGACCTTTCCTTGCGACCCTTCGACCCCCGAGGGCCCCGGCTATCATAGGCCAGAGGTCGTGGCAGCATTCCCAAACCGTGGACTGGAAGCTCGGCTGTGGATGTTACACAAGAATCAGGAATGAACAATGACGATGTCATTCCTCATCGTTTGACTAGGTACTTCTTTCTAGCAATTTTAGTTTTGTTCTGCTAATATTGAACCTGGATTTACATCCAAGTTGTCAGTCCGGCTTTCATCAATTTAAAACTGGCTGAATTTTCGAAATCGGATGACCAGAAGTGAAGATATTTTACTTTTACAATGTACTGAAGCCAAAACTGATATTAGTTCGTTTACCAATTTAATCTATTGTTTCTTTTGTCAAGGTATTCCCTCATCCTTTGATTATTTAAGGGTTTGTGACCATATAGATCTGGTTTGAAAAGAACCAACCATCCCCCTAAAACCTTGTTATACCCAGCACTATATGAGACCGAGGGACTCCCCCATTAGTCCCCCATACCTATACACTCTCTACACTATTGTTACCTAATGCACCCCCCCCCCCTAATTCTAAGAAACCACAACACTTGGCAAGCACAGTGAAGACTACAAAGGAGGGGGGGGGGGGGGGGGTCTCTCCATCTCATGTCTTGCTTCATACGTACCTTGTCCAGTAGCAAGAAGTCTTTTCATACCAGCCCTAAAGAGCAAGAATTTTGGTCAGGTGGCTGATCAGAAACTGTTCCATCTTAGGGTCTATTGTTTGCAAGTGTTTACCCAATTAATCTATCCTGGAAGATACTCGCTTGTGGTTTCCATTCCCCAGTGCTAAACAATATAACCCCATCAGAACCCATGCCATGTGGTTTCCCACACAATAGGACCATCAATTTTCTTTGGGTAATCTCTAGCCACAAGTCTCTAATCTTGTGAGTCTTCTTTTGTTCTGCACTGGATACTCCCCAAGGGACAATGAATTGAAGCCCTGACTGACTAAATTGATGCACTTAATCGACTTTGTAGAATTCAGGTCAGACAGGTCTATACATATGAAGCAATATATTGGAACCATCCCCCCTTACTTTGTGGTGGTTTTTGTGCTTGGGGAATGTTGTGGTTTCTTTTGAGGTTTTAAGGGGGGGTGAGTTAGATTTGAATAGTCTAGGGAGTGTATAGGTATGGGGGACTAGGGAGGCGGGACTAAGGAGGGAGTCGCTCAGTCCCATATGTTGCTGGGTATATAGGTCCATGTACTGGAGAAGTGTGGGCTGATGAAAAAAACCTCTTATGTATTGGCCATTGTGTTTTCTGCATCTCAGGATTTTTTTTCGGGGGAGGGGGTGGGTTAAAGGAAGTGTGTATGTGGTACCCCTCTTCTACATATTGTGCTGGGTATAGGGTATAGATATATGCTTTTCAAGTCTGCTCTAATTGGTCGCAATCGCTAATTTGATGGATTTTACTGATCTGATAAGCAGTATTCTTAAAATACCATTTTTTTGCTTTTTACAGACACTGGTTTTAGGTTAGGTGGGGAAGGAAAAGGTGAAGAAGTCTGAAAGGCGTGTTGAGTTTTCTCTGAAGAAGATCTTGTTAAGATCAAAATATTGGGCCCTCTTAACTTATTTGATTTCTTTTTGATGGACTGAAGGGAAAAACAATAAATTTTTTTAATTGGCCTGGATTTCAAACCTGGGGAAGTAGAATAAGATCTTCGTGCTTCTCCCACGAATCTGGAATATCAGCCTGCATCTCCTCTGAAAATGTGATGTCCAACTCCTCAAGTCTCCCCCTCAATGCGTTGACAAGTCTTTGGTGTGGGGACACCGCGAGCTGTTTCTTTGACGGGGGGAGGGAAACTGACACAAGATGGCATGGCAGATCACGATAGTGCCCCGACTTCAAGACTTGACCCCTGAATTGAAGCATCTCAGATTTCTCATGTTTGGAAACTAAGATGGCGATAAAAGAAGGAAGAGACAAAAATTAAATATGAACATCAATGAACTTTTGTGCAAAATAAATGTTACTACTATACGTTGTTTTGTTTTAAAATCCGAGTTTGCTGACCACTTTCTTCCACTATCTTTCCACAGACTAAAAAAATAGTTTGAACTGAAGGGACTAAAGTTTAGTCGTGGGAATATGACCTCGGAATATGACCTCTGAACTGACCTCTGATGGCCAATGAGATGCTTGCCTGAACAGGAATAGAGATTACGTTTTCTTCGAGCTTCAGCAGTCGTCGGCAAGGATCCCAGTACCTATCCTCTTCCAGATAACGCCTGTTGACGGTGACTAATTAACATTTAACAATGCAAAATCATTGTAAACAAAGAAACACGTCACGATATGCAAATTAATTATTCAACCATTTTTGTTTTAGGGGACCTGACCTGGTGGAAGCATGTTTCAATTGCTTTTTACCCAAGAAAGTGTTACTCCGAAATGGAGGTGTCAAAATACTTTGTAAAAAATACCTCATTTTCTGGGCGTTTTCTATATGAACAACGATCGCCGTTTTGATCAAAACTTCCTTTGCTTCATCCCTGGAGGCCGCCATCTTGCATATATTGCGCAATCTGTCGATATCGTTCGCAGTGGTTGGCCATACCACCACCACGTATGATGCGGTCCTTGTATGTACGAGGTTGAAGAAGGGTCCGAATCCCAGACGACACCCTTTATGTATAGACGGTGAATGTTTGTCCTTGGTACCCGTCTATGTCTCATATTTTTGACAGGACACCCACTCCCGATCCCCGCCCCCTCCCCCGCGTGTGCTGAGTGCAACTTTCCATACCACACCCAATTTTTTTTGTTCCAATGTGAGCAACATTTTCATTTATAAACCGCCAATTAACATAAATAAGTTCAATTTTTGTCCCTATAGTATCCAATATTTTAATTAAAAATGCAACTTGCGTATGAATTTTGAAGCCTGTGAGACACTGTTCAGACCATGGAGAAATTCCTTCTTTATTCCTCCATCTTCGGACTATTATAACTCAAGGATTTTAATTTTTGTAATCAATATTTGCAAGGAAATGTGAGTTTTCATCTAATGTTTTAGCAGGTAAGGCACACTCTTTTAATTCATAACATGAGAGGTGTCCTAAACTACACTTAATTTTACCGTTTAGCTTAAACATGGAGGAAGGAAAACTGTTTTCATTCCTCCATTGTTTAAATTACTGCTCTTAATCTTATTCCTATGTTCCTTGCTCTATGTTCCTATTAACAAATTATTAAAAGTGAGACTAGTAAAAAATTGTTTTAATATTTTGTTAAAACTACAACGATCAATTGTGTTAACCATTTTATGCAGAGTTTAAAACAATTTTGAGGAGGTACAATCATATAAAACATGTTACGTACATTGTTTATTTTCATCTTTTTTTCTAAAAACTTTTCTGATGTTTTCGTTGTATTTCCCACGCGCTAAATAACGTACGACCGCGGGCCGGCCAGGGAGGGGTAATAGAAACCGTCAATTTTGGCCCCCAAGGCAGGTTGGTCACGTGATGTCAACCCCAAAGTCGTCTGCTTGCATGTATATGTACGCATGCATGCGCCGACATTTTTTTTACGTGACGACGTCAACGTATAACGCGTACGCGCCGCATTGATACGGGTCACTGACTCGAACAAGTGAGTAATTCTAGTTTTAAAGAGAAACAAACATTTGCCAAAATTTACTGTTAACGCCCCACAACCCACGCGAGAAGTGTGTCACCGGGCTAACAGGTAGTCCATTTCTTCACCCAGGCGAAATTTGGAGGTTGACACGGTCGTTTTTGCGGCGAAAACTGAGGCTAAAAAGAGAGACGCCGATGAGTTCGAAAAGTGGGAAGAAGCGGTCTGGCTCGAAGAGCCAACTCGTACCCGAACCCCCGTGCAAGCCGCGGCTATGTCGAATGATGAGGGGAGAGGGTGGCTACGGGTTTAATCTTCACAGTAAGCAGGGGCAACATGGACAGTATATACGGGGGATAGATGCAGGTGAGAAAAACACGTTATTAATATTATTAGGCTATGAAGTTGAATGAGTAATTTAAGTGTTAAAAAAAACCAACAAACATTGTCTAAACTGACTCTAGTAATATAAAGGGCTAAAAATGATAAGTTTATTATATTAAAATAATTCACCATTAAAATACCATTGCATTGATCACACGGAGTTGTGGCTGGTACATGGTACTATTACTAGTATAGCTGGTTTCACTAAGCAAGAATGTTTTGTGCTTGAGCAATTTGTTGCTTAATCAGCTCTATGAAATTGGCCCCTGCCCTGGTTGTTTCCTGTGCCAGTATTATTATTTCTTGTATTATTAATAATGTAAGGCCAAATAAAAATAAAAACATGTTTAGCGTCATGCCCTTTTTTAAAAAGGAAGGAGGAGGCCGACACATCTTTAATTCGAGTCATGCAGTAAAAATGTCACACCCTATCTTCCAATTTAAAATTAAAACATGGTTCACCCACGATTAAACATTCAAATTCATGTGGGTCGATCAAGTATGCACCGTACACGACTACACATGACACCCTAGCCTTCTTATAAGGAAAAACAATATTTCCAGAGCATGTACACAGACAGTGATGCTAAAGTCTAAAATACGATCTTAAAATTTTATTATCTTTAAAAAAATATATATATATATATTTTTTGCCAAAATGGTCAAATTTATGATTTTTTTTAAAAAGAAAAAGAAAAGAAAATAGGAGGCGGTCCCCAAAAAGGAAGCGGGCGGTGACGCTAAACATGTTTTTTTTTTTATTTGGCCTAATTTGTATGTTTTTGATACCTTTGAAAGCTCTAACTCTCAATGCCTAGTAATTTGTTGCTGACAAGTTTGCGCCTGAACTCTTCAAATGCAGCTGTACACATTTCTTTGCTGTCTGAACCTGGGACAGATTTTGCCGTCCAAAAATACGCCAATCGCCTCAGAGAAAACAGATTAGATAACAAGTCTACAGTATTATTACCGGTGGTGTGTGTGGCAATACCCTTGCTCTTTGTAATAACCATAGAGCTATGTTCAATTACTAGAGCGCTAACTCTTCAGTAAAATCCAGGCGTGACGTATTCCTAATCATGTTCCTGCACGACAATTACCAGCCGGTAATGGCTTGTTAGACAGAAACTCATCATTACCAACAACAATAACTCATCGATACCAATACAATAACTCATCGTTACCAATACAATAACTCATTGTTACCAACACAATAACTCATTGTTACCAACACAATAACTCATTGTTACCAACACAATAACTCGTCATTACCAACACAATAATTCGTCATTACCAACACAATAACTCGTCATTACCAACACAATAACTCGTCATTACCAACACAATAACTCGTCATTACCAATACAATGATATTGAATACAATTGCTGTCCATTATCAATTAAACAAACACAACAGTACTGTATTGTCAACCAAACAGAACACAATGTGTATCAAAGAACGGATACTCTATAGTTCACACTGCAGCATTGTGCGGTGCCGTCAATAGGCCACACTGGTAGTGCATTTACATTGTAGCCTCATTGTACTCGGTATTTTTTGTTTACCTTCTTGTTACCAGAAAGCAGAAGGGGCCTGGATTGTACATTTAAGCTAATAGCTTCGGAACACGCCAATACCAGCGATAATCAGGCTCGGGGCTGCGCGCCTTGCCCGATTATCCTGCTGGTATTGGCGTGTTCCTCGGCCATTACCCTTTATTTCTTACGCGCGGAGATACTTTGAATCCATCCTGCGCGCAGACATTTTGAATTCATGTGCGTGTTGTAAAACATAATAAAAATAGATTGATTTTTGAAAGTGTACTCTAAAATGCAACGCGCGCGCAAGTAGAACAGACACAAACAACTAACGCGCTTCATGCCAGTTAACAAAAAAAGGCCGAGGCAAAATCATCTGCAGCGCGCAAATACGCACACAAATTTGCGCCCATTTGCTAATTAAGTTCGGTTTTGGGCGTATCGGCTTCGATAATGCACTGTATAGAATACAAACGCAGATACATGCAAATAGCCGTACAAAAGCCGTACATTAATGTTGAGATTTCCATAAGTTTGTGCACAAACATGAATGCGCCCAGCTCGCATCACTATGTACATCAAGCCAGCTCTCTAGTAATTTAATATAGCTCTATGGTAATAACCCATTAGTGTTATCATCTGATCAGACTCTTCACCAGCCTCACGCTGAGAAACTGGTATCAATTCACTGTGCAGACATACTTGTACTAGTTGTACACACATGACATATGTTTACATGTCACTCAGTGTGCCCTTGGGCTGTTTTTATTCAGTTATTGTGGGTAATAAAATCAGTCCCTTTTAATATTATTAGAGCAGTTGCAGGCCAGTATCTGGGAGTCGGATCTTGTTCGGGGCAAGGTTTTTTGCAGGTTTTGGGGGATTGGTCAAATTTGAGAGAACACCTCAGTACACTGTAGTTGATACGCAGGCTGTCAAATTTGGAATATAAAAAAAAAGAATGTGCATGCCTGGAGCCAATATTTCGTCTGAATTAGTTTCTCGTTCTCGTGCGTATCTTCTTCCTTTTTTTGAGTCTGATCTTGTTAGAAGCAAAGTTTTTTGCAGATGGGCCAAAATGGGAAGACATTCTTATGTAGTATGTACATGTAGCATGACTATTTAACCCATCCCTGTAGTGCCCGAATTCACCCTGCCTTCTTGCCCCGAACCACCCTGCCTCAAATATATCCCCCGATTCACCCGCCTTCCATATTGCCCCGACCGCCCTGCCTGTTACTTCCTGTACTGCCTTAAACCGCCCAGCCTGTGTTACTACCTGTACTGTCCATAACCACCCTGCCTCCCTGTACCACCTCAAACCACCTTGCCTGTTTGTACTTTCCAAACCACCCTGCCTGTTTAATACTCCCTGTACTGCCCCTAAACCACCCTGCCTACTGCCCCCAAACCACCCTGCCTACTGCCCCTAAACCACCCTGCCTACTGCCCCCAAACAACCCTGTCTGAAACCACCCCAGCACTAGGATTTAGATCGTCACTGAATGAATACAATGTGATGATGTACAGATAATTGACTCCTCAGCCTTGGGTGTTGAATGTTGTGCAATGTCAAGATTATATAGTCACAAGTGCATTCCCTTAGACCCACTAGTAATTGCTTGGTTGATCATGACTGAGTTGTTTTTTATTTTTTGGGGGGGGTTGTATTTTATAGTAAGTATCGTTTAAAGGTAGTATACACCATTGGTCATTGCTTGAATTATCATGAATGAGTAGATTTTGGGGGTTGTATTTTATAGTAAATATCGTTTAACTGAGCTGTCCGAAGTTTTAGAATCATGGATGCCGAGAAAAGCACGAAAAACAGCGGTTTTTTTCAACCAGCGTCGAGCAGTTATTCTTATGTTTTCTTTGTTTTTTCGCGATCGCCGTCCGGCGAGCGCGAATTTTTCATTATAAAATTATATTTTTCGGAATAATTACAGGATATCTAGCGGAATCATTTTGCTGGATGCTCAGAATCAACATTTACTTTCAGATGAGTAAGATATTTCTTAATAATTTGGTAGTAAATATTTTCGATATCTGCAAATGGTGTATACTACCTTTAACTGACCTGTCCGAAGTTTTACAATCACGGATGCTGAGAAAAGCAAGAAAAACAGCGTTTTCAACCGGCATCAGTCTTATGTTCTGGTTTCTTTTGCGATTGCTGTCCAGCGATCGGGATTTTGTTTTTATTAAATTCAATCTGTTTGAACAATTACAGGATATCTAGCGCAATCATTTTGCTGGATGCCTACAATCGTTAATTACTTTAAAATAAGTAAGATAATTTCTTAATAATTCGTTAGTATTTTTGTTGTTGATATCTGCAAATGACTAAGATAAGTTTAATTAATTTGGTAGTAAATGTTTTCATTATTTGCAAATGGTGTATCCTACCTTTAAGACCCATTGTATTCCATGTACAATGTACACATGTTGGTCTGTTGGGTGTGATATGTACATGTACATGTCAACACGACCTTTGATATAAAAACAAATAGTCTGGTTGCACACCAACTCCCAATGGGTCAATATAGTCTGCATGCTGGGATGTGGGGAACATATGCCTACATGGCTAAAAGATAGCACGAGAAAAAAGAGAACAGAACAGGCCATATTAGTGGGTTGATTGCGCAAAGATCTTTTTTGATTGGACATGTTGATGAAACTTGGACGTGGTTTATTTATATCGGTATCAAATGTGCCAATGCGACCAAACTGTTCTATCTACAAGTACATACTCACATGTACAAGATGTAAAGTACATAGCTGTGCAATGTGCATGTACGTGTTCGGTTGTAGTTTTTCCCCACATCTAAGGCCATAAAATAAAATTTACAATCATGGATGCCAAGAAAAAGCAAGAAAAACGGCGTTCGTTTCTAACCGGCGTCGGGCAGTTGTTCTTATGTTTTTGGGTGTTTTTTGCACGATAGATGAAAAATTCAATTTTTCGAAACAATCACAGGATATCTAACGCAATCATTTTGCTGTATGCCTTGAATATCTTTACTTTCAAATCGTAAGATATTTCTTAATAATTTAGTATTAAGATGTTTTGATATCTGCAAATGATATATCCTACAGTACCTTTAACCCTAACTCCCCTAGTGTAATTTACAAGGAACTGTAAGTCCCAACACCATACATGTATTGCAAACTGTACACACAACTGGTGGACTATAATTTTGGAGGTACATGTATGCCCAACCCTAACCCAGTGTAAAAGACGGCCAATTTAGGGATCCAGTGCCAATCCTAACGGATTCCAACAAAACCTAGTGTTGGAGTTTGACTGGATGGGGATTGTTAAGGTTAAAATTGATGGAATGAGCACTGCTATGTTTTATTTAGGTTTTGTTTAGGTGTTTGCGGTAACCCAACATACCGGTGCCGACTGTAGAATATTTTCAAGGCCAATACGCCAACCCACAAATTTTAAGTAAAATATATTCTGATAAAAAAGTTAGTAATCAGCACCAAACAAGTCAAGTTGAAGTAATTTGCAGCAGTACCAGTATGTTTGAGGTGTGGTCTGTACTGGTACATGTATGAAGTGTGTACATTGATCTGTGTGTGCTTGGTTACCACCTGTGGGGTAAAAGGTCAATTGTTCTGTATTCTGTTGATGTTGGACTTGAACCCATTTTTGATCCTCTTGTGACAACAAATATAGCCTGTGATTTTGTTTTCTGTATAATCTTTTTAGGGAAATTGAAGTTGGCAAAGGCAAATGTACAAAGTCTGGGTTCCTCCCCCCCCCCCCCCCCCCCACCCCCAAAAAAGGGGGGGGGGAAATGAAGCTGATCTGCCCTAACATGTGTACATTGGTATTTTTGTTTATTTCCTTCCAGTGTTTTGTGCAAACACAATAATAGGGTAAACAAAAAAGAATTAGCAATTGTGCAAATACATTTGTGCATTCAAATTGATTCCAGGGTTAAGGTTGGATCATAATCTGTTTAAATGTGATTTTGTGACATTGGGACAAGTTTTCACTATGTGCATTCACAAAAGTTGAACACATTTCAACTCCAGTGAAATTCGCAGCGACTTTTACATGACATCAAATTCGATTTGCAGAACATTGTATGAACTAGTCTTTGACAAAGATGACACGTCTGTACACGTCCCGTATTATTTTCATACAGTCCGCCCACTAACGACACGATTAGTCCAACTCACACAGTCGTTTTTGCAAACTTCCTTAAATCGGGCATGATCTTATCCTACACAAATTTAACCATTTGAATAGGCATAGCGTCTTCACGCAGTCAACTACCCATTCAGCGGTCGCGCTGGCCTGCGTTGCATATGTAATTGACGCTGCTTCACAAAGGAATGTTGTGCATGCACGTAGTACGTGTTGATAACTGCTGAAATAAGGAAACAAATTAACTGCTGGATGGAGTTTGCAAAGACAACTGTGAGTTGGGGAGCTGGTGTATAATCGTGTCGTTAGCGGCGGGCACACGCACTTTGTGAAAAGAATACGCTTCGTTGTCCTTTATCAATACTGATTTTCTGTTTTTATTGCACCCAGACTCCCCAGCAGAGTCGGCAAACCTAAAGAAAGGGGACCGCGTCATCGAAGTCAACGGCGTCAACATCGAGCGGGAGACGCACGCGCAGGTAGTGACCCGCATCAAGAGCGGCGGGGACCGCACTGTGCTCCTCGTAATCGACCAGGAGCTGGACCAGCACAACAAGAAATATGCCCTCACGGTCGACGCCAAGACCGCGGAAGAGAACCAGTTCATCGAGAACAACGACCAAGCGCAGCCCGCCGAGGAAGCAGAAGAAGCGCCCAAGGTTAACGGGGACGCGTCAACGCTAGAGGAAAACGGCATCCTGCTGACACCGGTCGTAGCCGCAGTGGAGGTCACGCGAGAGGAGGAAGCCGAGCCGGAGACGATAGAGGAACCGGTGGAGGGGGAGGTGGTCATCTCGGTGGAGGAGTCGGTACCCGTCGAGTCGGTACCCAATGATGTACATGCAACAGCAGAGGTGAGAATTACCAAGTTCCCTGGCAATAGTTCATGCACGTTGGTCAAACTATAGTTCCTCCCCGAACTTCCTCTTAAATGTCTGTGCATTGACATGTCGGTCAGGGAACCAGACTATTTAAGCGTTTACCATTGTTTTTGTCCTTCCATCCTTCTAGGAAGCCGATACTGAAGAGACGGCCAGGCAACCCGAGGAAGATGCCATAGAACCAGACGTGATCGTCGCCGTGGCAGCGGCCGATGTTGAGTCAACGCCGGAACCTATCCGAGAACCTAGCCCCGAGAGGGAATCATCGCCAGAACCAGAGAGGGTAAGGCTGCAAACATTGAAACGCAACTAAAGAAACTTGGTTTCCGACCAAGAACTGAACGCTCACGGCAACAAAAACAGTTCTTGGTTGCGCTCGGCAAAGCGCAGGCCAGGACACCACATTAGTGTCAACCGCTAAGACTGTCCGTTCAATTTTGCAGATTGGTACTGAATATTTATAGAAGTCAGTGGTTTTGCTACTGATTTAACCGAATTGGATCAACAAAACCCATGTCCTTCAAAATCATTAGATCCTTTTTGTAGGAGTTTGTCAGATTTAGGATCGCGAAGCCTCAATTACACAAGGCTTGAAGTACAAAGCCAGTTGGTTTTCGTCAAAGCAGTAGGTTTCGGAGGATTCATTGAAGGTTCTTACGGTAGGAAAGCTATTTCGGGAGTTCAGAGGTTCCGCACTAACAGTTGCTTTTCAACCTTCAGATCATTACCCATGAGATGCAGCTTGCAGAACCCTTGCAAGAACCCCTGCAAGAACCCCCACCAGTTTCCCTGGAAGCCCCAGTCACTGATCCCGAACCGGAAACCCAACCGGAACCCATTCAGACCCCTGAAGAACTGGCACCAGAACTGGAACTGAAAACACCCCTAGAACCAGAACCCTTAAAAGAACCAGAACCACAGATATTTGAGGAACCAGAGACCCCAGTCGAGGAGGAACCAGAACCTCCTACTCCTCCCGCAGTGATTGCTGACGTAGGTTTTTTCTTCATTCAGCAGCAGGTGTTCCTGTACTAACGAGTGTGGCACCTTAACATTGGCAATGTGAACCATCGACGTACTGACTCATGTGGGCACGTGTTTGACTAACCTTTTTTTTAATACCTTTTAGGTTTCATCTTTTTGTTAACAACCACTGGTTACATTTCTTTTAGATAAAAGGATTACTGCGCCAGTTTTCTTTTCCTCAGAAATATGCATCTAGAAATATTGCGTTTTTGCATTTTTTCCCTCAAAATGTAAATATCCACTGAGCTTGGAACATCAGCAGGTTTAGGGTTGGAACATTCTTCTTTGGATTTGAGTGGGTGGAATCGAACAGAGTTATAACCGATCGGAATCGAACAAAATGCATGAAAACGGCAAAATGATCAGTTTAATAATTGTCCACACTAACTCATTGTAAACTTTGCCTTGCATTACATTTCAGTCATTTGCTGATGAGGTACATGTAAGGCCCGCTTCAAATGTTGAAGTTCTGCCGTGTCTAATTCAAATAACAACCCAAAATGTGAATTTGCCACGGCAGAAAGTCTACGTTTGAGGCAACTGCCGCTCTTCTGCTGTAAGTTTGACACGGTTTACTGCTCTGAGCGAGAGAAGGGAGGCAGTGCTTCAAACGTCTTTCGTGTCTGATTTAATTGGCACGTCTTGATCAAGAATCACAGTGGTATCGTTTGAAAATGCGCCTTTGCCAGACTAGGGGTTTACGTTTTAACACAAAATGTTAGAAGAGAGTGTCTTCTCCTCGTGGAAAGAATTTGGCGCAGTATCTCTTGTCGTCTATCTTGATTCGCCATCTTAACCGAACAACTGAATTGCGTTTGACAGAAAATGAACGTTTGAAGCAACTGCTGAACTTTGGCTGCTTTTTTGCCAACTCTTATGAATTGGAATGGTTGGACATTTGAAGCGTGTGTAACTGACACAAACCTGATAATTGGGCATATTGCCCCTCTCTAACCCCTTAATACTCTTTATTCTGTCAGCAGGATTTGCAGTGGATCACCTTTGACATTTGACCTTTGGCCCACTTCAGTAGTGTGCAGTTCACTTCAGGCACCGTTGACACATTTTGTTCCTTCACAGTTGTTCACGTTTGACCTTGGATACACATAATTATTAATAACCGCATGATTCCATTCTAAATTTACATGCAGGATACAGTTATAAATTGCACAGTTTGTCCGGTAACCCAATTAACCCTAAAAATAATTGAGTGTAGAAAGAGTTGGTAGAATTTTATTTCCCAGCAATATAGACACAACCGTTAGTCCTGTCCTTACAAATATAGAAGTATTTGCAATTCACCTATATTATTTGGTTCTCAAATGGCAGTTTTGTTTGTGCACATTCCTGATAATTCAAGCAATTACCAATGGTATATCCTACCTTTAACATTTTGTATACCAGCACATTTGAGTTTAATTCAACAATTGTGTTTGTGTATTGATACGCATTAAGCAGTTTGATGCAGTGTGACAAGATAGCGTGATCTTTGTACGGTACATGCACCTACGTCAGGCAATTGAGTAACGATAAATAATTGAACACGTTCAATGACAAATTGACATTATAGAAAACAATTGATGGTACTGAGCGACATGGTTCAGCAGTTTTATTCAAGTTTGTTTTATTCATGTGCAACATTCATTTCATGTTGTGGTTACAAAGATTGTCATGCGTTTTGTAGACACAATTTAATTTTTTTAAAATAAATATCAATGGATAAACACTGATAAATACGACACGATAAACACTGTCAAGATAAACACTGTCAAGTATTTGTTTTCCTTGAATTGTTTTCCTTTATGTTTGAATTGTTGTTGTTTTTCTGTTCAATTATAATTTTCAATTATTTTGCTTAATATTAAAGGAATCTTCGCCGGAACCGGAACCAGAACCAGAATTGGAACCAGAACCGGAGAGAGATTCAACACCAGAGCCGGTATGCATGCACCTATGATTTTTCAGTTCTTCCGGGTTTATAAAATTTTCTCTTCCCCCCCCTCCCCTTTTCCCTTTTAATAGAACTTGCAATTTCTTTTTGTTTTTATATGATGCAAAATCTAGTAGTAGATTTAGAAAATGAACTGAATCTCGGAATTTCAACGATTGCAAAGCCGCCAAAATAAGTTCCAATTAACTGTTGAATCGTGTTCTACCGTCGAACTCTTCAGAATGCCAGTACGGATCAATCCGATTAATATTGACTCCACATTGAATTTCATGCTTGTAGGGTTGAAGCAATTTATTCCTAATACCCGGGCACAGCTGTCAGTGCGGGAAAATCAAAGATCATTGAAAGGTTTCTGGTTCGGTAGTTGGGTGGCCTTCTAGACGTCCTTCGAGCTTCTTTCCACCAAGGAGAATAGTGAACATTCTGGACTTTTTTTTCTTTTCCCCAATATCGGAGCTGACAAGCAGAAGATACTGCTAAACAAATTGGTGTAGTAAGCAGGGTTTGGCAGAGAACCGGTCACAAACAATATCAGCTGAATAAGATTCTGGCTGGTAACCGCTTTTTGCTAAAGTGAATAAATTCAAGCTAAGCAAGCTACTGTTCATTTTGCAGCGCAATGAAATTGGCTCCTTTACTTTGAGACAGAGCTTTCTGAAGATGTATTCAACTTGACGTGCTTGTGCTAGAAGGCGGTCAGGGAATTGTTTGGCTTAGTGTCCATAAGCAAGAGTTTTTATCACAATGTTCTCAAGCACACATTGGCTTTGACATTTGTTAAGCACAATGAGCATGGAACTAGCCCTAGGGTGGAATTATCTGTATCTATGCATCATAGCTTGTGGAACTCTCCTAATAAATACAAATTATATCGTATCTAATATTTATAAATTAAACACCAATTTATTAACTCGATTATGCACAAGTTGTTTTTTTCACAAACCTAAAGACGGTATCAAAATCTAATTCGATGCAATTCAATTCAAATGCATGTATTTCAGTCCACGGAATAGGCCAACAAAATTGCTTGTTATTCACATTAACAAATGTAGACAATCTTCATTTCTTTCAAACAACCACCGTAATCACGGTGAATGCAATGGCTCAGTACGTCATCACTGCCCCAAAAAAAACTGCCCGAGTAGCTCCATAATGCGATATAGGGATTAGGGACCATAGTTGTTTTTGCCATGCTGACCTTCTTGTACTTGTCCAACCCTCACCCAAGAAGCCTTAAATAACTGTAGTTTCCTGTGCTGATGGGCAAGGAATGGCACAAGCTGCCAAATATAGCCCCACCAGCATGCCCTCTAAGCCACAATGTTCACTCTACAGCACCTAAATAGCAAACTGCTCTACTTCAACTTATTCCCACCTTTTATAGCCATATTCACAGAATACCAGAAGTCACTCAAGCACACCCACTGAATTCCAGTATCATGCCTGGCTGCTAAACAACAAACATGTACTTAACAACAAAAGAAGATTATATGTACCAATACAATCATGGTGCTGCAATAAATTCCTGAATAATTTAACAAATATGCCAATTGTTCAAATTCAACTGAAATTGTGATGTTGGTTTTTTTTTCTTTTTGAGAAAACACTGTCTGGGGTCTGGCTTTCAGAGTTGTTCCTATGTCAACAAAGAGGTGTGCTTATCCTGTCTGCGCCTGTGTGGTTTAAACAGACAACTATTTGTTTAGTGTAATAAAAAAAGCCAGAAACCTGCTGCTTTGTTTACAAATTCTGTCTGATGCTGCACACCTAGTGGTGTACACTGTAAAATGATGCTGCCACCACAAATCTAGTCTTAGATTGGAGAATATCCGTGAAAATATGTGAAGGATATTCTTACTCATTGGTTGAATCTTGTCGTACCGGTGAGTTTCAGTAAAACAATAGGGACAGGTGTAAAAATAACGTGAGTGCTAAAAATCAATTAAAAGTGGCATTGCGTGGACATTCTGTAGGAACCCGAGCTCGAACCAGAACCGGAGCCAGAACCCATTTTAGAACCCACACCAGAACTCACACCAGAACTCACACCAGAACTCACACCAGAACCCACACCAGTCCCCACACCGGAACCGGTAAGGCAATTTTTCCCCTACCATCATTCTCCATCCCGTCACACTCCCCCGCATATCTAACAGAATAACACACTTAACAAAAACAAATGGTCACCAAGGATATTCCGGTATATTAACAGCTGCTGTACGTGCGTGGTGTTTTCAAAATTTCGGCTTCAAGTTCGACTCTGGTTTTGGAAGATTTGTATGAGCCTACTACTTGGGCTGCACTTCACAGTAGTTCAAAGCCCTCTTTGAGATCATCAGAATACATTTTGCATGGAGTTTTGCATAGAACTAAACTTGTACTGAATCCAGTGATGTAGCCAAAGCTGGACGTAAAGCGACAGTTTCGAAAATGGCCCAGAAAATGGCTATACATTTGTTTTCCCATTAATAACAGAGAACCACCTTTCATGTACATGTATTGATGTATAGTATTGTATGTCGTTTGTAATGTCGTTTGTAATGTCGTTTGTAATGTCGTTTGTAATGAACGTTGCACTTGTCTGATACCGAATGCACACCATTAACAACAAGGTTTTGAAATCTCACATTCGTTCCAGTCTAGGTTCTTGTGGTCACTAACAATGTGTTAATGTAAAACTCCCTGACGTAAAAACAAGTCCGGTTCCTTGTGGACACTAACAGTGTGTTAATATAAAACTCCCTGACGTAGAAAAAAGTCCAACCAACTTTCAACACTTTTGATATTCTCCTCGCATGTAATAGTAGAGGTACCGTATTTCCTTTGACTTTCATGAAATCGATCGTCAGCATTTCCTGTTTGGTGGATACATGGTTGTTTTCTACAAGTAAAAAAATATCCCGACGTAACGTGTTCGAACTTTGACCTTGAAACTTATCCTATTTCAAACACCACACCCTGTGTAAAGCCCCCATATCAACACGCTCCCTTCTAGCACCACATCCCTGGTATAACACCACACTCAATTTGACATGATATTGACTAATTTATGAACCTGTCAACGCAGGGTAGAGCACCTGAACGACAATCCGGAGGTTGCTGGTTCTAACCCCGCTCCTGTTAATTTCTTTACAAATTCTTCATAATAACGTACTTCTTGGTTTACCTTGTGGTTCATTTGGAATGATAACATTGCATTTTTGTTTATTTAAATACTCTGATTATGTACCATGGGTCGTATGCCTAACATTTCCATCACATTGTCATGTTAAAGAGCACCTCTAAGTAAAACAAGTTTTCTCTGATTTTACATTTTGAAATAAATATGGAAGTATCCCAACCGAATGCAATATCAATGGGATTTATAGCCCGCCTAAAAATAGTCTAAAAGAACGTTTTTTCGGTTCATGCCAAGACGCGAATTCTTAAAAACGTAAAGGTCACGCTTTTGTTTACCCGCGTCATTGAGGGGAAAACAAAGAAATTGAGGAGAAACCCAAATGCACATGCACGCACAACACACGCATGTTGTACGTTGCCCGGCCCTAGCTGCACACAACTTTCCATTCTTTGACGTGCACGGGGAGGCCAATTCACTCAAGAATACAAGCCAGGGAACAGTAAGAAAACAACTTTGTCTTGGTACTCACGAATTTATAATTCTCACCGAGGATTTGTAGGTACAAAAGCTTTCCTTTCACTTTGAATGAAAGTCGAACACGAGCTTTGTTATACTCTACAACTTACAAGTACAAATCTAAGCGCGGTCAACGTGCGTATTTGCCCATGTCACGTCACCAGCGCATCGTGTACCCACCACGTGCAAACCACAAAACGAATCGCATGCGTGTTGCATGCTGCTAGTGCTACCGGCCCCACGCACGATCGTCCGCCTGGTTACAACACATTATTGACGTTAGCGTCGGAATATACTTATGGCAGAATCATACAATTCCTTGGAAGATTTGAGCGAGTATTTGGAAGAATTCAATGACGAAGATTCCCAAGGCAATGCACTGGACTCGGCAAGGAGACCTGGAGGTTTTTTCCCCTCCAGGTCCATAGTCCGATCGCGACGATGTATCACTAAACTAGTAGAGCCTGGCACCGATAGTTCGCCGTGCGCAACCGCTTCGAACCCGAGGCCCCCGTTGACGACGGGGTGCGTGGTGTGGAAAATCTCGCTGAACAGAAAGGCAACCAGGATCGGTTTTTACACACAAACTGGTAATACATAATTTAGATGAATATACATTGTATCATGATGCCACTTTATTAGTTATCTCGGTGAATACAAGTCATTGCAAAAGTGTTGGAAAAACATGAACCACTGCAGAGAAGCGACCACTTGGACAACCTAAAAATCCGACCTTGTGTACATGTACATGCACGGCTTACAAATCGGACCCACTCTTTTCGTGTCTAAACATTCTCCTTTGGAAACCTCAGAAAATTTTCTTCAGGGTTTTTAAATTCCTCAAACATTTACCTACCACACAGGACTTCAGCATTTCGAAAAAATCGAACAAAATACGAACTAATGTTGAGAAAAACATTGAGAAAAGAAGGCCGCAAGCAACACAATCGCACGCGGTACGCGCACGGTGTGGCGGTGGCATGCATGGCCTTGTGATCGCATACTAGCTGAATAACACGATGACGTTTCGGGGTCATGTTAATCTCATTTGCATACATTAAACATGGCTGTCGTTTTCTCAAAAATAGAGCAGAATCGTGTTGGGAAAACCGAATTGAACTTTGTTTTTGATACACTAAAGTAAACCCCATGGAGTCAAATTATATACTAACGGAAAGATTGGTATATACTCTGTCATAAAATGAACCCAATACCCAAACTACAAAATTGTTAGAGGTGCTCTTTAACTAATAATCCATTGCAACTGTACTGTACAGACCATTAGCACTGTGTACGTATGTAGTATACTACAATTGTTTACATGTACTGTTTGTGATCTCTCACCACATAAATTTATTTCAGGAAATGCCATTTTGTAAAACCAAATGTTGACATACCGGTATGAAACAAGATATGAGACAAACTCAGACTAGCCCTCTACTAAGTAAGCATTGACTTAGATTTTCACATTTGATCAAATGATCTTGCTTCAAAACAAAGTTTTTACATTTCTGTGGGAAAACAAGTGAAATTCTACTGAAAACAATATTCAAATTGAAATTACACAACCAAACAGTGTTAAAATCTAGTGAGTAAAGTTTTAAAATTCAAAGTCACAGGCAGACATTTTTAGCTGAAGATCCAAATTTGATGATGACATTTACATGTACTACTTTTTGTTGAAAAGAATAAAATTTGTTTTGATTTTGGTGTTGAACATGTCAACGAGAAAACACTAAAAACCAACCAACCAACAAATTGTAAACACGTACACACAATCCTCTGTAGGAATCCGAACCGGAAGTAGAAAGGGAGCCCACACCAGAACCTGTGCGAGAACCCACACCAGAGCCGGTAAGACTCCCTTGTCCCCTCACCAACTCCCTTGTCCCCTCACCAACTCCCCCCCTCATATCACAGACTATGATGGACGCGAGGTGTTATGCGTTGTTCACAGGTGCACCCAACAGTGTTTGCTTTTACATTGGCTTGTCTAGATCCCAGACCCATGTTCTTGAAACTCAATGAGTCTGGAGTGCTGAATGGTAACGCATAGCAACTGATGTAAACAGGGCCCAATTTCTTGGCTCTGCTTACCGTTAGCAAAAAATCCCTGCTTACTGTAGCAGAAGATTCCGTGCTTATGGTAAGCGTATTTCATGCGTTAGCGATTTGTCTTTCTGCGCATGCGTACATCCCGAAACTAGGATTCTGTGCTTACAGAGTTAGCACAGAATTGTTCTGCTTTTTGCGGTTAGCACGAAATGGCGATTGTAAGCGCGGAATTCTGTGGTTAGCAGAGCCAAGAAATTGGGTCCTGGTGTACAGATGATTAGATTGTATTACCAGGTGCCCAAAGTGGATATCATCCGACTGTTGGAGACTTTTAAATGTGACAATATTGAACATCATTAAAGAGTAGGGGCAGCAGTTTTTTTGTTTTTTTTGCATAAACGCGTCAGCAATTTTATCTCGAATATCCGTTGACCTACTTCATCGAGATACCGAACTTAAAATGTTGTGGTCACAGCTTTGGAAAGAATGTACTATCCTGACGCCTCTTCAGCGGTTGTGAACAGTTTATAGATAGAGAGTCCAGAAAATTGTCAAAGTACATGTATTTTCTAACAAAAATGGAAATGTTTCTCAGTCCAGATTCATGTCTTTTGAACATTTGTTCACTGAGTGACTTTTATTGAGATAATATATAAAGAAAATAAGTGGCGTTAGGTTGCAACATTCTTTTCATAGCTTTTGTATCTTTTGGAAGGTTTGCAATTTATTTTATATATTTGTTTGCTCTTAGGAGCCGGAGCCTGTTCAAGCCCCCACCCCAGTGCCCGTCGTCGTGGACGAGCCGGACCATCCCAAGAGTAAAGCGCCTTCGCCCCCAGAGCCGGAACCGGAGCCCATCAAGCCTAAAGTGACCGAGAAGGCCAAGGCCTCCAAACCAGAAAGACCTGTTGAGGTAAGTTGTGCAAAGAATGAACTGCAGCAGGGTTAGAACCTGCAACCTCCGAAACAACGGACCGGTACTGGTTATCTTCAAACTCGACTGTATCCCTGTACTACTTACATACTAGCACTGGCAATAAATCCCCCCCCCCTCCAAATACAATATTGCCTATAAGGTGATAAAATCTTTACCCAATTTCAGCTCGATAAAATTGTCGTTTCGGAGGCATTCCTGCACCCTGAAATTTATTCTATAATTATCCCTAACTCCCTATGGTGTGTGCAAAATCATACTGATTAGGAAGATTTAGGAAGATTTAGGTTCAAGCTATTTTTTGAAAAGTTTCAAGTCTAATTCTGTTATGCACCCGCAATGAAAATACTTCTTGACCTTTTGCAAGAAAACAACACTATTTTTTTTGGAATTTACACATGATATAACATGTTTCCAACCCAAATCATTGTATACTCCCACAATTATACTCCCTCATGACACTAGGTGATCTCGCATCACATGTTTCCAACCCAAATCAATGCATGCTCCAACAAATATACTCCTTCACCATTTGCAAGAAAACGACACTAAAAGTCTACATACAATTTTGCATATGTAAATTGTGGGCAGAGCTACAAAAAAGTTGCGCATTCAAATTGTGGGCGGAGCTAAAGTTGCATGCGCTGCATAGTCAAATTGTGGGCGGAGCTAAAATTGCATTTGCTGCATAATCAATTGATGGGCGGGGCTTAGAGTTCACTTGCTGCATGATCAAATTATGGGCAGAGCTAAAGTTGCATGCGCTGCATGGTCAAATTGTGGGAGGAGCTAAGGTTGCCTGCATGGTCAAAGAGTGGGCGGAGCTAAAATTTTAAAATGTAAAACCACGCTGCTAAATCCATTTTGCAAGGATTAAATAGTGCAGTGTCCCGCAGTCCACACAGTGTGGGTGTATTTCTGTAGCCAGAGGTTCAAGTCCCCATATTCCTCACAAATTTAGAGTCTTTGTACTCGCTTACTGTACCAGTTTACTATCATAGCAGGCAGAGGTTCAAATCCACATTTCCCACAATTTTCCCACAACTGTTGTGTCTTCGTACTGATACAGTATTTCAGCAGTCGATGGTTCGAGTCCTTTATTTCTCCACAAATTGGGTCTTTTTGTTATAGTGTAACTGGTTAATACAGTTCATGTATTTTAGCAGGTCAAGGTTCGAGTCCCACATTTCTCCCACAACTGTTGTGTTTTCGTACTGGTACAGTATTTCAGCAGTCAATGGTTCGAGTCCTTTATTCCTCACAATTTGTCAACAAATTGGGTCTTTTTGTTATAGTGTAACTGGTTAATACAGTGCATGTATTTTAGCAGTTAAAGGTTCGAGTCCCACATTTCTCACAATTTTCCCACAACTGTTGTGTTTTCGTACTGGTACAGTATTTCAGCAGTCAATGGTTCGAGTCCTTTATTCCTCACAATTTGTCAACAAATTGGGTCTTTTTGTTATAGTGTAACTGGTTAATACAGTGCATGTATTTTAGCAGTTAAAGGTTTGAGTCCCACATTTTTCACAATTTTCCCACAACTGTTGTGTTTTCGTACTGGTATAGTATTTCAGCAGTCGATGGTTCGAGTCCTTTATTCCTCACAATTTGTCAACAAATTGGGTCTTTTTGTTATAGTGTAACTGGTTAATACAGTTCATGTATTTTAGCAGTTAAAGGTTCGAGTCCCACATTTCTCACAATTTTCAGACACATTGTTTGACAATTTTAGTGTACCAGCACGGTATTTCAGTGGTTGAAGGTTAGAATCCCACACTGGTTGCTTTAACTTGAAGTACTGCTTTTTTCAACTTTTCAGCCTCCTCCTCAGAAGGGCGGACTGGACCTCTCGGACATGGCCAAAGCCAGAGCCCTAGCCGCTGGCAAGAAGAAGAAGAAGGCTGCCTCAAGTGCCGACTGGAAGTCCAAATACACCGCTTTCCAGAACCTGTAAGAACAATTCAAGGCTTCGTCTTGTGAAGCTGTTCTTACCATCTTATTGTTATCCTGTTTTCATTTTTGTGTCATGTAGGCCAGCTTTTTTTTTTATTGGATTACGAACCCGCCGACTCCAAATAAGTCAATTTTAAGAAAGAAAAAATAAAATGAGAAAATTTACATTAATTTTGTCGTCGACGATTGGTAATATTTTGAGGAAAAACAATCAAATATAGAGACTGTTTTTTGAGTATTAAGTTTTGAGTATTAAGTTGGATTTCTTTTTTTACTAAAGCAAATGCCACCGATATTTTGCAGTCTGCTAGTGTCAGACCAAATTGTTTCACCAAGAGCGTGCGATTGTTAAAAAGTCTTTGTTTTTGGTTCTCCGACCCTGGATAAAATAGTTGTATGTAAAAACTACAAAAGAAACTTCTAATTTTTATTTTGTTCCCACCCTCCGACTCTGCCAAATTTCATAATATGTTCGTAATCCAATACATAAACAAAAGCTGACCTTGGTAAACCATGTTTTTGATTTTCATTTCATAATTTTTGTATTGTTGTTAATTTATGAACAGCTGAAAGCAAAATGCTTCTAGATATGTTTTTTTTTTTTTAAGGTAGTATACACCATTTAAAAAAAAGTCTGAATTATTCTGAAATTCCTCGCTTGACTGTAAGTGAATAACAGTCTTACGGCACCTGTTGTGATGTAGGATTAGTTGAATTTTGTATCATTTACCAATGATTGCCAGCAGGCAATCATTGGTAATATCTGACTGTTATTAAATCGAGTTCGTCAACATTTTAATTACAATACATGTACTGTTGCACATCCATGAACGGGTGCAAGCCAACTAGTCTGGTTTCCTAACCTGATAATTCTCTGACGTGTATACATTTCTCTGTTTCGTCTGAAGGAAGTCTAGGAACCAAACTTTAAAAACTTGTCAGCATTGCAATATTCAGTATAAATAGGAATTCCCTAACCCATCAATTTTTGGAAAATTACAGCGAAAGCAAAATTAATACAAAATTCACAATTTGTTTTTTTATGTACAGACAGAAATTCGCCTGGTACAACTTAAGATTGTTTTTTGGTTGTATTAATTTGTTAATTGAATAACCTATTTTTATATATATTTTTTTCGAGTTTAGAGTACGAATCTGTCGACCTAAAAGTCATATACATTAAAAAAAATATCTGCTTTGCTACTCATTAAAAAAAAACTTTGTATAACAAAATTTGTATCAATTACCTTCATTTACATATGATGAATATCCATGAAATTAGTATCAATTACCTGCATTTACATATGATGAATATCCATGAAATTAGTATCAATTACCTGCATTTACATATGATGAATATCCATAAAAAGTTTTGGTTTGTTTTTTCTTCATCTGTTAACCTACGCCTTACATATAACATCTGCGAAAAATTTCTTCAAGAGCCAGTAGCTCAGTAGGATGAGCCCAGGACTGCAGTGTGGAAGGTCCAGGGGTCTAGCCCAGGCTGTGCCATTGAAAAAAACTTTAACATTTTAAACAAATGTTTGGACTCCAGAGAAAATTGGAAGGTGGTTGGTAGAGGACCTTGGGATATTTGCACTTAGTCTCCAGAGAAAATTGGAAGGTGGTGGTAGAGGACCTTGGGATGTTTGGACTTGGTCTCCAGAAAGAATTGGAAGGTGGTGTGTAGAAGCCCTTGGGATATTGGGACTTGGGTCTCTAGAGAAAATTGGAAGGTGGTGGGTAGAGGACCTTGGGATGTTTGCACTTAGTCTCCAGAGAAAATTGGAAGGTGGTGGTAGAGGACCTTGGGATGTTTGGACTTGGTCTCCAGAAAGAATTGGAAGGTGGTGTGTAGAAGCCCTTGGGATATTGGGACTTGGGTCTCTAGAGAAAATTGGAAGGTGGTGGGTAGAGGACCTTGGGATGTTTGGACTTGGTCTCCAGAAAGAATTGGAAGGTGGTGTGTAGAAGCCCTTGGGATATTGGGACTTGGGTCTCCAGAGAAAATTGGAAGGTGGTGGGTAAAGGCCCTTGGGATGTTTGGACTTGGTCTCCAGAAAGAAATGGAAGGTGGTGTGTAGAAGCCCTTGGCACAGGGTTGTTTATAAACACTTAGACAAAAAAAGTTTGTTTACAAACACTTAGAATATTTTTTGATTTTTTTTTAACCTTAGGTTTATATATAACATTCGAAGAGTAATTCTGCAAGAGCAAGTAGCTCATTAGGATGAGTCCATGACTGCAGTGCGGATGCTCCAGGGTTCAAACCCCATGCGGTGCGTTAAAAAATTTATATTATTATTATTATAAAGTATCAAATCATGTGACAGGATGAGCCAAGGATAAGTGAAGGTGGGGAGGGGTCCTGGGTGAGCGGCAAGGGCGGAGTCCTGGGTGAGCGGCGTTCTAGGAGAGGGGCAAGGGTGGGGTTCTAGGAGAGGGGCAAGGGAGGGGTCCTGGGAAAGAGGGGGAGGAGCGCCTGGGGGGGGGGGGGGGGGGGGGGGAAGGTCTGGAATATAGACTATCTCAAAAAAACAATTTTTGAAAATTTGGCCAGAGGTCCGCCTCCCGTGAGCGGGAAATGCTCAAGTAATGTGGGGTAGGACGGACGATGCTCCATTTTTCCACAAGTTTGGAGTTGGTCTTCGGAGAAAGTTGGAAGCTGATGAATAATCCAGGGTTGTTTGGAGAGCCATTCGGAAGCTGGTTGTTTGGAGGGCGAGTCGGAAACTGGTTGTTTGGAGGGCCAGTCGGGAGCTGGTTGTTTGGAGAGCTGAGTTGTTTGGACTTCGTCTCCGGAGAGAGTTTGAAGGAGATTGGTAGAGGCGCTGGGTTGTTTGGACTTCGTCTCCGGAGAGAGTTGATGGGTGGAGGCCCTGGGTTGTTTGGACTTCATCTCCAGCTAGAGTTTGAATTTTTTTTAAATTTTAAACATTATTTTAAATTGAATACAATTGTTTTATTCCATGATCACTTAGCAAAAAGTAGCAAATGCCAATTTTGTAAAGAAATATTTTTGATATATGCACTTTAATTTTCTTCTATATGAAAATATAATCAGTAAACTAATTTGAATTTAATACAGCAATAAATAATAGACATTCCTCATGTAAAGAGATAATTGTATGCAAATTATCTTATATTTAACAACTTTTGAGCACCAATGTGATAAATAATCTTTGATTCTTTCCAAATTTATAGGAAGTAAAACGCTGTGTGCAGCATTGAGCATACATCGAAAAAGTTGTCTCCGACATTGACCGGAAATTGTAACGTATTTTCACACCATCCATTTTGATATAATCCATCATCTAGTCGTTCTATATTCTAATTGTTTTTTGTTTTTCAGTTGCTTTTACATTGTCGTCTGCTTTAACCCTTTTAATTTCACCTTGCATTTTAATACCCAGAACAAAATAATAGTTTTGCGAATACAAAATAGCAATGTAGCTCTAGATGTGAAGAATTGTTAATTTGTGTTGGTCGTGTCTAATCATTTTTCTTGAACTCGTGCATGATCACAAACTATTATCAATTTTTAAAATTGGAGAAACAAAATTAATTTGCAAGGGTACAATTTAAGTTTTTGAAGGAAAACAAAAATCAAGGGGTTAACTTTACATTGTTATCAACATTTGCCAAAAATTTAGTTTTGGGAAAAATAAAAAAATTATAAGGGCCTTGTATTTTTATCGAAACTGCCTAAGTCTTGGGGAAAATGGAAAAATAATACGGTGTTAACCGTGTATTTGTATCAAAATTATTAAAAATGTGAGTCATCAATTGGAAGGGCTTGCGTTTTGCTTACATTTTGTGAAAAGGTAATTTTTCTCAAACATTTAATTGAGCCTTTCATTTCAATTACAATGGGAAATTTTAAAAAAATTGAAAAACAATTTAAAGTAGTAAGGGGTTCATAAGAAAGCTAAAATACAGCAAAAAAAAATGTAAACGGGGGAAAAACCTCTTTAATTGATAATGGTGTGTGATCATGCATAAGTTGTGGATGGTTTAAACTGCCTTTTTAGCTGCCAAAGTGACATCGTTTGCATGCGATTTAGACCCAAAAAAGACTGGCTGTTGTGAATGATTGGTTGGTTCGCCCCCGTCTAGTTGTGTCTAACCAGTTTTCCTAACGGTAAACAGAGAGCAGGTTTTGGTTGGTATTCACAAGGGAGGGTACCAGTTTGTATCCATGGTTACATGTACCAACCTTAGTGTCTTGATGCTAATGCATGTCTACCAACTAGCTCGAGCCGACGACTACAGCCACAAATCTGTCAACAAAAAGAGAGCAAGTTTAAAGGTTACGCCACTGATACACGTGCACACAAATTTGTTTATACATGTAGTGTAAATCGAGGATTTCTTTTGTTCCTCTCAACAATTCCTTTTGTTTTGGCTGGAAATATCTGTCAGCAACCAGCTCGCAGAGAGCGAGGCTGGAAATATCAGGGTGTGCTACCCACAGATGCTGGCCTGAACCCGTCTCAAATCAAGGTTCGTGAAAAACAAACCCATGCCTGGGTCAATGTCAAAATAATTCTAGTGCTAACTGGGTAATATCATGCAGCAGGCATACGCACGCACACATAAAAAAGGGAAAAGAATCACTCATTTTTAATTCATTCACTATATTACTTTTTAGGATTCATGTTTAGTTTGTTTTCTTTTTCAATTCTATAAGCTTAGTAGATAGTTTAAAGATCATGGCACTTTGTATTAAGCATTGTATTATTTTGTCTTTAAAAAATACATGCATTTAGCATCATTCATTTATTGTGCTTTAAAAAATGAACTAAGATTTTCAGTTCACTGAATATATGTTTATAACAAATTATAAAGTAGCATTTTTCGGGTTCAAATTGGTGATATTTACAAAGTGTTAAAACTACTTGATTTTAAAGTTTATGAAAACATAGCGCCTTGATTCTTGTAATGTACAAATTTCTAGTAAGGATCAAACGGTTTAAATTTGTTTTCTTTTTCTGTTGTTAATTAGAATAGTTAGGCTAATTTTGTGCTGAAGATATATATAAGTAATCACTGTTTTATGAATTAATTTCTAGCCTTGCACTTTGTGGCCCACTGAATATGCATCAGATAGTTTTTGCATCTAATTTGCATCTAATTTGCATCTATATGTGGTGTTTTTGTTAATTAAAGATCTGTACCAAAAGGAAAATGCATCAATTGCATGTACACATTTTTAATTCTTTTTGTAATTTAAAATTGATTACAGATTTGTACAGGTTTAATAATTTTGTAGAAATTTACTTTGATTTCTAGTTTAAATGTACGCAAGAAATATGCATTTTTACCTGCATCATAAAATATCATTTAAGAAAACAAATTAAGCTCATAATTTGGTCATAATATTCAAGTAAAATTTAATACAACTTTGACTTTAATTTAAAAGTGAAATGATTTTTTATTATTAAGTAAACAATATAAAGAGATGTGCATGTCTGCAGAATAGATTCCGTATTAAAGAAATGCTGTGGTGTATAAATAGTACTAGAAAATATATGCATGCATTTAAATCATTTGCTTATGAATATTCATAAAGGATTTCATTAATGCCAATTTGGGACCATTTTTTTAAAGTTGATTTTCCGTTGTTTGTGTAGTTTCAAAGTGTACATTCTAGAGACAGAATCAGTTTCTTTTAATAAGTTTTGATTTTACGTTTTTTGACAAATTTAGCATTTGTCATATTGAAGAATTTAGTAGCAGAGTTGCTTAAACAAAACAAAAATGTTCAAGTGGCCTTTGATTTATCTTCCAATTTCTTTTGTATTTTTATTGTTCTATTTCATTTGCCTGCACTACAAAAGTTCCCATACCCTTGTTCGTCTCTTGTGACCCGAGTACTTCAAACTTGGTGTGAATATCGACCGGTTATCAATTGATGCAGTGAACAAATGGTTAATCGACTACAAACCAAAGGCATAAAATCAGTTGCCCCCTTTCATTTCTTACTTGACTCCGCCCATCAATACACCAATAAGCCAGGGGCCAATTTCATAAACCATGTAAGCACACAAATCTGCTTAGCATGAAAATTATAAATTATAAATTTCAGGTGATTTTTATTGTTTGTGACTAGTTTTCAGCTGTTTTTTGCTTAGCATAAAAAGAACATGGAGTTTCGGCTGGTAACTTGTTTTTTTACTAAGCAAGAATTGTTTGTGCTAAGCTAATTGTTGTGCAATTTGTTCATGAAATTGGCCCCAGGTTGGTATTCCAAACTGCACATGTACACAACAAGAATTGACTATTTTTCATTAGATAAAAAACATTTCATTGTAAGCGTGCAAATGCATAGCGGGTACCAGCAAAATTTACAGCAATTGTTGCGTTCTGAAGTAACATTTTTCAGTAAATTGTTTTCAGGTGTCTTGTGTGTCTAAACTTGTGTACGAACAAAAGTTTCCATCGTCGTTTCGATTGCACAAACAAATTACACAGAATGCAGATTTGGTATTCACGTCAAACCTCCCTCCCCCCTCCCCCCCCCCCCCCCCCCCCCCCCCCAATAGCCTTGTGTGCATTTATCTGCCGCGTAATATCCCAAGAACAAAACAATTGTTGAATCTTGTTGAATCACATGCGCAGTTGGAATACCGAACCGGTTTTAGTTCTATGCACAAACAAATTCTAAATGTGACCTGGCACCACGAAATGAGTGTAAAGTCGCACATTGCCAAAACAAGTTATTGGCCGAATCGTCAATTTTTCAAGTGAGAGGTTTTTTGGAGTTGTTAGCGTTTTTACATACAAAAAACCTTCTTTATCATATTCCAAAATTGTATAGCTCAATTAAAACTCAAGTGGTTTTTTTTTGGTGGCTGAATTGCCCTGATTTGTAGTATAGTTGGCACGGTTCACAGACTTTGAACTTCGTTTTCTCAAAACAAGGGAGCATGACTTCAGCTATTCCAAGAGTATAGCGGCGTTTAGGAATAAGCTACAGCAACACACGATACATCATTTGAAAGCTTATTAGGACTTCTTCTTTCTAGAAATGTAATAATGTCAATAATGTTTTAAATTTCGGGACTTTTCACTCATTTCGTGGTGCCAGGTCACAAATGTGCAGTATATTAATATGCTAAGGTAATGTAAGATCAAGTTTCTTTTACATACCTGTAAAATTCGGTTACTGATGACGTGAAGACTGGTAACCACAATCTGTGATGGTGAACCTGTGTTATGACGTCACCTTGCCACTGGGTACTAGACCAATATGGAGGCAGTGTTCTAATGAAGATAACAAAAACTTTCCACCGTTTTAAATAGAGAAGGTCATATACAAAAATAATACAAATTACATGTTCAAAATAAGAGAAAATGTTTTTATATTAGACTTATTTTCCAATTTATCTGCAAAACCACTCGTTGGTAGGTACTCTGCTTACTTGTGCAATGCAAGCCTAAAAAGTCGGTGAACCAGTTAAATGGAACCATTTTTTGAATGGTTACCAGGAGAGTTTTGTTACAATGGGAATTGCATCGGACAGGTTACCAACTAAAACCGGCACCCCGTCTCCTGTTTTTAGTCGGGGTGCATTTTGGCAGTCTTCAACGAAGAGCCGTTTCTGATGTCATAACTTCGTATGGAAACAAATTGTGTTCATTATAAGGCTGTCGGTGCATTTTCATTAGCACAGGACGGATGATTCAATTGTACAAAACCGATTTTCAAAATCACATTTTGTTTTTTTAATTCCACCAATTGTTTACACACTGTATCCATATTTTCTTATACTGATAAAACTAATGATGTACATGTACATTTAAAGTAAAAAGATTAATGTAAAAGGAACAACACTGGATGTTAATATTGAAATAAATCAACCAAGGTGCTTTGCCAATTAAGATATCGTCAACGTGTTTGGTCTTAGTTTGTTTTGGGGTCTTAGTTAAGATTTTGCTCTTTGTTTTACCCACAATTCCCTTCTACCCTTTGGTAGGGGGATGTATTAGGTAACAATAGTCTGTAGTGTGTATTCGCTTCTGCAGGGTTCCAACAGAAATCTGAAAACCAAATTCCAAGACTTTTCAGGACTTTCCAGGACTAAAGTTGTTCGCAATTATGACACGAATAAACCTCTGATGTTGGAATAACCATTTGTTAGCTTTTGAAAATAAGTTTTAATTTTTAATGGCCTCCTCCTCCCCTCACAGCCATCCGATCCACCCACTTTAATCAACAAAATAACAAGTAATCATTGCACGATCTTGATTTTCATGACTTTTCAATTTTTCCTAAACTTGCATAACTTTTCCACGACTTTCCAGGACAAATTAGATTTGAAGGTTTGCATTGCGAAAAGGTAGCGGTAGCACCATGTGGTAATCCCGGGAGTACTCGTGGAGGATGCGAAGAAAGCTGGATGATCACTGAGGCGTGTCAGTGTGAAGGAAGGGGGCGAAGGGGAAGGTTGCCAAAAGTAAAGAGAACTGATAAGCTGGAGAACTAAAGTGTCCTAGGGTATAGAAGACCCATCGGACTGGGATGATGATGATGGGGTGCCAGATGTCCCCGATGTATAACCCAATGTCTTGGAAACTGTGTTGTGCTTGGTGATTTCAATGGCTTCTCTGATGCGGCGGGAGTACCAGCGTTCAATACTGGTGATGCGTCATGCCTGGCTCCAGTTGATCTGATGGTCTTCGATGTGGGAGTGCTTGACAATGGATGATTTGTCAAAGTCTCCCTTTCTGCCAGGGGCTGTGTTTGTCGAGTCTGGTGGGAAGGTACCTGCACTGTCTCGCTAAAGTACACTTTGCCACATTGGCAGAGAATCCTGTACACTCCTGGTCTGCGCTCTGTGTCTGGCCGGTCCTTGTGTGAAGTCGGCAGGTTCTGGATCTTCAGGGGAGCTGTGTGAGAAAACTTTAATTCCGTGCTTGTTGAGGATGCACTGGATAGTACTACCTAGGTAGGAGAGGGTAATATAACTAGGGGCTCCAACTAGTTGGCTTTGGGTATAGGTGACCCTTCGGCCGGGATTGGATCTAGAATCTTGTCTCTTTAAATTGGCCTTGTATCCGTTGAGTTGCAGCACTGGTGATGTGGTGGAGTTCCTGGGAGAGATGTTCCTTGTTGCAGACGTTGTATGACCATGGCCTGTGGACGAAGGCCTGGTTGATGTAAGTCTTGATCTTGGGGTGATGGAAGGAACTGCTGTGGAGGTATCTGTCGGTGTGAGTTTGTTTGCGGTAGACTCTGTGAGTGGGACTCCCATCCTGCTTTTTAGACACCTCAACGTCAAGAAATAAGATGTTGCTATCCCTTTCTTGTTCCGAGGTGAACTGGATGCTGCTGTGAAGCCTGTTGAGGTGTTCCAAAAGCAGCCGGAAGGTATCCTGCCAATGCTGCCAGATGACAAAGGTGTCGTCCAAATACCGAAGCCTGTGATCTGCTGTTAAGATGGCGGTCTGCTCAAACTCTTCCATGAATATGTCGGCCAGAACCAGGGATGTAGGAGATGCCATGGAGGTTCCAGCCGACTGTTTCAAGGATTTATCCCGCCACCGAAAGTTGGATGAGTTGACACAGGCGAGAAGCAGATCATGAAGCTGGTCAGGGGTGAGGTCGGTGCGGTCCTTGAGGGTGGAGTCTGCTTGAAGTCTGTCCTTGGCAATGGTGGTGGCATCGGACGTTGGGACATTGGCGAAGAAGGAGACAACGTCGAATCTGACCATGATGTCGCCTGGCTGGAGGGTGATGCCTTGGATGAGGGTGGCAAACTGGTCAGAGTTCTTAATGTGGTGTTCGGCATTGCCTACAAGGGGGTGAAGTATCTTGGCGAGATGCCTGGCAGTGTCGTAGGTGGGACCTCCCATGGAAGCTACAAAGGGGAACATCGCAGGTGAACATCCTTCTTGTGAATCTTGGGCTGTCCGAAGAATCTTGGGCACTTGGAGCTGGATAGCCAGAGCTGTCTGTACAAGGGCTGGGAGATGTTGCCGGACCGCTGGAGGGAAAGGAGCTTGCCTTGCAGTTTCCTCTCGATAGATGATGTGGAGTCTTTCCGGAGTTCACGGTAGCAGTCCAAGTTGAGGATGTCCGCCACCTTGCGGTCATACTTGGCCTTGTCCATTGCCCATGCTCGCTCGAAGAATGTGGATGGACTTGTCTTGGCGCAGTCCTGCATGAGTACCCCCTAAGAGTTGCATCCTTTATACGCTTCATCGCTTCCAGGCTCCATATAAACCCGCTTCACCGTCGGAATCCCTCGTTGAGTTCCCTCCGTTTTTTTTCCAAAACGACACTAAAGAGAATTACCACATGCTGCTACTCCAAACTACTTATCTTATTGCCCTTTCGCCATGCAAACCTTCAAATCTAATTTCTCCTGGAAAGTCATGGGAAAGTTATGAGAAAAACCACACATTTCACTAAAACGAATTACCACATGGTGTGACCGCAAACTACTTATCTTATTTCCAGGACAACTTTTCGTTCCAAGACTTTCCTTGACCCTTGGGAACCCTGCTTCTACCTCCTAGCCCAAGTCTATCATAATCCATCAAAATCTTGTAAAGGTAGAATTCCATGAGCTAGTGGTTATGGTGTTTGATTCAAGTACGATGGTGCGTGGGTTTGAACCCTGCTAGGAACATGGTGTTTGTGCCCTTGGGCAAGACACTCAACTACAATTGCCTCTCCACCCAGGAGTATAAGTAGGTACCTGAGAAAGTTGCGGCTGATTGAGCGTCTACATCAGCAGCCGCGTTTTACAGGGCCTGATGAACAAGGTAATAATTGTAAAGCGCTTTGAGATCATTGATACGATGGAAAGCACTTTAAAAGCATGACTTTTATTATAGGGTAAACGGTATACAAGTTTTAGAAATTGTCCCCCATCCTTACTCTCTACCAGTTCTATCTCTTCGTAGCGCCCACCCGCGTACTGAACAGCCTGCCCGTCACGGGGCACACAGCCTTGTTCCAGGCGCACTGCGTGTGCACCAGGACGCCGTTCGGGTACCGGGCGAACGAGGGCTCCGTGAAGGGCCGGTTGCAAACCTGACAGAGGCGGTCGTCGCCGACGTAGATCGGGTCGCGTTGCTGGGTGATCTGGGCCGATTTCAGGTTCAGGTTCTCAGTGCGGGACAGCATGCGCTGGAGCTTCGTGATGCGGGACGTGTGCAGGCTGTGGCGGACCGTGTTAGTCAGGAACTGCGACAGGAGCGCCGTGGACCAGTTCTCGGGGATCAGCTGCAACACCTGAAGAAAAAAAAGAGAAATAAAATCAACAAAAGGTCTGGGCTCCGTAGTCATATGAATCAATGTGGCCGGCTGCCAGAGGCACTTTTACGTGCCAGCGGCTGGACCATGTTGTAGCCGCGTCCTTCGCAATTCAGCAGCCCAGCTCCGAGTAATAATGATTAGCCTCCCAAATCATAATTTTTGTATTAATAAATACCTTAATTCTTACACTGTGACTGGCCAATGTTTTGAGAGGCATGACCTACTTGATCAGTGTATTTAATCACAAGTCAATCAGAAGTCACAACAATTGTCAGAGTTGTATTCGAGTCCTCGCAAGTCCTCGCAAGTCCTCGCAAGTCCCCGCAAGTCCCCGCAAGTCCCCACAAGTCCTTCAGTCTCAAGTCAAGTCACTAGCTATTCAGATGAACTGTTAACAAAAGCATTCCTTTGTCATTGTTCAACCAGTTACATGCGACTGGCTTTATGAAAAGACTTGCGACTGGCTTTATGAAAGGACTTGCGACTGGACTTGTGACAGGACTTGCGACTGGACTTGTGACAGGACTTGCGACTGGACTTGCGACAGGACTTGTGACTGGACTTGCAGGGACTCGAATACAACTCTGTAAAAATTGACCAAGTGTTAGGAAGTCACAACAATTGTAAGGCTTACCCTTGTAGCATCAAAGTCAGCGTCCTCGCTGTTTAGTAGGGCAATGGCCGGAGCAATCAAGGAATCCTTCTTCCTGTTATACAAACAGAACAATGGGTTTCTCTTTAAGTCTTGAGTTCCCAGTACACAAACAGATGAAGAAATGGTACTGGGCAAGTATTTACAAATTTGAAAGTAAACACTGTTAACCAGTTCGCGCCAAAATTAATTTAACATTACCGAGCCAATGCGTGGGATTATTTTTAAAGGATCACAGAAATACAAAATAAAAATTTCCTTTATGATATAAAACATAAGTTACAGTATTAATACACCCAATAAAAAAAATTGTGTGTGATTTTAGGGTTATTTGAGCCATTACAAATTTCAAATTTCTCTTCGATCGCCCCGCCCAGAAAAATTCCTCCTTTGACAGAATGCCTGGATGTCGAAGTCGTGACGTCACGTAAAGAATAGCTTTCTTCGCGATTGATTGCAATCGCGTGGTTACGTATGTACGCACGCGATCGCGATCAATCGCGAAGAAAGCTATTCTTTACGTGACGTCACGACTTCGACAGGAGGAATTTTTCTGGGCGGGGCGATCGAAGAGAAATTTGAAATTTGTAATGGCTCAAATAACCCTAAAATCACACACAATTTTTTTTATTGGGTGTATTGATACTGTAACCTATGTTTTATATCATATAAGTACTTTTTATTTTTCTATTTCTGTAATCCTTTAAGGAACCTTGATCCAAGCGGGTTCAGGCCGATGGTACCGGGAAGCACACCTACGCATTTCCGGCCTTGCTCGTTACACGTTTATGCGTCATCCATTTTAAATCTGGTGAAAACCTTGCGGGTATATACATCCTCCGGCGCGAACTGGTTAATGTGAATAGGAAATGTTGTTATAAAAAAAATAACATTCCCATTACAATATGGCATCCATAACCGAAGTTCTCAAATTCTCAGGTTAACTGTAGGTATTACGCTGATACAGTTAATCGGAGGAGTTGCGGGTTCGAATCCCACACTCACCCTTCCAGCGGGTCCAAGTACACGCCCAGTAGGACCTGGAAAAGTCTCCGTCTGTAGGCCCTGTCTCTCCCCATGGAGTTGATGCGACAGTAGCGTTCAGCAGCGCCATAGTCACGCAGCTTGTAGACTAAGATTCGCAAGGCTTTGTCGTGTTCTTCAAGCTGACAATAACAACAAAAACGGAAAGATGAGCAAAACATTGTTTTCTAATCCACTACCTTATAGAGCCAAGTACTTAAAGGCAGAGTTGTAACCCTGTGAGTCCCTGTGAGTCCCTACAAGTCCATCACAAGTCCTTCAGTCTCAAGTCAAATCACTAGCTATTCAGATAAACTGTTAACAAAAGCATTCCTTTGTCATTGTTCAACCAGTTTCTTGCGACTGGTTTTATGAAAGGACTTGTGATTGGACTTGTGACTGGACTTGTGACTGGACTTGGGACTGGATTGGGAAAGGACTTGCAGGGCCTCGGATACAACTCTGCTTAAAGGTAGGATACACCATTGGTAATTGCTTGAATTATCATCAATAGGTGGATTTGGGGGGTTGTATTTTATTGTATTCGTTAAGGCAGTGCCACAATCCCTAATCTAACAAATTCATTCGAAAAATATCCTGTTGGATTTTTGGAGGATTCCACAAGGTTTGGTCCAAAAATAAAAATAAGCAACAGTGCAATACAAAAAAACAAAAACCAATCTGTATTTTGTTCACCAATTATGACAGCAGAGGGCACTGTTCGTGTCTCCACAGACTGAGCAACAAGTACAAAAACTGCACCTGTCATTTTACCAAACACAAAGCCCTAGTGTCTGTGTGGGCGATGTAGCATGTCCGGGTATTTGATACACCCTTTGTCGGTCCGATTCAAAATGACTCTCGCAATTTTTTGGTTAAATGAATTGCCACTTCCTCCAAATTAGTGCGGAGGTAACATTTTTTGGAGATAATGAGACGTGGAGTGATTGTATTGGCCGTGGGGGGAGTTAAAGGTAGAATGCACCATTGGTAATTGCTTAAATCAGTATGAATGGGTGGATTTGGAGATTGTATTTTATAGTAAATATTGTATTGATCTGTTTAAAGTTTTACAATCATGGATGCTAAAAAAAGCAAGAAATACGAGTTAGTTTTTTCAACCGGCGTCGGGCAGTGGTTCTAATGTTGTTCTTGGTTTTTTTGCGATCGCCGTCCGGCGATTAATCTTTTTTTAAATAAGATTCAGTAACAATTACAGGATATCAAGTGCATTCACTTTGCTGGATGCCTACAATCTTTATTTGGTTTCAAATAAGTAAGATATTTCCTAATAATCCGGTAGTAATCATTTTTTGATATCTGCAAATGGTGTATCCTTACCTTTGAAATCTCTGTTCAAAATTGGAGGGAAGAACATGATGTGATAGCCAATTTGCGGAAAATGTATTATCGACACTCTTTTGCTAAGCAAATTGGCTCTTGTTTTTATGTTATCCCTAAATCAATCGCAAGTTAAAAATTGTCTCAAGTCTGTCCCAAGTTAATCACTAGAGGTCTCCAGGAAACCAAGCACACGGGCTCTGTGCACCGTTGCACGAGGGCACTGTTTAACAAGCACGGGACGAGCGGCCTACCTTTCCGTAGAGGATTGCGGTCTCAGCAAACATCTCCGTTTCCCGGACTTTACCGAGGATGAGCTGGACTCGGTACAGGGAGGACTCCTGCAGCATGTGCCTCAGCTTGGAGCGGGCCAGGTCCACCTCTGTCTTGGGAGCAGCAGTACCTTTTTTCAAGACGTCATCTAGGTACAGCACAGCCAGATGAGTGTGATACTTCTCTTTCTAGACGGACAAGAAAAACACCAGAAAAACAACAGAAAAACAAGAAACTTTTTTCATTCCGAGTTCATTCTACACAGGGTGGTCAAAAAAACAACTTGAATGGCCTAATATTATTAGTACCATCCGACCAGAAAAAAAATAGTTTGGGCAGACAAGGAATCTTTCAGTGGTAAATTGGACAGGGTTTTCATTGCTGCTGCGCTTCAGTTGATTAACTGACCAACTCAGGAAATTAATGTTTAAATGGTACAATTATGTGACCTGCTCCCGCAACATCCAAGACAATTATGTGAGCTGCTCCCACAACACCCAAGACAATTATGTGACCTGCTCCAAAACACCCAAGACAATTATGTGACCTGCTCACACAACACCCAAGACAATTATGTGACCTGCTTACACAACACCCAAGACAATTATGTGACCTGCTCACACAACACCCAAGACAATTATGTGACCTGCTCACACAACACCCAAGACAATTATGTGACCTGCTCACACAACACCCAAGACAATTATGTGACCTGCTCACACAACACCCAAGACATTTATGTGACCTGCTCACACAACACCCAAGACAATTATGTGACCTGCTCACACAACACCCAAGACAATTATGTGACCTGCTCCAAAACACCCAAGACAATTATGTGACCTGCTCCAAAACACCCAAGACAATTATGTGACCTGCTCCAAAACACCCAAGACAATTATGTGACCTGCTCCAAAACACCCAAGACAATTATGTGACCTGCTCCAAAACACCCAAGACAATTATGTGACCTGCTCACACAACACCCAAGACAATTATGTGACCTGCTCACACAACACCCAAGACAATTATGTGACCTGCTCCCACAACACCCACGACAATTATGTGACCTGCTCACACAACACCCAAGACAATTATGTGACCTGCTCACACAACACCCAAGACAATTATGTGACCTGCTCCCACAACACCCAAGACAATTATGTGACCTGCTCACACAACACCCAAGACAATTATGTGACCTGCTCATACAACACCCAAGACAATTATGTGACCTGCTCCCACAACACCCAAGACAATTATGTGACCTGCTCACACAACACCCAAGACAATTATGTGACCTGCTCACACAACACCCAAGACAATTGTGTGACCTGCTCACACAACACCCAAGACAATTATGTGACCTGCTCACACAACACCCAAGACAATTATGTGACCTACTCCCACAACACCCAAGACAATTATGTGACCTGCTCACACAACACCCAAGACAATTATGTGACCTGCTCACACAACACCCAAGACAATTATGTGACCTGCTCACACAACACCCAAGACAATTATGTGACCTGCTCACACAACACCCAAGACAATTATGTGACCTGCTCCAAAACACCCAAGACAATCATGTGACCTACTCCCACAACACCCAAGACAATTATGTGACCTGCTCACAAAACACCCAAGACAATTATGTGACCTGCTCAAACAACACCCAAGACAATTATGTGACCTGTTCACACAACACCCAAGACAATTATGTGACCTGCTCACACAACACCCAAGACAATTATGTGACCTGCTCACACAACACCCAAGACAATTATGTGACTTGCTCACACAACACCCAAGACAATTATGTGACCTGCTCACACAACACCCAAGACAATTATGTGACCTGCTCACACAACACCCAAGACAATTATGTGACCTACTCCAAAACACCCAAGACAATTATGTGACCTGCTCCAAAACACCCAAGACAATTATGTGACCTGCTCCAAAACACCCAAGACAATTGTGTGACCTGCTCCAAAACACCCAAGACAATTGTGTGACCTGCTCACACAACACCCAAGACAATTATGTGGCCTGCTCCAAAACACCCAAGACAATTATGTGACCTGCTCCAAAACACCCAAGACAATTATGTGACCTGCTCCCACAACACCCAAGACAATTATGTGACCTGCTCCCACAACACCCAAGACAAATATGTGACCTGCTCCCACAACACCCAAGACAATTATGTGACCTGCTCCCACAACATCCAAGACAATTATGTGACCTGCTCACACAACACCCAAGACAATTATATGACCTGCTCACACAACACCCAAGACAATTATGTGACCTGCTCATACAACACCCAAGACAATTATGTGACCTGCTCACACAACACCCAAGACAATTGTGTGACCTGCTCACACAACACCCAAGACAATTGTGTGACCTACTCACACAACACCCAAGACAATTATGTGACCTGCTCCAAAACACCCAAGACAATTGTGTGACCTGCTCCAAAACACCCAAGACAATTGTGTGACCTGCTCACACAACACCCAAGACAATTATGTGGCCTGCTCCAAAACACCCAAGACAATTATGTGACCTGCTCCAAAACACCCAAGACAATTATGTGACCTGCTCCCACAACACCCAAGACAATTATGTGACCTGCTCCCACAACACCCAAGACAAATATGTGACCTGCTCCCACAACACCCAAGACAATTATGTGACCTGCTCCCACAACATCCAAGACAATTATGTGACCTGCTCACACAACACCCAAGACAATTATATGACCTGCTCACACAACACCCAAGACAATTATGTGACCTGCTCATACAACACCCAAGACAATTATGTGACCTGCTCACACAACACCCAAGACAATTGTGTGACCTGCTCACACAACACCCAAGACAATTGTGTGACCTACTCACACAACACCCAAGACAATTATGTGACCTGCTCACACAACACCCAAGACAATTATGTGACCTACTCCCACAACACCCAAGACAATTATGTGACCTACTCCCACAACACCCAAGACAATTATGTGACCTACTCCCACAACACCCAAGACAATTATGTGACCTGCTCACACAACACCCAAGACAATCATGTGACCTGCTCACACAACACCCAAGACAATTATGTGACCTGCTCACACAACACCCAAGACAATTATGTGACCTGCTCACACAACACCCAAGACAATTGTGTGACCTGCTCACACAACACCCAAGACAATTATGTGACCTGCTCACACAACACCCAAGACAATTATGTGACCTGCTCACACAACACCCAAGACAATTATGTGACCTACTCCAAAACACCCAAGACAATTATGTGACCTGCTCCAAAACACCCAAGACAATTATGTGACCTGCTCCAAAACACCCAAGACAATTGTGTGACCTGCTCCAAAACACCCAAGACAATTGTGTGACCTGCTCACATAACACCCAAGACAATTATGTGACCTGCTCCAAAACACCCAAGACAATTATGTGACGTGCTCACACAACACCCAAGACAATTATGTGACCTGCTCACACAACACCCAAGACAATTATGTGACCTGCTCACACAACACCCAAGACAATTATGTGACCTGCTCACACAACACCCAAGACAATTATGTGACCTACTCCAAAACACCCAAGACAATTATGTGACCTGCTCCCAAAACACCCAAGACAATTATGTGACCTGCTCCCACAACACCCAAGACAATTGTGTGAGCTGCTCACACAACACCCAAGACAATTATGTGACCTGCTCCAAAACAACCAAGACAATTATGTGACCTGCTCCAAAACACCCAAGACAATTGTGTGACCTGCTCCAAAACACCCAAGACAATTATGTGACCTGCTCACACAACACCCAAGACAATTATGTGACGTGCTCACACAACACCCAAGACAATTATGTGACCTGCTCACACAACACCCAAGACAATTATGTGACCTGCTCACACAACACCCAAGACAATTATGTGACCTACTCCAAAACACCCAAGACAATTATGTGACCTGCTCCAAAACACCCAAGACAATTATGTGACCTGCTCCCACAACACCCAAGACAATTGTGTGACCTGCTCACACAACACCCAAGACAATTATGTGACCTGCTCCCACAACACCCAAGACAATTATGTGACCTGCTCAACACAACACCCAAGACAATTATGTGACCTGCTCACACAACACCCAAGACAATTATGTGACCTGCTCCCACAACATCCGAGACAATTTTGTGTCTTGCTCACAGGACGAGCTGTATCTCGAAATAGCCTGTGCGACTTATGTCGGGTTTCGTAGGAATACACACACAGACAACAACCATACTGTACAGTCAACAAAATGTTACCCATAAAGCTAAAAGTAGGCTACACTATTGGTAATTGCTTGAATTGACAGGAATTTGTAGATTGGGGGGTTGTATTTTATAGTAAATTTCGTTTAGCTAAGCTGTCCAAAGTTTAACAATCATGGATCCTGAGAAAAGCAAGAAAAACTGCTTTCAACTGGCGTCGGGCAGTTGTTCTTCTCGTTCTTGTTTTTTCGCGATCGATGTCCGGCGATCGTAATTTTTTGAATACACAAGTCAATTTTTTGGAACAATTACAGGAGTTGCCTTGCATTATTTGGCTGGATGCCTACAATCATTATTTACTCTCAAATAAGTCAGATATTTCCTAATAATTCGGTAGTAATAATAATGATAATAATGTGAGCATTTATATAGCGCTCAAACACAGAATAAACTGGTATCAGAGCGCTTAACAAAATACAAGGGACAAAAACTAAACCAATTAAAATAGAAAAGTCTTAAGATCTTTCTTGAACTTTGTTAATGATGTGGCGTGACGGATGCACTGAGGCAAGTTATTTCATAGCTTAGGACCAGCAGCGTAAAAACCCTTGTCACCAGACAGAGTGTTGGTTTTAGGTACTGTAACTAGTCTATCATCATCGCCTGAGCGAAGTCCGGATTTCTTCGATTGATAGGGAATGATGAGGTCTGAAAGATACGTTGGTGCCTGATTGGTGAAACATTTGTATACAACAGTTAAAATCTTAAACACAATACGCGAGTGGACAGGCAACCAATGGAGTTGTTTGAGAAATGGCGACGCAAGATCATACTTTTTAGCCTGGAAAACAAGTTTGGCTGCACGATTTTGGAGACGCTGAAGACGTTTGATATCAGAAACATTTATACCATGAAGGAGAGAGTTAGCATAATCCAAACGCGATGTAAGAGCACGAACGGCGTGATGGCAAGTAGTCTGGTCAATAAACATTATAATTTGAGATAAATTGCGGATATATATGGAAGTTTAGTGAACGACAAATCGAAGTCACATGGGTGGACATGTTCATATTTTGGTTAAATTCCACACCAAGATTTCTGACGGAGGTGGATGGCCTGATGACAATATTACCAATCTTGAGAGAGATGTCCTGCAACGTATGTGATAATCTTGGAGTGACAGCAACAAAGAATTCAGTTTTAGTGTCATTTAATTGCAGCATATTATGCGTCATCCATGTTTTGATTTCAAGAATACAAGTGGTCAATGTCGACAAAGCATGTTTCACATCATTTGGGTCTCTAGGATCACAGGTAATATACACCTGGATTTTGATATCTGCAAATGCTATATCCTACCTTTAACAATAAAACGTCGGTTTCAATAAACAGACTGCCAACATGTAGGGTTTTAAAAGCATGAATGGAGATTTCAATTGCAAATTTTTTAGAAAAAAAATATTCTGAAACAAACTTTAATAATTGTCAAAATATTTGGTTAAAAATTAACAACGCATTCCTTGACTATTTTTGTCAGCCTTGTTTGTCACAAAAATGCAAAAAGGAAGTGTAATCGGTGTTGCAGAAAGGAATTTCTCCGAGTATTGTGCGTTAAAGTACAAAACATTACCAGAAATAACCTTCGGAGGGGTGAGGATTGTTAGCTACAAAGTACGGCTACAAAGTAGCAAAGTACATGTAGCATATTGGAGAGGAAAGAGGAACAACAAAATGGGGGTCAAGGAAGAGTGAATCTTAGTATTGGCAAATATTGTCAGGCATTTTTGGCATCACAAAAATAAATGTTTAAATGAATGGGTGGATTTTGGGGGTGTTTTATTTTATAGTAAATTTAACTGACCTGTTCTAAGTTTTACAATCATGGATGCTGAGAAAAGCATTAACAACTGCGTTCAGTTTCAACCGGTGTCGGGCAGTTGTTTTTTTGTTAGTCTTGTTTTTTTCGCAATCGTCGTCCGGCAATTTTTTTTTTATTCAATTTTTTTGAACAATTACAGGATATCTGGCGCAATCATTTTGCTGGATGCCTACAACCATTATTTAATTTCAAATTAGTAAGATATTTCTTAATAATTCGTGAGTAAAATGTTTCAATATCTGCAAATGGTGTATCCTATGTTGTTCTTTACGGTTTACCTATAGAATGCAGGGCCCAGCAGGGCCCACTCAAAACTCTTGACTTTATTTACCCTATGACATAGAATGGAGTGGCCCTGTATTCTATGGGTATTGGGGTCTACAGGGTTAGGGTCAGTCCATTCTATGTCCTAGGGTAAATAAAGCCGAGAGTTGTGAGCGGGCCCTGCATTCTATAATTGCTCCTTCTTTACCTTTAACGAGTACATTATAATATATAAACAAAAAAGTCACATATTCAATTACTTTATAAGTTTCCCCAACAGTGAATTCACCTTGAGTGATGAAAAGACACCACTGTTCTACGCTATACCACAGGAAACGAACACGAATTGATAATAATGCTAACAGTTTGGTAAACATCCCGTGATGTTCGTGCAGTCTCAGCTGAATGCACCAGCTTCCCCCACCATTGTGTCATTATATAAAAATTACCAACAACAACTAAATATGCTTACAAAGTAGTCGTTTTTGTAAATCGCTGTGTCACCGGTAAAGCTTCAATGATTCCAAAAGTGCAACCAGTCTGAGGGTAAAAAGGTAGACAATTTCTCCCCCCCCCCCCCCCCCCCCCCAACCCCCGCAACCCCCCAAGGTTGTTTTTCTGAAAGTTTGTACCAACGCACGACAGGAGTAAAGAAGTGGGTTGGTTCCTGAATACCGGTTTTACACTATAATGTACAGTTACCCAGGTAATCTTGGGCATTCACACTACACTTCTCGGGGTTACAAATTCTCCGGGTTAAAAGGTACATGTAGGATACACCATTTGCCGAAATCGAACAATTTTACTACCGAATTGATAAGAAATATCTTACTAATAGCATCTAATGAAGCACTACAATTTTAAATCTTCATTTCTGTACAAAGACATTTTTAATATAATGGAGAAAAAGCTCATTCCAATTTTTTGTTAAGGACCAATGCATTACACTACAGAGTTGTGCCAAATATCAAATGAAAGCTTATTTTCTGCTTTTTCTGACCAACTGTAAAACAAAACAAATATTTGTAACACATCAGACTCATTTTTTGCACAGTGGGTCACATATTGTCTTCTAATGTTCTACACTATGTTCACTTGTTGAATGCAGACATGAACTCAGACATATTCCAACATGTGTTCTTTAGCAGCAGGTTTGTTTTCGGGGGGGGGGGGGGGGGAACAGCCCCTTTTTCCGGCAATACTATCTGCGAGTTGGCAATAGGGTGCGGAGCAATACAAAAAAAATTAAAAAACAGAAAAACAAATGTTTATGTTCCATGTCCGTCATGGTTTTAAGTCAAGGCATCAGACAATGTAGTCAAGGTTTCTGTTTGCGTTCAGAGAAAAAGTGCAACTTGGTAGGTTCATCGTACTGTTGGCTAGTTGAAACCTGTATTAAATTTGGCTTAAAGGTAGGATACCCCATAGTTGGTAATTGCTTGAATTATCATTAATGGGTGGATTTGGGGGGTTGTATTTTATAGTAAATATCGTTTACAATCATGAATGTCGAGGAAAGCATGAAAAACAGCGTTCGTTTTCAACCGGCGTCGGGCAGTTGTTCTTATTCTTTTTAGCGATCGCCATCTGGCGATCATGATTTTTTATAATATAAAATTCAATTTATATACAGGATATCTGGTGCACCTTTTGCTGGATGCTTACAATCATTTTATACTTTCAAATAACTAAGATATTTCTTAATAATTCGGTAGTAACATTTGTTGATATCCCCAAATGGCGTATGCTATGTTGTTCTTGTTATCATACCGGTACACGATACGAACATGCAGAGATACGGACATGCAGAGATACGGACATGCAGAGATACGGTCATACATGTACGGTCGTAACAAATTTAGGTCTTACACGTGCCTCCAAAACCTCATTCAGGTGAAACAAAAATACTGTAGTATGCAGGGTCGCATAAAATTAGCATGCAGATATTTAAGACATAATATATTTAACGCGAGGTCCCTATGAGTAATAGTGAGTATACATGGTATAATGTCTGATATTCAAAGCAATTTTTTAGTCTGCGCTGACTAAACAATGGGAAATCCAATCAAAATTCAACATTTAAAATTGTTGTTTTGTAAAATCCAGCAAACAAAAATGTCTTTTCTGAAATCGGACAAAACTTTCTTTCCCACAAACCACTTTGCTGGTTTTTGTTTTTTGTTTTGGGGGTTTTACAAATTGCAATCCAAACCCTCTTTCTTTCACGCATCATTTGTCACCCCTAAACACAATAGAACAGCCAAGGTCATTGCAGTGAATGCCATTACCACGTTATAGTCCATTGCCCCGGCGGGGTACGTAGGGGGGCAGACGCATGGGAGATGAGGTGTAACATTTAGTAAACAAGTGCCGTAGTAATAAAAGGACTGGTTCGGGCCGACAATGATGTCATTTTCGAATCAGAGCTGGTTGGCAGCATCTGTCTCATCAACAGCTATATCACACGAGCGTTGCTTTCATTGTCGGGTAAGCTTGCAAATCAGGGAAAATTCTTTTTGACTGCAAAATTTATTGATTATTTAGGGGCAGATGTGTTGGGTTTTTTTGTTTTTCTATTATTAACTAGTTTGCGGCAGGATTATTTTAAAATCACCGAGCCGAGGCACGGGATTAATTTTAACGAAACTCGACCCGAGGTGGGTTCAGGCCGATGATACTAGGAAGCACACCCACGCATTTTCGGCCTTGCTCGCTGCTGACAGACATTTCTGCCCTTGCTCGTGACGTGTTTATGCATTATCTGTTTTAAATCTGGGGAAAACTATCACGTCCTCTGGCGCGAACTGGTTAAATGCGTACAATTCTGATATTTCACTGCCACATTTTGGGCGAGTGAGGTTTACAGGCCCCGTTTTTATATATTACGGAACAAAATCCACTTTGAAGTAACTGAATAACAAACTAGCTTATGACATTAAAAACCAACACTTATGTCGTGGATAGAGCGCAGGTTTTAGATTTTTGTGGGAAATTTTAGGGTAGATTGACGACGACAATGATGACAAAACGAAGCGCAAATATAAAGATGGCAACCAATAACGACACACCGTAAACACACAAAATCGTGTTGATTTGTAAGAAACGTGCACAAAAATCACATTTTATACCACCAAAAAAACTGTTTTTAACTTTTTAACAAAAGTGTCATTTGAACTGAGATAATTATACTAAAGCGGTTAATTTATGTAGAATGAATTGGGTTGAGATTGGTTTTCGTTGTTTGTTTTTTTTAATTAGGGGCTGCAAATGGTGCATTTCCATGGTAAATAACGTCGTTCCGTCCGACCTTTGACAGCAAACTGTTATAACCATTTGAACTAAATCGACTCATAGTTGCTTCGAACAATGCTGTATTTCTCTCCCCCAACGGTACTTGTCTCGCATGACTTATGAATAAAACAATTTTATCTACTGGCAGTACATGTATTTGTGAATACTGTCTCGTTTTTGAAAAGCCGTGAAGCGTGAATCCTGGTTTGTAAAAAAACAAACCTGAATACCCAACTCCTAAAAACTTGTTTTTTTATAGAGGCTTTTGCTCCACTGCTTGTACTTTTTATGGAGGGGGAGGGGAACATTTTTTTTGGGGGGGGATAACTGAGTTTGTTCCTATGTGGGACATACAATATATGTGACCCGCTCTGAGAAAAGGTGTATTAAGTCGCGCTGTGCATTATCATGTAATGGCCCAATCAACATTCACAGGTTGAACATTTTATCAAAAAGTGATTTTCATTTTTTGTCATGAATGACATCTTTAATACATGTACTGCAGTTTCAGGTTTCAATGAAAGAAATGTCGATTTTAATGAATAAAGTGGGAAAAAATGATCGTTTTGTGTGCATCGTTCTGTTGTACCTGTACTACAACAGAGCCTACTATTTCAAAGCCTGTTTTCTCAGTTGTGTAATTTAAACTCAAAGGAAGTAATCAAAATGTAAACACGTCATATTTCAAAAATGGGAGGGGCTATGGATATCTATTATACACCAAATGAAAGGTTACATTGTGGGCTTTTCAACTTTGTATAAAACTCAATTTCATGTTTTCGTGACATAATACCCCTTTTCCTGGAGCGGGTCACATAAATTCAACCAAGTTTGAACACGGTTTCCCAATTATTATTAAAATATCCAGAATCTTCTACATCACTACACAGTTTTGCTAGAATGGACGCAAACAAGCTTCAAATTAGTTACTGTTAACTTGAAATTATCACGAATGGGTGGATTTTAGGGGGTTGCGTGTTATGGTAAATATCGTTTAATGGACCTGTTCGAACTTTTACAATCATGGATGCTGAAAAAATGCAAGAAAAACATCGTTCGTTTTCAATCGGCGTCGGGTAGTGGTTCTTATGTTGTTCTTGTTTTTTCGAGAATCGGGAACAATTGCTTGAATTATCATGAATGGGTGGATTTTGGGGTTGTATTTTATAGTAAATATCGTTTAACTGAACTGTACGAAGTTTTACAATCGTGAATGCTGAGAAAAGCAAGAAAAACGGCGTTCATTTCCAACCGGCATCAAGCAGTGGTTCTTTATGTTGTGCTTGTTTTTTTCGCAATCGCCGTCCGACGATAGTGAATTTAAAAAAATAAAATTCAGTTTTTCCGAGCATTTTTCTAGCGCAATCTTTTTGCTGGATGAGTACAATCATTAATTACTTTCACATAAGTAAATTATATTATAATAATTCGGTAGTAATTTTTTTTCAATATCTGCAAATAGTGTATCCTACCTTTAAGTGGGGTCAGGGAACGAGACTACAAGAACATGCTATTTTTTTGTTGTTTTGCCAAACCTTCAAGCAAGCCTGTGTGATAACATTTGCTAGAAAATACTAACCCCCTAAACCCATCCATTTCTAAAAAATTACCACAAAAGCAAATAATGTTTCTTCCTACCGGTAACTCCCCAAGGTGTGTTCATTTAATTTTAAAATTTAGCAGCCCCTAATTAAAAAAAAAAAAAAACTCCCAAGCTAATCCAATCCACCCGACTAGAAGAAATATCACCTCATTAGGACAAAATACGTTTAGCAGTTAATGGCGTGTTCCAACCAATATGTATCAATTAACGGCCATACAAAGGTTGAAATTACATTATGTCAACCGACTTCATCACAATCTTATCATTCTCAGAGTTTAAAAAACGGCCAATAATTACAGCGCACAGAACAACAAGTAATGGTATGTACAGTTTAAAAAAATTAATTAAACCACGAACATTTCTGTAATTTATTTCCGAAAGAACAAAATTATAATTCTGTAGGTTGTGCCTAAAATTATGGAGAACAAAAAACAGGATATAAAAAAAGAAAAGGATAAACGCAATTTGAATTTTGAGCGGATCGTTGCACTTGTTATAAGCAGAGTCCATTAGGACTAACAATGTGAGGGACAGTGCGCGACAGTCAAGGCCGTGGCGGGTCAGTTGTACTTTGCCATTTATACACGATGCTCCGACAAATAAGAGACGACGAGACGACTAAAAATAGACCACGCACATTGAGTACATGTACGTGTCTGTGCATGCGAACGTGCCGGCTACATATATGTGACCTGTTTCAACGAAACCGAGACAAAGTCGCACAATGTGTTTTATGACAATGTATTTTGTAAAGTCATTCAGGGCGGATTTTACCATTTTAAAGGTTTTGGGTTTTTCTGAATTACAAACTATTCATCTACAATCTCCCTAAATTTGAACATAATCCGTCGCCCAGGAGTGTGTTTTTTAGTCGATTTTGTGAAACAAATGTGTGTAGGAATAATACGTTTTTCTGAACTTTAAAGCTGTTTATCTCATAATTAGGTTGTCAGGGTTTTATCACTAAATCCTTCCCCCAGGGGAGACAGGGTGGAGGTACATATGTAAATGATACAAAAATTTAAATAACAAAAATTGTCAACTTATTCCGGGTTTCGTTGGAGCAGGTCACATACGAAAAGGGTGATATGGTTGACGTAGGCATGCAACTTATAATTAAAGGTAGGATACACTAATTTTAGTTATCAAAAATGTTTACTAAGGAATTATTAATAAATATCTTACTTATTTGTGTATAGTGTTTTTATATTTTTATATTTTCAATGGCATAAATGTGAAGTGAAAAATGAAGAAATCAGCTGATCTAAGGAAAAGTTGCATGCCTGTATTACATTTGGGGTAAAAATATAATATAATTTTGTTTTGGCAAAGGTTTAGTGTTCTTTTTATTTATTTATATATTTTTTGCTTTGTTAGTGACAGGCGTTTGCTCAATTTTTTCTCAATTATTTGGCAGTACAGGAAAGACTAAAATAACCTTTATTTTAAAGTAATAAGTCCATGATTTTAGGGTTATTCTTGGATATTTCGGAAGGTTCCAACAAAAATTCACACAGTTCAATCAATGGGACATGTAGCTACACATAGTCTATGGGGAATTTTGCGAAATCTGGACTTGCCTTCCAGCTGTGGTTCATCAATGTTTTTTTTTACAAGCTAGCAAATAAGCCACCTATTAAAGTTCAATAAACCTTTACTACACAGAGTCCATAGGGATTTGTTTACTTAATGTAGATTAACTTTTCAGACTTGGTTCATCTCTGGTTTTATACTCATTTTAGAATCCTCTAATCAGCCAACTATCTTTGGAAGTACTCTCGACTTTTCAAATGTATCACAGAATTTGATATTCCTAAAGCAGAACGCAGATCAATGTTGAGACAAAGTTTCGAGTTGTGGCCTTACAAACATCTGCTATGACACCAAAGTTTGGTAAACAGCAAGTATTTCCAAATGAATATGGCGACATTACAATTACAAACAACTCAAACTTTTGAGTGTCCTACAAAACGTGTCCACATCAGTCCAGTCCAATATGGAAGGGTAGTGTGGGTGTTTAAAGTCTCTACACTGGCTTCTATTGGTCACAATTGGTGTTGGAAATTTACATCGAGGGCTGCGATTGGTCAATAGCACGAGCACGGTTGTAGGACGAGCGATCCCATTGCACAGTTCGGGTCAAGGTGGTTAACCTGGTTGGTTTGTCTTAAATCAACTAGAGATTAACTATTCAAACTAAGACAACATTTTGCCTCGCGATACTGGACTTGTGATTTACTAGGTAAAATCCAAACGTGAGCTACATGTACGAGGTAATTGGTGGTACATGTTGGAGGTACATGTACGACCGCAAAGAGAAATGAGTCATTTCAACTTTCGAGCCACAACAACTTCCTTCAACTGGGAACTCTTTCGATACCAGGTGAAGTCCAATAGGGAGGGCATCGCAGCTGATTGACAAGCACTGCGGTCCAACCTATTGGTCAATACCTGGTCACATGACACATCAGAGGCGGGGCTTTGGAGGAATCTACACTTTCATTGGTGAATGGAAAAGGAAAAACCTACCTCCAGCTTCTTGGTGAAGACCAGATGCTCCAGGTATCGCATGACGGCCGTGGGGTAAGCGTGAAGGTAGTCGATCACCGTGTCCGGTCGCATGCGTTCCGTTAGAGGCTCCGACTCCGATCGATCGGTGAAGATCTGAAAGCAATGAACAATAATCAGGACAGGACCCAATTTCACACATACAGCCAAGATGCGTCTCAGGAAGAGTAACTTGTCCTAACTCGCAACTCGTCCTAGGATCGATTTTGAGCGATGCGTTCAACACATCCTAACTTCCATAGCAGCGCAGCTGAACTCGTCTTAACTTAAGATCGGTCCGAGGTTCAGCTTATCTCATTAATGCGTGCGTTACTTTGTATATCACCCGGAAATCATTGCATTGTCTCCACGTTAAAGACGAATGTCATTCTAGAGTTAAAGTATCGAAGAAGAAACCGATTTAAAAAGATTTTTGACATTTGTGTAGTTTTTAAAACAAATTATATATATATGCCAACAACAGGTCGACTATCGTATGGAATGTGCAGAACAACATTACATGATTTTATTACAAAGAATTCTGAGGAAAATACATCAAAAAATTAAAAAACTAAAACCGTAAACTAACAACAGTACACATAAATACAACATTTACACAAAAATACAAACAGAATGTTTACAGACAAAGAAGGATATTTACAGGAATACAAACATTTATGCCACATGTCTGAACAGAAAAGTCCTGTTTAAGGCCAATTCTGATTTACGGGATGGGCAAAACCAGCATAATTTTTTTTTTTTTTTTTTTTTTGGGGGGGGGAAATAAGGGAAAATTCTCATCCGGCCCTACATTATAGTGGCAACCAAGTTATAACTCCGTAGATCAGGGCAATTGGCATATTATCTAACGGATGACATGAAGTTTCCATTGTTTGCTGAGTGGAACGCAACCATGATTCCAGTAAGCAGTGCAGCAAAATTCACGCTTATCACAGCAGTTTGTAGGCAAAATCTCCATCGTCTCTCCGTGAAAGCAATTTTTCAAGCATTTCAACTCCCAAGTATTTTCCCTCTTTTTGTCGATAGCTGCCTGCCTAGCTGTCTGCCTAGCTGCCTGCCTAGCTGCCTGCCTAGCTGCCTGCCTAGCTGCCTGCCTAGCTGCCTGCCTAGCTGCCTGCCTAGCTGCCTGCCTAGCTGCCTGCCTAGCTACCTGCCTGCCTAGCTGCCTGCCTGCTTACCGCCCCCCCTCACCCCCATGGGCATGTGGCCATCATAGACCAATAGAATGAATGTATATTTGACATGATATAATATAGTTACCTTGACTCCAAGTTCGGGATCTTTCTTCAAAGCCCAGTCCACGTACCTCCAGACAAGTTCATGGTCGCTCAATCTGCTCAAACAATAAACAAACAAAAAAGTGCATAAATGATTTGTTGGCGCAGTGGGGAAAAAAAAAGGTAGGATTTAGTAGGTAATAATACTTGTAAACCTGCTTTATTGTTTCCTTGACTGTGAAAATTTAAATCTACAACAACAACAACGCCCGAGTTGTCAACTTCTAGTCCATTTGCCATGCTCCGGTGATTTCAACATGACTGAGCAAAAAACAAATTCGGTTTGGAAGAGAGCCAAGTAATATTAATTACAATGAATTTTTAATTTTTTTCTTACCTTGATAAGAAATCGACAACAAACTCCAGGCCCGGAAACGAGTCGTCTTTCAGTTCTCCATCGCATAATCTGAATTTCAACAAAAAGGACAATTTGTTATCACTGGTGAAAGGAATCACTTCAAAAAATTAGCCCCTCCTTTGACCAAATATCAAAGGTCTCTGTCGAAAGGTCTCTGTCGAAAGGTCTCTGTCGAAAGGTCTCTGTCGAAAGGTCTCTGTCGAAAGGTCTCTGTCGAAAGGTCTCTGTCGAAAGGTCCCTGTCGAAAGGTCCCTGTCAAAGGTCTCTATCAAAGGTCTCTATCAAAGGTCTCTATCAAAGGTCTCTAGAAAGACTTTCCTACCTTGCCCATATGTGGAGTGCCTTCTCGTTGTCTAGGTGGTATCTGTACAGCAGGCCTAAAGCGTGGTGCCGGCTGAATCGTAGGACCTCTGGGGCATCCACTAACGAACAGGTGTTCTCCGATGAGACCAGCTCAATCAGCTTCTCTGGATCCGACTCGGCATAAAGCTTCAGCAAGGCGGTGTCTATCTCCTGAGACACAAACAAAATTGGGTGGCGACTTATGAGACATTGTGATTTATGAAATATAAGCTCCGCCCACCTTGTCCATATATGAGAGATAAGCGGGCAGAGACTTATGAGTCTCAGTTATTATGAATCGTAAGCTCCTCCCACTTTGCCGATATATGGGCAATGTATCATTTCCCTTGAGGCCAAGTCTCTTTAAATTGATAATACTTATAATTCTGAATTAGGAAAGTATTCTGAATTAGGCAAATATTTTCAATTTGGCAAATATTCTCAATTTGGCAAATATTCTCAATTAGGCAAGCATTCTCAATTAGGCAAGCATTCTCAATTAGGCAAGCATTCTCAATTAGGCAAGCATTCTCAATTGGGCATTTATTCCCAATTTGGCAAATATTCTCAATTGGGCAATTACTCTCAAATTGGGTCACCAATTCTCAAATGGGCAAACTGACCTCCCTATAGCCCAAGCTGAGCTCCCCGCCCCGGATGCCGTCCAGGTACTCGGCTAGGAACACCTTGCACTCGCGCAGCCTGTCGGCACTGCCTCGCACCACAGACGAGATGTCTGCAAACTGGTGGAGGAGGGGACTGGACCGATTGAAGTTGGAGGTGGACGGGAGGTGGTTGGGGAAGATACTGATCAGCTGAAAGAAAAACAGAGAGGAGAGAAGAGTCCGTTTTCCAATGTTGTTATTATCAAAATGTTACACAACCCTTATTTTATGATGAATCATATTTTTTATCGTGCTCCCTGAATCACATACGCGATTTTGTTCAAGCGATATTTATGTACTTAAATACACGCGTATACACGCACAAATTTATGAACGAGTTTACAATATATGACAAAGTAGTGCTAATATTTTTAAAAGTTGCGCAACATATCGCGTACTATTTTGTTTATTTACATTCGGCTATATCAAACACCATCCATGGCTCCCGCTTTTTGTTGTACAAGAATACCGAACATTGTTTTTGAGAACAGGTCAACATGTTTTTAAAAATCCACCTCGTTTATCAAATGCTATTAAGGCCGTTTTTAATTGTCAAACGGCCGATGCTTTATGTGAGAGAGTGACACCATCTCAAAAAATAGGCACCTGGTTGGAAGCGAGGTCGCAGGTTAGAGTCCCGCCTTGCCAATTTCGTTCACTTTGAAATTCATGCCAGTTTACCTAGTCAGTTTCCCTTGTGGTTTTTATTTGTGTACTAAAATGTTCCGCAAGATGTAATTATTGCGAGACGTACCTCCCGAACATCAAGCTGCCCGTCCATGAAGAGTTGAGTCGCTTCTTTGTAGTGAAACTGAGAGAGTTCGATGAAGCCAGCTTGTTGATGAATCCGTTGATAAAGCTGAACAAATATTAAGTAGAATGGGTCTTAACTTCTGTTTTTCCGTATGTAAATAGAAGCAAGTCTTTTTTTTTGTTACTACAAGTTAAAGGTAGGATAACACCATTTGCAGATCTATATTAAAAAAAATTACTACCGAATTATTAAGAAATGTCTTACTTATTTGAAAGTAAATAACGATTGTAGGCATCCAGCAGAATGATTGCGCTAGGTATCTGTTATTGATTCCAAAAATTGAATTTTATTTGTAACAAAAACTTACCTTGTGGAATTTCTCCTTGGCAAGTCCCAGTTTCTTGGCGTTTTTTGCCAGCGTCAACGCTTCTTCAACTCTCTGATCGCTTAACAGAGCTTGGATCTGTTAAAAAAACCGAATGTGTTTATTTGCACGCAATTGAGTAGGGTGTTTAGAATATATCGCCCTCAATCCTGCAAATTCCTCCAATGCATCAACTTCCAAGTGACCTCAAACCTGCAAAATCCTGCAATTTGAATAGAGGAATTTTGATGATTTGGGATGGTTAGGGTTAATAAAATTTCAACAACGGTACCTGCTTCTCCACGGGAAGAGGCACCAAAGCATACACTTCTTTGCTAGACGATACAAGGATTCTCCCCTCAAAGTCGCCAAGGATCTTCCCCGATTGAAATGGAATGGTCTGCTTCTGCTGTTGGTCTAGTACACTGTCGGGTGAGAGTAAATGAGAAATTGGGGGGTTTAAATAATAAAAACAAGTTGATCATTCATTTGAGTTTTCCATATCTTCCCTGATTTTGAATGGAATGGTCGGCTTCTGCTGTTGTCTAGTACACTGTCGGGTGACAGGAAATGGAAAAATGGGGGAGTAACAAAATTAACTGTTCATCCAATAAAATCTGCAAGTATTTGTCCTGATTGGAATGGAAACATAAATAATAACATTTTTTTGAGGACCACCCTGCAATAAAAACTGACCTGTGAACGGTGAGGAACTCGTCGTCCATGGCAACCACGTAGGGAAACCGGTAACTAACTCCCTGGATGTTTTCCGACCATTTTAGTGGGGGTCTCTTGGATATACCGGCCGACGTAACAAACATCCCTAGGGCACTCGGGCCGGCCAATAAGAACTCTTCCTGCATAAAAACATGAATATGCAAACAAACAAAAAACAAAAAAACTGGTTTTTAAAAAGCCGACCAAGTCCGTTGAGCAAATGAAATACATGTACTATACAAAATACCCTAGGTTACCCAAGAGTGTCCCAGATTACCCCCAAACTACCCTGCATTACCCCCCAGAATACCCATGGATACCCTAGACTCTTTCACACAAGACTCTTACGTACTTCCTACGGGACAGAGAGAATGAAGAGTTGCATCTTTCACACGCTTCATCGCTTCCAGGCTCAATATAACCCCGCATCACCGTTGGAATCCCTCGGTCTCCTGACGACAGGCAGAGCATACTATCCAAATCGTTGAGTTCCTTCCGGTTGTTTTCAGAACCACACATCTCACTAAAAGAGTATTCCCGTGGTGTTACCGCAAACTACTAATCTTAATTGCCTTTACGCCATGCAACTCTCATACCCACCTTGCCAACTCTCTTGATAATGGGTGCGGTCATGTCGGCATCGTAACGGAACAAGTGTTACCGCAAACTACTAATCTTATTGCCTTTTTGCCATGCAACTCTCATACCCACCTTGCCAACTCTCTTGATAATGGGCGAAGTCATGTCGGCATCGTAACGGAACAAGTGTTACCCCAAACTACTAATCTTATTGCCTTTTTCGCCATGCAACTCTCATACCCACCTTGCCAACTCTCTTGATAATGGGCGCGGTCGAGTCGGCATCGTAAGGGAACAGGTCCGTCATTTCGCCCGTGTTGTAGTTGGCCATGATGTACTGGCTGGTCATGGCGATGCAAAGGCAGTACCCGTCCGAACTCTGCATCATGTGAGAGTACATCAACGGTGAGGTTTTAGGATTATCAAGATTAGGCTATTTTTGAGTTTCACCAAAAAAAATAGATTTGAATTTGTTTTCAATTGGTAATTTTTTGCAGTATTCAAATCAGGTATTCAAATCTGAATAGGGCATCAAACTAAGACATGCTCTGTTTAGCAGGGGGTACGACGTAAAGAGTGGTGGGGGTACGACGTAAAGAGTGGTGGGGGTACGACGCAAAGACTGGTGGGGGTACGACGTAAAGACTGGTGGGGGTACGACGTAAAGAGTGGTGGGGGTACGACGTAAAGACTGGTGGGGGTACGACGTAAAGACTGGTGGGGGTACGACGTAAAGAGTGGTGGGGGTACGACGCAAAGACTGGTGGGGGTACGACGCAAAGACTGGTGGGGGTACGACGTAAAGACTGGTGGGGGTACAACGCAAAGACTGGTGGGGGTACGACGCAAAGACTGGTGGGGGTACGACGCAAAGACTGGTGGGGGTACGACGCAAAGACTGGGGGGGGTACGACGCAAAGACTGGTGGGGGTACGACGCAAAGACTGGTGGGGGTACGACGCAAAGACTGGTGGGGGTACGACGCAAAGACTGGTGGGGGTACGACGCAAAGACTGGTGGGGGTACGACGCAAAGACTGGTTGGGGTACGACGCAAAGACTGGTTGGGGTACGACGCAAAGACTGGTTGGGGTACGACGCAAAGACTGGTGGGGGGTACGACGCAAAGACTGGTGGGGGTACGACGCAAAGACTGGTGGGGGTACGACGCAAAGACTGGTGGGGGTACGACGCAAAGACTGGTAGGGGTACGACGCAAAGACTGGTAGGGGTACGACGCAAAGACTGGTAGGGGTACGACGCAAAGACTGGTGGGGGTACGACGCAAAGACTGGTGGGGGTACGACGCAAAGACTGGTGGGGGTACGACGCAAAGACTGGTGGGGTACGACGCAAAGACTGGTGGGGGTACGACGCAAAGACTGGTGGGGGTACGACGCAAAGACTGGTGGGGGTACGACGCAAAGACTGGTGGGGGTACGACGCAAAGACTGGTGGGGGTACGACGCAAAGACTGGTGGGGGTACGACGCAAAGACTGGTTGGGGTACGACGCAAAGACTGGTGGGACACGACGTAAGGACTAGCCGGGTAGCGAGGATGTGCAATTGGGTTAACGTCTTAACGAGTCTTACCAGATTGACTGGGATGTCATTGATGTTAATCTCTCTGATGGGGACAACCTTATCTTCAGTGACGGTGTACACTTGAACTTGTTTCCGTCTTGTTGTCACGGCGATCTCGAGACATAAAAGTTAAGCACTTGGAGTCTTATTTAAAGGCATTTGGATTAGTTTGTAATCCCAAGTAAGATCGAACTGGCGCTAAACACCAAATGAGATTATTTCATCTGGCTTGCTGACATTTAACCAGTTCGCGCCGGAGGACGTATATACACGCAAATTTCCCCAGATTCAAAACGGATGACGCATAAACACGTTACGAGCAAGGCTGGAAATGTCGGTCAGCAGCCAAAAATGAGTCGCTCACCTCCCCGGAACCATCGGCCCTGAACCCGCCTCTGATCGAGTTTCGTTAAAAAATAAACCCACACCTCGGCTCGGTGATGTTAAAATAATCCCGTCGCGAACTGGTTAAGAAGAAATCAAGAAATGTAGGTGATTTCAAACGATCAGCCAGTTGACAGATTTTTTAGAAATTCAAGAGTGCTATCGAAAAAAATCATGTTTCCGAAGAGTTAGCATGTTGTTTTTTACCTCCAGACTGAACGGGTTGCTGGATCGTGGGTTGCAGTTTACGCAGAATGCCGTTACCTGGACAAAAAATATATGAATGGAATTTAATTCATTTTTTTAAAAATAAATAAGATATTTCTTAATAATTTGGTAGTAATTGTACTTTCGATATCTGCAAATGATGTATCCTACCTTTAATTCAGTAATAATAAATGCACGTAAGGTTTACTCATGCCTATCCCAACAAAACAAGGTATTACAGACTTATGCGTTCCAGGTGAAACCCTTTAGTTGGTCTGGTCCCAAATGAAGTTGGGGCCAATTTGGCTAGTTGGGACTTAACATACTTACCCCTTTGATCTTGGCCCCACTTAGAATGGGCTGTAGAAAAGAAAAAATAAGAACAACTGTGAATCCAACAAGGGGCTGTCCTGGAAATGAACATGCTAGAGAGAATTGTCTGCAGTATAGTTGTGCATTTGAATTAGACCAATAGACGACGCAGCTCCTGCATGAATTCGTGCTTGTTTTAAAAATGCAACCTTTAAATGGTAGGTCTTTTTGTTCCATTTAAAAATAAGCAGTTCTTATATATCGCACGGATCTACCAAGGACTGGTACTCAAGGCGCTCTATAATTTTTTTCAAAGAGGTAAATGAAGTTGATGAGAATATGAGGCCCATTATGTAGCACCTTTGTAAGAGGTTATTTTTACAAGGTGCTGGGCGCACTTTGCAGCCACTGCCAGGAACACCGGGGCAAACCCCTCCTCTTAGCGATAAGTGTTACTGGGTTCTTTTACGTGCATTACACAACAGACGGGACCTACGACTTTACATCCTATCCAAAGGACAAAGTAATAGTGGTTAAGTGCCTTGCTTAAGGACACACGTGTCAAGACCGGGACTCGAACCCACACTGCTGATCAGAAACACCAGAGCTTGAGTCCGCGTGTTCTTGACCGCTCGACCATAACACTCCATATTTCGTTTAATCACCACGTTGCCATTTTAACCCTTTCCTTATGATAGCTGTGGATATTTGCGTTTGTTTGTGGTTTATTACCTCCAGGTTGAACATATTGAGTAGCGTCAGCACATTGTCGCATAGCACCAGGATTCTGGTCAACGCCGAGGCCGCCTTCAACTGCTGTATTGGCTTTTTCTGCGGGGGGCAAAAAGAAAAGGACAGTCGCCACGTGTATTAACCTTTTCACCCTAATATGTTAATTTATGTAAATGAGGACGTGATGAAGTGTATTGCTGCCCCATTGAAAATGTGTATGGGTCCAATCATTCGGGTCATTTTCTATCAATTTGTTCAGGATTTCTCCTTTTTTTCTGCAAATGTCAGCGTATTTTATTGATTCAAAACCGGTCGTTTGTTCACATTTTGGTTGAAAAGTATAGGACTTTTTTTTGTGTGTGTTAGCAGAACACACTGCTTTTCGTTTTAATTTAAACCCCCAAAAATGTAATGTAATGTAGATAAAACAAACATTGTAACAGATAATGCCAGGTTGTGTTTTAAAGGGAGGATACACCATTGGTGATTGCTTGAATTATCAGGAATGGGTAGATTTGGGGGTTTGTATTTTACAGTAAATATCGTTTAACTGACCTGTTCAAAGTTTTACAATCATGGTTGCTGAGAAAAGCAAAAAAACCACGGTCGTTTTCAAACAGCGTCGGGCAGTCATTCTAATGTTGTTCTTGTTGTTTTCGCGATCGCCGTCCGGCGATCATGATTTTTTTCGGAACAATTACAGGATATCTAGCGCAATCATTTTGCTGGATGCCTACAATCATTATTTACTTTCAAATAAGTAAGATATCGCTTAATAATTTGGTAGTACAATTTTTCGATATCTGCAAATGGTGTATCCTCCCTTTAAATAAAACTAAGGATACATAGAGTTGCTGGGTGTAGTGATCGATTACAATGAGAAATGGTTCCCCTATTATTAATGTAAGCCGTTAGGCTATCGGTGTCCGAGGAAAATGTAGACATGTACAATGTACATACAGAGATTTGCTTATAATTTCATAATTTGTGAGGCGTTCTGGCAAAATGAGACGGAACTGGGCACAAGGCATAGTGGAGAAAAACTGCAAAATAATGAACAATTTGAAATGTATTTAATTTTCAGATTTATTGACATTTGTAATCTTTGGTATGCCTACTAACTACAATTTGGACAGAAATGGTACGAAAGTAGTGTAAAAAGTGTTTTTAAGGAAAGACAATTAGCATTTTTCCATATCAAATGTACCAAACTCGAAACCTCAAAGGCCTTTTCTCGACATTTTACTTTTGCGACATGTTGATAAATAGACATTTTCAACAATCATAACTTGTTCATGAAATGTCAGATTGAAGTGCAACAAAACAGCATTGTAAAGAGAATTCTATCCTCGTTTTCTAACACATGAGAATCCGCATTTTCAACCTCTGCCCAGTTCCGTCTCATTTTGCCAGAACCCCTCAGATTTACGTGTTAAATTTTCTCACCAAACCCAGGTACTTGTGCGACTGTTTTTCGCTGGTGTATGTTATCTTCCCATTGGCGAGTGTCTTCTCCTCAATCAAGAAATGGATCACAAAACTAAAATATGAAATCGACGTGGAAAAAGAAAAAGAAAAATTATTTTTATTTTTCATGAGCACAGATCCAGACTGGCTTTTTTTTTATTCGGTACCCTGTGGAGTCCTGAATGGGGACAATGGGAGTCAAAAGGTCTCCACAGGGTAATTTCTATAACAGTAAAAAGGTCTTCACAGGGTATATTTCTATAGATAAATAGGTCTCCACAAGGATTTCACAAAATAGATTGATGGATTTTACTTTAAAAACTAGGATTTGTGTTTGGGTATGAAATAAGGTATATTGGCCCAAAATTTCAACCCAGGAAATTGTTGTTGAAATATGGGCATTTTGAAGAGATTTTTTGAGACTACAAAAATTGGGTGCACACACAAGAACAAAAATGTCTCCACGGAGATACAAACTTGCGGATGGGTGGAAGTTTTGGAGGGATACATCCTCATTTTGTTTTGAAGGAGGATGGGCCAAGCGAAAAGCAAACAATTTTTCAAAAGCCAATCATCCAGTGGATACACTGTTTGACCACTTTTTTTTGTTTTTTGGGGGGGGGGCAATCAAAATTCCCTGACTTTTCCTTGATTTGAGACTTTTTTTTCAAATTCCCTCTCCGCCGGAGGAGCGAAAAAAAATATATATATATATATATATAAAAAATTGAAAGAATTAATTAAATTGTTCAGGTTTTTCCCCGATTTCCAGAATGTGGTCCCTCCGCACAGGACGAAAAACCTCTTTTTAAAATGGCCCCCCGTGCTTACCAATCGCTAGTGCCAATGTACAGGTTTTTCCCACAGCATTCAATGCACTCAATCTGTAAAGTGACAACGAGGACTTGGTTACGAAAAATGTGTGAAACTCAAGATTAGAAAGAGTGTTGCAACCCGACGCTGTTTTTTTTCCCGCTTCAATGCATGAAGGAATATTAATGAAGGTCAATATTTATTAATCAGTTTTTCTCTATAAAAGTATTTACAATAATTTTATGTACACATGCACACAGCCTTGAACCTTGTTGCCTGAATAAGATTTTGTCCGATCCATTATCAGTCTCCGTACGGCACACACAGCCCGCATCACGCACGTACATTTTTGGCAAAGTCGAGACGAATGAAAGCCTTCTTGACCCAACCATTTCAAATTTTGTACAGAACTGTTTAATTAAGTAGCGTCAGGATACTACATTCTTTCCTTAAGATTTGTTTTTACCGATATCCGACTAACAGTAACAGCAAAACCAACAGCAAAACGCATAAGAAACTTTTTCTACGGCAAGAAACTGTTCAAAATTACAAAAAAATTGTCATAAATAATAATCTTGTTTATAAGTTTATTTCCACTTTCAAAAACAATAATGTGAACGATATACCTATGGATAAGAAAAAATAATGCAATGGAAAGTGAAAAAATAATATATTATAAACAAAGCTTGGAAATGAAGGGTGTTCCATAAAAAACACAGCTTGTCGAGTTTGGGTCCCTACATTATTGCAGATTGGGTACATTATAAGTTTATGCGAATAGATCTTGCCGCACGGTGCGCACGGTTTCACCAGTTGCGATAACTTTCTAGTAATGGGAATTTTCGCGGTCGGAAATCCGGGAACCTTGTTTATCTTCCCATTGTTTATGCACTTTAGCTCGAAGTGGACATTTTGAGGTTTAACGCACGTTGCTATGGTCCGCTCGCCCCTTCGCGACATGGTTACATCATGCACGGTCGTCGTAGGGATCGTACAGTACGACAAGCTAAATCTACAATTCCTGACAAAAAAAACTGGCCCCATGGGGTGGGGCAGCCTGGAGGGGGGTGGTAGCAATAGATAGGCACGTTATATATTTCCTAGTTCAAATAGCCCCCCAAAAATATCGTACAAACAGCGCCCTCGCGGTTAGAGAAAATGGTTACGCCCCGAGTCGACCTTGAAATTAAATCTTCACTTTCTCCAAAAATATCTCACTGAAGTTTTTGCTTTTTCGCCAAGCAGTTTGAGCCTCTCGATGGCTGGAACCAACTCAAACGCCTTGACACTCATTGCGTCTTCGAACTAAATGCCTTTACGTGTGAAAATAATGCATGATTAGATTGATATTTCGAAGATAATTTTCAAAACAATATTCGACATAAATCGTCTGCGAGTACGAGTGGTCATCGAGAGCGCATGGCTGCAGGGCGCCCTCATTCGTTAGTCTGGTTTTCAGTCACGTGACCAAAACCTCAAGTTTCCGAATATCCGAAGTTTTCCGAACACGTTCTATTAGCTCGACATAATTAAAAGCCGTACTGACTAGTTTTGTACAAGCTTTTATGCCCCAAAACCCAAACAATTAATAATTCAATCTCACTAAATAAATATCCCCCCTTCCAAATCACGTACTGCATATGATTAGCCTACTACTGAATATTCATGAGTAAATTCTAAGATGGCCGCCCCCTTGCCGCTCACTTAAAAACCACTTGTCTAAAAAAAACATTTTGCTCTTTGAACAGCCTCAAAATAGCTCAATATCTTATCTGATGACCGACAAGAGGCCATAGAACAATTCTATCGGAGATTTATCAGCAAACACCGACATCTATTTTGATGCTGGGTCAGAAACTGAGGCTAATTTTGGAGCCGATTTTGTTGACGGCAGGGCGTGATTTCTCTTCTCGCATCACCGCCTCATCAAGGGTCGCGCCGAGTCGTTATCCAAGCAGTTTCGAGTCTTGGGTCGTATCGGTTGTCAATCACCCTGCTCCAAAGTTAGCCCAAGCCCGTCGCCACCAAATTAATATTAATAATAGCGCCGGATTTGACCTCGCAAAATGCTGGTAAGTGTCAACATAAATTGTAATCTTCTGTAGGCTAATTTCTGATTGTAAATTTATCTTCCGCGCGCTAAGTAAACTGAGTGATCGACCGGTAAACTCTCTTCAGATCAAAATTGAGCTGCTGCTGCTAAATGCCAATATTGTGTTTGTTCTACTCTCCTTGGTTCATCCTAAGTTTAGTCCTAGTCCTACTCCTCCTAGCATGATCTAGTACTACAGTAGTAATCTTTTTTTTAAATACAGCAATTAATGTGAGTATTATGCACATCGGATCTCAATTCTTATTTGCTAAATACTAGTAATTATGCTGCTTAAATTTAGGGCAGTCCATTGTTGAAATAATGAGTTATCGTTGAATTATTGTGTATTCTTGTTCTAATTCAATATATGGTTTTTGATATTGTATAAATAAATTTTAATTGCTTTATTTTAATTAATCAATATTGGCAGAGGATATTTAGCCGGTGCTAATTTGCTTGTTATTTTCATGGATTGAGGTTGTATTTGATTGGCCAAAATGCCATTTTATTTTATTTTTTAATTTTTTTCCCCTCTGTTATATTCGTAAAAGCTAACGATAGATTGCTAAAGAAATCAACGTCGATTCCTGGTATCACTATACATCCGGCACTGGTCAAATATCCACACTTAGAAAAATTGCGATTCTACACTTTCTTTTAAAAAAATCCCAATTAATATGCAACTGTTCATATACCAGCGTAAATAATTTCATATTTAATTTGCTGGTACAAATTAAATATGGTTTGTGTGGAAAATTCTGTGTGAAAAGAACATCACAAGTCCATCACAAGTCCTTCAGTCTCAAGTCAAGTCACTAGCTATTCTAATGAGCTATTTACGAAAGCATTCTTTTGTCATTGTTCAACCTGTTACTTGCGACTTGTTAAAGGACTTGTGAAAGGACTTATGAAATTGCAGGGACTCGAATACAACTCCGCCGCTTCCAAGTTTACATCGTTGAAACGACAGAATCCTGAATATTTAAAGTTAAACTTCCATATTTGTTTTTTTGTCTACACCCCACACCCCCCTTCCTTAACTGTTGATAATAGTTCCACCATGGCGGAATACAGCAACAGTGACGCCGATAGATTCAACGACGTCTTCAAGGATCTTGTGCGTGACATCATCGAAGATGACGCGGCAAACCCGGAAATTGGAGATGCGGCGCTACGGTTCGAGAAAGTGAGTGTTTGAGATTCAGCATAGATGCGGTCAAAGTTATTGCTATGAAACTAGTAACGCACTGAAATTTGGTAATGATGTCAGCTAACAAGTTTTGTATATGGCGAGTCAATTTAACATTTATTACTTACGCGGCGACATTGTATAATTATTTAGAGATATCTCTAAATGAATTTGATATACATGTATCTCTAAATAATTAATGTTCAGATCAATAATCAATAATTAACGGGTCAAAAATATATGTATCATTTTGTCTCTGATGAAGATCTTGTTAAGATCAAAATATTAGGCCCTCAAACTTTTTCGATTTGTATATTTCAGGTCATTCCAGCCAGTAAGCAGTTTGCAGCAAGTTTAATCTTATTCAGATCAATAATTAACAATAAGTTCAAATTTCCAAAAGTGCATCTCTGAGGTGCATCCTTGGAAACGACATTCTTTTGCTATTTTCTTCAAAATGCCAGAATGCCAGAAGGGAATAATTTCACAGGGAGTTTACAATCATTAATATCTTTATAATGTTCAAGTAAACTTTTCAACAGTATTTTGGTCGGTTACTTTTTGGATAGCTGCAAAAGGTATAATCCACCTTTAATTAACCCTAACCCTGCCAGACCCAGAACAGTGCATCTGTGGTGACTGCTTGACCTTGCTGCACTCTGCACTTTGCACACAAGTCAATGTGACAAAGTATGCAATCTGATGCGTCTGATGGCAGGGTTTCTAGCCAAAATATCCTGGAGGGTTAGGGTTAATTAATAATCGTTTCCTACCCACAGATGATGGAGTACAACATACCACACGGAAAGCGCAACCGAGGCCTGACAACGGTGGCGTCCTTCCGGTACCTCGCCAGTCCTTCGCAGGCCACCGACGCCAGCGTATACAAAGCCATGGTGCTGGGATGGTGCGTTGAGTGGGTACGTTATGTAACTGCAACAAAGTGAGCAAAATGGGACTTGAACCTGTGACCCACAGAACGATGTTCCAATACAGAGCTTAGCTATCTAACTCTATGTGACCCACTCCACAAAAACAATACCTTTTTTTCCCGGAAGAATCCAGAAATATAACTTTTTTTAATTCTCAAAAAGTCTGACTTTCAGCTTACATTATTTTTCTTTTGCTTTTCATTTTGTTTTAGCTCCAAGCATACTTCCTGATCTCCGACGACATCATGGACCAATCAAAGACGAGGCGAGGTCAGCCATGCTGGTTTCGCAGAGTAAGAAATTTCTTCCGGAGTCCTGATAATCAATTGACAAAATGTTTGTTCGACCAATTTCACAATTCAATGACAAAGAATTACACTAAAATTCCACTAAAATTCCACTTTTCTTGATAATGACAGTACACATGGTGCCATGATTTTCATAGAATGCTTGGGACTATTATTCACTGACAGTCAAGTAAGGTATTTCATAGTAATTTGGTAGTTTTGTATTTAAAAGTTTGCAAATGTCGTCCAATACCTTTATCTACCAAAACAATCACAACAGCCCAAATATTTAAATTGTCCAATTTTGTTTATTTGTGTTGACTATTTTTTTAGGCTGACGTGGGCCTGGATGCGATTAACGATGCATTCTTTGTAGAAGCTGGCATCTATAAGTTGTTAAAGAAGCACACAGCAAGCGAACCGTACTACGTTAGCATCTTAGAACTTTTTCACGAGGTAAGGACCGACTTATAGATTGTGTTCAGGAATGCCGGAGATCCAACTGACAGCTTGATACTGGAACGGAATCGATATTCTACTGACGTTAACTTTGAGTTTAATATCCAAAATTCCCTATTCTGTAATTTCCTTTTTAACCAGCTCGCGCCGGGATTATTTTAACATCACCGAGCCGAGGCGCAGGATTATTTTTAACGAAACTTGATCCGAGGAGGGTTCAGGCCGATGGTACCGGGAAGCACACCCACGCATTTCCGGGCTTGCTCGCTGCTGACAGACATTACCGGCCTTGCTCGTGGAGTGTTTATGCGTCAACCGTTTTGAACTTGGGGAAAACTTTGCTTGTATATACGTCCTCCGGCACGAACTGGCTAATAATAATAATAGTCGAAGGGCTCTGGCAAAATGAGACGGAACTGGGTGTGCTACCCACAGATGCCGTCGGCCTGAAGCCGTCTCGAATCCAGGTTTGTGAAAAACAATCTTGCGCAAGGGCCCGGTCAATGTCAAAATAATCCTAGCGCAAACTGGTTAAAAAGTTTAAGTAAATCCCAAACTTTTGACGTTTTTCTCCATCCGCCAGACAAACTATCAGACGGTGGTAGGCCAGTCTCTGGACCTGATCACATCGCCCGAGGGAAATAAAGACCTCAACAGGTTTACGCAACAAAGGTATAGCAAAAAGCTTATTGCAGGAAATGGCAGGATGTGATTTTGCATTCAAAGCCGACAAGGTCATTAGCAGGATGTGATCTTAACAAAAGATTTCCAAAATCACATCTAAATGCTCCAAATCCCCTTCCAAATTCACTTTCTTTTCCAAATTCACATCGCCTTCCAAATTCACATTCCCTATTCAAAATTCACATCCCCTTCCAAATTCACATCCCCTTCCAAATTCACTATGTCTTGTAATACATCATTTTAAAGCTTATTTCTTGTAGATTTCATTTCTCTAAATATCTCAAAACGTCAAGATGCCTATTTTACAGCCATTTTGTCGTGGACGGTCACATTAATAATGATTCTATTGTTTCTATTTGTAGGTATGATACAATCGTTAAATGGAAGACTGCTTATTATTCTTTTTACCTGCCGGTAGCCCTAGCTATGTATATGGTGAGTTTATGATCACAACATTTTAAACAAGTCAACGTCACAATATTTACTAATAAAAATAGAATATTCCCCAAAACCATCAATTTTATAAAATTACAGCAAAAACCAAAATGGTATATACATGTACTACCTTCAACACATGATAATGTTATTTGAATATGTGGTCAATAATCGAATATATCGATATTCAGCACATGCATAAATTGGCTCAGTCTAACAACATAACAACAAATGTCTTATTCTTATTTTTTTACGTCTTTTACAGGTTGGGATTTCGGATTCAGAGTCGCACAAAAATGCCAAGACAATACTCCTACAAATGGGACACTTCTTCCAAGTTCAGGTCTGTTAATATTTTTTGCCTTTTTTGGTTTTAAATCCAAATGTTTAGCCTCGACGTTTTAATTCAATACACCAAAGGCCTTTTTAGGTTACGCCGGTCCGGAGGTCGCAGGTTCAAGCTCCGCATTGCCAATTTCTTTGTTCACTTTGAAATAAATTGTCTGCATAGTTTTACACCACTTTCCAGCTTACAATGTTGTGGTGCTTTTCAACAATTATAAACTTGTGGTTCCCCTCCCCCCTCCACCCCCACTGTTGCCAGGACGACTTCCTTGATTGCTATGGCGACCCTGAGGTGATAGGGAAGATAGGAACGGATATCGAAGAGAACAAATGCAGTTGGCTGGTTGTTCAGGCCATCAAGTTGGCAACCCCAGAACAACGAGAAATTTTGGAGGTGAGTGAATAGATAAAAAGTTGTTTGGCAAAATAAATAATATTTTTCAGAGGGTAGCAAATGCCCCCCCCCCCCCCCCCCCCTGCCGAAATGTTACCTAAAATAGAGTTTTGGTTGGACTGAAACAACTAAAAATGTATTCAAAGAAAAACATTGAACTTAAAAATGTATTTAGACAGAAAAAAAGAGGGAGGCAAGTTTAACAATATTCAAGTAAGGAAAAGGATTAGCTTTTGCAAACATCGAAATACAAAACTACTGAGTTTATCATGAAATTACTTTACTTGACTCCAAGTGAATAACATTTTTTTTAATTTTTGTTTTGTACTTATATGAAGGAAAACTACGGTATTGACGACCCAGCCAAGGTTGCCATGGTAAAGAGACTGTACAAAGAGCTGAACCTGGAGACGGTGTACAGAAACCACGAAGAGAACAGCTATCAGAAGCTAATGGAATTGATCGATAGGCACAGCGGCGATCTACCCAAGCCGATGTTCGTAGATTACGCTCGCAAGATATTTAAACGGAATAAATAAGTTATTTTGGCGAATGTGGAGAGATGTAGCTAGAATTTTTAAAGGGGGGGGGGGGCGGTAAACTACAAGAGTAGCTACTAAGGATCAATTTCATAAAACGTGTAAGCACACAAATTTGCTTAGCATGAAAATTCTTCCTTTGAAATAAAAAAGTTACAAACCAAATTCTCAGGTGATGTATATAGTTTGCGACTGGTATTAAGCTAATTTTTTTTGCTTAGAATGAAAAGCACATGGAGCAAGACAAAACAGTTTGTGCTTAGTTGCGTGCTTAGCAAATGTGTGTGCTTAGCAGCTCCATGAAATTGGTCCCTGCCTGGCGTGCCGTGATTTTCAATAATTGTTTGTTGTTAGCCACCAACATTTAAAAAAAGTTATTACTTTTTAAATACTGTCCTCAATTTACAAATTTCAGTTAGTCCACATTTTAAGGGGCAAGTCAGCTAGTCTAGTTCCCTGACCTGATAATTCTTCGGTCTCTAAACTGCTCCGTTTTGTCTGATGTATGGTCAGGGCTCCTGACTAAGAAGAACATACTCTTGCTTTTTCCAACATCCATAACATTTCTGTTAAAGAAAAAAAGGGTTTTTAAAACTTTTAAATTACTAATTTTACAATTATTTTTAACAATAGAAGTGGTTGAGGCTGATTTCCTAACTTTCCTCTGTATATTTCAAATGGAAGGATTGGGAATAGTCTGGTTTCGAGACCAACATATCCTGACTAATTTATGATTTCGTAATTAAACAAAATCTATTTTCTAGTGATAAATCTTAAATAGTTCCGCTCCTTATGTTTTCCTTTATTATTAGTTGTAATTTTTTTGTTATAAATCATGGTAGTCAAATTTGTTAAATAGCCGTTTAAAGGTAGGATACACCATTGGTAATTGCTTGAATTATCATGAATGGGTGGATTCGGGGGGTTGTATCTTATGGTAAATATCGTTTAACCGACCTGTCCGAAATTTTACAATCATGGATGCCGAGAAAAGCACGAAAAACAGCGATTGTTTTCAACCGGTGTCGAGCAGTTATTCTTATGTTATTTTTGTTTTTTCGCGATCGCCAGCCGGCGATCGCGAATTTGTCTTTATAAAATTATATTTTTCGGAATAATTACAGGATATCTAGCGCAATCAATTTGCTGGATGCCTAGAATCATTATTTACTTTTAAATAAATAAGATATTTCTTAATAATTTGGTAGTACATATTTTCGATATCTGCAAATGGTGTATCCTCCCTTTAAACCAACTTGTATGATCTTTTCATCAAATAAAAACAACCAATGTTATATATTTTTCTTTGTGATATTCTAATCATTTTTGTTCGTACTGTTTTTAGAAATATTTTTCAAATGAAATTCCTGCTCAACAAATATGGAAAATTCCCTCTAAAAGAAACAAAAACTGCGTTTTTAGGAGTATATTTTTGTCCTAATAATAAACACCAACAAAAAAATAAGAAAGTGAACAAATGAATCTAGCGCCCTCAGTGCTCAGTTTCAAGAATTGGTAACTGTCATGGCGGACTCTGTAGAATGAAATCTTGTTTCCCTGGTCGAAAAAAATGGTAAGAATTTCCCGAAGAATTGGCTGTTATACGTGCTACTTTCTTGACATATTTCGTTAACTTTTAAAACCGAATAATCATTATTTAATTTAGTGCTAAAATTGTGAAGAGAAATTGCAAAATTAAGGCGGTACATTTGACGATTGATTTCAAAGCAGAGCCGTATTTTTCTTGTCAACACCCTCCGTTGAGGTTTTTCGTGGACATGCAAATAAAGGCCATGTCGGAAAAACCGATGTTTCTAGTTCCGATTTTGTGCTAAAAACACAAACCTTAATTCCCTATAGTTTTGCCCGTTTGTCAGTTCAATATCAAGGATTTTTATGTTGAAATTTTTGCGTTTTTGGGAAGAAATTATGGGTTTTTAACAAGAAAAACTGGTTTAGGGTGTGACCATTATTTGACCAATGTTAATGTTTATGTGCGACGATTGCGACTACGCGATTTGCGGTGCGGCGGCGGGTGTCATACGGCCGCGCGCTGTCGGGTCCGTGCCCGGCCGGCAACGTTTCGCCGGCCGCACAGCCGGCCGATCATACGGTCCGTGTCGGTAAATTCGGACTTATGCAATACATGGCTATTTATCGGCACTATACAAATTTAAGAATCTGATGATGCTACCCATGGAGGAATAAGAAGAAGGCCTCCTTATTCCTCCATGAACATGATGCTACACAAAGCAATAATTTTGTATCGATACAAATGGAAAGGGCAAATAAATGTTGTTAGATGAAAAAGCAAATAACATAACACTTAAAAACAAAGAAATTGAAAATTTTAAATAGACACAATATTATAAAATATTCCTCCATGGTCGCTGATAGTCAATCCTTCCTCCATGTCCCACCTGGCAAAATGAAACGAAGAATGCAGAAAGACTGCACAGACAAAGTACATAATGTATTTAACAAAAACAAATCACCATCATAAATGAAGATGATGTATGTAAGTAATAGTATAATTATTTTAATATAAGGCTAATCATAAACAATTAGTTTCTCGTCCTCTCGCATATACTTTTTTTGCTGCCGCATCAAAATTGTGTTACATAAATAATCCACAGGCAAGGGAAACTGACTAGGTAAATTTGCATACATTTCAAAGTGAACAAAGAAATTGTCAAGGCAGGAATCGAACCTGCGACCTCCGGAATACTGGTGGGGTTGGGGGGTCAAAGGGTAAGCAGACCTATATGATCCAACAGGGTGAGGCAATAAACAAAATAGATGAGGCGGGATGGATGAATGAATGAATGGAAACAAACACTCGACTATACCAACATTTATATCAACAAAACATTAAACAAAATTGTGAATTGTCTTTTTAACAACTTAGCACAACTTGGAACAACTCTCCAAGTTGATCCGCAATACGATTCACTCCTGCAGCAAGCATGGATCCCCGCCTCCTGAATGAGATGGACTTCAGCTTCTCCTGTGACAAGTGCAGCTTCAGCACCAAGGACATGATGGAGATCAAATTGCATATGTATAAGCACAGGAGACAGGGTGAAGATCCAGGACAAATGGTGTCAGCGGTGGGATCAGATAGTACACCTGAAGGTGAGGATCCTATTGCAGATGCATATAGGTCAAAATAGTTTGACTCTAGATATGTTGCATCTCCCTGCCCCTCATGCTTATCTGTCCTTGGCGCTTTTGTAAATCAGGGGCTTCTTTCAAACACTTCACAATTGGTTTTTTTATCGAGGATAGTTTAGCAGCATTATAAAGTGTTTACTTGTGTGCTACAATTTAATTTAGTGTCCATTCTCTTGTCACACCATGCAGCCAATAGGGAGCAAAATCCTAGAGATGGTCATACACAAGATGAGACAACACCTTCAAACAGGGATACACCCAATTCGGCCTTGCCCATTAAAACAGACGCACCCAATTTAGTTTCAAACCAGCAATCAACTGAGGAAAGGCCCAGTGGCGGTAGTGAAGCTCTCTCTGTTTCCGGACTAAGAGATAAAACGAGTGAACAGATGTCGGCAGAAAAGGATAAAAGCAGCAAAAATATTGACGAGGGAGGTGAAAGAACCGAGGGCAGCAAGCATGGCATTGTTAGAGAAGCGACAGTGATTGTTGCAAGGAAAGATGAACCTCCGAGAGAGGATAACACTTTTCATCAACCACAACCTCAAGGTGAAGGTGAATTCTCAGCTCAAAGCAAGACATGTCCAGATTCTATTGCTGAACGCATCCACTCACGTCGCAGGCCAATCTCCAAGATGCCACAAAAGGAACCAGAGGAGGAGGATGATGACTATGTCCCCTACCGACCGGCCATGTTAAGGCTGAAACGTCACAGTAAGAGCGTCAAACGTCGCCTTAATCCCTCAGCCATGCCAAACTTGAGGGTCAAGGGCAAGCTACGACCTGTAATCCCCTCCGACCGGTACAAGTGTGAGCACTGCCACTTCGTCTGCAAGTTCAAGCAGAATCTGCAAGCCCACACCAGGGGGTCACATCCCCTAATCTACGTAGAGATGATCCAAACACAGAAGAGAGAGAGGGAAGGAGTGGAGGATGATAGCCAAGAACCAAGCGGTTTCATAGACGAAATTCAGTCTAGTAAGGAATCTGATCGCTATCAATGCACTCTTTGTGAGACCTTCTTCTGTCGTTTCAAGAAAGATTTGTACGACCACAGGAGCAAAGTCCATGGCTTCCCGACCCCCGTCTATAAATATCAATCCCGCATCCCGGATAACCGCTACCAATGCGCTGAATGCGACTATTTCTGTAAATACCAGCGGACGTTGCGACTGCACTGCCGGTCAGTTCACCCAAAGGCTGTCCAAAGCCCTGAGGCAAAGGAGAAAAAGGAAAAGAAAGTAAAGGAGAAGAAGGAAAAGACAGTCCTTGAGAATCGGTACCGATGCCCGGATTGCGACTTCACTTGCAAGTTCAAAGGTCAGCTGAAGAAGCACAAGAGCCAGGCCCACAAGAAAGAGCGGCCTCCCAAGGCAATGCGGGAGCAACAGTGTGGGTTCTGCCACAAGTTCATCCAAGGGACAATGCATCACTACCGCCGCCACATGATGACCCACACAGGTGAGAAGCCCTACAAGTGTAACACCTGTGGCGCTGTCTTTGGCGACCAGAGCCGGCTGAATGCCCACGCTCCCATCCACCTAGAGGCGCGCAACTACCTCTGCGACCAGTGCGGTAAGAGCTTCAAACGAGCCATTAACCTGCGCATGCACCGCAAGGTGCACCTGGTGGTGCGCCCCCATGGCTGCGAGCTGTGCAGCTACCGCTGCAAGCGACACGACACCCTCAACCTGCACATGAAGCGGAAGCATCTCAAGATCCGGCGCATTCTCTGCGACACCTGCGGCAAAAAGTTCTTCAGCGAGAAGGAGTGTCAGCTGCACGCTGCCAGGAAGCACCATCCAAGACCCACCCCGTTCCAGTGCACCTTCTGCCCGCTGGCATTCCCCTTCGCCTACAATCTGCGTGCCCACATGAAGAAGCACCCGGAGCACAAGCCCTTTCGATGCGAGTTCTGCAGCTTTGAATCCCGCTCTAAAGCCAGCCTGCAAGATCATGAAAAGATGCACACAGGTGTGTGTTTTTTGTTTGTTTTTTTAACTTGGATGCAAATAAGCATGGCTATCACAATTATTCAACAAGCCAGTGATTTACAATCTTGGAAATTTAAATAGAAACTTCAACTTGGACCAATTAGAAATGGTTTTAAGCTGCTTTTCATGAGGACAGTCTATTTGTGTTCACTTGAAAACTCCCTGGCCAAATTTTCCTTAAAAACAGATTTTGTAATTTAGGTGGTTGTTGATGTTGTTTTTTCAATAATTTTTACACATTGCATTATGTAGTTGGTGTATTGCGGCATCTTTGTCTAAGCTTGGCAACTGATTTGTATTTTTCAACTCTTTTCCCGTTTTCCAGGAGAAAAGCAAAAGAAATGCGAGATGTGCGACTATACGACCAGCACCAGCAGCAACCTGTACAAGCACCGGAAACGCCAGCATGGCGTCGTCCTACATCGCAACAAATCGCCCCGTGCCCAGCCCCCTTGTCAGAACTGGCCTCCCACTTTGCTCCAGCCTGCCATCCTCCAAAACTTGCCCCTCACCTCCATTCCAGCCACACCCCCTTCCACCACACCCCTCTCCACCACACCTCTGCCCTATCCAATGATGCCAACGCCTGAGGCCCTCCATGCGCACCACTTGCACATTCAGCGTCACCTGCAGGGCACACTCTCGCCAATCCCCGGACACGTCCAAGGTACCCCTTCCCCGGCCCTGGCCCCAGCTATCACCCAGGCCGTCACCGCCCCCAGCGGGCATCTGGACTTGAGAAATGTCCAGGCCTATGAGGAAATCGAAATAAAGGACCGCCGGGCCATCATCTACAACCGGGAGAAGTCTCTCATCGGGTCTGTCATAACAGAGGCCCTTGCCGAGGCACGGAATGTCGTCCAGAGCGAGATGTACAGCAGCGGTCATGTGATACAGTCGACTGCAGCGCCCCCTACGGGTCACCACCAGCAAGGGATGCCAGTGACGACCACAATGGCACACCCGAGTGGTGGCATTGTGCCAACTGAGAGGATCATTCACAGTGCGATCCAGAACAGTACCGGAAATCCACCGTCGGGCGCTTCAGGGATTTTCAACAGCATCATGAATATTCATTACTGATCATGAATAGTATTCAAGTAAAGCCTACAATAAAATAGAAAAAAAATTGTTATTATAAAATATAAAGTGAAAACAGATATTCATTGCATAAAATTTAGAGAAAGTGTGTTGTAGTGCCGACATAGAAGATGTATCATACCATCTTGTCACCAACACATTTAGAGAGACTCAATATAGGGCACACCATTGGCAATTGCTTGAATTATCAGAAATGGGTGGATTTGGGGGGTTGTATTTTATAGTAAATATTATTTAAAGGTAGTATACACCATTTGCAGTTATCAAAAAAAAATTACTCATTTGTGAGTAAATAATGATTCCAGGCATCCAGCATAATGATTGCGCTAGATATACTGTAATTATTTCAAAAAATATAATTTGATAAAGAAAAATTCGCGATCGCGAAAAAACAAAGAATAACTGCCCAACGCTCGTTGAAAACAAACGCTGTTTTTGTGCTTTTCTCGGCATCCATGATTGTAAAACTTTGGACAGGTCAGTTAAACGATATTTACTATGAAATACAACCCCCCAAATCTACCCATTAATGATAATTCAAGCAATTACCAATGGTGTATGCCACCTTTAACAATCATGGATGCCGAGAATTTTTTTTTAAATTACAGCTTAAGCAAATGTTGTATGTTACCTTTAAGTGCCCTCCCCTACTCCTCTTCCCCCTGCCAATAAAAATGGAAAATGTAAATAAATTCAATTCTAGTCATCTTAACATTTATAGATGTATTTTTCAAGCAATATTTAAAACAGTGATACAATGTATACAATAAACTACATGTACTTAGACTACATTACAAATGCTTACATGTACGTAGGCCAGACTGGTTTATTCTGTGAATTTGGAATCCACGTTTTTGCCCAATCTTAAACATCTTTAATTCTGATGCATTCTATAACCAGTTCACACCAGGATTATTTTGACATGAACCTCGATCCAAGATGAGTTTAGGCCAGCATCTGTGGGTAGCACACCCAGTCACTGACAGATAGTTCCAGCCTTGCTCGGTACCTATCTTCCGGAATTTTGTTGAATGTAAACACATCTTCCGACACGAACTGGTTAATGCATTATAAACAGCAAGCAAAATCGAGCCCCAAAAATTTAAATAAATATGGGGGGGGGGGGGGGGAGCTAATCATCCTTACTCAGGCTGCCACCATTCTACAAATGTGTAAGCACAGCCAGAGATCGAATGTGTTGATATTTGCAGAGGAAGGAAAACAGGAGGACAAACCCTCACGGCACAATAGAGAATTCACGAACAACTGTACTTGTGTTAGGTCTGAGCCCAGAATCAAACCCGGGCCACATTGGTGAGAGACAATTGCCAACCTATGACAAAAAAGCAAGTTTGTTTGTTGGGTTGTTTTTTTGAGGGGGGGGGGGGGGATGGGTCCTTATCTAAGAATCTTGCGGCGAAACTACTAAGTTACATAGGTCTACCATATCATACACAAATATTAAAGACATATACTTTTACACATAAAATTTTACAAAAGTATACACACGTAAAAATAATATAGATCTATATTATCGGCTAAAATGTTTAAGATTTAAAAAAGAGGAACTATCAAGTTTCTGATAAGAATCAAAACAGATATTTTAAACAGCATTTTAAAATAGACTTGAGAGTACATTTGTGAACTGCTTCAACAAAACCAGAAACACGTCGTATTTTGGTGAAATTGAGTTGTTGGTATCTCTGAGATGATAAGAGGGTTGCAAAGATGTTATTTTTAGTATGAATTCAACTAAAGAAAAGCCCAGTTTAGAGACAAACGCATTTGAAAATTTGATCATTTTGGTGGTTTTTTGTTTCCATGGTTTATCCATGGTTTATTCATAGACTTGTCCAAGCAGATCTTCAAAGCAACCACAGTATTTGCAACAGACGAAATTCAAATAAAACAACTTCTTTTATCAAAGTTTCGGACAGTACATGAATGATGAAAACTTCTCGTGGTTCAACATTGAACGATTTCACTACTTTACCAAATTTGTTTTCTGGCAACAAAACAGGTGAATTAATGTTACCAAATCCTTTTACCCCTATTTTATACCGGTCGTAGCTCAAAAACAACCTGTGTCACTTGTTTTAGGTTATGCTAGAGCAGGTCACATTATGTTTACAAAACAAAAATATCGAATATATTGCCATATAAACGTAATAGATGTCATCAAAAACCAGCCTGAATTGCCAATGAATGGGTACAAATTGACAAAATGTGTACTTTATGCAACATTAATTACTGCACATTAATTACTGCACGAAACCCGGACAAAGTCACACAATGTGTTTTATTACATTGTACGTGTGAAGCATTTCGGGGTGGATTTTACCATTTTTAGTTTTTTTTTATGATTCACAAACTATTAATCTACAATCGCCCTAAATTTGAACATAATCCATCACCCAGAAGCATTTTTTTGGGTCGATTTTGAGAGACAATTATGTATAGAAAAAATAGGCTTTTCTGAACTTCAAAACTGTTTATCTCATAATTAGGTTGTCAGGGTTTTATCACTAAATTCTTCCCGTAAATAATACATCATTTTCCAGCCGAGAACCTAGAAAAAAAGGGAGAAAAAAAGGGGGAAAAAAGCAAAAACTAAAAAACTAAAATTGTCAACTATGTCTGGGTTTCGTTGGAGCAGGTCACATTTGGTTGGTCGGTCACTCGGCAAAGCTACATCTGGCGATCGGCGGGGCGCATTGACCCTTTGGCCAGGCTGACCTGGGCGCCGGTGTAGTGGCTGGTCTGCGGTCCGACGGCCAAACTGGCGTTGCGACCATCACGTCTGGCCGGACCGGCCACGTTCTCCTTTCTGGAGCCTTGGAGAATGCTGCTATCGTTGCCGCTGAAATTGACGTACGTCTTTCTGTTTATACAGAACCAACAAACGAGAAAAAATGAGATAGTGCATGCACCGACTATTGTGAACCACAGTTGGACTAAACTTTGTTCACATGAAAGTTGGTTGAGCTCCAGTCGATATTTAGAGCTGGAATACGTTTCCATCACTGAATCTCAATAGCAAAAACACATCATAATCAGAGATGAAACTATCCTACAAGAATAATATAGGAAAATCGGCCGATAAATAAAATAGCCCAAAATCTGGGCTGCGCGTATGATGTACATGAACTCCCGTTAATAGGTCTATAATTGTTAAGGTCCGAACGAAATTTTACAATGTAAAAGAGTTTCCTCATTTAAAGAGTCTCAATTAACTCTGCGTCAACCCGAGATTTGCCTAGTTTGGAAAGAGCTAAAGTGAGAGGATAATAGGGCTGTCTCGACTTTAGGAATATTCAGTCCTAACGCAGTTTCGAATATCAAATACTAAATTCTTTGCAAAATGAACAGCCCTAGAGGATGACTTACAGCAAGTTTGTCTTGTCCGGGCCGTGTACCAGGGAGGCGTTGGGTCCTTGGATGGTGGATGAGTACAGCGAGGAAAACTCCTGATTGGGTGGTGGACGCTCAGCTGATCTCGTTCTGCGTGCTGCGCCTACGATGATAAAAACAACATTTGATCACAACCCACTCTGACCCCTTTCATTCCTTGGTCTAATCTTCCTTTTGTTGGTTCTTCCGCCCAATTTCTGCGTCCCTCTTTTGTGGGTTTTTTCCCGAACCATGTTTTCATCATGCTTGTATGTCCTCCTTTATATGTTTGTTTCATGTACACGGCCATTTTGTCTCTGATGAAGATCTTGTTAAGATCAAAATATTAGGCCCTCTTAACTTATTTGATTTGCATATTTTAGGTCATTCCAGCCAGTAAGCAGTTTGCAGCAGTTTTAATCTTATTCATGAAAAACAACATTGTAACAATGTTTTATAAGATGAAATTTGCGTTGGGATATGAAAAGTCAATATTACTTCTTTTTTTAGCCTTTTACTAGCGTGTATTTAAACTGCATAGTGTTGTTCAGAGAGATTCGTTCAAAAAATTACTGGGCGGGATCCACCCCACGACTTCCTGCGACCTCCTGCGGTCGTCTTTACTACTTGACCACCGACTCACCTTTGGCTCTGGCAGCGGCCTTGGCCTGGCGTGAGGCTGCCGGGGTGCTGGGGAGACTCGAGGAGGGTGCCGTCGTACTCCCAGGAGAAGCCGAAGCCGAGGTGGGACGAGGAGACGGTGTAGAGACAGAGGTTGAAACAGGAACACTGAGGGCCAAGACAGACAGACCAAAGAAAGAACAAAAAACCACTTGAGGCCAAAAAGGTGAAAAGTGGAGGGTACGTCTTGAGATAAAATACCTTTGCATTTCTCTGCAAACCCAGATAATTCTGTATCTGAGAATCATGGACTATGAAGGAAACTGGATGGTTTGGGTTAATTCTTGTATTTGTGTACACAATTATTCGCTAACATAAAAGTGACGTGAACATAAAACAGCACTGGTGTACTCGGGACTCGAGTCGAGACGCGAAAAAGTGACTCGAGTCCGAGTCAGACTCGGGTCATTACCCGTAAATGCACGCCCCTAGATATTTCTTACCTTGATTTGGTCTGCGCGCTCGTTATACTAGTAGAGGCCCCTGAACTTCCCGTAGAGTTGATGGAGATGGTCACGCTGGCTGGAGTGGTGACTCGTGTTGTTGTCTTAGCTAAAAACAAACCATCAAACAGAACAACAAATCATAACAAGTCAGATCGGGCACAACAGGATTCTACAATTGTTTTCACAGGAAATCCGTGGCAGATAAATGCACACAAGGCTCTGGGGGACGTGTTAACAGAATCTGCATTTTGTGCAGTTTTGTTTTTCTGTTTTCGTGCAATCGAAAAGTCGATGAAAACTTTCGTTCGAGCAAAAGTTTGGACACACAAAATGCCTAAAAACTTGTACAGATATTAACAATTCTAAACTCTCTGCTTATTCATAATGATTCATTATGATTCATTTTGAAGAAAATAACAAAAGAATAACATTTCCAAAAATACGTCTCAGAGACACACTTTTTGCAAATAGTGCGCACAAGCGTTCGAACGATGCAAGGCACACGCGTGGGCGCTATTATTGTTCTGTTTTGAATTTTGAATTGAAATACAAAATCTTAGAATATTGTTTTCTCGGAATATTCAGCATTCACAGAGCGAAAAAACATCTTCATCAGGATAGGTATCAAGCACATTTCTTTAAATATTTTGAGCACTTTTGCTGCTTCAAATGATAAAAATGCGCAACTGACAGATGGTCTATTGACCCTTTTTAACCCCAACAGTTAATCAGTCTCTAACCTTTTGCGTCGCTCTTCTTGGCTTCTGACTTGCGGTTTTCATTTATGGTCATACGGAGCACCTGCGTGGCCTTCGCCTGATTGTAGCGAGTCGTTTCCAGGGCCAGCTCAATCAGTGTCTCGCTCGCCGACGGAAAGATCTTCTTCAGATTATCAACCACTGAAAAACAAAAACAATCACACAAACAATCACGCACCCAATTACGACAACATTTTTGTTGTCGTAACTTTTAACCAGTTCGCGCCGGGATTATTTTAACATCAGCGAGCCAAGGACGCATGAATACTTTTAACGAAACTCGGTCCGAGGCGGGTTTAGGCCGATGGTACCGAAAAGAACACCCACGCATTTCCGGCCTTGCTTGCTGCTGACTGACATTCCCGACCTTGCTCGTGACGTGTTTATGCGTCATCTGTTTTGAATCTGGGGAAAAATTTGCGTCCTCCGGCGCGAACTGGTTCATGACTTTAAGACACTTACTCTTTCTCTTCGCAGCAGCGGAGGGCTGTTTCGGCGAAGCTGGTTTCGCTGGTGCCGGAGCTTGAGGCTTTGCAGCTGCGGGTTTGGTCTGCCGGGCAGCTGCCGACTTCTGCCAAATTAAAGAAAGACGGGAAAACCAGAGTTGTAACGAGTCACTGACTTTTGTGAGACGAGTCAATTGAATAAAGTGACTTGAGTCGAGTCGATTCATTAGGTTGAGTCGACTCAGTCGAGTCAAGTTATTCCACATTTTCTTTGCAACTGATTACACAACTGTGAAGGGGTACAACTGGTTCTAGGACCTTACAATTCCCCAAAGTCCACACATTTTGCTGGATGCCTAGAATCATTATTTACTTTCAAATAATTTATATTCAAATTCCTTTATTTTACCTTTTTGTCCTCTTTTGGCCCCATCGTCATCAGGACGGAGGTCGCTTTGCTGCTGTCCCAAGAACTCGTCTCCAAAACCATCTCCACAACACTTCTCTCCACGCCAGGGAAAGCCTCGTCCAAACTCCCAATCACTACACAAATTTGATTAGATTTTTCCCGTTTAATTTCAACTTGTTTTTATCTTTCAACACTTTAATCGGCAAATCTCTGTATGTTTGGGTTTTTCTCGGACACCGGCCGGGTTTTTTCAATTAAAATGGCCAACAATGACTAATTAACATTAACGTTGTTTATGAAGTGATAGCCCGTGCAGCGGTAACGATCGATTTATCGTGCAGTTCTTTACACCATGCTCTAGACCACAAAGTAAGAATTGGCCGAGGTTTTGATTCTTACACAATAATATTAATTGCCTCTTAAAACAAATATGTACTTTTATTTATTTTATTTAAGGGAGGGAGTACATATCTCAACTTACTTGCTCGTTTTTGCCCGAAAGTTAATTCTTCTCTTTCAGGTTCAGAATTGAATGACGTCTGAGAAAAAAAAAAAAAAAATAATAATCAGGCAATTTTTTTAAATATGCAATGAACTCTCATTCATATCAGCTGAGCTAGGATGAGAATCTGATTAAGGTAAATCCGATTGAGGTAAATCCGATTGAGGTAAATCCGATTGAGGTAAATCCGATTGAGGTAAATCCGATTGAGGTAAATCCGATTGAGGTAAATCCGATTGAGGTAAATCCGATTGAGGTAAATCCGATTGAGGTAAATCCGATTGAGGTAAATCCGATTGAGGTAAATCCGATTGAGATAAATCCGATTGAGGTAAATCCGATTGAGGTAAATCCGATTGAGGTAAATCCGATTGAGGTAAATCCGATTGAGGTAAATCCGATTGAGGTAAATCGGCAGGGGCAGGGGCAAGGGCAGAGCAGGGGCAGGGGCAGGGGCAGGGGCAGGGGCAGGGGCAGGGGCAGGGGCAGGGGCAGGGTTAATTAAAAGGGTTAATGAGGGATAGGTTCATACCTCAAGAATGTGGCTGGTGACTTGAGTATTGCTCCAGGCGGCGGACTGCATCCTCCGTCGTTCATCCTGCTCCTTCTTGATGCGCTGCTGGTACTCCTGTCTTCGCCTCTCTGCTGCTGCCTCCTCCCTGACTCGCACAAGCTCCGCCTCCCTCTGACGGGCTTTCAGCTGACAGCCCTGGCAATCCTGATTGGCCGACGGCACCTGTTGTTTGGTATTAACGGTAATTTTACTAGAAGCCACCTGACTATTTAGACCAAATTGATTTGGAAGTTGTCTTAATCTTCGTCTCACTCACCTCTTTGATTTTGCAGGTTTTGCATTTCGGTTTGACTATCGTTTGCATCGGGATCGTCGGTCCTGCATGCTTCAAGGACAGGCAAATTCAAAACAAACAAAAAATTCCAGGTTTAGGTAAAAAAGAAAAGATTTTATTTATTTATTTATTTTTATCTTTTTGGAAATGAAAGCAAGGATTCCTTTAGCTTGAAACCCGGATGACAAAAATAAGATTATTGTAATAATTCAGGTGGCCTAACCATCCTTACTGAGAAGCTGAATTGGCTGTGGCTGTGCCAATGATAAATTGCCAATCATGTAAGCCGATCGGGATATCACGCAAATCAACCGATAGCGCCCAACAGTTAAATGTAGGGCCTACTAGTACATCCCTGGTATCTTTACCACTGGCATCCTTGCAAAACTATGTTGCATTCTTGGAGAGCTCTGGGGCATTCTTGGAGAGCTCTGAGGCATTCTTGGAGAGCTCTGGGGCATTCTTGGAGAGCTCTGGGGCATTCTGGAGCTGGGTGCAGGGGCTATTCCCCCTCTGCCTTGTTGTTCGTAGTAAGCCTTTCGGGGATCAACCCACTGCGTTGATCGCGTAGCGTGTTGAATATAGAAACTGTCAAAAATAAGAAATTTTTTAATCATTCCTGATCAGAGAGACATATCACATTATCAGTCAACCGTTAGTCAGTCTCTGCTTTACCAATGAGCATGCTCAAATGCAGTTCACTCTAACGGCTCTAGTCAAACTATTGTTGAAAAGATTGTAACCGCTTTGTTTACATTTGCGACATGAATGAGATGGGTATTGGGTATTGGCACTATTCTTTCTTTCTTTTTCGCCAGCTTTTTAGTTTGCTAGTCTGAATATCAGACAATCGAATAGCAGCAGTGCGTGACAGTCTAATATACCGCCACGTTTGTGTGTCTACTCTTTAGCAACAATTAAACCTCAAATTGTTTCCTTCGCGCTAAAGTAAAGTGCATAAACAATGGGAAGATAAACGAGGTTCCCATTTAGAGAGACTCAATTAGGCGCGTGCGAAACCCCGAGAGGGCGCTGTTCATCGCGTAATGCTATTTCGCGTATGGAAACTTGTTGTGAAAATTGACTTATTTATACCATACATGAAATAGTAGTAAACAGTTTTCTCATTGCAGTAGAGACACTTTAGTCGAGCTTGGTTAAAAATAGAATAACCACGCTCCATTTTGATGGGTGTTCACGTTAGTTACGATCGGTTTTCGTCTGCCAAATTGTTAAAGGTAAGTTTGGAGTCCGATTTTCAACTACCAAATGAATTTATTCGCGGCTAATCGACCTAACATTTGATAAATCTTGTTTTTCTTTATGTAATATTGCATTTACTTGGGGGGGAAAAGCAGCGGAATCGGAGTTATTTGACGCGAAATGCACTTTACGCGGGACTTGAAATTTCACCGCGTCATGGGCGATTGTCGCGTGGGAGATTTTTCTCGCGCATGCGGCGTGGCGCATGCGGCGTGGTGCCGTTGCTAGCGGCGGGCGCTCGTGCAGTTTCGTTTTGATGTTTGTGTAATCATAAAATGTGATATTCCTGTGCCTCTAAATCTCCGGTAAAAATCCCAGGTGTAAATCGGTTAGTAATAGTATTATTAACATTATTCCTTAAATTCTAGCATTAATATTAGGGAACAAATTTGGGGAATTAAATGTGTTTGGGGAAAATGGAATACGTCTACTGAATGCCAGCAGTTTGGATCTGAACTGTTTAGTTAGTGTAATTAGGACCAAACTACAATCACTATAGTTGTGCCATTTAAACAATGCATTTAATGTAATGAACTTGCTTGAAGTGTTCTCGCACAAAAATCGCAGTAAATTTGCTCAGCAGCACCGTATAGAGCTAATTTATGGTTTAAAATGTTCCTGAAAATATACTCTAAATGATGTTAACAGTTGTAAATGCATGAAATGTATTTTTTATTTTTTTACACTAGCCTAACTCAATATAGGGCACACCATTGGCAATTGCTTGAATTATCAGAAATGGGTGGATTTGGGGGGTTGTATTTTATAGTAAATATTATTTAAAGGTAGTATACACCATTTGCAGTTATCAAAAATATTTTACTCATTTGTGAGTAAATAATGATTCCAGGCATCCAGCATAATGATTGCGCTAGATATACTGTAATTATTTCAAAAAATATAATTTGATAGCGAAAAAACAAAGAATAACTGCCCAACGCCGGTTGAAAACAAACGCTGTTTTTGTGCTTTTCTCGGCATCCATGATTGTAAAACTTTGGACAGGTCAGTTAAACGATATTTACTATGAAATACAACCCCCCAAATCTACCCATTAATGATAATTCAAGCAATTAACAATGGTGTATGCCACCTTATGCGTGACCGCAAAAATCACAGAGTTTCACCATTTTCATTGAGAATAGATTCAATATTAATAATGAGGTCATGAATTGGAACTGTTGGATTAGTTTTTCCAACAAGAACTTAAAGGAATACAAATATAGGGGCGCTCACACCTTGCTCATATCATAATTCGAATTGATTTTTGAAAATTATGAAAAGTTAATAAATATTGGTACTACAAGTTGACTTAGGTACGAAATGACCCGGGTACCAATTGACCCAGGTACAAATTGACCCGAGTACGAGTTGTCCAGGGTACGGGTTGTCCAGGGAACGAGTTGACCCGGCATGCCCGGAGGTACGTACTAAGAAGAGAATGACCCGCCGAAATAACTTGACTAAATTGACAGAACGTTCTTAAATTCTTCCACGGCAGAACTCACTATTTCTTGGCATTGTTGTCGTATTTTGCATTCCAGCCCGGTGGGAGGGGCATGTTTGCCCACCAAACACCCGCTCCAGGATTCAGGTCCTGCATCATTTTCTCTCTCTGGGAGTTTTTAGTTGATTAATTTTTGAGTGAAAAATGTCGAAGTTGCTCAGCAGCCGACTCGAAAATGACCACACCAAAACAACACTAGTACAGATGTCTGGCGACCGCCTCAAATTGCCTTGACGTATGCACGTATTCACATAGTGAAAGTATTCGTAAACCATACTAATTGCATTTTTTCCACTAAACTTGTACACGTCCTTCAAGCATTATAATACTACACTAAAGGTGTGGCTGAGACGTACTATACTAGACTACCCACAATAATTTAATTAGTTTGCCCGTACAAGTACTCGATACATAAAGGTATTAATTAATAATAAGACAAATTAATAATAATAATAATTAATAAATAAATTTAAATAATGCCATTAGAAAGAAGGTTGCATTCTAGCCCTGGCGCCACTTTTTTGTAATCATAATACCACTCTAGCGGGAGGCGTTATCGGCCAATTATCATAACTGGGCAATCAAGACCTCACTAAATGGAAGATACTTAGGTTTTCGGAACCTTGCTTTCCCTTAAATTAATTTAAACTCCTACCCACAATAAAATTAGAGTCTAAAAATAGTCAATGGAAAATGAGCATCATCCGAACTGGAGCCCCAATCTTATCATCTATAACCTAACCCATTATCTACTTGGCTACTGTCAGAGGTCGACAGCAGCTTTTTTTCTTCAAATTGCTTGAATGTACCTCTGGGCCTACGTGTAACTAGTTGACTGAGCAAAACTTATTCTACCGTTATTGTTGAAACTACTTAATAATCATGACGCGAGGGGTGTAGAAACGCCCATTTACCTTTTCTATGCTGGGGGAAAATTAAATAAATAAAAAATGAAGACAACTATTTTTACGATGAATTTTAAGACGCTGTTTCCCCTCCTCTGGTATACCAACAGCTTTATACATCCAACCTATAAAGAAAGCACCCAAAGGCGACCCTGTTCGGTGCACACTGAAAAATAAAGGTTCAAATTAGCACCCTAATTGAAACAATAAGCACCACCTAATTAGTGTACATGTTACCCAGCACAACTAATGCAGGAATGTCCGGAAATGACTTTTTGAGAGTTAAACCCTATAATTAGTTTAATTTTGCACCCTTAGGGGTGCTGCTATTGTACCAACTAATTTGAACCTTTGTTTATTTGTGTCCAGGTTGTTTAGGAGGTCAGTCATTGCGAAAATGTTGAAAACATATAAATCTGGGACAGATTATTATTATTAATTGTTTATTTTATTAGAAAATACTTTGGTGTTCTAATGGTGGCCGATTCTTTTCAAAATCGATTTGTATTGGATACTCACTGCAGGTTTCCTAATACAGGCCGTCGCTCCTTCAGTTTTAGGTAACATTACAGTCCAAATAAAGACAGAGATGCCAGAATTAGTTGATTTACGGACGACGGAAACAATACGGTTACCCAATTTCGGGTCACAAACAACAACAGGTAGAACTTAGCAACACAGAACGGTCCGTTGAAGTGAATTGTTTCAAATCCAAGTCGATTTTTATTTAGGCTACTAAAAAAATAGTACTAATGGCACAAGCGTCATGAATCGGTAACCGTTTAGAAAAGGTGGAACAATTGTCAGGTCCAATGTCCAGCTCAGTAATTGGTCAACGTATCATTTTATTCAGCCATTTTTCAGGGCCGCGTTCATTCCATTCACGCGAAGGGTAGGAAACGTGCCCCAACGTTCGCTTTGTTTTTATTCAGTGTGCATGCGCGTCTAATGATGATGTAAAAATGGTTCGTGTGGTTGGCAAACGTTTACAACGTTCGGCAGCTGAGTGTAACGCACCCCATGATACTAGTTCATAACACCATGCATTAAATTTAGGTCCATAGTTCACAGTGTAATCTTTTTTTACTGAGAGGTGATCATAGTTAAGTAATTAATCATTAACCAAATAAACAATAATTCATGCAGGAGCTTTTCCACTGGAGGTCCATTATTAACAGTGCGTATACCTCCTGCATAGGGCGCCCTCAGTAGTCGAGTTTCAGTGAATCGATACTGATCATTTTGCCAATTGGCGCGAAAATCGCCATTACAGATTAAAAACGATGCTTTAGGCAAAAGTCTTTATAGGCAATCTTTTTATTTAACCATGTATACGGCACCAATAGTGGCCCGAATGACAAGCAATTACCTTTTAGAACCAATAAGTTTTCTTTTCACATGAAAAGCGCAGCCAAAAAAATCTTGCTGAAGATAATTAAGAAAATTAATTAAGAGATAATTAAGAAAGCAGTTCATTAAGAAAGCAGTTCATTCAAAACTTTGTTTTTGTTGTCCGGGGAGATAATTCTAGGTTATTTTCTCCATGTAGGTCTTTAGGTTAGAGAAATTGCTGGGCACTGGGTAATCAAATGCGACAAAGTCATTTTTGTAGACTCGGCAGACTTTCTGGACGAGCTCAGGCGGCACCTGCGAGTAATACTCCACCAGACGGGTGGTGTTGGAGCTTCCACTGTACGGCGCGGGGTAGCCATACTTCACTCGACCTCGGACTCCGAGCTTGTCGATCAGGTAGTCTGTGTCACTGGGCAGAGTCTCCAGCTTGCCGATGAAGTCGTAACGCAGCAGGCAGGGCTTGGACATCTCGAAGATCGGGGAGAAGTGCTCGTCCTGAATCAGGGAGCTCCCTCCTAGGAGGTACATCAGGAACTCGGTGAAAGTCGGGTCCGGAATGGCAGGATTCTTGGCCCTCCGGCCCCGGATTTTCCATACGATCTTATTGGCAGTCTGGATGTTGTATTCCGTGGGGAGTTTGACGTACTTGTCCCGGAAGCCCGAGAGGAGACGCACGAAGGGGTTGCGGACAAACAGTACCTTGATGTCCCGCTGCAGGTCCCGCCTGATGCCGTCAGCTGAGCGCTCCCGCAGCGACCTCAGCGGCTTCCAACGCTTCTTGAAGTCCTTGCTGCTGACTGCGAACAAATCGGTCATGAACCGCATCCAGTTGGACGAACCGACCTTGCGGATTATTGTAACTGTCAAGTTGAAGTCGTCGTTCACGTAGGTTTTGCCCAACATTATCTTGTACATATTCGGCTCAAATGGCGACCCCGTACGAGCCAGCTCCAGGGGCGAGATTTTAAAGACGTCGCGGCATACTTGTGCCATGTGTTGTTGGCGCCGAGCTTGGAAAACCTCGCTCTCGTTCGTCGAGTACCGAACGCGCGGCTTGGTAACCTCGGATCCTGTTACCTTCAGGTAATTCCATTGCTTCTGGTTTCGCGGTAGCGTTGGAAGCCGTTGGATTGCGTGAGTCTTGGGGGGCCGAACGGGCGCACGGGGTTTTTGTGCGTGTTGGGGGCGGTCTTCGCCTGGTGAGCCTGCCTTCAATTTAACCCCGCTCTGGAAATAATTGACAAAACGATTACACACACATATTAAACATATCTAGCCTAAGGTAACGTTTAATTGGTTGTTGTTTATACCCGCGTTATACAGCCATTATATACCTCATTTTTTGTGGTCGATTTCTGTTGACTTGCGATGCCAGTGAAGACGAGGGCGTGGTCAGATTGGTGGTCGTTTGGCACTTGCTTTCTCGGTTTTTGTATTGCATCACGTACAATCAGATCTAGGGAGACAAAAATATACTTCTGAATTATAATTTATATGTATATCCGATTTATTGCAAACTGAACTGAATTCGGACAATAATTAGCTTGTTGTCTTCTGGTAAAACATTTAAGCAGCTACCCCCCGCGCATGCGCGGGGGTTCGAGCCTATCAATAAGCCAGTTCAGTATTCCAACTGCGCATGTGCACATGAAGACGTGAAGAAATTGAATCGACTCGGCGGGGATTTGAGGCTTCAACTTAAATAGCAGGATTTTCTCACCGTGTCCGTGCTGCTTATTTGCCATGAGCGTCAGGGCGATGCAGCAAACTGAAACGACGTACACTCCCAGGAGAAACAGAAGAAACGTCGGGCGCTTTATTACCAGATCTTGCTTGAACCATGGAGGAAGGAAAACAGTTTTCCTTCCTCCATGCTTGAGCCCACCCCGGCCGCATTGTGGACCGATCCCCGTTCGGACCATGGGGTGAAATTTCGGGAGCTGAATGGGAAAAAAATGAAACACGGATAAGACAAAAAGTAGCGTCATGGGTAACATTTCCTGATGAACGCAAATAGTAGGCCTACAAACTAATAATAATCCCCTCAATGAAAACAAATATTCTCAAGCAAGAATTATATATGCACTGTATTTTAATTAAAATGTAAAATGTTCCTCAAAATATCGAATACTTACCTTTGTATACACGATGAGAGGCTATCGGGGTTGCAGTCGTTGCCTCTTCTATACGTCTACGTACTTGTAAAGTATGTGGGACACGCACACACACTACATACACCTTTATAGAAACTATTCCAACAACGCTGTCTTTACCACTTGAGCCATGTACGACAACAACGCTCAGACCATAGCTCCGACTATCTGCTGTTGTTGTTGATGTAGATTAATGGCGCGTGCGGCAATTATGCCCTTTGCACCATTAACTAAATTAACGTGACGTCGTCACTCACGTACAAAACAAAATGTACGTAACATACAGTGCACGTATAGATAATCGATTAGCAGGATCTGTAGTGGTGACATAGGAACTTTTTAGAAACCTTTGCTTCGTCTTCGGAATCGCCTTTGCCTTCGAGTTCCGAATCACCCAGAAGCAAATCTTGGCGTTTGGCTGGCAATTGAGGATGTCGTTGGGGATTACTAGTCAAGCATGACTAAAGACGCGCAAAACAATAACAGAGACGGCAGCCATTCAGTTGTGGCTATTCAATACAGCCTCATTGACTAATAAAGGCAATCGATCTTTCTATGGTCATTCCGTGGAGCTATATAGTCTTTCCATGATCCAACATCAGTAGCCTAAATAATGTGGCGTGGTAACGAAACTTGAAGACGTATGGATGCTTTTGTACTCCGAACACTTTCGCTTGTGCCCCCGCGGTAACGCCCATGGGCGCTGGGAAAAGCTGGTGCAGCTTTACATAATTGTTGTGAACTTGTGAAGGAAACACACGGTATTCCACACGCTTAAAACTAAAGTGTTGAATCAACATTATAAGTGTGCTGTCAGTGACTATACTCTTTAAAAGTTTGGATTTCAACCATTAAACTGATGAATTTAACACTTTGAGTGTTGAATTCATTAGTTTCATTCAAGAGTAGTCACTGACCGCACACTAGTTATAGTGTTGAGTCAACATTTTAGTTTTAAGCGTACTATACCGCAGTAGTCTTGGGCCCACAACCCTTGTGTTATTTCGGCGTCCTAGTCCAGCAGCTAGGGTGAACCTTGTTTTGTTAGATATACAGAGTATATATTTTTTTTTTCTAAATCAAGAAACCATACTCTTCAAGAATCTGCGTGATGACCCTACGTAATAGTTGAGTAATATCAGATATCGATTACTTGTATCTAAAATAACTGCCGTGCAACATTATTTATTCCCATATTTGGTTATCTTTATTTGCCAAAGACCACTGCATTCGAGAGTGCGCCCGCTAACGACACGATTTATATTCCCATCGGCTCCCTTGATCGCGCAAAGTCTATAATCGTGTCGTTAGCACACGATCAATCAAACTGGCATTCGTCTTTGGCAAAGACTACGTTTTGCCTAGCTAGATGTCGTGTTCAAAACTCTACGACTGTTCACAACTGTTGCAAGACTATATAGCTTTACGGCCGAAATGTTCATGTCTGCTGGTCTAACTGTAATATTTTTTGGGCAGTAATATTAATGTTATAAAATGTTGTTGAATATTCTGAACAGCGCCACCAATATTTTGGGCATATACCTGATTTGCATGGCAAAGTAATGAGGGCAAAATGTTTCGAATATCTCAAACTTTTAAAGCAGTCATCATCCTGATTCTGATAATACATACTGTACAAGGTTTACAGACCAGAAATCTGTAAAAAAACACGACATTTGGCTGCCGGACTCCGCGCGCCAGATTCGCTATCGTTTTGCGTGCTCAGATTTGTCCAAGCAAAATGTTGTAGTAACTTTACTGTTATTTCGTCCAAAACGCGCTTTGTATCCGAATTTGGCGCTTCCATGACACATAGTACCCCTTCAAAGAGTGACAGAATAAACAATTCCTAATCCGAGTAATTGTATCTGAGCCGATCGGATGATCTGAGCAAGAAAACAGATTAAATGTCAATGTACATTGTACTTATACCCAGCAATAAAGACGCCAGACAATTTGTAAATAATTGTAACGTCTCAGTCGACAATCCCCGGGGTACACAATGGCAAATCGATGTGCCTTGCCTAACTGTACATACATCTAACCAAATTCACGAGTTTCAATGCACTTCGACTGCAACTCCTTCACACAGGCGCGATCATGGCCCAATTCATGGAGCGGCCTGCCTGCTAAACACACTGCTTAGCACAAACAAGTCTTGCTCAGTGAAAACAGGTCATCAGTCAAAACTCCATGTGTGCTTTTCATGTTAAAAAAGCAAAAAACAGCTTAATACCAGTCACAAACAATACATTTGATCTGTAACCCCGTTTTTGCAAAAGAAGAATTTGTAGGCTAAGCAATTATTGTTTGTGCTTAGCAGCTCCACGAATTGGCCTCAGGACAATACATAAAAATGGTAGAGGGGAAAAACCGTTAAGGCAACGTGATTGACGGGTCTGCACACCATTACAAACGTGTCAGTGCGGCTGACAAATCTCGCTCCAATGGCTTAAAACCCGAGCCCTTGTCCCAAACCAAGAAGGTCTACCCATAGTCGTTGATAAGCAGGCGATTAGTTCGTGCTGGGTAAACAACCGACAATTACTGGACAGCACTGAAGCTGTCACATCGCGCCGGGGCGCCACATGCCAACCCCCTGATTGGCAGGTGTCAACAAAGCCCGTCCCTTGTTTATACATGGTGACGGGCCCGCTGCTTTCCGCCACCGTCTGGGCTTGAACAGACAACGGTGGCCACGCAGTGAGGATAAATCGACCCTCGCGGGTTGTGCGCACTACAGTTAGCGCTGATCTCGAGTAACAACACAAGGGGAAGTGGAGTGCCTCATCACGTGGTCTGAACATTTCGTTCCCTCTCCTTCTTTGCCCTATAATATTGCTGGCAGGAGAAACAACTCATGTTTTACTCAATGAAAACAGACGTCTCCAAGTGTGGCTTCCGATAAGTCAAGCTGGGATAGGAATGGGGCTAAACTGACGCCCCGGTTAAGCCTGTCTAGGACAAGTGGAAAGGAACGCGCAGACGACGTGTAGAACAGTTCGGTCATACCTACCAAGAGGACGGAAGAAGGCTCGAGTACTTCAGCATTGCCCTCCTTCAAGATTTTATCGAACCGTTTTTTGTAAGCTACTTGTAATTTGTATCTGCTTGATCTGCCCTCACTACTAATTGAAGTTATATTGTGCTTCCAGGACGATTTGGACGACATAAACTAACCTTCTAAAAATCGGTGACAAACTCAATAGTCTGGAGGGTTAAACTTGGCGATCGAGATACCAACTTGCGACTTTAAAACAACATCTTGCGGTTCCTCTTCTTATACAACATCTTGCGGTTCCTCAACTATCAGCCACGCACGGGGATCGGTTTGCTCGCCACCCGCCGACCGTCATGGCGAGTGTTGGTCTTTCCCTGGCCGTCGTGTTGATCGCCGTGGCAGGTCACTTCTCCACGGTGGCGGAGGCCGCAGGCTGCGAGGCCATCCAGCTGCCCATGTGCGCGGGGATGAAGTACAACATGACCCAGATGCCCAACCTGCTACACCACAGCGCCCAGGAGAATGCCCGCCTCTCCATCGAGCAGTTCCAGGACCTGGTCAATACCAACTGCAGCGAGCTCCTCCTCTTCTTCCTCTGCACCATGTACGCGCCTATCTGCACCAAGAGCCTGGAGTTCGAGGTGGAGGTCATCCCCCCGTGCAAAGGGGTGTGCGTGGAAGCCCGGCGAAGGTGCGAGCCCACCATGTTGCGGTACAACGTCACCTGGCCGGAGTACCTGTCGTGTCAGCACCTCCCAGAGTACACGAGAGGCGTGTGTCTCACCCCTGAGGCTATCGTCGATACCATGCCAGGTAAGATCTGTTTCGCCTCTGTATATCTTTGTATAATGTGTAAATTCCTGGATAGGATATCTCGCAAAGGGCACATACGTGGTACTCAGCAGCATGTTAGTTGAGAACCCCTTTGTGAGTGCCAGAAGATTTCTGTTGTTAGATTTGAAGACAATTAAACTTGGTGAACCCCTAATTTCTACTGGTACTATAGTGTGTTCCGTTGTCTACATTTTTTTGGGGGAAAAGACAAACTAAGTTGTAGCAATCCTTATTTATCTGAGGACGAGTGAATGATAGGCCTGATTTGTTTTGCCTGGGGACTCTTCTTTGGCTGGTTTTGACGGAAAACTTGATGAAGGCGAGGTGATGATGTGCTTTGTATTGGAGAATCAGTCGGGCACTATTGCCTTCTGTCTTCAAGTTGTTAGCTGTTTCGGCAAGCCTGCCGAAACAGCTCTTGTTCCCGTGAAGATTTTTCGAATAAAAATGTGTTGTTGGGGGGAGGGGGGGGGGGGGGGGGGGGTCCGGGTCTGAATGGGTCCGGGAAGTTCGGCGCACTTCTAAATCATTTCGTGGTTTGGCTACCGATCAGTCTTCGGAGGCTGCTCCTGGGTTTTTGGGTAATCACATATTAATAGAAATTGACGTGACGTCAAGATGACGGCATTCAGTGACAACTTAGGTGACGTTTTCAAACCCTGCATCTACACAAGGTTAGGTTCAATTTGGGTTGGTATTGGTTTGGACATACAAAGGCTATAGTAGGTGTTATAGACAAAACAGAACAGCATACGTCGTCACATGTCATACCAGTCATCCCAGGGTTTAAACTCAAACAATGCTCACGTCACACGAAGCAGCTTGTGTTCGTCTAGGAACAATACTGCCAACTCTCCATCCCCTCCCCAACAATAGAACCACGGGGAGATCGGGCCAATGTTAGTTAAACCATGGAGGTAGGAAACACAATCCCTTGAAGATTTGATTTAAATCATTGTGTGTACATCGATTTGGGGATGATTCATAAAGATCTCTTGATTGATCCCTTCGTGCACCTGTTCATAACGACGAGTCATAACTTTTCCTAAGAAATCTGTGACATTTGTTTCCCGCGAAATTGTTGTCATCTTTTAATTTTAGGCCACACGATTACAAGTATGCCTTTCTGAACCGTTGCCAGCTATACCCAGAACGATTTATAGGAAACCCCCCTTTTCCTATATACATAATACGCACTCCAGACTATTGTACCTGACACCCCTAGTTTACGGGTTAGTCCATAAATAAGGGGTTTAAACATGTAACATTGTTGGTGTCTCTGTTACACCCGAACTGTGCCATTTCCCAAGTGTCAGTGAAATAGACTTGAAACTTTTAATTTGTAATCTGTTTTTAAGGTAAATAGCTTAAATGCAATCGCCATTGGGTATTATAAGGCGTCAACGAATGTGTCCAACTGCTTTTTGTTTGCCAATAAAGAATGTTTATGCTAAGCAAATTTGTGTGCTAAGCAGCTCTGTGTATGAAATTCCTAGCCCCGATTTTACAATCATGAATGCTGAGAAAAGCAAGAAAACGACGTTCGTTTTCAACCGGCGTCGGGCAGTGGTTCTTATGTTGTTCTTGGGTTTTTTTCGCGATCGCCGTTCGGCGACCGTGAAGTTTTAAAAATAAAAATTTATTTTTCGGAACAATTACAGAATATCTAGCGCAATCATTTTGCTGGATGCCTACAATCGTTATTTGCTTTCAAATAAGTAAGATATTTCTTAATATTTCAGGAGTAAAGATTTTCGATATCTGCAAATTAAATGGTGTATCCTATCTTTAAGTTGGGTAACGAAAGTTCGGAAACACTCACCTCTATAACGAGATCTGACGAGACACATTGCCTCACCTGTCGTACCAACTGGGAATGTCTGCTTGATTTCGCACCTGTGTTTTGGCCATACAAAACAAAATAATTAAGATAAACAAAACCATTATATAGAAGAATTTGAGACATGCCTTGTTCGCCGAAAATACGTTCTATAGCGCAAACACGGGCTGTGGGAGAGAAGTTTGACCTACATTTCGTAAATCGAAAACAAACAAGATTTCATTGAACAGGAGCACATAAGGAATTGCATTTTGGGGGGTTTAGGGATTTTTGTGTCGGGTATAAAAGGAGACCACAACCTATAGTTCAGCCCTTGTTCAGCATTGACCGGGCCTGGCCCCAGGTTCGGGCCCCAATTTATGTGACAAATTGCGTCGCCCCCGGGGCACCTTAAAGTAATGAGGGGGCCCTGCCAGGATTATCACCCTTAAGTGGTACCATCCATCACTCTAATACGGACACCCTTATTAAAAACAAAATACCCTCCCCAGGTGGCAGAGTAAACACCTACAGTCTCACAATATAATACGCGCTGGTATTTTGTCTATCTTGAGAACTGACGTGATGTGACGTGCAAAATCGCAAAGGGTGAACTGTGGTGAAACGAGTTTGAGTCACGTGACCGTCGGATCGCCATGTGATGATGGGAAGGCATGGACCCCCCACTGGGGATGTTTTCCAAAACCCGAGCTTCGTCTCCGTTTTGGTTTCATTCATGCAGGTCGGTAATGGTGATGGAGCCCGAGACGAAGCCTAAGCTGGGGTTTGGGAAACGGCTCGGATCTTCCGAGCTAGTACTAGACTTGTAGTTTTAGTTCCAAGACGTTGCTATTGTACTTTTGTATTTTCGCAGTTGCAATGCAATAAAATAAATAAAGTCACATTCCAATAATCATGCTTTTTTAACTAGGTAACCAGGCATTTTGTGTATGCCTCATGATACCAAATGATTAATTACGCAGAGAAACGGCAAGTCTCCCAATTTTTTTTAGAGAAAGGAAGTTTAGTTTTGCCATACATTATTTCTTTTACAAAAAAGGGATCCGACAGAGTCATACCGCGGGGTAATAAGGTCGCCTCTCAGGCTTGCGGTGTCGTGAACTCACTTTCACGACTCCACGGCAGAATCCTGTCTTGGGCCAGTACCAATAAGGCCGTGTCCGGCGAATTCCTTGGCTGAGGCTTGAAATTACACCGGGTCTATTGCAGCGACTGCCGGCAGCACTACTTGTGTGTACAAGCAGCCGTAGCCATTTAGACGCGGCTTGTAAGTTTGCGCCAGCGCAGCGCGCCTACACGTACACGTACATGAACATTATCCTGATCCACGGTGCCAAAGACCTCTGAGAATTGACCTACAGCCAAGAATCATAGTCATTGGTAAAAAAACACATGGGAACACAAACCAGTAAACAAAAAGGGGGTGATTACTTCCCGTCTGTTTTCATGGCAATGCGGTTTTGTAGAACAAATTCCCGCCCGTTTTCATGGCAATGCGCATGTGTAGATAGACTGCCGTCAACTCAGCTCCGTTAACCCCGTATCGATGGGTTAACCCCCCTCGACACCAAAGGTTAGTTAATCAGACAGTCTGACGCGCCGCAAAGCCTCTCCTCTCAGCCTACGATCTCTACAACCGACAGGCGAATGATTTGAATGGTTGAGCGGCTCTACATTCTCGAGAAAAAAACCGCCGACAATATCAATCAAAGTGCCTCATCTATTTTACTGTGACACTTTTAAGGATTTGAGGACATGGCCAGTCTTCCTTTGGCGCGCATTACGTTTTTTTGAACTACCTTAAAGTTATGGCAATTTATTTTTACTTCCAGACGAAGACGAAGGCAACGGAAGTGACGTCATCACTGAGCCCGCCGTCATTCAGCCGCCCAAACCCAAGAGGAAAGGTAAGGCCAATCGAGTGTCATTTGTCTGTAGGGACGCTCTTTCGACAGAGGGCGCTCTTTTAACGGAATGCGCTCTTCTCATTCAAGCCTTCGTCTGAGGCTTCATATTTGTGCAGTTTAGCAATGGGCTGGATGGAGTCGGCGACGGACCGAAGCCAGGGGTTTGGAAAACGGCCATAAATAACCTAGGTTATTTATGTCTGTGTTTTCAACGGAGGGCGTTCTTTCTACGGAGGGCGTTCTTTCTACAGAGGGTCCTCTTTCTACAGAGGGCGCTCTTTCGCCCTGAGGATCCTTTTTCACTTTTTCAACGAGGTCGCTTTTTCTTGGCTTTTAGTTTTAAAGCAATAACGCGAAGCTGTCACTGAATGGTTATAAAATAATTATAAAGATCCATGGTGAAAATACTTGTAGGCCTTGTTTATCATAATTTTCACAGGAAATGTTTGAAGGAAAAGAAGCAAAAAATGGAATTCGAAACTAATATTATTGTATCTAAACATAATACATGAATCTTGTCACATGTAATGGCCCGGAATGTCTGGAACGTTAGAAAATGTGTAAATAGTGAGCAACCAAACCATGTTTTTAACATATTTTCTTTGTTTTGGCCGGTCTAGGAAGCTGTAAGCGATGCGAGAGTTCGAGGATAAACCAGGGCGTCTTCGTGGAAATGGCCTACGAGTATGGTACGTCCAAAACTAATGTGCCATAAAAATTATTCCACATTTTAAAGTTTCATTTTCTTCGCAGGAAGTATTATACTTCAAGAACCAGTGATGAAAATTGAACCCGTTATATGATAGGAAATGATGGTGATGTTGAACGCAATGTTGTGTTTTGCACAAACTTCATTTCCTTTTTAATAGATTTCATCATTCAAAAGGAAATTAACTCGGGAGAGAGTACAATAAGTTTGCGCAAAACTCAAGATTGCGCTCACTACAGTGACACCCCATTAGGGGACATTTTGAATTGTTGTGGAATGTAAAGCCAAATCACAGCCGAAACTTAAATAACTATTTTGAGTCAATATTACTAGTATAGTAACTGTATTTGCAGTTAAAGTTTGTATGGTTTGCACGGTTAAGGGAGCAATGTCACTGGGTGATGCGTTTATATTGACCGGCAATCGTGGTCGTCGGACAAAAGAATTGGGAGTCAAACAATGGCAGTGGGTCCACGATTGACACAACGTCCACGATCTTTTCCCGTGTACAAATCCTATGGCGATCATCCAAAAACGTTAGAGTATAAACAAAAGAGGGAAGACGGTCGGACAATATCCCGTGCACGATTGCCGGTCAAAACATAACTGTGTGAGTTGGTGAGCTTGAGCTTGAAATGTGCTCATTAGAGGAGTCAAAAACATGTACGATACCTCTCCTTGCAAGCTTGGTAATACATGCAGTAGAAAGAGCCACAAGTGTAACTGTTCGGCTTCGTTTGGAATAGGGTTGAGTACTTGTTATCATTCATTGAGCTGAGATTCGCTCCTCATTTTTCGTTCCAGTTGTTCGTGCCACCGTGACGTCGTTTGTTACCGTGGGCGAAAACCTGATGTACACCACGGTCATCGTACGGGACGTGCTCAAGTTTACCGATATCAACATCCCCATTGGTGAGGTAAGGCTGAATGCTCGTACCCGCCATGGTTTCTCGACGAAGACCGCTGGTATAAACAGTTTGGTCAATGTGTTTCCTTCTTTACAGAATAAGAAACCAACCCGCGAGCATTGATGACCTTTTTATGACGTTAATTTAGTTGACATCTTAGTGTGACTTCTTTTGCATTTGAATTGTCTCTTGAGGGCGCTGTCAAAATCAGGCCGCACATTGCGCAAGCAGGGAAGGAAATCGCCGACAGAATCATATGATTCTGAGTTGATTTTGGTTTTCCAAGGACAGTTAGGTGTTTTCGACTCATCTGAAGTTAAGTTCTCAATATTTTCCGTAATATAAACGTGACCTGATAAGATATGGGCCTTAGTATTTGCGCCCTCTATTGTCATCAGTGATTTATTTGTGTGTTGGCCATCTTTTTATCTCGGTTGCTAGGTGCACCTGGTAACGGAAGGCCCGTGCGTCTGCCCAAAGGTAACCGTGGGGATGGACTACGTGATCATGTGTTACCAAGACCTAGACAACGTCCGCCTGCGACTGACGGAGAATTGCGTGGCTCAGGTGTGGGAGGATGAGGATAACTGGTCCAGACTCGTCAAGGTGGGGCGCCCTAACCTAGCCTAGCAATCTGAAATAGGCTGATCTCTCCTTGTTAAGGCCGTGTCCAGAGCTACGGCTACGTCTATTGTCAGCCTGCTCATATGCACATTGTAATAGGCGAACACCTACGCAAGAAATTCGGACGGACGCGGAGGCAAAAATGACCCAGGATATAACTCATTATTATAAAGCATTTGCCTTTTCCGAGCTTTACCAAAAAAGAAAGCTGTGCGCTGGTTCCCAATTCTACCATTTGATTAATTATGGGGAGGGAACCAGCCTCAACTACATGTACTCCCATTGCTCGATAGTAGAGTCTGTAAAAGAATACAATTGTTTTTGTTTACAAAATAAATACATTGTTGAGCAAAAGTGGATATCCGAATTAAAATAGCCACTTTTCTTTACACGTTGCGGTGAAGTGGCTTGCTCAAGGACAAAGCATATAACCAGTAGCTGTATTACAATTAGAACACCTAACGTGCAAGTCATGAGCCAAGACCACATACCACTATGCCGTACCTCTTATGGGTTTAACAAAGCAAAACAAAACCCGAAATTGTAAGTGGTTTTTCTATTTTTTTCTTAATGGTCAGAAATGGGACAAGAAGCTTCGGAAAGCCAAGCGCCAAGAGGAGAAATCGAAGGAGGAAGTACCCCCAACGGTCGCAAACAGCCGCAACGGCCGGCGCCGTCGGCGGCGCACCGAGCCCACTGAAGCGCCCTCTCGTGACAGAAGAAACCGAGGACGGAGTCGGTAAGTCGAAGAATTAAGAGCGTGACGCCCCAACTGAGTTGTGCCTAAATGTATATTCACGTAAATGTATTAATTATGCCTACAATCCGTTGCAAAAATTATCATTGTCTGGTTCCTTTAGCCACCGAGTTCATAATCGCATGGAATTACATGCACCAAGGTGGATAGTTACCAGGCTTACATTTATCGTGTTCTAAAGATGCAACAGATGAATTTTCCTAGTATTTCATTTAAAGAAACTTTATTTTTTAAGCAAAATCCAAACTTGGATATAGTCCTACTATAGGCCTATTATTAGCAGACTGGTTCCTCCCAATACAATCTTTGGATTTCACCTTTAATTTCACCTGCGAGTGTGACGTAAAGAAATGATGTATACTCTATCAAAGTTGATAATTATATACAAATCCATACCTGTATAATCATCAGTATTTTTCTTTAAAATCTCCAATCACCGCACAGGGCCGATCTTTTGGATGACTTTGAAATGGACTCCGATTTGTTGCTGTGATGGAGAAACCATGCGTATTGTTGCGTTGAGGTCGGCTCTCCGGAGTCTGTCAGCTGCGTCGTGACCGGTGGACGCCTGCGCCGTGACCCGACTATACATTTCACAGCCTTGCTAAAACAAAAACAACGGAAAGCATGGTTGGTCGATTGACCGAAAAACAGCTGCTGTTTTGCTTTTCAAATATATATTTTTTTATGCAATCAAACGAGTGGTTCGACACCTCGTGTGGTTTTTTTCCTCGCTTTTTTGTTGTAACAATGTTAAAAATGAAAGGAATTGAAAATTCCTAATATGCTGTGAAAGCTCTTTTGTCTTGGCAGTAACGCTTAGGTGCGCACGATATTAAAACCAACTTTGTGGAATTCTTTTAGATTTGATATGTTTTGTAAATTATCTTCTAGAAAAAAGTGCAATAACTATTGCACATTTTACTTTTTTTTGTTCTTACCCCAAAACTGAAAAACCCCGTCTGTTTTTTTCTAAAGTAGTAAGATATATTGGTGCACACTATATGATATTTCTTCCCAGCATAGTAAAGGTACATGGACGTTTCTACACCCCGCGTCATGATTATTCAGTATTTCAACAATAACGTTCAAATGTACTGTTATTGCTTAGTCAACTATAGTTACACGTAGGCCCAGAGGTACATAAAAGTACTTTGAAAAAACAGCTTCTTTCGATCTCTCACAGTAGCCAAGTAGATAATGGGTTAGGTTATAGATAGTAGGATTGGGGTTCCAGTTCGGACGATGCTAATTTTTCATTGACTATTTTTGGTCTCCAAGTTTATTGTCGGGATGAGTTTATCTTAAGGGAAAGTAAGGTTCCGAGAAGCTAAGTACATGTATCTTCCATTCAGTGTGGTCTAGATACGCCCAGTTATGATAATTGGCCTTTACCAATACTGGGGGAAAATCATGCAACCGGGAAATGCTATCAGTAAGATAATGAGACATCCTCCAATGGGGAGAACGCATTGGGTAGTGGATTTGAATATTGGCGCTCATAGCGGTTGTTTCGTCGAATCGGAGGAAGCGGCTTAAATGTGTAAAGCAATGCCCGAATTCGCCCACTAATATTTTGGTCTCGCTTGAAGCCCTTGCATTATGCATATTTTTATTTGCGTGTATTGAGTGTGTATTTATTTTATTTGTTATTATTTTTTGTTATATGGAGGCTCGGTTTCAGAAATGACATGTATATTAAATTCATTTCATGCTTCTCCAAAACATAATTATCGAATTGGGCCCTAAAGATCTTACACGTTATAATATTTTGATATTGTATAGTTAAGCTAGATTTGTTGTCCAAAACAAAACTGTTATTAAGGCCAGGAAGGTGCTGTAAATTAAAAAGGCGATCAAATCGCGTGTGTATTATTGATTTTTTATATTATTAACAAAGCGTTACATTAAAAAGCTGTAAAAACATAACTTAGCAAGTATTAAATTGCATTTTAAGAAAACGTTTTCATGGAGTGCTTTTTTGATACTGTCGTTTAACGAAGATTATATTTTCTTCAGTATTTCACATTGGTGTGCTTTATATTTACTTTAAATAAAGTGTGGCATAATTGTGTGCATCTAGAAATAATCCAGATGCCGAAACATAAAATGTGTAAATAAGCTTTACAACGAAAATAATTATTTTGTTGTTGGAGTCATTTTGTTTTTTGTCCAATGCCGTTTTCCAAACCCCAGCTTTATTCATGCAGTTTGGCAACAGTGATGGAGCCTAAGTTGAGGCTTAGAAAACGGCGCATGTGTTTGTCTGCACGGGTAACTGTGTTTCTTATTAACACATGAGGGCGGTATTTACTGCTACCAAGCCAAGGAGATACACGGGTTGCTAATTGGATTTAACTATTGATATTTGGCTGATCACCTTTTTTTTGGGGGGGGGGAGTTGTCATTTAAACAAAATATCCCTCAAAATAGACGCTTGGTGGCAGCAAACACAGTCTTTTTTTGCTTCCCAAAGCTTCCCGTTACAAATGGCATCCCTTCACTTTCTCTGGAAAATAGGACCCATCTTTAAGCTCAATTTTATCAAGTCTGCCCTTAGATGGAAGCCCCCAAACAAGAGAGTTGATCTTCGGCAATATTTACACAATCCTACCCTTTTTAACAATTGTGGGTGCACTTTTCATTCTAATGAGCTTGCGCAGAAATTATCATTTCAATAACTGTGGTAACCCCGCAAAGGCGTATGTGATGCCGTCAGTCGTTATATCGCCCTCAAGAAACTGCACGAAGGCAGTTGTTGTCCAATAGTTGCAGTATTAAACTTTGACCCCAGTAACAAATACCTCCCACTTAAAAAAAAAAAAAACTGGGAAAATACATGTACAACTTCCCACGGTGTTTGAGACACACACGAATTAAAAGCTTATTTTGTCAGCTTTAATTTTCTGTCCGACTTTGGGGTTAAATCCGATCATTTTACCCCAAAATGTCATTTAAAAAAAGAGAAAAAGAGAAGAAGAAAACCCTGCCCTTTATCTACAACATACCCGTTGGTTTGTAATATCACAAGCTAGTTTGGTAAGTCAAATAACTTCAACGGGGATTTGGGGGCCCGAAACTACACTTGCCCAACATTTTCTTTCAAAATTTTCTTGTGGAGAATGTTCTTTTGCATATAAATTGTCCGTCAGTTTTTCTAGTGGGCACCACATATAAATAAAAAACACAAAATCACAAAGTCAAGGCTTCACACACGAGTCCATTTACATTATGTAATAATATTATTATAACTTTCAAGCCACTAGTTAGCACTCTACAAGAGCACATTTTTAATACACCGTGGCTATTTTTACGTGACCGTAAACCTACGTACTTTTTCTATTTTTACGTGAGTTTTGGTAGCGCATGCGCAGTCCCTAGTTAATTGTATATAACAGTCCCTAGTTTTTCGTATACACGACTTTTATACTTTTTTCTAGTATAAGACCCTATCTAGATGAGATTATTAACCAAAAATTTTGGTTAATAGAAAAAGGTTACGTAATGAAATAATACCAATGGAATTAACTTATTACACGTTGCAATTACGCATACATACAATAATAACCCATTCCTATTGTATATTACCTACTAATATTACCTATAAACACTTATACAAACTTAGCCATTGCCGTTGTTGTAGTACACGTAGTAGGTTTGGTTGGCACGTATGGCGATCACAGCGCCCTGTGTGCCAATTGCCGTTGTTAGTTTTATAGTTAGCTTTTTTTGTCCACGACGAAGTCACAGCTATTTTTTTTATGAATAATGTCAACATTTGATTACAAATGAAATGTAATGTAAATTTTTCACTATGTTTGCACAAAAATCTAAATTCAATCAAAGAATCGTTCAAATAATTACATATTATGTTCAAAAAAGTGAATTTTTAGGCTAAATACCACAATTTAACATCGACTATTGTCAAAACAATCTTCCTCACTTCTGATTGGTCAGTTTCTGTAGGAACTTTTCCTATACGTCTATTGGCTGGGTGCCGTTCCGCGCGTATTGAGTTTCCCTTGTTTGTGTCGGGAACCAGTTATATCACGTAAAAATCGAAAAAGTACGTAGCTTTACGGTCACGTAAAATAGCCAGTTTTTTTATTAACGCGCTTGGAGATATATAATTTAGTATTGGTATTGGTACATGCAATATTTACGTTATAAGCTGGAAGTTTTACAGTCATAATAAATACCTTATTTGGAGAAAGTTGTTGTCCATGTCTCCGAAAGTGAAACTGCAGTGTGCTGCCTTAGTGTTATTACTTCGCAGAACTTCCAGCGTTAAAACCCCTTACATTTTATCCGCCAAATACGTTCGACTCGTCGACACAAGGACCATTTGGGGAAAATTGTTGTCCATGTCTCCAAAACTGCCGTGTGCTTTTAGACAGTTATTACTTCGCAGAACTTCCAGCGTTAAAACTCCTTACATTTTTAGCGGCAAACACGTTCGACCGACACGTACACAAGGACCGAATTTGTCTGCTGCCACCAAGAGTTTCAAAAAGGCTCCCGTTGGATTCGGGCTTTTTCGAATCCCTGGCTTTATTTCGTCTTGGGCTTAAATCGAATTTAGGCTCCTTACTGCGGGAACTTTAGCTGTATTCTGTTGCATGTTTTGCTTTAGGGAACATTTAATCGGTGGATATAAAGCCAATAGTTAGAATATTTCTATTTGGTTTTGTTTCGCAGCATGTTCTCAGTGATTTAGAGGTCGGAGGCTAGGCAAAGCCAAGACGAAGCAAAGGTTTCGAAAAACCCCGTAATCATGTGATTGTTCACATGACAACTGTGGGTGATCTACAAGCAGCTAATATTATATATTACAAACCACAGTTTCATGCTCTTATCGTTTCAAATAGATGAACGATAGAACTAACTTGTCTCTAATAATACCAAAGTGTGAAAATCTTCTTAAATATAGGATAAAAAACGCTGAATAAAAACACACAATCCAATAGAATATTGAGTTAAAACTCGGGTGTATTCGATAGGAAATGATTTACTCTTATTAACGGCTGGTCCCTGGCTTATTCCTGTACATCAAATGCCATGGATAAATCACGCCAATGGGTACACACGAACCGCGCCTGCTGAATTAATAATACTAACATTTAATACTATTTTCAGACTAAAAATACGAGCGATATAGCTCTGGAGAAAATCCTAAATGAACTGATAATTTGTACAATTAAGATAATTAAAAAAATAATAAAAGCAAAATTACATCGCACAGGTAAACTAATAAGCCCCGGGACCTAATGACGTAATAGATATGATAAGTCATTTTTGAAATCTTTGCTTCGTCTTCGGCTTCGCCTCCGAATTCCGAGTCATTGAGAGGCAAATAGAAATGGAAGCAAATAGTCGAACTTTAAGCTTCACAATTGTCAAGTTGTCAACCGACTGAATGTTTCTGACGTCATTAGCTCTTAGGTTGTATGTGGGGATAATCGGGATATAAACCAAAATTGTGGATTATGATTACGTCCACTTCAGGGGTGATGCATTGGGTCATTTGGGGGATATTTTGCACAGGAAGTGGGTATATAGCATGAAAATAACCCCCAGTGTATTATACGCACTGGATTATATCAAATCCATATTATGCAAAATCCGCTTAGTCGGTATCATACTGCTAAATATGAACGAATTAAAAGGGCTAAACAATTCAGTTTTTTTAAAAACCTTCCTGACCTACATTCTAGCCTGCACTATTTACAATAATTACATTCATCATTTTATGTTTTCGTCAAACTCACAACTAAGTTATTAATAATCAAAACAGTTTCTGAGACAGTCTCGCAGAGGACCATTGTTGGTTCTGAATATGATTGTTAAAGAACAGAGACACTGCTAAAAAAAATCATGGACTAGCGAATTACAAACATTTTTCTAAGCACAACACAAGTCTTGCTTAATAGAAACTGGTTACCAGCCAAAACTCCAAGTGAATTTCATATGCTAGGCAAAAACACCAGCTGAATACCAGGCAGAAACAATTTACACCACCTAAAAATTGGGTTTGTAACCTTGTTTTTGCCAAGGAAGAAATTTCATGCTAAAGTATACAATATATGCTATGTTATGTTATGCAGTAAATATTATGTCTGAAAAGAAAATAATAAGGACAGGACATCATTCCAGGGGGGCGCTCGTCTAAGTACCAAAATGCATTCTACAGTGTACATTGCCTATGGGCCTATTCTGTGCTCAGGATTTTGCGAGGCGCCTCGACAGGGGAATGTGGCTCAGCGGTTTAGGGTTCGCGACTCCTCATCAGACGGTCATGGGTTCGGGTCCAGCTGCTGGCCATTATGTTGTGTTCTTGGGAAAGCCACTTCACCCCCACTTGTCTCTCTCCACCCAGGAGTAAAAATAGGTACTGGCATTAGCTGGGAGTAACCTACGACGGATTAGAATCCCATGGGGAATATAAATATTCTCAGTCGTTTCATGCTACTGAAACCGAAGTTTGACAGACTCGACAGATTGAGCCGTTTGTCTCGGGACAGCTTTGCTTGTTTGCTTGAGAGTATGCAAAACCGGTGAAAACCTTACGATAAATTAGCCTTTTTCAAAAGAAAAAACACCGAGGAATTACTCCTTGTTGCGCCTGTTCTCCCGCTTGGTCTCCCTCATCTGTTCTCGTAGTTGCCTTCTCTCTTCCCGTGTCAGCTTCCTCTCGGTGGCCGCTTGCTCGGTTGTGGTCTCGGCCACGCCGTCCAGACCGGGGTCCTCCCGTCGGCCCGGCCGTCCGTTCTTCCCTCCTTGCCCTCGGTCCTTCCGGGGCTTCCTGGTGGCTGGTGCCTCAGAGGAGGAGGACGCCGCCGACGCCAACGCCGCCACGTCGCCTCTGCCGCTCACCGGGCAGGGCTGGCCGAACTGCCGGACAGCGTTGCGGAACTCGCGTGTCTTGGCCCAGATATGAACGTAGGTCATATACAGCTTCTTGCCGTCCCGGTGACCCATCACCAAGAAGTTCTCCCGGCCCGGCTCCAGCATGCCGCAGCCGCAGTTGGCACCATCTCGCGTCCAGAAGCGCATCTTGTTCAGGTCCTTCTGCTTCAGGCTGCCCTGCTTGAGGACGGCGAACCTCTCTGGGTTCGGATCGCCCACGTACTTCCTTCCTTCGCTTGTGTCTTTCACCTCCTTCAGTCTCATTTTCAGAACTGCAGAAGAGAAGGGGAGTCAATTTAAAGGAACAGTTATGACGTGTAATGAAAGCAGGAGTCTCTCTCGTTTTTTACGCTTGTGCCCACCGCCCATATTGTGCACTGGGAAACGCTAATCGAGCTTCTCAGAATTCTGAGAAGGAAGTCGTGACCTGACCTTTCGAATTAATTGCATTGGCGTCATCGTGACCTTGCAGTGCTGTACAAAAATGGCAACACCGTTGAAGGTCATCGGCAGTACGTCATGTATCGTATCATTTTTCAGCGCCTATTTCTGCTGGCAAAACTTGTTCATTTATTACCAAAATGTAAAGGCTGCGGGGCACCATTTGCAAATATTCAAAAATGAAACTGCTAAAGTATCATAGATTAATCCTAATGATTTAGAAGTAAATAATTTACAAAAAATAGAAGAAAAAACAAACAAAAACTACCTACAAAATTTTGTCTTACAACTTACAAGTGCCTAATTACAAATATGATTTGTCACGTGGCACATTGACCACCACAAAGGAGGGGTTCCCTCCGTCCCATATCTTGCTTCACATGCCCATGAACGCCATGTGTTAGCCTCACTCATGAATATTGATCTATAAGACGTAGGCTTAATATTGTCCCTTTTCACTTTAACGGAACGGAAAACAATACTCCTTTAAAAAAAAAAAGCAATTGTCTGGTTTCATTGCCACATGCATGTCTTCAAATTCCTCAAGCTTGTTTATGTGGGTTCCCAAAACCTTAAACCCGAAGAATGCGAGTTCCACAACAGCGGGGTCTTTGGGTCGTGAAAGGTATGAATGTCGCGAACAGCTGAAACAACACTACAGGACGGTGCCAAGTTTGGCCTCTTGGGTCCTGTGAAGGGCATGGATGACTTCCATTTGGAAATCAGATTAAACATTCCCGTTCATATTGTAGTTTAAAAACAATGCGGCAATGTTTTTGCCATTTAACAAGTTTCCAAGAAAGATAAGTGGAGGGTTAAACCATGATGATTAAACCTCGATAACCTCACAAAATGTAAAACATTTTAAAGAGGGGACATTACAACTTTCGGATCTTTGACAAAGCCAAGTTGAAATACTTGTTGTATTCTAATGACGTTCAATGTGAAGTTACATTCAGAGTTGCGAGCTAGTAAAAGTAGGGCACAATGCTTGCTCAACATAACAATTTGCATCTATCCTATTGAATTGTGTGGCCCATTTAAAATTAAGGGTCTAGCCTCTGTCCATAGAGCAAGGAACATAGAGCCTTGCTCTATGCTCTGTCATAGTCTATGCTCCGAACCAAATTGTGGCATTTTATTTCTGAGAAATGTGGAAGAATTTGCCGCTTGTGAGACACCCGAGTAATAAGACAAAGGAGACAATGATAGGCTCCGCCCACTGAGCACATTGGCAACTACATGCGCACATATCAACGCTGCCCGTTTCGGACGCGCGCGTCATACGCGCGCGCGTGCACATGTGCACGCACGTCGGACATTAGTCGAGTCTCTGCTGTAATTTGTCGAAACGTCACGGAGTGTGGCTTTAGTGCGATCGCACAGGCAAACAAACTTCCACAAGCCAGCCGCCAAAAACTGACGACGGATTTCACCGCACCGCGCCTTCACCGTAGACGATCGAGTTTAACCGACAGTAAACAACTTCGCCCAAAATACAAAAAGAGAAAGCTATTTTTCGGAAGTTCGGCGAACCGCGACAACAATGTCAGCCGCCGCGGCCACGATTTATTTACACTTCTACCGCCGGTTTGTGTTTATTAACTAGAACCACCCCCAATCACTCGTCTTCAAAGTTTTCCTCGATCATAAAATGGTGCGATGACGTGAACGCAAAAATGTGCTACTATTATAGTTTCGTTTTCGCACGTCAAATTAATGACAGGAAACATGACCAACGCACCTCGTGACATCGGGGTCGTGACCCTTGGGTCGCCATTGTTTTGACAACTTGTCACGTCATTAATCAGATAATTTCTAAGTATGATGGGTGACGATAAGGCGATTGGAGGAAAAGTAAGGCCAAAAGCCCCAACATGGATACGGTCTATCGGACATGACAAAACGTCTATCAGAAGGTTTATTTTAAGTTGTCTGTTTCGTCTGTTTAATTGTTTATTTTAATTGACTATTTTTAATCCATGAGACGAAATCCAGTTGAAAATCTGGGCGCGACAAAATTCTTTCAGACAGTTTATTTTACCTCGTCTGTTCGTCAGACAAATTATTTATTTTCATTGTCAATTTATGAGAGAGACTTGTTGGATGTCTTCGAGGTCCTTGCAAGCCCTCGGGCGGTGGTCTTATTGGGATAATTAGGTGCAGATATTTGCGACGGAGGCCCAAACTTGAATGTTAATCCTAGGGTGGGTGGAAATTCATATTGAAATTGATGGATATGGCGGCACTCTCGGGTTACAAAGAAAACCGTAGTTATTGTGACAAGTCTCCATCAACGAGGCTTTGTTAATTTAGTTAACTTAATTGTTTTCTCATTGAAAAGAAGGTTTTTAGTTATTTGGATTAGTCCACAAATAAGGGGTCTATAAGTCTATAAGTGTGACATTTGTTGGTGTCCCGGTTATATCCAGACCTGTGTGATTTGTGAAGTGTCAGTGAAATTGACTTTAAACTTATTAAATATATTTTTAAGGTAAATTGCTAGAAGGCATCAGAGAATGTGTCCAAATACAATTATGGCAGACGTAACCGGGACACCGCAATGGACCCCTTATTAATGGACAGACCTAATTGGGACATTTTTTTTCCTAATTTGTGATTTGGAGGATATTTTCTTTTCGAGGAAAAATAAAGTCTGAGGCGCTGACTTGAAACTCAAACATGGCCTTTAAAACGACGCCTTGGCGAAAATGCGAGAAATAAATGTCTGGCAGAAGTTTTCGACCAATTAGCGAGGTATTCAGAACGTCCTAGATCCTGGACCCAGCAAAGAATGCGCCAAGGTGGTGTCCAAAGACAAAAAAGATGAAAGACTGCCTACCGCTACTGGGCTCCCTCCCATAACTAGACCACTTCTTAGATACTCAAGGCTTCCCGTCTTAAAGTAGTCTACAACAATAACAACACACCGCTGCCAAACCCTACCGGCGACGTTGTTTACCGCAAACAGACCAGAGGGGGGAATAAAGTAGACGGTTTTTTTTTCTCGGTCGGGTGAGCGCAGGAGTTTGTCGGGACACTTTGAGATATAAAGCTGGTTGCTCGAGGCTATCTGAAGTTTTACTTGCGCCCGTCTAAAGCTAGCCGCTTTTTTTTACCCCGGTTCTCTTTTCTGCTTTGTCCGCTATTGTAGCTCTTCGGCGCGGCGAGGAAGTGGTTTCTTTGTTGGCTCTGTGTTTTCTTAGATGGATTGGAAAGCCAGAAAAAAGCAAAAAGAGGGAACCCCCCCCCCCCCCCCTTTTTTTTCCCTCCTAAATTGGACCAACGGGGTCTGCCTTTCGTATTCGATTCCTTCCAACGAATACAAAGTATTTTTGAAAGTAGACGTATCATGTACATGTACGTGTACATAAACGAGTGGTTTCGCGTCTAGGGCTATATAGTATATACCACCATGTTTCAAGTCACTCTTGGCCAAGTCACTCTGGTCAAGACTCAAGTCACTCTGCTGGTCAGGTTTTAAGTCACTCTGGTCAACGGTCTCGAGTCACTCTAGTCAAGTCTCGTCATTATGGTCAAGTCTCAAGTCACCCTGGTCAAGTCACTCTGGTCAAGTCTCAAGTCACTCTGGTCAAGTCTCAAGTCACTCTGGTCAAGTCTCAAGTCACTCTGGTCAAGTCTCAAGTCACTCTGGTCAAGTCTTAAGTCACTCTGGTCATGGTCAAGTCTCAAGTCACTCTGGTCAAGTCTCGTCACTCTGGTCAAGTCTCAAGTCACTCTGGTCAAGTCTCAAGTCACTCTGGTCAAGTCTCAAGTCACTCTGGTCAAGTCTTAAGTCACTCTGGTCAAGTCTCAAGTCACTCTGGTCAAGTCTCAAGTCACTCTGGTCAAGTCTCAAGTCACTCTGGTCAAGTCTTAAGTCACTCTGGTCATGGTCAAGTCTCAAGTCATTCTGGTCAAGTCTCAAGTCACTCTGGTCAAGTCTCAAGTCACTCTGGTCAAGTCTCAAGTCACTCTGGTCAAGTCTCAAGTCACTCTGGTCAAGTCTTAAGTCACTCTGGTCATGGTCAAGTCTCAAGTCATTCTGGTCAAGTCTCAAGTCACTCTGGTCAAGTCTCAAGTCACTCTGGTCAAGTCTCAAGTCACTCTGGTCAAGTCTCAAGTCACTCTGGTCAAGTCTCAAGTCACTCTGGTCATGTCTCAAGTCACTCTGGTCAAGTCTCAAGCCACTCCGGTCAAGTCTCAAGTCACTCTGGTCAAGTCACTCTGGTCATGTCTCAAGTCACTCTGGTCAAGTCTCAAGTCACTCTGGTCAAGTCTCAAGTCACTCTGGTCAAGTCTCAAGTCACTCTGGTCAAGTCTCAAGTCACTCTGGTCAAGTCTCGTCACTCTGGTCAAGTCTCAAGTCACTCTAGTCAAGTCTCAAGTCACTCTGGTCAAGTCTCAAGTCACTCTGGTCATGTCTCAAGTCGCTCCGGGCCGGTCAAGTCTCAAACCACTCCGGTCAAGTCTAATGTCAATCTGGTGAAGTCCGGTTCAAATTAATTCAGGTCAATACAACTCACTTCCGTCTGTTCAAGTTCAACGTCGTTTTGTGCTATTTATAGCGATAATATTATTTATTTTTTCCTTCCGAATAAAGTAAACTCTGGTAATAGAACAAGTTATACTCGTGTCAAGTCTCAAATAATTTCCCCAAGACGTCACGCACGACCCGGGAAAGAAAATCTGACGAATTGACAGGCTGTAATTCAGCCCCAAGACTTCCGGGGGTGATTACCCCTTTAACGGCATTGCAATCCAATCGTAAGATTAATAGCGCCGTGATCCCAGGAGAGACGGGCCGGGTCGCTCTGTGTGGATACGAGAGATCGCGACCGCTGTAGGGGAGGTGACGAGGTTAACAACACGCGCTACGGAGACTAAACAGGCGAGGGAAAAATCTGGGTGGAATAAAACACAACGTAGGTCTAGTCTATAGGACGTGTGGAAATCTGCTGTGAAACGTTGAAGAATGCCAAGGTGCAACTTTGTCAAACTCTGCCGAGAGGGCCATTTCAATAGTACCCCAGTTACCCTCTCATCAACAGTGTGAAAGCAAAGAGAGTTAAAGGACGTCCTTACGCATTTTCTTGCCGGCGTAGTAATTAGGCAGATTAGATTGTTGAGAAAAAAACCCCAATTGTTTAATCAAATTAATAAAAGCATGGAATTGAGCATAGTGATGTCACATGAAAGATATTTGGCAAAGTATTACTAATATTAGGCCATCGCAGATTTGTCCTTTGAAAACGAAAAAAACCTGACGAGGTGTAGGCCTATTGTTGATGAAATCTGAGGGACTCACACGGGGAGCTGGATCATAGCTCAGTGTGGTAGAGCACCGGAAGGGTAATCCAGAGGTCGCAGGTTCAAATCCCGCGCTCCCCAGTCGATTTCTTCCATCAACCTTGAAATAATATTGCTGTATAGTAAAGCAAGCACACGTCTGTCGTCAGACATCCAAGTTCCATCGATGGAAAGAATGTAGACATTGGTAATATAAGGTGGAAAGAACTACCAGACGCCCTTGTCGATTGTTAATACTGATTTACTCGACAAAACAATTATCGGCGGCCTGCCAAATTCCTCGGAAATAGCCCAGTTATCATCAAAAGGAGGGGGTCTGCCAGGTTTTTATCGGATGTTTAAGAACTGAGGAAGTGCCACCTCTTTGCTGCGTGACAAATTCAAGAAATCCATTCCCACTTCGCCACCTCTGGGACCGTAAATCTCCCGATAATGGGCCCGGTGGTTTGTTTAGAATCTAAACTATGACGGGGAATCTTTTTCCCCCTCTTCCCCCGCGCCGCTCTCAGCTTCCCCACTAACATTGACGGAGTTACGATGAGGCACATGCCGACTGGACCCCATTGACTTTGTGACCCGCGATGCATGGGCCCGTGTGGTCTTCGTTCCAACCTTGAAATCACCGATGAGGTCAGTTGAGCAGGCCCGACGTGTGGTGTTCATAATTGACGCTTGAGGTTGCTAATGTGAAACAATCTTGGCAAGGCTTTCCAGGCTGTAAAAACGAAATTCCGACTCGAATCAAGTCTGGAAGGTTCGCGTCAGTGCCCAGTCCGGTGTTTATATTGTATTCCCTTTAAAATCATGACGTCATCTCTAAGGAGTCGGCAGCACCACTTCAAAAGGTTTGGTATTTTAAGGAGCCGTATACATATATACACGCACGGCATATTTAAGGTTTATTCCCCTTGGTGATTAGTGCTCGAAAATTATTACAGCCAAAAACGGCTCCCAAAGCCGTAGGTCTGTATAACATAATGAAGCTATAAGTTGGCCACATAGTCTAGAGTATAATTCATTCTCTGCTGTTTCGCTGTTTTCAAAAGGCAGTTAACCATTACAAACTATAGTGGTAGCCAGGCAAACCTTTTTTATTCTTAAATATTATACTGCAACAGTTTTAGTTTGAAAAACGAGATGAACCGTCAGTTGAGTTGAAGGTATAAAGGTGAGAGCTATTCAACCGACGACCTGGTCCGAATATTTCAGTATGTCGTATTTTTGGTATCTAAAACGAATGACTGATTGTAGCTTATATATAACTGAACTGTGTAAAATATTACAATAAATGCAGTACAACAATACCTCGCATAAAATCTGCATTGAAAAAAAAACCAATCAGATTATATTAAACACTTTCAAGAGTACTTACCAAAGTCAGCATTGCAGAAATACTCAACTACTGATGAGGCGTCGGCGTCGTCGTGGCACTGTGTGAAGAGTGATCCCACCGCTGCCACCATGCCTGTTGGAAGGTAATCAACTGGGATTAGCAGGCAATCAACTTGGATAAGGCGGCTATCTGCGTACGTATCGGGACCTTCGATTAAACCTTCAGTAAGGCTAGTACTGATAACAAGTTTTAAACATTTAATCAAATTATTGAACTTTCACCAGAGTATTACTTCGTTATTCCAGTACGTGTAATGAAATACGTCACTAGTTTTTCTACTTTTATGGAGACGAAAGATCTGTAACGTCAATAGTAATAGTAATAAATAGTAATATTAGAGAAGTATTATGAAACAGATTTCTTAATCGTCTTTGTTTAGCTTCAATCACACTAAATGTTGCACTACATCCTCGTATTAAATGATCACGCCCTCTGTTGATGCTATTCAGTAAGTGACAGGCAATCTTTCTTTTAGCCAGAATCAACATAGCTCCTGAAATTAATCGCTCATACTATCCAGTACTAAATACTCGGTATGTATTCAAGAGAGGGCGTTTGAAATATGAATAAAGGTGACGTCATGAATTCTAAAAATAGCAAAGTGAAAGAAAACCTGCCTTTGATTGGACGGTTCTCGGAGACCATAGGAAGGGCAGTGGTCGGTAGTGGATTAGCATCTACGCATCGTGAGGAAGAGAAAGAGTCGAGGAAAAGAGGGTGAGGGTTAGAGAGCTCAATAAATGAGGTGTCATGTATTTCATTATTGTGCCAAGACATAGTGACCAAACAGGCAATAATAAGCAGGTGACATGGCGAGAAAAGATGGTGGTGCAATGTACTACTACAACCACTACGAGTGATCAACCTCTTCATGTGTCATCCATGAGTCGACGTACAGTGAACAGGGATACCGTAAAGCGCTTTGAAACATCACATTGTGGATGTAAAGTGCTACATATCGTAAGCACCAACATTATTTGTATAACAGTTGGTCGTTTTTCATCCAGGGGCGGTTTTCTTGCAAGGCCGTAGGTTTAACCACGAGGCCAAAAGCTCTTAAGTCTGGGGATCAGACCGAGACGAATTGGTGTTTTATTGGTTGTCTATCTGACCATAGAGCAAGGTGCGTAGCTTCGAGAAAAAGAAAAAAAGAGGATCCACGATCAATGACATGTCATTCTGTTTGACGTGCCTTGCATTCAAGCTGTGACATTTAATTCTGATATGGCCTTATGGATCAATAAATAACATTCGAGAGTCGTGACAGGACATCTTTAACATCGATTGTCAAATATATCTGGGCCGACAGAGGAATGTATTAATGGCTATTTAATAAGTGGCTATTCGTCAATTTCATTGCTAAGCAAATTTGTGTGCTTACATGCTTTAAGAAATTGGCCCTAGCCCTACTGCTAATTTGATCAACGTATGAAGCATTTTGCGTAATCTTCCCAATCACATTCGTGTTTGAACTCGACTCGCTAATTCGTTCACAGCCGACTCACCACAACACATTAATGTGAGTGACGCCAGGTCTGCCTGCTTAGATCCCACGCAAAAGGTTTTGACATTTCGCTCGCTCAAAATAATTGGGGTAATATTTTTTTTGTTACATCGACGACATGCCAAACCAATAACTTTTCTCCTTAATGACACGAACGTCAACGGACAGTCAGTCTGTGCTAAACATTTTGACTCCTTGTTATCGGTTGAGCGGACGGGAAACATTTCAAGTGTGGCTGGGGCAACACCGATTGAGCGGCGGCAAGGGCGGACCAAAAGCATATCGACTTTCGTGTTTACATTTCAAGGGCGACCAAAGCTTTAAGAAAGAAACATTTTGCCTCGGAATGATAAATCTGAGCTCATTTTTTTAGAACGTCAGACAGTTTAACAAGCTCCTTTTCCTCCAAGTGCCCATGGCGGGATTTTGTTTCCTTTCGTTTTTTGGAAGTGGGCTGTGTTTTTATTCCGTAAACATGCAACGATGAAATCTTTGCGCCAGATGGCTGCAGCTGTGTCGGTCACATTCCGACATTATGCGCGCCATTTTTTGGGGTTGGATCATGACTGCGAAGAAAATGTCACAATGTTTAAGCCCCAAACGGGGGGCGCTTAAAGGGGCGGTCGGGGCGGGGCGGTCACGGCGGTTTTAAGACTTGTTGAAATTGACAAACGCGGCTCAAATTGAAATTACTGCCAACTTAAAGGTAGAATACACCATTGGTGAGTGCTTAAATTATCATGAATGAGTGGATTTGGGGGTTTATTATAGTAAATATCGTTTAACTGACCTTTTCGAAGTTTTACAATCATGGATGCCGAGGAAAGCCATAAACAACGGCGTTCGTTTTTAACCCGCGTCGGGAAGTGATTCTTATGTTGTTCTTTGTTTTTCGTGATCGCCGTCTGGCGATCGTAATTTTTGTATATATAAATTTTATTTTTTTCGGAACAATTATAGGATATCTAGCGCAGTCATTTTGCTGGATGCGTACAATCATTATTTACTTTCAAATAAGTAAGATATTCCTAACCCTAACCCTGCCAAATCCAGCACAGTGCATCTGTGGTGACTGCTTGACCTTGCTGGACTCTGCACACAAGTCAATGTGACAAAGTATGCAATCTGTTGCGTCTGGCAGGGTTTCTAGCCAAAATACCCTAGGGTTAGGGTCAATTCGGTAGTAAATATTTTCGATATCTGCAAATGGTGTATCCTACCTGTAAAACCCTACAGGTTAATAAAATGCAACAGTCGTCGAACTAAATTTGTGAAAATTAGTATAGAACACGTTCAGTAGATTTGTTTTAAGTATACAAAATATCTGGCCAATATACACGTATAGCTGATTACAATCATGGAGGAAGGGCAATCATGCGGTTTGTACCTCACTTGGTGCGTTCAAATAGCTTACACGTGTAAGAAAAACATGAGAGCGTCCGAGCTATCAATACATTGTACAGGTTGTTCGAAGGCATTCAAAGTCTCGTATCGTGTCGTTGACAGTAGTCGGGTGCCCTAACTCGTCGGCGGCTGCTATTAGTACGTACAGCGCAACATGAACAGACGTGTATCAGTCAGGACTCCAATCTTTATACGCCATTTTAAAAGCAAAAGACAAATTACACAACTGCATGCGCAATCGGTAATGAGACGAATAAGGAAAGCCACCTGGGACGTGTTAGTTCACAGACATCCTTGGCTGAGGTATTTAACGCAATGTCTTATCATTCCCGCTTCACTGGAACTCATTATCGAATCGAGATAGCAAAACTATATCCAACACAACAGTATCAAGATGTTTGAGAAAAAAAGAGAGGATGTGACCTCGTCGACTGATGGACCCCTTTTTGTTCAGACACAAAAAAACCTTCTAGGCATTCATTTGGGGTACAGTCAGTCAGAGTTGTAATCGAGTCCCCGTAAAGTCCCGACAAGTCCTTCAGTCTCAAGTCAAGTCACTAGCTATTCAGATGAACTGTTAACAAAAAGCATTCCTTTGTCATGGTTCAACCAGTTACTTGCGACTGGCTTTATGAAAAAAACTTGTGACTGGACTTGTGACTGGACTTGTGACTGGACTTGGGAAAGGACTTGTGACTGGACTTGTGACTGATCTTGGGAAAGGACTTGTGAAAAAAACTTGCAGGGACTCGAACACAACACTGCAGTCAATACACCGTTCTACAAAAGCTCATACTAGGCAAAATGTAGTAACTTAGTAAGACTATTGAGATAGAGTTTACTCAAGTAGATTAGTTAAAGGCTGGTGTAAATATCGCGCACAATTCGATTTAATTAATATCGTCGCAACCGATGCAGCCCGTAAAGAAAATATTAGAGGTTGAACCACAAACATTGGCAATAACGGTAGTCACCTTGAGCGATTTAAAAATGCCCCCCCCCCCCCCCCCAAAAAAAAAAAAAAAAAAAAAAAACACTACCTAAATCGATGGCCTTGGCGTAAAGGTTGCCAGCGCTGATGAATCATGGTGCAAGTTCATTAACCCGTACCCGCTGTATGCATGGCACCGCGAAGGACGTTCTGGAACCAAGACTATAGGATCTACCGTCGAATGAGTATGCATAATACATGTACATAATACATCACCAGGGACATCCCTGCTTATCCGTGTCTGGAACTGTTAAACTCTCGCCGATTGACGCGAGGTATCGCGGGAATTGGCTCCTTAATAACTAGACTAAAGTCCAGGCGTATAATGATATGGACACAGTTAGAAACTCCGAATAGTTATACTTATAGCGGGTGTTTTGTTTTCAAGGAGTTTTTAAAACATGAAAAGAAAAAAGGAACAAAGATACGAACGGGAAATACTTGGAAAAGTTTGAACCCGAATTTTACGATGATATAAACAGAGTCTATACGATAAATATAATGTTAAGACCTACTGTTAAGACATGCAGTAATGTCGGTATTAAAAGAGCGTGTGTGATGTTCAAGGCGCTTTATTGTTATTTAATATATACCCTGCTCGTTGGGCTAATGAAACATTCCAAAGACGATGTACAGATGGATGCTGCCATTCAGGTGCAAAGAAAACCGTCCGCAATAACCACCTCTATTCTCACAGGTAACTCAACGTTTCAACTCAAGCAACAAGAACAATTTGACACCTCCACTACGGAAGATACAAGGGCATCATCATTCACCTAGCCTCGTTCACCAGCCGCCTTGTGGGAGACGACACAGGTCTGAGTCATCGCTCTTCACGGGGGCGACACACACACACTGGAGACTATCTTATCTCGGCAACACACCGACAGTTGCTTGATTAGGAGATGCTGTGCTATGTGTAGCACAAGAAACCCCTATTGGTTTCTTGTGGAAACTTGAATGTCAATGAACACAAACCAAACCGTATATTACACTCTAACCTAGAACCTACAAGTACAATGTATAGCACACCCAATATATATTGGCCCGGGGAAATAGGCCAGGTACCTCTATAGCATCGGGCTGTTTGGCTTCATGCCAATATGCCTAAATGATACTTCAGTTTTATTTTGAAGTTCATCAAGTGAAATATATATATATGACCGGATAAGTAATGGCGTATTACAATTTTTGTATTAATTTTCATACTAACGATTTATGTAATGATTGACCCGGTTCTAGTTCACAAACTAGTTTTAACGTTTTAAATAGAGTATTATATACAACAATAATCATGCTTTTGATGGGTTTATGGGATCCGTGTTGTGCATGCAGAAAGTATTGTGTTTTGTGTTAAGGTTCAACAGGTTGGAAATCTAAGAAATATAAATGCTCTTCTTGTAGTCAGGTTCCCTGACCATACTTCACAGGGAACCAGACTAGCTAGCTTGTACTAGCTGGCTTCTACATGTTTGCAAATGTATATTGCCTTTATAAATGAATACCCTCACATACCGTGGGGACAAGTATTTGTTTGTATCTATCCAGAAAGTTCGTACCCTGATGAACTACCTCGATTCATCATGGCGGAATCACCCGGACCTATCTCCAAATTCCACCCAACTTCCTCCCGCCCTGCCCCAAACGACGCCAGCTAGCCGCCAAAGAGTTTCCTAAAATCTTGCCGATCTTAGCACCGGAGGTGGCTGCATATGCGCATGTACAGGGGGTACCGATCTCTTCTGCAGGTTTGCTCTAAACCGGCTGGGACCGGAAAGAGCCGGTTGGCACCGACTGGACCTGGAAATAGGCATCGGTCGTTGAAGGAGTGCACGGGGGCTTATTCAGTTATAGGTGATTCGGGGTTCGCCTACTAATGAAACCCAGAATGTCTAATGTCAAGGTCAACTTAAAAAAAGTTTTTTCAGCAAGTCTCGGGGTTGATTAAAACTTGCCTTAAAATATACCAAACGGGACGTACGAATGTAGTGTTTTACTTTCACTTTTTTTCAGAGTTCTCCACACTACGGTTTACAACAATAATTTGTCATCGACATTCTATACTCATTTCCAGTCCGGACGCCGAAGTTATTTTCGAAGTACAAAGGGGAAATTAGAGAGAAGGAAACCTGGTTAATATTTAAAAATATATATAAATCTTCACCCGAGGGTCAAACCAGGTCAGAGAGGGGTCAAACGAGGTCACTGGCTTTGGCGTGACGTCACTAGTCACCTGTAATAACACAAAACGTCGTATGGACAAAGACCACGCAGGTAGTCAAAACAATGAAGGACGGGTCAAGTCAGGTATGTATTTCATTTTGCAAAGTCAGAAAGATTGGTTACTTACAGACAAAAAAAACAGCCTACACTTTGTTTTTACTGCAATATACCTTTCCGGAAATTGTCTATCGCCCTAAGCTTCGGGTCTATAGTTACAATAGTTATCTTGGCTATTTCGTTGTCGAATTTGAAAAGAATCGGCACTAAAATGGCTGCAAAAAACGACGGTATTTTGTCTATTTACGGATGAAGAATACCCACAAAGTTTGCACCGGATGATTTTTGGGAGCTCAACTCGAGGTTTTTTCTCTGTTGATGTGGTCTTGTTTATTTTATGTTATTAGATATATATTATTTGGGGGTGGGGGTGATTTAATTGGCTATTAAGTAATGTGTGAAACCGAACTGACAGTTATTGACGAAAAAAACCTTATGCCCGCAAAACAGTCTTAGCTAACGACGCGGATTGAAAGCAATTAGCATCTTTGTATATTCCATTCCATTCCATTCAGGTCGCAAAAAAAAAGATCCTCTATTCTTGAGGATGTTTTTCACTGCTATCGCGGCGAGCATCAAAGGAGACTACAGGTTCTTAATTTTGTTTAACTAAAAAAAACCCCGGACAATAGGGGAGCCTGCCTCGGGGGAACGGAAGGGAGGTGCCTTAAGGGTGAATAGAACTTAGAAGGGGGACACGTCGTCTTCGAGTGGTTAGGAGGGCTCTTTAGAGGGGAGAATGAGCCAGTCAAGTGGACCACCCGAAGAGGTTGGGACAAGAGGATTCCAAGCTCCTTTTCGTAATTGCCATCTTTGAGAAGACTTCAGATTGTCTGACGAGATGCTTCGCCGCGCCGCGCCGTGACGTGACCACGGTCGTGAAAAGAAAAGTAGAAAGTGATTCAGAAATGGAATGTGGGGAACATAGGAGGGAATTTTATTGTATCGTACCTGTGCCTTCAGGATTTAAAATTACGATTAGGATTAGGATTAGCCGGTTTACGAAATGATTTAAAGTATTACTGGGATTTCCAAAGAAGATTTAGGGTTAAGAAGACTATAATAATAATTTATTAGTCATTAAAGTAATTTGTCCAAAAACAGCGGGAAGTGGCGGACACATACATTTGGAGCTCTGCGCGATATGACATGGAGGACCCGACCTCCTCAATTATTGTGTCGGTCATTGTGTTTGCGGAATGTTGTGGTTTGTCAGGAATTCTTGTTAGGTTTTTAGGGGGAGAGGGGGGGGGGGGGGGGGGGAGGGGGGAGGGGGGGGGGGGGGGGGGGGAGAGGGGGGGGGGGGGGTGCGTTAGGTAACAATAGATATGTGAGACTAAGGGAGTAGTCCCTCTGTCTCATATCGTGCTGGGTATACATTTATGAACATATCGACTTTCTGTCATTCCTGGCAAGGGCATTTCGGAACACAATAGATGTAAATGAAGTAGCCGGTGATGACAAGATTAGAATTAACTACATGGTACAAAGCAGATCAATATACTCTGCTTTAACCCCCTCAAAACCCTGACAGGCCCTTTGGGAAACTGAATTATGTCACGTGAATAGTTGCCAGTGGCGATCTATACGAGATGTTTGGTTAAAAAACAGTTCCCCGCCTCGCTGTAGGCATGTGACTGATTGCGAATCCTGGCCCAACTAAAAAAAGGTCCGTCAATATTATAACTGTAACTATAATTAGCTAACTGTTATAATTATAACTAAGCTGTCTTGCCCTATGTTGGCGGTCTCCCAAATTGTCAGTATCTTTGTTCGAGGGCGCTAGTCAGAAGTCATAAACAAAACTTAGCCACAGGCGGACAAAAATACAAAAACAACCCGAATTTATAGATTGCAAAACATGGGTCCGTAGGGAGGACGTATGTAATTCAGGGGCTGTTTTTTTTCCCTCTTTTTCTTTTCTCCGGCTGTAATAAGAATGTCAACCTCCTGAAAGTCGTGACCTGGTTTTTTGCAGGCCTGGTGTGCGTGACGAAACTGACCGCGGGACGGGAATGTCATGGGTGAGGACTGCGTATGCGCGCGCGTGGAATGAAGTGATAACAACTAACAACTTTAACGGCCGACCATCGCTGGGAAATTGATACAAATATTCCACTTTAAAATAACGATAGCACGCCATCTGCTATGGTTTACAGGTTACTATTGTTGATTTACAGTCCAATACGGTATTTCATAATAATTCAGAAGTTTAGATTTTTGTATGTTTGCAAAATGGTGTATTGCGGCATGGCTATAGCATCGGGCTGCGAATTCCCAAATGAGGATGAAATTGGTAACTTCAGCACGGCGGGCATCTGAGTCCGCTTCGTTAGCATTCAAGGTGAAGTTGTTTTTGTGGTTAAAACCCCCAGACGCATTTCTTTTCCCTGTAGCAACTCCGCAGAGAGAGGCTAAAAGGAGACTAGACGTTTGCGGTTCTTCTGCACAGACATGGCCCATAGTATACAGCGATGTGCGTTAGCAAAAATGATATTATTTTTCGTCTTTTTTGTTGTTGGTATTCCACCTTTGATTTCATTCGCTAACGCCCTCACTATTCTATTGTTGACAAGCGGTGAGTTGGATTTGGCAATCCAATATTATTATCGAATATTGATTTGTGTTTTTAAAACAACACCCCTCCCTCCAAGAAAAATTAGAAAAAATAAAAAATTGTAATATAATATAAACAAACTACGACGTATAGAACGTCCATTTATATACCTCAAACACATTTGCGAGAAAAAAACCTTTGACGAAAATTTCAAAGAGTTTTATAAAAGTAATATATAATTTCACATACATCATGTATTAATATTATGCACTGACAAATTCTGTATCACAGGTTTTTTTCAAATCCCTGGCTTCGTCTTCGTCCAAGTTCAATTTTAGGTTCGCAACTGCGAGAAATCCAGCCACATTCTGGTGCCTGTTGTGCTTCAGAAACACTCAATCGATTGATATTAAACCAACAGTTCGAAACATTTATTTGCTTTCATTTCTATTTGCTTCTAAGCGATTCCTATTTGTTGTTGGTAACCTGGATCGGCATAGTAATTCTCTTTCGCTGCAGCATGCAAAGCGCTGTTAGGAGGTTAGACATTCCTTCGCTGTATAAGGGCAAGTAGGATTTCAGTTAATTAAAACAAGTCTTGTCTTTAATGCAAAATGCCTCAAGATCTTTGGACATGATGCATGATCTGCAAGACACGGGGGGGGGGGGGGGGGGGGGGGGGTAAGGAGGGCAAGCCAAGAGAGGGAAAGAGACGGAAAGGAAGATGGTTATTCGTGGAGTGTCTTTAGGGGGCCCGATGGCAGGCGCCGGGTGGGAACCATAGAACATGTACATCGATCGACATGACTGGCCGCCTGACCTAGCCGAGTACTAATCACATACAACTGAAGCTGAGGAACATAGAGGGGAAAAAAGGCTCCCCTGGCCCACGCATGAGAAAGTCTTAATTGAATCCGTAGGGTGAGGGTAAGGGGGCGACGGGAGTTTGAGAAGTAGGGGGGGGGCAGCAGGGGCAAACAAGTCCGGTAGCTATACCTATAGTATAGCACTGTGAATATTCAATGTTTTCCCGAGGGACTGATTTTTTAAGATTAAAACAAAACCGACGATCTGTTTTTAATTATGCGCATTTTGGGGGATCTTCATTTAATTAATCATTAAACTGCACAGTAGAAAATTATAGAAATATTCTGGACATTAGTTGCATAAGAATTTGTACCATCGACCAGGCAGATTGTCAGGAATATCCAACGTTATACACTCAGCAGAAATAACGTTACAAACTGGGTTTTCAAGTTACGCCATAACAATCGGTGATTTTGCAGTCAATATATTAACCGATTTTTTTCAAATCCCACCAGATATTTTTAACATGGATCTGAAGCTTAGAACGATAGACAATCCATTTGCAGATATCGAAAAAATTTACTACCGAATTATTTTAAAATATCTTACTTATTTAAAAGTAAATAATGATTGTAGGCATCCAGCAAAATGAGGGCCTTAGATATCCTGTAATTGTTCCAAAAAATTGAATTGTATAAACCAAAATTCATTCTCGCCGTCCGGCGAGAGCGAAAAAACAGAGATAACATAAGAATAACTGCTCGACGCCGGTGGAAAACAAACGCTGTTTTTCATGCTTTTCTCGGCATCCATGAATGTAAAAATTGGGACAGGTCAGTTAAACGATATTTACTATAAAATACAACCCCCCAAATCCACCCATTCCTGATAATTCAACAAATTACCAATGGTGTATACTACCTTTAAAGAGTGTGTTCATAAACACAACTTGTTGTATTTTGGGGACACCACGGCACAGTCATCGTTACAGCACTTTGATTGAATGGTTTACAAACATCGCCCGAAAGGAAACTTAAAATACATTTGTATGGAATCCTTGCTCTTGTTTAGACTCCATTAACGCACTTCAATCGTGGCCCTCCAAAACACTCAAAGGAATGCCATAGGAAACCGGATCAACTTGGTTATGCCGAGTCCACCGTATTACACTGATGAGCAAAGCCATATGCCCATTTGTTAACTACAGAAGTACCCTTCACTGTACATGCAAAGAATCATTCAACGCACTGCAGATGGAGTGATTTGGCATGTACCAGTCACTAACTTGCAATAAAGAACTACCATAGAGGAACGGTTAATAGTTGCATGGTCACTATCCGAGTTTTGATCATACCTCGGGATGCCAACTACAATTTTATAATTAGAGTCAGGTGAAAGATGCGACTACTTATTGTTGTCTTTGTCTTGCGGCAGTGATAATTTCGCAGTGCGAAAAGAATTAAATCTTAATTGGACATCTGATGTTGCTGTGCTGAGGAGATCAATGAATGCTTAGATTTCGGATTGGAGAACACTGTTGAGGGATAAGCAACCTTCCTTGACAAATACTTGTTTGTCGTGGCTAGTTATAACTGTTAGGTTTTGTACACAGGAACTGGAGTGATGATGTCCATACATAGAATTCTTTCCCAAAGGGCTTGCTGCTACATGAACACTTTCAATACTCGACGAACATCTCTAGTTTTGATGTCACTTTAGTTGTAAATAAATTGATAACTTGACGAATTGATCAAATCTAATGTGATGAACTGACTGAATGCAACCGACGACGAGACCTTCTCGATCGACAAAAAGTAAAAGAAGATCAGCTGTTTCTCACCACAGAGGCATTTTATTAGAAAACTGAGGCTTGGCCGCGCCGGCGGAGTTTCATAGATCGGATGCCAGAACTGCTGGAAACTGTGTCAGTGTCTCGAAACTACTGAATTGACAGTCATTACTCGTTAGGTTCAGCATGCATATTATTTAGTGCAATACAATGCGTGTGGTACCGGTATTACCCTCTCGTCTAGACTAAAGCACTAGTCTAAATAGCAGGTGCACCAATTGGTTAATTGATTGGTATTAATAATACTCGACTCACCTGACATGCTCGATGGTATCATGCTGCCGCTGGGCAGGGTGGGCTGGTCAGTGGCGTTCCTCTGCCGCATCTCCGACTGGATGCACAGGCCGTTGTCCTCGGGGAAGCGATCGCACTCTAACATGGACGGCCAGGGAAAGCAGTTGCGCAGCATGATGGGCTCGCAGTTCCGCCGGACTTTCTGGCAGAGCGAGCGACACGGGTAGATGGGCCGGTCCAGGCACACCGGCGAGAACAGGGAACAGAGGAAGAGCTGGGTGTCGTTGTCGCAGTTGACGATCAGTAAAGGGATCCACCCTTGGGACTGGTCCTTGACCTCGAAGATGGAGTCGTGCTCCAGCAGGTTGGGCATCCTCATCCGGGTGTAGCCGATGTTCTGACATAGCGCCAGGTTGCTGGGGATGTCCACGCAGGTCGGCTTGGTGGGCCGAGCGCCGGAGAGATCCATGGCGAACCCGGTCGTCATGCGGGCCAGAGACGCTGCGATCACCGCTGCCACCATCACCACAGACCCGAACATCGCGATGCCAACAAACTCAAAATCTCAATCCCCAAGTCTCGTATACAAAGGACAAGAACAAATCACCCACAGCTAGCTGCAGTCCAAGCAACGGTCCTTTCTTTTCACAGCAGCGAAATATTTCTCCCAAAACAAACAGCACCGGTTGCACCTCTGTTTGCCTTGTTGCATGCGGGACTCTGCAAGAGTTTAATTTGTGTGGCTGCCTGAAGCATCACACGGGGCCATATATATGCAACAGACATGCACACATACAGTACTTCAGAATGGCCCTTGGTCAACAAAATGATTCACTTTGTCTGGAAGGAGAAGAAAAAAAGTCGATTTTGTTTCGCAGACGGCCAACTTCCCCTCCAACACTCTAAAGAATTCTGCCGGTGAGCACGATTATTGTGCTGTAGCGCCGTGAGATCGACAGTGATGTATAAAATGACGTCGTTCCAGCGATCAGTGCATTCACTGAACGCAGTGGAAAGTCTGCTGTATGGCAGAGTACGTACAGTCACCTAAAAAGCGAAGTTGTTGACGATGTATGTATGACTCAACATACGAGTCTACCAAGGAGTGATGTACAATGTGCTGATTCCCAAAACGCTACCCTGTGTGTACACGCATTGCTTGTAAATACACACTCTCTATTAACTCCAAGGCAACCCCAGAATTGGTCAATTTCGTGCCAGACATACATCGGTTTTTTCCCTTTGCCGTCTGCTGAATGACCAACCGCAGGAGGGCGCAGTACGGAGCTTTGGTGGACAAAAAAGGGGACAAAAAGACACCTTTATGACCGCCGCACCAACCCACTTTACTAATGATGTATTATTTTTACGTCAACCGGACAACGGTCGAGTTTACTACTGAACGAGGTGTGCCATAACATTTGCGCAATCCTGTGAAATCAATTTTGTCCTTAAACTTCTGATAATTACAATCACCGTTTGTACTTATCACGCCAGTCTTAATTACCTAACTTTAATTAGACAAAATTGATAAAAAATTGACTCCTGAAAGGCCCACTTTAATTGTAAGCGCGCGCAAATAATATTCGTACCACCCCTAAACTGAATGGTACGGTCTTAAATCACGAAACCGCTCTGTGGCGTATATATAATGCGCATGTCAATCAATGGTGCGGTTCCCGCCCTTTTTGATTGCAAGCACATTGGAGCTCGACCAGACTTTGGACAGGAATAAATGAAGCGTGAAAGATTGTCGCAGTACAAGGTTGTTCTGGCACATTATTTAAGGCCACCTTTGTCATCCACAAGGTGTGTTATTTGATCGTATATTGGCGCTGTCAACATGTTAACGAAGCATATTGTTACCTTATTCCTCCATGGTAGAAAGAATTCTTTAAAAAAAGTAAATAAACTGGGCTTGTTTATTAAGAAAAGGAAGGAGGGTTTGCCAAAATGTGAATTCTATAAAGGTCAAATTCACGAAAAAGATATGGAACATCATAGCTGAAAACAACTTACCTTCAGGCTTCGAATAGTTTCTTTTGATACTTAGCGGATTCAATTAACGGTCTCTGGATCAGTCTTGTGATTTTTCAATCTGCAAATGCGAATACACAATGTTAACTTTCCGTTATAAAAAAAATTCCGAGTTGAAATTGAGGCTTAAATTTAGAAACTTCGACACAAGTCACGACCCAGCCGATTTTACGAATTCCTTGCACGTGGCTAAGTTCAGACCACTGAACAAGGAAAACAAATATATGACAACTTATAAATATATCTTAGTTATTTTGGCAAATTCTGAGTAAGACATATTTATTGCATTGCAGCATGATGAATTGGGGCATAGCTCAAATAACATCTGTCGTTTCTCTCTCTATCCCCCCCCCCCCCCTCCACCCGAAGAAGAATTTCAAGCAGACACACACAAAAAGAGGAAATATTTCCCATGATGAATTGATTCGAGCATTGGGAATGACAGACAAAAAGCTGCGAGACACCTCGGTTCCTTTAGCAGAGCATGAAACTTAAGCCACGATTGATTGATCCGAGCAGATCGTTCAGGTTTCAACCGAATCCGGCATCCGAGCCCGCGGAAGTCTCGTCTCTTTGAATTGGACAGAGTAAAAAAAAAAAGAACTAGCTGGATAGAAAATCGGTCTCCGGTGCATGCAATGCAAGACTGCAGTGTGTAACAAACACCGGGGCAATGTTGCTGACCTAGATTGGCGAAGACAGCCCGAGAAAGGAGAATACTCCCGGGTGAGAAACCCGAGTCGAGGATTTATATAATAAGAAAACCGTTCCCCACGGATTGTCCAGTCGTGGAGCATGCATGTTATACCGTGCTGGCCCAGTGTTTCCGATCGGGGCTTGGGTTGCTTTTCACGGTATGTCGCAGCTCTCAAAAGTCGTCTGAAGACGTGCGTGACTGGCGTACCGAGGAGGCACTATACAATGGGAGGATTGTGAGGGCTAGAGGGGAGAAATTATGAAATTCTCGTGGAAGTTTCCTCGAATTAGGCTCTAGCTTGTCAGGAATAACGGGTGAAGTCATCAGCAATAGTATTTTTTATGGTTTGGGGCGATATTTTTAGTGATCCCAACGAGCTTCTAAAAATGTAGAGGAAGACTTTGGCAATTCAGAGGAAGCGCAGTAGTTAGCTGAAGTTTCCTGACAAGCTATAATTAATTGGGCGCGAATAACATGTGCTCCGTACGTGTTCTTATAGACCTACAATAAATCTTACTCTTTCTTCAAGAAATTATGACGAAATTAAAATGATTGGACGAGGGCAGGTGCAAACAAAATGGTCGAACTTGCAAACAAAATTCAACAAACAAAATGTGTGGTTAGATTTTAATAGTCTGACCGAATTCTGCCCCATTTTATTCTCTTTATGACAGCTAGAAAGTGAAATATCACACTTGTTTTCGTTTCTTTTTTAAATGACAAGAGACAAACAAAATATTTTGATCAAAAAATCATTTCTAGGCCACTATACTAGGAAGTCCTGATTAAACATGCCACTGGCCCACTTTCTGTTTGAGGTTCCAACCTTATCAAAACACACAACTGGGGTTAATGGGCCTAGTACAAACTAAATCATTAGCATAGTGCTTTTGACCAATGTTTATCACATAACAGGTGTTTGAGTGACAGGTGTCGTGTGTTTACAACAAAAAAAGCGCATGCCAGCAGAGGTGGCTGAGGTCAGGCAGGAACACTTCACCCCACGAGACCAATTAGCAAGATAAAGCTGATGACTTTGACAACAAAAAACTACTAACGAGGGAGGAAGAGTAGGAGGTCGGTCATTAATCAGTAAAACTACGTGGAGGTGTCAATCTCTGATACTCAGCCCGATATTACTAAGGGTACCCCATCAAAAACTCTGGACTATTGTTATACCATCTCCTAAATATTTGAAAGGAATTCCCGAGATTCCAGGAACACAATTACCAACACAAAAGGGGGAGGGGGAGGGGGGCCGGGGAGGGGGAGGGGGGCGGGGGAGGGGGAGGGGGGCGGGGGCGGGGTTGCATTTGCCCATTGTTGCTGCACATGGAATCTTTCAATACATAATTATGAAGCACGATATGTGGCAGAGAAAACCCCCCCTCTTTTGTGTTGACCATTGTGTTCCCGGAATCTCAGGAATTCCTTTTAGGTTTCAAGGGGGGATGGGTTAGGTTACAATAGTGTTGAGTGCGTATAAAGTATAGGGATTAAGAGGGGGGTACCCCTCTGCCACATATCGTGCTGGGTATAAGTGTTTCCTTTTAAAATACTGACGACGTCACACTTGGTTTACACGTGCACTTTCTTATGGGAGCTAGTTCGCGACGACGATTTCGTAGAAAAGCGCGCACAATTGTAAACAAATTGTGACGTCATCAGTACAAAGGCTTATACTAGTAAACAAAGGTAAACGATAAACGGAGCGCCATAGACCCCAGTGATAAATGCCCCAACTTCCGAAATTCATGAAAAATACTTGTAACTCCCCAAGGTATTTGAGACACACATGAATTTAAAAACACCGTTTTTTTCAACATCATTTGTGGTGGGGGGGGGGGGGGGGGGGGAAACGTTGTCAAGCAATTGTGAATAAATGGTGAACAGGTCAGATGTTGGAGCCGAGACCGCTAGGGGTGCATACCGGGCTCCGTGACGGGGGCTCCGGGGACACACAAGGGGTTAGCAGGGTCGCGACTATTAGTTCAAGTGATGGTTTATTTATTGGTCTACGGTTTGTCTGTGCGCGTGTTCGTGTGTTTGGCTGGGGCGATTTGTCATCCCATTTCTTTTATCGTGTAGATTTTTTTCCTAGTGGTGTCGAGCAAGTCAACTCTGTATTTCACATTTGAGAAGAGCTTTCCCCGCGAAAGTAGGGTGTGGGAAGGGGGTGGGGAAAGGGGAGGGGCGTAGTGTCCCTTTTGCACCAATTTTACTCACCATTTTTCCATGGCCATTTCCATTCCATTTCACTTGTGACGTAGGCTGATTGTTGGCCGTTAAGGTTATTCCTTAATTGGGAGATTAACATCCGCTGGGTGAACAAGACTTCTATAGCGGTTTGCAATTGTTTTCAGGAGCTGGGTTGTGCGCAAATGTATATCCGTGGAAAGAACAATGGCAACTCAGCTACATTAAAGAACTGTACATAACGGCTGTCCTCAACTAACTCGCCATTACTAGTAGTTGGTAGAGAGGAGAGCTATGGATCGAAAGGTTCGTGGTTCGAATCCCGCTAACGTTTAACTTTGTCTTTGCCAAATGTTCTTGTAGATTATTCTAACTATAGTGCAAGGCTGAGGTAAACCGGGTTAGGTTACCTACGTGCCTTGACAAACGCAAGAAGAATCGCTACTTTGGAGAAAATTTTGTTTACTCAAGTTTCGACTTCTAGTTCTAACGATCAGCCTTTTTTAATCGATAGGCCATACCTGACCGCTTGAGGGCGCCACAAACGACGGGGTAATTTGTTCGCGTACAAATTGGAACATGATAATTTTGCAATCCTAGCTTCGTCTTGGGTTTTGAAAACGGTTCTCATTAATAAATAATTGTACACCAGTAATAGAAGAATTTGATAAAAAATTACCACGTACATGCAGGTTCGTTAGTGACTACGCCATAAACGCTCACTTCACATGGAGTGGAACGCAAGAATCGAAACGCGTTTTGCCAATGAGCGCTAGTAATCAGTGGTGCGTGCGCAAATATTACGTACACATACAAACCGGATACAGGACGTGGCCCAGCCGACTTTTTGCGAACCAATCACCGTTGAGCAATTTATTTCTCTGTTTGATATTCATCAGCCATGCATAGATTAACTAAATACTTGTATAATTAGCAACATTTGATTGAACTAAAAACGGAAAGAACCACTGTTATCAATAACGGTTAATTCATATATTATAAATACAGCTTATACTCGTGTTAGCATTGCATGATCTATATTATTACATAACCAATTTTAAAGGTATAGAATTATGTCCAATAGTGCATTATATTTATATCACTAGTAATAGTCATTGTAATATTTCTAAAATATGGTCGTTACTCTTTGGATTTTGGTTTCGGGTCCCAAGGACAGCTTTGAATTAAAATATGGGCGTCTAAAAACGTAGAAATATTACTGACACATAGTGACATAGCGTAGCGTAGCATTATATGACTTGTTACCAGCGAAAAATGTACATGAATGTAATCCTTTTGGTTGGTAGGCTGCTCAATGTTAATTACAAATTACAGTTGCTTATTAATATTTACTTACAGGTTTTTTTTGCTCTCTAAAAAAACCTAGAAGACAGTCTTATATGTGGCCGAAATACTAATCGGTTCGACATTTCTAAACCGGACATGAGTCATAAAAACTTCTTAAAAAACAACTTGTGCATTGAATTAACTGAGCTAAAATGACTTACAAATTTGTGATTATAATCTGGGCATGATTCTAACGTGGGCAACAGTTGAAATACTTTCAGATAACAACAAGGCACTTACAAAATAACCAATAATTAAAGTTAAGCAATGGACATTCTACAACATACGCGTATCAGCGAATTGGCAATGTTTCTGAAATGGTCGTCAAACTTGTGAACACAAGAAATTTTGGAAATACATTTCCCAATCATGCTTTAGTTTCTCAGAATAATTTCAGTTACAACTTGAAGAGTTTGAAAGTTTGATACAACGGTTACAATGTTAGGGAAACTATACACCCAAAAATTGTGACGATTATACATGACGAAAAGATAGGTTTCCTCCTATCAAAATGTATGATATTTGTATGTAGTAAACTGCCCTTTTTTTAGTACGAGAATTAAACAATGAATGCGAATTATGTTACTTCACCCCTGACGAGATACTAAGCAAAGGTTCATTGCATATAATCGGAGCTTGGTGTTCATTAAAATGCTTCATGAGCAGAGATAACTTTTCTAGGAGTGGGGACACGTAAACAAGTACAGATCAGCTCTTTTTTTTACAAGCGACAGAACCACTATTTTCGAACGAGTCGTCAAAAAACAAAATTTCCTCCTCTTAAAATACATTGCGTTTACATTTTCAAAACAGTAATGTTTATACAGGTCACAATTTTTGTTTAAAGATGGGTTAAAATCTGTCTATGTTTGGCCCGCCAACCAGAAGTAGCGAGTCCACAGATCATGCCACACATTCGTAGGATGATACAATTACATTAAATTACATAACGGAAAGACCTCTTTAAAAAACGTGTCTTTATGATAAACACGACTTTAGTACTTGAGTGCATTTCACTATAATAAAGTCGCAACAGATTCAGAAAGACCACCACTGAATGTGTACTAACAACTTCCAGCAGAAAGCGGTTCCTTCATTAAACCCCGCCCAATGGTATTTTTGACCAATCACAGCCATGACTATAATGCCATGGGTGTACTGTGAGCATGAAGCCACTGACCTCTATACATGGACAGATCATCCATTGTTTCATTTTGAAGTCGGCATGCAGAGAAGTGCAACATGGCGTCACTGCTGTGAGCCAATGAAATGTCCAGGTGTAGAGTTCAGTTGGTTGGTAAATCCACTGACCTCTACAACTGGACATTTCATTGGCTCACAGCAGTGACGCCATGTTGCACTTCCAGTTCGCGCCGACTTCAAGTGTTAGCACAGCAGAATATGGACAATGATCTGTCCAGGTGTTGAGGTCAGTGCATGAAGCCCACGGATGATTTGAGAGCACGTGTTGGTTGCCTGCGTGCGCGTGCGCACGTACTAGTAGTGGGCGGGGCAGATCGCGGTTGTAAGGCCGTTTAAAACCGCTGGCTTCGGCTTTGGCTCCGTCTCCGGTCCAGACGAAGCTGGGGTTTGGAAAATGGCCTTAGTTTCCGTATATAGTACGTGGAATTTATATCATTAAAATCGTATTGCAAATTGTTGTGGGTTTGCCATTATAATACCGTGTACATAATATTTTTATTCTTTTTACAATGGCTTAGGCTAACAACATATTGCCATTAGCCAAAGCCTCCAATATCCAACATTCAGGAGCGGCCTATAATAATAATTGTAAACACAATCAGTTTAGACAACATACTACAAATATACTACGTACACAATTTTAACCACCGACAACGAACCAGTTTACCATCACAATGTAAACGTGTAAGACGAGTACCACAATAAAATCAATTTTTTTTCCTCCATCTTCTTGAAGATAGAGAAAGTATTTTGCATAGATGTTCAAAATATGCCAGCTAGTGTCCACAAAGCCCGTTCTTACTTCAAATAAATGCAATTTTTTTGTATTGCCGCTGCTTGAATCATATGACACCGAATTGGCCTCAGACTCGCGCAAACTACGCCACGCAAACGTAAACTTTAAAGTACCGATTTAGAATGCTTGACATTTTCATTTGAAACAAACACCCCAAAACCATAAGAGTTTCTCCCAATCGTCTGGATTCACGTATCTGGAATATTTATATAAACCTGGTAGCGGTCGCCATCCCAACAAAATAAAAATAATATATGAAAAATATATATGGAAACAAAGGTCAAACGCTGCCCACATTGCACCACGATTAGTTACAACATTATCACTGATACCACAAAACCCAAATGAATATTAAAAATAATTGCATTAAAATACGTACATAATTAAAGGAAATTGCGAACTACAGACAGATTAATGTTTTATAAGCAAATTTATCCTACAAATTTTACGACTTCCATTATTGCTCTGTACAATGTTTTGCAATTTTTGTAAAAAAATCAAATTGTACATTTTTTTTAATAGGCTCATGGCTAGATACTGACATTTAAGGCATTTTATATAAAAAAAAAAGTGACACAGATCAAAAACTCTATAGCAGTAACTATGGCAACGGTGGTACTAAAAAAACCAAACAATCGGCTTCTGAGGCTAAATTTATAAATAAATTTGGCTCATTGACTACACAGCTTTAGACCTATTTCATCTGCTTTTCAATCATCCGTAATCTCCCACCTTTGAACCTTGACCTTTCCCCGCTACAAAGGTCAAGTCCTAGTCCTCACCGCAATACGCGGTGTGTCAACCACAATGTCTCTGGGAACGAGGTTGAACATTTCTCAACCAGTCACCACATCCGAGCAAGTTTTCCTCCACAGTGCCATCCCCTCGTATCTTGGCATATCGGTTATTTCCAACAGTTGCCGTGGTTGCGAATACACAATCCATGAGCTGGGAAAGGCAATCCCTTTCACTTGTTGCACGGCGTGAGGCATGCAGTTGCTAGGCTGTTGCTAGGCAAATTTATCCCATGGCAAAGTAGGGCGCCCTCTGTTGACAATAGCTGACATTTTCTCCTTTCAGCAACATATTTTCCGGATCAACACCAATTTGTTTAAACATATTAAAATTAAAATCAGTCGCATGCTGCAAGTTCATTTACTTTCTCAGTTTCTCCTGTGATTTTTTCTTCAAATGTCAAAAATATTTAAAAAAATCAAAGGTGTTCTGGTGTTTCTCTGGGCAAATCGTAACTTGGGGCTTCGTTCGTCAAATCAGCAATTTTTTTTATTCAAGGTTGTCAACATTGCAGTCCATCTCCACATTACACCACAAGGCGCACGACATGCGCACGGCATAAATCCGATCCAAGATGGTTGATGCCTTTCTATGGCAACACATAGGTATCAAGGACGCTGCATCATTATCCTTGGCAATAGCAACAGTTTCCACGGTGCAACAAAATTAAAAAATAGCAGCTAAAGCAACGCTACTGGAAGCACAGACTTAAAAAAAAATCATTAAATTGTTTGCCTCTGCACCACTGTCATGCGACTATCATGTTGAATCCAATGGTCGACTCCAACACTGACGTCACCGTCAAACGTAACTGTCATGCGAGAAAGTCGTCTTGCAGGGATGTCGGCGTTTTTAGAAGTCAATCAGTAGGCCGGTGTTAGCGCTGTCTACGGGCGTGCCTTCATCCTCTTCTGTCTCCTGCAGAGCCGCGGCTCGGGCGGCCTTTATCTCCCATGATGCCATGTCCTGCCCCGGTGAAGTCTGGGAAAAATTGGGGAAAAAAGGACGTTTGGGTTTGGGGTTTTTTTTGGGGGGGGGTTTGCAAACTCAGCAGAGCTATGAAATTTTAAACCTGGGCCCAATTTCTTGGCTCTGCTTATCGTTGGCAAAAAATCCATGCTTACTGTAGCAGAAAATTCCGTGCTTACGGCGAGCGTATTTCACGGCTTAAAAAAAATTTGGCTTCTGCACATGCGTACATCCCGTAACTAAGGATTCTGTACTTACAAGGTTAGCGCAAAATTGTTTTGCCCACGCAGTTGGCGCAAAATGTTGATCGCAAGTGCGGAATTCTGTGGTGAGCAGAGCTATGAAACTGGGCCCCAATGCGACTCAATTCAACAAGGTCTTACATAAATTTACACACGATGCATTAATTGATTTTGGTACGGTTAGGGTTAAAGCATGCAAGACAGAACTTGATTAAATACCTGCTCTGGAAATTCTGTGGTGGGCTCCTCTCCATACATCTCGGGGGAGGCAACCTCCAACTCAAGACCATTCTCTTCCGTGTGTCCATTGAGAACCTGCTGGATCTCATCTTCCAGTGACCCATTGACTGCCTCATTCTCCTTCTCAACATCCTGCTTCTCTGGCTCAGCATCAATTTGAAGAAGTTGCTCCTCCTCGACAACCTCCTCTTGCTCTAGCTCAAGTTCCACCAACTGTTCCCCTTTGGCTTCAGCATCTTGCTCAGCATCAGCTTCTTGATCAGCTTCTTGATCAGCTTCTTGATCAGCTTCTTGATCAGCTTCCACCTCTTGCTTTACTTCTTGTTCCTCCTCGACATGTACCAATTGTTCCTCCTCTTCTACTTCTTCCATCTTCTCGTTGGCCGTTACTTCTATCTCTTCCTGATCACCATCGTAGTAGGAGGAAAGCCTCTTGGGTGAAAGTTCCTCTTTCTGCATCCGGTTCTCAGCATGGGTGACCTCTCCCGCTTCCCACTGGGCCCGGAGCGAGCTAGCCCCAGCCGAAGTATCCTCTGGAATCTCTGATGATTCGCGGGCAAGATCCTCTCTCACCTCTGGTTTGCTCTCGGAAATCTGACCTTGTCCCCGCAGCTCTGCCTTGATGTCCACGACGTCCTTAGTCTTCATTGGGGCAGTCTCCACTTCCCCCTTTTCCCAGCGATCTTTCAAGGAGCGGGACCCGCCGGTCTGAATGTTCATCGGCTCATCTCGAACGGTTGTCTCCCGGGCGAGGTCCAAACGGACTTCTGGCGTGTTCTCAACCACGCCTTCTGTGGAGGGAGCCAGCTGATCCAGTGATTTGGGAGACCGCTCTAGGGGTGCTCTGGCTTTCTCTTCAACATTGTGCACCTCTCCCTTCTCAAACAAGCTTCGCAGATTGCGAGCAGCGCCCCTCTTGATGCCCGGACTATCCTCCCCTTTGCCTTCTCTGAAAACATCTCCTCTCTGGACAGGTGTATTCTCAGAGACTCCCCCTTGATCGACAGAATCCTGGTCTGCTCCGTATTCTTCCAGAGATTTGGGCGAGATTTCGATCTTCTCCTTAGGTTTGTCTTCAATATTGGAGACCTTTCCTTGCTCGAAGCGATCCTTCAAAGATCGTGCTCCACCGATCTTGAAAAATCCATCATCTACCTTCTCGGAGGAACGAACCACATCATCCCGAAACACAGGAGTGCTTTCAGAGACCCCGCTTTCATTTTGATCTGGGTCATAATCCTCGAGGGTACGGACCTTGATCATAGGCTTGACAGGTGTGGTTTCAATATTGCTGACGGCTCCCCTTTCAAAACGGTCCTTGAGTGATCGGATACCACCCGAGGTTGTCTTCACCTCATCAGCCATGACGTCCGAGCGGATGACTTCCTCGCTCCTGACTGGGGTACTCTCAGCGACTTGCCCGACGCTAGCCTGGACCTCGACTTCCTTTGCCGCTCGGATCTCCTGTTGATAGTCAAACGGCTTGCCAGAGTTGGACTGGCTGCTGTCACCTTTCTCGAATTGGTCTCGTAGGGATCGCATGCCAGCGACGGCCACACGGTCATCGACAACGTCGACTGAACGGATGACATCGGGTCTCAGTACTGGTTCATTTTCAGACACCTGTTTGTCTTCTGTGGGGTAATAAAAACATCAGTAATGGTTATAACATCAATTTTATGAATTGGTTTTCGATCCACAAAGGCATTGCTATGTCATTAATTATCTTCTGTTTACTTTAGACTTTGCTCGTGATTGGACCTGTGATATTACCTTGTCAGGCTTTTAAGCAAACCCAAACAAAAAAGGACTTTAAGATAAAATGGGTGTCATCTGTAGAAAAAATGAAGAGGAATACTGAAGAGGAATACTCAAGAGGATCACGATCAAAACTTTGGGTTGAAAGAATTAAAACTTAGTATTTTTGTTAGGTTTACTTAAACTACATGAATACAAAGGAATGTCCACACTGGACATGTAAAGCTAAGCGGCGTGTGCCCCGAATCGTTTTATTTGTGTTTTTTAACACAGAACCCTAATCGTCACAACAGAAATGCCCTGATATGCCCTCTATGCCTGCGATGCTGCCTTCCCTGGCTGCGGTGGGCTACTCACCGGGTGTGGACTGGTCAAGGTCCTCCCTCGTCCTGGAGACGGCGTCCGGGTCAAAGCTCTTCTTGACTTCCACGTTGCTGACCGCTCCTTTCTCAAACTGGTCCTTGAGAGACTTGGTTCCGTCAAACTGCAACGCCTCCTCCTCACTGCAAGAAAACAAAAAAGGATCGAGAGACATCAGATTAGATCCATGTTATGTCGTTTGCCTTTCTATTTTATGCATAATGAAAGCCTTTTTGACACGATACAGCCTCATCAATCTGGGTTAAACTCAACCATGGGTGAACCCGTTGCCGCCCCGAGTTGAGTTTTAGATTTTTCAACCCGGTGTTAATTCCCGTGTTGTTGCACTCTTGCTTCATGCAAACTGGAGCCAATTTCATGGAGCTTGCTAAGCACAATAAATTTCTGAGCACAAAATAGTCTTGCTCAGTACAATCAGGTTACTAGGCCAAACTCCACGTGCTTTTCATACTACGCAAAATCCAGCTGAATATCGGCCAAAAACAATAACCCTGTTTTTGCCAAGGAAGAATTGTTATGCTAAGCAAATGTTTGTGATTAGCAGCTCCATGAAATTGGCCCCTTATCAGTTTCTACTATTTTGAATCCAGAGCGAGAGTTTCAACCCTGGCTGTAGTCAATAGGCCAAGCTTGAATCACTACTAATTTGCATATTCAGTCTCCGTCCCTCACAATTATTGGTTAAAAAACAATTCAGTCACCGAAGGAAGCTCTCAAAGAATAATTGTAACCCACCTGGTCTGCTGAACGTCGGCCTCATCCAAACCATTCTCTGCAAAGGAAAACAAAATTTCAGTTATAAATTTTACCCAGATCCCGTAAATCCCCTCAAACAATAAATCTAGTGGCAAAATGCATGTGCTTGCATCTCTACGAGGTAGAAGATGATGAAATTATAGAGTTGAAACAGACAGACAGACAAACAGAGAGACAGTGACTGACAGACAGACAGAGAGACAGTGACAAACATCAAAATGCTATTACTAAAGAAACAACAATGACAGACAGACAAGACTGTTCCTTGCTCTTTGGTAAAACACTATACAGACATTGGGTTTATGCACACAATTGAATCCTGTCACAAGTCAAAGGTGTTTTTTTATTAATGAAATTAAGGATTCTTAAAAAGAGATCTGCACGCTGTAGCTCAACAATCTGAAGAAACCTGCAGCGAAAAGAAGAAGAGGAGAATGTGAAGTATACAGTTTTAGAGAAGGGAGGAAAAATCCACTGGATCAGGCAGGGACTAATAAAACCACAATACACATTGAGAACCAGGGCAGGAATCGAACCCGGGACATGGAGGCGGAAGGCAAGGACAATATACCACTGCGCCAAACCAACTCCCGTTACAATGCCTCTTGACTGAGTCAACTCTATATTTCGACTAGGATGTTATCTTATGCACAATCGTGCATTACGCTTGAATGCAGCAATCTATTGGAACTGGGGTAGAGGTTTAAATTAGGTTGACCCGTGATCACAATTCGACCAGACAGATTGACCTCTATGTCGTAGGTCAAGCTTAAGCTGACAATATAGGTGCCAGCCGGTATTACACTGTCGTTTCTGTCCACAATCTGTGATTTGAAGTCTCTGTTCAGACTCGTCATAAACGGGTTTTTTATTCGTGGGAACTTTAAAAGGTTAAATGGGTGGGCAGGGCGAGGCAAGGGTTGGATGGGTGGGCAGGACGAGGGTTGAATGGGTAGACAGGGGTGGAGGGTTGAGGGGACTCCAGGTTGGGGTAGGGGTAATGGTGAGAGGGGTAAACCCAGACATAAACAAATAACAAGATGAATTGTATCAAAAGACGATAGTGAATGTAAAATCAACGACAGGATACAATTAATGGTTGGCAACCGATATCAATATCAAACACCTAGATCCTAACAACATTAAATGCAATAAAAAATGAGATGACAAAAACACACGTTATATCCAAGACAACATGGTACCTTTATTCCTTTAATCAACAAAGTGACAAAAAAAGCAAAAGTTAAATGTGACAACAAAATGGACATTAATTTTTGTGCAAGCGAGTGTGGCATGGCTTAAAGCATGTTGAAAAAAACCTAATACACATCCTACTATAGATAAATATAACTTAATACATACTAAAAGGTAAATACATCTAATTGCGCGTACTTAAACGTGAAACTAATTAACGAGTGAAGCATTAACGAGTGAAGCTTAAACGCCCCGTTTACTTTCATGCAGCTTTTAATGGACTGTCCCGTTAAGCTCCGCGCGTTGCGCATTAACATGGGCATTAAAGGTAGTATACACCATTGGTAATTGCTTTAATTATCATGAATGGGTAGATTTGGGGGGTTGTATTTCATAGTGAATATCGTTTAACTGACTTTTCCAAAGTTTTACAATCATGGATGCCGAAAAAAGCACGAAAAACAGCGTTTGTTTTCAACCGGCGTCGAGCAGTTATTCTTATGTTATCTTTGTTTTTTTGCTCTCGCCATCCGGCGATCGCGAATTTTTCATTATAAAATTCAATTTTTTTGAATAATTACAGGATATCTAGCGCAATCCTTTTGCTGAATGCCTAGAATCATTATTTACTTTCAATTGAGTAAGGTATTTCTTAATAATTAGGTAGTAAATATTTTCGATATCTGCAAATGGTGTATACTACCTTTGACACATGTGCATCCCCAGTAGTGCACTGCACGGGTCCGGCTGTGCCCGTCATTCACTCGTCAACATTTTATCAGTTTCATGTTCTACAAAACATGCTTAAAATGGATCAGTCCAAATTAAAAACAAAAACCAAAAAGACAACAAATCCCGAAAGGACTCTGATATATAAAGTGAAGCGTGTCGCTCCAAATCAAATCTCCGGTCACGCAAAGTGATTTTAATCAAATCTGCGCACTTGTTTTTGTTCTGTATTTTATCTGCATGACGAAGAATCTATGCTCCACTGATGCATGATAATAATTAGCTCAATGCATAGACTTGGCTCAAGTCTGAGTCCGCACCAGTGCACAAGTAAAACCATACTTGCAATTCGGAGCTTCACAAATTCAGACTTGAGCAAAATCCACTAAATAAGTTTTAACACTGCAATAAGATTTACATACAAAGTATATGATGCATACAAAATAGAGTAATCTATTACTATTGGCCTAGCTACAAATAAAGGCAGGTTTTAACACCTGCCATTTGATAGAATGAAAGGCAAAAGTCACATCTCTACAAAAAGACCCACCCCCCTCTATGTACATACATGTACATGTATGCATTGTATTTGATCCAAATAATGAAATGTATTTCTTTAATATATAAGAATCTGTGTAAAATTGTGCATTATAGACAACCTTTGTGGAAGGGAATTGGGATTAATTTTTAATATTTGGGTTTCATGGTCATCACATGTTTTTATCAAATCTACCGTTTATTTGCTAAAACCCTTCTTTCTTTAATTAATAATAAAATATTACATCGACAGCCAGTAATAATGGGTGCGTTCATTAAGCTCATCCTAGTCGACTAGGGTTACCCCCGGGTCGTTCGTTTAAATTTGGCGTCATACTCGGGGCTCACCCTGGTCAGCCACCACAGACCCTGCTCGGGGAGCAGAGTCACTGGTGGAAGACGTCACACGCATGCGTTGTTTGTTTCAAGTAACGAGCAAATATGGCGGCCGGGTTGCAGATAACTTCAGGGCTCAGAAATCAACTTTATTGCGACTTTAGAAGCTGTTGTTCAACTCGGACCTTGTTACTTGTTTGCGATTAACAAAAATGGGTAAAATTTGAAGGTAAACCTCGGACCACAAAGGGCTTTTTGTTAATGGCTACGGCCATGGCTACAAATATAATGTGATCGCGATGACCCGCGTTTGAGCGTTTGTTTAGCACTGCTCTCTTACCTAACCGGGGCCGGCCCAAAGAATTTACCCGTGTTGACTCGGGTGAGCTAAACAAATGCACTTTATAATATTATAGTGATTATTTCTAGCACCAGGACCTTTCATTCAGAGCAATCCAACTTCTTTGCTAACCAGACCCTAACTTCAGCAGTTTTCTAAGCATGTTGCTATAAGCATAAAACAGCAGCCGACTTCATAAAAAGTTACGCAATGTCTTAATGCATTTTTCTTATGCAAGTTGCACAACAATTCACACGGTGCACAAGTCCGCAACTTACACAACATACCTATATTAGCCTTTACCAACCAGTACTTCATTTGAGGCAGCGAAATCGACGGCATAGCAATTGAAAATACGCATTTTTGTAAATGTACGTATGCACCATTTTGTGAAATCAGCTGCTGTTACTTCAATAATTGATTTGTCTTTGCAAAACAAATTTCAGTAAAGCAGTAAAATAATGCCGACTTCATTTTTGCATAAAGCCCGAAAAACAAGGTACCAGTTACAACCAGTATCTAATGCAATCATGGTTGGTAACCTATTTTCATTAGGCAACTTTGTTTTTTCTTAGCAAGTTTCTGTTCTAAGCGAATTTCATGAAATTGGTCCTAAATGTTACAATCGTTAAGTGTCGATATATTTTTTAGTAAGCAGCTTTTAATGTTAAGTAACATTAAAAACATGATTAATCCAATAAGTACGTTAATAAATGCAGGAAGGAAAAAAAGTTAAGGGAGTCCGCACACTAAACACTATAAGTATGTTAACAGTTAACTTGTACTTGAAGATATTTAAACCTCAATTGAGCGCAATTTTATAACCATAGAGCAAGCTCTATGTTATAACTCAACAAACTTATAAGTTACAACAAAAATAGGAATTTGCAACAAAACCTGACCAGTTTAACAAAATGTTACATGGAAAATTCAGCAACTAAGTTAGTTTCTTTAAAGTTTCTTTGTTACAGAATGTAAACGTACCTTTTGTAAACACTTGTAACAATGTGGCCCTGTTTTATTTATACAAGAATGTTGTGTTCACTTACAGACATTCCATAAAATTAAACAGCTTTTAAAGAAAGGTTAGCGGTTATTTTCTTATCTAAATCCATTAGGACAGGAAAAAAACCAAGTTTTTAGGAGATTTGTCTTTACATTATCCTTTATTACATTATCCTTTATTACATTATCCTTAGACTATCCTTATCATGTTCAATATTGTTTGTGTGAATGTTAAAACGGAATGTTTACTTAAAACTTACTTTTTAGTGATATAAAAAAATGAACTACATGTACTGTAAATGTACTACATGTGTACTGTATGCACATGAACAACACACTGCATTAATCAAGTTAATTAGCAACAAAACTAGGAGATTTTCGTACAGAAAAAATGTAATTGATTTGTGTATCTTATCTGGTCGGACTATTTCATTGACTAAACTAGTTACTTTTTACTCAGAAAACGCACGCAACCTGCATCTTCACGCGTTATACTAAACATTCATGAAATCATTCCTGCTATTTTTCTCCTACAAACTAACTAGCTACAATTTTGGAAAACACGGCGGCAAAGTAAACAAAATTATGCAAAATAAAAGTTAATTATGCAACTAAATGTTAATCAGCTGATGCAAAGCAAAGCATGATGGGAAGGTATGCAAATTAGTAATGATATCATGCACAGTGTGAAGGAGAAGTTAGGAAGGATGCAAGAATCTATTTTATAGGTCATTTTTTTACTTTAAAGAATCTAATATTAAAAATGTATCTAAAGTGTCCGTGTGGCTTGCTACCACAACCAACAAATGGTGCATCCATTTCCTAAATAATGGCTCCAGTTTGACGTTTATTGGTAGACGACGTACATCACACACAAAAATGAAACCAGTGAAGTGTCCTTTAAACTTTCTGGGTGCCATGATCATGATGTGCGCTGGTTTACGTTCATGTAGATTACACAAATGGTGCAAAGACTGGTTTTTTTACAGTGCAAAATGCAGGGGAACCAGTGAGGTGTCCTTCAACATTTCTGGGCGCCATCTTGGTTTGACACGTGCTGGTTTACAGGAACATGTAGATCACACCAACAGTGCTGTGAACAATGCACAGGTACCGGGGAAGTGTCCCTCGCGGGTCCATACTTTTTGGACGCCATCTTGGTATAATGTACACTATACAAAAACTGTATACATAAACAGTGCATACAAATTCTTGCCGTTTAGTAAATATGGCTGCTTCTAAGATGTATATTAAAACAGTTTTCAAAGTCTCGACGAAATATTGTTCTCGAAGTTGCCAACCATTACAACTGCATCCTATCTGCATTATTAAGCTAAAATGACATACCGGTATTTTGGAAAGCTTTTAAAGAATCAGATGAAATCTGAATCAGACAAGAGACTGTGACAAACACCAACACAGTTCAGGGTCGGGAGGGATAGGAAGGGAGGGGAGGAGGAGTGTTGGGGCAGAAAAGACAAAATGAACGCATTTGCCTCAAGTTGTTTTTGCGCTGGAATACAAATCCTGAGTAACAACATATTCCAATCTGTTAAATAATCACTTTGGTGGGATCAAAACTTTCTTTGGGCAGGTGAAATGCGCGTAACTCCACAAGTTGGAAATTTTTAGATTTTTCATTTGTTCAACATGTCAATTATTGGGAAAATTATGTAATCAGTTTGTGTATGTGATGTTTGTCACGGTCGAGATTCTACTTTCTGCAACACGTACGTAGGCAGCTTTAATACAAACACCATAGCAACAGAATGGACCACACTCCCCTACCCCAATACAACAAGTCGATCTTTATTCACAAACTATTCCATCAAAATCAGAGTTTTTGTTACAAACAAATTCATACAAACTCTATTTATTCCCCACACACCAAGCTTGTAACTTTATTTGACAGTAATACAATGGTGGGGTCTGTCTATAAACTTGTGTCTATAAACACAGTGTCCTTATTAGGCTATGTCCAAAACCCGTTGAGGTAATTTCAGTACTTCTCTATATCACTACACAGTTTTGCTATGCATGTTTAACCAGTTCGCACCGGAGGACGTACACTGCATACATGTACACGCAAAGTTTTTCACAGATTCAAAACAAATGACACGCCATAAACAAGTCACGAGTGAAGCCGGAAATGTCTGTCAGCAGCGAGCAAGGCCGCAAATCCGTAGGGGTATGCTTTCCGGTAACATCGACCTGAACCCGCCTCGGATCGAGTTTTATTGAAAATAATCCCGCGCCACGGCTCGGTGATGTTAAAATAATCCCGGCGCGAACTAGTATATAGTGCTTTCCGAACTCGGTAAACAACATTTCTTTTTAACAGCAGTACATGTACCTTTGCAAACCAGTTCCTTAACATGATGGCTTTGAGGTTGGCGCATGCGAAAGTGGAAAATTATAATTTTCCAACTGCAAAATGATCAACTTGGTTTATTTTTTCTTGAGTGAAAAATAAAATAAAAAAGCACTTCCATTGTTTCAAGTTTGTAATAACTCATCTTCAGCAAAATGATCTCCGACCCCTCATTATCTATTCAAACTAATTTGCATGTGACGCATACTAATCAAGCACTTGCACATTATATGCCAACTACTGTACTTCAAGGTAGAATTCTCATCACGGATTTAAATTAAGTTCTGTCCCACACTATACACATGGTTCAATTGTAGTTCTTCAAATAAGCGCAAGGGTGTCACACCAAAATCTCATCTCTGCGGTCGACACCACGTTATCACGTTGTAATTAACAGCCAGCCAATCACAGTTGTCCGATTTGCTCATGGTTCCTTTAACCTTCATAGTACCTAGATTAAGTAGTGCCACATTTTCTCACGTCGTGGCAGTTCAGCAATTTAACGCGAGTGTGAATAAATATAAAAGCAACCGCGGTCGGGAATTCCACAGAGCTGAGAAACTGAGCGGATCAAATTGACAAATGCTTACAAACTCCAAGCTTTAATTTGATGAATTTTCGAATTTTACCTTTTTAAGAGGGACAAATAAAGTGATTTTAACAAATAAAAACAAAATAATAGCATCCAAGTCAACTTAACTGAAATAGATTTAACAGACCAAGACAAAAAAAAAAAAAAAGGAGAAAAAAAATAAAACAAAACAAAATGTCTGACACGGAAAAGATTTTAAAAACCAAAAAAAAAGTAGTTTTCGTGTGCAAAAATCAAACATCAATGGCGCATCGGGAACCCTGATGACAGAGAAATATTAGTTACTATGCGTCTTGTATTGGACAAAGAGAATGATAGAAAGAGGGCGGGAAAAACAAAGCAACATAAAAATGGCAAGAACAAATGTGACCTTTGACATTACCCACAAGTCTTAGCCTGAATCCCTGAGTTAGTACTCTGTAGAGGGCGCTATACATACCGGTCGCACGATGGCTGGATGCACTATGGGTTTACAGGACTTTGAAGATCTTGGATCTTAAAAACTGGAGCCAAAACTGCTGTCAAACCCGTGATTTCGCAAAAACCAATCTCAGGCCAAGTCTGAATTACTTGGCTACGGCTTAGCATTTCACACGAGTCTATGGTAGATGAGTGTAGCCGCTTCCCATAGACTCGTGTGTAACCTCCAGCCACAGCTAAACAAATTTCGGGCAACGGCCTCACTCCCAGATTATCATGTACAGCGCCCTTTACATGATGTCTTGCGACATTTAGAATCAATCATGTGACCCAGCCTCTGCGGAATGTTCACAAAATCAGGTGACTTAAGGACTAAAAACAAAACACACTGCGTCTGTGTCCCTATGGGGCACAGAGTGTTTTGCATTCGGCTTGGATCTGCTGAACAGAAGTGAAAACAAAAAATACATAACACCTGTCATCTGTGTATGCCAATCTTTTTTTTCTGAATATTCAGTCGGTCGAATATTTGAGTATTCGGCATATCTGGGACAACCCTAACTAAAACTAGATTCAAATTGTATTTTTTTTTTAAAGTGGTCGTACATGTAGTTTCAAATAATCCGACTTAGGTGGGAAGTTTATATTTTAGTAGTTAAAGTTAATTTTAGACGGATATGGTGCGATTAAATGGTTAAATTAAGTGATTAGTTTGTGAATATTCAAACTAAGACTAAAATCAACCTGCGTGTGGTATGGCTGTTTTACTGATTTAGTAAAAAAACAATTGAGCCCTGGTGGTATTTTGGAATCTTTGCATAAATTAGTAGATTTAGTTAAAGCTTATAGGTTGTTTGCAATGCCGCCATCTTGAAGATGCCTTTGTTCAACAGTGATGCATAACAAAAGATACCTTCAAGATGGCCACTGAATGCAATCTGTCTATATAATCCTTAATTTTTGCTACGGTTAAATTCGATATTTAGAGGTTATGTACAAGTAGTTGAGATAAAAAACGATAGATATGGTTAGGCTTATTTAAGTGAAAAAATCCTACACTTGGATCGTCGGAAAATATTAAAAAAACTCTTTCCTAAAATATTTTCCTTTTTCCTTGTGCCTATACAGAAACCTTTGAAAGGATATCTTTTTACTAAGGACTAGTATAAATATAAATCTACAAAACGAAACAAAAATTACTGCTTTTTTAAGGGGCTGAATGCTGCTTTCATAACGCAAAGAAACCATAAAACAATAAATAAATGCTGGTGGGTTTTGAGACAGAGGTGTAAACTTAACTTTACGCAATGAAAAAACACTTAAAAAGTTAGATTGTCCTAATGCTATAAGAACGAGCAATTTAAGTCAACTTGGTCTATTCATAATATACGCTTCTGCATAGTTGTGGATCTGTGCGTTATTGAAAAAATATTAATATTTGTGGGTTTTTTTTTTTTCGTTTTTTTTTCAATTTAATTTTAAGAAGCTTTTGTTTGGAGAGAGTAAATTGGACTAATAAAATATATGTTATTTAAACTTGTTTTAGTTTACCTTGTTTTATCAATTAATGGTTAAACACTTGTAAATTTGTAAACCTTTAACTCATTGAAAACCTAAAATAATTATAATTAAATCAATAAACAAACGTAATTAATAAATGTCATTTTGTAATTACTTACTTAAAGATGTAAGAATCTTAGTGTTAGTTTTTGAAAATACTGTAATTATATTTAAACAAAACGTAGATATGATGAGGAACACTTTATAAAACTGGTTGAAATTGATCTGCGACTTTCAAACAAGTCAAGCCAGAGCCAATTTTATTCAGCTGTTAAGCACAAAAACCTGCTTAGCACAAAACAGTCTTGCTCAGTTAAAAAAAAACCACACAGATTACCAGCCAAAACTTGTGTGCTTTTCATGCTAAGCAAAACAAACAAAAGCCTAATACCGGTCACAAACAACATCTGTAAAATTTGGTCTATAACCCTGTTTTTAATAAGGAAGATTGTTCATGCTAAGCAATTTTTGTTTTGCTTAGCAGCTCCATGATATTAGCCCCTGGTGTGTCGGTACTATCTGTCGACAAATGGCTCAGAGTTTAGAGGGCGGATCACGCATTTGTTTTTACGGTTTGTTTTTTTGTTCTTTATCTTTCTGCTCTACTTATGGGTACCTGAGTCCGCTCTGCCGGTGAGGCGCGAGGATCGGGAGGTTCCGTCAAAGGCGTCGTCATAGTTACCCTTCAGTTTGAAGAGCTGCTTGAAGTGGGCCTTGCAGTAGAGAAACTCCTTGGATTGGGCAAAGTTACCCAGGCTGAAGCAAGAAGCATAAAAATGTGTGAAAAAAAAACCAACAACAACAAAACCAGAAGTTTCTTAACCAGTTTGAGTCTGATGTTTTTCCTGAATTCCAGAATTCAAATCGGAAGACAGATAAGCACGTACATGTTATGTACCAGTACACTGACAATGTAATGTGTTCATTGCAGAATTATGATTTTGATAGATTTAGGAAGGTTTAGGGTTCAAGGTTTCACAATGAGGGAAGCTTGTTACTCACCTAAGCTGGGAATTGCATTCTGTACAACGGAAGCATCGTTTGTGATAGGAGATACCGTCGGCGGCGATTTTTTCCATGGGGTAAACCGTCTTTGTACAAATCTTGCAACGGTCGTTGGGTGTGGTGATAACAGCCGGTTTCTGCAATGAGACGAAGATTGCGATTGGCTTATTTGAATGGGCAATTCCATTTGGAATATGGGCATTCCCGGTTTGACCCTGGGCATTCCCGGTTGGACCCTGGGCAATTCCCGGTTGGACCATGGGCAATTCCCGATCAGACCATGGGCAATTCCCGGTCAGACCATGGGCAATTCCCGATCGGACCATGGGCAATTCCCGGTCAGACCATGGGCAATTCCCGGTCGGACCATGGGCAATTCCCGGTCGGACCATGGGCAATTCCCGATCGGACCATGGGCAATTCCCGGTCAGACCATGGGCAATCTTGTTATATAATTGTTTCTTGTATCCCATTCAGCTTGGAGAACCCCTCGACAGGAACAATGTTTCTTTTGGGTAATCCTTCGGGAGCTGAATGGCATTTTGTCTTCGTCTTGGTTATTATGTTTGGTACATTGCATCTAAAGCTTTTATTTTATGTTTTCTTTGTAATTTTGGTCTGTGCATTTGTTGATGTTTCCCGAGAAATAAAATAGAGAATAGAGAATTCCCGATCGGACCATGGGCAATTCCCGATCGGACCATGGGCAATTCCCGATCGGACCATGGGCAATTCCCGATCGGACCATGGGCAATTCCCTATCGGACCATGGGCAATTCCCGATCAGACCATGGGCAATTCCCGATCAGACCGTGGGCATTCCTTGTCACACCATGAGCATACTTTGTCAAACTGTAGGCATTCCTTGTCACACCGTGGCCATTTCTTGTCAGACTTAACATTTCTTGATTCCGCTAGGCACAGTAATGGCACCGTATGCCTTTACGGTACATGTACTTTGCTTGGGAGAGAAGGCGACATGCACCAAGTCTATTTTTACTCTCATCGTTCGGTAATTTATCATTTCCTAATTGTATTTAAGCTGAATTCCTCCGAGAATTCAGGGATCAAAAACGATTACTCAATCACGCTACTTTACCGGAACATCATGAAATCTCTACTTACACCTTCGGGCAATTTTGGAGATGGTAAGGCAGGAATTGTTCAGCCTTTTCAGCCAACTCTCCTCAAATATTCACAACTTTACAATTATTCACAACTTTACAATTATTCATCAATAAAATTAAAGTTACCCGATATAATGATTTGAACCCAAAACTTTTGCCAACATTTACATGTGAACCAAGCGTAATAAAAATGGTCTTGCATGGAATTTTATGCAGAAGTAAAAGCATACATGCATACGTACTTATGTACAAGGTCTGTATTTTTTTAACACATGGCAAAACATCTGGACAATGACCAAGCCCTACCCATCCCCCTAGTACTACAAAATAAAATCAATGAAAATCTGTGCGTGTAAACACCAACATTCTTTGCGGCCATGTTTTTATGGCAACGAGTTATCGCACATGTCAGTCAGTTTTGTTCAATACAAGACAAACAAGGGTAAAGTTCGATCGATTTATTATCCATGACAAAAAATATATACAGATCTTTAGACAGTTACAAGTATCAACGTTTGTAATGGTTCACTAGCCCTGTGATCTTGTTGGGCAGAAAACTCACTTTGAATGTTCATAATTCAAAATTGCAAAAGGGACACAATGGGGTACGTACTGCACAGTTTTCTGGGCTGTTCGCACTGGACTTAAAATGACAAAGTTTTACCTAAAAGTGTTAAAAATGTCCAGTGCGAACACAGCTTTTGAGTGAGGTACAGTATTACTCATCAAGCATGTGGTACATGTAGCATTTATAATGTACATGACATATAGCGGTTTGATACATCTGTCACCACACTGACACATATTGGATACATTGTATGACTGTGTATTAAAGGTAGGATACACCAATTTGCAGATATCGAAAATCTTTACTACCAAATTATTAGGAAATATCTTACTTATTTGAAAGTAAATAATGATTGTACATTTGTAGGCATCCAGCAAAATGATTGCGCTACCGGGGTACATGTAGATATCATGTAATTGTGCCAAAAATTGAATTTTAGAAGAAAACAAATCACAATCGCTGGATGGCGATCGCGAAAAAACCCCAATAACAACGAACGCCGTTTTTCTTGCTTTTCTCAGCATCCATGATTGTAAAACTTTGGACAGGTCAGTTAAATGATATTTACTATAAAATACAACCCCCCAAATCCACCAGTTCATGATAATTTAAACAACTACCAATGGTGTATCCTACCGTACCTTTAAAATGACAAAGTTACCACCATCTGTGAGTATTACCTGTGTAAAAATGTGTCCAGTGGGAACACAGCTTTTGAATGAGGAACATGTATTACCCATCAAGCACGTACCGGTACATGTACTGAACATGTAGCGGTTCAATACATCTGTCATCACACACAAATCGGACATGATTGTGTATTAAAAACATGAATCATCAAAACTCGGGAGATTTTTCGCCCTCCTTTTTAGGGCAAACTGTGGCACCGAGCTTTAAAGGTAGGATACACCATTGGTAATTGCTTGAATTATCATGAATGGGTGGATTTGGGGGGTTGTAATTTATAGTAAATATCGTTTAACTGACCTGTCCGCAGTTTTACAATCATGGATGCCGAGAAAAGCAAGAAAAACAGCATTCGATTTCAACCGGCGTCGGGCAGTTGTTCTTATGTTTTTTAATTTTTTTTATGAATTTTATTTTAACAAATTCACAATTTGTCCATCAACGATTTTTTTCGGAACAATTACAGAATATCTTGCACAATCATTTTGCTAGATGCCTACAATCTTTATTTACTTTCAAATGAGTAAGATATTAGTACCTGTAGTAGTAAATATTTCGGAATCTGCAAATGGTGTATCCTACCTTTAACAAAAAGTAGGAATGTTATTGACATACGGTACTGTCATTATAACAAAAACAAAACCTTCATGTGTTTTTGACAAATAGCTGGCTTGCACATGTGTTCTTTCATTTATTGTAACAAGGACGAAGACCCACTTTTTATGTGCATTTTTGTATGATTTACACAAAAGTAAAACAAAAATTAAACATCTCGTATATCACAAAAAGGACACTTTTTTTATGGAGTTTTATTAGTTTTACAACTCACGTGGGAATTGCCAAATATGGCTGCGAGGAAAACATTGGATTTCAGGCCATTTAAAGCTAATTTGAAAAAAATAGTAAATGAAGGTTAGTCACAACAAATATACATTTACGGATGTATAAAGTTAAACCCCTCCCCCCCAAAAAAAAACAAAAAAAAAAAACATGGAAAGTTACTACCGTAATTTCCTGCGGTAAAGCCGCACGGCGGATAAGGCGCAGGTCCCTAAAATCACCCAAAAAAATTTCAAACGTCAACAGATAAAGCGCACTGCCGAATAAGGCGCATGCTTGAACGCACCCAAAAGAACACCAGGCGCCACCCGGTGTAGGTACATCGCCACAAAGGGGTCATTTTGTTGCCTTAGAAGGATCCCACTATTCCAAGCAAGAATTTGCTGAGTACTTGAGTTTATCTGGCACGCAAACAATGTATGAAAACTTCAAACCAGTAGTCACAATATCGCACGAGGTTTGCCGATACATATCATGTATCACTGCAGTATAAACTGCATGCACATGTACATATCACATGCATGCGACGCGATCGCGTGCATGGTATCCCTAATTGCGACACCCCCTAGTCTTTTTTCCAGTCGTTGTGAATGCTCCGCGCTGTGTAGTTCGGATGGTGAATTGCATGAAGCCGGAACGTAGACGAAAAAAACGTTTAGAAAAAGGCCACATAGTACGGGCCAGCTTTTTATCGCTGTTGTACGCGTCATGCAGCGCACGCTGTAGTCTTGTTTGCAAGACGATCTTAATCGCGGTATATGCAGCGCGTGTAGGCCGCCGATGCGGTAATTCGCGCGTGGTCTACGGCGTACGTTAGAGGGCGCCCCGCATCGCGAAAAACGTCTTGCAAACAAGACTACGCACGCTGCCGAGTGCTAAATCACATACATGTACGGTCGTAGGGGGATCAACACATCGCGGCATTGTTAATGGAAACACGGTCACAATGTCCGGAGAGTTGGGCTAATTGGTTGACCGCATTATTGAGTAAGATTGCGGCGTTTAAAGAATTCTTCACACAAAGACCGTCACTTTGAAATCAAGCGACATCATATAAGGCGCACCGAAAGATAAGGCGCGGCGATGTTTTTGTGGTCTAGAAAGTCAGATAAGCCGCGGCTTTACCGCAGGAAATTACGGTAGATATCTAGGGGTTTGCTGCGGTAAATTTTCTGCGTCATTATTTGGGAAAATAACACAAAATTCCACTTTTCTGAAAAACCACAGCACACCAGGTGCCGTGATTAATCACTTACAGTCAAGTAAAGCATTTCATTTCTAATTTGCTACCGGTAGTTTTGTTTGGTTGATGTTTGGCAATTGTTGCATTATTACTTTTAAACTGTATCTTGGCAATAGAGAAGATCGAGTCCCTATTATTTCTGACCCAGTTTTCATTCCAAATCCACTCTGCTTTGCTCCCTCTTGTGCATTATTGGCAAAGATTGCTATCACCTCGGCAAACAATCGCACCTACATGTATCCGTGATGTAACTCCACAAGGGCTACCTTTTCTGGACAGCTTGTTTGGCGACGAAAGTCACAAGGAAGGGGTGTCCAACTTGGGACAGCCTGGGATCAATGTTCTGTATCTTCTGTAGCTGCTAACTTATTGAAGTCCTTACATACTACATGTACATTTTATGTTCACTGTGCTAATGGCTCAAGTACATGTACATAATCGCGTGACATAACAAAAACTTAACCGATGAGTCAGTGATTATATGCAAAAACGCGATCATACCCAGGAAATGTGGGTAGGCATAAACCGAGTTACGGGGACACTTTTTTTTGGAAGAAAATCTGACCGAGTTGTGGGGACATTTTTTTCCTGATATATCTGCAAATGATGTATCTTACCTTTAAAGCTTCAGTTCAACGACACGTATGTACCCGGCCGTGTGCACTAATACATTTCCATTTTACGGTAAAGAGTGATGCTAGATGGTCATTTATGTCACCCAACATTTCTAAAATCAATAGACATCGTACACGTACCAGTACATGTTGCCATAACATGTACATGCAGTAAACACGTGTACATCAATTTGTAAACATTTACAGGTTTACAATATCAGTATTAAATATAGTTGTAATAAATGTACACTGTACCTGTACATGATGTACATGTGTAACACAACTTCAAGTTTACTTCTGGGAATCAGTGGTATTGTTCGAGGTGTGGCTTACTCCTCATAAAATACTCACCCATTTCGGACGATCGTTCTCAACTTTCTCAGGAGTGTTCTGAGTTAGGGGTTCTTCCGCTGGCATCTCAGACAGCATCTCTTCCACTGTCTCTGCTGGGACCTCTCCAGTTGGTACTTCGTTATTCTCCGACATGTTTAATTAAAGTGTGGACACCAGTTTGTTTTTTGTTTTTTATGTACACAAGTTCATAAAAGCCGATTCAAAATCCCACAGGAAAGGGAAGAGCATAAAATATGTCCAACGACCCTAAGAAAGAAATGATCTTCAAGTATAAGTTGCTCTTCCGCAGCTTCAAGCACCCCGGTTGACTGGTCCCGGTTTTAATAAAGTCTTAATAAAGGTGATCAATTGTCCCAAGTATGAGTGGTATTCCAAAGACGAAGCTCGGCGGTGAAATTTGACGCGAAGGATGCAACAAAAACTCCAGTGATGGCACGGAATGTCAAAGATGGCAGCAGTAGAATGTTGGCAAAAGATCAAAAGGTCAAAGTTCAAAGTTCACGGAGTAGGGTCACAGGTATTGCATGTACCATCTACGTCGTTCCTTGCTATCGACACCAAACGGATGATATACCTGCTGGGTACTACAGATCAAGATATGTAGCCTGAAACAAGATGATAATTTTGACTAGTGATCACTGAGTCAAGATTGCTTTGATGTTGACGCGAGGATGATTTAATCAAAACCCGGTTGGCGTACCGGTATTAACACAAATCTTGCCGGCTGTAACCACAGGGAAAACAAAATGACTATTGTACTAGTGTTTTTAGCAGATTTATAAAAAAAATGACAAACAATATTTTTGATTGGAAAAGACAAGTGGCTTTCTCAAAGGGTAATTCTAGCGTAACGAAAGGAAGTGTGATGCCCGTGACATTGCCAATTAACCATCCACATTTTAATTAATAATTCAGAGATATGATCCAAAACTCGTCTGTAATCTCCTTATAAAATGATGCATGTATAATAAGATTTGGGGAAAGTAGATGGATTTCTGAGCTCTCCATCTAACACTGCAATGGCCCATAAGCAAAATAGAAAAATCTTTCGTTGATTATCCTGGTTGGTGGCCCCATTGAAATTAACTTAAGTCCGTTCTCAAAGTTGTTGCTATTGAACTTTATGTACGTGCACATGTTGTACAAACTCCAGAATTGCATTCTACACTAAATTTCTGTGAATGGTCAGTAATATCGAATCATTTTCATAACTTCCTCGTGTGCACTTAATATCCCGAACCATTTTATTAATTTTTTACAAAAGTACACACCGGGTCACGATGCTTTTGTTATTTTGCATGTTGCTAGTGAAAAAGAAACAAACCAAACAAGAAAGTATTTGACGTTTTCGTTCAGGAAAAGAAAAGGCACAAACCGAGTATATTTTTAAGGTTTTAAGCACTTTTTTGTTCACACAAAGAACACGCAGATGAGAAGTATAATTTAAGTTTAGGTTGAGGTTGATAAAGTTTTGGGGGGATAATGAAAAATATCCTTGACTCTAATTGAACCAAAATTTAAGAGGAGGCCCATAACTGCACAATGTATTGTAAAAAAAGCCAACAAATTTAGGTTCGACACATAAAAAAGTGCCGAGTTCTTTCAGTTTCACATATTGATATAAAGCCACCAAAACTTCAACCAGAAATACGAATCAATCTTTCGATCAATTTAATCACATCTTTGAGTCGAGCAGGTCAAGTGAAATAGTGACCCCCCAGAAGACTCACTTGATGCCGATCCCGCAATCAAACACTCTAAACGAATCCAATTTAAACGACTCGTACAATTAATTTTTTGGAAAGATATGTGAAGTTACGGTAGGATAGACACACTGGTACATTATCTTTCCTGTCAAACGAAGGAAACAAAACTGCAGAATGAATAAGTTACCAAAAGCATCCAGAGAAATCAGGTTGTCCGAACGAATCAAGCGAAACTAATCGACGATAATATCCAAACTCAGGAGAATACCGTAGGTGGCAATTGGAAGACAGCCGGTTTAGGAAATGAAGAGTGTTTTAAAAAACACTACCATACCACTAGTTCAGCATTCGCAAACTCTTGTCGGTCGACGCTGGTTTTGTCCACTTCCTGTGAAATTCACATACCATCTGTAATGCCACTGTGTACAGGACCTTTCCCTTGGCCACACAATGCTTCCTACTGTGGGGACTCTATGGTCTGCCCCATACCACATGACATACTGCCACACTACACAACCCAAGGGGGGGGGGGCCTTGAGACCAGTCCATTCTAACCACAGGGGAGACACGGAGGCAACCGAGGGTGAGCTTTTGTTTGTCCAAGCACAGGATATGGATTGAAGTTAAACATACAATGTACCTATTTTCTCCTTTAAAAACCCTAAGGTGTACTGACTAAAAGGCTTTTTCAGAAAAAAACACAATTGCTGTCAGCTTGGAGCTTGGAATAATTTCTGTCCAGAGAGAAAGGGGGAGGGGGGTGGTGCTTGGTCGATGAGGAGAGAATATGTTTTTGTCATGACTAATTGGCATTACTTTAGTGATTTATAAAATACTCATTTGATGTTTCTGTGAATGGGTGAGTAAGCGTTGAAGGAATGTTGACGTCCTCCGTTTGAGAGGCTGGTCCAACATGTGACGACGGTCGACCAAAAATGTATCCACGGTATGGTTCCAATTATAAGATCGTCGCTGTTGAAATGCCATCTGCGGTCACGGGATCCTCCCGCAACTGTCAAAAGGCAGAATCTGCTCACAACACTCATGGTGTGCGTGCAGTGCGTTCAGATCACTTGCCAAACCGTACAATATTTAACCAGTTCGAGTAGGATGCGGTGTATACAAGCAAAGTTTAATTGTTCCAAAACATTAAGTTTTATAAAAAAAACAACTCACAATCACCAGACGCCGATCGGGATTTTTTTTTACAAGAACTGCCCCTAAAAAATAACTGGAATATCTCCCAATTTGCTACACGATCTCCAATTAGATGCATGGTTTCTTTAGCCTGCCCAATTGCCTTATCAGAGAGTTCCTATTCATTTTTCCCAACATTACAGCTGTAGAGTACGTTTTTTGTAAAAATGAACAAATAAACTGTGAAACCTTTAATTACACTGTTTTCCCCATATTGTTTAGGAACAAGTGCAGTGTGTGCACTTCATGCGTTTGTTTATGGTGTAAATGGAGGACACATACCGGTACCTGGCGACACGAAGGTGAATTGGGGTTAGGGTTAGAATCGAGGACGACCTCGATTGAGATTTGTGTACAAAACCAATGAGAGCCGTCTGAAAAAGTTAGAGTACAAACAATGTGTACAATGGAGACAAAACGTCTCCGGAGGGTAAATTTCTATAGATGAATAGGTCTCCACTGGAAATTTCACGAATCAGATTTTTGGATTTTACTTAAATTACTCAAAAACTAGGATTAGGATGTGGATTAGGGTTAGTGTTTGGGTATGGGTATAATATAAGGGTATATTGGGTCGAAATTTCAACCCAGGAAAAAAAATATGGTTAAAATGGGAGCATTTTGAAAAACGTGCTCGACTTTCTAACCATTTTGTACACGAGAACAAAGCCATGTCTCCACAGTGATACAAAAATGCGAATGCATGTACATGTACATGTACATGTACTGGTACATGTACAAATGTTGTACAAGGGATGATGTACATTACGTACATCACTGTAGGCCAATTATAGTGTAATTTAAATATTTATACAGTTTTGTTAGCAGTTTTGTTAGCATTTTTACCTGCAATGTATTCTTTGTATGTATCTGTGTGCAGTACAAATTGATCAAAAACGACCTTTGTATTTTGGGTGTGGTCCGATATGACTGACGCATGGTTAACAATTGGTGTAAACTATTTGGTATGAATGTAAAATGTTTACAATGTAGCTATTCAATTATTATTTTGTCAAATATTACCAGTAATAAAACCACAGGACATACATGTAATATAAAAAAATAAATCATGATACGGGTACATTTCATATTTAGATTATCCAGCAACTGAATATCAATAACAGACATTGACGCTGACCTTCCAGTGACCTAAATGCAATGCATAAACATTAGCGTTAGAAAATAAATAATAAAACACCCCTCCTAAATAATGATACTACCCACTACCAAATAAGGCTTGCACACAATGCCTTCATTCAACTGCTATCCATAATGATCCACCTCATTATCTCAAAGGGGTGTGCAGTGAATCGTTGCAATGAGGGGCATGTGGTTTTATTTTGCCAATGGGCAAGGCAGTGATAATGAACATACCTTACATGGAATTAATGAGCCCAGCCAAACAGGGAGGGGGCGGGGCCATGTAGGGGGGGCAGAGGCGGGAAAGGGGGTCGGTCCAAATATGATTGGGTAAAAGTAGAAAGAAAACAGCAGGATGCTGATATCAATGCCAGGAAATAAACAAAAGGAAACGGCAGAGAACAGGAAAGAGGAAGGGTACTGAATAGGGAAACGATCCGATATTAAAAAACAAAAGTAAGACATGGTAGGCAACGTACTGTAAGGGTCGACAATAGTACATGTACAATTGTACATACCGGTACATTGTATGTTCAATTGTACATTTATACATGTATTTATACGTACAATTGTACATACAATTCCACAGAGCGTGAGTTCGAATCCCGGCCGGGACACGTGTGTCCTTAAGCAAGGCAATTAAACCACTATTGCTTCGTCCTTCGAATGGGACGTAAAGTTGTAGGTCCCGTGTGTTGTATAATTTATAATGTGTGTATATATCTTTCCCATTATAACATTATAAAATTGTATAATGCACGTAAAAGAACCCAGAACACTTATCGCTAAGAGAAGGGGTTTGCCCCGGTGTTCCTGGCTGACACAGCCTCTTTCTACGGGTTTCTTCTGGCTTACGAGCTACAGTGCCTTGAGCGCTTTTGAAGGATCCTTGGTTTCATTACCAGAAAATAATAATAATAATAATAATAATAATTATACATGTACAATTATACAATTGTACACATCCCATATGTACAATAATACAATTGTACATACGGTATTTCATATGTATAAATAGGTGTACAATTGTACATACACAATTGTATGTATACACAATTGTACACATACATGTACATGTATGTACAATTGTACATATGTGACCCGCTCCATCGTAATCAGGAATAAATCGCTGAGGCCGTTTTACGCAATCGGCTATTGAAGTGAACGCATGGGTGAAAATCGTGACCAAGTCGATTTTCTGAACATTGTATTTTTACGAAGTGTAGTTATCACAGATTATTGTCATTAATGTCTTGTATGTAAAAACGATCAATAAAGATGAAAATGAAGAGGATTTGTGTGCGCTGTCCGTATGATTTTGGTAAACTTTGTTTATTTCAAAGCTGTTTTTCTCGGAATGTGGATTCGGCAAATAAATATACACCTGTCATCTTCATCAGACCATAACTCGTTAACCTAAACAGATACACACTTGTGATGGGTATCATTAGAAAGCTTATGAAATTCCCTTTATCACCATGTGCATATCTCAAAAAGTTATTTTGCGACTTATTCCTGATTTCGATGGAGCGGGTCACATATGTACAATTTTACATGCATGTCTCCTATCTACCTGTCTACATAAACATTCCAAAAGTTAACCCTAACTCCCAACCTAAAATTATATTAGGTTGGGTCGCAAGTCCGAAACTGAGGTACCTAAACAGTGCTTAAATGTCCTCAATACACCAAATGCGTAGCAGCCATCTTAGAGGGCAATGCCTTTGCATGTCATTGAACCTGCTGTGCATTCATTGTACACAATATGCCCACCCACATGGCCACTATATGCATAAGATCTATACACAAGGCTTAATTCGGGAACCAACTTCTAAATTCAGGAATATCTTTAAAAAAATCTCACCTCTCTGTTGTGTTTTCGCGAGGCGGGGCTGACGGTGAAGTTGCGGGTGACCTTGATGGGTGAGGCAGTGCCCCCGTCGGGGCCGTCGCTCTCAAACCTTGAGAAGCGCGACGTGTCCAGACGTTTGGTCATGGAGGAGCGCTTGTTGGCCTGGTCCCCGCCCATGGGCTGGTACTTAGACAGATCGAGACGCTTGCTGCCGCCCCGCGACGTGGCTTGGCCGGGGTCATTCTCTGCGACGCAAGCAAAAATCCCTCGTTTTTAATCTCGTTTTGACACAGATGTATACGTTTAATCATATAATTGTTAAAATAAAATTGTAATTCATGAAATCATTACGTTTAATTGATGCAATCATGTGAATGCTTGTACATTTAATACATTTAACACCTTTGTAATTCAAATAATCAATGCAATTTATACAGGGCGATCCAAACGAAACCGGAACGGCCTATATTCAGTACCTATCTTTCTAGAAAAAACAAAATGATACCAAGATCACTCGATTCGGTCTGGTCGTTTTCATTGTAGTGGCCTTTTTCTGGAACCAAGTTGGGGGGGGGGGGTCAGTTGGACAGCTGATCAACAGAACCGTGACAGCAATGAAAAGGCCTGTCCACTTCACCACCGACTTTGTTCCAGAAAAGGTCCGTAAAAATGAAAGCTACTAGATGTAAACGGGTGATCTTTTATCATTTTTTTTCCACAAAAATATTCCCTGTCTATTCAAACTAGTTTTCTGGTGGGAGGGTATTGGATATAGGTCGTTCCGTTTTTTTTCTTTTTAGCACCCTGTACATACAAAACAAAAAAGATGGCAGCTTGTATTCACAGAATGCTTTAAAGTATTGCAAAGAAAAAAAATGTAGATTACAATTTTAAATTTTTGTTTTAATTCCACTTTGCGAAAACACAAGTGTGAAAATACACAAAATTGCTTGCAGCACACACATTCATGAACATGTAATTCTGCACCATTTTCGATGGACGGGAGTTTTACATGGAGTAACACAAAAAATGCGCACTAACAACTTTTAATGCAAATGAAACATTCAAAAATGTGGGAACAAAATGCAGCATGCACATGCAAATATGGACACGGAGCATGCTTTATCATGGTACAGCATAAATATGCGAATATGCGAATATGAAAATATGCAGATCGATTCATGAATATTCAAGTTGAAATTAATGAAGTTTAATAATGATTTTCTTTTTCTTCACAACCACACCCTCTGTACAAGTCATTGAATTTACATGGCGTGTTGGAAAACTTGAACCATTTAAAGGGCACGACTTCTTGATTTTCTTTAAAGGTAGGATACACCATTGCTTGAATTATCAGAAATGGGTGAATTTTTGGGGTTGTACTTTATAGGAAATATATCGTTTAACTGACCTGTCCAAAGTTTTACAATCATGGATGGTGAGAAAATTTTTTACAGCGTCTGTTTCAACCGGCATCAGGCAGTTGTTCCCGGCAATTGTGAACTTTGTTGTATACAATTCAATTTTTTGAACAATTACAGGATATCTAGCGAAATCATTTTGCTGGATGCCTAGATTCATTATTTACTTTCAAATAAGTAAGATATTTTGTAATAGTTCGGCAGTAAACATTTTTTGAGATCTGCAAATGGTGCATCCTACTGTATGTACCTTTAACAGTGTATACATTTCATCCACACTTTGACTATGCAATGTTTTCAATCTATTCTGCTCTGTTTACACATAGTCTGCCATATGACTGCCACATGACCTTAAACAGTGACCTTAAAATTCCATGGAAACACTTTTGCACAATGAGAGAATTGCATTGCCATAGAAACACTGTTTTTTGTCTTCCCCCAAATACATGTAGAAGTTACCTAATGTCAGATTCAAACTTATACAAAGAAGAATTCAACTTGCCCAATATGTAAAAAGAATTGCATTTGGGAGTAACTTTAACATTCACAATCTTTTATTGAGAAATTCCTGGAATGTTTGAGTACAGGAAACAAGAAAAACATTACCCAGAAAATTCAAAAATTTATGCAGAATCAAATACAATTTTTTTATGTTGAATTGAACTTTTGTTTTGTACTGCATTTTTGTTGAATGCCATCCGGCGATTAAATTCTTTTAAAATAAAATTCAATTTTTCGGAACAATTACAGGATATCTACCGTAGCACAATTATTTAACTGGATGCCTGGAATCATTATTTACTTTCAAATAAGTAAGATATTTCCTAATAATTTGGTAGTAAAGTGTGTATCCTACTTTTATAGCTCTAGGAGTAGAGCATTTTTTTTTGAAAAAAATTATAAATACAATTGAAAAATTGTTGGGAAGAAAAATGTTTAGTTTTCTTGCAATTGATGGGGGTAATACATCTTTAATGCGAGGGCTCTATCTCAGGTGGATTGTGGGCACATATCTCGTCTACATACCGCAGCTAACCTCAGAACAACGACCTTACATACACTTGGCAATCTTGGGAAGTACTTCTCAAAATGTCAAATATAAACCAGAAAAAAAAACCAGATCAGGTTACTTTTAGTATTTTTTTATTAAAAATCCTAATAATGAAAATGAGGCACGAGTGAGGTCGGAATTCACAATTACACTTTCAGTTTATAGGTGAGCGCTAAACTGGTAAAGGATCCATTTAAAAGGTAGGATACACCATTGGTAATTGCTTAAATTATCATGAATGGGTAGATTTAGGGAGTTGTATTTTATAGTAAATATCGTTTGACTGAACTGTCCAAAGTTTTACAATCGTGGATGCTGAGAAAAGGCGTTAAATTTGAACCGGCGTCAGGATATCTAGCCAATCCCTATTGCTGGATGCCTTGAATCATTATTTACTTTCAAATAAGGAAGATATTTCTTAATAATTAGGTAGTAAAACATTTCAATGTCTGAAAATGGTGTGTCCTACATTTAATGTTCCAGAAAGTACTTCAGAAATTACAACAGCTTTTATTCAACCCCTTTATTAAAAACCTTACATGTGCAATTGCAATCTATACCCCAAAAAGCAATTAAATCATGAATCAGACGCGAAGAATTTCTTTGAAATTGAACGAGGAAATCCTGTTTTTTATGTGTCATTATTGCTGATAAATGAGGCTTGAGAAATTGTAGGAGCAGAAACCACACTTGGTATGCACCCTGTGGTAAAACCATTACGGGCCCAGTTATTTGGTTACACTCTGCTCTCAAATTTCGGCTAAAATGTCATTCTTTTTGGAATCCAGCCCATGTATACATTAAACTCTAACTGAAGAAACATTATGCCCTGTGTGTGAATAGCCTCATAGATTTTGCCTAGTCCTTTGTACATATTTCACTTCCAAAAACTAAGCTAACTACATAAAAACTGCAGGACTACAACAGGTTGGGGGTTCGAGTCCGGCCTGGGACTATGGTACGTGTGCCCTTGGGCAAGGCACTTTGTCACTCATTGCTTCTCTCCACCCAGGAGTAAATGGGTACCTGTGAGGGCAGAGATGGTTATTGTGGTTGAATTTAGCTGCTTTGCGCCGAAATGGCAGCATTGAGCTGTATACTCCCCAGGGAGCTGAGATGGTATTTGGAATGTTTCATGGGCCTAATGACCGAGGTAATAATGTAAAGCGCTTTGATACACCCACATTGTGGGAGTCTAAAGCGCTATATAAGAACTAACATTATTTTTTTTATTTTAACTCTCACTTGGGGAGACAATCCCATAGAAATTTACACAAACCTAAAATAGTCCTAACTTGTTTACCCTAACCCTTTTCTCTAAGATCTTCAAGATTTATGCTATTTAGACCAAAATCTGTCGTTCTAGAGAAAAATAACTCCCAAATATTATTTTTTGAGGATAGCTAGACAATTAGGGAGACACTAAAATGTCTCCCTAAGTGTCACTGTCTCCTTATTACCTTATAAAGTTACGCTAATTTGTTTCCCCAAGTGCCTATTTGGAAGAATTAGATTTTTGTTTAATGAACACAATTTAGCTTCAAATAATATTTCAAAAATTGCACTTTAAAAAAAAATTGTATTTGCCTTCACATTTCCCATGATGCATTGCCTTCCCATGATGCATTGCCTTCCCATGATGCAATTCCTTCCCATAATGCATAGCCTTCCCATGATGAATGTATTTAAATACACTCTAAGGACCCGGAAGAGTCTATGTGAAACTATGTCCAAATCTAAATATTAGCAGACAGACCCTGAATGTTGCAAATAACATATCAACCCGAAGTACTTAAGATGCGCGTGAGTTGACATTTTTGACGGGAATCATAATTCAATTTGTTTTCTCCAGGTTGTTTAAAAAGTGCTATCCATTGTCCAAACAGTGATTACATTCCTTCCACCTCTTAAACGCTGTGAGAATCGGTTTCAAGTTCCCTGGGTGTGGCTTTTTTCTGACAAATTAAGTCGGTCGTGAAATCTGATCTGTTTATTTTGCTGTTGAAAAATGCTCACACATAACGTCAAAGTACATATTTTGCAAAGTTATTAAATACACCGTTTGGTTTTACATTTACATTCAGTTGTTTTTGTTTACATACTTCAAAGGAAAAGTAGCTCCACAAAGGGATTGTTTGTAATAAATATAACAAAAATGCAAAAATAATAATAAATAAACTCATATTTTGGAGAGAGAATATGGTCATGCTGATAGGGGGGGGGGGGGGGGGGGGTAAGTTTCAAAGCAAAAACCAAAAAAAGAGGAAAAAGTGTAGCATTCCAGCGGGAAACAAATTGTGACACAGATTTTTCACAAAGTCACTGGGAAACATAGAAATACTTTAAAAGGGGACTTACCACATACTGGGTTTTTTTGGAAGAGGTTTTAGTTTAGTTTTTACCGCACCAGCTTTCCATGAATTCAGTCCTTCGTAACGAATTCTCTTAAAAAAAATATGTCCGTAACGGGTTTTGCATATTTGCAAAAAATAATAATTTCGAAGCAATTTTTTCGAACACTTTTTTCGAACACCCTTTCTCAAGATGGCAGTTTTCAAAATTTTTCATACAGACAATTGGGTGTACAAATGATATTAATTTGGTAATGGTGTTGATGGAAAATTTCGAATAAAGTTCCGGGTGACATGGACAACGACTTTTTTACTCATTTAAAAAGTGGTGGTACAATGTACGTGTACATTTAGTACTTCTGAATAATATGTTTTCCCTTTTTTTAGTTGTGTTTACATAAACTTGTAACCTGGGCCGTTCATGTACACTACATTGTACATACAGTAGCTACGAGAATTGCCGTACATTGTAATATTTGAAGGGCTATAATCTTGTAACAGTAGGGTATCTAGCTCAGAACTTTTACTTGAGGATAAAATAAAAATGTGGACATTCTACATCTGTTCAGGTTTGCGAATCATACCAGTATGTTCAAATGTATCACTATTACCCCCGATTGGCAGGCTTCTATTAAAAATCTATACATTTTTAACACGAGCACGCATGCCCATCTACGGTAGCTACCGTACCCTATAAACCAAAGCACCGGGTAGATTTCTGGTTCTTGGCCCTCTGCCAAGCCAGCCAGCCGACTGCACCATTATGGTCCACAAGAGGGCGCTGTTCCTTTCCGGAAGTCTACTCGTAGCTAAAAGGAATGTAAAGTACGTAAACAGAAGACCGACAAAATGCTGTCGTGTATGTATGCTGCAAGATGCACAAACCGTCCTGTTTCAATGTTCAGCGAGTACAAATGAATTTTTTTGTTGAGTTTACTTTAGCAGAATTCTTCAGTATTTTCATTTTATCTGACCTACATGTACCAAGAGCAAACCGGCTGTCACTAGTGGTACGTAAAAAATAAAATTGACGTCATTTGAGTTCTATTACTACTTTTAACATGCGGCAATATGCAAAGTTCTAAAATGGTTGTGTGGCTACATGTACAGGCGAATTTATACTTGGCGCAACCAAAAAAGCATAGACTTGTGTACAATTTCAAGCCGAACCCAAGTAACACGTAAAATGTATTATTTTGCACACCGTCTCTTGAAAACTTGGTTATAACGCCCTAAACGCTTGTCAATAGTGACTTCGCTGCAGTGCAGAAAGAACCTTTCTAAAGACACGGATGAAAATACGCATCAATATAGCGTACTTTGCGCCATGGCATGCATGAAATGGAAAACAAGTGATTGGCAAAGCGCCCTCTATCGGTCGTGCACGAAATCAATTATTTATCAGCACCTAAGGCCGAGTTCGGGCGGTCTATTCTTGACACGCGTAACTTGTTCTTGCAAAACCCTGGTGGATAGGTGGTGTGTGTTCTTGTTCCGAGTGCAATGTTCACGGGTCGCGTTCCCGCCGTTCGAGCGCGAGAACAGAGTTCGCGTGTCAAGAACGGACCGCCCGAACTCGGCCTAAATGACCATGCAGTGTCACGTGCGCTGACGATAGAGGGCGCTGTGCTGCCTCCTCGTGAGCACTGCGATTATTGATGAATGCCGATATCGAACGGCTGTTAATTCACCGGGGTACTAGCTTGCGTCGTTTTCATGGGTGTATGCGCAAGAGGAACGTGTACGCATCTGACGAGGTGCAAAGCGCCCTCGGGTGTCACCACTTGGCAGTCAATTTTGCTTTCTGACTCACGGAGGACTACTGCATGCACAGAGCTCGAGATAAATCAGACTGGTACTCCGTTTCCGATCCGTGGTCCCGACGCTTTACTACCGGTGAGTTTAGTACTAATGAGCAAGTTCGATCACAGAACGATGGTTGACCAGTCGTTTCAATCCCGAAGTGCGCAAGCTACAGAATCCTTAGTTACGAGAATTCTTAGTTGCAGAAGCAGTGTGCAGAAGCCAAAATTAGGCTAACCCCTGAAATACATGTACGCTTACCGTAAGGACGGAATGTTCTGCTACAGTAAGCATGGATTTTTCGCTAAACGGTAAGCAGAGCCAATAAATTGGGCCATGTTTAGAAGTCTTGCTTGTGGTGGAAAACAGTTTCCCCCAAATCCCCGTTTTGTACCGACTTCGGATAGCATGTATTGGCCATATTGAAAGGTTTTTGAAAATGGTTAACCACATTCCTTCATCGAACTTGCTTTCAAAATGCCGGTTGTGGATAATGATGAAAATGATAATTTTAAGCAAGCATCAAGTGTCTTTCTATATGCAGTTATAAACATTTAAAAAAATTGCAATCGTGATTTGTGATGGAATGTCGAAAATTAGTTCACACACTACCTTTTTGACAAGCTTTCTTAAACTGCGTCAATCGACCAGTGATTGCTTTATTGGCTACGCGTCGAGGGACAAAGGAAACATTATGAGTTAGAAACAACCACAAAACATGGAGGTGATGTGAATGTGTGGGGTCTGTGGGGTGGGAGTGGGGTGGGGTAGGGTGGGGTGGGTTTGGAGTGGGAGTGGGAGTGGGAGTGGGGTAGGGGGTGGGGTAGGGGTAGGGGTAGGGGTAGGGGTGGGAGTGAAGGAATGGGTATGTAAATACCGACAATCGTGGACTAGGGACAATTGGGTTGCATAAACAGAGGGTCCACGATTGACCGACCGTCCACGATGATTAACAAATCGTGTATAAAACCTATGGGAGGCCTTCCGAAAAAGTTCAAGTACAAACAAAAGTGGGGCAATATGGAGTCCACGATTGCTAGTGTTCACATGGTCCGGGTAGATTTGTTATGGGGTTACATATGTACAAAACAATAATTAATTAAGTGTGATGTCGTCAGTATACAATACACACGCTTAGTGACTGCGGACGTTTGTAAAATATCTGTTGCGACCCTTTGCTATTTTGTTGTTGAAAAGCCATATTATTTACATTGTAAATAAACATGATAAACATATTAATCAATTATCAGAAGGCATGAGGTAGATTGTGTGCATAATAATTAATGTACTAATAAAACAAGGCTACGGAACAAAAAATAGCAGTGTACATAGTTTTTGACACTGGCCCTGTATGCTCAACAGAGGGCAGTAAACAACTTTAACAGCTACATTGTACTTCCTTGAAGGTTTTTTTCGAATCCCCGGCTTTGTCAAGCTTCGTCTTTGGCTTAAGGCGATTTTAGCTCTAAACTGCGAGAACTCCAGCCACATTCTGGTACCTGTTAGTGCTTCGGAAACATTCAATCGGTTGATTTGGATCTAAAAGTTTGAATTTAATTTCCGTTTGCTGCCTTTTTTATTTGCTGAATTCAGTGATTTGGAAGTCGGAGGCGAAGCTGAAGCAATGGTTTCGTAAACCCCCTTAGAGAGTGTGTACATACGAGTCATACTCCATCTGCACTCTTTTACGATTCCTAATTAAAAACGTCCCCCGCCCCCCTCCTCCCCCTCCCCCTTCCCTTAGGTGTCCCACAAAACTGGGTACGACTTTTCGGTTAAATATTAAACTGCAACCATGGCAACGGGAGATCAGGGGGAATTGGGGGGGAAGGGGCAAGAGGAAATGACTGTGTTTAATACCGATGAGAATTGAGCTGACGAAGTCAAGACAATATCACACCGAGTTGTCACAACTTCCAGAGAGCAACTATAGAGTTAACGCAATTTTTTTTGCGAGAGCTCAATAGTCCATTTTCTACCGATAGTTAAATTTTAATAACATCTGGTACACGACTTGCTTAAAATATGTGACCCGCTCCAGGAAAAGGTGACATAAGTCGCGCGCTATGCATTTATGAGTAATGACCTGTTAAAGTTAATAGGGTAAATATTTGTCAAAATTAGATTTTCATTTATTTGTCTCAAATGACATCTGTAATATCCAAAGTTTGGAAAAGCTGGAAATCGATAAATAAAGTGAAACAAAATCTTTAAGAGTGCATGGTTCCAATGTATTGTCTTAGTTTTGTTGTGTTGTGTTGTGTTTTCGAAGCCTGTTTTCTCAGTTTGTGTATTTTGAATTCCATGGAACCTGTTCATATGCAAAAAACGTCATATCACCGCAACGGGAGGGGCTATGGAGCTGTACCAAATAAAAGCTTATTCTGGACTTTTCAATCATAACTCTATTTTTAGTTTTTGCGACTTATGTCACCTTTTCCTGGAGCAGGTCACATATTGGCAGATTTTAACTTTGAATTCTCCCGACCAAAGAGACTGTTACTACAGAGAGACTGTTACGTAAGAGACGCTCAGTATCAACACACTGTTCACAATGGACGAGAATTTAGACATACATGTAATTTCCTCCAATCAAAAACACCAAACAACCAACAAAAAACAACAGGCAAACAGTAAGATATGACATCAAGTACAGGAACAAACAGAAAACATACATAAACACAAGTTCAGTTGACTGCTTATTTACCGAAATGCAACAGTAAACATTTTTTTTCAAATATTATTTTTCTCACAAATTACTGGAATTTCAATTTAGTTTGCAATCTATATTTCTGTTACTTAAAAAATATATATAAAAAATACCAAAAGAGTGACAAAAATAAAGATCGAAAATCTGCAGGACATTTTGGTTGTTAACCTGCTGTTTCCGAGCAGACATTTTCGTTGCTTTAACCCATTTCTGTACCAGCGACCGGCTTACCTTTGTTGCTGTCCATATCTTCCTGAGTCAAGCTGATACTCTTTGTGATTCGTTTGCGCTCCGGTTTCTCCTCCGCGACGACCTGACCGTTAAACACCGAGTCCGTCTCCGTCTCCGTCTCCGTCTGTGGAAAACTAAACTCCTCGGAAGTTACCTGACGAAAACGAGACGAGAATCAATAAAGCGTTGTTAACGATAAGCACATAAAGAGATGGTCCGATCGTCCGAAAGGGTCGATCGATCCAAAAGGGTCGATCGATCCGAAAGGGTCGATCGATCCGAAAGGGTCGATCGATCCGAAAGGGTCGATCGATCCGAAAGGGTCGATCGATCCGAAAGGGTCGATCGATCCGAAAGGGTCGATCGATCCGAAAGGGTCGATCGATCCGAAAGGTTCGATCGATCTGAAAGGGTCGATCGATCCGAAGGGTTCGATCGTCCGGAAGGTTCGATCGTCCGGAAGGTAAGATAGTCCGAAGGGTTCGATAGTCCGAAGGGTTCGATAGTCCGAAGGGTTCGATAGTCCGAAGGGTTCGATAGTCCGAAGGGTTCGATAGTCCGAAGGGTTCGATAGTCCGAAGGGTTCGATAGTCCGAAGGGTTCGATAGTCCGAAGGGTTCGATAGTCCGAAGGGTTCGATAGTCCGAAGGGTTCGATAGTCCGATAGTCCGAAGGGTTCGATAGTCCGAAAGGTAAGACAGTCCGAAAGGTAAGACAGTCCGAAGATAAAGACAGTCCGAAAGGTAAAGACAGTCCAAAAGGTAAAGACAGTCCGAAAGGTAAAGACAGTCCGAAAGGTAAGATAGTCCGAAAGGTAAGATAGTCCGAAGGTTCGATAGTCCGAAGGTTCGATAGTCCGAAGGTAGTCCGAACACACATTTCCCACAAGCGGGGGTTAAATAGTTCAAAAACGAAATAAGATATGTTAATTCGAGCATTTAATGCGATAGTTTAAAGGTTCGATGATCAGAAGTTTCGTTGGTTCGAAGGATTTATTATTCCGGTTCATCATTCTGCTTACGGTCGAATTTTGACGCGCGTAGCTAAAATGATCGCGTTGCACAAGCATCTAGCTTTCAAACGAAAGCTTTCAACATTTCTTCGTCCACAAGCTAACAAGAAGAGCAATGATTTCCAAATGATTTACAGGAGTACAGTGCATCTGATTTTAGATCTAACTGAGATTAGGTTTAGCTACTGACAAAGTGCTGCTTCAAATTATGTGTGTACATCCAGAGACGAGCATTTGAAAGGTACAAAATGTACATAGTCCGGCACCTTTCACACGCTCTGTTCCGATGCTGTAATCATTGCTCTGCTCTTTCAGGAACCAGTCAAAGATGGCTGCAGGCTATAAAAAGAAAGGTCTACAGACCCCCCGAAATCAATTTTGTTTACCAAAACACCACGGTACTTTAGGTGATCAATCGCAAGGTGGCTGGCTGTACTGTACGGGTGCAGTATGCTATTGTGCGTGTACTACCGTATACAATGTAGGTCTTTATTGCAAATCATCATCGTGTGTAGTGACTACCACCACCGCACGTCTGACGATACATACTGTAAATGTAATGTACAATGTACCGGTACATGTGACTCATATAAGACTGATTCATTGGCCCGGGTCCGTACGGGGGGAGATTGTCTAGGGGGAAAATGAGCTAAAGTTAAGGATATGATCAGACTATGTAAAGTGGAAAGTGCCATGAGCAATGGACGATAAGATGTGTGTGGGGCAGGGGGAGGAGTGCGCTCACGTGAGACGTGCAAAACAAAAATGTGACTCAGTGACAAGTGATCGTTATGCATTTAAACGAAACAACGAGCACACGTGCCCTTATATTTATTTAGAAGTGTACACACAGGACGAAAGGAAATTTAGATGATTTTATTTCCCCCAAAAGGAATTTTGTGCATGGGTATAATTAAAGGTAGGATACACCATTTGCAGATATTGTTTACTACCAAATTATAAGAAAATCTCTTATTTTAAAGTAAACTTATGAGAAAACATGTGAGAAAAAGAATCAGGCTGCGAGATAAAAGGAGGTGCTGGCCCTTTTTAAAATATTATCCAAGATTGAAGATTTTCTAAGATGGATTCCACCATTATCTAGAGACTCTTTTGATGACCGAAAAAGATGGCGAGAAAAAAGAAGAGGCAGCCCAGAAACAAGGAGTTAGTCAGAAAAAGAAACTAGCAAAAAAAAAAATTAGGCGGCGAAAAACCCCCAGAGGCAGCCACTAACAAGGGGCAAAAAAAAAGGTGGCGGCTAATCCGGCAGCAAAAAAAAGAAGAAGGCGGCAAAAATAAGGAAGGCGGCGGAAAAAAAGAAGGCGGATGATTTTCTAAGATGGATTATCTCATTATCTCGTCTTTAGAGGCGGCGAGAAGAAAATGGCGACGAGAAAGGCTCACCTTTGTCGCGGCAATCTCTTCTTCCACCGCAGGCTCCTCCGTCTGCATGTTCTCCTCTTCTAGTTCCTCGCTCGTCTTCTCCTCAATCAGCACGTACGCTTCGCTCTCGTTAGACACGCGGGCCAAGTCCGGTTCACTCATCATGTAGTCGCGGAACAACTGCGACAGAAGAAATGAGCCAAGGAGGAGATGGCCGGCCATTAGGACGTACTGTGCCGTTCTCGAGTCATCCCTTCCCCCCCAAAAAAAACTCTTCCCCGACAAAAATATTGTCAGAATGCTTTTTGTTGTTGTTCATACGATATTATATTAGATAGTCTACGGAATATCCGCTTGATGGACAAGCGTCTATGATATGCGAGCAGATTCCGCGATTAACTACGCAAAACTAGACTACATCTTGATCTCAAGACTCTGCCGATATCGCGTCTTCCGTTTACTCGTTGTTATGTTACCAAAACACGGCAGCCAAATTGGCCAATCAGCAGCTTTGTCCCCATTGCTGCTTGGAATGACGTCGGTCGACTCCGATTGGCTGACACACAGGGTTCAATAAAATAAACCTGTCTAGATAATGCCTGAAAGTCGGACAACTATTGGACTGCATTTTTAACTATTCCACAATTATTTTGTTATATTAAGATTTGCATTCACATGTTGTATTTATAATCGTACTAATGGATATTTGTGAATATGTTTACGATTGGCCAGGGCTTGCCAGGAATCAAAAAGATGGGTTTTTCATTTTTTTTTATTTCTAGCGTGGCAAAAAGAGTCATCTAAACGACCAAAACACTGTCCAAAACAGACTCTCAGAAGTCGCACAGACTACAACCCTTGGTTATCAGTCTTCGAGCGAAGTCCTTTTTTTACTAATAACACCCTCGGACCACTGCCTCTAGCTTGACATAAACCCAGACCAAGAAAAAGTCTACAACTGTCGACAACCGGTGCTTGCAGGCGATTCCGGGCACCATCTGGGAAACGTTTTGGAAGAGCTGCTACGAGAGTGTCGTTGACAACAAAAGAATAAGATTTCCCACTTCACGCTGCCGTTTCAGGGGAAAAAGTCTCACAGATGACTCTGTACTGCAGAGAAGTAAATCTCAAGAAAAGTTTCCGTTTCGGGTAAAGTTGTCCGAGGTGCATCCGAAAGTCACATCTAAGATTCCCCTGAAAGGAACGATTGATTGAAGGTCCACAGGCAACATCGCAAAAGAAACGGCGCAAAAGAATCGGCACAAAGCACTGCACATCTTGGAGCCCGTCAAAATATTTCTGAGATAATTTAACAATTTAAGGTGTCAACCTTTTAGCTTCATTTAATAGGCAAATAGTTACACCTCTGAAGAGTTCCAATTCTCTCGGTCACCTGTGCCAAATCACATGCACAGCGGGGAGAAAGCACCATGCAGGGACAAAAGCAACACCCACCGATTTATAGGTTCTAGCATAACGCAAATGTTAAACCAGTCTAGGGTTGGACCCACTTCTGACGCAGTCGTAATTGTTTTCGCTCATCGACAGATTAAAGTCCAGGGGTTTGCAGCTGTGAAGGAATTTAGCGATTGGTTGCCAGGCAACCACTGCCCATGGCAACCAAGTTCAAAACGAATCTACCGGCATCTTTATATAGGCCACGAAGTTCAAAGCAAGGTTGACAACCACAAGTAATCTGGTGCCATGGATACCATGGACAAAACCTCTATAAACAGCACAAGAGGGTGGTGGGATACCAGACTACAATGGCTTCCGTTAGATACTGCAAAGGTCACGATAAACTGGAATGGTACATTGCTCGGGTTCAAAGATGTGAACATGTACGTAGAGACTGAACAAAAACCAAAACTTTCTTCCGTTGATCTTCTAAACCGGTAATTTAATAAGTGGCAATGGAACTTATCCGGCGGTCGGAACACGCACGTACTAAAAACAAGGTGTTTGATTATCAAGTGGACTTGAAATAATACAGGAAATTAAGCTATTTATCTTTATACTAATGTTGAAGACACAGGATAGATACATCCTGTGTTTATGTGGATGTGGTCCAGCGACCGGAACCAGACTGTAACCTTGCGGGCTGAAAAAAACATGCAAAATTTAATTAGGCCAACTTTAATTTACTCAGTCTTTTTAATAGCCGACAGCATTTTCCAAATTGTTTTCTTAGGATTATCAGAAATACGAGTACATGTACCAGGGGACTAAAACATTACGATTAACGGTATATTCCTCCGTTACACACATCTCCAACATTTACCTGTTTCAAGCCCGACAGTATCCCTTCATCGTCGGAGCCATCTTGGCTCTTGCGCTTGGTAGATCGCGATCCAGATTCATGCTTTACCATGTCAATATATTCAATCTGAATATTCCTGTCACTTGATGGCTCCTTCATGTGAACAAAAACGAAAAGCCACCCGAACTCCGAAACTTTTCAGTGACAAAAAACTTTATCAGGAAATTTACCAAATCAAGATTTCAAGTTTTTAGCACTCGAAGATCCCGAGCACTCAATTCCTGTCTCAGGAAAAAATAGCCTTTTTTTAAGACCACGTACTATAGAGAAGCAACGCGTGAAGAATACCGACTCGTAAACTCGAATCCAACCGGTTCCTCGCGTAGGACTTATACTTATGAAACTCATACATGTACGAACAACAAATCCCACACCCACTGCAAGTATAACGACTTATTTAACCACTGTTTGTTAATACCAGTCACAGCCAACATATACCTTTTCTAACTCTGGTGTTCCGCCCTTGTAGAGTTATTGTTCTCCAACAATGTGGCTATAGCCAGGAAAAGCTAGCCTGGACTAGCTTGGAATGGCCAATAAACCACCTACACTGTACGTTTAATCTCACCAAAGGCTGTCTCTAGTCTATGTGTACCAGGTACAATACAGAACTCAAGGTAAAACTTGTTTATTGTAAACTCACTGACAATAACATAAAGCCCTTTCATTTGTATTGATCATTGTGTGATTTCTTCATCATCAGGAGCTTCAAGCCAGTCAAGATTTGAATGGTCACCTTTTTTCCCCACTAAATCCAAGCTAAGTTAACAAATTAACTTTCTCCATGAAATGGCAATTACTATTGAAACTGAAAGCTCATTTCAAGGCAACAGGCCCTATAAGAAAGGTAAAATCTTCCCTAAACTGATTTTTTTTTAGAAAACCCCCCCCCCTGTGGAAATGCTAGAGATTTCAAAGGGACAAAGGAGAACATTTGAGTAGGATAACAAAGGCCTTCCCACATAATGGCTGGGTTTTCAATTTGTGTAGGATAAAGGTTCCAGTAGGGTACATACTGGTAATTTCAGAACAGGCAACAAGTGTGCATCCAAGGTCACGCTTTATCCCTTTACTGACTTGCACCCCTCTGGTGCAAAGGAGAAAAGGGGGTCAGGGGTGGTGAAAAAAACCAGCCTGTTTATTTGTGCATATGTAAACACTTCCTGGTATGTACAAAGGTTTATCTCTGCACTTCAATTGATACAAGTATGCAAATGAGAATGCAAATGAGAATGCAAATCAGCATGCAAATTAGTATGTGTACATACCAGTACATTGTACCACCATGTACATGTACAGTACTGTTTTGTACAGTGCAAAGTTTGAAATCGAATTCAGAAAAAATGTGTACATGCAGGCCCTACACTAATCTGTATGCAAGGCACAATAGGTACTGAACATTGTTCAAATTTGCATTTTCAATTAAACAAAGGGGAGGTCAAAGTTGCTCTAGTTTTCTAGTACATTCATTTGCATAACAAAAGAGTGCCATCAGACAATTAAAATCCCCTCAACGTAACATGGTAACACCTCTGTAATTGTACATTTCAAATTGTACATTTCAAAAGAAATTCTTAAAAACAAAAATTTGTAAGAAAACAAAAATCCTTGACAAGAAATCCTGACCAAAAAAAAAATTCTGCCCACATGACTTGATGTCATGGACAGTGCACAAACAAAATATGTCTACGTTTTCTAACTCTGTCAGCCAACTCAATCTTTCGGAGAGAAAAATCCGAGCAAAGTACCGGTACTCACATTTTGAATAAAATCCATGACGACTTGAAGTACATCAAATAGTATTTACCATATATTACAACCAGCAATATAGTACACGATATGTGTAGTATCATTTGTATTGAAATTACCCCGAAAGAGACAGCGTCGCAGGCATCAACTGTCTGTCGACTAGCGATACCATAAACTGCAAAAACTCTAAAAATAACATTTTGGGCTCGGAGTGCTGGTGCACTGTGGGCCCGGGAGCCCAGCCCCAAATATCATGCACCAGAGCGCTGTCTTTTGTGATTGTGAAGAGCCAATCATCAATGACAATTCCTAGCATAGTTTGGTTACTAGGCTCTTTTTAAGGAGGGCAAACTGTCGACTTTTCATTGCCATAAATCTCTGTCACAGATAATACCAAATACCTGTACTGATAACAAACACTACCCTGACACAAGTTGGCCATTTCTCAAAGCTAGGCTTCGTCTTGAAGGTTAGGGTTTTTAAATAAAGAATGACTTAGAAGAAAACCCTAACTCCCTGGGCCCTTTTGGCTAGGAACCATCAAAGGGTCGGGCATTGGATTCGTGTTCTGCGGGTACATGTACCGGTATATGTAGTTCTGCGGGTACATGTAGTTCTGCGGGTATATGTAGTTCTGCGGGTATATGTAGTTCTGCGGGTACATGTAGTTCTGCAGGTTGTGGGTTCGAGTCCAGCCTAGGCCATAGCACTTCTATGCCAAATATGAGTAGAGGCATTATTCACCCTAACAGTCCTCAATCCTTTACCTACTAAACCTACCTTTAAGGTGTTCATTCATACAAAAGGAATTTGAAAGTGCGAGTGCTTAAACGTGCGGCCAAAAGTGTTTTGCCGAAAAAGTGAAATGGTGTGAAGTGCAGAGGAATGTGGTAGGGGGTTTAAAGTTTGAACTCATAAGATGCCTATGAATCCGAATCACGAGCATGCAAGGTTGTCCCAGTGGGTGAAACACGGATCAACAGCAGATTTGGTATGCGGGTACCAACGTCCCAACCTTGGCGGGTGATCGGAGTTTGGTAATTTTCTCTGCGTAAAGCACCATACTCGTGTAGAATCCGTGTTGGATTTTTGTATTAATCCCACATTTATAAAACTTCCAAGTCTCCCATTCAATAAATCTATATACATGTACCAGTACATGTAGCCTAGTTTTAGCTTTTATTTTGTCAACTGCGACACATTTTGATCAGATTTTTTTTGTAAAGAAATGACGAAAAAGTACGCCTGACCCTCGATAATGTACATGTACCAGGCCAGTCGCACATGGCTGCATTTTTTGTTCTATTCCGTTCTGTGAACAGCTGCATTTGCGCCAATTTATTATTCAGTGGATAAATTCTATAATTATGAGGGTATTGTCAACAGTATTTTGCATTAAACTGAAACTAGGGAGTTATATTTGTTTGTTTTAACAACACTTTTGCCGAGAGCGGAAAAGTTATATTATTTTTGTAGGTTTTGAAACTGCAGAACAGAAAACAGATAAAATAATGGAATTGATAAATTTCTACCCATTTTTATAAATTAAATTAAAATGTATCCATTTAGGCAAACGATCTGTATTTAATTGTCTTAATTACTGCGGGGAGTAACAGGTTGGGTGGTTTGAGGCAGTACAGGGAGTAACAGGCAGGGTGGTCTAGGGCAGTACCGAGAGTAACAGGCAGGGCGGTTTGGGGCAGTACAGGTTCTAATAGTTTAAACTTACCAGTAATATTCTAGATTTAAACTTGGAAGCTGCTTGGGCCTCGAAACTCGCGCTACACAGCGAAGATCACCAATCAATGGACACAGCCTGTAACATCCAGTCAAATTTCAATTCTGCCGAAGATTCTTTTAGGATCTACAGAGGAACATAACGAAAGACAAATAAATAACTAATTAAACGGTTTGTATACAACTTTTTGTACAAAATGTGCAGATTAAACATTTAAAGGTAGTATACACCATTGGTAATTGCTTCAATTACCAGGAATGGGTGGACTTAGGGGGTTGTATTTTATAGTAAATATCGTTTAACTGACCTGTCCAAAATTTTACAATCATGGATGCCGAGAAAAAAGCATGAAAAGCAGCTTTAGTTTTCAACCGGCGTCGACAGTTGAGTTTTTTTTTCTTGTTTTTTTTTGTGACCGCTGTCTGGCGATGGTGATTTTGGTTTTTTTATACAATTAAATTTTTCGGACAATTACAGGATATCTAGCACAATCATTTTGCTGGATGCCTAGAGTCATTATTGACTTTCAAATAAGTAAGATATTTTCTAACAATTTAGTAGTAAAATTGTTTGAAATCTGCAAATGGTGTATCCTACCTTTAATAGAATCACCCTTGGCCCATAAGCTATCTACCCACCAAGTTTCGTTAAAATCTCTCCGGTAGTTTTTCAGTAATCCTGCTAACAGACAAATACATGTAGACTGACAGCCCGACAGACAAACAGACAAACAAGGGTGACCTCCGCCATCGGAGATGGGCGCCATCGGAGATGGGCGGAGGTACAAATATGACAACACTTTTTAATAACTTACACAAAACATGACTGCCATCGAAACGAAACACAACCAAATCGCTTAAAATGCCGAAAACGCTTAAAATGGGGCAGAGTCACCGCCTAGCCAACTGTCTCATTGACTTTTGGTCTAGCAGCTCAAAAGACAAATACGGTCTTTGTAGGGGTCCAGGGGGATTCGTACTGTTTGTTCTAAGAGTATAAAGTAAAGTGTGATCCATTATGCGTCTCTGATAAAAGTAGAGTTTAATATTTATGTACATTGCCCACACCATGTCCCAACAAAGAATGATTATAATAGTCTTGTTTGCACTGACAAATATTTTGTGTACAGGATGTTATGTAAATGTACCTGCAAAAAGATGGGCCACAATTTTTTATTTTGTTATCAACATTCGACCAATCAAACATGGGAGCTCTGACCATTTAACCCTAACTCTCGAGGATATTTTGGCTAAGAACCTTGCCCAGCGCAGCAACATGCTTCCCAAATTACTAGCCTGCCAAACTGTGCAGCAAGATTCATCAGGCCAAACAAATCTCAAGGCCAAACTGCCTCAGAGTCTGCGGTCACCCAACACAGCAGGATCCATCTCTAGTTTTGTTCAGTGGGGACTACATGTACATGTAGCCCACAATGGTATTTGGAATGTTTTTGTGAGCCAAATAGTGCTAGTACTCGCAGCAATTTTTCATTTTAAATCACGCATTCTGTTTCTAAATTTGGTACCCTGTGGAGACCTGAACACAATGGGGACAATGGTGGTCAAAAGGTCACAACAGGGTCTATTACTACAGATAAATAGGTCTCCACAAGGTTTTCACAAAATAGATTCATGGATGTTACTCAAAAGTTAGGGCTAGTGTTTTGGGTTAGGGTTAGGTTTTGGGTTACGGTATAATTTGGTCTGAATTTCAACCCAGGAAATTAACCGTTGTTAAAATAGAAGCATTTTGAAGAACATTTTTGAGTCCACAAATTGAGTACACGAGAACAAAGAGATGTCTCGGAATCTATTCCCAGTTCCGTCTCATTCTGCCAGAATTCTTTACACATGTAGTGAAGTTAAACAACGTGCGTGTACCGGTACATTTTTGTCCTCGGCATTCAAAACAAGACAGAGACTCCATCCAGGGCTTGGCAATTTACACGGCAGCTTAAATCGTTAACGAGGAGGAAATTCTCTGAGACGTCCCCGAGGTTCATCTTCTCACTTCCTGGCAAAGGCGATGTGTCAAAGTCTCGGGAGGTATACACAAGTGATTACACACCGGATATCCTAATGGGGCACTTGGCTTAAATTGAAGTACATGTAGGCAAAAACATTTTTTATCAACCACAGCAAAGTTGCTGTAATTTTCTAACATCGACCTCGACCTTCGTTCAATCAATGACACAGGTCACAATTGTTGGGTGGTACAGGTACCTGTACCTGTACATGGAGTTTTTAATTAGACTAGTCAGAAGTCTGTTAACAAGATATTCATTCACATCCAAGAACAGAATATGGACTGGCAATTAGACTTGGGTCGTGTCCGGATCGGGGTTCCAGAGCTACGGCTATGTCTATAATTAACCAGTTCGCGCCGGGATTATTTTAACATCAGCTAGCCTAGGGGCCGGATTATTTTTAAACGAAACTCGATCCGAACACCCACGAATTTCCGGCCTTGCTCGCTGCTGACAGACATTTCCGGCCTTGCTCGTGCCGTGTTTATGCGTCATCCGTTTTGAATCTGGGAAAAACTTTGCGTTTATATATAGATACGTCATCCGCGCGAACTGGCTAAACCCTATGACCACCCTGAATCCATCAAAAAACATTTCCTGTTTTGGAGGAGTTTAATTTTTGGCGGAATCAGGATACCTCCTTATTGAATACTGGTAAAATCTGATGGATTGAGGATTTTAAGACGAGCGGTACTGCAGGATTTTTATGGATTCAGGACCTCTGCACATTGAGCAATCACCAACACCAACTTGTACATGAACATAGTGGTGGATTTTGGCAGAATCAGGATACTTTCTAGTATTAAAAAGTATTCAAGGGGTTAGGGTATAAACCCTAACTCCCTAGGGTGTGTGCAAAATCATATTGATTTGGGAGGATTTGGGAGGGTTAGGGTTAATTTGTCAGCCGACTCACGCGTAGTTGTAATGGGCGAACACCTAGACAATAGCTATAGACAAGAGATTCTGCTAGGCCCTACACATATCCTATGCAAGTTGGCTCGAGATAGATTGCAATATATTCGTCGAATGCTTTGTTCATAGTACCTATCAAGAAAACAAGGGGCTGCAGTACACAGAAATACATGGCTCATCGCTAAGTAGATACGCCAAACTGGGCCACATTAGAGTGCTTCATTCTCAGGGGAGATGAAAGATTGAGATTTAAAAAAGAACGAGCTCCGTTACCCGTCAGGCTAATTAATTGGGAGGGGGGAAAGGATGCCAAACGAAAGCGTCACCTTGGTGACTGAAACGACAGTATCAAGGCAGTGATGAGGAGACAAAGGGAACACGATGATGTCTCATGAATTATTCATGGTTCGTGGTCTGTGGAATTCAGTCTTTGAGAAGAAATGTATGCAAATTCTAGGGAGGTAATGTCTACCACATGCAATAATAATATTGCAAAGAGGTCTTGTCTCTACTCTCCAGATGACAAAGGAAATTTTTGAGTATAATCTGTGACCACTGAGTACTGAGATGGGGGGTTTATTAAGAAAGGATACACCATCTGTAATTGCTTGAAGTATCAGGAATATGTCGATTTGGAGGGTTGTATTTCATAGTAATTATCGTTTAAACTGATCTGTTCGCAGTTTTACAATCAAGGAAGCCGAGAAAACAAATCAAGAAAAATGGCGTTCGTCGGCAGTTCTTGTTTTTTTCGCGATTGCCATCCGGCGATTGTAATTTTTTTTTTTTTTTTACTTTATTACATTTTTTAGAACAATTATCAAATATTTAGCGCAATCCTTTTGCCGGATTTCTAGAATCATTATTTACTTAAAAATAAGTATTATATTTCTTAATAATTCGGTAGTAACACTTTGCGATACCTGCAAATGGTGTATACTACCTTTAACCAGTTCGCGCCGGAGGACGTATACGTACATGTACATATACACGCAAAGGTTTCCCCAGATTCAAAACGGATGACGCATAAACACGCCACGAGCAAGGCCAAAAATGTCTGTCTGCAGCAAGCAAGGCCGGAAATGCGTGGGTGTGCTTCCCGGTACCATCGGCCTGAACCCGCCTAGGATCGAGTTTCGTTAAAAATAATCGCCTTTCGTTAAAAATAATCGCCTTGGCTTGGTGATGTTAAAATAATCCCGGCGCGAACTGGTTAAATACAATAGGCCTGTGTATAGGACACTGTGCAGATAAAAAATTATGCAAAGCCAAAATTCGAAAAATCCAAACACGATTATTTTGTTGTACACTGGTCATGAACTGGTAGTGTACGGTATTATTATTTTCACCATTATCTACACTTACACCTTGGTAGAAAATACAATTTATGACAGTCGGTCTGTTTTTTTATGGTTCTCTATAATATATTTTCTGGGGTGAAGGCCACAGTGATTAAGCAACTGTGCCATTAAACTTGGTGAGTCATCTTTGCTACGGTAATTTGCCAAGGTATTAACAAAAACCTACAACCACCGGAGACTAGGGAGAATACTGTATCATAATCTCGGCACAGAATAAACCCTTTGCCTACAATTAACCCTAACCCCCCCCCCCCCCCCCCCCCTTAGGCCCTCGCACTAGAAAACATACCAAACCTAACAAACTTCAGCAGCTCACACAGGTTCAGTAGTTAGCCCTAACCCCCCCTTAGGCTCTGGCACTAGAAAACATACCAAACCTAACAAACTTCTAACAGGTAAATCCTATTATTAATTTTGTTCAAACCGAAAAAGCGATATTTGATTTCACTGGAAGTTCTCGTCCAGCTCCCAATCACGCCAAACAAAAAGTGATGAGTTTTAAAATAAAATTATAAAATTAAAAAAATTTAAAATAAAAATGCTCTGAAGTTTCACAATCATGAATGCTAAGAAAAGCAAGAAAAACAGCGTTCGTTTTCAACTGGCATCGGGTAGTCATTCTTATGTTGTTCTTGCTTTTTTCGTGATCGCTGTCCGGCGATCGTGATTTTTTTAAAATTTAATTTAATTTTTCATAACAATCATAAAATATCTACTGAAGCTCAGTCATTTTGCTGGATGCCTACAATCATTATTTACTTTCAAATAAGTAAGATATTTCTTAATAATTTGGTAGTTAAACAATTTGATATCTGCAAATAGTGTATTCTACATTTGAATCCCATCACTAAAACCATAGTTCCACCCTTTTTCAGGCAGCATTTGCAGTGTACAGTCATCACGTGTACGATCCATCTATCACCAAAATAGTACCGCACGGGCAGTCCGTTAATTAATTAGGATCTCAATTTCCTTTGGACTTTCAAAGGCAATTAGTGTCCAAGCGATAAATAATATTCCCCCGTAATAGACTGACTCACTGACGCAAAGTCCAGTAATTTTTGTCAGCACCGTCGTCCTAAAAAAAAAAAAGCCATCCAGCTAAGATGATTAGAACCAAATGACGTGCAACTTGTCTGTCATATTTTTTTGCTTTTCAGGGCAAAATTGTCAATCTGTAGAAAATGAGTCATAAACAACGAACTTGTGTCAAATAATTTAAAGGCGATTTCATGGAGCAGTACACTACTGCGATCTCAGTAAAAGATTTGCAGAAATCAAAAAATTTGTTACTTATTGGTTGAATTATTAAGAAATATCCTACTTATTTGAAAGTAAAAATCAATTACTTTCAAATAATTAAGATATTTCCTAATAATTTTGGAGTACAATTTTTCGACATAGATCTGCAAATGTTGACATCCTACCTTTAACCAGTTCGTGCCGGATGACGTATTTAAACGCAAAGTTTTCCCCAGATTCAAAACGAATGACGCATAAACACGCCACGAGCAAGGCCGGAAATGTCTGTCGGCAGCGAGCAAGGCCGGAAATGCGTGGGTGTGCTTCCCGGCACTATCGGCCTGAACCCGTTTCGGATCGAGTTTCGTTAAAAATAATCCCACCCCTCGGCTCGGTGATGTTAAAATAATCCCGGCGCGAACTGGTTAATAACAGCAAATCAGTACAAAAACGTTGAAAAGACAGAAATCTGGGACTGAAAAAAACCAAACATTTCCAATTTTGTTAGGAAATACTTTTTAGACTTTGTACACAACCGCTAAAAATAGCGTCAACTGTACAACATACTTTCTGCGACAGGTACATGTACCTGACAGGTGAAATCATAGTTACTGGTACAGCAAGGGTACTTAAGTGCCCTTCAACAATGGTCACCCTTTGCATACATGTACCATGGAGGGCCTAATATGTAAATACCTAAATTGAACAACCTCTCCAACTCCCTGTGTGTTGCAGCAGTGGTTCATTCGTGAATAAATTATCTTCCTGACCAACTGGGCCAGTCAACATGAATAAATGGGTGTACAATACCTTGCATGGTAAATAACTAATTCAATAACCTCTCCTAGCTACTTGCTATGTGTGATAGCAGTGGTGGTTCATTCATGAATAAATGATCTTTCTGACAAGGCCAGTCAGCATGTGTTGTATGGTACATTATTCATGTGAGTGAGTCACTCAACTTGCATGCCTTTTTACACAAAGGCATTTCTGCCTGTCTCATCCTAATTTCAAGGACTTCTTAAAAACACATTGTGTGAATTTTTTTCCCCCACTGGGCACAGACTAGAGGGGCCTTTTCAAATCTCTGGCAGCAATAAATGGGAATCCTGAATCTACCCTCCTCAAACCTTCACTCTTATTCACCTTTGTCTTGAAATACAGGTAGTACCAACGTGAAGATTTATCTCCCATTTGACGTATTTTTAGATGAATGGGAGGTGAATCTTCATGGTACTTCAAGACAGAAGGTGAATAAGGGTGAAGGCTTAAGGAGGGGACATGGCGCTACCTACAACCATTGTAGGTTCAAGATCTCAATAATTAACCCTAACCCTCCAGGATATTTTGGCTAAAAACCCTGCCAAATGCATCAGATTGCATCGTTTGCCAAAGTGACTTGGCTGCAGAGTGCAGCGAGATTCACCAGGTCAGACATCTCAAGCTCACACTGCTTCAGAGTCTGTGGTCACAGAATGCAGCAGGATCCATCTCTGTCATTGTTCAATGGGGATTAGCTCTCACTACTAGTCTTAGATACACTGTTGTTGACAGCTAAATCCACCCAAGTGCACAAGATTTCTGTTGTACCTGATGCACTGCGCAGTGTTTAGCAGGGTTAGGGTTACGTTGTCTTAGCGTGCCTGTTCTGCTTCAGAAACATTCAATTGATTGATACGAACCCAAAAGTTTGAACATAAGTTTCCATAATTTGCGTCCAATTTGCTTCTCAGCGAATCGGAATTTGGGGGCAAAGCCATCGACGAAGCAAAGATTTAGAAAATCCGCTTAACTTAACAACATTCAATAGCCTAGGCTATAGATGCAGTATTTACAACGTACACATTTATGACGAATGTTCCTAAACCTTTACCAACTATTTTTCAGGATGGGTAAATGAAAAAAAGAAAAGGTGAACAATATGTCGTTCATTTGCAGAAAAAAGAAAAACAGGATGTAAACGATATCCATAGGGTCGGAGATGTCAGGATTTGGAAAATTGCCTTCCTGTAGCAATTTGTGGTAATGGTGGTACGAATACCAAATTAGGAGATGTGTTCCGAGTCTGGAGCTAACATCGTACCACAATGTTATGTGCCTATATCAATTGCCTTCCCCTCCCCCATTAAAGGTAGGATACACCATTGGTAATTGCTTGAATTATCATGAATGGGTGGATTTGGGGGTAGTATTTTCTAGTAAATATTGGTTAACGGCCCTGTTCGAAGTTTTACAATCATGGATGTCGTTTTCGACCGGCGTCGGGCAGTGGTTCTTATGTTTTGTTTTTTTCGTGATTGCCGTCCGGCGATTGTGATTGTTTTAAAATCAAATTTTATAGTTAAATTTGTCTGAACAATTATAGAATATCTAGCGCAATTATTTTTTTACTATATTTACTTTCAAATAAGTAAGATATTTCTTAATAATTCGGTAGTTAAATTGTTCAATATCTGCAAATGGTGTATCCTACCTTTAACCAATTACTCAGGTTTCAATGACAATGGGCAGTTATAAAATGACATAGATTTGCAATGCCGTATAACTTAGGCTGCCGTAATGGTAGCCACTTTGTAAAAAACGAATTTAACCTTATTCCACAACTTTAAAAAAAATACTACAATTTCTCAGAGGGCAACGTAATTATTTCCGCAATTGTAAATCAATATTCTGGCAAGTGGATCAGGATTGTTGAGCGCAATCGGTGGATCTGCGCTATCACTCGATTGCACAGAAATGCACTTACGCAATCAGTCAATCCGATGGGAAATCTCTGATTTTAAAGTTTCCCAGTTTTAGTTTTACAAAACACTTCTAAATGCTCAGACTACATCTTCTTATTCCTCCATGATGATGATCAGACCATTATTTCTCCATGATCAGACAGAGCAGGGGTTTGGATAAAATATGTCAGACAGTATTCATAAGTTACCATTTTTATTTTATTCCTTCTCATTGTATTTCAAGAATCACACTAAACATTGACTTGATTCTCCAATTAAAAATTTAAATAAAACTTGCTTACCTTTTGTTTTTGGAAACAACGTCGAAATCCACTGTCGTCAGTTCGAGGAAACCTCTCCGAATTGCATGCTTTTGACGTGACTAACTGAATACAAAGCGTGTGGCATGATAAAAAGCGCACAACGTAACAAAAAGCAGCCCAAATCAACCGCAAGTCACAATATCACCGTATGCAAATTGAAGGTATTATTGTGCGCGCATCAAAGCCTTGTTGGGCTTGGCTTATTAACAGGTGCCTCCCACTTTTGTGCAATGACGCGTGACGATTTTGCCGATTTTATTGATGGATATGGAACGACTAATTATTGTTTTAGCGGGGAAAAGTGAAAAATCTAATATCCTAATCAGATCAGTGCAACTTTGTAGTTAAACAAATCGTTTTTTAACCTTTAAAAAGTCCCCCAAATTGAGGTTTAAGCCAAGCCGTATGCATCTTACCTTTTGGGTGAATGGTGGCGCTGTCAGCATTTGTAGGGGGATGATTGTGGGCAAAAGGATACCGTTTCCAAACCCCAGCTTCGTCGTCTTTGGCTTTATTTGTGCAGTTTAGCAATGGGCTGGAACCGGAAATGGAGCCGAAGCCAGGAGTTTAGAAAACGGCCTAATAATGTGCACTTGTATTAGTTTTAGCATGGAGGAATAAGTTTTAGGGGCGAAGTATGCCTGAAACTGGAAGGGTGTTATGTCGTGCTTGACTTAAACATTTTAATAGAATCAAAATTTGTTTTGCGGCTTTCAAAGCTTAATTTCAAAACAAATGAACCGCGGATGTTATGTTGTGTTGAATATCCGGTGAAAAAAAGATACTATGAGAGGGCGCTATTCCAAAACAACGGTGACTTCCAATTACATTTTTAGACCGCCTGCACTGCACTGTGATGTGGGAGGGCGCTATTCCAAAACAACGGTGACTTCGAATTATGGCCGAGTTCGGGCGGTCCGTTCTTGACACGCGAACTCTGTTCTCGAACGGCGCTCGAACGGCGGGAACGCAACCCGTGAACACTGCACTCGGAACAAGAACACACACCACCTATCCATCAGGGTTTTGCAAGAACAAGTTACGCGTGTCAAGAACAGACCGCCCGAACTCGGCCACCATGTGCGACGTGCGCGCGGGTAAAATTACACGGGGGCGCTCAGCCAGTTACACGGCGGGTCTTCCGACCAATATTATGCAAACACGTTAATATTGTATACACGTTACGCGTAAATATAGGGTGTAGCGACTGGAATGTGCTTTTTCAAGAGCTTTGTTATGCAAATATATGTGCACATTTAAATTCTAGGGGTTAAGACGAAAAACTAGGCCCGTACGCATGGGGGGGGGGTTGCGACGGGTGCGTACGCACCCTCAAAATTACCAAAAGGTCCACATTTTCCTTGGTAAATAATGGTATTTTGATGTAGAAATAACGGTACTGGCACACGAAAAATGTTGGTCCCATTGTTGGTCCCATCAAGTACAAATTCACACCCCCCCCCCCCCCCCCCCCCCCATAAAAAAATCCTGCGTACGTACGGGCCTGAGACCGCGCAAGGCATGATAGGAAAAACATGGCGCAGTAAGATCGTAGCCATGGTAAGGAGGTTGTGTCTATGGTGACTTCCAATTTCTATTTTTATACACGTACGTACCTGCACCTGCGCCTTACGTCATCCAGACGAGCGATTGTCCAATCACATTCCACGGCCGTGCATCTCATAATTCGGGGCGCGCGATTTCAATAAAGACTTCCGCGTAAAAACCTGGCCATCCAGCGCAATCGTGTGGGGCGAAATTCTTCTGAATTATTTGGGATCGGGGATTCCAGATTGTCAGATCTGATGCCCAGGATAACCAGGAAGAATTCGAGTCATGTATTCTGGAAAATGTTACAGGTTTGTGGTCACATTTCAGTGTTTTGTTGCCCTCGAAGTGACCGGCTATATCGTGTTATTGCTTTTGTTCGTGCACGTACGTCACACCCGTACCCGCGTTGCGACATGACATTGTCAACTGGTCAATGGCAAATTGCATTGCATTGTTAACTAAAATAACAATAACAACTTCATGTTGAAATCGAGGAAACGTCATCAAACCACAAACTGCACGATTGATATATACATTCATTTGGCCTGTGTTATTGTTCAGCCCTTATTCCTTTGTGATCTCCAGTCCCACCTCGTCCTCGGCATATTTTTGTGAATTAATTTGTATGGGTGTACTGTAGGCAGGAGTAACGACATCGTTAATTAAACAGTTCATTCTTAATAATGGTCAGACTTTGTCAGATATGATGTAGTCTAGTCGGATTTTAACACGAGATACGTATTTATTTATTTCCCGCTCATTAGCAGTTACGATAGCGATTCTAGCGACAATGACGTCCCTACCGATCAGGACTACGACAGCAGCTCGGCAAGCGACCCCAACAAGAAACACATCAACAGAGGGCGCTGGACCAAAGATGAGGTCAGCTGTCAAACGAACCCTCAAAACTCTGTTTATCCCACTAATTTTATACTATTTCTTTAAAATATGTGCAGTTTACATAGATATATATAAAAGACAAACAATTTAAAGCAAAATAACCCTGTTTTGTTTTCCTTTTCGTCCACTACTGCCAGTTATGTCTCATTTTGCCAGAACTCCTCACAAATGTTCTTAAAAATAAGTCTAGCAAGACTAATTTTTTTTTTGTACACTTATTACACTGGCAAATTAAAAAAAATTGAAATCAAAACGATGATTTTGTGTGGTTTCAGGATGAGACACTTCGTCGGCTCGCCGAGACCTACGGCTCAGAAGACTGGAAGCACATCGCAAGCTTCTTCCCGGATCGGTCGGAGATGCAGTGCTACCATCGCTGGCAGAAGGCGCTGAACCCTGACCTTGTGAAGGGACCCTGGACTAAAGAGGTCAAGCCTATACCATAGGCCGCTTTCCAAAACCCCAGCTGTGGTCTCCGTCTTTGGCTTCGTTCATGCAGTTTGGCAATGGTGATGGAGCCGGAGACGGAACCCAAGCTGGGATTTGAAAAACGGCCCAAGTGGAGTCCCCCAGAAGTCTGTCACAAGACCTTTACAAGTCACTGCAAGTCACAAGTCCTCCGGTCCCGATCCAAGTCACAGGCTATTCAAATGAGCATTGACAATGGCATTTCTCTGTCATTGTTCATTCAGTTTCTCTTGTGACTTGACTTGTGACTTGACTTGTGACGTACTTGTGGCGTTCTTGTGGCGTACTTGTGGCGTACTTGTGGCGTACTTGTGGCGTTCTTGTGGCGAACTTGTGGCGTACTTGTGACAACTTGTGACGTACTTGTGGCGTACTTGTGACAACGTATGACTGGCAGGTGAATGGTCTTGTGACTACTTATGACTGGCTTGTGAAGAGTTTTATGATTTACTTGTGACTGGCTTGTGAATGGTCTTTCTGACTATTTGTTACTATTTGTTACTACTTGTTCTTTGACAAAAAACGCCACAAATAAATTTAGCTTAGAGATCGGGGATAATGTTTTTTACTATAAATTTGTCCACACAGGAGGATGACCGGGTTACTCAGTTGGTCAGACAGTACGGCCCCAAGCGCTGGTCTCTCATCTCCAAGTTTCTGACAGGCAGAACTGGTAAACAGTGCCGAGAAAGGTAGGTTACCAGACTGGATTATTCAGTTAATAGTTTTTCGTGTGATGGGAGTATTCACGTGGACATAAACATTCTATTCTCTTGACGGTATTAAAGTGTATTTCCGAGATGAGCAGAAATACACCAAATTATTTCAGCTACTTTAAAAACAGCATTTCAGTGATTCTTGTTTGTTGGTCCAACTCTTTGGTTGTTTTTGTCCGTCCATTTTTGTTGGTTTCTTGTAGATGGCACAACCATCTCAACCCAGACATTAAAAAGAGCGCCTGGACACAAGCCGAAGATCGCATCATCTACGACGCCCACAAACGTCTCGGCAACCGCTGGGCCGAGATTGCCAAACAGCTCCCCGGAAGGTGAAAATTAAAAATGATTCAAGTGATCAGAACGTGACTACGTAATTTGTTTAGCAGTTAAGATCATTTGCTGTTATCTCAAAAGAAGACTTGTAGAACTCGGACTCGAGTCTGACTTTTCGAGTCTGACTTTTCGAGTCTGTCGAGTCGAGTCTGTCGAGTCGAGTCTGTCGAGTCTGTCGAGTCTGTCGAGTCGAGTCTGTCGAGTCGAGTCTGTCGAGTCCCATTTTTCGTGACTCGGACTCTATTCACGATGACAAATCACTTGGACTCGTCCTACGTAACTCGTCCTACATGACTCTGGACTCGACAAAAAGTGTCACGGAAAACCTTTTTCTAACAACTAAATTACAAATTATTTTGAAAATAGTGACTTGTGACCCAGACTCGACCGTTGTGACTCGACTCGTACTTTGGTGACTCAAATAAAGTCTGCCCAAAAGTAACATCATCAAAGCTTACTTTGGCCATATTTTGAGTGACAAAAATGCTGTCCCATTCACGACGCGATATAACGATGTAGTGTACACAACCGTGCCTGATAAAATCTTTAATTGTCGTCAGTGATTTGAACTAATTTTAGATGTTTGTTGTTTCCCTTTAACTCTAGAACGGACAACGCCATCAAGAACCACTGGAACTCGACAATGAAACGGAAAGTGGAGACAGAGAATCCGTACACTCCGATCAAACAGGTGTCTCTTAGCAACCAGGTAAAATCCTGGCAGGTTGTCATAGGGATATGAAGCCTTGGGTTTTTCTTTTATCAAAATGTCACGAACCTTTCAATTCTTTTAACCATTCTTTAATTTTTTAATCCTGTCCCCAGATCACCTACGTCTATCCAGACTCTGTTGTCATGACGAAGGAAGAGCAACACCCTTTACAAAGTAAGTTTTTGTTATTACGTGGCCAAAGTTATCTTATCGACTGCCAAAAATGAAATTTAGCAAAAGCAAAGATTGTGAATTAATTTTATAAATTATTAGTAATAATTTTGTAATTATTTTAAAAATTAATTTGTATAAATACATTGCATTTTAACTAAAACCATAAAAATGGAATATTCCATTACCATGGCGACCGCTAGGTGCACCAAAGGCTCAGACTACTGGGCAGGGATTGGTCCGCACGCTGCACCATAACCATAGCAACAGCTCGGCCAATCAGCAGCAACTGCCTGTCGCTCGGTGTGCGTCGTCGCCGGACGGCCACCCCGCCAAATTCGACGCAGACGCCAGCCCCATGTTTTGGATCGTCCGGGACGACGAAGTTATCAGTCCTATGAGGTTGGCAAAAAAAGGCAGAGTTGTATTCGAGTCCCTGCAAGTCCATCACAAGTCCTTCAGTCTCAAGTCAAGTCACTAGCTGCTCAGATGAACTGAATAAGAAAAGCATTCCTTTGTCATTGTTCAACCAGTTACTTGCGACTGGCTTTATGAAAGGACTTGTGACTGGACTTGTGACTGGACTTGTGACTGGACTTGTGACTGGACTTGCAGGGACTCGAATACAACACTGAAAAAAGGTTCAAGGTCGATTAAAGATAGGAAACAACATTTGCAGATATTTGCGGTTTCGATGCAGCGTCCTTTAGTGCAAACATTCAAATTGTTTTTTCCTCACCGACTGAAATCATATCACTTCCAGGAGTATGTCCAGTCTGCTAGACCTGGATATGCCGGCGCCGGACTTCAACGATTTCGAGAGGATGCTGGGTAATGAAGATGAAGAAAACGAGTCTCCGTCAGTCGGGGGGCGAGTGATGTCTTACAAAGGAACGACAGGTATTGCTCCGAAATAAGACTGTGTTATAGGTGGACGGGTGTATTCCAGTGTCTGGTTTTTTGTTTTTTTATCAGTCCAGCGGTTTCTCGCAAGTACAGTGGACCGCCGCTATACCGAACACAATCCTCTGCTCCTGATGTTTTTGTCCAAACATCCCAAACGATTTTGGCTCCATCACCATTGAACATAGTGCACGATCGAAGCCCAAACTGAGACGAAGCCAGTGTTCTCATGCCAAGCTTTATTTTGTCACTTTTATTCTTAACCAGTTCGCGCCGGGATTATTTTAACATCGCCGAGCCGACGGGCGGGATTATATTTAACGAAACTCGATCCGAAGCGTGTTCAGGCCGATAGTGCTGGGTAGCACACCCACGCATTTCCGGCCTTGCGCGCTGCTGACATACATTTCCGAACTTGAACTTGGCGTATTTATTCGTCATCCGTTTTGAATTTGGGGAAATTTTTGCGTTTATATTCGTCATCCGGCGCGAACTGGTTAATGGGTACAAAGCTGTGTTGCGTTTGCATTAGCGTCGGGCGTCGTCGACAATTTATTTCGTTTTATTTTGCCAGGGTAGCCCCATCAGTTATCTAAGAACTGTTCTCCCTGGGGGCCCTGGGGGGACAATGCGTTCATATTTTCTTGCCTTTCTTACCAAGGGCTACATGTGCACAGGTTCATAACCGCTGCTTTTTGGTCCCTCCCCCCCCCCCTAAAAGGTTATCATTTTGACAGTCAAGCCATCACTGAGCTCTCCAAGGGCAGTTACGGTGGGCTCATCCCCATCACGTCGCCCATCACGTCCAAGTTCACCACACCCCCAACCATACTCCGCAAGAGCCGACCGCGTCTTGTATCCTTTAAAAAAAAACAGAAACAAACAATCTACGTCCAAGCATGTATGATGGACGTTAAAGTATTTTGTCAATTTTTTTGGCATTTTTATCTATTAAAGGGATCGTATACGTTTGGTAATTGGAACCCACTGTTTGTTTCAATCCTATATAGTTATAGATCTATACCATAAAACAAACATGTAAAAATGTCATTTCAAAAGGTGGTAGCGATTTTGAGATATTGCCGAAAATCTGGAGCGGTTATGTCCACGCAGGAAGAATAATCTGCATTGGAATACACAATCTGAGAAACGTCACTGCAGTAACGCTTCTCAGATTCAATTTTTTGGGGATAAAAAGAACGATTGAAACAACTTGGTTGCGTTTCCTTGACGTATCTGTCAACAGCGTTCCAGGAGAATTCTGGACGGCAGCATCGCGACCACACCCAAGGGCACGCCCATTAAGAGTCTGCCCTTCTCACCTTCGCAGGTTGGTCCCAAAGGGAGATATTATATTATAGTATCTAGTGCTATACTTTACCAAACAGACATTTGTAAGCAGCCATTCAGAAGTATGTACCCAAATGTGACCTTTGTAATGTAGATTTGGTAATTTTCCCCCAACAGTTTTTGAATTTAGAACAGCCAATTCAGACCAACGCCAGTCAGCAGGTCATGACCTCAACGCCCGTCGTGAAATCCCATCATGCCACGCCCAAGATGTTCACCACGGGAACGCCCGTCAACAGGTATGTATATTCAGCAACTTCTATTGTAGATTGTTTTTTACTTTCCGTGGCTTATCTTGAACGGACAAACATAACCAGCAAGAAATTCTACTTAAAAATTAATCTGGAAAATAAATACGTTGATCAGTTACTTATCATTTTCCCTCTTTTCAGATATTTTCGGACGCCGAACAACGCTAAGCGTTCTCTGTTAGAGTCTACTCCTCGAACCCCGACACCCCTCAAAGATGCCCTGGAGGCACTGGAGAAAAGAAGTGGAACAAACAGATTCATGGTACGTACGTATTTGCGAGACGGACGAACAAGTTAGAGTTTGGCAGGTTTAGTACTGTTAGGTTCAGTACCAATAATTACTGAACCTGTGTGCAGCCATTGAAGTTTGTTAGGTTTGGTATGCTTTCTAGTGCGAGAAACCTAGGGTGTTAGGGGTAACAAAGTAAGAATTAATTTGGTACTGTTTTTGTGTGTTTTTGTTTGTTCCCGAAGCCATGTACTCCGGGCCAACTGGAAGACATCACAGAAATCATCAAGCAGGATTTCGGTTCCGAGTCGTCCCTCAAGCGAGCGTCCGTACGTGTCTTGGTGGTGAGTTTGGATTGGCGCCATTATTTGTCGGTCCAGTACGTGACATTCGCTGTGTCAAACAAACAAAACACACACAAAATGACAAATGATATACACAATCGTATGCATAACAGAAATTGATATCGTTGTGAAAACACACCTTAAAATGTTGTCGCCTTATTCTTTGCAGAGTGATTCATCAGCTAAGCGAGTCCGCAAGTCGCTCACCGACCAACTGGCCTTTGAAACTGACCTGAGTTCTAGCCACTTTGCCGATGACGAGGTGAGAAATCAGGGGTTACCAGCTTTCGCTGGTATTCTTACAAATCGCAAGTCTGGGCCAAGTTCGATCAAGGACTATAGTTAACTATAGTTTGACTAACTCTGATCGAACTCAGGCTAGTCGACGATGGTTGGACTAGTCTAGTCGACTATTCACGACCAGCCTATCGCGGTTGGTCGCATCGATGGTAACCAGCAGCCGCTTTAATAGCACAGTACAGAGAGGACCAGTTTGGCAGTTAATGGTCAATAGTTCGACGAGAGTCGTTCGCACTTCAACTTCAGTGCTCATGCCCTATAAATGACGTCACGAACTAACCACTAGTTAACTATAGTTCCTTGATCGAACTTGGCCCAGGTCGCTAGTCTGGTCGCAAAAAATTTCATGTTCTGTTACATAGAAATCACAAGTACATGTACAGTCAAAAGTAAATCTACCTAACAAATTTCAAGAGCATTTTATAGGCAGACATACTTGGCAAAAATAGTTTAAGATAATTTTTTTGTTTGTTTTACAGCAAAGTCACAGTCTGCTCTCGGATTCGCTGCTGATGTCCCCGCCCATGCGCTCAGTCGCCGGGGCAACGGGATCCTTCAACAGCACGTTCTTGTTGCCCGTGTCGCCGGTGAAGACCGCCGATAACTTGGTCAACAGACAGTCCAAACCCGGCGCGTATGAGACGCCCTTCAAACCGCCCACCGTGGTGAGTATAAAATGTCTGGTCTTCAAGCTAGCATTTTAACCTAATACTAGAACTGCTAAGTTTAACCCAACTACTAGTTCTTTTTTCTTAATTTTTTTGCTATTTTCAACATTCCATCGATATGTTTGGAAACAAATTAGTAACTTTTCTGTATTTTTGCACCGTTGACCTTCCGCAGTTGAGAAAGGTCAAATGCGGTGGCCATCTTTGATTTCAAAATGGCCACCATTTGCTCCCTGTATTTCTTAATAATAGCATGAATCTAATTTAAGGTTTAGTTAATGCAAACAAAACCAAACTGTTGTAAACATTTGTTTTATTTGTTGTGCAATTTTCAAAGCTGGACAAAGCGTGGGAGAAAGTCGCTTGCGGTAAATCCGACGATCAGATCTTCATGACGGAACAGGCCAGGAAGGTACTACGTTCCACTTCATGCCGGCCGCGATCACTCAAGCTCTAAATGTCTGGCGTCAACCTCAGCTGGGGAAGAGAAGTGACGACCGGGCATTTCACTGAAGAAAAAAACAACTATTAAAGTGAGCCAATATTCAGTGCCATACTTGGTATTAAACACGATTTTCTTTGATTAGAGAAAAAATGTAATAACCGTTTCATTTATTTGTCACCCCGAAAAATAATTTGCTCTCTTTTTCTAGCAATGCAAAAAGAACTCTTTGAAACGGGAATTTAAAAAATTATTTATGTAATAAATACGTTCTATTTTTGTTGTTATGGGCACAAAAATATGTTGTTGTTTTCGAAGAAACAGGAAAATTCTTGAAAATGAACGTTGTACTAATTTCTGAGTGTATTTAAAATTTGTTTGAAAACATCTATCAGTAAAGCATTTTTGTGATGTGTGCTTTTTTTCCCTTTTTTTTTCAAACTCTTGCTCTTAAGTTTTTTGTCTTTGTTAACTTGTTTCCACATTTTCAGCAAGTACATTAAGGAAAAGCCAACAGTAGTGCACTTTGTGCATGTGTATGTAAATTATATGCGACGTAAAACCTTTAAAAATTTAAGCCTGCTCCACAACCTCTTGATTTTACCAGAATAGACAGACATGCCCAGAAGCAATATTCTTTGTTAACCAATCAGATTCACTTAGGAAGTCACATGATGGCTGCCATTTTGTCATGTGACTGATCATAGAGCAGAATCGGTGGGTTAACATTCAGCAAAAGTAGAAAAGATTACGTAAACGATAACAACAGAAAGTGGTGCAGAGGCTTAAGATTGTAAACAAAAATTAAAATGTATTGATAATTTGTAAGAAATAACTAGAATTATAGAAACTTTTAAGAGTTGTATAAAGATTATATATATGTAATATAACGATGTAGATTAGTGTGAATATTTCCTTTGATAGAATACAGAATTTGATGTGAATGACAGCTTTAAACGAAATGTAGCTTTCTAGTCGTGAAAATCATGGAATTAAGGGGAGAAAAGGCCTATATTTTCTCATTTCTGTCGTGTGCATGGTTGTGTTGTAACTTTGGTAGTTAACCAGTTCGCGCCGGGATTATTTTAACATCGCCGAGCCGACAGGCGGGATTATTTTTTACGAAACTCGATCCGAAGCGGGTTCAGGCTGATAGTGCCGGGAAGCACACCCACGCATTTCCGGCCTTGCGCGCTGCTGACATACATTTCCGAACTTGAACTTGGCGTGTTTATGCGTCATCCGTTTTGAATTTGGGGAAATTTTTGCGTTTATATACGTCATCCGGCGCGAACTGGTTAAAGCTAGCAAAATGGAAATATTTAACATTTTGTTATGAAAAAAATGTTAACCATCTGTGAACTCTGTGAAAAAAATAGTAAGATTTATGTCGTTTTCAGTACAATGTACTTGCACATTTGTTTTATTATTCACAATTGATATCAGAAATGTTACCTGTATGCATATAAAAACCGAAAGCTTTTGCTGTTTTTGAGTACCTACCTTGCAAGAGCAGATTTACAAATACCGTTTTGTAGAATGTAAACTTTAATTTATAATGCAAAGAAAGAAAGGTCTGCTGTGATTGGATAGAAAATATATGAATACATTTGAGTGACCAATGGCGTGTTCTATTTGTCTTGTTTTTTCGTGGCATGATTTTGTCCATGTTGGGGGGCCATCAGAAATAAACATCTTTCAATGGTTTAAGCAGTTTGTGCTGGAGGACGTATATACACACCAAGTTTTTCTCGGATTCAAATGGATGACGCATAAACACGTCGCGAGCAAGGCTAAAATGTCGGTCAGCAGCGAGCAGGGCCGGAAATGCGTGGGTGTGCTTCCCGGTACCATCGGCCTGAACCCGCCTCAGATCAAGTTTCGTTAAGAATAATCCTGCGCCTCGGCTCGGTGATGTTAGAAAGAATACCGGTGTGAACTGGTTAAGCAAATGTGACCCACTCCACAAAAATGGATATTAGAGTTATCAGAAATTAATTCATTTGGTATATAATAGAGCTCCATAGCCCCTCCCTTTCTGGAAATATGTTTCCATGTCAATTACTTTCTTGGAGTTCAAATTACAAACTGAGAAACCAGGCTTTGAAAATACATGTAGGTGGCTGACAGAACGATGCAAACAAAATGTTGGGTTTCTTTTCACTTTATTCATCAAAATCAACATTTCTGTGAATGAAACCTGAAACTTTAGGTATTAAAGGTAGGATACACCATTTGCAGATATTGAAAATGCACAACGTGACTTAATACTTATTTTTGTGGAGCCGGTAACAAATGGTAGTTATTATAAAACATGATTTTGTCCAGGTTCAGGGGCCATCAATAAATTGACCTCTCTCATTGGTTGAACAACTTGGTAGTGCAAACTAGTAAGCCAAGTAGCAGTACATTCCCCCTTTGTGCATATTGAGGGGCCATTCCAATTTGCAACATGGCCACTGAACATGGTTTATAAAGCCCTGTATAAACTGTCCAATCAAAATGAAGATTCCAAAATGTGTTTATGCTTAAAGTTGAAATGCCCCTCTAAACCCAGCAAATGTTTCTTTGTCGCAGTTTTGTGCGTGTCACTGTGTGCTGCAGCAAGCGGAACCCCGTGTGTCACTCAGTCTGTCGGGGGTCGTGCCACCCATTCTCTTCTTGCCGAGCTAAGGGGATGAGAACGAAAACTCCGGCTGGGATGTCGGGGTCTGTTTAAAATATAAAAAATATATAAACAAAACGCTATTAAAGACGCATCTTAGGATGAGTAACTAATGACCCTGACAATCTTTGCTTTTCATCATAGAGAAAATAGTGTAGTACAATGTAATACGAATGCTGAATGGTTAAAATACTCAATGGCTACTCAATGATACTCCTTATACCGCCCCAAACCGCCCCGACACTCTTTGCATGCTTTTATAATCACAGAGCAAATAGTGTAGTACAATGTTTTACGAATGCGAAATGGTAAAAATACTCAAGTGCTAGCTGGCTTGCTATCCAGAGAAACCGACAAACAGACAGACCGAGCGATGGGCCGGAACTATTTTACCTGTGGTGTCTTGCTTGCCAGACGATGTTGGAGACAAAACCGCACTGCCTGGTCCAGAACTGCGACGTCCGAGCCGACCTTTGGGTAACCGTGCAAAAATAACATAAATAGAATCCACAACAGTCGTTATTCCTGAATCCATTGGTTATGTCACAGTTTACAAATATTGACAGGGTTGTAGTCGAGTCCCTGCAAGTCCGTTCACAAGTCCTTTCGTGAAGCCAGTCACAAGTAACTGGATGAACAATGACAAAGGAATGCTTTTGTCAAAGCTGATTTGAATAGCTTGTGATTTGAATTGGAACTGAAGGACTTGTGATGGACTTGCAGGGACTTGCGATGGACCCTGAATATTGAATGCTTCGAGTGGTGTAGTAAAACTAGCCTCCCGAGGTGATCCATGGAGCATTATGTTTTCCGAGGGAAAATGAAATGCTCCATGGATCACACAAACGTAGACACAAAAGGTTTATTTGTTTGGCAAACGTTTTCTTAAAGTCCTTTCCAAAAATGTCATCACCTGGATATTTCTGAAGATCTTGAAGGCAACACAGAGCAGTTTGGTCGGCAAGCTGGGGTCGGTCTGTAATTTGTTCTGAACCGTCTGAACTAGACGATATGCTGATAAGACAGTCTGAGACGAGACAAAATATAAGGATATCAATTTTATGTATCATAATTAGTGGCAATGTGTATAAAATAGGGAGACGCATGCCCAAAATGTTTCAATCTTTACTGTCACCTGACCCATTTTTCCCAAATGTTTTTTCCACAAAATTTGGGGTTTATACATTTTGGACGCTGCTCTACAATTTTTTATTTTTTTTCCCCGTTATGAAATCCATTTTAATTTAACCTGTTGTTGGTGTTCCTTGTCTCCTTTCTTTGAGAGTTCAATCTCTTCACTCAGGACCTCCACACAGGTCTCGTAGCAATACCTGGCCAGGAACTGTCTGTCCACGTCACGCAGAAACTTTCTGGAAATCAGGATTGAAATGTTAAAAACGGATTGAGTGCCGACCTTCGAAAAAATGTTGACAGAAACCCCGACAGACAGATAGCTGGACAGCCCGACAGACAGAGTTGGGACTCACTTTCCTAGTTCCGGGGTCCGGTTGAGCTTGACGGCAATCTGCAGCAGCATGACGTGATCCCGTAATCTCCGCAGGATGTCGATGAGCAGATTGACTGAGCGATACATGTGCCAGGGGAAGCTCCCCGATCTACACAACACAAGAGAAAGGGTGCCAATTTCACGGAGCTGCTCAGAATTTTTGCTTAGCGTGAAAATTCATTTCTTGACAAAAACAGGGTTACAAACGAAACTTTCAGATTGTGACTGGTATTCAGCTAGTTTTCGCTTCAGCATGAAAAGCACATGGAGTTTTGGCTGATGACCTGTTTTTGCTGAGCGAGACTTTTTTTGTGCTAAGCACATTTTTGTTGTGCTCAGCAGCTCCATGAAATCATGAGTGATTCACGATACACAACCACTGCTTGCTGATATTGTGATTTCTGCATTACTATAAAATACAACCTCCAAAATCCACTCATTCATGGTAATTCAAGCAATTACCAATGGTGTATCCTACATGAACCTTTAAGGGAATAGAACTGTGTTTACTCTGGGTCAAGCTTTCCTTACAAGACACTTTTTTCTGTTGGGGCAAAACAATAATTGATTCTGACCTGTCGATTTCGCTGATGGGAATCCTCCAGACTCCGTGAAACAAGTTCTTGGTTTTCCAGTGCTCGGCGAAGAGCCCCGGCGATGGCATGTGAGCTGTGTGTTGCCACGGCAGGTTGCTGCCTAGCAACAGGTCACGACTCCACCGCAGACCCTGTGAACAGACAAACGACCAAAGCGAGAATGCCTATTATTTTTATACCTTCCCAACTTCAACGATTGCGCGCATCCATTTGAGGATTTTACCAAAGCACAAATCGGCCGCTAGTGAAGATTTTCAAAAATGTGTCAGTTGACAAATCTTTGGAAATGACTAAATCGTATTCTTCAAAATGACAGCATACCAGAAGAAAACACTTTCACTATCTTGAAAAAACCAAGTAAACTTTTTTTTTAATAACAATAGTTCGGTTGGTTACTGTTTGGATAGCTGCACATTCTCTACTCGACCTTTAATAGCGCAATACCTATTTGATGGTACAGACATTTTTATTATTATGGCTATGGATAGTCACTACAGTACACCAATAGGCACTAGTCAAAGCCATAGCCCAAGACAATTACAATATGGTCTCCGTTTGGTTCTAACCTCGGCAGATTCTGACATGGCGTACACGTTGGCCATCCGATACAGCGACTTGTAATGCTGGGGAAACCGTGACAAGCAAAGCTTCATCGCTTCGAGGCAGCGCTCCATCAGCCACACCCTTCGCTCCGCCGGACTCCGCCCACAACTTGCCACCATCTTCTTCCGTTTGTCCTCTGGCCGTCCTCCGTTGCTCGCCTTCTCGTCGTCTTTAATACCGCCAGCCTCTTGTCTCTCGTCGGGTTTAACGTCTGCCACCATTTTCTTATCCGTTTCCGACCCGTCGCCGAGATTTTGTTCAGATTTCTTCGTTGTTTGTGACTCGTCTACTTGTTCTCTGCGAAGCTCCGACGTTTTCACATCCTTTTTTAAATCATTTTCGAGATTTCGTTCCCTTGCGTTCTTCGCCGTCGATTCTTCTCCAAGGTTCTCGGAGGTCTTAGCTACTTCCTTTGCGACCGTCTTGGAGTCATCTCCGACATCATCTTCGATCTCTCTGAAACTCATCGGGTCTTCGAAATCCTCAGACGAAATGGTGATGATAGAGACGTTGCCAACTGATTCCTCGCTCACCTGCGTGGCCATTTCCTTCAAGGCCACATTTGTCTGTTTGGCGGCAGCTGCCTTCCACACTTCGCCGCCTACGGCTGCCGGAGAATCATTCACCTCTGCGATCGCCCCTTTCGTAGTTTTCGGTGCATTTTCGTAATCCATCTGATCCTCCGATTCCTCAGATGAGATGACGATGATGCTGGCGCTCGTCTCCAATCCCGAGTTCGTCTGAGCAACCGCATCTTTTCCTTTTGCTTCTCCAGCGAACTGCTTCCTCTTGGATGAGGCCTTCTCTTCTGCATCACTCGAACCCCCGTTGTCAGCGCGTTCAATTTCTGGGAGTTTTTCCTCCTCATTTTGTTTCTCCTCCCCTTTGACATCTCTGGGTTTAACCTCTGCTAATTCCTTGACATTTCGCCCAGCGCTATTCTCGGTCTCCGACCAATTGCCTTCTCCAGATGTCAACGTCAGTCTCTTGTCGCCACACTCGCGCGACTCGGATTCCTGCTGCTGGTATGTTTTGTTTTTAGACGTCCTCTTGTCGGTCTCGGAGTCAGCCTGTGGTTCGATCGTCAGTCTGACGTCTGGACCAGAGGTCTCCCGTCCCGCAAGATCTTCGACGCGTCTCCTCTTCCCAGGAGGCTGCTCCTGAATGTCCGTGTGGATCTTCTGCTGGTCTTGAGTCTTGCCGGTCCCGGAGTCTACCAGTTCAGTCGATTGTCCAACATGATCTGGGCCCGAGGTCTCCTGTCCTGCGAGATCCTCAACGTGCCTCTGCTTCCCGGGAGGCTGCTCCTGGATATCCGTGTGTATCTTAGCAAAGGACTTCAGGAGCTCGGCCGCAGATGTGGGACCGCCGACGGCCGCGGATGTGGGACCGCTGACGGCAGCATCTTGGCCCCGAGATTGGAGATTCGGGGTCCCTGAGGTTTGGCCGTCATGATGCAATGCAGGAAATTCAGATGTTGAATCTGAAATAACATCAAATGAATAAACTAATCAAACGTTACACTTTACACAATACTATACGGGATACTTCCAACGATAGGGCAAACGAAGGCTCTATTAATCCACAAATGTCCATTGGGACATGGCCCATGGTGTTTTAAAACAATCAAGGGTAACATTTGCCTTTGAGAGTGCAAAAAACAAATGAATCATATTCAATGTACAAAACCAATGGACTTTATCAACTGTCTTTTTATCATATATTATTTTCAGCATTTTGTTTGTCTTACAAAATATAAACGGCATGTTGCACTTTGACAAACAAAATTTGACAACGAAAAATATTTGCTGGAAATATAAGGCCACTGTCTTTTGCAAATTCACAGAGCTAGAAAACTTACGCAAAGAATGAATGGAACCTAATTATTCGTCTACATTTCAGTTGTAGCGCCCTCACCTGTTGTAGTCAGGACCAGCTGCCTCTTGCGGCCTCGCGATCGCACGTAGTCGTGGTCCGTCGGCGTGGCAATGAATAACGGACTGCCGGGTACTTTGCGCTTTTCCGGTCTGACCTCTTGACATCTGACATCGACCTGACCTTTGTCCTCGAGTTGAACTTTGACACCGGGCATCGGCATTTTGTAGTCGGGTTCATTGTCAGTTGATGATGGTCTGGTATGGAAACCATTTCACAACAAATATTTACGAATGATTTAAAACAAATTACAACTTTCTAAAAACAAAATGAAACGTGGGACGGTTGAATCAAATTTCAACCTACGGTTCACTGGTGTCCATTTTCTCCATAGCAGAAACAAACGGTTCATCCATGGCGTCCGTGACATAGTGCTGCAGCACGGCATAATCGCCATGGAAACCGACATCCGGTTTCTCGAGGAGCTTCAAGATGGAGGCGTGGAGTCTGAAATACATCTGGCGAGACAAATAATTTCAAATTTTGAGTTACAAATATTCTGTTCGAAAAATTATTAAACTGTGCTGAGAAAATCATTACTTATTCGTAAGGTCTCATGAATTAGTCATGTGAGATCCAAGGGAAATGAGTTCTGATATTTATGTTTAATTCATCTGTTTAGACAAAGAATAATTTATTCAGCGTGAATTATGCATGATTGCGGACCTCCAGGGCCAATAAACAGCCTAATTTTGAGAATGTCATGAATATTTACATTTCAATTTATAAACCGTCCACACCATATGAATTATTCATTAGGACTCATGAATTATGCATGATTGCTGACCTCCAGGGCCAATAGACAGCCTAATTTTGAGAATGTCATGAATATTTACATCTCATTTTATAAACCGTCCACACCATATGAATTATTCATTAGGACTCATGAATTATGCATGATTGCTTACCTCTAAGGCCTCCAGGGAGAGGTCCGGTGGGTTGTGGTAGGCGATCTTCTTGGGATATTTGGCCTCGTCTTCATACAGGTAAAAAGCAGCCTTTAAACAAAAAATCATATCAAATCATATGTAATCAGTTGGAATCAGGGACCAATTTCCTGCAGCTGCTAAGCACAAACATTTGCTTAGCACAAAAATTTGCTTAGCACAAATAATGTTTAGTAAAAACAGGTTACCAGCCAAAACTGTGCTGAGCTGTTCTATAACCTTGTTTGGACAAGAACATTTGTTATGCTAAGCAAATTAATTTGTTGTGCTTAGCAGCTCCACAAAATGGGTACCAGTTGATCAAATCAGAACTCGTCTGGGTTTGTTTGCATACAAAGTTTACCAGCCATTCTTCCTCCACTTCGCAACGCTTGCTCCCTTTCATATCCCACAATTCCCTTGAACAACTTCCCCTTTAATACCTTCTTGTAGTGCTCCAGGAACTCTTGCGGATTCGTCTGTTGTTTCTCGGCCACCTTGCCCAGCATGTAGTGCACCAGCCATTCTTCCTCCTCCCCATCCACCTCGCACTGCCTGGCTGCCTCAAAGCACTTCTCGGCCAGACCCAGGCACTCCGACCGCTTCTCCTGCAGGAACTCTACGATGTCCTCCGTCAAGGAAAACTGGTCCCTCTGCAAAGTTCGAATCAAGTACCCCACAAAACCCTGTTGAGCCTCGAGGTAAACCTTGAGGTAATCTTACAAGTTAAACCTCGAGGTAATCTTACAAGGTAAACCTCAAGGTAAACGTCAAGAAAAACCTTAAGAAAAACCTCAAGAAAAACCTCAAGAAAAACCTCAAGAAAAACCTCAAGAAAAACCTCAAGAAAAAACCTCAAGAAAAAAACTCCAGAAAAAAACTGCAGGTAAACTTCCGAGTAACCTCCGGGTAAACCTCCTGGTAATTCTCCTGCTAAACTTCCAGGAAAACCCCAAGATAAACCTCAAGATAAACCTCAAGATAAACCTCAGAACAGTAAACAGTCTAAAGAAGATTTGAAACCGATCTCATCTCTTGGCTTTGCACGTTTCCCTTGAATAGTTTAAGAAAACAACTAAACAAAATGGTGGGCACATACCGAACAAGCGTTTTATAGTTAAGGGCGCTGACCTGTTTGAGTTGCCGGGATGCGTAGGAGTGCACCATGTAGGCCATTGATCCATACTCAATCCAAAGCGATCGGTTGGCTGGATCGATCTCCAGGGCACGTTGGAAGCATCGTAGCGCGGCAACAGAATGCTTGTAGATGGTGCCTTCGGTCTTAGAGTCACACTAGGTAGAGAACAGAAATAGTTAGAGGTAGTATACACCATTTTAAAGAAAATCAATAAGCAAAACTACTGAATTATTATGAAACACCTTACTTGACTGTAAGTGAATAACAGTCTCAAGCATCCTGTAAAATCACAACAATTGGTGAAATTTTGTATCACATTTCCAATCAGATTATTTTTAAACACGATTTGATGCGCCCAATTTATTAAATTTAGCTAGTCCACAAATTGACTTGGATTTGACCAAAAACTAAAGAGGGGCCTGTAACTACGCGATCTCCAGTTGAGCGAACTGACCATGTTGAATTTGAGCTCGAGGCGTCCGCTCCGAGCTAACGCCATTCCCGCCCAGCTGTCCAGTCTGTTCGGACACACGCACAGGTCCTGCATGTAGAGCTTGATAGCTTTACTGTGCGGAAAAAAAAACAAAAAAAAAAAAACATAAGACAAACAAAAACACCCTCCACGCTCAAAAAGGACACCCATTATTCTAACCTATTTATAACTAATTATTTTGATTTCGATTTTCACACTTACAAAAGCTCTTTGTTCTTGAAGTAGAAATCCGCCAGCAGATAATAGATCTCCTTGACAACGGGCCTAAAACAAAGAAATATCAGATTAGAGAGAATACATGTTAGTCAAGACATTTTGTTGGCTGTATTTTGACTATTCAAGGTTCAAAGAGGATGGTTTATCATGTGTATATATAGTGAATTTCTCCGACCAAAATATTTGGATAATGGTCTATTAAGTGACGTCAGGTGAACGTCGGGTCGGGGAACCAAACCACCCACCTGACGATCGGTCGATCCTCGGGGATCGACGGTGCCACATCAGTCTTGGCCTCGACGTACGCCTGCAGGGTTTCCATGGTGACGGGCGGGTCGTCCATCGGCGGTACGATGCGGACTATCCTGAGTAAGAGGCTCTCCAAGTCTCCCGACATGGAAGAGGTTTTGTAGGAGTCAAACTCGGGAAGGACGCTGGGCTTGAAGTAGTCGAAGATAAGACGGGCATCTTCTAGGTCCATAGGCAGCTGGACGAGAGAGGAAAAGCAAACGACAAAACGTTAACCCTTTCCTTGGCACGTTTTCTCAACAGTAAACTCGACATTTGTAAAGAAAAGGGTTACGCTGGGGCCAAGAATTGCCAGTAAGGACTTGACTCAAGTCACTGCATGCAAATGACTCGACTCGGCTTGACTCAGCTTGACTCGACTTAATTCGACTAGACTAGACTCGAGCCCTTCATAAGAAGACTCGACTCGATTGAAGGCGAATAACACTCGAGTTACAAAAAATCTTACTTCATCCACGCCATGGTCTTGGAGATGCCGCGCCTTCGTCTTCTTGCTCGGGTGTCCGTGGAGACAGAAGAAGCACTGCTCCAGCGAGTACTGCAGGTCGCTGAGGAACGGGTGTGGTTCCTCCTCTGTTCCCATGGCAATCTCGCGGCTCAGCACTGAGATGTAGAGTCGGAGGAATGCTCCGTTAGAGTTGCAGCACCAGGAGCGACTAAGAAAAAAACAAAAACATTTACCACACTTAGGAAGAAAATTAGATGTCGTCCTGCTGAGGATGTCCCAGATTTTAACCAGTTCACGTCCGAGGACGCGTAATAAACAGATGACTAATAAACAACCGGAAATATCTCTCAGCGACCGGCCTCGCAGCAAGCGACCGGCCTCGCAGCAAGCGAGGCCTAAAATATCAGGGTGGACTACCCAAAGATGCCGACCTGAACCCGTCTCGGATCAAGGTTCGTGAAAACCAATCCCGCGCCTGAAACAGGTTCAATATAAACAATAATCCGACGCGAACTGATTAATGTTACGCCTTAAAAGTTTTCAAGATTTTTCAGCTTCGACTTTGAAAGTAAAAAAGAGAGACACTCACCGGCCCAAATAATCATGGGCCGTGTCCAGCAGCATCAGAGAAGAGGGGATCATGGGAGTGCTGGGGCTTCTTCCGTCATCTTGGGTTGCCATGGTTGCAAGCTGGTCCTCCTCGCTACACAAACAAAAGTACATGAAAACAGCTATATTACCGATTGGCTGTAAGTGTATATTTCAGTCAATTTCTGTCAAAAAAATTCTGTCATCTTCAAGAAAAGTGATTTTTTTAAAATCAATTTCCAACGTTGGTCAGCTGACCATTAATGAAAAAAAAGATTTTTTTTCAAATACTGCCCTTAATTTATTAAATTTAGTTTAGTCCGCGTTTTGCTTGTAATTGTCTTTTTTTTTTTTACACATCTGTAAACAGGTGTAAGCCAGCTAGTCTGGTTCCCAAACCTCAAAATTCCCTGACGTCTAACATTGCTATCTATTGTCTGAAGTAGGTCAGGGAACCACAGTACAAGAACAATTTTTGATGTTTTTTTTCCCAACCATTGCTATTTATTTGTATGCAAAAGGCCAAAGGCCACTTGAGGTTTGGGCTACAGAGGTTTCAGTACCTGGTGCTTGTGTTCTTGGGCAAGACACTTTACTACAATTGCCTATCATGGGATATCCATTACTCACTGTTTGATCAGTCTATACAATACGACCCACGGCAGAACGTCTTGTGGGAAGTTGCTCTCCGTGTCCATGCACAGCTGTACTACGCTGATGATCGCGCTGGTCAACCGGACCCGTAGAGGGCGCTCTAGCTGCTTCAAGCTGCCTACATCTTCGCAGAGAGCCCTGCGGTACCAACAACATCACTGTAAAGCTTTTTGCTCATTTTAAATTTGAAAATTGTCTTCTTTTAAACAAAATATTTTAATATTATTTGTTTTCCTTTTTTTTCCTGGAAACAATTACAAGATATCTAGCGCAATAATTTGGCTGGATGCCTAGAGTCATTATTTTCTTTCAAATAAGTAAGATATTTCTAAATAATTCAGTTGTAACATTTTTTTATTATCTGCAAATGTTGTATCCTACCTACATAAAAGATTAAGAATGTGCCTGCCACAACACATCAACAGAGGGCCGCTCTCAGTGTCATTTTTGTTCACACAGTAGCTTACTTGTCAAAGATGGTAAACAGTTCCACGGTGACATCGATCCATTCGTCTCGGAGTGGCTGTGTCTTAGCGACGGCGACTTCTTGAAGTGCTTCGCAGATGCCGACAGCGCCACAGATGACGCATTGCTGTCAGGAATACGCACACAATAGCAATAGGAATATCACCGGGACTATTGTCACTGTCAAAGCTGTCACTGTCATTGTCCTCATTCCACAAACCGTTATAATAAGTTAATACAAGCCATCTCAAGAGTGTCATTGTCACTGTTGACATTGTGAAGATTGTCACCGTAAGTTTGACAAGGCTAACGTCATGTCACAATCACAATTGTCACCTGTCAATGTCGTCCTTACTTCAATCTTAAGACAATGCACAAATCGGTGCTGTAAACTGTAGTGGCTGTGATTGTGAATGTCACTGTCACATATTGTCACTATCACTTTGTAACCTTTGTCAGGAATGTCAACATTGTGTTGTCCCCATGCTGGCTGTCACTTTCGCTGTCGCTGTCAAGGTCAATTCAAATTTGTCATTGCAAAATGACACTAGTCATGAATGTAAACATTGTCGGTCTCAATGTCACCAATAATGATAAATGTCCCCATCAGTGATGTCACGATGTCACCATGTCACTGTCCGTTCGTACCTTAAACTTTACCTTGTAATCATTCAGCTTGAGCAGGGAGCGATGCAGGAGCAAGAGCTGCGATGGCCTCTGGGGCGTGGCCCCTTCCTTGAGCAGCTTCCTCCTTGATCGGGTGGATTCTTGGAGAGTCGGCAGAAGAAGTGACGTCACTCGCTCATAGCTGCCGGCGTCGTAGAAGCGCTGGACCTCTTCGAGGGACTGGCTGTGCTGGGTGGACTTCAGCTGCTCCTTGATCAGGTCTGGGTTTGCAAAGAAGGTGAAAAAAAGTTATCTGCCAGAGCTGAGACAGTTCATGACAGGTCCTCTCAAGTCTATCACAAGTCCTCTCAAGTCTATCACAAGTCCTCTCAAGTCTATCACAAGTCCTCTCAAGTCTATCACAAGTCCTCTCAAGTCTATCACAAGTCCTCTCAAGTCTATCACAAGTCCTCTCAAGTCTATCACAAGTCCTCGCAAGTCTATCACAAGTCCTCGCAAGTCTATCACAAGTCCTCTCAAGTCTATCACAAGTCCTCGCAAGTCTATCACAAGTCCTCGCAAGTCTATCACAAGTCCTCGCAAGTCTATCACAAGTCCTTGCAAGCCCTAACAAGTTCTCCATAATGCTCATAAGTCGTCTCTAATCCTCATAAGTCCTCTCTAATTCTCACAAGCCCCCTTGAGTCCCATTGAGTCCCCTTGAGTCCCAGCAAGTCCCCGCATATCCTCACAAGTCACCACAAGTCACCACAATTCCTCACAAGACCTCTCAAGACTCCTCAAGTCCTCATAAGTCCTCACAAGTCAATCAAATTTATAGACTCTCAAGTGACACACGCCATTCTCTGTTCACCCTAAGTTACACGTGATATCAGTCGTAACTGAGTTGTGAATATAACAATTTGCACAAAATCAAGTGCCTAAAAATCAAACCTGAAATGAAGTTTCTTCTTACCTACAGTGATTCTGTTATCAACTTGGCAGTTTGGAAGGACGATAAATCTCTCCGTATCGTCGCTATCGGATCGAGGTTCGCTCAGTATGTCTGTACACTAAGGGCACACAAAAAAAGGGTAGATTTGTTGTCAAGCGAACGGAAAACAAATCAATGGACTGGTTAAACCGCAAATGCAAAGATAATTCAAGTATGTTTATTAATTGATTAGATAATATTAATAATAATAATTGGGGAGGCTAATCATCCTTACTCGCAGCTGGTGTGCTGAATTGCGAAGGACGCGGCTACAACGTGGTCGAGCCGCTGGCACGTAAAGGCGCCTATGGCAGCCGGCCACATCGACTCATATATGATTACGGAGCACAGCCTGAGATCAAAAGTGTTTGGGTTTTTTTCTAGAGGGAGAAAAACCAGAGGACCTGGAGAAAAACCTTTGTGGCACAGGAGAGAACCAACTCTACTCACATATGGTCCGGGCCTGGAATGGAACCCAGGCCGCGTTGGTGAGAGGCGAGCGCTGCCCAAAATAAACCCAATCTTACCTCATCGAATGAACTGATTGCGTCTTCAGATCTTCCAACCAATGTCATGTATCGAGCTTTCAGCCAGTGTACTGAAATTCAAAGTTTTGAAAAAGTGAATTGCATTGTCCAACTAGACAGCCTGCAGTACTGACTTCCTTGGCACAATTTGGTCTCCACCCTTGCAGGAACCAATGTATACTCCTGAGTGGAGAGAGGCAATTGTATTAAAATGTCCTGCCCAAGAACACAACACCAAGTTCCCTGTTAGGATTTAAACGCACGCACATTGAAACCATGACACCAGAACAATTTAACTCTTGACAACGTGACATTTTCCTCTTGCCTCGTACGATGAAGTCCCGCCACTTGTCTTCCGGTATGGCTCCAGAGTTGGTCAGCATCTGCATGTAGCTCAGGTCCTCGTCGATGAACTTCCCCATCGCTTCGGGATCGGCCCTGAGGTGTAAAATACATCGTACCGTTATATGTATTACCCAAACCTTCCCAAATCCTCGAGACCTTTTGGAATCCCTAGCTTTATCTTAGGCTTAACCAGTTTGCGCCGGGATCATTTTAACATCACCGAATCAAAGTATTTTATTACGAAACTCCATCCGAGGCGGGTTCAAGCCGATGGTACCGAGAAGCACACCCACGCATTTCCGGCCTTGCTTGCTGCTGACAGACATTTCCGGCCTTGCTTGTGGCGTGAGAGAAAGACAGAAGGACAGACCGACAGATTCTTTTTTAGGAACTCTGATGACTTACTTCTTGGCGGTCCCGCTCGGCGTTCCCTTACCCGCAGAGATCAGCTGGTCCAGTTTCAGTTCGGCAAACGTCAACATAACGTAGCCAATCGATGTCTTGAAATCGCTGCCATAATCAGAACTGATTTAATAAAAAATAAAAAAATGTGATGCCAAAAAATGTTACAAACAGACACAATTGTGATCCGCGGATCGCGAGTGTCGCCTTTTCCCACGGTCGATCCTCTAGAATTTTGGAGAATCTGATGAATAAATTGGTAAATGAACTAATAGTTTACCTAAAGATGTTGGGCAGGATAAAGTGTTGCCTTGAGCGAGAATTGGCTTGAAGAAAAACGCTGGTGAGACCCGCTGGCCTGAAATGACAAAACAAACAAAAACACTGACCACAAACAGTTTTTAACTTGCAGCCAGTAGTTCGATAATCGAAACGGCAAGCCCATAAAGACTAGAGAGAGGCAATTGTAGTAAAGTGTCTTGTCCAAGAACACAAGCATGGCATGTTTATAGGTAACATATAAAGTGGAGAGAGAGGCAGTTGTCGTAAAGTGTCTTGCCCAAGAACACAAGCATGGCATGTTTATAGGTAACATGTAAAGTGGAGAGAGAGAGGCAGTTGTAGTAAAGTGTCTTGCCCAGAAACACAACCACCATGTTTCTTTGACAAGGCTGGAACCCACGTACAACATCGCATGAGTCTTGGTACCCAACACTGGCTAGTCTAGTCACAGACTCATTTCTGCGCCCCCTTACCATGTGCCCTGCAGTCTGGTCACCAATTCCCGCAGATACTCATCGAGGACCTGGATGATTCCGCTGTTCCGCTGTCGCTTTGCCAAGAAGCGCCAGACGTCCTCTGATTGGTCGGTGTCTGATTCGACAGATTTGATTGGTCGGTCTTGGTTTAAAAGAAAAAGGTTTACATATTAGGCAAAAAATCCTGAAATCGGACAAAATTGTAAAATCAGGGAAAATCATAAAATCTGAGAAAAATTCTGAAATCTTAAAAAAATGAGAAAATCCTGAAATCAGAAAATTTAGACTACCTGCATTTTCTGTCCCGTTAGAAGTCCGCATCTGCTGTTGATTCGCCTCCGTTTTACCCAAAGACCTTCGTTCAGCATCGTCACTCTCGTCTTCAACACCACTTCAGAAGGGGAAAAGAAACCATCATTTCAGTACGATTCAACTTCATTTCAATGTTCGATTCAACGCATGCTTGGTCTGTTTTCACTGGAATGCATCTAGTCGATCGATTACGTCAAATCTGGTTTGTTAGCAGACGACAGGTCTTCACATTGTTAAGATGGCACGTCATTTTTATTTTGTATTATTTATTTATAATAATGCAAACAGATTAATTAGTTCGCGCCGGATGACGTATATAAACGCAAAGTTTTCCCCGGATTCAAAACGGATGACGCATAAACACGCCACGAGCAAAGGCCAGAAATGTCTGTCAGCAGCGAGCAAGGCCGGAAATGCGTGGGCTTCGCGATACTATCAGCTTGAATCCGCCTCCGTTTTGTTAAAAATAGTCCCGCGCATCGGCTCTGTGATGTTAAAATAATCCCGGCGCGAACTGGTTAATAGTGCAAAGAGTTATCATCTTTGGAGATGTATCGTAAACTAATGCAAAACTTGCCTCAGTTTACCTTTCCTTCATCTTGAAACCATGACGCAACTCGCAAGTGACTAGAGAAACCATGGTCAGGAGCTAGGTTGATCGAGTTGGACTAGAGCTATCACTCGAATGCTGCTTGGTTTGACTACTAGATCGACTATAGTTATAAAGTCTTGTCGAGTCTAGTCGCCCAACCGAACTTGCCCCATGGTAAAGAAACCGTGCGCTTAAAATTGATGTGAATTCCTACAAACGGATGTGGCCGGGACGTTTCTTCACAATGTACCTGTCTTGAAGGCTAGAAGGCAGAAATTGCCGCAGAATCTCCTCGTAGTTGACCGATTCTTCCTTCTTCTTTCCTACAGTGTTGCGAACCTGTAGTTGAACAAAAACAAAAGTGGTTTAATTACAATCAAGAGCTACTGTTTGCACGGTACCCGAGCTTAAAATCAAGATTCAAGACTCGATCACAAAGAACACATGGTAGACAAATTTACCCGCGTGGAGCGTCGATTTCCGGGAACTGGGTTGATGGCCTTCTCTCGTTTTCGCTTCGGGCCTCTTCGCACTTTGGCTTTGACAGGGACTGGTTTCGTTTCCATGGCTACTGAATCTAGATCAAAACAAACAAAAGAGAGATTCATAAAAAACAATCCCGCGTCTGGGCCCCTCAAAATCTCAAAATATTCCCGGCGCAATTCCCGCTGAATGATTTGGAGGCTTTCATTCAACGAGATAATGATGTAAGATAACTGCTATGTGTGTACTGTGTACCTACCCTCAATATCACTGCTTTCCCTTGGGGTCTGCTCCTGGGTCTGTTGTGGGGTCTGCTCCTGGGTCTGTTGTGAGGTCTGCTCCTGGGTCTGTTGTGAGGTCTGCTCCTGGGTCTGTTGTGAGGTCTGCTCCTGGGTCTGTTGTGAGGTCTGCTCCTGGGTCTGTTGTGAGGTCTGCTCCTGGGTCTGTTGTGAGGTCTGCTCCTGGGTCTGTTGTGAGGTCTGCTCCTGGGTCTGTTGGGAGGTCTGCTTCTGGGTCTGTTGTGAGGTCTGCTCCTGGGTCTGTTGTGAGGTCGGCTCCTGGGACTCTTGTGAGGTCTGCTCCTGGGTCTGTTGTGAGGTCTGCTCCTGGGTCTGTTGTGAGGTCTGCTCCTGGGTCTGTTGTGAGGTCTGCTCCTGGGTCTGTTGTGAGGTCTGCTCCTGGGTCTGTTGTGAGGTCTGCTCCTGGGTCTGTTGTGAGGTCTGCTCCTGGGTCTGTTGTGAGGTCTGCTCCTGGGTCTGTTGTGAGGTCTGCTCCTGGGTCTGTTGTGAGGTCTGCACCTGGGTCTGTTGTGATGTCTGCTCCTGAGACTCTTGTGAGGTCTGCTCCGGGGACTGTTGGGAGGTCTGCTCCTGGGACTGTCGTGAGGTCTGCTCCTGGGACTGTTGGGAGGTCTGCTCCTGGGACTGTTGGGAGGTCTGCTCCTGGGACTGTTGTGAGGTCTGCTCCTGGGACTGTTGTGAGGTCTGCTCCTGGGTCTGTTGTGAGGTCTGCTCCTGGGACTGTTGGGAGGTCTGCTCCTGGGACTGTTGGGAGGTCTGCTCCTGGGACTGTTGTGAGGTCTGCTCCTGGGACTGTTGGGAGGTCTGCCCCTGGGACTGTTGGGAGGTCTGCTCCTGGGTCTGTTGGGAGGTTTGCTCCTGGGACTGTTGGGAGGTCTGCTCCTGGGACTCTTGTGAGGTCTGCTCCTGGGTCTGTTGTGGGGTCTGCTGGGGTATATCTAGTGGGGTGTTTTCTGGGGTTTCCTGTGGCATCTCTTGCACGGTTTCCAATGTTGTCTGCTGTGGGGTTTGTTCACAGGTCTGTGGTTGCGTCGTGTGTGAGGTATGTTGTGGGGTTTCTTGTGGGGTCTGTTGTGGGGCCGGTTCCATGGTCTGTTGTGGGGTCCGCAGCAGGATTTCTGGCGGGGTTCGTTCTGGGTTCTGCTGCTGGCTTTTCCGCAATCTGGGTTCTTCGTTGTCCCCAACACTCTGTTGTGCGTCCTCAACGCCCGACGCATCCTTGCTTTCCGTCGAAGAACAAAATCTGCTCTGTGTGTCGTTCGGGGATGTGTCTTCAGTTGTGTCCATGGGAGTGTCCTGGGGTGCGTCCACTGGCATGACAGGGGTCTCGTCACCTTCTGATGCCTTCGTCTCCCTTTCGTCAGGATGCTGGATAAACTCGCTCATGTCAATTTTACAGCACAAACTCTGGGTAGAACAACAATATTACAGGTGGCGAGTTGAAATATTTGGTACAACAACAAAATTATAGACAATAATATGTTATGCATTTCAACCCGGAATAAAGTACAAAGTAAAAGTTGTCTCAAGCCAATATAACTCAACGGGCGCATTGTTTCCCTACTAGTTTCTTTGGCTTGAAAAGACTGCGACTTTTCTATTCCTCCTCGATAGGATGCCAGCCCATCGCAGGTTACTACCCAGCTGCTCCTGGGTAGAGAGAGGTCTGTTTGGGTGAAGTGGCTTGCCCAAGGACACAAAATGCATGCTGCACAGCCATGGGACCATAACAAAAATAAGCCAATGATAATCCAAAGTTAGACAATCTATGCATCCATCTAACAAAAACAAAAAAGTCTTACCAGCGGAGGTGAACTATTAACAAGGTGATCATAGAGGGCGACCAGCCGTTCTCCGAGACCTTTCCACCTATAAGCATAGAACAGATACGCTAAGCAAAGAGAACTGGTTACCGGCCAAAATGCTAAATGATGTGCACTGCTACTGACCGGTTCCTTGCTTTTTTCTGCTAAGCCCGACAAAATGCGATCAATGTTTCTGTAACATCAATTTGTTGTTTTCTACAATTTTCGTTTGTTTGTAAAATTTGGTTTTGCAACGTTGATTATTGTTCAATTGTTATGTTTTCTGTAGGTTCAATGATGTTTCTTTATAATACGAGACTAAAACAATGTTTCTCAAGACTTTTTTTGCTTGTTACTCACGTAAACGACGCGAACGAGGGAAACGGAGTCAGGAACTTGACCAGCGGTCTGGGTTCCCGTCGCCCCAGAGCACACCTCTTCTCTCTTAATGACAGAGCTTCCTTGATTATCTGACGAAATCACACACACACACAAAAGTTCGCAACACAAATTAATTTATCTAATAAAATCTTTAGGAGACTCTGGCAGCCATCTGGGGCTGCTAAGCACAAACATTTGCTTAGCACAAAAAAGTCTTGTTCAGTAAAATCAGGTTACCAGCCAAAACTCAATGTGCTTTTCATGCTAAGTAAAAACAAACAATATACATCGCCTGAAAATTTTGTTCGTAACCTTGTTTTTGGCAAGGTAGAATTTTCATGCTTAGCAAATTGTTGTGCTTAGCAGCTCAATAAAATTGGCCCCAAGTGGGAAAAGTCTTCTACACTTTGATGCATTCAGCTGTCGACACCAGTGCTTAAAATGTCTAAGTCTACTGTGAGCTAGTCCCCATTGTACAATGCCAGAGATGGATCCTGCTGCGTTGGGTGACCACAGACTCTGGGGCAGTTTTGGCTTTGAGATTATTTGACCTTGTGAATCTCGTTGCACAGGGCAAGGCTTGTCATTTTGACAAGTGGTGCATGTTGCTGCGTTTTATAAGTAGGGTTTCTATCTACAAATACCTCGGAGGGTTAGGGGTTCAAACTCTTCCACAGTTATAAGGAAGTTTGAAAAAGTCGAAACTTGGCTTACCTTTTGTGCCTCAGATCTGTCTATCTGTGAAGGACGTATGGCATCTTGACTGCGGAACACAATGACACAAAGATAAAATTATTACAATAAATGTGGTAAGTCAAATCATAAGTTCGTCGCAAGTTCGTCGCAAGTTCGTCGCAAGTTCGTCGCAAGTTCGTCGCAAGTTCGTCGCAAGTTCGTCGCAAGTTCGTCGCAAGTTCGTCGCAAGTTCGTCGCAAGTTCGTCGCGAGTTCGTCGCGAGTTCGTCGCAAGTTCGTCGCAAGTCCGTCGCAAGTCCGTCGCAAGTCCGTCGCAAGTCCGTCAAAGTCCGTCGCAATTCCGTCGCAAGTCCGTCGCAAGTCCGTCGCAAGTCCGTCGCAAGTCCGTCGCAAGTCCGTCGCAAGTCCGTCGCAAGTCCGTCGCAAGTCCGTCGCAAGTCCGTCGCAAGTCCGTCGCAAGTCCGTCGCAAGTCATAAATCAACCACAAAGCAATCACAGAGCAATCATAAGTCCACTGCTGCTTTAAGTCAAATTATATATCATTCATAAGTAAATCAAATTTCAATCAGAAGTCAATTCACGAGTCCTACAAAAAGTGAATCACAGGTCAAATTGTAACTCAATACGTACCAATTCTTAAACAAGTCGTAACTATCTTTCCGGAGCGAAGGTTGTTCCTTGAACATTTTCTCTCTAAGCACTACTCCTGGAAACAAAAACAAAATCGACAGAAGAAAATGTTGTACAAATGTGATGTTAATTGTTGGTCATGAATGACATCTTTAATATCTACAGTTTCAGGTTTCATTCACAAAAAAATGTTGATTTTGATGAACAAAGTGGAATAAAACGACCATTTTGTGTTTATCGTTCTGTTGTTCAACAACAGAGCCAGCTATTTCCAAGGCTGTTTTCTCAGCTGTGTGTTTTAACTCCAAGGAAGTAATTAATATGCAAACATGTCATATCTCCAAAACGGGAGGGGCTATGGAGCTCTATTATATACCAAATGAAAGCTGACGTTATGGGTTTCCAACCATGTATATAACTCAAGTATATAACTCATAATACCCATTTTTGTCAAGCGGATCACATAATATTAAATTTTGAGTGCACTACAAAGTTTACCTTTTATGTACTTGCGATCCCGTTCCAAAGCTTGGCATATATAGAACAGACAACCTGAAAATGAAGTAGGAATAGCCGTCACACAGCACCCAGAGCAGGATTTGAACCCCCGCCCCTCTTAACCAGTTTGCGCCAGAATTATTTTAACATCACCGAGCCGAGGCGCGGGCTTATTGTTAACGGAACTTGATCCAAGGCGGGTTCAGGAAGATGGTACCGGGAGCACACCCACGCATTTCCGGCCTTGCTCGCTGCTGACAGACATTTCCGGCCTTGCTCGCTGCTGACAGACATTTCCAGCCTTGCTCGCTGCTGACAGACATTTCCGGCCTTGCTCGCTGCTGACAGACATTTCCGGCCTTGCTCGTGACGTGTTTTATGCATCATCCGTTTTGAGTCTGGGGAAAACTTTCGTGTTTATACGTCCTCCGAAGCAAACTGGTTGACCACTAGGTGACACTTCCTTCTTTACTGACCTGCATAGTCGTTGAGCGCATACAGCACTGTGCACAGAGTGTCAAGGCTTGGCCAGTGTTTTGGGCTGCAGTGTAATGCTTGCGTGAAGCTCAGACGAGCTAGCGGCAGTCGGTACAGAGTGACGGCCATGGTGCCAATCCTGTACCACACTGTTACGTCGGTCTCGTCAAAAACTACAGCCTGAGGAGGGAAACAAATGTGAGGTGTTCTGGCATAATGGGACGGAGGTAGGCACGAAGAATAGTGGAGGAAAAACTGCTAAATTATGAATAATTGGTGATTTATTGTAATTTTCAGATTTATTGATATTTGTAATCTTTGGTTTGCCTACTCACTGTATTTTGTGAAGAAAATAATTCAGTCGATAGATGCAACAAGAAATTTAAAAAAATAAAATCACAAATCACACAAAAAAGAAAGAAATGGAACCCAAAAAATAGAAATGTAGCAAAATGTTAGTGTGTTGCAACCTTGCGGAATGACCTACCTCTAAGTAGCGTTCCATGGCCGTGTTGAGGTCCTTCTTCTGGTAGGCCATGCTGCCAAGGTTCTTGTAGGTCAGGTACTTCAGCATAAGTCCCGGGTTCCTCATCGTTCTGTCGTCTTCAGGAGGTTCAACCTGAAAAACGAAATACGGAAGAACAGACAAAGATATTACAAGAGGGGTTCTGGAAAATTAGATGGAACTAGAGGTTGGGCCATCACATTTCAAAATCGTTTGGTCTTTACCTCGGCCAGAAGTGGTATGCCCAACAGCTGTTGGTAGGTCGACTCTGCCGCGTCGTTGTTTCCAGCACGCTGCAAGTCCAGAGCCTTGTTGTACAAGCTATAGGCCTCGGATTCCTTTAAATGAATATTACAAGAAAAGGTTTTCTTTGCAATCATATATATTGTAGTCTTTGTCGATGTCCCTAAAACGTAGGGTGTCTACGTCAGCCTGCTCACAAGAAGACAATAGGAGTCAGGTTGACGAAGCGGTTCTTTCCTCGCCTTCAACCGCTGTGACCCAGGTTCGAATCCTGCCTGGCAGTGAGGTTGGCGTAGCGGTTCTTTCCTCGCCTTCCACCTCAGTGACCCGGGTTCGAATCCTGCCTGGGCCAATATGTGGATTGGGTTTTCAGTCCCTGCCTGATTCCGTGGATTTTCCCTAGAATGTTCTTCTGGGGTTTTCCTCCCACCTCTGAAACTGTACCTTCTTCTTGCAGTCTTCTCTCTGAAGGTTTCTCCAGGCTTGCGAGCTACGCTTTTGAGGTATCCTTGGTTTCATTACCAGAAAAATAATAATAAATAGCCCATGACAAAAGATTCGGCCGCAACTTTAAAGCCTGATATTTTGTAGGAGATGACTGGAGTAGAGCAAGACGAACAAACAAACCTGGGCCTCTTTGCTGATTTCCATTTCAACCTCGGAGTCACTCTCTTCGCTGCTGCTTTCGTTTAACGCCAGTATCCTCATCTGTGAGGACAGTAAACAATTGTTTGGGATAAACAAAAACAAACAAAACTAGGTAAACAAACAAAAGTCGGTAAACAGATTAAAAGAAGAACGGCCAAACTTTATGGAGTTACTATTGCAGGAGATATTTACTCACCTACTTACCTATTTACTCACGTACCTTTGAAAAACTTTCCTTCTCTTGTCTGTCGTTGAACCTTCTGGAAATGCTTTCAGGTCGCGCCTGCGACCTCTGACCTGCGTTCCCCGAGAGACGGTCGCTCATGGCTTTCTTGGCATCACTGAACGCAACGCGGTGATGATGGGACGAAATAGTCCCCACTGAGCTCATTCGGTTTCCTTCTGTCGCAGCTGCCGCGGCCGCGGGAGACAAGCGCCGCCGGAAATCGCTGCCACCTCTGCCACTACCTTCTTCGCCCAAGGCCACCGTGTACCGCTGCCCGAGCTGCGAAGCCGCGTCGCCCCCTCCCGGGAATCTCTCCTGGAACCCGGTTTGCATTTCCACGACGTCGATGTCGCGCCCTTTCCCGCCGATCCTCGCCACAAGGGGATCCGACGGGTCGGAAAGTGCCGGCGCGTTGGCTTGGTCATCTTGGGCCGATCGCGGGGTCAGCGCGGGAAGTTTCCCAGACATGAGAAGCAGGCGCTTCTTCAAGACAGCGGCGGCGTCGTCGGGTCTTGCTCCTTCGCCTTGGACCATCTCTTCTTCCCAGACTTCCTAGCAATATAACGAGCAAAGTAAGCCATTGAGTAATTTGCCTATCAATTTCATCCCACCCCTCGCCTCCCCTCCCTTCTCGACTGCCCCAAGATTTACGTCGGGGTTTGGTCACATTTTTCAAGCCCCACTTTTTTTTTACTTTCAGGACATGAGGACATGAGGCAGAGATTGTCACTAGAATTTTTCCCCTGGGGTGGGGATTTGTTCACTTCAAAGGTGGCAATCCTCACATCTTGGGTGGGGCAGCCCGGAGGAAGGAGTGGGATAAGGCAATGGACAGGCACATAAGTCTTGCCCAATTCAAAACCGCACCATCCCTATCCGTCCCACACAACCCATCCCCACAGAAACCGTTACAAACTTTTACCGTTACAGCAGGTAGGTTTCCAGATTTCAAGACATCGACAGCAGGCAGTAGGTATTTTGCAGAAAATGCACAACTCTGGAAGGATCAGATGAAAGAAGAAGAAGATAGTTTCTAAACAGTTTGGCCAGGCAAACATAGAAAGTCTCAGAAGTAAAAAAATAAATTGAGAAAAGATCATCAATCTTCAAAAATCTTTCAGGAACATGGCGTTTGTGCCCTTGAGCAAGACACTTAACTACAATTGCCTCTCTGCACCCAGGAGTAAAAATGGGTACCTGTAAAGATCGAGGCCGATGGAGCGCCTGTGATGTGGGTCCAGGGCCTGATGAACGGGGTAATAATTGTAAAGCGCTTAATAATTATTCTTTTTATAACTTATGATTCAGATGAAAGGTGAAATTTTCAGTTCAATTCCGAAAGCTCCTGGACAGCTCGCTGTTGTTCGGTTGACCGAGTTGAGCCTTTTTTGTTGTTGCTTCGTTCATGCAGTTTGGCAATGGTTATGGAGACGAAGACAGAGACTAAGCCTTAGAGCCGAGGTTTGGAAAATACGCGCGCCATTTTGAAGTCTTCACAATGCATCCTCCAAAACATTTAGAAGATGGTTAGGGAAGGGTTAGGGTTAACGCAAGTCCAGACTACTCACGTCTTCAGTCGCATCCTGTCCCTCTCTTCCTTGAAGCCTCTGGGAATCTTTCTTCTTGATGAGTCTCGGCATGGTGCCTTGGTTTGACTGCTGTCTGTCCAGGACAGCGAGACACAGGAACCCAGACTAGATCTACAATCGCCTTTTTAACATTTGGTCATTATCCCAGTGATGTCTCATCTGATGGAGACATCAGAGAAAAAGGAGGTTGTTTTTTCTGTTTTATTTTTAAAGAATCTAAAAAGAAAGTTGAATCAACATCCAAACTATTATGGAGATATATTCGAAGAGGGACTGGTCATGTGAGACTGAGAGGGTTTAACCAATAATATTAATATAACACCGGAACTGTTGCACTATTAGTATTACATGGTACTCACTGACTCAGCTCCGGTTAAGTAACTGTTTTAACCAGTTAACCGAGTCTTACTACTTACTTGTACTAGATTGACTTGCTATGAACTTTAAACACATAGCCTATATATATGCTACCCTGAAAAATTGAATAATATTATTCAGACCCACTTTTACGACGTTTCCTGCAGGTGATGTGTTCTAATGATGAACAGCCATTCTAGTTTTTAATGTCTCAGATAATTAGTTAGGCCCGTCTGGCTACAACTCTTGTTAAAATATTCTGATCCTTAACAAAAGTTAGAGGTTGTTTTGGTTTTTGTTTGTCTTTATAATTATATACTATATTTGTATGTACCTGTCTAAACAGGAGAGCTACTCGAAAGTGATTTAGTTCGCTTTTTAGTGATCCTGCGCAGATATTATCTGGTTGTTTACTGTTAAAGATGTTTGTTTTTCTATTTTGGTATGACTGTTTTTGTATGCGATGCACCCTGCGAAATAATGAATTAATGAATGAGATTGGACTGGATTATTTATGTTTCAATTAAAGTGGAAGACTACATAAATATCAGTGATCACATACTCACTTTAAAGAGCAGTATTACTTATTTCAGCCCAGTCTACTATCCATGCCCCTTTTTCAATTATAATTCTAGAAAACCGCTGTTTTAAACGTGACAACTGACTTACTAATTACCCATCATCGGCTCCTAACAAAGCCGTTCAAGGAGAGCGCCATCTTGGATAATTTTGCATTTTCACCACTTGAGGGCGTATTGGGGTGCACACGTACACATGTACAAAAAACGGTTCGCGGGTTTTTTAGCAGCCGGGCGGTTCGTAAATTCATGACATAAGAAAGAACAATGGCAACTCGGCTACATAAAAGAACTGTAAGAAAGGGAGCTGTCCTCAACTTATATGGTGGAGTAATTTGCGGTTTACCACCGTTGTGTTTACGACTGCGGCGCTAGGCTTTGAAGTTGGTGAGTGCCATCTCCTTATGTTTTCCTTCCTCATATCAAATCATAGAAGGTAGTGCCTCAACCATCTCGCCTAAGACAATATGGTACTATTGGTAGAGAGGTGAGATTTGGAATAAAACTATTTGGTTCGAATCCGGCTATCGTTACTCGTTTACCTTTTTCTTCGCGAAATGTTCTTGTGGGTTATTTTATAGAGCAAGGCTGAGGGAAAACCGGGTAAGGTTACCTTAGTAAGAACCTTGAAAAATACAACAAGAAACGCTACCGCACGATATTTTATTGTCTGGGTGGTCCAAACGGTAAAAGGTCAACTCGTACCTTCGGCAACTCGTACCCGCGTTGACCGTTGCGCAAATGAAGACACCAACACGCTGTTTACGCTGCGCCACGGAAAACGACCGTACCGTGTTTTATCCTTGAAAACACCAACAGACACATATAAATTGTAGAGTATCATCTTTCGATGTCCACAAAACAGCTAAATAATGTACCTATAGTAATTATGTTGACCGAGAGATTTATGAATGAACCACCTTTGCTCCGCCCATTGTCCTGCAAAACTTTCGATGGCCCACGTTTATTGGTTGAAAAAAGTTCGACTCCGCGCGGCCGGCCAACCCGGGCCGGGTAGGGACGTTATTGGCAGATTAACGGGTTTCATTTTGTTGGCGAAGGGGCTTCTTTTTTTGTAAATGTAAATGTTTAGTCTTGATATGATATTAGTAATTTACAACGAAAATAAACACATATTTTGTTTACATCAAACTGTCAATTGTCAAAGTATGTGGGGTTGTTAAATTAATTGTACATATCTTTTCTAGGATATTTGTGATTTTTAGGTCTTAATTGTGTGTAGTTTTATGCGGAGAGTGAATTTTGTACAGCCGATCCCGAGCACTATATTCGACCGAGAATAATTACGGCATCACGTGCGTGCACGTGTGCCGTGTATAAGGCCGATATCACCCACAACGCGAAGATCGTGCGCTTGGTCGGTCAGGTACATGTATACGTACGTATGTACAGACGCTACGTGGTACGGGAAAATGCCGTTTTTTACAATTATTGATTAAGAAGTACTTTTCGAGAAATATAATTAAACGTACAGAATACAAGTGTGCGAATTTTTCTTTTTCAATTTTCTATAACCCCAAAATGCAGTGTACTTGTAAAAGCGCGGCAAAATGCAGGATAAGTTGAACCAACTAAAGTTTTCGTTCAATAGAGGGCGCGCTACACAAATAGCAGTCACCAATTATATAGAACTCGGCAAATCTCGCCGTTCTGCCAACGGGGTCGATCGGTGCGATTGGCTATACGGTGCAGTGGTTAATGGTATAGGTCTCACTATATTCATAGGTTGGGGATTTGCCTCATTCATGCCGTTCATTTAATCCCTACACAAGTAGCTTGCTTTGCCAAGTTACGTAACGCGATTTGTTGTGTTCTCTATAAAGAACAATACGCCCCATTCGTGCAAATAAAGGAGCGGTAGGACAATAGGGTGGGTTGAGTTTAAGTATAGTAGAATACGCTGTTTCGCCCAAGGGGCCGATCGGTGCGATTTCCTCGAATTTGGTGTACACGTTTTAATGGCGAATGCGACAATAATTTTACGGGTTATATAAACAGCGGGCGCCACTACGGCACACCTTAGAAACTTGTTGTTGGACTTAATTGTTCTCCTGTTTTAATTGAAAAATTAGGCCTATTTGAATAAATTTTCGAAAAAATAAATATTGATCAAAACACGAAAATAAACCCCCGACGCTAACCCTCTGGATTTGTTTCTTTTTTAATTTGGTAAAACCCCGAAATGCAGTGTAAAAGCGTGACAAAATGCAAGAAAAGTTGAACCAACTAAAGTTGTTGTTCAATAGAGGGCGCGCTACACAAATAGCAGTAACCACAGTATGGAGAACTCGGCAAATCGCACCGTTCTGCCAACAGGGCCGATCGGTGCGATTGCCTACGGTGCAGTTGTTAATGGTATAGGTCTCACTATATTCATATAGGTTGTGGATTTGCCTCATTCATGCCGTTCATTTAATCCCTACACGATTTGTTGTGTTTCTCGATAAGGAACCGGACAAGGAGGCTGGTGCATTATCCATCAGAGTACAGCATATCGTTAACTTAATCAAACGAACTCCGTCTGATATTTACTCACTACCAGATTCATTAAAAGCTGCCAATTGTACAACAATTTACAACAATTTTACAGTAATGCACACTCAACAATATACAAAAATTACCGAACACAAAACTACACATTTAGGTCCATAAATTCATTCACATTTACTTTCGCGTCAGTTTATTGGGCTTTATTTTCCCTTCGTACAAAATCCAACAAAACCACAAAGTTGAAAAAAATAAATATATATATATATATATTTTAAAAAATACAGAGAATTCGAACCCACACCCTTCGAACCAGAAAGCTGGTACATTATCCATCAGAGTACCCCATATCGTTAACTTAATTCAATGAACTCCGTCTAATATCTACACACTACCAGATTCATGAAAAGCTGCCGTATATATACAAAACTCTGTACACATTTAGGTCCATAAATTCATCCACATTTTACTTCCGCGTCAGTTTATTGGGCTTTATTTTCCCTTCATACAAAATCCACCAAAATAAGAAAATAAAAAAAAGTAAAAAAAACCAAAACATACGGAGGATTCGAACCCACAACCCTTGGAAAAGGAGGCAGGTACACTATCCATCAGAGTACAGCACACCGTTAACTTAATCCAATGAACTCCGTCTGATATCTACACACTTCCAGATTCAATAAAAGTTGCCGAATTGTAGAACAATTCACAACCAGAATCGTAAAAAGCTGCCGTATATACACAAAACTCCATACACAAATAGGTCCATAAATTTATCCACATTTACTTCCGCGTCAGTTTATTGAGCTTTATTTTCCCTTCGTACAAAATCCACCAAAACCACGATGTAGAAAAGAAAAATAACAAAAAAAAGTAAAGAAAAAAAACGCACGGAGGATTCGAACCAACAACCCTTGGACAAGGAGGCTGGTGCATTATCCATCAGAGTACAGCATATTGTTAACTTAATCCAATGAACTCCGTCTGATATCTACTCACTACCAGATTCATTAAAAGCTGCCAATTGTACAACAATTTACAACAATTTTGCAGTAATGCACACCGCATGCAACAATATACAACCGAACACAAAACTCCATACACATTTAGGTCCATAAATTCATTCACATTTACTTTCGCGTGAGTTTATTGGGATTTTCTTTTCTCTTCGTACAAAATCCAACAAAACCACAAAGTTGAAAAAAAATATATATATATATATATATATATATTTAAAAAAATTCAGAGAGTTCGAACCCACATCCTTCGAACCAGGAAGCTGGTACATTATCCATCAGAGTACCCCATATCGTTAACTTAATTCAATGAACTCCGTCTAATAGGGCCTATGTACACACTACCAGATTTATGAAAAGCTGCCGTATATACACAAAACTCTGTACACATTTAGGTCCATAAATTCATCCACATTTTACTTCCGCGTCAGTTTATTGGGCTTTTCATGCTACTTTGCTGCGCTCATCCGCATGAAAAACAGTTTCATTCCTAATAGACAATCAAGAAAGACGACAGAAACAAAAGACAATTTGAATCTCAGAATTTATTATTAGCAGCATGGGAGAGAAGGTGTATCGTAGGTGACTGAGTGCAAAAGACAAACTACTTGGTACTTATTAAACGTATCTGAACAAGGTTTGAAAACTGAAAATTAAATTTAGATTGTAAATAAACAAATGTACATAGAAAATTACAAATGATCTATAGATTTATATTTATCACAAACAATACAAACAAACGATCTTTTCATATCAGCCCTTCTGGCTCTTCGGGTATCTCCCCGACAATCGTGGTTACGTCGTTATACTTCTTGGCTCTTTAAGCCCTTCAGGTATCTCCCCGGCAAAAATTACTTAACACACCAAAATGTTTAAAAACAATCAAACTTTAGACATTTTACATGAAAATAATTTCTTTTCTACAGATTATAGATACTTTGAACATTACAGATTATCCATATTATATTTTTAATACAAACAATGCTTTCATTTCAGCCCTTCTGGCTTTATCTCCACGATATTCTTTTGTACATACACACGTTTTTGGTTTTCTATCATAAATATCAGACTGTGTAGTATATTGTATACATAATAATTCATTCAGAAAGAATCAAAGAAGATATTTCTAATCTCTTGTCTACTTCCTTTTGAACATATCTATTCTTTGCACTGGTTGTTTTCCATCTACCGTGTTGCATAATGGATTCTTCTGATACGCCCTTTTTTGCTAGCTGAGTAGCGCCACCCGATCTCAAACTGTGAAGTCCATACAATTTTGGTTCGTTAACTCCAATTTTGTGCAAAGCATCGAGAAAAATCTCTCTACATCTAGTATAACTTAATGATCTATGAGAAATTGGTATATGTGTCTTTGAGTGAGAACGATACGATAATGGGGTGAATATAAAAGCATCTTGACCAATGTTAATACCACAACCAGACATATATCTCAGTAACAGCTCTACTGGAGAATATTTGGTGAAAGAATTAACCACGTATGCTGTGTTTCCATCTCTAAAAACATCAGTTTTTGAACGAGGTATAAACACTGATAAACCACTGTTGTTCGGTAACAATGTCAAATGATTTGCTTTTAACTGAGATAACTCATCATGTCGAAACAACATAGCATGACCGAGAGCTACATAACATGCTGTTCTGAGTTCAAGTAAGTTGTTCTGTGGTCTTCCGAATTCGTCAATAATTAAGTGTACTTGATGCAGGGTCAAGGGGAGTTTCTGATTAGGGGGCTTATGCAGCTGTTTTCTCCCACTTACTAGAATTTGTTGTACAATTGGTGAATCAATGGGATTTGGTGTGGAATTAACAAGGGTGTGTAGCCATTTTATGGAGGCTACCTTGGTTGAAAAAGCACTATCCGACTTGCAACTGGATTTGCTATCGACTAAATATGCAGCAATAATTTGATCCTGGATTGGAAGAGAACTTTGAAATCCAAGTTGATTGAGCCAGTTAAAAAATATTCTAGCTTGATAAAGATACGACTTGATGGTGCCGTTTGCTTTTGCACCAATAGTATCTAGAAGAATTTGTTGCTTAACTCCTTTTAGTCGATCTGGGAAATCTGTCCAAAATTGATGGTTGTATATTACCTGTTCATTACAAAAGAAAAAACAGAATTTATAATTGCAATTTGGAAAAATCAAATTTTACGGCTCCAATCGGGCCAGTAAAATTATGTGAACCTAATTATGAGTTCTTATTCCTAGCGTGTTTTATCAAATTGTGGCCTTCAAATGAAAGGACGTCAACAATCCACACTTTGTAGCAGGACCATAAAAGGGGCCAAAATACAGCAGAGGGCCACCAAGGGAAAACCAGAACACCTTTAGCCTTACAGTAATGAATGTGTTTTAATACTGAAGGAATTAGTACTACAGGAGGAACCAACAAACAATTTTCCCCTTTCCAATTTTGAACAAAAGCATCTACTCCTAGCGAACCTGGATTCCAATATCTTGAATAGAATCGAGGGAGTTTAGTGTTATAGAATGTAGCAAAGCAGTCAATTGTGAAGGGGCCCCATCTATCTGTGAGATCTTGAAATAGCTGATCAGAGAGGGTCCAGTCGTCCGTGTCTATTAATCTGCTTATAAAATCTGCCTGTTCGTTTTGCATTCTCGGTATCCATTGGACTTCTAACATGATGCCGTTATTTAGACAAGATTGGAAAATTAGTCGAGATAAATATTGTAATTCTTCTTTCATACTTCCTACTTCAACAATACGAGCTGCAGACTGGGAATCTGTAAAGACTTTAAGTTGGGAATTACGAACCATGGGTAAAAAAGAATTTATGGCAAAAGAAATGGTGTTTAATTCACGCCATGTGGAGCTTTTCAGAGATTCCTCTTCGGTCCAAAGCTTATGGGCTGTGTGTATATCGTTACACAATATTGCACCGGATCCTGATGAGCTTGCATCGCAACAAACTATTTTATTTACTTTAGGACATGCGAAAATGTGTCTAACGTTAAGTATGGCTACATTAGATTTCCAAAATGAAATCTCAGATCGACATTGGTCATTCAATTGAATAATGTCACTTTCCTGCGCTGCCTCGGCTATAACTATCTGGCAATGCCTAGTCATTAATCTGGTAATGCCACCACAGACAGGACCAAGAGAAATGATCTGTCCGACGAATGAGTGTAATTGACGAATTGTTACGCATGGCGAAGAAAGGATTTCTAAAATGGTATTAGAGATTTTTTGAATTCTTCTCTCAGAAACTTGAAGAGTACCCGACAGTGTGTTCCAAATCATTCCTAACCATTCGATGTTTGTTGATGGATCCCAGCTAGATTTGTCTATGTTGTATATAAAACCTGCTCGTAAGAGATCGACACGAACATGTTTAGATATATTTTTAGCAACAAGGAGATCGTCTTCTAATTTTTCAGAATTTCTTGGAACTACAACAAAACCATCGTCTAGATATAATGCAATAAATATACCACAAGCTCGCCAGTGTGTAACAAGGGGTTTTAGAGTTTTAGTGAAAATAAAGGGAGCAGAAGTAAGACCAAAAGGAAGAACATTAAATTGAAAATATCTATTTACTCCATCGATATTCCAAGAAAACCCCAAATATTGTTGATGTTCTGAAGATATGTCAATATGATGATACCCCGATTTTAAATCGAAAGTAAACAACATTGCCCTGGGCGATAAATATTGCAGTGCCACCTTCCAATCATCCAATTTGAAGTGTTGTTTAGTGACAAACTTATTGAGTCCAGATAAATCAAGTATTAATCTCTTTTTTCCCGATGATTGATGTGAAACGGATAAGGGACTAACAATGTACGACGGATGAGAGACTTCAGTAATACGATCGGTAGATAAAAGTTCTAAAATAGAATCAGTAACAAAGGAATATTCCATAAGAGCAGACCTATTATTTGATAAACTCATGGGAGGCGGTTCGTTTGTAAATGGAATTCGATAACCATTGTTAATGATAGACATTACAAACTGCGAGGTGCCAATAGTTGACCAAAAAGAGGCGTGACTTTTTAAGTTACCTTTAACAGGAACATTATCTGAAAATAATAATTCAACTTTGACAACACTATAATCACACTCTACCTGTAAAACATCACTGAACTTGTCTGTCAAATTCTGGTTTACTCCGACACGAGGATTATCGTGAAGCAGAGGAGGGTTCGGCCGTGACTGTTGGTCTTGTAGTGCTGAAAGAACCGGAGGGGATCGCCAATTCTGACCGTGCACCTGGCACGACGAAGGGTTGCTGATAGACGGGAACCCGCCAGGGTGCAGATCTGGAGTGGGGATTGTAGTACCCAATCGAAGGGCTGGTGTTGGCTCTGGACTTGACTCTACCGCCAAACATTGCGGGGTTTGTGGTGTATGGGCAGTATCTAGACCAGTGGCCCTGCATTCCGCAACTGAAGCACGAGTCAGAAGTGTGCATGCCTGTGAACAAAAAACAATTACACGAACGAGCAAACCGAGCCATGAAACAATATGAAAACATGAAGGGTGGGTGGGAGGGAAAGCCGAACCTAGATAACCTGAACTGAGGAATTGCTTCACGCCATACGCTTTTATATGGCTGCATTGAAAAGGGGTTATGTAATGATTCCATTGTAATAAAGGAATGCATGCAACAGATGCTTGATCGTCCAACCGAATGAAACTACATTTTCATGCTACTTTGCTGCGCTCATCCGCATGAAAAACAGTTTCATTCCTAATAGACAATCAAGAAAGACGACAGAAACAAAAGACAATTTGAATCTCAGAATTTATTATTAGCAGCATGGGAGAGAAGGTGTATCGTAGGTGACTATTGAACTACAGGACAAAGACCAATTTTTTTTTTTTTTTTTTTTTTTTTTGCAACTGTGGGTTATTATCCAACTGCATCATCTAATTTTGATAGAGTATTAGATCTGAAATAGTTTGAAAATTAATATCGTGCTCTACCTCGAAAAAGACTACGATCAGCAGAACCGAAACTAGGCGACGCAAAAGAACTTCCATCTGGAGTTCGTTTGAACAGTTTGGGTTTCTTGCGTCTCTCCAGGTCTTTCAGGGCGTCTTCCTCGGCTGTTTGAACACGTTTTTTCTGCTCGGTCGTTAGTTCTTCTCTGGACGACTTCTCGAGATGTTGAATAGTTGTCCAACCTGCAGGACTTGCGTCTGCAATTTGAATCTTTTGCTTACGATCCTTTATCAATTCTTCGGCTTCGATTATTGCCTGAATGGCTTGATCCTTATGACCAGTTTGCAGTACGGCTATCTTAATTTTGTCTAGAAGAATCTCAAGACGGCTGAAAGTCTCAAACTGAACCACGTTTCCGGGTCGTTTGAGCTCTTTTGCCTTGAATTGGTTCTTTATGTCCTTCAAGTTTACTTGCTCCGCTTGCTGTTTTTGCAAGCTATTGAAACGTTCATCAAAATATCCCTTGAATTTGTTGAAGATAAGGTCGGCATTGCTCTGTGGGTCGGCATTGCTCTGTGGGTCGGCACTGCTCTGTGAATCGTCTTGTTCCATGGCGCTGTATTTTCTAACGTTGCACTCAGCCGAACCTAGATAACCTGAACTGAGGAATTGCTTCACGCCATACGCTTTTATATGGCTGCATTGAAAAGGGGTTATGTAATGATTCCATTGTAATAAAGGAATGCATGCAACAGATGCTTGATCGTCCAACCGAATGAAACTACATTTATTTTCCCTTCTTACAAAATCCACCAAAATAAGAAAAGAAAAAAAAAGTAAAGAAAAAAAAACATACGGAGGATTCGAACCCACAAACTTTTGGACAAGGAGGCCGGTACACTATCCATCAGAGTACAGCACACCGTTAACTTAATCCAATGAACTCCGTCCGATATCTACACACTTCCAGATTCAATAAAGGTTGCCGAATTGTAGAACAATTCACAACCAGAATCGTGAAAAGCTGCCGTATATACACAAAACTCCATACACAAATAGGTCCATAAATTCATCCACATTTACTTCCGCGTCAGTTTATTGAGCTTTATTTTCCCTTCGTACAAAATCCACCAAAACCACGATGTAGAAAAGAAAAATAACAAAAAAATAAGAAAAAAAAACATACGGAGGATTCGAACCCACAACCCTTGGACAAGGAGGCTGGTGCATTATCCATCAGAGTACAGCACACCGTTAACTTAATCCAATGAACTCCGTCTGATATCTACTCACTACCAGATTCATTAAAAGCTGCCAATTGTACAACAATTTACAACAATTTTGCAGTAATGCACACCGCATGCAACAATATACAACCGAACACAAAACTCCATACACATTTAGGTCCATAAATTCATTCACATTTACTTTCGAGTGAGTTTATTGGGCTTTTCTTTTCCCTTCGTACAAAATCCAACAAAACCACAAAGTTGAAAAAATATATATATATATATATATATATATATATATATTAAAAAAAATACAGAGAGTTCGAACCCACATCCTTCGAACCAGGAAGCTGGTACATTATCCATCAGAGTACCCCATATCGTTAACTTAATTCAATGAACTCCGTCTAATATGTACACACTACCAGATTTATGAAAAGCTGCCGTATATACACAAAACTCTGTACACATTTAGGTCCATAAATTCATCCACATTTTACTTCCGCGTCAGTTTATTGGGCTTTATTTTCCCTTCTTACAAAATCCACCAAAATAAGAAAAAAAAAAAAAGTAAAGAAAAAAAAACATACGGAGGATTCGAACCCACAACCCTTTGACAAGGAGTACACTATCCATCAGAGTACAACACACCGTTAACTTAATCCAATGAACTCCGTCTGATATCTACACACTTCCAGATTCAATAAAGGTTGCCGAATTGTAGAACAATTCACAACCAGAATCGTGAAAAGCTGCCGTATATACACAAAACTCCATACACAAAGAGGTCCATAAATTCATCCACATTTACTTCCGCGTCAGTTTATTGAGCTTTATTTTCCCTTCGTACAAAATCCACCAAAACCACGATGTAGAAAAGAAAAATAACAAAAAAATAAGAAAAAAAAACATACGGAGGATTCGAACCCACAACCCTTGGACAAGGAGGCTGGTGCATTATCCATCAGAGTACAGCATATTGTTAACTTAATCCAATGAACTCCGTCTGATATCTACTCACTACCAGATTCATTAAAAGCTGCCAATTGTAAAGTATTTGCATCGCTGCTTTGTTCGGACTCCAGAGTCCACATTTGATCTTAGAAATGGGGGGAAGGATTCGAGCGTAGAGACTAGTAAAGTATTTGCATCGCTGCTTTGTTCGGACTCCAGAGTCCACATTTGATCTTAGAAATGGGGGGAAGGATTCTTCGCTCCGAACTTAGACTCCCAATCCATTCCCCTATGCTCTCTTCATCTACACCCAACCCTTATCTCATCCCATATCTCATCCCATATCTCATCCCATATCTCATCCCATAGCTCATCCCATAGCTCATCCCATAGCTCATCCCATATCTCATCCCACATCTCATCCCACATCTCATCCCACATCTCATCCCACATCTCATCCCACGCCTCACCCCTAATCTTACCCGTGATTCTTCTCGGGATACACAGCATATGCCACCAATAATTTCTGCATCTATTAATTGTCTACCAGTTAAGGATCTTGAGGTGTTGTTCCCTGCCGACAGGCTCCTCTAGCCGCTTGCCGCAGACCCTCAAATGAGGCCAAGCCCATGCTTTGTAGGTACCATCCTTGTTTGCACACTACCGCAAGAAGCTCAGCACCTTACATTATTCCTCAGAGAGCCGTTTCCAGCTGCCTTACCTTTTTTGCATTGTACCTTTTGCTATTGTACTCATATCTGCTGTAGCCAACCAATTCTTAATTTCGCTTTGCCACCCGATGTCGCTTCTGCACTTGGCCTGTTAGTGAAGGCACTATCCCAACAAGTTGCTTAGATGGATTATAGCATCTTGACTATTCTTACAATGCATGCTGAATCCTGAGCTGCCTATAACGACCTCTCGCCCTGCCCGTCAGCAATTTATTCGAGGAAAACTGTTCTCTCACCGAGCCCATCCATCGGCGAAATTTGGCAGCTGTCCACTATACCTCCTGGTTGCTTTAAATCAAAGGACATCCTCATCCGAGTCGACCCGCGCCATCCGAATTCCCTCAAATGTGAAATGATACCTTGTACATATAAACTGGACTTGTGTGGATTTGCCTAAAGCATCCTATAATCCAACCTCAACCGAATACGAGTGTATCAATTTCACTTCCGGCTGCGCCGACTACCTCCCCTATCTCCGATCGTCTGTTTAACCAAGAAACGTCTTACTGTATACCCCGTTTATTTGCCTGCCGCTGAACATAACTCCTCATGCTGGCGTGGCCTCGTGTATGTGAACCTGTCAAAAAACAAACAAACAACAACAAAACAAACAACACAACACAACCCCCTAAAATGAGAACGTATATCCTCCGTCGCATAAACCTAAGGAAACCATTTGCCTTTCCTGCCCAGTCGTCCGTCGAGGCTCTTCTGCTATCTTTTATAAATATTTTATCATTTCGAAATTCATACTCCTGGACTCTCCGTCTGAAGCGGTTGAACCATTGTGTAGACCAAGCCAGGGAGCTGGAATAAACGTGTAGACATTTTATTTCCCTGATGTTGACGTGACATGATCTCCACGAAACTTGGACTTCCACACCTGGCTTCCATTGAACTTACTGCAGCAGAAGAGATATGACTTAAAAGAATGTGCATTGTCGCTCAAACTTCGAAATACACCGGCCACATGGGACTACGTGTATCACAATCCTTCCTGGCTATATTTTGTGGTAGACGCTCCGCTGCCAAGACCTCAAACGGTTGTTTGTATTCAACTAATCTGTAAATCACCAGTTGTGGCGTGGTATTCCTTTTATTTCCGCCTGCGATTTATTTAATTATTTCGTTATATTTTATTTGTATTTGTATTTAATTTTATTTGTTTTATATATTTTTTTTTTTTTTTTTTTGGGGGGGGGGGCACGAACTGCCCTAAGCCGATTAAACCTCTTTATATTCTTCACCGATACGGATGTCCGAAAGAAGCGGCAAAAATAGTGCCATACGCCGACCAAATCACGCCAGAAGATCCCCGTATGCATCCTTCTCCGAAATGTAGTTCTCCAATTATTCGCGTTCTCAATCGTGAATAAAGTATGTTATTTTCGCATTCCCTATCCTGTTGCACAGCCTGTAAGAGAAACATAAAATGCAGCATACATGAACTTGGGGAACACCAAGTCTCGACGGCAAAAAAGAGCAATCGAAAAAGAGTCTGAGCTATTACTTACCAGCCCTCACGGGACACAGGCAGCATCTCCGTGTTGCTTCATTTCAAACAATACTCACAATCTCCAGTATCTTTCTGGATGTCCCTTCTCCATCGCTACCTCTTCAATTAGTGCGCCAGACGAGGCCATTGTCTTGAAGAATACCCAATTGAGCTGCCGAAGTTCTAATCCTGACTTGCATCTTTCCCTCGTCCCTCGTAAGCGCGTTATCATCAAACTACACGCCCGTCGTCTTGCGTGCCGAACAAGGTCAGTGCTTGCTACTGCATTCCCTCACTTCGATGTACCAGAGTCCTTCCTGCAAAACATTCTTATGCAAAACGGTTAGCTCAGCTAACAATTGAAAATATTTTATCTACTAATGCATATCGGCACCAAAGTATGTAATTCACGATTTAAATCATTCTTGATGATTGGCCGACAGTGGCCCTTTTCTACAAAAGCAGGGCAAAACTGGACACAACATCATGGTCAAATCGTAAAAACAACGGAGAAAACAAAATTGTCGATACATAGGGACTCCATTCTCTAATTTTGTATAAATACATTTTCACGCATGCGTTTCTTCCCGATGCTATTTGCTGCCATATTTGTATAGAGATATTTATCTCCTGATAATCCGCTCTGCCTAATTTTGCGGCTTGCTCCCTTTATTTACGGTACTCATTCCAGATTATTATTATTTGTCTCATTTTCCCGAGATGTTTTATTATCTCATTCTTATAACCGGGGTTCATCTCCCCATTTGTTTGTTTTATTTCTCAAAATGTACAAAACACCGTGGACATCAAAATGTATAGAGTGGACCGCGCCCGTCAAGTACTTGTAGCGTGACGTGTACATGTACATGTTCAATTACTAGCACAGTGCAATTTGACCTTAGCGTGATTGTATAGAAGCAGGTAACTAAAACCTTAAAGTGCTCAAATGTTTCATTTAACACTCGACCATTACTAAAACCAAATGGGCATATCGTATTTTTCCCACAAGCGGAAGGCGAAAATCTAACCGGACAGCATAGCAACCAATTGATCAGACGTCAAAATAATACCCTGCGAGTTGTCGACCTTCCGGGGAGCGTGGTCTACAGAATCGGCCTATTTAGCTCAAATTTAAGGGGAATATAGAACACACAAACAAATCCCGTGCCATTATAACTGGGGCTGTTCCCCCCCATTGTCATGCATCTGTTTTATTGAGCAATCTCTACAAGCATCAAATCTTAAAAGTTTTAGATTCAATTTACCATAAATACCGTAAATCCCCGTTTCATTATTCTTTTCACCTTTCCTGACTATTATGTCGGTATTGTCTCGTTTCCGTTTTGTCTTCTATTGCAACACCTTGACTTCCCATTGCCGTCTAATATTCATAACCCTTTGCTTTGCCCCTGTTTGTGCTGCTACATCACTTTATTACATTATCCTACTCTCTGTACCGGCATATTCATTCGAATGTTGCCATTCGTGGCCGAATAACTAATACAAATATAAAGACAAAAATATATCCCTTTACCTCCCTCCTTAATTCACTGGGGCTATTTTCCTCTTTACAAATGCATATCCCAATCTGGGCCTTTCCCCACATCAATACCTGGGGCTCTCCCCACATCATCTCGGGGGTTTTCCCCCATTATATCTACCAATCGGGTTTTCCACCTTCCTTTTCCTTTTCCTTTTCCCGTTTCCTTTCTCAGTTTCCTTTCTCAGTTTCCTTTCTCAGTTTCCTTTCTCAGTTTCCTTTCTCAGTTTCCTTTCTCAGTTTCCTTTCCTTTCCCCTTTTCCTTTTGCCTTTTCCCCTTCCTTTCCACTTTTCCCTTCCTTGCCTTTTTCCTTGCCTTTTTCCTTGCCTTTTTCCTTGCCTTTTTCCTTGCCTTTTTCCTTGCCTTTTTCCTTGCCTTTTTCCTTGCCTTTTTCCTTGCCTTTTTCCTTGCCTTTTTCCTTGCCTTTTTCCTTGCCTTTTTCCTTGCCTTTTTCCTTGCCTTTTTCCTTGCCTTTTTCCTTGCCTTTTTCCTTGCCTTTTTCCTTGCCTTTTTCCTTGCCTTTTTCCTTGCCTTTTTCCTTGCCTTTTTCCTTGCCTTTTTCCTTGCCTTTTTCCTTGCCTTTTTCCTTGCCTTTTTCCTTGCCTTTTTCCTTGCCTTTTTCCTTGCCTTTTTCCTTGCCTTTTTCCTTGCCTTTTTCCTTGCCTTTTTCCTTGCCTTTTTCCTTGCCTTTTTCCTTGCCTTTTTCCTTGCCTTTTTCCTTGCCTTTTTCCTTGCCTTTTTCCTTGCCTTTTTCCTTGCCTTTTTCCTTGCCTTTTTCCTTGCCTTTTTCCTTGCCTTTTTCCTTGCCTTTTTCCTTGCCTTTTTCCTTGCCTTTTTCCTTGCCTTTTTCCTTGCCTTTTTCCTTGCCTTTTTCCTTGCCTTTTTCCTTGCCTTTTTCCTTGCCTTTTTCCTTGCCTTTTTCCTTGCCTTTTTCCTTGCCTTTTTCCTTGCCTTTTTCCTTGCCTTTCCATCCATCTATACCCATACATATTCCTATATATCCCTATATCCATATAATATATCCATACACATCCATATACATCTATCCATATTTCTATGCATCTATATATCCATATCCATATCCATACCCATACCCATACATATACACACACATATGCAAATATATACATACACTATACATGTACACATACCAACACGTCTGTCTATTAAATCCGTCGAGGAGTTTAGTTTGTTCCTCTCGACGATTTCCTTTGTTTGCACTATAACTTTTTCGAACGGCTCTCGTTGGTTTTGTACACGAAACTCAATCGAGGACGTCCTCGATTCTAACCATAACCCCAAATCACCTTCGTGTCGTCCACTTACACCCTAAACAAACGCGTGTATACATGGACCATTTAGGTCGACAGACCTTTCTAAGTTTTAGTTCAGAGAGATTTTCCTCAGCCCACGAACCTCCCATGGAGTGTCTTCATAACGTAATATACGAAACAAATTGATGGACCTCCTATTATCCCTCTTTTGTTCGTGCTTTAAATGATTCGGAAGGCCCCTTTTCGAAATAGGGGACCCTATAGCCCTCTAATGTTATACGTCCCCTATTTCAATCAAAAACGAACTCACGCATGACTACACACCCCATAATGCATAAACGCCTCCCGCCGTGTAAACGGGGTTTTCCCCTAGCACATGTAGCGCCCTGTAGCCAGGGATTTCCCTACCACTCCATAGCGGCTCAGACTCGTCACTATAAAGTACCTTGTATTGCCGCCTTCACAGTAAAGTTAGAGCTCAGTCTAAACCTAGCCCACCAATTGACATTCCAGCTGACCAGATCGACTGAAAGTACATAAATCCTGAGTTATAGAGAGAATAGATCAAATTCAGAGGGCGCGCCCCTCTGCACTGCGGCCCTGCGCCATCGCGCGCATGTTACATTCTGAGCGCTTTCTATCGACAGTTTACATGTATACATTATATTCTTGGCACTCGTGGATTCCTGATGTAAAGTGGTTTTATGATCAACACTTGACCTTAAACCTTTATTCATAAATACCTGGGACAGTTTAGGCATTCCTATTGGTCGAGAGCCCGTCACGTGGCCGGTTTTAAACGGACGATAAAGACATGGCTAGAAGTGTTTAAAACCAGTTGGCAACAAAAGTAGCCCCTGCACATGGACAACTTAATGGACATCCTTCTCCGGGCACTTCACTGCTGCGCAGACCATTGTTCTTATCTATTTTGAACCATTCGGGTGCAAAATCCTGTTTTCCTCCAAATATGACGAATTTAAGAAAAAAAGTCTTCCACTTTTAAACAAAATTCCATAAATCGTGCACAAACGCGGTCGCGTCACGTTCGTTCTTTTCCCTTTGAAAAAAACACGCGCGCGTACGCCATTTAGACGCGGAGGCCTATCCAGTCTATATAAAGTATTGTGACGTAGAGCGACAGAGGCGGAAACATGTCATTTGACAGTGGCCCGTGAACATGGATAGGGGAAAACACACAGAATGGCGAAACACCGAAATTTACTTGCGACAATTTGCCGTGATTTTCGGGGCTTTTTTGGCTGAATTTTACAAAAAAGGTATTTATGAATGGGAATAAATGTGTGTTCGGTCGGTATTAATCACTCTGTTTAATACCGCTTGGAGTCTGGGTGCTGATAATTACCCTCGCCTTCGGCTCGGGTAATTATCAGCACCCAGACTCCAAGCGGTATTAAACAGAGTGGTTAAAACCTCTCGAACACACATTTATTCCCTTAATAATAAAAAATGAACTACTTCGTTCACACTGGACCCCATTATTTAGGCCTATGTAAATGCTTATCACCGGTAACCTTCGTTTTCAATTTTGTTTAGCTAAAACCAACTCAATTTAGTACTTTACAAAATTTAATTTATAAAAGTGTTATGCCGCAATATAATCCTTTTATTAAGATGATTTGAAAATCCATTTTCTGTTTTGGACCCAAACATACCGCGGAGGCAACTTTCGTAAAGGTAACTCACGCTACATTTTGCCTAGCAAAGGTTCAACAGCCAGAAAATAGGTAATCGAAATAAATATTTGTTATAGAAGATGAATAGTTTTCCCGAAGACTTCCTTTTAGCAAAAAACATCTGTATGCGGGGCCTGCCTTTGTTTTCTCCAAGCATTACAAAACTATTTTCCATAGGCGCAGCACGTACTCGAACGAATGATCTAAAATCCTTTTCGATTGTGACGCTCAGTTGTCAATTGCTGCGATGCTCGCGTTTATTAGACAGCATAAATTGTCTACTTTCAGTCATACTCTTCTAAGGATTTTACCACAATGTGATATAAATCGCCCGACACCGAAAATTGGCTGACATGCACATACAATTTGTGAATAGGAAATCGTTCCCACAACATAGGTTCACCCGCCGGGCTACACCCCCATAGATTTCGCGGATACTGTGAACCAAGCGTTACATTCCTTATTATAATTTTAAGGCATTTGCCAACTATAGGCCTTTCCCAGACACCGTTTTACAGGTAGTATTTGCAAACCTCGGGGCCCGACCCCGCTAAGAAACTATGCTTGAGCCTGACCTGTACCTTCTGTTGCTCATTGTTACACTCTGCCAAGACTATAGTCATCTAGAGCAACCAAATCCTGCAAGTGGAACCACAACTGAAAATAAATTGATATAATCTGTTTAGGCCTATACAGTTGCGTTTACTGTACATTTTCCCATCGTATAAATGTACATGCCCACTGCCCTTTCCACCAACACTACCTAGGACACTCCACCCTTGCGTCCAATCCCCGACCAACATCCACCTCTTGGCCAAACCCAACGCACAGACCACCGTCCAAATGTTCCAAATACACTTTCCCATACCAATCAAGGTCTGATCGCCTGGGCTGTGCCAAACATAAAACAATTTCAGGGGCTAACTATAAATGCTCCTTTTTAGGCCTATATTCACTCTGAAACCTTGGGGGACCCAGGGCAAAGCTTGACCCCTCTATCGCTCCAAGGACCTCCTCCATCTTGTTAGTGCCTCTGATGATGAAGCTTCTGTTTCACTATGACCCCTGCCACACCATAGCCGTCACATGTCCTGTGCATATGGGATTAAATCAAAAGGAAACGTGAGATACATAAACGGTGCTGCATCCGTCAAATCACAGAGGGATAAATCCATCTATATAACCTTGTTAGGCCTACCGCTTACTACCAGCACTTACAGTTACACGTATGTTTATGGCGTATTGCCACTGCAGTCACCAGTGATAATATTTTAACTCCGAAAAGGTCTGACATGTCCTTTTATAGGACTACAAGTTTCTCTCACAACTCGATCTGAATTTAGACAAAGTCTGGAAAAACAACCCCACATCTGGTACTCACTTGGCTATACCTACGGACTCACCTGTCGCATCTGATATGAAACATCCCCTAGTGCCCATGGTGATTCACTAACCTAATTGCATAAGCTGGCGCTACAGTGGTCTAAGAGCTATAAAATTTATTTGATATAGGCCTTTCCACAGCTATTCTCTGAAAATCTACCTAAAAGTTTACCAAATTAATTATTTCGATCAGCCCGATTGGGGATTAAATTTTCTTTTTGTTTATGCACAATTGTCACGAAGATGAACGTAAATCATATTTTGTAAAGAACAAATTAATAACTGTGAAACAAACTAAGGATAACAACCATTTGACCCTATACTCATAACCCGGAAGGGTTTACTGAGACTGCTGGCTTAAACTGCCATAGGCCTTACTTCCTTAAATCTCAGATTTGTTAGGAACGCCGAACATGCGCAGCCTAGCCGTACCATACTGCGCGAAAGCTACAACAAATTCAATCACGGCGACGCTAAGGGAATACAAATAAAATGTACATGTGCTTTGCATTTTGAAAGCCACCTTACATCCTCTTCGTTTTAGACCATCCTTACATTAGGCATATTATCATACTCTGATAACTGGACCGGTATTTTGCATTACTAATGAGTGCTACTATTATGAACCATGATAAAACCCGGTCCGATACAGGCCTACTGATAATAAATAAATAAATTATCCATATCCACATACCTTTTGACAATACCCACGCCTTCATGAAAATCCCGCAGGAATGCGATGCCACCTTCGTGCCGCGCCGTGCATGCTTGAGCGCGTGCTAAAGCACAATAGCTTTGTACAATAGCTTTGTACAATACAAAGACTGCGTACCCTACTCAATGTGCCACGCCCGTTGCACTGATGACCCTGTCACTGCACCAACGTACGTACACGCATAGAGGAATTCCTACATAACATGGTATATGTGAAAACACACAAAATGGTATTAAAAGAACGAATTTCGAACTTGCTAAAATTCTTATTACGACACTTTCGCAGCCTAATAACCATTATAAAATTTCACATTGACAAAATGACCTGGCTGCCCTATAAAATTGTACCTCCTTACCAGTGCCATATTGGACCACCGGCAAGAATTTAGATATCTCCTACCTCGTTTCCTAAAACGAACACCAATCCAGGCTCTATACCTCCATCAGAATCGCAAACCTGGCCCAATTTCCAACCATTTAGAATCGAGCTCTTCCTTTCCGGCACCCGTTATGGCAATCCGACTTAATAATTGACTGGTCAACCAGCCGATTTATGGGTGGGCACCCAAAACTCCAGCGCAAGCAATAATACGTCATGCTCGTAGTGCAAAGATTTACCAAGTGAGTGTGGATCCTCCGCCCGCAACGTCGCCGCGATGCAAATAGTACAACAATTTACAACAATTTTGCAGTAATGCACACCGCATGCAACAATATACAACCGAACACAAAACTCCATACACATTTAGGTCCATAAATTCATTCACATTTACTTTCGCGTGAGTTTATTGGGCTTTTCTTTTCTCTTCGTACAAAATCCAACAAAACCACAAAGTTGAAAAAAAAAATATATATATATATATATATATATTTAAAAAAATTCAGAGAGTTCGAACCCACATCCTTCGAACCAGGAAGCTGGTACATTATCCATCAGAGTACCCCATATCGTTAACTTAATTCAATGAACTCCGTCTAATAGGGCCTATGTACACACTACCAGATTTATGAAAAGCTGCCGTATATACACAAAACTCTGTACACATTTAGGTCCATAAATTCATCCACATTTTACTTCCGCGTCAGTTTATTGGGCTTTATTTTCCCTTCTTACAAAATCCACCAAAATAAGAAAAGAAAAAAAAAGTAAAGAAAAAAAAACATACGGAGGATTCGAACCCACAAACTTTTGGACAAGGAGGCCGGTACACTATCCATCAGAGTACAGCACACCGTTAACTTAATCCAATGAACTCCGTCCGATATCTACACACTTCCAGATTCAATAAAGGTTGCCGAATTGTAGAACAATTCACAACCAGAATCGTGAAAAGCTGCCGTATATACACAAAACTCCATACACAAATAGGTCCATAAATTCATCCACATTTACTTCCGCGTCAGTTTATTGAGCTTTATTTTCCCTTCGTACAAAATCCACCAAAACCACGATGTAGAAAAGAAAAATAACAAAAAAATAAGAAAAAAAAACATACGGAGGATTCGAACCCACAACCCTTGGACAAGGAGGCTGGTGCATTATCCATCAGAGTACAGCACACCGTTAACTTAATCCAATGAACTCCGTCTGATATCTACTCACTACCAGATTCATTAAAAGCTGCCAATTGTACAACAATTTACAACAATTTTGCAGTAATGCACACCGCATGCAACAATATACAACCGAACACAAAACTCCATACACATTTAGGTCCATAAATTCATTCACATTTACTTTCGAGTGAGTTTATTGGGCTTTTCTTTTCCCTTCGTACAAAATCCAACAAAACCACAAAGTTGAAAAAATATACCAGCGGGACATCACAACAAGCCATAATTCTCCCTGAAGAAGGTGCATTCGCACCGAAAGCTCGGTCTTATTTCCGGTGAGCACTGTTATATTTATATTTTCACATTTATATATATATATATATATATTTAAAAAAATACAGAGAGTTCGAACCCACATCCTTCGAACCAGGAAGCTGGTACATTATCCATCAGAGTACCCCATATCGTTAACTTAATTCAATGAACTCCGTCTAATATGTACACACTACCAGATTTATGAAAAGCTGCCGTATATACACAAAACTCTGTACACATTTAGGTCCATAAATTTATCCACATTTTACTTCCGCGTCAGTTTATTGGGCTTTATTTTCCCTTCTTACAAAATCCACCAAAATAAGAAAAAAAAAAAAAGTAAAGAAAAAAAAACATACGGAGGATTCGAACCCACAACCCTTTGACAAGGAGTACACTATCCATCAGAGTACAACACACCGTTAACTTAATCCAATGAACTCCGTCTGATATCTACACACTTCCAGATTCAATAAAGGTTGCCGAATTGTAGAACAATTCACAACCAGAATCGTGAAAAGCTGCCGTATATACACAAAACTCCATACACAAAGAGGTCCATAAATTCATCCACATTTACTTCCGCGTCAGTTTATTGAGCTTTATTTTCCCTTCGTACAAAATCCACCAAAACCACGATGTAGAAAAGAAAAATAACAAAAAAATAAGAAAAAAAAACATACGGAGGATTCGAACCCACAACCCTTGGACAAGGAGGCTGGTGCATTATCCATCAGAGTACAGCATATCGTTAACTTAATTCAATGAACTCCGTCTAATATGTACACACTACCAGATTTATGAAAAGCTGCCGTATATACACAAAACTCTGTACACATTTAGGTCCATAAATTTATCCACATTTTACTTCCGCGTCAGTTTATTGGGCTTTATTTTCCCTTCTTACAAAATCCACCAAAATAAGAAAAGAAAAAAAAGTAAAGAAAAAAAAACATACGGAGGATTCGAACCCACAACCCTTTGACAAGGAGTACACTATCCATCAGAGTACAACACACCGTTAACTTAATCCAATGAACTCCGTCTGATATCTACACACTTCCAGATTCAATAAAGGTTGCCGAATTGTAGAACAATTCACAACCAGAATCGTGAAAAGCTGCCGTATATACACAAAACTCCATACACAAAGAGGTCCATAAATTCATCCACATTTACTTCCGCGTCAGTTTATTGAGCTTTATTTTCCCTTCGTACAAAATCCACCAAAACCACGATGTAGAAAAGAAAAATAACAAAAAAATAAGAAAAAAAAACATACGAAGGAATTGGAACCCACAACCCTTGGACAAGGAGGCTGGTGCATTATCCATCAGAGTACAGCATATTGTTAACTTAATCCAATGAACTCCGTCTGATATCTACTCACTACCAGATTCATTAAAAGCTGCCAATTGTACAACAATTTACAACAATTTTGCAGTAATGCACACCGCATGCAACAATATACAACCGAACACAAAACTCCATACACATTTAGGTCCATAAATTCATTTACATTTACTTTCGCGTGAGTTTATTGGGCTTTTCTTTTCCCTTCGTACAAAATCCAACAAAACCACAAAGTTGAAAAAAAAAATATATATATATATATATATATATTTATAAAAAAATACAGAGAGTTCGAACCCACATCCTTCGAACCAGGAAGCTGGTACATTATCCATCAGAGTACCCCATATCGTTAACTTAATTCAATGAACTCCGTCTAATATGTACACACTACCAGATTTATGAAAAGCTGCCGTATATACACAAAACTCTGTACACATTTAGGTCCATAAATTCATCCACATTTTACTTCCGCGTCAGTTTATTGGGCTTTATTTTCCCTTCTTACAAAATCCACCAAAATAAGAAAAAAAAAAAAAGTAAAGAAAACAAAACATACGGAGGATTCGAACCCACAACCCATTGACAAGGGGGCAGGTACACTATCCATCAGAGTACAACACACCGTTAACTTAATCCAATGAACTCCGTCTGATATCTACACACTTCCAGATTCAATAAAGGTTGCCGAATTGTAGAACAATTCACAACCAGAATCGTGAAAAGCTGCCGTATATACACAAAACTCCATACACAAATCACTGACCTCTATACATGGACAGATCATCATTGTTTCATTTTGAAGTCGGCATGCGGAGAAGTGCAACATGGCGGACCCACGACGTGACTCTGTGAGCCAATGAAATGTCCAGGTGTTGGTACGATAAGTATTACGTAATGTTTAAAAATACAAAATGTACAGAATAAATCCGCTGACCTCCACACCTGGACATTTCATTGGCTCACAGCAGTGACGTCTCGGGTCCGCCATGTTGCACTTCCAGTTCGCGCCGACTTCAAGTGTTAGCACAGCAGAGTATGGACAATGGTCCGTCCAGGTGTAGAGGTCAGTGACACAAATAGGCCCATAAATTCATCCACATTTACTTCCGCGTCAGTTTATTGAGCTTTATTTTCCCTTCGTACAAAATCCACCAAAACCACGATGTAGAAAAGAAAAATAACAAAAAAATTAGGAAAAAAAACATACGGAGGATTCGAACCCACAACCCTTGGACAAGGAGGCAGGTACACTATCCATCAGAGTACAACACACCGTTAACTTAATCCAATGAACTCCGTCTGATATCTACACACTTCCAGATTCAAAAAAAGGTTGTCGAATTGTAGAACAATTCACAACCAGAATCGTGAAAAGCTGCCGTATATACACAAAACTCCATACACAAATATAGGCCCATAAATTCATCCACATTTACTTCCGCGTCAGTTTATTGAGCTTTATTTTCCCTTCGTACAAAATCCACCAAAACCACGATGTAGAAAAGAAAAATAACAAAAAAGTAAAGAAAAAAGAAAGAAAGGAGGATTCGAACCAACAACCCTTGGACAAGGAGGCTGGTGCATTATCCATCAGAGTACAGCATATTGTTAACTTAATCCAATGAACTCCGTCTGATATCTACTCACTACCAGATTCATTAAAAGCTGACAATTGTACAACAATTTACAACAATTTTACAGTAATGCACACCGTATGCAACAATATACAACCGAACACAAAACTCTATACACATTTAGGTCCATAAATTCATTCACATTTACTTTCGCGTCAGTTTATTGGGCTTTATTTTCCCTTCGTACAAAATCCAACAAAACCACAAAGTTGAAAAAAAATATATATATATATATGTATATATATATATATAAATTAGGTCCAACAACAAGTTGCTAAGATGGGCCGTAGAGGCGCCCGAACAAATTCCAAATTTCAAAATTACAATTTTTTATTTTATAGAAAAATGAAAGTTTAATCTCTTACAATTTCTAATTGTTGAGAAAATTGAAATTGTAGCCAATGTTGACAAACATGCAAGGTTAGCCCCTTATAATTCGTATTTTCGAAAAAAATATAATTTGGCCAATTAAATTTCTGAAAAATAAAATTTTGACCAATCTACGGAGAAATTAAAAAAATTGCCACAATTTCATTTTTCTAAAAAAATTGAATTTGTAGGAAGTGAACCTTGCATTTTTATTAAAATTGGCCAAAATTAGCTGGTTTTTTTTTTAGGTGGGGGGGGGGAATTGGAAACTAAGGACTTTGCGTTTCAATTAAAATAGCAGAAAAATTAAGTCCAACAACAAGTTGCTAAGGTGTGCCGTAGTGGCGCCCGCTGTTTACCTAACCCATAAAATTATTGTCGCCTTCCCCATTGAAACGTGTACACACAATTCGAGGCAATCGCACCGATCGGCCCAGTGGGCGAAACAGCGTCTTGTACTATACTTAAACTCAACCCACCCTATTGTCCTACCGCTCCTTTATTTGCACGAATAGGGCGTATTGTTCTTTATAGAGAACACAACAAATCTCGTTACGTAACTTGGCAAAGCAAGTTACTTGTGTAGGGATTAAATGAACGGCATAAATGAGGCAAATCCACAACCTATGAATATAGTGAGACCTATACCATTAACCACTGCACCGTAGGCAATCGCACCGATCGACCCCGTTGGTAGCCTTTTGACAAGGCCTCGTGACTCCGGCTAAGCGGCTGAGATGAGTCTAGATACCCGGGGTGAACGCGCGACCGAGTGACGAATGTCACGAGGCCTTTTGCAATGTAGGTTTCACTGCTCGGCATGAATTATTCATAGATACATATTAGCATGCCAATACGCCCAATCAGAACGGCGATCTCCCAGTTGGCTTCGTTCGTGATTCGTTCAATATCAAAGCATGTAAGAAAAGGTACAAAAACGTATATAAATTTTGCTTCTGAGTTGAATAAATGAATGATAAATACAAGATATCACATTTAAATCTATTTTACATGCAAAATTGCAATAAATTAAGAAGCAACTAATGATTTGAGCTAAATATTGTAAGTGACATGATTGGACATTCCCTGTTTGTAAAATGAACTAGTCCAACTCAAATATAAGCTGACGCCGGCACGCGGAGATACGTTCGCTGATTGGACGCTACCATTTCGGTAGCGATTCCAGTCGGAAACAAAGGTTAACATAAGAAATCCAAACCAGATTGATAAAGGCCACTTGTCTGGGCAATTCGCACTGGCGTTCACTCAGGTTTTCGCGATTAGTCTCTTTTTAGTCGCTCGGCGTCTATCAGACATGTGGCCTTGTTTAAAGGCTACCCCGTTGGCAGAACGGTGCGATTTGCCGAATTCTCCATTAATATTAGTGACTGCTATTTGTGTAGCGCGCCCTCTATTGAACGAAAACTTTAGTTTGTTCAACTTATCTTGGATTTTGTCACGCGCGCTTTTACACTGCATTTTGGGGTTAAAGAAAATTGAAAAAGGAACAAATCCAGGGGTTAGCGTCGGGGGTTTATTTCCGTGTTTCGATCAATATATTTTTTTTTTAATTTTATTATTAAAATAGGCCTAATTGTAAGTGGTTAACCCTTTTATTTTAAATCAAGTTGGCGAAATTATATTTTTCACGAAAATACGAATTGTAAGGGGTTAACCTTGCATTTTTGTTAAAATGGGCCGAATTTATCTTTTTCAAGAACATAGAAAATTGTAATGGTTACTTGCATTTCGGTAAAAATTTACACAATTTCATTTTTCTGAAATAATTTAAATTGTAGAAAGTTCAACTTGCATTTTTAATAAAATTGGCCAAAATGAGGTGTGGGTTTTTTAGGGTGGGGGAAATTAGAAACTAAGGACCTTGCGTTTCAATTAAAATAGGAGAAAAATTAAGTCCAACAACAAGTTGCTAAGGTGTGCCGTAGTGGCGCCCTCTGTTTACCCAACCCGTACAATTATTGTCGCCTTCGCCATTAAAACGTGTACACCAAATTCGAGGCAATCGCACCGATCGGCCCCGTGGGTGTACTATATTTAAACTCAACCCACCCTATTGTCCTACCGCTCCTTTATTTGCACGAATAGGGCGTATTGTTCTTTATAGAGAAACTAACAAATCGCGTTACGTAACTTGGCAAAGCAAGCTACTTGGGTAGGGATTAAATGAACGGCATGAATGAGGCAAATCCACAACCTATGAATATAGCGAGACCTATACCATTAACCACTGCACCGTAGGCAATCGCACCGATCGGCCCCGTTGGCAAAACGGTGCGATTTGCCCAGGTAGACCATTACAGAAATTTGTTGGAAACCCAGCCTCTTTATTTTTCCAACAACTAATGATTTTATGGGCAAAAGTAAGAATTTATGATGAAAAAAAAAGGGAGTGGCAAAACCTGCAATTTTGTCTAATTGAATATAGGAGAGTGGACTAATAACACGATGAATTTGGCCATTTCATTTTTATTTTCATTCAAAAATACCTTCCATTTAAAAAAAAAAAAATAAGTAAGCAAATAATTATACAATATAATTCTACTTAAAAGCTGCATATGAAGGTTATTCGTTTGTTTTATTCACATAATTTGTGGTTTAATTAATACGGTACAAATCCGTGTAAATCTCTGATTTAAAGCTATTATTGTTTTATCCAATAAATATCGATAGAACTTCATATCAAGGAAGTGCAGTCACACGACACTGTAAAAAGGTTGGTCGAAATAGGGCGATATTTTGCCCATTGTTTATCAACATATTTATAAATTCTTCCCAAAAATTATGGTCGGTCAATGTTTACCTGAATCAACCAACAATATATTATAATGTTGTGTTCAGGGGCCAATTACATAGAGCTGTTTAATAATAAAAAACCAAGACATTTAATGGTTTTTTTTGTGTAGTCTGGTTTCTTGACTTCCTTCCGACAAAACGGAGTAATTTATAGACGTCCGGGGAAACCACACTAGTTGGCACTAGTTGGATAATAATGTGTAACAGTATTGCAACTAAATAACTAACTAAATACAAACTAAATAACTAACTAAATTTTGTAAAATATAAATGGGGACACTGTTTGAACTTGATAATTCAGGTTTATATTTTTAGCGTAAGATCCATGAAGGTATACCGTCCGACCCTGTTGCCTTATTGACTTTGATTTTATCCAGGGCTTTTTTTGTTGTATCGATGCTGATGATGAAGTCATCTGGTACAGGATCTGGTGTCTGGAATATTGGATGAGCGTCATCCAACCGAGGCAGTTCACTGCTGGCAGACACCAAAAAGTCATTGATGTTGTCAGCAAGTAATTGTAGGTCGCCGTCAGTCACCGTATTATCAAGACCCTGTAATCCACTGTTCCCGCCTGATGATGACCCCATTAGTGATTTCATGTGTTTCCACCAGTCCTTGGAGGAACTCTTCTCCAATGAAGCAATCTTGGACTGGTAAAAGTTGTGCCGCAGACGTGATGAAGCACGGTTCACCTTGTTGCGGAGATTTCTTGCCATGTTTACGTTCCCTGCCATCCTCGCCCGCTGCCGTCTCCTGACTAAGTTTCTGTACGCATCAGTGACCCAAGGTTTGTCGTTGTTGTGTCGAGTGACGACCTTGAGAGGGAAACACGATGACATCAATGTGTTTATGGTGGACTGATAATACATAAACTGGTCCTGGCAGCTGTTACTAGCGTTAAACAGTTCGTCCCATCTGATCCCCGATAATGCTGATGCAAAAGCAGCCTTTTCTCGACGACCCATACACTTGGTTGTGATCTTCACGGTGTGTCCGGTGTCTAGAGACGGGACGCTTGATGGCGAAAATAGTACCATATTGTGGTCAGATGTCTCAAGTTGAGAGAGTACGATAGGTTTATCGTACACTGGTAACAGATTTGTCCAGATCTTATCCAAGATTGCTTGCTGACGAGTAGGTTGTTCAACCATTTGTTTAAAACCATAGTGAGATCTGAGAAATGAATCTCTTAGTTGGTTAAAATCACCCGTCAATATTACACCACATGACGGGTGCATACGGAGAATGTTATCGATGCAATTGATCAAATAGTCACACATTGAAGTATTGTCTGCATCTGGTGGGTTGTATATACAACCTACAGCAATAAATGGAGGCAACACTTGAAGGCCGTCTTTGCCATCTTCAGGTCATTATTCGTGTTGACGGCCGGTTGGTAAACTCGTGTGCACTGCACTGCCTGTGTTTGGAAAACGAGAAGTATTACTGTTAGACACTCCCAATAAATCCCCGTCATCTGATTGGTGGTAAGAATCATCTCATGAGGTGACAGATGGAATATTCCATTCCACAAGGCCAAGCCAAGTGAAATGGAACATTCCATCTGTCACCGTATGAAATTATTCTTCCCAATGCACGAACGTAAAACCATAGAGAAACACTCCTCATTTGTTTTATACAACATCAAACCCTCGTCATTGGTCAGAGCGCGACCGTACCAATGTTGTGGCCGTAGAAAGTTATCACCGGTTAATAAATACCTAGGAGAGTTCATAGCTTCTGATTGGTCGAGACTCAATCACGTGGAGGGCATTATTACGCAGTAATTGACCGGGCTTTCAGAAATTGAAGAAAATTTACTGTTTTTTTTCCTTAATAAAAAGGTATTTATTAAAGAGTATAACAGGGCGAGAACCCGGTCATTCACTGCATTATAATTGACCGGGTTGGGCGATAGACGCTGGTAAAAATTACCGTCTATTACCATTGGTCATCGCCCAACCCAGTCAATTATCACGCAGTAATGACCGGGTCCTCACCCTGTTATGCCCTACTTAATAGAAGTTTATTAAGTATGTAAATGAAGATCAATGTGTGAAACCTTACGTAGATATGTCCAGGCTGAGTGCTGATGACCCGGGCGCCACCCTGAGGCGCGTTGAAGTAAGACGGTGGTGGGGCATTGTTGGTATAAACTGGCCACGGCTGCTGGATACCACCTGGGTAGGGAAAGTGCGGAGCTTGGCCCGACCTGTAAGCAGGTAGGAGGGGTGTAACAAGGTGCGGGTTGAACGCCCCGGCAGTCGGTGCGGGCTGAGTTGCGTACGGGGCGGGCTGAGTTGCATACGGGGCGGGCTGCGGGTCGCGGACTTGGTGGTTTGGGAGGTCATTTCTGGGGCAAGACGTCTGGGTGGCAGGCGCTCCAGTAGGTTGGGAAGCCTCATCGTTCTGAAATCGTCTGTATTCTGCAAGACACAAAGTGATATATATATTTTTATTTTTTTAAATTTGTTTGAGGTGGGGGCCGTGGTTGCGCTACACTTGTGTTATGTATAGTGGCCCTGAAGGGACATCGAAAATGACGTCAATATTCATGATTTGCGATGTCCCTCCAAGGACACCATAGTTTTGTATAGCTGTTGTCATAATAATCGCTGATTTCACTAGTAAATATTGCTGTCGCTGTTGTTAATTATACCTACTTGCACCTTATAACCTACACTAATTCCTGAATTCTTCTTGGAAATCATAACTGGAAACCACAGGACAAGAGGTGGTGCAGTTAAAGGTAGGATACATCATTGGTAACTGCTTGAATTATCATGAATATATGGATTTGTTGGGTTGCAATTTGTACTAAATATCGTTTAACTGACCTGTCCGAAGTTTTACAATCATGGATGCCGAGAAGAGCACAAACAATAGCGTTTGTTTTCAACCGGCGTCGAGCAGTTATTCTTATGTTATTTGTGTTTTTTCGCGATCGCCGTCCGGCGATGGTACGGTACAAGTTGGGAGACATCTCCATATAGACGCGTGCACAATCTTGTTCAATCTTTTCTGTAACCTTAACCCGTTTTTCCCTAATCCTTTCCCCACGAAATTTGGCATTTATGCATTTTGGACCCCACTCTATCGATCTAGACTGATAAAAAAAAAACACTATTTCTTCTTCGTCGAGTTAAAACCTCAGGAATACATCGAAATGTCTCCCTATTAAATCATGTCAATGACCCCTCATACCGTAAAACTTATACTAAACTGTCTCCCTATAAGGGTACATTTAGAAAAATGTGACCTGTTCCAACGAACTGAAACCCGGACCATTTCGGTGTGGATTTTACCATTTTGAGGTTTTTGGGTTCTTTCTGAATCACAAACTAATAATCCTGAAATTTTCTCAAATTTGAATGTAATCCGTCACCGAGAAGTATGCTTTTTTTGTCGATTTTTAGAAACAGTTTTGTATAGAATAATAGGTTTTAATAATAATAATAATAATAAGTACTCCTCAGAGGGATAATCAGATTACAGTTTGTAGCTGTTTTCCCTCATAATTAGGTTGTCAGGGTTTTATCACTAAATCATGTTAAAGCCGAGAACCTAAAGAATTTGAAAAAAAGCAAAATCTGAAAAACTGAAATTGTCAACTTTGTCCAGGTTTCATTGGAGCAGGTCACAAAAAATACCACGGCAAACTAAGTAGGCGTTGCTGACACTATTAACCGGTTAAAACTCCTGTTAAAGTTCTGTTTAATTCCTCTATGATTAGACTGACGAAGTAATAGTAATTCTTACCTGTTGCCATTATTTCAGCTTTCCTGTCGAGATGATCTCAAGAAATTGAAATCCCCACAAATAAAACCAATTTGAAATGGACGATAGGTATTGTATAGTAATGATATGAAACGCAGATAGTCGTTTTTGATTGCTGCTCCGTCCCATGCACCTGTTTTATAGACGATATGCGTTCGAGTAGCTTATAACTTCGTGTTTATACACGCTCGTTAGGTGGGTGGGTTGTGACTACTTTATATAACGGGGTTAACGCGATGATCACGTGGTGGCTAATCGAACGGTCTCGCGTAAAGTCGTGTGCGTTAACCGAACGCGCACACCCATGGAGGTTTTGTATTTGAACTTGTATGACGCCAGTACGTCATTGAAGATGCAGTGTATTTGTTAAATCGTGCCCGAAGCGGTAACCAGCTTTCTTTTTTGGTTGAAATCGTCACAATAGCACTGGCGCGTGGGAACACTAATCCTGTATAGCGATAGTAGTTGGGCCTACAATGGACAATGCCAATGGTAGTGGGTCTTAGATCGGCCGGAAATACCACACAAAATAACAAACAAACAAAATAATAGCAAAATAAAAACAAAAAAACAAAATAACAAACAGAATAACAGCACCGCCATGGAAACAACAATCGGTTTAGTTTCGATGAGGTAATCCGGGTCAAATGTATTTTTGTCATCATGACGTCATGTCACGCGATTGTGAATAATGACTTTGTTCTGATTTCGAGGTATATACCGGAGTGCTGGCTCGATGTACATAGTGAAGTCTGCAGGTGGGCGCATCCATGTTTGTGCACAAACCTCTGATGGAAAACTCAAAATATTGTGTACGGCTATTTGCATACCTGCGAACTTCCTTGTTCTATGCTACGAACAGCTACGTGGTGCGTTACTAACCTAATATTTAATCTCATAATTACCACCTTCGTTCTGGAAATGTGTATATCCTGAAACCACAAAGAATATAATTATTAATTTTGCACTTTTGGTGATATTTTTGTTGTTGTTGCTGTTGTTTAAACCTGGTTTTACGTCCAAGTTGTCAGTCTAGGTTTCAAATATTTGGGACGTTTTTAATTTTCAAAATAGGATGATAATGGCGATACAATGTACATGTATTTCATGTACATAATTGGTGAGTGGTGACTGCTATTTGTGTAGCGCGCCCTCTATTGAACGAAAACTTGAGTTGGTTCAACTTTTCTAAAAAATTAAAAATATTAGGAAGTTAACCTTGCATTTTTATTACAATTGGCCAAAATGAGGTGTGTTCTTTTAGGGTGTGGGGAAATTAGAAACTAAGGACCTTGCGTTTCAATTAAAATAGGAGAAAAATTAAGTCCAACAACAAGTTGCTAAGGTGTGCCGTGGTGGCGCCCTCTGTTTACCCAACCCGTAAAATTATTGTCGCCTTCGCCATTAAAACGTGTACACCAAAATCGAGGCAATCCCACCGATCGGCCCCGTGGGTGAAACAGCGTATTGTACTATATTTAAACTCAACCTACCCTATTGTCCTACCGCTCCTTTATTTGCACGAATAGGGCGTATTGTTCTTTATAGAGAAACTAACAAATCGCGTTACGTAACTTGGCAAAGCAAGCTACTTGGGTAGGGATTAAATGAACTGCATACTAGATGCGGCAAATCCACAACCTATGAATATAGTGAGACCTATACCATTAACCACTGCACCGTAGGCAATCGCACCGATCGGCCCCGTTGGCAGAACGGTGCGATTTGCCCACACAGACCATTACAGAAATTTGTTGGAAATCCAGCCGCTTTATTTTTCCAACAACTAATGATTTTATGGGCAAAATTAAGAATTTATGATGAAAAAAAAGTGAGTGGCAAAACTTGCACTTTTGTCTAATTAAATATAGGAGAGTGGACTAATAACACGTTGAATTTGGCCATTTCATTTTTATTTTCATTCAAAAATACCTTCCAGTTAAAAAAACAAAAACAAGTAAGCAAATTATTATACAATATAATTCTACTTAAAAGCTGCATTTAATGATTATTCATTTGTTTTATTTACATAATTTGTGGTTTAATTAATACGGTACAAATCTGTGTAAACCTCTGATTTAAAGCTATTATTGTTTTATCCAATAAACATCGATAGAACTTTATCAAGGAAGTGCAGTCACACGACACTGTAAAAAGGTTGGTCGAAATAGGGCGATATTTTGCCCATTGTTGATCACTAACATATATTTATAAATTCTTCCCAACAATTATGGTTAGTCAATGATTACCTGAATCAACCAACAATAAATTATAATGTTGTGTTCAGGGGCCAATTTCATAGAGCTGTTTAATAAGCACACAATTTTGCTTAAGCACAAAAAGCCTTGCTTAATAAATCAGGTAAGGAGTCAAAATTCAACATGCGATTAATTGTTATGCTAAGCTAACAACAGCTGAATACCAAACACAAACAATATATATCACATGGAGTTGTGGGTAAGCTGGTTTTACTAAGCAAGAATGCTTTGTGCTTAAGCAATTTTTATGCTTAAGTTAAGCAGCTCTGTGAAACTGGCCCCAGTTCCCCACATTGTAGCGTTTTGGGGGGATCCCTTAAAAAAAGCGATGTCTCCACTAAGATACACATTTGCGGATATGTGTTTTCAAATAGTGTTACAAAATGCTAGTTTTACTGTGTGTTTGGAAGCTAAGCATCTGTTAGGGGTATTTCGTAGACCTGGTCGTCGTCAACACTATAAGCATACCCTCGCATTAAAGTAAGGTATACGGTTAAGAAGATAGCAATCGTTAACGGGCCAGCGATAAGACTGATGCAGTATAGCCACCGGACGGATTTTGCTGCCCGCTTGGCACCTTCGATGTCCCCTGCTTCAAAACGTTTGCTCATCTATAGTAGGGAGGGGAGAAATGTCAAAATAAGTACAATTTGTAGACCCATTTGCTGTGGTTTTCACAAATGGATGGGTTAGGGGATTCATATTTATAGTAACTTGTGACCCCGGCCTTTTTTGTGTACAGTTTTGTGTTCATACTTAATGGAAAAACCAAGACATTTAATTTTAAGTCTGGTTCCTTGACTTCCTTCCGACAAAACGGAGTAATTTATAGACGTCCGGGAAACCACACTAGTTGGCACTAGTTGGATAATTATGTGTAACAATATTGCAACTGAATAACTAACTAAATACAAACTAAATAACTAACTAAATTTAATAAAATATAAATAGGGACACTGTTTGAACTTGATAAGTCAGGTTTTTATTTGTAGCGCTTGCCGGCGACTCAGCTGTGCTGCGCTGGGTATACATTTCGAAAGGTCATGGTACGCTACCCAGAATGCCTTGCGTTTCCTTCACAGAAACCTGTGAAGGTGCATCAGCGCTTCCCAGCCGGCGCCCATGTAGCGTGAGTGGTGGGCACGAGCGGAGGCTATCCGGCAATCTTTCTGATCGAGATAAATGGAAATGCCGAACTGCATGGCTTAGATTCAGTAGCACTGCCGTGTCCGTGGCTTCGGCTTAAAATTGCACACACGTCTATGGGAAGTGGCTGCCTAAGGCCGTGTCCGAATTACTTGGCTGCGGATTGAAATTGCACACACGTATATGGTAGCGGCTGCCCATAGACCGCGAATTTGTATGGTGATGAAACTTACCAGAAAAGCCATGATTATGGCTGCAATTCCAAGCGGGAAGCAACACGTGAAGGCGATTTTTGCCAACTTCAGGTTATTTTTCACGTTGACGGCCGGTTTGTAAACTCCAACCGGTGTGCACTGTACCTGTGTTTGGAAAACGAGGAGTATTAGTACTCATGTAGACACTCCCAATAAATCCCCGTCATCTGATTGGTGGTAAGAATAGTCTTATGAGGTGACAGGTGGAATGTTCCATTCCACAAGGCCAAGCCAAGTGAAATGAAACATTCCATCTGTCACCTCATGAGATTATTCTTCCCAATGCACGAACGTGAAACATTCCTTATTTGTTTTATACAACATCAAACCATCGGCATTGGTCAGAGCGCGACCGTACCAATGTTGTGGCCGTGCAAAGTTATCACCGTTTTAATAAAAGTTTATTAAGTATGTAAATGTAGATCAATGTGTGAAACCTTACGTAGATATGTCCAGGCTGAGTGCTGATGACCGGGGCGCCACCCTGAGGTGCGTTGAAGTAAGGCGGTGGTGGGGCATTGTTGGTATAAACTGGCCCCGGCTGCTGGAGACCACCTGGGTAGGGAAAGTGCGGAGCTTGGCCGGACATGTAAGCAGGTTGGAGGGGTGTAACAAGGGGCGAGTTGAACGCCCTGGCAGTCGGTGCGGGCTGCGGGTGGGGGACTTGGTAGTTTGGGAGGTCATTTGTGGGGCAAGACGTCTGGGTGGCAGGCGCTCCAGTAGGTTGGGAAGCCGCATCGTTCTGAAATCGTCTGTATTCTGCAAGACACAAAGTGATATATATATTTTTATTATTTTTAATTTGTTTGAGGTGGGGGCCGTGGTTGCGCTACACTTGTGTTTCGTATAGTGGCCCTGAAGGGACATCGGAAATGACGTCAATATTCCTGATTTGCGATGTCCCTCCCTTTTGGACCCCACTCTATCGATCTAGACTGTTAAAAAACAAAACTATTTCTTCTTCGTCGAGTTAAAACCTCAGGAATACATCGAAATGTCCCCCTATTAAATGCCAATGTCCCCTCATACCGTAAAACTTATACTAAACTGTCTCCCTATAAGGGTACATTTAGAAAAATGTGACCTGTTCCAACGAAACCTGGACCATTTCGGTGTGGATTTTACCATTTTGAGGTTTTTAGGGTTTTTCTAAATCACGAACTAATAATCCTGAAATTTTCTCAAATTTGAATGTAATCCGTCACCGAGAAGTATGGTTTTGTTGTCGATTTTTAGAAACAGTTTTGTATAGAAATAATAGGTTTTGTTTAACTTCAAAGCTGTTTTATCTCATAATTAGGTTGTCGGGTTTTATCACTAAATCCTTCCACCAGGGGAGATAAGGGTAAGGGTATATAATGTAAATGATACATCATGTTAAAGCCGAGAACCTAAAGAATTTGAAAAAAAGCAAAATCGGAAAAACTGAAATTGTCAACTTTGTCCAGGTTTCATTGGAGCAGGTCACAAATAATACCACAGCAAACGAAGTAGGCGTTGCTGACATTATTAACAGGTTAAAACTCCTGTTAAAGTTCTGTTTAATACCTCTATGATCAGACTGACGAAGTAATAGTTCTTACCTGTTGCCATTATTTCAGCTTTCCTGTCGAGATGATCTCAAGAAATTGAAATCCCCCCAAATAAAACCACTTTGAAATGGACGATAGGTATATTGTATAGTAATAATATGAAACGCAGATAGTCGTTTTTGATTGCTGCTCCGTCCCGTGCACCTGTTTTATAGACGATATGCGTTCGAGTAGCTTATAACTTCGTGTTTATACACGCTCGTTAGGTGGGTGGGTTGCGACTACTTATAACGGGGTTAACACGACGATCACGTGGTGGCTAATCGAACGGTCTCGCGTAAAGTCGTGTGTGTTAACCGAACCAGCACACCCATAGAGGTTTTGTGTTTGAACTTGAGCAAGTATGACGCCAGTACATCATTGTAGATGCAGTGTATTTGTTAAATCGTGCCCGAAGCGGTAACCAGCTTTCTTTTTTGGTTGAAATCGTCACAATAGCACTGGCGCGTGGGAACGCTAATCCTGTATAGCGAGAGTACTTGGGCCTACAATGGACAATGCCAATGGTAGTGGGTCTTGATAGATCGGCCGGAAATACCACAGACGCCAGTGCACTTTTAACAAAATAAAATAAAATAACAAACGAACAAAATAACAGGAAAATAAAAAATAACAATCGGTTTAGTTTCGATGAAGTAATCAAATGTATTTTTGTCCGGATTCGGAATAAATCCGCTGACGTCATGTCACGCGATTGTGAATAATGACTTTGTTCCGTCCGATTTCGAGGTAGCGAAGCGCTGGCTCGATGTGTACATAGTGAAGTCTGTTTATGGGCGCATCCATGTTTGTGCACAAACCTCTGATGGAAAACTCAAAATATTGTGAACGGCTATTTGCATACCTACGAACAGCATTATATACGTGGTGCGTTACCAAAGCCGATACGCCAAAAACCGAAACGCACGATCAGCAAATGAGCGTTTCATTTTTTTCTCTGCGCGTTTTTTATTTTATTTCCAACCTAGTTAAAGGGATCGAATACGTTTGGTAATTACTCCAAAAATTAATGGCAATAAAAACTCACTTGGTATTGAAGTACAGCAGTTTTGGATAGTATAATGTATTTTTAGAAACTTTTCACGTCGAAGTACTGCGGTTATGGAAAAAAGATATCACTTTTTATCCCCAAAAATTTGAATCTGAGAAGCGTTACTGCAGTGAGGTTTCTCAGATCGTGTATTCCAATGCAGATTATTCTTCCTGCGTGGACATAACCGCTCCAGATTTTCGGCAATATCTCAAAATCGCTATCACCTTTTGAAATGAAATTTTTACAGGTTAGTTTTATGGTATATAAGGATTGAAACAAACAGTGGGTTCAAATTACCAAACGTATACGATCCCTTTAACCTCATAATAACCACCTTCGTTCTGGAAATGTGTATATCCTGAAACCACAAGGAATATAATTATTAATTTTGCACTTTCGGTGAAATTGTTGTTGTTGTTGTTGTTGCTGTTGATTGAACCTGGTTTTACGTCCAAGTTGTCAGTCTGGATTTCAAATATTTTTAAGACGTTTTAAATTTTCAAATTAGGATGATAATGGCGATACAATGTACATGTATTTCACCTTTTTTAAGACACAGTACTGGTGTTTTTAATTGTGGTTGCAGTTGGTATATGTTTTCTTATTAGCACATCGTCATTGGCCATTGTGTTAGTGATAATAAACGCGTCTATTGTTCCCCCCAATTTTTTAATTAAAAAAACCCACCTAACTGTACCCGTGGACATGAGGGTGTTTTTTTTAACATAGGGCCTTTTCGAAACCTTTGCTTCGTTTCGGCTTCTGCTTCGCCTCCGAATTCCGAATTACTGAGAAGCAAATAGAAATTAAAGCAAATATAATTAGTCCAACTTTTGGGTTCATATCAATGGAATGAATGTTTCTGAAGCGTGTTCGCCGGCAATGACGCAGTCACGTGAAAGAATAAATGCAATATCACATCCCTCTCTAGCAAATACAAACAAGCATACACGACCTTTTCGGGTCATTCATGCAAACGTAAACACACTTTTTCAAGCTTTGGTTCGCCTCCGGATTTGGTTCGCCTCTGACTTATGAATCACTGCGAACATGCTAGCAAACCAAATGAAAGTACATGTATTTAAATTTGTGGCTTTATATCAACCGATTTAATGTTTCTGAAGCATAAATAAAACAAATCGGCTTTAGCGTATTACCAAACGAAGCCCGGGATTAAAAAAGGCCAACAGTTAGGCCGTTTTTAAACCTCAGTTTAAGCTCTGTGTTTGGCTCCATTGCCAACCTGCGTGAACAAAGCGAAACGGATACGAAGCTAGAGTTTGGAAAACGGCACTTTAGTGTTGCCAATAAAAAAGAACAGCGCCCTCTCGACTAAACTCCAGTCAACAGTGGTCAAATATCCTTCATCATGAGTTGAAGCATAGGAATCATTGTTAATTAATTATTACATTACAAGCATGGAGGAATAAGAAAGAACTCCATGATTACAAGTGTACTGTCGCCAAATTGGCAGCAAAATTCACTTGAGTAATTTTTTGAGGTAAGGTACGGCGTTTTATAAGCAAACGCCCGAAACTAAGCCTAAGGCCAGGGGAATCCCCAATTTAATTAATGAAAAGGGGAAAACCACGAATGTGCAACTGATTCTGTAAAGTAGGTGAGAAATGAGTGTCGACTAGACTCGTCGTACTCATCCTAGCCTAAACGTTCTTGTGCGCTCTTGTTAATATAATTCAGCAAGAAACCGCTGTATTTTGGGGAGCTAGCAAGGCCTAGCCCACTAAAGTTTAGTTGGAGAATATGATTACTGTGGGCCTAATACTGTACAATAGATGTTTGGAGACCTAGTTAATAATATGAAGCTATTGAAATGCAATTTTCTAGTTGGATTAGCAATAACATTCTGCTTGTATTTCTGGAAGGGTTTCTCTTCGTTTTTTGGACTCGTTAAGATGAGTGTTCAACTTGTTTGTAATCTTCTATTTTCTCCGTTCCGACTCTTGTACTCCAAATGTGTCGGTTTTGTACAGCACTGGGCGTCGGGTGACGAAGATCCGCCGAGTCGAAGTCGAAACAGAAAAAGACGCGGACGGAAGACAGCGGCAATGCCACTGCCGCCCAAGCGGAAACGTTCGGGCAAGCAAGCCGTCCCCGGTAAAAAGGGACGAAACAAGATAAAGGCATCGTTGGAGTTTGTCAGTGGCGATCAGTCGACTAACTCGGGCCAAAGAAAACTGGAGGAATTTTTTGCGTGCCCCTTGGATGAGCCTGAGGCTAAAGAAGAAAGTACTCGTCAGAAGACACTGCCGGACAGAGAAGACATCTTGAGTCCTACTTCATCGCCGATGAAGAGGAGAGATCGCGGCAAGGCCCCGGTCTCGAGATCTCGTCAGTCCACTGCAAAAATTCAAGAGACGGGACCGGCTGAAATTGACTCGGTACTAGACACGGGTGAAATGTTGTCCGGAAAGGAATCCGAGCCAAACAAGCCGAAAGGACGACTGCGGCAACTTCAGACAGCCGCTGCGATCATGACATCTTCGAAGAAGGGGCGTGCAGGTCCGTCCGCCCTCCCTGGATCGAGTGGTGTCGTCATGAACCGTCAAGAGTCAAGAGTAAACAAACAAGTTGGAACTACTAGTACTAGTACTACTAGTAGCAGCGACGATCGGAGAATAACTGCTCATTCAATCAGTGACTCGGAGAGCGATACATCGGATACGCAGCCGATAACGCCGATAAAAACCACCGGGTCCTGGTGGGTGAGTATTCCACAGATTCCCTCCAGCAACTGGTTTGGAAAATGATTGTGGGACCTTCCTTTAAAGTCATCAGAGAACAAGGCCGTTTTCCAAACCCCAGCTTAAGGCTCTGTGTCTGGCTGTATCAGCATTGCCAAACTGCATGAACGAAGCCAAAGAATGAGACTAAGCTCTGGGGTTTGGAAAACGGCCCGAGAGACCCAGAAATAGTCTTTTGACAAGGCCATTGAGCCAATCAGCGATCGCAGAACTGCGATTATCAACACGTACTACGCACACGCAAACAATTCCTTTGTAAAGCAGCTCTCATTAGTTAAATATATGCAACGCAGGCCAGCGCGACCTCTGAATATGTAGTTGACTGCGTCAAGACGCTATGCCTATTCGAATGGTCGAATTTGCATGAAAAGGTCAAGTTCCATTTAAGCAGTTTGCAAAGACCACTGAGCGATCGAGGGAGCTGGACTATAATTCGTGTCATTAGCGGGCGCACTGTCGAATCATGGAGGAATAAGTATTTGATGCATATATTGATGCATATATTGATGCAACGGTTTCTGGTTTGGTAAACAAATCACCAACATTTGCTGTATAAATATTTCCTTTTTAACATTTTTGTTTCAGAGGTCACCTCTCAGTTCACCCAGAAGGCAGCTAGCCCGCACATCTTCGCCATCGTTGTGGAGTGCACGGGACACGGAGGCTTACCGTAACTGCTATCCCGTAAGTTGTCCAAAATTTGTCCAACAGCGGCTTAATCAGTTCGCGCCGGATGACGTATATAAACGCAAACATTTCCCCAAATTCAAAACGGATGACGCATAAACACGCCAAGTTCAAGTTCAAAAATGTCTGTCAGCAGCGAGCAAGGCCGGAAATGTATGGGTGTGCTTCCCGGCACTATCTGCCTGAACCCACTTCGAATCGAGTTTCGTTAAAAATAATCCCGCCCCTCGGCTCGGTGATGTTAAAATAATTCAGACGCGAACTGGTTAAATAAATAATTGAAGTGGTTTCTTTTATTTCGTTTTTTCTTTTCTTTTTAGGATAAGAAGGACAACAAAAGCCTGAACGACAACTGGAAGTTTTACAACAACGAGATCCCATCCAAACCCAGAGGTACATGTACATACATTTTGTAACCGCTTAGCAAATATGTGACGAAACTGGGCAGATGGCATAGTTGAGAAAACCGCAAAATAACAAATAAAGGTCATTTGTTTCAATGTTTTTTTACAGGTACACATATTGATACAATGCACAAGCATTGGTTTGGCGATTACAGCCTGCTAGAGGAACACCATGGATATATTCAGTGGTTTGTATTTTTTGTATTTTCGTTAAAAAAAACCAACCAATATTTTTTTAGTATTATGTAGATTTGTTGTAAAATCATCACAAAACATTCTCAGAAACTCCAAAAGTGTATCAGAAACTATCTCATCTTCTTTTGCCTTTTCTCAGGTTGTTTCCCATCCGAGAGATGGGTATGAACTGGCAGTCCCAGGAGCTTCAGTCGCACGAGGCCGAGGTACGTTTGGCTAATATCAGCGTCGTTTACAAAAGGGATGGTCTACCATTTGTCAGTTTGTATTAACCAGTTCGCGCCGTGATTATTTTAACATCCCCGAGCCGAGCCGAGGCGCGGGATTATTTTTAACAAAACTTGGTCAGAGGCGGGTTCAGGCCGATGATACCACGAAGCACACCCACAAATTTCCGGCCTTGCTCGCTGCTGACAGACATTTCCGGCCTTGCTCTTGACGTGTTTATGCGTCATCCGTTTTGAATCTGAGGAAAACGTGTATATACGTCCTCCGGTGCGAACTGGTTTAAAAGGCTACTCAAGGTGTGGGCTACTAGAAGAAAGTGTGGAACAACCAGCCCCTCGCACTGAAACAAGACATGATATCTTCACAGCACGAATAGGGTTGGGACGGATAACCAACCCACAGCAAGGCATTAATTATGCCTCTATCCATATTATGTGTAGAAGTGTCGTAGCCCTGGCGGGGATCGAACCCCCAACCTGCAGAACTACACGCAGACCAGGAATTCAATGCTTCAGACAACTAGGCCACATTATTATCAATTGCTTGATGACAAATAACCTGCTAAGGTTTTAAGTTCTAAGAATGCTGTATTTTCCGAGCATTTCGATTCCAATGAACAATTTTCTGAGTCGCAATTTGAATTGCGTCCCCAATCTACCCCTGTGTACTTGTAACTTCAGCTCAGGACTTTTTGCGTGTAGTTTTGTGGGGTTTTATTTCACCCCCAAAAAGAAAGTTAGCTTTTTAAGAGTTTTAATTTGCTTATTCGTGTTTTTTGTTTGTCAGAGGATCTGTAAGGATCCAAAGTGCAGCGAGCGGGTCGTCAAGTCCTACGAGTTGATTCTGAATTTCTGGGGGATGCACCTGAAAGACAAACGGACGGGAAAGATTGTCCGAGGGGACAATTGGAAGGAGAGGTTTCGGAATCTCAACAGGTCAGCTAACCAAAACAACAAAAGATCACATTTTCTCGTCTTCAGTTGACTGGCCAGATTCATATTAACCAGTTCGCATCGTGTTTTTTTCGGAATTCCCAAAAAAAATACCTGTCAGCGACTGGCTTGCAGCGAGCGAAGGTGGAAATATCAGGGTGTGCTACCCACAGATGCCGGCCTGAACCTGTCTAGTATGCTGACTTGCTCAAAATGCTTGGCACATTTGAACTTTGAATTTTCCAGACCAAAGAGACTGTCACTATATCACGTGATAGGTTCAAGCCGGCATCTGTGGGTAGCACACTTTGCATCGTCGTTATTTTTTTTTTTCACTGACCACAGGTCATCGCACAACTATCTCAGGATAACCCGCATGCTGAAGTCGTTAGGGGAACTCGGCAACGAACGTCTCAAGTTGCCATTTCTAGAGTTCGTCCTCCGTGAGGCGATCGTGGAGCGGACGTTGGCAAACGCCGAGCGTAGCTGCCTGCACTACTGGATACACACGCTGAGGGGAGACAGGGAACGGACGCGGATGCAGGCCTTTGCCGATAAATTGCTCGCAGAGAACAAGCATTGACACCAAACACCAACAATCTAGATACAGTGGAACGCTGCTATAGACGATGTGTCCTCTAACGTCAGGTGTCCTCTGACGTCACGTGTCCTCTGACGTCACGTGTCCTCTGACGTCACGTGCCCCCTGACGTCACAAGTCATCTGACGTCACAAGTCCTCTGACGTCACGTGTCCTCTGACGTCACGTGTCCTCTGACGTCACGTGTCCTCTGACGTCACGTGTCCTCTGACGTCACGTGTCCTCTGACGTCACGTGTCCTCTGACGTCACGTGTTTACATCTGTATTCAAATGTGCCAGGGAGTGATGCGCACACATCGTGTTTTACATAAAATTTCCTTAAAGAGTGATGTCGCAGGTCAGATCGCCTTTGGATTATGTGACCTCTAATGTCATCTCTTAACCAAATTTTATGTAAAACATGATACGTGCGCATACTGCCGCGCACATTTGAATACAGATGTAAACAGAGGGCACATCGTCTATATCGAACACCGCTATACCAAACACCGGTATACTGAACATGTCCCTAGAAATTGTGTAGCTCTACAATGGTTTTGTCTGCACTTGAATGCACCTTGAATCTAAATTCAGGAAATTTAAGATTCTTTTTATTTGTTTGCCCGGTTTTACTAGTATCATAACATTAGTTAGCAGCTGAAGGGAGGGGGGGGGGTAAATTGGTAAGGTGGGGTGAGTTGGTTGGTGCAATCCCTAACCTATCCCCACCCCCTTGATCCGCTACACAGTTTACACAGAGTAGACTGGTTCTCACCCTTATTGGGGTCTATAATGTTAAGTTGGGGTTGAGAACTAGACAACTTGCATTTCAGTTTTGTTTTTAGCTAACGCAGCTGATGGTTTTTTGGTATCATGGAATAATTTGTAGATATTTGCAATTAAATGTTAATTCGAATTGAAATGTAAAACTACTTGTCACAAGTAAACAGAAATAATAAAATATCAGATTTTATTTTTAAAATGAATTTCAACTTAAATTAACGGTCAACAATTTTCTATTTTGATGAACATTTTAATAGAAAGTTTCGTGTTGAGAAAAAGTAATAATTTGATAGAATAATTATTTATTAAAAATTGATGATTTGTATGCAAATATTATATATAAGAAAAGCCACTAAAATTTTTAGAATTGTATTTTAGAATTTGTATTTGACATGATTTCCTTGAAAACCAACTTGTTTTATTGTGTCAACTTATAATTGTAACTTTTGTCTTGCCTATTTAATTTCTCCATGTTTTTATACTTGTGTAGAAATTATAAGGTATATTTGGTACATGTAATTTGGAAATTTATCGTTGGTCATATTGTAATAAAAGAAATTCAAAATGAGATTGTTATTTCTGATTAAAAAGATGTCTTTTCTTTCATGTTTAAAATTAAGTATAAACTCAAAACCCCCCATTTTGTATAGTTCGAGTAATTTCGCCACATGGCTGCATTGGATACACAGGAGACTTGAAACGAGTCTAGGTAATGATGTGCCCGAAAAAGTTTGACACAAACCAACACGGAGAATAATATGTGCACTCAACCGTGATGTTCAACGATGACTGTTTCGTGTCCACAAAGCGTAAATAAAAGAAACCAAAGATTGTTTGGGTACTATTAATCAATGCCAGTCATATTTCCATCAGTTTAAAAACATTAACAGGGTCTTTTGGCTAACTCTTTACACCATTTTGTTTTGATGATAATAAATTATTGTCGACAGAAAATTTAGTATACATGAAACAGTTTAGTTTGAAGTTATACAACTAAACTCCAGGTGCAAATGAACGCGCGTGCCATACAATCTCAGGCACGTGCTTGAGGCACATACCATTCAAATAAGAGGGGTGTTCCTCAAAGCGCGAGGTAAAATTGTTAAACAAAATCGTTTGAAAGTTGTAAATGTTTAACTTATGTTGACTTTTTTGACAAAACATTATTTAAATTACCCGGGAATAAACATTAGATGGGGGAGTATTAAACAAACACGTTTAAAACCGGCTCATGGGCCTGGCCGCGTTTACTTCCCTCACCTTTGGCTCGGGCATTAAACGCGTCCAGGCCGGCAAGGCGGCCGCCGCCCACGAGCCTTGCTCTATGCATGCCGCACAACTAAACCGCACTTTTATTCTTGGTAAATACTAACGCTATGTTCTGTTGAAAAGAAAGCTATTTTGTTGCGGTTGACCTTCACTTTTACGGTGAAAGTCAAATACATCTCGAGGCGAGAAGATAACATGGAATATTTGACATGGCAGTTTGTCGTCGTCGCAACCGGGGACGGAGCTTGACGGGAAACCGTCCAATGATAAGAACAACGGGCAATGTGACATGACAACACGGATACGGACAATAAAGGCAGACGGCGGCCATATTGGCGTTCGGACATCGGGAACCTCCGGCGTTTATCTTCACAAGGAGAAACAGTTTGAGGTTTAATGTATGTTGCTATTGCATACCCTGGCCTTCTTGACGCCGACTGAGTGCGAGAATACCAAGTCGCCAACACCGACTGGTCAGATAGTTTGCTCCCGCGAGAGCACTGGTAAGTATCACCTTAAGATTTTACCATTTCATCCTCCCGTAAATTTCATTTTTGTATCGCGTGTGAGTTACCTAAACCATGCCTAAACGAAGTCTGTAGGCGGCACTGTACCAGTACTGTACCGTATGGTCGTATATCCCTGGAAGAATAGTCTCCGTATGATACGTATGCAATGATCCTAATGATATTATGACCGTCTTCGTATGTTAAAGTTTATGAGGTTGTTTTTGAGAAGAAAAAAATATGGTTTAAGAAAGGTATAACTTCCACATGCTTTTAGGGATTTTGATGAAACTTGGGTGCAGGTACCCTTGGGTAGGAAGACACAAATTGTTTATTTACTGAGGTTAAAGGTCATGTAGGGGTTATTTAGAGGCCATTTTCAAATATGCTTCAAAATATTGGTACAGAATTTGCTGGATTTTAATATAACCAGATCACGGAGATGATTCTCTTATAGTGGGTGAGGGTTCACCACAATTATTTTCAAATTAGGAGGTCAAAGGGCATGTGGGGGTCTTTTTTTAAGAACACAAAACATACATGGAATGGAAATTTACCCACACGAAACCCTAAGAGAGCCATTAATTTGTAAGACACTTGGTGGCAGCAAATACACGTGCCATTCTTTCGTTAATTTTGGAACATGGGCCGTTTCCCAAGCCCGACCTTCGTTTCTGTTCAGGCTTCGTTAACGCAGTTAGGGATTGGTGGGGCCAGTGGTGAAGCCTAAGCTAGGGTTTGAAAAACGGCCCGGGCTGGTTTGTCGCGGCTTGCTGCCACCTAGCGTCTCAAAGACTTCCATTACATTTGGGGAAAACAAATGTAATTCTTTCAAATCCGAATAAACTTATGACGACAATAAAATAAAAGTCTTCAATCTTTCAGGGAAAAATTCAAACCGCAAACCATCTGAGAGTATCAAGCATATCAGTTAATTAGTTTTGTCAGAAAATTGGTGCACATCATTTTAGGTCGATACGAACCGATCAAAATTAAATTGTTTTTCTTCTCAAATTACCGATTATAATGGTTTCGCGCAACGGCATTGTGGTGAACGACCGTTTAATTATGTGTGTATTGTTACTGTGTGTATATGCAACACATAGAAACAATGAATTGTTGATGCCTGTTGTGCTTTAATAAAAACACCTAATTCATTTATATGAACCCAAAAGTTAGACTATTTTCATTTGCCATTTCTATTTGCTTCTCATTGATTCGGAATTCGGAGGCGAAGCTGATACCGAAGACGAAGCAAAGGTTTCGGAAAGGCCCTAAGGCGTTTCGAGGGCGTTTTTTCTTCGGGTTTTGAGGGCATTTTTTCTTTGGGTTTTGAGGGCGTTTTTTCTTTGGGTTTTGAGGGCGTTGTTTCTTTTAGTGTCGAGGGCATTTTTTCTTCGTGGGTAGAGGGAGTTTTTTCTTCGGGTGTCGAAGGCGTTTTTTCTTCGGGTTTTGAGGGCGTTTTTTCTTTGAGTGTCGAGGGCGTTTTTGATTTGTGTGTAAAGGGCGTTTTTTCTTCGGGTGTCGAGGACGTTTTTTCTTCGGGTGTCGAGGGCGTTTTTTCTTTGAGTGTCGAGGGCGTTTTTTCTTTGTGTGTAAAGGGCGTTTTTTCTTTGAGTGTCGAGGGCGTTTTTTCTTCAGGTGTCGAGGGCGTTTTTTCTTTGAGTGTCGAGGGCGTTTTTTCTTCAGGTGTCGAGGGCGTTTTTTCTTCGGGTGTCGAGGGCGTTTTTTCTTCGGGTGTCGAGGGCGTTTTTTCTTCGGGTGTCGAGGGCGTTTTTTCTTCGGGTGTCGAGGGCGTTTTTTCTTCGGGTGTCGAGGGCGTTTTTTCTTTGTGTGTAAAGGGCGTTTTTTCTTCGGGTGTCGAGGGCGTTTTTTCTTCGGCTGTCGAGGGCGTTTTTTCTTCGGCTGTCGAGGGCGTTTTTTCTTCGGGTGTCGAGGGCGTTTTTTCTTCGGGTGTCGAGGGCGTTTTTTCTTCGGCTGTCGAGGGCGTTTTTTCTTCGGGTGTCGAGGGCGTTTTTTCTTCGGGTGTCGAGGACGTTTTTTCTTCGGGTGTCGAGGGCGTTTTTTCTTTGAGTGTCGAGGGCGTTTTTGATTTGTGTGTAAAGGGCGTTTTTTCTTCGGGTGTCGAGGGCGTTTTTTCTTCGGGTGTCGAGGGCGTTTTTTCTTTGAGTGTCGAGGGCGTTTTTTCTTTGAGTGTCGAGGGCGAATTTTTGTATCGGGTGTCGAGGGCGTTTTTTCTTCTTGTGTAGAGGGCGTTTTATCTTCGGGTGATTTTTTCCCCTCGGGCGCAGTGGGCGTTTTGTTCTCCTTTTCGGTTTGCGAAACCCCCGTTGAAATATCCCTGGTATCGGTAGTCTTTGCCCCCGCCGCCTCTCTGGCCTCTTGATCTTCCTTGTTGGCCAATTCCTGATCGGCCGGTTTCTCCAGGGAGCATTCTCTTCCGGATCCAAAGCCGAGACTCGGTACTTGCGGGGACGGTACCGGATTCCGTTCTTGAAAGCTTTCCTCCTTTTTGCTATTACCCTCGCAGCCTGGTCGTTAATCTGCTTCTTTGCTGAAAATTCAACGAGAGTATATAATTGCAGACGAAACTGTATAGTTTGGGAAACGGCACTGTACTTACAACAAAGAGCTGTATAACTTACTAAGTTTGATGTATCTTTTATAAGGTTGCGGTCTGGTAGCACGTTTCTTCCTTTTGCCGTACCTCGCAGATGCCTGGCCCTTAAATTGTCTTCTTACTGAAAAAAACAACGAGTATATAGATTTGGAGACGAAACTGGAGTTTGGAAAACGGCCCTGTACTTACAACAAAGAGCTGTATAACTTACAATGTTTGACGACTGTAGGTAGCGGTGTGAGAGCGCCTTTTTCTTGTTCTGTCTTTGTTTTACGAGCCTGTTTTCCGTACATTTTCCCGTTGAGCACATACTGCCTGTCTAAGCCGCGGTTTCGATGATATTCCCTTCTGAGTGCTCTGCATAGAAGGGGGGAATGAAGGAGGACTGGTCAACTTCGCGTGGATTCCTCCACCGTTTAAATGTTGGCCAAAACGCCCTAGGCATTTATTTTGGGGTACGGTACACTGTACTTCAAAACACTACACAATTATCAGAGGCCATAGTGCATGCAGTAAACTACAGTTGAATCAAGTAGTATTTTGTAGTATTGGGCGACGTTGGGATTAAGGCCTCAACCATTCGTATTTAAAGATAAATCTTTAAGTAAAATGTGTGCAGAAGCTGGAGAATAGTAAACAACCGGCTCGAATTTTGTTTGGCGTACACTATTATGTAGTCTCCTGACGACGGGCAGAGCATACTGTCCGAAACGTTGAGTTTTCTCCAGTTCATTTAATCAGAACATTTCAGAACTAGCCTACACATCTCACTAATATAATATAAAGAGTTTACCGTGGTGTTACCGCAAACTACTTATCTTATTAAGTAGTACTTTTCATGCTTATTTTTCGATTCTGTAGCCTTCCAAAGAAAGTCCCCTAAACGGTAATCATCGTTTTCCGTTGTGTTGTCTTCTTCAACCGTCGAGCGACAGGGGTAATAAAACTGTGACATTTCAATGTCCTTTGGTGAAAAAAACACACACTGTGTTGGCATTCTGCGCGTAAATGACAGCGGGCGTGGAGCCGCGGTGCAACGTCGATCATTCGGTAAACACTAGGTGATGACATCATCATATTGAGCAGAACGTTACCCTTTTCTCCTTCTCGCCTTTGGGTGTTCGATAACGCTATCATTGGTTCGGCCGTTAGTTCGGGGCACCGTGTTTCTCCCCGTGTGGCCGCTGTCGCCGCTCCCGAACGCGAAGCCGAAGAGCGACTCGGACGGGGTGCCTCGGCTCCGCGGGACTCGTATCAAGATTCTCGGGTAAGGCTCGTCCGGGTTTGTGTTGTCGTCCCGCAGGTGTATATCAGAGGTAAGATATCTAGCATGGCGGCCTTTTAAAAAAATGAAGAACAGTACTTTTATTTGTGGTTACTTATACTGCTTACTTCTCCACACAAAATATCTTGGAAAATATAACCTTTTGTATAGGCCTAGTTATAAGTTCTAGGCCTTACTCCCTAAGGGAACAAAACCCTAGCTAGGCTAGCTTGTAACATAGTTTGATAGGACTAGTAAATATGTCGTAGATAGAAGGGCTTTAGTTTTTGAGGGAATTTATGAACATGCCAAAACGACACACGAAAATAAATCGATCACCGCGACGCACAGTAAACACACAGGGGCCTGGACCGCATTGATTCTTAGGGCACCAATTTGACCAGAGGTTCAATTTTCAAATCAAATCAAAATTTTTACCCCAGGAACTTTTTAATGTCATTAGTATCAAGAAACGCCTCGACCCTAATTTGACGAAACCAAAGTGAGGGTCAGAGTTCTACTATGCAATCGCCGGCATTCTCGGCAAAACACCTTACCGCTGCCGTCCGAATTCGCACCGGATGGTTCCTGAAAATGACCGCCAAATCTAGTCTCGCCTGGGGAGTTCCTTTTCGCAACGTTGAAGCTGAGAATTGTTGCCGGGCCAGCCTCTGAAGCGGCGAATGCCACCACCAGAAAAAGCAAGCGTAGATGCACAGAACCCTGGCATTTTCTTGTCATTGTCGTCCTAGCCTAGGATGGTTTATTTTGGAAGAAACATATGGCATAACAAAATGGGCCGCTTTATTTCTAGTCGGAACCGTTATGTCTGTTCACATTTCATGTGAACGATCTGTCATCATGTTGCGTCATGTATGTTGTAAACAAGGCTTGTTTACGGGTTTTATGGCTAGGCTACGCGTGGTAATTTTTCGATTGTTTTTCATTGATGCGCGCATGAGGCGCGCACGCAAAACGCGCATTACAAGAATTTCAGAAACGCGCACAGTATAAGTACAACAACAAGGCCTAGCCTAACAATCGCTGTTTTGATTTCTGGAAAAACAGATTCATTGTTTTCTTTTTGGTGGACAGAATGAGAAACAATTACCTTTAAACGAATTCGCTACCAACGCGCAAGACTCTTCCGTAATACTATAGCGTTACATGCGGGATTCAATCTGTTATATATTTTTCACTCGTATTGCTGAGTCCAAAAACATTGCACGCGGACCGGCGTTTTCTTTTGGATACAGTGATTAGGACATGACAGTTGGACTGTTGTTCTAACGTTTACGGACGTTAAACCACACTTTTGTCTACACAACATGGCATCGCTGGCATATATGATTCTACCACTGTTGCTGTCCACGATTCTCATCAATGTCACCACCGTCGTCAATGCAGAAGACGTACAGACCGAGGGGCTAACTAAGCAGAACGGCTCGGGTTCCAGAAGCGGGGCTAACTTACCGCAGATCGCCCTGGAGACTCCCAAAACAAAGTATCTTCACCATCTCCAGAAGCTGGAGCAACGGCAGCGAAGCCTTCTGTCCAACAAAGCCAGCTCGGCGAATGAGCGCTCGTATGTGGCCGACCAGTGGCGGAAGCACAAGTATGCCATCCTCAAGTACGAGCGAGATCAAGACCAACAGCAGCTCTTAAACCGGAGGAAAGCGGACCTGACCAGGGGCGGTGAGGGTGCAGCGACGGGGAGGGTGCAGCCCGGGCCTAGGCCCAAGCCTGGGGTTCACTTCACCCCTCTCGGTGTCGCCGCTCCCGTGGGGCCCCTGCGGGAGGAGAAGCGCCTGCAACGGCTTTACGGGAAGTACCTCGATAAGGAAAACGGTGGGTGGTGCAAGGTTTTGAAAACAAAAATACACCAAGTCCGCGCGAGTAGTGTTTCGTGTTCTCGGTAACTTCAGGCCACAAGACGACGTCGTGTCATCACCGTGATAAGCCTGGCAGGCTGCCATTTATTCATGACAAATCATTGTTTTCAAACTTCAACATCTTTGAACATCGCAAGCCACCTCCTAAAATTAAAATAGGAGGGGGGGGGGGGGGGGGAGGGTCGCTAATGTTACTCAAAATATCCCTTATCATTTAACTATTATTTTACTTTAATTCACGATAGGCGTAGCTTCTTTTACGTTTACTATTTAGAAAGTTGCCTACATGTACTGTAATGTTATTTTTTAGTAATTTACAATAATTACAATATTACAATAATGTTGATTTTGAAGATACCAATTAAATAGACACTACATCCTGCAACACGTTTTAAACGGAATGATGTTGGAAATACAAAATACTCTCAGAAATAGAATAAAACAAACGAACAATCTTAAAAATATAAATGTCGGCAATTATTGTTTGCACGATGTGCCCCTTTAATTTCTGATGCACTGTATTCTCGTACCCCTTTCCCCACTCAAGATGACAGGCAATTCTCCCCACCCACACACATCCTGGGTAATTGCTGGATGCAGGCCATGGTCGGCCGATCGTTCAAGCCGAGTTGCAACCAAAACGGCACCTACAGCCCGAAGCAATGCCACATGAAAAGGTAGATACAGCAAAGGCTATGCAATTATGTATCCCTATACCTGGCCGGCTAGGGCTGAAAGTTACACAGGCGCCTATGTGAGCGGCTAGAGCCATACCCCGCAGTGTACCATATCACGCGGTCTATTTAGACTTTTGACCAATCACGGTAGGGATGAATATTCAGCACGAGTGCACGCGTGCCTCTCTAGTGCAACTCGCACACTGTAAACGGGCGCGTGTTGGTATATGCTGGGTCTATTTAGACTTTTGACCAATCACGGTAGGGATGAATATTCAGCACGAGTGCACACGTGCCTCTAATGCAACTCGCACACTGTAAACGGGCGCGTGTTGGTATATGCTGGGGCCAATTTTACGGAGCTGCTAAGCATGAACATAAACATTTGTTCTTGGCAAAAACAGGGTTACAGACCAAATGTTCACGTGATGTTTATTGTTTTTGATTGATATCAGCTGTTAGTTTGCTTAGCATGAAAAACACATGGAATTTCGGCCAGTAACCTGTTTTGTACTGAGCAAAACTTGTTTGTGCTGAGCACTTTTGTTGGGCTTATAGCAGCTCCGTAAAACTGGCCCCTGGTGTGACATGAAATCCTGTGAAAATCGGATTCCTTTTTCTATCATTGGTTTAACCCCCTCACGTGACCGGCCACTGTCCTTATTATAAAGGCTTCACTTGAGCTTAACGCTTGCGCAATGCTGCCAACAGCTCCGGATTTCATAGGCTAAATTAATGCCATTATACACCATTATACACCTACACATATTAAGACAACAGTCTTTTTTGGAACCACGTCCCCATAATGAACACAATTTACACTTATGTTTATCTTAGATGCTGGTGCAGCGACAAATACGGCAAGCTGGTCAAGCGCTCAGGTGGTCCCGGTTTCTACGTTGGGATCAAAGCGTTGACTCTACGTTGCTAATGCCAGTTCGTGGAGTTAATGAAAAGTGTTTAAGCAGTCAGGACGCCAGACGAAGTAGAGACGCCGGCGCATCAATTTCAAACGATTGCCGGTCGGCAACCGTTGCATATGAAGCACGATATGTGGCAGAGAAAACCCCCCCTCTTTTGTGTTGACCATTGTGTTTCCGGAATCTCAGGAATTCCTTTTAGGTTTCAAGGGGGATGGGTTAGGTTACAATAGTGTTGAGTGCCTATAAAGTATAGGGATAAGAGGGGGGGGGGGGGGTACCCCTCTGCCACATATCGTGCTGGGTATAAACCGTTGTTAATTAAAACCTGACTATTTTCGAAACACTGCCCCCAATTTATTGAATTTGTTTGAATGAAGTCGGGAAACCACACTGCAGGAACAGTACATGTACTTTGCTTCTTGGTTTTTTCCGGCTTCTATTGAAGACCAAACTTAAAACAGATCAGCTTCACAATATTTACTATACAATATAAATCCCCTAACCCATCCATTTTGGAATTTCTTTTTTACAGTAAAAGCAAACGGTGTATACTACCTTTAAGATTTGTCCGACAATGCAATGTTTTAAACAATGTACCCAAACTGCATGTTTTACAGTGCGGCTAAAAAGGTCTACAATTTGGCCAGTATCGTCCGATCCCTCGTACCACTAAATAAAATGAACGAAGTCACTAAAAGCAGTAACAAAAATAAACACACGCCACAACAACATTTTCATTTGTGTTTTAGGTGTCATAAACCTTTTTTTATTTTGTTCCTTGTTTCTTTCTCTTTCTGTTTCTTTGAAGTAAATTCCTGAAGCAATTTAAGGGGCCCTTTTTTCAAGTCAATTGCAAATCTTGTCTTTTGTTTGTTTGCATGTTTAGACCAAAAGAAAAGGGAAAACAAACCTAGCTGTAAAATAGTAAATTGAATTGAATTAAAAGATAGTCAACTGAAAGCATAATTTGAAATAAATAATTTGAATTATTTATACTTAAAGCTTTGAACTTGTGTTAAATGAATTGTTTTGTTCGTAAATATTAACCACCGTGTCCCACTCAAGTTTCACATTTTCTTGATTCGCATTATCAATTTGCAGACGAAATCATATGATTTTTAAGTACCCCCCCCCCCCCCCCCCCAAAAAAAAGAGCCATTCTGTCATCTCAATCAAGAATACCAGCAGTGCAACGTAATGAGGTCCGAAAGTCCACTACACGTTAGTAGTAAAAGTACATGTACCGGTACATGTGTACATGTCATGTCAAATGTACTTTGGTATATCTTTGGATTTGAGTGCGTCTGTTTTTTGGCAATCGGTGACTGCAACACTACAGCCAATCCGATTCGCGAGTGACCGCGTTGTGCACGCGCAGTGGGCGTGGTGATCTACACAGGCCCCGCCCAATGCACACGTGAGCAAACCACGCGTGGTCCCGACCGCGACGCCGGCCCTGGGACGCGCGCTCACAGACGTCACGAATATCGGACATATTACTCGGGCTGTGGTTGGTCAAAACACAAAGTGGGGCGGGGGTTAATGCTTAATGCATTGGTCTATTGTAGACTTAACTCAAGTCTGATATTCAGAAAACAGCATATTATTTCATACATACACGAATGGCATTCTGGATGGAGATCTCTCACTTAAAATATTATTTCATATCTCACACCTTTTAATACTTGTCTTTAACACCTCCATACGCCAAGGACTAGGGGGAAATCACATATTTCTTAAGGCGTGGATTTAACTTTTAAGTAGCAACAACCAATACAAACAAAATTCAACCCAAATTCAACCAAAAGGCCAAACAAGCCCCTCTTGAATACTGCAAATTGATAAATAAATTATAGAAATCTTCTCAAACCCTTCAAAACCCTACAGTGAGCAGTGTGCCAAGTAGGCAGTCCTTGGTGCTTTTTCCCAATACTGATTCGAGCCCCAATGGAAAGTAATGTCCGATGCCTTCATCACTGAATCCTTCAACATCCTCCAAAACACAAATTGTAAGATTTTGTAAGATTTGGGATGTTTACTGTATTTAAAACAAACACTCCAGAGCCAAACTGAATGAAGTCTGGAATAGCCAATTGGGTTAGCACACCTTGCACTTCAAAATGCAACAGAAGAATTTCTAATACTGGCTTTGTCAAATTGGCCGCAGCAATTAAATTCCTAAATGGTAAACATTTCTTTCCGAGTCAGTTATACGTTTTACATTTATGAAGTTTCAAGTAAGATTAAATTGAGCCAATATCGTGAAGACTTCAGGTAACATTTTAACAAAATTGAAAGAAGGGGGGACGTTTAGTTTAGGCTAATACATTTTTAAAATGAAGTACATGTAATCCCAAGCAGTTTTCACCCATGTGACGGGCTCTTGACCAATAGAAATGCTCTGACTGTCCCAGGTATTTTATGAATGAGTTTTCTTTGTGGCCTCTGCACTCCATTCATTATTCTTTATTCATTTAACTGAAACTCCCAGGTCTTTTAAAATCCTCACCAAAGTTTTTAAAGGGTACTGTACTTGTGGGGTTCAGGAGAAAAAAAGAGGGGAGGGGGAAGTTAACACCGTTTCCTAATCAGCATGCAAAATAAAGGATTTTTGAGGATTGTGGTGGATTTTGAAGGATTTAGTAAGTACATGTATCTAGGAAAAAATGAATGCATTATTTAATATAAAGAAATGAGTGTTGGTTGCACTTTCTGTTTGTTACATCAAGTTTAGGGAAGACACAAATAATTAAACAAGCGGTAGTAAACTGACAGTTTTAATTTGTTTGACATCAGGAAATTTGACGGAGATGAAATCTGCTCGAGTTTAGAAATTTGCTGCACTTTTTCACAAATTTGCAGCTCAAATATTTTTGGACACGGCATCAAACAAAATTTGGTCTTTGCGTTCGTAATTTCGCACCGAGTGCAAACTGGCCATAACTCAAGGTTGCGTACCCCGTTTAAACCTTCGTGTAAACATGGAGAAATTTCTCCATGGTGTAAACCACAATTTGACGGCCCGTTTAAATTAGCTCTCTCATAGTAGCATTTAGTTATAAGTTTATTCAGTTTGTTTATTTTCCACTCAGAAGATCAAACGAACGAACTTACAATCTGTCAAATCCAGAGGGTTTCTTTATGAGACTAGCCAAGCACAACCGAAGTCAATCCACTGAAAAATGTTTATAATCTATTAAACTACCACGTTTATATCTTCTGCAGAAAAAAATGAATATCTAAAAGAGAAAAAGAAGACCTTTATTTAAAAAAAAATAATAATTCTGCTTTCATTCAATACAATATTTCATAAAGTTTAAATTTTCATATATATTTTTTTCCCAAAAAATCTGGACCATGTTCCACACAAATCTATTTTCTGACCTTATCTTATGAAGGAAAAGCTCATAGTATTAATAGGGGAATTACCCAAAAATAAACCAAACCTGATCAATTAATTAATACCGACTAAATTCATTAAAACTGACTAATTTCACCCAAAAGTTAATTGGGATAAACTTGATCTTTTTCAGTGTTCTTCCGTAATTTTTTGTTACATCAATAAAGACACACTAGTAAAATTGTGGCAAACTTTTGGAAAAATATTTCCGAAACGAAGACGAAAATAGCTCGATCAAACATAAATTTAACGTCTCATCAATTCATATGGCGAGAAATAAATCTCCGAAAATCATAAATATGGAAACAAACAATTAAAAATCCCTTAAACAAAAATTGTTTCAACATTCCAAATTGTTCATACTGTGTAATCAAATCAATGAAAAAATAAATATTTAAGTTGGATTTCTTTTTAGGAAATGTATCATAACATGCAAAGGTCATGCATTTTATTTCATTTTCTTTTGAATAGAATAATATTTAAATGTGTGCGACTAGTCCCAATGTTCAACTTATTAAATATATTTTAAATAATGAACTGTCCCGCAATCATAAATTAGTTTTTTTGTCGACAGACTAATAAACCCTCTGGATTTAACAGAAGAAAACATTTTAATTTTGCACATTTAAATTACTTGGGTTTACGGTGCAGAAGTCGGGATCACATTCTGGGATTTACACTGCATGATCTGTACAGGGATGAAACACAGAAAACATAATAAACTTCTTCAAATTTTGTATGCAAAGGCCGAGTTCAGAAGACAAAAAACAAAATATCAAGATGGTGTATTTTCCTCTTTCTTTAAATTTCCATTTTACTTAGGAGCCAGAATCCTTCATGCATGGCTACAATTTTGTTTGAAACAAATTACAAAAAGCAATATATTGAGGATATATTGAGGATATATTGAGGATATACTGAGAATTATATTGAGAATATATTGAGAATATATTGAGAATATATTGAGAATATATTGAGAATATATTGAGAATATATTGAGAATATATTTGGCATGTAACCACAAAATGAAATGAAAGGATACACCATTTGCAGATACTACCAAATTATTATAAAAATATCTTACTTATTTGAAAGTAAATACTGATTCTAGGCATCCAGCAAACTGATTGCGCTAGATATTCTGTAATTGTTCTGAAAAAAATTGCAATCGCGAAAAAAACCTTAATACCGTAGTCCTACTTACTTTCTGTTAATGTGTGACTGTGTGTGTCGGAGGAATTTGTCGGGGGTCTGAGGCCGGGGGGAGGGGCATGTGTCGTCCAGGCAGGACCTGAATATCAAATAAACAAACAAATATGAATATGTATGAGCAGGGAAAGGCTGGTTTGCAGAGAATCTAGGATACGCAGCTCTCCAATTATTCTAAATACTAATTTTGTTTCCCTTTTCCAAATTTCTTTCGTGTCACGCTTACGGTAATAGCTTTTTGTATGTTATACGTCACAACCTACAAATGATTATGAACATTTAAACCTCGTTGGCACACGGCATTTGTGGTGTGCCAACTGACCAATGTAAGAAATCGTAGCCCCTACCTCTGTTTGCATATGCATGAGCTTGGAATAGGTGATTGGCTGAAGGGTGTGTGGGCGTGTCTCCGTCTGTCAACGTCTGTAACGACTTTAACCAGTGTGGCTGTTCTTCTGTAGGAACTGCGGACCCAACAAAAATAACCAAAACAAATCAACAATACAGCCTAAAGAAGAGCAACAAATTTTGCTTAGCATGAAAATTCTCCCTTGTCAAAAACAGGGTTACAGGCCAAATATGTGGGTGATGTAAATTATTTTGTCACTGGTATTCAGCCGGTTTTTGTTAGCATGAAAAGCATATGGAATTTTGGCTGGTAACCTGTTTTAACTGAGCAAGACTTGTTGGTGCTTGCTAAGCCCAAAATGTTTGTGCTTAGCAGCTCCATGAAATTGGCCCCTGAACTGGACACAGAAACCGAACAGAAATCAATTGACGCTAATTTTCTGGTATATTTTATCTCTTCTCAAGAAAACTCTGACGATATAACAGACTATTATTATAAGTGCGTAAAGTTATTAAAAAAAAAAAAGAAAAAAAAAAAAGAAAAAAACAAAACAAACAAAAACAAATCCAAAACAAACTGACCGTCTTTTTCTGTGAAGCCGGGTGCGTGTGTGTTGTGAGAGTTAACGCTGATTATTGCGGGGTCGTGAGCCGTCCAGGTCGGTGACTGAATTCCAGGCCAAAGCTCTGCAAACCAGACACGGATAAAAGGAATTACAGTCTATACCAAATAGACGGATCAACTCCCAAAGTTTTCCACAATTAACCCTGTGCAGTAAACCGACTGTAGTGATGAGGATGTGCTGTTTTGTGCACCATGGGAATCATTGTGCAGTAAACCGACTGTAGTGATGAGGATGTGCTGTTTTGTGCATAGTGTGTACAGTATGTGGTGTCCAACAACTGTATGTAGACTGAAGCTGTGCAGAATTGTGTTTCATAATAGGAAACACATGCAAAAGACTGGACTGTTGATATTGGTGCTGTCAAACCGTAGAAGGGTTAAGGTCAGTTCATGCGATGCGAATTTTAAGTTCACTCGCCCACCTGAGTTCTTCTGTGTGGCCGCCTGGGCAGCGGCGTTGGCCGCAGCGTTGGCTGCAGCGTTGGCCGCACCGAAGCTGATGTTAATGTTGGGTAGCAGCGCCCTCAACCCATCCTGCCAACTCTGGACCGATTCAGGGTGTTTATTCTGCTGTTTGGATGAGGCAAAAACAAAGACAATTTTACAACTTTGACCCACTACACCCTCCCAAAACACTTTGACTCGCCCTAAACAGTTCGTGAGTGAGGACAGATATAAACGCAAAGTTTAAAACGGATGACGCATAAACACGTCACGAGCAAGGTTGGAAATGTCTGTCGGCAGCGAGCAAGGCCGGAAATACGTGGGTGAGCTTCCCGGTACCATCGGCCTGAACCCGCCTCGGATCGAGTTTTGTTAAAAATAATCCCGTGTCTCGGTTCAGTGATGTTGAAATAACCCCGGCGTGAACTGGTTAAAGGCCGGTCCATACTCGGGTAGAAAGCATTCGTGAACACCAAGTTGGTGACGCCAGGGCAAGCTTTCAAAAAAGGAGTAGGGTTTAAAGTCAACTGAACATCTGAAAAGACTGACTGACTACTACGACCAACGTCTTACTTGTGAGGATGACTGGTGGGGCCTGGGATTGTGATTGTTGAAGCTGGAAGGAAGAGTCAGTGGCTTGGAGTCGGCGGGACGATCCAGCTGTAGCCAGTTCAGCATCTTACTGCCGCCTACTTCTGCGTGAAGACAATTGACTTGTAAATTAAAGTTGTAAAGTTGAGGTTGTAACGAGCTGTCGTAGTCAGGGTTGTAACGAGCTGTCGTAATCAGAGTTGTAACGAGCTGTTGTAATCAGAGTTGTAACGAGCTGTTGTAATCAGAGTTGTAACGAGCTGTCGTAATCAGAGTTGTAACGAGCTGTCGTAATCAGAGTTGTAACGAGCTGTCGTAATCAGAGTTGTAACGAGCTGTCGTAATCAAAGTTGTAACGAGCTGTCGTAATCAGATTTGTAACGAAGTCTACCACAGGTGAATTCACAAAGTCATGGACTCTAAACAAGTGATCCTTGGATCACTAGCTTCGCCTTTGAAAATAAGTCGTGTTCATGTGTAAACGACGACCTCAAATGACCCCTACATGACCTTTGATCTCAGTAATTTGATGAAGAATTTCATCATCCCACCCAAAGGTTACTGCGTCCAAGTTTCATGAAAATCCATAAAATCATGAAGAAGTTATAATTTGTTTTCTTCAAAAACTTAACCTGAAACTTTAACATAGAATGTTACATGCGGTCATACGGAATTGTGGTCATACAGTATTATACTGGTAAGTGCCCCCAAAACTTTGTTCAGGCGACGCGAAAATCGAAGCGATAGGGGGCGGAGACGAACCTGAATTCAAACCGTGGTTTGCTGGGGTGGTGAAACCGGGAGGGGGTTGGGTTGTTTTGTTGAGGTCAGAGGTCATGGCTATCCCTAGCTGTAGCTCTTTCTCTAGTAGGTCCGCCAGGCCTTTGTTTGATTCGTTCCATGGGTCAAATCCTTAAAAAAACAAAAACCCAAATTATCTTTTGGAATGTAAAAATCAATAGATCTATTTAGCCACACCTCTCGAGTCTGAAAAGAAAAAGGAAACTTAATAACAAAATAAAGGCTCTTATGGCAAATTGTCAGGAAACAAAGTTGAACAAAAAATTGATGGAGAATATAGATGAAGATAAAGAAGAGTCTGAAAAAAAACCACCAAATTAGAAAAATTAAGGCTTTTTTAGCAAACTGCCAGAATAGAAGGAATACAAAACTAGACTGATCCATTAAGATCCAATTACGAATGTGATAAGTATCTGGAGACGGACCAAGGGGGTGCGGTGCGTTAGTTATTTTGCACCCACCTAAGTCGTCTTCGTTGAGCAGGTCTTTTGTATCCGAGCTGAACCCAAACGCGGCTTGCCAGTCCGTGTGGCTTGCGACAGGTAGCAGGTCGTTATTCAGTAGAACACCCTCACTCCAATCTGTGACGAGCAACGAAAGTGTCAGGAATTACAATTTGTTGCAAAACAGCATAACAAATTATTGACGAAGTTAAGAAATACACATTTGTGCTGGCCACTTAAGCCAACAAATTTGCTTAGGACAAATATTTTGCTTAGTAAAAATTTTGCACAGAATCATCATGCAGAGAGAGAGTACTGCAAGACAAATCGGTACAATAGACCATATGCGAAGCAGCCATCATAGAGGCCAATGCCTTTGCATGTCATTGAAACTGCTCTACATTCATTGTACACCATATGCCCTCAAAGATGGCCGCTATGCACGAGGTCTATATCTTTGTACTTGCCTCCTGCTGATGTCGGTCCCTGGCGTGGGGCGATCAGCGGAGGTACAGAGCTACCACCTTGAAAACCGGTACCTAGAAGCAACGAATGACAAATCAACACAGAATTATGAGGGGACCTGACTATACTTGGTTTTGAATCAACAGTAAGCCGTATCTGAATGACATGTCTGTGACTTGCAGTTACACATGCATGTCTATGGGAACTGGTGGCAGCCACAGCCTGTAAAATACAATGTACATATATTAGGCTGTAGTTGATTTAACCCTCCTAATCTTCTGCACTTTGTAACACTTTAAGTTTTCCTAATTATTAAAAATCCCTGCAAATACTTTTGTGAATTTTTTTTTAAAGGTAGAATACACCATTTGCAGATATCAACAATTTTTACTACCAAATTATTAAGGAATATCTTACTTATTTGAAAGTAAAAGGGTACACGAACGCTCAAATTTCACAGCCAAGTTCAGGAAGGAAGCGCGGCGAACTTACCGTTGACTGGCGCCTGTTCGCGAGGGCTTTGGGGCGGCACGACGCCCGGTATGATGCCCTGTGTCATGAAACCGTTGGCGGCGAAAAACGACTGTAACGATTCGTCCATTGTAAACGGCGATAGCTGTTTAGTTTGCGAAGCGCCATCTGGAAGAGTTGGTTGCGATTGCACGAAACTGGGAGAAAGTAAATCTAGTGGGGTAAAAAAATAAAAAATACAATTCAGTATTTTCTTCAATGATTTCTGTTTTTGTTTCTATAAATATTTTTTCATATTTTTAAACCACAGACTTTCTCTTTTGGACTTCTAGAAACCTCATACTGTCTTCCCTTGCCAAAAATTTGTATTTTTGACAGGTAAAACATATTTGGGAATTGTAAAGTAATAATTCAATAAGTCAATATATTTGGATAAGTTTTGAATTGCTTGAAAAATTGCCATTGAGAAAAGGAATCTATTTTATTGATTCTAAAATAGAACGGGAAATATTTGCACGTTATTAAAAAAGAATTAAAATATATTAATTTGTTTTTGAGATTTTAGGAATTTTATTGTTAGGGACTATACACCGGTTGCGTACTGTTACTGGGGCGACAAATACAATGAGGTTGTACGAGAATTGGTGATAAAATTATTTCGCGTAGCTCACCGTCTGTCGGGGGTTGTCTGACCCCCTGCGTCTGTGCGTTGACGCCCTCGGGCGGTGACTCACCCAGACCGCCTGGGGCGTGACTGTTGGCGTTGATGGGGGGCGTGTCCGTCGGCGACTGCCGGTAGGCGTCATTTGACTTAGTCTGGGCCGCGAGTGTCGGCCACGGGTCCCCTGCAGGCTCCGTAGTCGGCCAGGGGTCGCCGTGGAGCGTGGCAGGCCAGGCATCCGCGTTATTTGCCGGCGGCGAATTATTCTGGCTGGTGGCAGGCGAGGCTGAGGGCTTTTTCCTGCACAAAAAAAAATTGAAAACTATTATCAAATTGTGCCAAAGTCCTGTGAAAATTTTAAACAAGAGATCTGCGGATCGCTAGTGTCGTCTTTTCTCGCAGTTGATCCCTATATACAATTACAGGTTTGTCGCTTCTGACTAGAGCCCCGAACAAAGATATTGACTAATTCGGGAACCGCCAACATAGGGCTGGATATCTCAGTTGGTAGAGCACCGGAACGGCAACCCGGAGGTCGCTGGTTCAAACCCTGCTGTGTTCATTTTCTTTGTTCAGGGTACCTGGAGCTTCTTGAATGCTTCTTGCCGCTGTGCTCGTTGGCGCTCGTTTTCTGCTTGGGCTGCTGCTGGGGTAACGGCGGTGTGTCTGCTTGTCGCTTCTGCTGCTGCTGTTGCTGTGTTTGTTGTTGTTGTTGCTGCTGTTGTTGCTGTAGCTGCTGTTGTTGTTGTGCTTGTTGTTGTTGTGGTGGCTGCTGTTGTTGTTGTGGTTGTTGTTGCTGTTGCTGCTGCTGCTGTTGTTGTTGTTGTGTTACCGTTATTGCTGATGTGTGTGTCGATTGCGAAGACTGACTTGTCCCCCCGCCCAGCACCTCCTGGGCCAGTTTTTGTTCGTATTCTTGGTGTTTCCTGTGGCGGGTATGACAAACACAAGAGATAATTTGTTTTAAGTCAGTGGATTCCATGGCAAGATGAGCCAGTTCGGGATTCCAACTGCACGTGAGCACAACAAGATTTAACTATTTTTCTCTTGGGATAAACATGAGGATAAATGCTTGGGGGAGGTTGGGGGGGGGGGGGGGGGGGGGGGGAGAGATGAGAACTCTACTTACCCTGCCTGCATCTCTTCCTTGGTAAAGCTAGCCGCCGAATCCCCTAACTCGTGCAGATACATGCAGTCCTGAAATCACATCGAGATTATTCAAAATGATTTATTAGTGTTATATAGTGCCTTTTCAAAACCTTTGCTTCGTCTTCGGCTCCGAATTCCAAATCACCAGTGAAATACATCGTGGATGTACATCCGCGGGTACCGTTTACTCCGAATAAACAATCCGCGTATACTGGTCTCCGTTCCAGCTTCAAACTGATTCTTCAGCCTGAACACTTGCACTTACAATGTCGTTTGTGTTTGGGAATAAAGACTAGATTTGTGCGGCACTCATCGATCGCGCACGTATGTTGCTGTGGTCCCGACAGGTCTCGAGGGTATAACCCGAGATCGTGGCATTCGAGAGGGAGAATGAGAGCCGAGCATTCGAGACCGAGACCAGCCCTACGAGACCCAAGACTTTGTTAGGACAAGACCGAAACCGAGCCTGGAAAAAAAAAGGCTCAAGACCAAAACAAGGTCTTGAAACCTACAACACTGGAGAGAGATGGTGGCAGAAGGTGGATGGGGTTTAAGCGTTACCGGTTTAGGGCACTGGGAGTTCTTGAGGAAGTGGCTGCAGTATTTGGTGGTTCCTAGTGAGGCCTTGAGGGTTCTCCCGTCCACGTGAACGTTGTTGACGGCCTGAATTGCCTTTAGTGCGTCTTCGTATTTGTGGTACGTTACGTAGGCACTTGCGCTGGGGCCCTGCGAGAAAAAAATTCAAACAACGGAGGTTTGTAAAACTTCAAAGTTTGTTTGTAGCTACACTATGAGAAGCTAGGAGAGTTATGCTTTAGTTGATTTATTTACCTGTGAGCCGGCGTAGGAAGTGTTCTGGTTGATGACGACTTTAACAATCTTCCCAAACTTCCCAAAATACTCCTGCTTCTTCAAAACCTAAAGAAAAATCGAGAAGATGTTAAAAAAAAAGGGGGAAAAACAGCGCCTCATCAGAAGAGTAGCAACGGAAAGTTTCCATAACCCTAACAATCCCCATCCAGTCAAACTCCGACACCAGGTTTTGTTGGAATCTGTTAGGATGGGTACTGGACCCCTAAACTGACAATCTTTTACACTGGGTGAGGCATACCTAAGAGTCCCTTCAGTTTGTGTGTACAGTTTGCCATATGGTTTTGGAATTTGCAAGGATGAGTATGGTTCCTAGTAAATTATGCTACGGTGCAACCCTAGTTAAATTGTGATTTCAATAATCATTAGACTTATGTAGACTGCGCAAGTAACCACTTACGTTTTAGAATGTACAGGATCAACCTTTCAATAATTGTTGACATTTAAGTTTTAATTATTGCCATTTATCTCGGGTCTAAAAGCAATTTTTCTTACCTCTGTATCTGCCAATCTCTGAGACAGACCCACCACAAAGACCAGGTTTTTCTGGACCACTCTGTAAAGAAATTCACCAGCCCAAAATTAAAAAAATAAGTTAACCCAACGAAAACCCTCCCAATTTGTTTGCAGCCAGAGGACGTCTGTTTTATTAAAAATTATTATTATTATTATTATTATTATTATTATTATTATTATTATTATTATTACGTCCATTTACCTGACGCTAGCGAGGTGCTTGCGACTGTCCGTGATTTTCTGTTTTCTTTGGTGGTCCTTGTGACGCTTCTCGTTCTTGATTCGTTGCAACCTGCGAGACAAAAACGGCACGATTAACGACTGTCATTTCTCACAAGTCTATTAACCCCTGCCCCATTGTCTCCAGCCCCGCCCCCTTTACCCCCCCCCCCCCCCCCCCCGACACATTAAGCCTCACCCACTAAGCCCCGGCCCCACCCCAATAAGCCCTGGCCGATTAAGCTCTGCCTTATTAAGCCCCGCCTCCTTAGATCCCGCCACCATTCAGCCCTGCCCCATTAACCCTAAACCCTCTAGGCCCTTTTTGCGATGACTGAATCGATCTTAGACAGTTGGGCTCACTCTTCTTCAGTTAGCGGCTTGAAGTCTGCCGGGCACTCTGGGTAGGCTTTCCTGCAGGCGGGGCACAAGCCGTTCTCATCCGTCCGAATCCGATGCCAACAGAAACGACAAATCTGGAATGAATGAAAACAAAAATAAATTAACCCTAACCCCGTGAGTGCTTTTACTAGAAAGTATGCTAAATCTGCCAAAGTCCACCAATAAGTTTATGCACATTGTTGGTGTTGGTGACTGCTCAATATGGAGGTATCCTGAATCCATCAAAATCCTGCAGCACCGCTGGGTTTAAAATCCTTAATCTATCAGATTCCCCCAGTCTTCATATTGGAGTAAATCTGCAAAACTCCTCCAAAAACAGGAAATTTATTTTGATGGATTCAGGGTGGTCCGGGTTAAAAGGGGGCAATTTATATATCTTTTTTGTGTGCAATACTTGACAGAAAAGATAACTTGATCACTTTAATTTGAATGATTTGTTAACCCTGGGAGAACCACAAGAGAACTGTCTCAATTACCTGATACCCGCAGGTACAAGGGAAGAAGTTGATGTCGTCAATCTCCAACGGTTCCATGCATAGTGGGCACTGAAAACAAAGCAAAGAATGACATTTATATGTCAATGGATACCCTCATCCAACACTTATGGGCCCAATTTCTTGGCTCTGCTTATCTTGGCTCTGCTTTGGTACTGAGTCAAACAAAGTCAAACAACAAGTTGCTGTATGGTTTGATACCAAACCTAGCAAAACCTGCAGTTGGAGTTTGATGGGGTTGGGGTACTAGTAGTAGGGTTAACCCTAACCCTGCCAGATCCAGCACAGTCCATCTGTGGTGACTGCTTGACCTTGCTGGGCTCTGCACATAAGTCAATGTGACAAAGTATGCAATCTGTTGCGTCTGGCAGGGTTTCTAGCCAAAATACCCTTGAGGGTTAGGGTTAATGACTTTGGTAGAGCGTTTAGACTTGATGCTTACATCATCTGGTTCGTGAATGTTGTTCATGCTGTTGGCGTCTGCTTCTGGCTTCATTTTTGGTGATCTTTGTTGTTGATTTTTTTTCTTGAAGTCCACAGAGAAAAAGGAATACAGTGGGCTTTGTAACAAGTACTTGTGACTTTTTGACTCTGAAAAATAAAACACACGACAACACATTTTTGTTTCAATTCTGTTTAGAGATTGAAGCAGGTTTTTGCATTATTGTTTTGAATGATCAGGTTCTGCTTCTGCTTCTTCTGCAGGGATGATTGTCACTTTTGAAACTGGACCTTCGACCATTGAAATGACAATAGATCGGGACGGACATACGTCACAGGTCAGCGCGCCGATGAAAACAATACGCGCTGACACTGCACTGTAGCATACAAGACTGCGCGCGCGATCATCGTTCTTACCGGCGCGGTGTACGTATTATGACGCGTTTTTATGACAGTTCCCGGATGTCCGCCCCGATCTATAACTTCGCTCCGAAACATCGTATCTCAACAATCGAGGTCTCAAAATACGCAGAACAAAATTATGCACTGGGTTATTTGATTCAATTAATCCGTACCTTTATTGGCTCATTTTTAAGTGTCTCGATTTGTGATGAGTAATGAGTATACATTGTATGTGGGGTGATATTCAATAATATGTAGAAAATATAACAAATCTAACAAAAAGTAGTAAAATCAACTGTCCTTACATTGTATTGATCCAAGAAACTATAGGCTATAGCGACATTAAAAATAGGTAGTTAAGGACAGGGTTGCAGGGTTGTAATTTTGATAGAAATTTGCAGTAAAACAACGATACAGACAGTTTATGCCACCTCCCTGAATCAGTGAATGCAAAGAAAAATAATAAATAAAACTAAACTAAGGGCATAGGCTAGCTAGGCCTAAATTAACATTAATGGAACGACAAAAAAACAAAACCTTTAATCCGACTAAAACAAATAAGGGTCTTTCAATACTATTGTCAATAGTTTCAATTTCCACATTGTGTATAGAACTAGTTTGTACACAAATTTACAGTGTGTACGTTGCCCGGTTGCAATAAGAAAGTTGGAGTGAATACGTCAAAAAAGAACTTAAATTCTTTCAATAAACTCGATTAAAATGACACCGAATATTTATTTCTTCTACTTATGCTGGTTAAACCTGAAAAACTGGTTAATTATTAAAGAACAATATGAATATGTTTAAATAGAAAAAGGCGGAATTGACTTACGAAAAATTTGGAGTACAACAGCGGGAACTGTGCTAACAGATCATGGGTTTTGTTAGTGCGCATGTGCAGTGCGAAATATCCCGGATGAAGTCAGAAGAATTGTGGGTAAAACATGGCCGCGCCCAGCAACACGTTGATTTGACGAGATGATGAGTCAGAACTTCATGGAAAAGATTAGCCTCCGTCAGTAAAAGATGTCATTTAAACGAGAGGGAGATGACCAAAGTCAGCTAAATTTGCTAAAAGTAAAAAAATTAATAGTCGTTTTTTATGCGCTAAAATATCCCATTTTTAATTGATTGGGCTAGGTGGGCCAATTGGCCCAGAATCCGGACAAAGACTTGGGCTTACATTACCATTCATGGAGGCCTACGTCCATGCGTTATTATTAAATTATATACTTCATATTTATTTCATAAATAAAATCGAAATCATAAAGTTCATCATACACTTTGACAAAGTGGATCTTGTTATTGAAAAGAATGTTGCATCTAGTGGCATATATTATTTCAATGAATCGAATGTCAGTCAGTGCAAAATTGGGCCATTTCACATTTGGGGACAAAAAAAACCCATGAAATCTGGGGGGGCCGGGGGTGGGGGTATATCAAAGACAAAAGTGATATTATCAGGTCAATTCGGCCCCAGGTCAACTAGTCAACTCGGTCCCAAGTAAACTCGGCCCCAACTTTATTTCGAGTAAAGTCCTTTAAATTTAATCGAGGCTCTCTGCACAGAAAGATTGTTGTATACATGGTGCTGCGCGCGACACAGCACATCGTGCGTATTTAGCCGCGCCACCATGCAAGCATGGGATGACACAGTGTCATGTGCAGCGCCATTGTGTACGAGATGACAGTACGCCGCACCACAAACCGGACGCCGCAGCGCTGTACACATCAATTACAAGTTGTCTCTGTCTCAACACTTGAGTTCTCGATCCATGCATTTTCTTTTCTAACAAAGTAACATTCCTCATAATACTTTTATTTAATGTTAAAGGATTTCCTTTTTTATCTTCAGAAACGCCGTGTATCCGACCTTCTGGCCGACGACATTCCAGAGGATGAAGCCCTTCTGATGAGTAATGGAAGGTGCAAAACTACTAATTACTCCTTGCAAATTGTTGTAGACAATAGGGGTGTGATAGGGCAGATTCATCGATCACGTCCAACATTTATACAAAAGAAAAACACGCTTCACTCTTGTATTTTCAGGTATGCCTGCACGATTTGTCACCATCGACCTGTGTTGGACACGATAGCTATGTTGTTGGTGCATCGACAAGGCAAAAAGCATCAGCGTTGTAAGTCTGAAATTCTTGTATTGGTACGGTACCAAAATTAACCAGTTAGCACTTTCATTAGTGCTATTGTTTACTCTTTGATGAATGTTGGGGTGGTTTGGACTTGGAGAGGGGTTCAAAAGTAGGATACACCATAGGTAATTGCTTGAATTATCAGGAATGGGTGGATTTTGGAGGTTGTATTTTATAGTAAATATCGTTTAACCGACCTGTCCAAAGTTATACGATCCTGGATGCCTAGAAAGGGGTTTAGGGGTCCAGTACCGATCCTAACAGATCCCAACGAAACCTGGTTTGACTGGATGAAGATTGTTAGGGTTGAGGAGTAACAGACAGGGCACTTCAGCTTCTAGAAATGTTCGGGAATTCATTAATCTTTGTACCATTATACAGGTGTGAGCAGTTACTATGTCAAGAAACAGAATCTGATGAAAGAAGTCGAAAAGAGGAAACAGGAACTGTACATTATGAAGCAAAACCAAGACAGTTCTTTACTTGATGAGGTTAGTGAAAAACTAGACCAAAATGAAAACTATATTGGGTTATGCTGTTTCTTTGATGTAGGAAAGAATGTAGTATCCTGACGCTACTTCAGTGGCTGTGTACAAAGTCTATGGAGAGTATTTCCGAACAAAATTGGAAATGTTTTCTCAATTCCAGATTCATGTCTTTTTAATACTTTTTCACTGATTGTCCTTCATTGAGATGACTTTAAAAAGCAGCGCATTTTGCAAGATTTTTTTCCCAAATATTAGATTTTGCCATTCACCGACATATAATACTGTGTTACAAGAGATTATCAGTAAAATACTTACGTGGGAATCGAACCCACAACCATGGGTTCGATTCCAACCTTAGCATTTATTTTCCTTGTAATCTTTTTCAAAATACATCGGTGAAGGGCAAAAGCCAATATTGCAATTTATATCACCCCGACGCAAATTTCATCTGATGAATAGTTTGGGTGACTAAAAAAACCGAAAAGAAGATTGAACCATTGCGAGGAGATTGGGCGTAGAGGTTAGGAAATACATTTGAAAAACGTTTAGGAAATCTTGGTGTTTTTTTTAAGGTTGATGATGTTGCACCACTTTTGACGAAGACCAGGAAGGCTACCCATCATGCATTGCTGAAAGCAGCGCCTTACAAAGGCTACGGCGGACCGAGCAGACCGAAAGAAAGCCACGCTCCGGGGTAAAACCCAAAGGGGCAGACACTTTGACAACGAGTTTGGCTATAATTCTTCCATGTAGCGTACAGGACAAAGAATTGCAAAGAGCAACAGGCAGCAGTGATGGAGGTCTCGAGACCTGGTCTCAGTCTTGAGACCGTCTCCAGACCTTTTTTTTAGGTCTCGGTATCGTCCAAGCAAAGTCTCGGTATCGTCCAAGCAAAGTCTTGGTATCGTCCAAGCAAAGTCTCGGTATCGAATGTGCGGGTATTTGTCTCTGATGCCACGGTCTCGGGTTTTAACCTCGAGACCAGTTAAGACCACAGCAAAATACGTTGCGCCACACAAATTACGTTGCACTATCTCGGTCTCGGTCTCGGACCCTTTTAATCTTATTACATGTAAATTAACAAAATATGCTGAAATTCAATATGATTTTAATTTTCGCTTCTTTTTCTTTTAGTTTTCAGGGGAAGACAGAAGGGTCTTTTTTCCAAAGAGTTTCGCAAAATTCTCTCCAACAAGAATCAACATGTTCAGGACTTGCTACCTGTACAAGTTCAACCCGCGTCAGCAATCTGCCAGGGAATAAGAAGCAGTCCTCTGTCAGCCAATCAGAGATGACAACAGATGGCCCCTCTTCCAACAACACAAAGGGTTGGAATAAAACAGGGGATGTCATTGGACGCACAGAAATTGTGTCGGTTGGGGACTGCGGTCAAAATGGGCCGCCTGAACCCTTGACCGTTACCGAGAAAAGATGCCCAATGATGATTCAGCTGAAGCCCTATATATCCAAGCGTCAGAGAAACGGGGTTCAAAGGGCACATGTAGACTCCAAATCAGTCCAAATAGACATATCAACCAACCAGAGTGATAATCAATCTAACACAGAGATGTCATTAACTGCTGAACAGGAGTCTACTTCAGCCAAAAGGCCCAAAACCCCACCGTCATTAGAACCTTGTGCATCTGGAAGGGAGTCTAATGACGGTTCGGGAATTATCAAAAGCGACGCGGTTGTAAAAGATACCGATCGGATTCCTGGAAAAGACTTGAAGACCTCCAGAGAGACGACCTCAAAATCTGCCCCACGCCGGTCCAAGAAGTCTAGAGGCGTCGTCCAAGACGCAAGAAGAACAGATAGGGAGAATTATCTCAAGCTCACAAGGTAATTTGCGAATTGATATTTTTTTAACATAACATTTTATTGTGCATTGGGGATAACAGACTCATTTCAGTTGCAAGGAATACGACATGGTATATGTGACCGGCTCTGCAATAAAGGGTATTAAGTCGCGCTGTGCATTATCATGTAATGGCCTACTCAAAGTTGAGAGGGTAAACATTTTATCAAAATGTGATTTACATTTTTTGTCATGAATGACATATTTAATACCTACAGTTTCAGGTTTCATTCACAGAAATATTGATTTTGAAGAAAAAAGTAGAACAAAAATACAATTTTATGTGCATCGTTCTATTGTACTACAATACAGCCGGCTTTTTCAAAGCCTGTTTTCTCAGTTGTGTAATTTGAACTCCAAGGAAGTAATCAGTATGTAAACATGTCATATATCCAGAACAAGAGGGGCTATGGAGCTCTATTATATACCAAATGAAAGCTTACGTTGTGGGCTTTCCAACCATGTATATAACTCAATTTCACTGTTTTGTGACATAATACCCATTATTGTGGAGTGGGTCACATATGTGACCTGCTCCAACGAAACCCAGACAAAGTTGACAATTTTTGTTTTTTAGATTTCGCTTTTTTTTTAAATTCTCTAGGTCCTAAGCTTTAAAATTATGTATCTTTTACATATGTACCCCCACCCTATCTCCTCTGGGGTAAGGATTTAGTGATAAAACTCTGACAACTTAATTATGAGATGAACAGCTTTGAAGTTCAGAAAATTGTTTCTGTAAACAATTGTTTCACAAAATCAACAAAAAACACACTTCTGGGTGGCGGATTATGTTCAAATCCGGGGAGATTGTAGATTAATAGTTTGTGATTCAGGAAAACCCAAAACCTCAGAATAGTAAAATTTAACCCAAAAGTACTTCACAATTAAATACATTGTAATAAAACACATTTTGGGACTTTGTCCGGGTTTAATTTGAACAGTCACAACATTTTATTGTATGCTTGTACGCGTAAGTCACCATTTCCATTGAAAGTCGAGTCCAGTCCTTCTGCGTTATATTTTGATTTATGTATAAAAATATGCCTAATTTGTGGGGAATATCACATCTTTAGACATTTTAGTAGGCATATGAAGCACGATATGTGGCAGAGAAAACCCCCCCTCTTTTGTGTTGACCATTGTGTTCCCGGAATCTCAGGAATTCCTTTTAGGTTTCAAGGGGGGTGGGTTAGGTTACAATAGTGTTGAGTGCGTATAAAGTATAGGGATAAGAGGGGGGTACCCCTCTGCCACATATCGTGCTGGGTATATTAGTAGGATACACAGCTACCAGACTATCTGGGTTTTCTTATTTGTTATTTCACAGTTTGGGTTGGAAGACAGACTGGAAGGGAGGCTGGGTGCAAGACCAAGATGTGGAGTTTGATTCAGACGAAGACATACCTCAATAGATGGCTGTCAATGGCTGTATTTCTGGATTTTCAGGAATGGATGGATTTGGGGGGTTAGTATTGTCTAGCAAATATTATTACACTTGTTTGAAGGTTTGCGTTCGTAGATGCTGGAAATTAAACAAGAAAATCATCTTTTTCTTGTAGTCTGGTTTCAGACCACATTTAAAATGAAACGGAGCAATTGTGACCTGTTCCAACGAAACCCGGACAAAGTCAACTTTTTAGTTTTTCAGATTTTGCTTTTTTTCAAATTCTCTAGGTTCTCAACTTTAAAATGATGTATCATTTACATATGTACCCCCACCCTATCTTCCCTGGGGTCTGAATTTAGTGATAAAACCCTGACAACCTAATTATGAGATAAACAGCTTTGAAGTTCAGAAAAGCGTATTATTTCTGTACACAAATGTTTCACAAAATTGACCAAAAAACATACTTCTGGTAGACGGATTTTGTTCAAATTTGAGGAGATTGTAGATTAATAGTGAGTGACTTAGGAAAACCTAAAACCTCAAAGTGGTAAAATCCATCCCGAAATGACTTCAGGAGTACATTGTGACAAAACACATTGTGCGACTTTGTCCGGGTTTCGTTGGAACAGGTCACAATTTATATATGTCAGGGAATTGTACAGTCAGGAAACCGGTCTAGCTGGCTTGTACCTGTTCAAATTTATTGCTAACAAAATGCGAACTAACCAAATCTGGTAAATTGGGATCAGTATTTCAAAGAAGCTAGTTTTTGTCCAACGCTGATAGGCCGACCATCGTTCAAAATTTATCTTTAAATACCACTTTTTTTGTGAAAAAGACGGCACACCAGGTGCCATAATTGTACAGGATGTTTTAGACTGCCTTCACCAACAGTCCAGTAAGGTATTTCAAAATTATTTGGTAGTTTTGTTTTGTTATGTTTACAAATGATGCCTTATCCCATTAATTAATTTTTCATATCAAATTTGACTATTTTAGTGCTTGTTATAATGTTTTGTCTACAAGAGTTTAACATTTTGTAAAAATTGAACGCCAAGTTGTGGGGGGAACCTATTGTTTTATTGTTGAATGCTTATTTATTTTACATGTATACGTTTTTGTGGTTTTTTTGTTTTTTGTGGGTTTTTTGTTGGGGGGGGGGGGGGGGGTGCTTAGCCCTATATAGATTTTTGCAGATTTTCTGTGAATATCTGCAATTTTAGTTCAATTGGAAACAAATCGAAACAAATTTAAGGTATATATGTAAAATAAAATGATAGCAACAGATTGTTTTTTATACAAAACGGATGCGAGGTAATTCGCATTTTTACTCAGGAGTGGACCTTTTTTTGTATTGATGTACTTTTAAACTTATTTCACTTTTTACTTATTTCACCACAGTAGCCTTTATTTTGGCATTATATCTCATCAGATTTGTTCGTAATTTAGTTTTTAGTTTAAAATCGTGACAATTTCTAGATGTTGGTCTCCGAATTTTTTTAATATTTTATAACTAACTTTGAGGGGACTAGGTAAAGTTTATTAGCAATGTAGACCAATCAAAACATAACGAATTTTGTACGAAAATTTTGTACGGACGTGTAGTTTGTACTTGGCTTACCAAACAAGTTACTGATTGACACCATCTGTACGTTTTGTACCAAAGAACCCATAAACGTACAGTGTACGTACGTGTATCGACTATCGCGCCGTCGACATTTCATTTTTGGTCAACTCGACAACACTGTACTGCTGGACACGATTATTTAAAGTAAAAAAACCCAATTTTTTTTGAATTCAATAATCGGTATCAACATGTCGAAGATTCAAGGTAGGATATCTTCTTCTTATTTAGAGCTGAAATTGGGTGGTTAATGGGCAAAACACGAAGAGTTGGGTGTGGGAAAAGTGCTGAAGCACTTTCAAGTTTCAGTTTTAGGGTCGGCGATTTCCTAATCCTATGGGTTTGTGTACGTGCGGGTATGGTGCGGGTATGTTTATGCACAGCAGGGTTTTTAGTGGGCGTGTCCATGATTCGGGAAATAAGGCGTAAAAAGACCATTTAGGATAGAACAAAAAACTCTGTATGGATATTTAGACTTAGAATTGTATATCTGTAACAACTTAACTAAATTGTTGAAAAGAATTGTGTAACCTGACAGTTTTTTCCTTCATAATAATCCTCTAAATCAGTAAATAAAGGTCATTAGTGCAAACAAATGTTAAAAAGACGGAAATTAATCTGGGACGGAAAAACATTTCTGATGTTACTGCTACTAGAAATACTTTCTCAACTCTCCAAAGACTTTGTAGTTTTTTGTACACAACTGCCGGAGTAGCGTCAGGATACTATTCTCACGGTCGGAGGCTGTTCCACCTATTGCACACGCCGTTGGGCAAAGGGGTTGCCCTCCATTCAATTTGTACAGGGAATTACGTGTTTTCTATATTTTTTTACAGCAATAAAAACATGCATACTTTTTTTTTCGGTGTATCGTGGGAGATTTTGTTACTTCATAAAACATTGAAATTTGGAAATATTTCGGTGTAGTGTTTAATAGATATTAGACAATAATTAATTATTTAGATTTGTTTCACATAGACCACAACACTATTTATTGCTACTCATTCCCCTTTGAGTCCAGAGGGGGTGATAACTAACAGCCACCACTGACCAATCAGAGACAAGAAACAGGGCCCGGTGACGTCATCCCGACCGCGAGAATATTATATATCCCTTTCGAATCCATCACATCACTCTGGATGTAGCCTAGGCAAAATGTCTAATTTTAATGACTCGACTGTCCCTGTTAATTTGACATCACATTTGTTGTTGCAATAAGTAAATAATAATTGTAGGCATCCAGCAAAATGATTGCGCTAGATATCCTGTAATTGTTGCGAAAAATATAATTTTTTTAAAAACAATCGCATTCGCCGAATGGCGATCGCGAACAAAACAAAACAAACGTAGGAACCACTGCCCGACGCCGGTTAAAAACGAACACTGTTTTTCTTGCTTTTCTTGAGTGTAAAATTTCAAACAGGACAAATAAACGATATTTACTGTAAAATACAACCCCCAAAATCCACCCATTCATGATTATTTAAGCAAATACCGATGGTGTATCCTACCTTTAAACACTTGTGGAATTGCCCTCATTTATATTATTTTAGTTTTTCTTCCTCAGAAATTTAATGCTCTTTTATTTTTCCAACAGCTTTTTATACCTAACAATTACCATTATTATTTAGGTTTCCCTACCTTGTAAATCTATATGATCTACTAGTGTTATACATGTACATGTAGCACAAGGCCCAGGTCAAGGCTTTGGACCTGGCCCTAGTTGAGGGTCAAGCCATTGTGCTGCATCACCACTTGCCAGAACTGCCAACAAGTCCCAGTACATGTACAATGTACATGTACATGTACATTTGTACATGTACAACTGTACATGTACAGAATTTCGTTTTTAAGGGTAGGACTAGGATACACCATTTACAGATAATGAATTTTTTTACAACCAAATTATTAAGATAGGTCTTGCTTTTTTTTTCAAAGTAAATGATTCTAGATATCCAGCAAAATGATTACGCTAGATATCTTGTAATTGTCCTGAAATATGGAATTAAAAAATAAAATTCACAAATCGCCGGGTAGCGATCGCGAAAAACAAACCATTAAGGTAAAACTTCGGGCAGGTCAGTAAAACGATATTTACTATAAAATACAACCCCCCAAATCCAGTTAAAAAGTGAGTAAATTTGGCCTGGAATTTTGTGTTTTTTTAAGCACTTCTGGTCCCTGTTTGGTGGCGAGTAAATTTATGTGCTTTGTTTTAAAAGGTCTTTGTACGTCGTGGTTGTACTGGTACGACTAACCCTACAAAACGTGACAATTATTTTCTGAATTTTTTTTTTCCAAGGAGGAACAGTAGTTGAAGCCAAAGGAGACGAAATGACCAGGTAAATACAAGCTGGCTAAAAACAGCCTTCAGAATAAGCCTAGTTCTTAAAGGTAGGATACATCTATATCAACAATTGTTGCTACCGAATTATTGACTCCAAATTTAGATGCCAAATATATCATATATTGTGTTTTTGACTGCAATATAAACACAATTTACTTTGCTATTTGCTCTTAACCATTTTATTTCACCGATAAAATACTTGTGCAACTATGTGCACATGAAGATTTGACAATTTTTCTCTTTGAGATAAACATTTCATCGTGTTTGTGCAAAAGCATCTCAGGTAACAGCAAATTACGCCGAGTTCTGGAGTACTTTTGTAACATCAAAAAACCAAAACACTTTTTGTACAGCGAAGTGTTTTTAGGCGTCTTGTGTGTCTTTTTGGATTGTACCAACAAATTGCACAGAATAGGGATTCTTCCCTATTTGCCCTCGGAACCTTTGTTTATATTTTGAGTACGATAAAAATGCACAACTGACAAATGGTATACGATCCCTTTTTTAATTCGGTTTTGATTCTTGATTTTCCCTCTGTACATCAGGATTTTCTGGGAAACTATCAAAGAGAAACTGATCTTGCCTTACGTCGACCTTGATATCAAGAGTTACGACTTGAGCATTGGGAACAGAGATGAGACTGATGACAAAGGTAATAATGGCAAATAAAGAGTCGTTCGTTTCCATGGCGACGCATTGGCCTTTTATATAGATCAAGCCAGGACACGATTTGGTTTGCTATTTCACACTTGGAACATCTAACAAAAGAAAAACGGTGCACGAACGCTGACTGTTTTCAAACAATACCAACAATTTATTAAATTTAGTGACTCCACATATTATTTTCAAAATGGCTATTTAGCCTGATAATACCTGATAATAATTTGCTCCGTTTTGTCTGAAGGAAGTCATGGAACCAGACTAGAATCTATAAACACCAAATTTGGAACAAGTCAGCGTCACAATATTTACTAACAATATATAAATCCACTAACCTATATCCATTAATCAAAATTACAGCAATGGAAATGGTGTATACTATTGAACTTATTGTTAGCAAAATGAATCTATTGCCTTGGTCTCTGCCATTTATTAAGTTTTTTTTTCCTTTTCTTAGTGACTGTGGAATGCGCGAATGCCATACAAAAATACAATGTTGGAATCAAATGCGCAACGATAACGCCGGATGAGAAGCGGGTCAAAGGTCAGTGCATATTAATGAAGTTAAGGTCACACTTTGAGTAAGTTCGGGGGCGAACTATAGTTTGACTAGTAGTTAATCTCTGCTTACCAAACTTTGCGTGAATACGCGAACTGGTCAAATAATTTAGTTTTTGCTCCTTGGAGTCTCTGTGACGAGCTTTCTGATTGGTTCAATCGACAGAGTTCAACCTCAAGAAGATGTGGAAATCGCCCAATGGCACGATCCGTAACATCCTTGGCGGGACGGTCTTCAGGGAAGCCATCATCTGCAAGAACATCCCCCGGTTGGTGGTCGGCTGGAATAAACCCATCGTGATTGGCCGACATGAGCACGCGGATCAGGTGAGCAGTTCAATTGGACGATGGCCGCCATTCTCATTGACTGAACTTGAAGTAAACAAATCTGGGCAAAACTGGGGATATACTTTGAATGACAATATTTATTCACAACTTTCCGAGTCTTGTGTACAATAAATGGACATGATTGCATTTCTTTTTCAAAGGCGTCTCAAAGGCGTCTTACAAAGGTGTCTTACAAAGGTGTCTCATAGGATAGTATTTGCACATGTTTCTGTAAACTAAAACACATCCGAACATAATGCCCACCAGTGTTTGTCATGTTTGACGGTAGCTGGCAAGATTGGGTTGGGTATAAACAAAATTAAACAAATTCTCAGTATTTGCCTGCATGCTACATGTAATGACATTTTGTATGTACATATCTATAATTTCTCATACAAAGTTTTAGGTTTAAACAGAATTTACATTTTCTCTAAAATTGAAAATGACATCTCAGTCATGTCAGCACATGCATATTTTCTTTTTTTCTTTTTTCCAATATTTACACCGGCAACTAGCTGTTTGAATATTCGATTGCTGTACAACCTAATGATCACTGCACCTAGTACACTCAAACATCCGCCGTCATTCGACTCCAAATATTCATCCTCGACCTTCTTTGCACTGATTTCCCAACTTAATTCTTGCATCAATTTCAACCCGACCACTACTGAGTGGGTTGACATTTTGTTTTCTCTAATGTCGCCCTGGAGACAATTGTGGCAGAACAACGTTGTTTAATTATTCACCACAAACAAACTGCGCATCTTGGGAATGAAGGACCTTTGTGCCAATGGTCCGGCCTCTGATAAAGCTAACTAAGTGTGATTGGCAGTTAGTGCTGAAGTACACGTACGGCAGTTTAAATCCATCCTAGCTTCACTCATTTTTAAGAGACTCTTGGGTTTTCTCTGTTGATTGTGAAAACCGAAGTTTCCTTTTTCCGTGTCTCCTTTCAGTTTTCGGATCAGCCTGGCTGGGGAAGACATGCTCCATGCGCGTATGCATATTTATGATGACTAGAAAATATCAATACTAGAAAATAACAATACAACAAACAAAAATTGCCTGTTAAGCTTTGTATCTCAGTTGTTAAATGGCATTTTCCAGTTTGTGTAGCTGAAATATAGCATTATTTCCGTGTCCACTTATCCAACCATCATGACCAGCAAAATTAAATACATTTAAAGGTTGAACAATGTGGAACCTACTGGGGCATAATGTGTAAAAAAAACCACAAAATTAGGCCTCCTCCTAAAAAAATCAAATAAATAACTTAAAGTAGTTACAACAGAAAGGTAAAAAAGAACAAGGTCTTTCTAATATATTTCTTAATATCTTTAGAAATAGGTAATAAAATGAACCTCGAGACATACTTGGTACGTGCCAGTGCATACGCCATTCCCCAACTGACAAAAGGATCGTAATTCTTGCTCCAGGATGCAAGCATGCTGGCATTTAGGTTATTAAACCCTCAAAAGGAACACACTACGAAATGCACACGCACGAGGCATATATATTGTACCGTATGTGCACGTTCTCATTGCATACGTCACACGTCCTTACAATGAACAAGGGGCATCAATGCTCCATATGGCAGCAATGTCTTGAAGATCTGAATGTGCTTATCAAGGAGCAGTGTGGAGTGCATGTTATTGTAACCTCTTTGTAAATTAGTTCCTTCTAGAAAGCAATATAAAACTAACACTGTGAACAATTCGGGCGATTCACAATGCAGTGCGCCACCAAGCGTTTGACTCAAAAGAGCCACTTTTAAACTTTACGGTCGACTTCTTCCGTACATCATACTGCAGTGAAATATATATTCTTCATTGTTCACGCGAGGTACAACACAAACATAAATGTATCCGGAAGCGTCGTTGATTAAAACATTGTTATTTGCAGGAAAACAAATTGGAACTTTAGTCGTGCTCGTCCAAAAAGACTTAAAAACTGATGAGTTCATTAAAAATGAATACCGTTTTTCAAACTGATGTCGACTTTTTCCCATGATGCACTGCGGGTATAGCAGGATTTGCGCCTCCAACGGCAGCTTCTATGTATTGTGAATCGCTCGAATTGATTTTTTGCCAAGTAACAATGAATTTTCATCTTAGTGCGCCGTATTTTTCTTTTGTTTGATGTTCATAGTGTTTAAACTTAAATTACTGGATGCAGAACTGTTAATGGGAAAAGGCAATTTTTGAATAAAAGAATTCCACATTAGTGATGTTTTGTTCTGCCAACTATTAAGGGTGTGCGTTTACGGGTAGTACGGGACCCGGGTACCCTATTCTCGTCACGGTCGGGTACCCGGGTACTCGTGACTATTATTAGAATCATAACAAAAACCCGGAAGTATACACCGCGTCGGCACGTGCATGTACATCCCCGCTCACTCCACTAGCAAGCTGCAGCGCGACTGCCGCGCTGGCATGGCGTGCTTACTTCCCCTGCATTCCGCAACTAAACAAATGCACGGGCCTACTTTGCAACTCAGGGTTCGACGCAAACAAATTCTAGTCACTCAAAACAGCGGCGGTCTAGTCAAAACCCTTTTCTAAGTGGTCCGGCGGTCCAGTAAAAAAAAAAAAAAAAAAAAGTTAAGTGCGCGGTTTTCAGAGCCAGATTGTCAACAGCGATCCCGTATTGCGTGGAGTTTACTCTCAGCTTGTAAAAAATGTTTGTAAATGAATTGACTTGCCGCTCCCCATAATTGCATGTCTACAGTGGCACGTCTTTTTCCAAAATAAATAAGGTTCAATTACTTAAATCCTTTGAGTGAGCCGACACGAAATGTAGCAAAAAAGCTGACCGCAGATGCGTTCCCGGCTGGCTGCAGAGTTGATACAATAGAAGCAAATACCTCTCCTGCAGTATCGGGTTTCAAAACCACATTCCAGGTACGGGTCCATGGGATCGTGAATTAATTCAGCACATTTTCCAAAAAGTAAACCTCGGAAAAACTTACTCAAAGGACAACTGTAACAAAACACTGATACAATGTCAGCCGCAAGTTAAAGCAGCTGTCAGAATTGTCGGTAAATAGACTTTAAAGGCATTTTTTTATCACAATGACTACAAAGAAAGCACAATCGTCTGTTAGGCTGCTATCTAGACATCGAGAAATTGTCGGTAAAGACGTTTTACTCAGATGTTTTCTAACAATTTATCGGCACGCAATGAACATAAAAGACGCTTGCCTTTCTGAAATAATGTGTCAAGTCAACATTTACAAAGGCAGTTTCGGGTAATAAAATCAATAAATTGGAGCCGGGTACCCGCAATCAGCGGTCGGGTTACGGGTACCCGGGTACCCGGCACGGCCTTACCAACTATTAAGTACAAACTATACAAACATGTTTTAAGAATTAATATCTTACTAATTTGTAAGTAAATAATAATTACAAGCATCCAGACATCCTGTAATTGTTTCGAAAAATTGAATTATATAATAAAAAACATTTGCGATCGCCGAATGGCTATCGCGAAAAAGAACAAGAACAACATAAGAACCACTGCCCGATGCCGGTCGAAAACACATTGGTTCTGTTCAATCAGCATGCATGATTGTAATACTTCAGACAGGTCAATTAAACGATATTTACTATAAAATACAACCCTCCAAATCCACCCATTCCTGATAATTCAAGTAATTACCTATGCCTTTAATACTAAAATTGCTAATCCAATATAGGGGCATTAAGATACTATGACAGTGCAAATAATTTAATAATAAAAAAATAAAAAAATAAAGTTAGTTTTGTGATATTGATCTAGTAATATTGATCTACCAGCATTTGTAAAATTATGAGAATAATACATTTTATTCTTTTGATTATGATTGAAAAATCTCTTGCAAATAAAATCACAATCTAACAGACATTAAAATAGTATTACGGATTTACGGTACAACCAAATTCATGAGAAAAAAACCAACATGTTAGTAAAAAGTGTTAAATGTCTTCTTTTTTCGTGAGAAAAGAAACATTTTGATTGTTATTGAACCTTTATTTTCCAGCAAATGGATTTAAAATTATATCCCAGTATAATTAAATTTCTGTAAATTTGCAAAAATGTTGCCACTAATTTAAAATAAAAAAAGGGGAGGGGATGTCAAAAGCAGTTAAAAATAGTGAAATTGTCTTACTTGGTATTTAAATCCCTAAGGTTGAATAATGGATCCTGGGCCTCTCACCACTCTGAAGTGTTTTAAGCATCATCATTTAGCGAAATGTCACCACCTTTCAGTCGTGTGTGGGCGAAGGACTTTTCTCTCACTGCCTCGTGAGGCATTTAGATTTTGTTGACACTCGACAGCCATTCACATTTTTAGTGATTAACACTTGCAAGTTTGAGATATGTTTTGGGGTTTTCCTTCCTCAGTATGAATAATAAACGCACGCTAGTCCAACCTGCTTGCGCGGGTCAGGAAATAAAATGGATGCCGATCAGTATTTGCGTGACTCTATGGAAAATGATAAATATTAACCACGTATCAAAGTTACCCGTAATGCAAGGTCTACACTTCAAGGTACACATATCCGCAACATTTTCATAATAGGGCCTATTCAGTAGGTTTGATGCTAGATATTTGAGTGAAAGAATGTACCATTTGCAGATGACCACATCAAAAGTCAAATCACGAATACTGCTGGTTATCCAAAGATATTTGTTCTACGGTCAGATTTCTTTTTCTTTTCCAGATGTAACGGAGATTGAGCCCAATATCTTCCTGTGTCCATTCCTTGATGTCATTCGCTCTGAGGACACCACTGGACCAATCACGGGCCTCGCTCTATCCTCTATTAACAAGTTCTTATCTTATGGAATGCTGGGTAAAATATATATATATTTATTTTTTTGGGGGGGAGGGGTTAAATATAAAATGATATAGTCTTATTGCTTGCTACATCGTATTTCAAAACAAAATAATAGTTTGGTTTGTGCTGAAGTTGATTTGAAGTTTTTTGTTCGTCTTAATTCTAACAGATACGTCTGTGGAGGGTGCCACCTCGGGCATTGAAAACATTGCGGACGCAGTCACCCATGCCAGGTTTGTTGGCACAGATCCAGGATCCGATGAGGTGGTCCTCAAGAAAATTCTTCAGGTAATTTTCCCATGAATTTATTTTTAGCCCTAACTCCCTGCTGCCTTTAGTAAGAACAGAACTATATCTGCCAAGATCCATCAACAAATTTCATTGGTGAAATTGTAAACAATCCTGGTCCAATTTCACGACTGATTTTGTTTGATATTACAGGTTCTCAGGACGTTACTCCTGACCCCAGTGGGAGCGCATCTCTCTAACGAGTCGGTGTGTGAGATCATGCAGTCCTGCTTCAGAATCTGCTTTGAGATGAGACTCAGCGGTGAGTACACAGTAACTGTGTAAATTCTCATCCGAGTGTTTAACTTTTGGGGTTGACACGGATATTAAGTTACTATAGGTTTTCCTGGCTATTTTAAAACCTTTTTTATTCAAATTCCCCATCTGTCACATTTTATTTCGTCCGAGAAAATATTTATATGCCTTCGGAATATTCGTCATTACAAAACAAAATTTAGTCATTAGAAACCAATTTTAGTCATTTACCATTTAATTTCAAATTTTGGTCATTCTATTTAAACATTGCCTTGTGAATATTTGTCATCACAGATAAATTTGTCCAAGCTTGACTCAAGCACACATCAGACTTATTTATTGAACATAAGTTTAAAATTGAAAATCTCTGAAGGCTACCCTTCGGCAAGAGCCCAGTCTAGTGAAAACCTATCTATTTTTTAAATTTACAATTGTGGTTGTGTTTCAGAGTTACTACGCCGATCAGCAGAGCACACCCTCGTGGACATGGTACAGCTTCTGTTCTCAAGATTGCCACAATTCAAGGAGGAAAAACTCTCGGCCAAAAATGCGACCGGCGGCATAACCGACGCGACTCGCCGCCGCAAATCACGCCCCTCCCCTAAAATCCGTGCCAAGAAAGATCGCCTGGCCACCACACCAACGGAGGAAATCAGCTCCTTGCAGTCAGGAGCACTAAGTTCTCATGCTGGGGCCTCTTCCCCGACGACCAACGCAAATGCATCTTCTCCAAATGCGACTTCAACAACTGCCGCCTCGGAATCGGGCCAGTCTTCAGTCTCTCCTCCTTCGACGCTGAACGTCTCCTTTGAGGTGGATGAGCAGATGCTACCATCATCTCTAGACAGCGGCGTGGACTTAAAAGAATCGCTGTCAGCCACGACGCCCTCCGAGGGCGACATCACGCCGACTCAGGGTCAGGTAATCTTGCCCACCCAAGGTCAGGTCATCTCCATTCAAGGGGAGCAACAGGAGGAGCCAGCGGAGAACAAGGTGAGTCTGCATCATCAGTTTGTCTCCTCTCCCCCGAATTCAAACCTTCGCTGTTTGTAAAGACCGGTTCATACTCGGTGACGTCGGGGCAATTTATCGTGCTTCAAATTAGCAAATAATATAAATTAGCAAATAAAAAATGGAAAAAAATATTCTAGCAAGTCACATCTGTCGATTTCTCGTGACAGAAGGCTGATGAGAATGATCAGATGCTCGACGTGGAGAGATCAGACTCATTGGTAGATGGAACAGAAGACACTGAATCCATCACGGAGCATTCGGACAGTGCTTCCGTCCAGGACTCAGAATACGTCAATCCCCAGGGGGTCAGGTTCACACAACACCACAGGCACAAAGACGGTGAGTGGGACGCTGGAGTTCAGGTACCAGTTCGCACTAGAACTGCAGGCGGTGCCAAATTTGAGTCTGTGTTCCAAGTTCCATAATTCCAAATCTGGGGTTTCAACCAAAAGCAATTCAGGATTCAGACAGGCAAGTTTATGTATTGATTTTTCAAAGCCCGGATTTAGATTTTGTTCTCCCGACGGTCCCTGCATTTAAATGGTTCCTACATGACAAATGGACAAGATTTTTTGAACAAAATTCAACTTTTCTTGAAAAATGACGGCCCACCAGGTTTCACGATTTCACAGGATGCTTGAGACCATTGTTTGCTTAAAGTCAAGTAAGGTATTTCACAATAATTTGGCAAATTTTGTTTTTTTACGTTTGCAAATGTTGTATATTAATTCAACTTGTTAATGTGTTTTTTGTTAACATTTTTTTGGTACAGGCTCTGGTCCTATAATCCCCTATGGTCTACCATGCGTCAGGGAATTGATGAGATTTCTCATCTCACTCATCAACCCATACGATAGGTGAGTTCAATAGTATCTGTGTCCCAATGTTTGCGCGAGAACACAGGCGTCCAATTAAAAGTTGAGTCAATGTATTCACCTTGTAGTTAAATTGTACTTTAGGAACAAAGGAGGGGCACAGATTCCTAGATTGTGCAATTACAACAAATTTTAAAACGTGTTCTGCAGGCATAATACAGACTTGATGATGAACATGGGACTGAATCTCCTGACCGTTGCCTTGGAGACGGGATGCAATCACGTTGCCCACTTCTCGGCCCTGCTAAGCCTCATCAAGGACGACATGTGCAAAAATCTTCTTGCTGTAAGTTGCTGTGAATTTAACACAAAAATAGTACTAACGTTCGGCCAAAACTACTCCTTCATTATTCTGGCATGGGTTGAAATAAGACGGAAAGCAAGGAAGGAAATTGCGATCTGGTTAAAATACGTCGGTGAAGGGTGTAAGTAAACCAATATTGAAATTTGTTCTGTTTATACCCAGAAAATGTATTCATTACAGGCACCCTCTTTCGATAAAACAAGTACGGCGATTTTCTTTTCCTTGACAGCTTCTTCAAGCAGACAGGCTGTCCCTCTTCGCTGCCTCTCTCCGCGTCTGCTTTATGCTGTTTGAATCCATGAGGACTCATCTCAAGTTTCAGCTGGAAATGTTTCTGCACAAGCTGACAGAGACCATCATCTCGGAGTCGGTCCGGATCCCGTACGAGCAGCGCGAGATGGCGCTCGATTCAATCGTACAGGTCGGTCAATATGTTTAATTAATCTTTGTTTTTTTAATTAATAAAATAGACCTAATGTAAAATTACCTCAAAATATGATTCAAAAGTTAAATGACGTGAGACAGTCACACATACATTTTATAAAACATTGTGGTTGTACAGCGTGGCCTCCCCCAAAAAAATTGACAACAGGTGCTTCCACTACACTAAGGCCAAATTGGTATAGTGGAACAGGAGTCTTTAGCCATGTTCGCACTGGACTTAAAATGATAAAACATACCTAGACGATGGGTCCTTTTCCCATTTTAAGTCCAGTGCGGACAGCCTAGGACGTTTTCCTCTCAGGTACTTCTCCTGTACGAGTTCAGTGGGTACTTCTACCGGCCAACTGCTGCCCGGGAAAACGTCCCTGGTCACTTTTCCCCAGACGATAAGTCCAGTGCGAACAGCGCGTGTCGGTAAAAGCGGCCCAGGAAAACGTTCACCCGGCTATCCAGTGCAAGGTCATGCTACACAAAACACCGCGCATGCGCTCTTTGCATTGTTTACGTGCGGGCATGCTGCATGCATGCAAATCGCAATGTGATCACATTCGCACATGGTTCTGCAAAAAGATTACGTAGAGTTGGGGTTCCTTTGGTCAATATTATGGCAGATATTATTATTGATACAGTCGGAAGTTTGATTGGTGCTACCAGTGCATCATTTCCAAATGATAATAAAGAACGTCAACGTTTCTTACGACGAAAGAAAGCACGACAACGGATGCGTCGGCTAAAAACCGACGATGGCGTCAATAATGCGATCGGACAAAAAAACGCGCGCGCGCGAATGGGTACACCGGGGTCAATGCAGAAAGGTCACGCAAAGCGCCCTCACGAGTCATTATAATGACAGCTCAGCTACTTCTCCCGCGGTCTCGGTAAAATTTTCACGTGTCGAAAGTCCAAGTGCGAACAGCGGTAACATTTGACCATTTTTTATTTTCCCATCGTCTCAGTAAAACCTTCCCCCCAAAAAGTCCAGTGCAGGCACGGCTTTTCTAAAAGAAAACAATTATACCAAGATGAGTCTAGAGCTAAAACTACTGGACCAAATCGGGATTGTTTCGGTATAATTTCATTTTGGTATCATTTGAAAATGAATCTCTGATTTTGCTCTTTTTTTTTACAATGATGATTATAGATGTTTTGAATTTTACTTCGAAACTTAGATAACTGTTTCAATGCTTTTTACAGCTATGGCGATTACCCTGTATGGTGACAGAGCTCTATCTGAACTAAGGTTGTGATGTCTACTGCAGTAATTTATTTAAAGATCTCACCAAGTTACTATCCAAGGTCAGTAATAAAGAACCCTCATTTCAACCTCCGTCTCATTTCAGTTCTGTCTCATTTTGCTAGAACCCCCACATTTTTGCAGAATTGATCAAATATTTTGTTTCAATGTAATGTGTGTTATTGTTTGTTCTTGACACCAGAATGCTTTCCCGGTCTCTGGCTCCCTCTTCACCACCCACCTGCTGTCCCTGGATGCCCTCCTGGCTGTCATCGACGGCATCGAGACAAACTGCCACCATCGCATCCTGAGCTCCATGGTTGCCCAGGGCAACCTAGACAAGTCCCCCGAGCCCTCGACGGCCGTCACCATCCACGTCCAAGATGTCTCGGGGACGACCGAGGAAGGAGAGAAGGAGAAGGGAGGGTGCGAGGAGGGGTCAAGGCAGGGCGGGATGGGGGTGACCCTGCCCACCACGGGGTACGCCATGGCGCAAATCATGTCCATGAACCGTGACAAGGAAATAGACAATGGTAAATATTTCCTATATCTGAATAATCCAAATATCTTTCGCACAAAAACATTAGGTTTGTGATATTTTCTCTCGGACGATCTTATTTCTTAGATCTTGCAGGCAAATTGAAAGTTTCTGAAGATTACATCGACGGGACTCCCAACCGACGAGTCAGTCACTTCCCTCCCTCGGCCAACTTGCCATCGCTGGAGCAGCTGATGCAAATCAAACAGAAGAAAAAGGTTCAAGAACTAAATCAAATATCATCCCTCAGCTTTTTGTTTTGAAGCTGCTTTTTTCTGGTGAAACAGGAAATTTACTATAGTCAAATCATTTCTTTTTAAACAATTGTAAAAATTTTCTTCCAAATTCTAACCCTTGACGCCATCTTCTTCCGCAGCTGATCCATGCAGGCACGGAGCAGTTCAACATCTAGCCTTCCAAGGGCATCGCCTTCCTGGTGGAGCAGGGCATTTTGCACACCCCGCTGGACCCCCACGAGGTGGCTGTCTTCCTCAAGGAGAACCCTAGGTGCGACAAGAAGATGATCGGCGAGTACCGTAATTTCCTGCGGTAAAGCCGCACGGCGGTTAAGGCGCAGGTCCCTAAAATCACCCCAAAAAATTTCAAACGTCAACAGATAAAGCGCACTGCCGAATAAGGCGCATGCTTGAACGCACCCAGAAGAACACCAGGCGCCACCCGGTGTAGGTACATCGCCACAAAGGGGTCATTTTGTTGCCTTAGAACGATCCCACTATTCCAAGCTGAGTACTTGAGTTTATCTGGCACGCAAACAATGTATGACAACTTCAAACCAGTAGTCACAATATCGCACGAGGTTTGCCGATACATATCATGTATCACTGCAGTATAAACTGCATGCACATGTACATCACATGCAGCGATCGCGTGCATGGTATCCCTAATTGCGACACCCCTAGTCTTTTTTCCAGTCGTTGTGAATGCTCCGCGCTGTGTAGTTCGGATGGTGAATTGCATGAAGCCGGAACGTAGACGAAAAAACGTTTAGAAAAAGGCCACATAGTACGGGCCAGTTTTGTATCGCTGTTGTACGCGTCATGCAGCGCACGCTGTAGTCTTTTTTGCAAGACGATCTTAATCGCGGTATATGCAGCGCGCGTAGGCCGCCGATGCGGTTATTCGCGCGTGGTCTACGGCGTACGTTAGAGGGCGCCCCGCATCGCGAAAAACGTCTTGCAAACAAGACTACGCACGCTGCCGAGTGCTAAATCACATACATGTACGGTCGTAGGGGGATCAACACATCGCGGCATTGTTAATGGAAACACGGTCACAATGTCCGGAGAGTTGGGCTAATTGGTTGACCGCATTATTGAGTAAGATTGTGGCGTTCAAAGAATTCTTCACACAAAGACCATCACTTTGAACTCAAGCGACATCATATACGGCGCACTGAAAGATAAGGCGCGGCGATGTTTTTGTGGTCTAGAAAGTCAGATAAGCCGCGTCTTTACCGCAGGAAATTACGGTACCTAAGCAGCCGAAAAAACGAGAAGGTCTTGGAAGCATTCTTGAGGCAAGTAGAGCCATTTTACAAAGCTTGGTTTGTCCTTGCAGGTCCTCGCAGTTCCTCGCAGGCTCCCGCATGTCTCTACATGTTTCCACAAGTGTGATGTTTATTGTTTTCTTCTATTTTTGCGACTTGCCCATAGGTTGTTTGGGTTTGGAATTTGCGTCGGGACAGAAGAAGAAATTGCCACACAAACTGACATCCCTGCTCTTTCGCAAAAGATCTATAACACCACGGATCAAAACGTAGTTGTCTTGTTCACAGACAAGGAGGACACATTGCAAATCATGGAGACACTCCAAAGACAATTTACTGACGTGCGTCATCTGACATGGCTGATCGCGTTTGGCGGACTCTTGGGCAAAGACTAGGAGTGTTAAGTTTAGAGTAAGAGCAATTTAGATTTTGCTTGTAAATTTGCTTGTAGAGCTCAACGTAAAAGGATTTTTAATTTTGGTTTTTAATAACCAAATATATATTTGTTTACCTGTTTAAATTCTGGTGCTTACGGTATTCAGTTAAGCATCTTTCAAATATTGGGCGTATTCTATATATTTTGTTTAACTGTATGTATAATGTGAAACTTGTTTAGGAGGATTATGTACACGTAAACAATTTAAACTGATTTTTGAAGCTGTAACCCCTTTAATAACTCTCTTCGTACTACTGCCTCGTCCGATATATTTTGTATCGTATCATTTTGTAAGTATATTTTTCTAATTTGTCATATATAACAAGTTGTAATATTATAGCCTATTTGCGCTTGGGTCGACCGTTCGCCGTAATTTTACGCCATTACGACGACCACCGTCGTTAGGACGACCGAGCGCCCAAGTACTCGATAAAATTACATTTTTTTTAACATTTTAGCGAATATGTCGATAGATTGGGGTACGTTATCCTATAGATTTTTAATTTCAAGGCAAAAGCTCCAGGTAAAAACCTAAAATTGTGCGTCTCTATGGAGCGGTCGCTCTAATGTCGGTTTTTCGAGGTTATATATATATACTTGTTTACCTATATTTTTATATGCTTTTATATTTCAAGCCTTTCAAGGCATACAATTGGTTCTGTTGAATAATAGACCTATTTTGTTGATGTTTAGTTTAATAATAAAGCACTGTTCTTATCGGGGTCATGCGATGTTTTACATTCATCCATATCTTTTAAAAGTATCATCACAGTTATTCAGAAATATTTTGGAAGGTTTTAGGCCTAAATCATCTCAATTTTTTGTTAACACATTTTGCTGTCATATTTTCGTTATTTGATACTGCGTCAATGTAACATCCATATATTGTTTTCAACACATTACTACAAAAATAGAGAACTTGGTATATGTATTTTGTTTATATGCAACAACACTTTTGTTGTGGTAGTCAGTGTCCAAATATGGCAGGGACAGCAAGAAAATAATTTACATGATATAAAACGTTCCATAATGTTCCATACCCAAATACGAATGTTACATAAAATAACTGAATCAAATGTGATGATACTTTTAAAGATATGAAAAAATTGTGCCCAAACCCGACAGAATGACCCATAGTGTGTTGATAGGCAAGTATTTAATTTTGGCCGTTTTCAATTATAGGCTAGGTTTAAAACCTCGATTAGTTTTATCAGCAAGTACTGTTTTTAGATGTAGGGATTATGTATTCAATTTTTCTGTAAATGTTATTGGTGAAGGAATGTACATTTTCTTTTAGAGATAATTTTGAGTATATTTTATTTTAAATGTTGGTATACATGTAATATATCGTACACAGTCATGAGTTTTGATATACTAGTACTCTATGCATGGTATGGAAGCTTTCCGAAAAAAAAGAGGTGATATTTTAAACTTGTTTCTGCAACATTACTTTTACAAACCACGTGTGTCTAAAAAAACAACGAGTGTGACAATTGGGCAAGTTTAAGTACATTTTATTTTTCATTCGGAAAAAACAAACTGCAAGGGGTTTGACAATTCAGAAAGGCTTTATTGGGTACAATTTAAAAAAAAATTGAAAAACAAAATGTTGCCAATTTTGTTTAAAATTTAATATTTTAAAGTTAATCTAATCTTTTTTTAAATTGTACCAAACTTTAACGGCATTCTTAACAACAATCCAACATGTAAATAATTATTATCACCAGAAAAATAGTCAATTTTATTAATTGTAGTGCTGAACAAGACTTTATTTGAAAAAAAAAGCGAAATGCTGTTTTTTTTATTATGCAAATTGCGTCGCGGAAGGTTACTTTGATAAAGAGTGCCGTAAACAAAATAACTGGTTCGCGCCCAAATAAGTTTGTCATTTATAGCGCGATCTGCGAATCACTTTGCGGAAAGTTATAGGCCTATTGTTTTTCAGTGAGAGGGCCGGGGGGTGATGTAAAAATAACTGGTCCGCGCCCTAATGCCTTCGAAAATCACAGCGAAAATAGAGGGACCAGGGACCATGTGCGTTTTCACAAAAAGGCGGGCAACGGAGGATTTTTGATTTTTCAAAAACCGTCGCAACAGTCACGGTGAGTTTGTCATATTTTATCATTAAACCGATCATTTGGCATTAGAAATTTGTGTAGAAATATCCGCATTATTGTATAGATGCTTCTGAAGTTGATGCAATTTCAAACCCAGTTCGAATATTTTTACTTTTGAAAGGATAATTTTGGTCGGTGATTTTCAACTTTTTGGGCGCGGTCACGCTTTGAGGAGATTGTGTAGTTCCGGCAATTGTTTAATTTTTTTGGTCCAGTTCGAGTCGAGGGTGTTTTTATCATTCGAAAATGACACTTATCAACCTAAAGTATACTTCTCCCAAATCTAAAGACACAATTTTACCAAAATTTGAACAAGATTAGACCAAATTTGAACAAAATTTGACAAAATTGGAACAGTTTCTTGTGGTACTAAAATGCGCATTTTGCGGTTGAGGCTTGCAAATCAACGCTGTTTTTCGTGTCCGCTAGTTTGTTGGCTTGTGGGAAATTCCATATCATCCGTATGCAATTTCGGGTACATCATTAACAAAAAATCAGGGATTGTTTATGAAACACTGCCAAACCCAAAACCATTTGATGCAATTTTTTCTTAACCCCATTAGAGTATTTTCAGGATATTGTTTTGGGGCCAAAATAAACAATGCACAATTGAAAGTCATGTTATGATGTATCCGACCTTTCTGTTGGTGGGGCATATAAATTGAAAACAAATATGGCAATATAAACACAAAAGCAGAGTAATTTATAAAGACTTGGCCTAGTTGACAAATTTGAAGTTTAAATTAAATGAAAAACCACAACTTTTGAACAAACTCACCTTTTGGGGGCGGAGACACTTGGGGGTCGGGCAAAACACAAATTTCAAAATAATACATTAAAAATGTATCCAAACTCGTGTTATTTTTTTTATATTTGGCCTTAGTAGTTTAGGCCTATGCAATAAATACATCTAAAAAAGCAAAGTTTCAAATTGTATTTCACTTTTATGTAAGAGAAAGTGCATTTTTTGGCAACAAAAAATAGGCCTAGGCCAATTTTTTTTTAAATGGGTTTTGATAAAAACATGCAATTTTGTTAATGAAATTCATTTTGATGTAAACAGAAGGCACACTATCTTTATAAAGTTATGGTCTTTTATTTAACAGATGGTTGCGACGACATGCAGAGGAACTCAAAAGCCAATGAAGAGGATGCCTTTACGAACGGAATGCCACCAAAGGAACTACATGGAGCCAATCTTAAACGGAAGGAATCTCAGTGGAACATAATAACATTATTTGTCCTCGAAACGTCCGATTTGGATCAAGGATCAACAACGATGCAGCGAAACATTTGCCCGGCTTGAAAATAGGATAGTTAGAACTTGAAAGATTTTTTGCAGCAGTACGGACTTGGTGTAAACTTTAGGACACCTTTATCTTGGATGCACATTGAGGACACACCTAGTAACTTGAACGTGCTTGACACTTGGAGGATGCTTGTTTGGAAGGAAAACTTTTGCTTGGAACTTACCATGCTTTCTACCAGGGGACCCCTATTTTTTATATATTGTTTTTATGTAGACCCAATAATTGGGGCGTTTTCACTCTTTTTTTCGAATTTTGGATTTTGTCCGTCGTTCTACGCCCCAACTGTTGTAAAGCATTGTGCCAATTAAAAAAAGAAGTTGTGACCACAAAAGTTGCCAAAAACATGCCAAATACTTGACAATGTATATTGGAAAGCGCACACTGGCTTCTATACATGTTAAAGAAGAACTATTATGGCTTTATTGGTACTCACGGTTATTTGGGGTTGCAAATCCGAGCAATTTTGACCAGCTTTTCAAAACAATGATGCCTATAACGTCGCGGTCTATATAAACTACATAGACGTCCCGACAGCACCCGACTCACGTAAAGAGCACACTATGCGAAGACGGGGGACACGACAATGGCTTTTCGAGCGACCACCAACGACTGTTTTATGGTGCAAGAGCGCAGGCTTGCATCGCTGCACTGTATAGCGCGCATGCGTGTGCGCGCGTAGCGGTACTTGTACAAAATAATGCAAATTCGTATTGAACCGGGCTAATTGCTGGCACACGATATCAGGAGCCAATTTCACGGAGCTGCTAAGCACAAAAATGTGCTTAGCATGAAAATGTGTCCTTGGTCAAAACAAGGTTACAGACCAAATTTTCACGTGATCTTTATTGTTTTTGATTGATAATCGGCTGTTTTTTTGCTTAGCATAAAAAACACGTAGAATTTTGGCTGATAAATTGTTTTTAATGAGCAAGATGTTTTTGCGCTAAGCAAATTTTTGTGCTGAGCAGCTCCGTGAAAGTGGCCCCTGATCGTGTGCCAGCAATTAGCCCGGTTCAATACGAATTTGCATTATTTTGTACAAGTACCGCTACGCGCGCACACGCATGCGCGCTATACAGTGCAGCGATGCAAGCCTGCGCTCTTGCACCATAAAACAGTCGTTGGTGGTCGCTCGAAAAGCCATTGTCGTGTCCCCCGTCTTCGCATAGTGTGCTCTTTACGTGAGTCGGGTGCTGTCGGGACGTCTATGTAGTTTATATAGACCGCGACGTTATAGGCATCATTGTTTTGAAAAGCTGGTCAAAATTGCTCGGATTTGCAACCCCAAATAACTGTGAGTACCAATAAAGCCATAATAGTTCTTCTTTAACATGTATAGAAGCCAGTGTGCGCTTTCCAATATACATTGTCAAGTATTTGGCATGTTTTTGGCAACTTTTGTGGTCACAACTTCTTTTTTAATTGGCACAATGCTTTACAACGGTTGGGGCGTAGAACGACAGACAAAATCCAAAATTCGAAAAAGGTGTGAAAACGCCCCAATTATTGGGTCTAGTTTTTATGCAGTTTTGACGAGTTTGGTAAAATAATTTAAAAAGTAAAATAATAATTTGTATTTGACGTGTAAACATTTTGCCAATGCCCAATCTCATATGGCATGCAAAATTGTACCAATCCGTGTCAAATTACCCAATGGGTTCAACCCTACCCCCTTCAAATTAGTGGTTTTCGTGCTACCGCCTGCAATTTTTTGGTGATTTTAGCCAAAATGGGCGTGGCAAACAATATTCAAAGGACCATACCTCCCTAACCTGTTGACCAAATTTGCTGATTTTGATTTCATTGATAAGCTAACATCATAAATCCAATTTTGGCATGATTTTTTTTATGTCCGAGCAATTTGAACTGCAAGAACATTAAGACCTTGAATTTTACCTTGTGGATCACTCGACTTTGAGCAAACTTTGGGTTCAAATATACCTTAACATGTTTTTACAATATCAAAAATTTGAGGTATAATTTTGGTTTGCTTCCTAGCTCATGTCAAAGTTGGCAAAATTTGATTTTCCTATGTACATGTATATTGATGAAAATAGATGTATATTGTATGTAAATCTATGTACATCCAATTTGCATAATATACATATGAATATCACAAATTGTCCTACTTTGAAATGAGATAAGTCAAAAAATATATAACTTAAATTTTTTGATATGTTGTAAAAACCTTGTTGGGGTATAATTTGAATCCATAGTTGGCCCAAGTTTGCAAGATCCACATGGTCAAATTCAAGATCAAGGTCATTTTAGGTCAAATTGCTTGAAGTTACAAATCCCTCCTGAAAAATCCTGTTATTCAATGACTGTATAAAACTGCTCAACTGCCTAATGCGAGGGGTTCTCATTTCTGGCAAAATGAGACGAAACTGAGCAGAATGCCTCACAAATAGGCTTTGGTACAAATGCTTAAAGGTAGGATACACCATTGGTAATTGCTTGAATTATCATGAATTGGTAGATTTAGGGGGTTGTATTTTGTAGTAACTACCGTCGGTTTAACTGAGCTGTCTGAAGTTTTACAGTCATTAATGCCGAGAAAAGCACGAAAAACAGTGTTTGTTTTTAACCTGCGTCGAGCAGTTATTCTTATGTGATTTTTGGTTTTTTCGCGATCGTCGTCCGGCGATCGCGAATTTTTCTTTATACAATGCTATTTTTCAGAATAATTACAGGATATTTAGCGCAATCATTTTGCTGGATGCCTAGAATCATTATTTACTTTCAAATGAGAAGATATTTCCTAATAATTCGGTAGTAAATATCTGCAAATGGTGTATCCTACCTTTAAGCCTGTAGACATGCAGTGACCACAATTCCATCATCATAATTATGAGATAAAAACTACCATCCAATACCCACTTGTTTCTGTACAATGGTCGTTTATTTACTCAAAAAGAAAAAAGCTAGTTAAACGCCTTGGCAGATTAGTAAATCAACCACAGAAATTCCAATTGTTCTTCAATCCTGGCTTCTGCTCATTTACATTACAATGCAACTATTGTAATGAAATGAATGATAAAATACAACCCCTCTAAAAACCATTCACATTTAAAAAATAACATAAATATGTACAAGATCCATGGGGCAATTAGGCCACCGGCCCCCCTTTCCTTTTAGACATCTTGGGGATCTTTAATCTAGTTTATATAGTGTATGGGCAAAACAAACAGTTAAATCTAGGATAAATCATGCTAGCTCTAACATAAGTGATGACCTGTCACCCGTCAATAAAATTAGTCTCCCTCACTCTCATGATTATTTTAACATTTAATAAATTAAATTGTAATGTTTGCATATTTTCTGATTGAAAATATTTACAATTACAAGATACACGTAACAACTCTTGTCTTTTATAAAATTAATTTTAATTAATGTAATTATTAATTAAATATTAATTTACTTAATAATATTGTTAAAAAGGTTCAATTTTTTGGAGCTCTGGATTGACATTCAATTCATCATTTAATTCCTACGTATTAATTCCTACGCCGTTAATTATAAGACATCTTAGGGGATCTTTAATCTAGTTTATATAGTGTATGGGCAAAATATAAACAGTTGGGATTTCTCCCTCTACAATAAATCATGCTAGCTCTAACATAAGTGGTGACCTGTCACCCCTCAATAAAATTTGTCTACCTCACTCATGATTATTTTAACATTTAATAAATTAAATTGTAATGTTTGCATATTTTCTGATTGAAAATATTTACAATTACAAGATACATACACGTAACAACTCTTGTCTTTTATAAAATTAATTTTAATTAATGTTATTATTAATTAAATATTAATTTACTTAATAATATTAATTGTTAAAAAGGTTCAATTTTTTGTAGCTCTGGATCGACCTTTAATTCATCATTTAATTCCTACGTAATAAAATGAATGATAAAATACAACCCCTCTAAAACCATTCACATTAAAAAAAAAAAATTAATAAAAATGTTCATGTAAACAAATGCACTTAAATAAATTAAGCAGTTTCCCAACTCTTTCATATAGGAACAACTTGGAATGGTCACCGTAAGGCAGGTTTAGATGATTGCTGTGTTAGGAAACCTGTATTACCATCCGTCGATGTCAGTTTTTATATAATAATCGAGTATACTTGATATATCGATTATTTCCCGTGTGCAAGATGAAGCCTAAAAACAGCGCTCAATATACTGAAGACCAACAGTTTAATAGAGCTGTACGTTGCATATACCGGTTTTCGGCTTGATCCTCCGTGCATGTTGTCGGTCCGAACAATATCAAATTGCGCCAGCCCGTGTGTTTATGGTTTTACAACGAAGATAAGAAATTATTACAGTTGCCGCTTCCGCTTCGCCGTCCGCTATCTGGGCTTATTGAGGGCGCCCTTAATTATAAGGGCGCCCTAAATAAGCCCAGATAATGGACGGCGCGCCCCGGAACAAATAGCTCGGTCAGCTCGGTCTTAGAATCCAGACTGGATTGCTAATAGCAGGGTGCCGAGAACGCTCCCCGCAATTCCCGACTCGTGATTGGCCACCCCAAAATGTTATCAGATCAAGGGAGGGTGGCATGGCCGGTTTCTTTTGAGATTTTACTGCGCAAGCCGGTGTGAACTAAAGCGGCGGGCCGCGGGTGAAACACAAAGAACAACTTCACAACCGCAGTTGGTCGTCTAACGTATTTTATTTAATAGGCCTACTCAAATGTTTTAAGCTACAAATAAAGACAGCAGCTTTTCTATTATACTAAAGCCCTGAAATTTTCTGGATATTCTGACACTCTTTCGGCGTTTTCGATATCATTTAGGAACATCAAATTTTAGATACATCAAAATTGTTGATATTGAAATGTCGATATTTCGATATGATAAAAAAAGTGACATCGGCGATATCGATGTCAAAATAGTATCGAGTATTCAAGTAATATTGATATATCACGGACGTTAACCTGTATAGAGAAACCACCTGTCTAAGATGTTTCCCTTAGCCGCAGACAGGTTTGACTGTAATACCGAAATTTGATTATTTATGATGGTATAGCTTTCCAATAAAATCTAAATCAGTAAATTTGGTCAACAGGTTAGGGAGGTATGGCATGTCTTATATATTTGTGGCTATTCTCATTTTAGTGATTTGACACGTAATGACCACAAAATTGTATTTGATACCTTTACCCAAATTATTAAATAAGGCCTAATTATAATGCAACCTAAAAGACACAATAAAAACTTGCCTCCATAGGCGAATTCTATGTGCAAACAAATTGGGCCTCCACAATCCAAATGCTCACCTATGCCCTTCAACAAATAATTTTGTTTTTCCTTTAATTTTCAAGTTGTATTCAACGCCCTAAAAGTAAACCTTTTTTTCTTTTGGGCATGCATTATGCAACCATCTGAAATTATAATTTATAAAACTTATAAAAATATATTTGGTTACCCCGAAAGATAAAAGAAACCTAGAAGTGATCTGAACATTATTTTTAAATGCTAATAGGTCCATTTTACAGATTCTTTATGTTTCTAAGAAAAAAAACTATTTTTGTGGGAAAAGGGGGGGGGGGGGGGGGGGGGGGGGGGGGGGGGGGTAAGAAAAAGTGAAAAATGGCATTGAAATGGAGTGGAAAAAGTGAAAAATGGCATTGAAATGGAGTGGTTTTTTTCCCATTCTTGCGATGATGGCAACGTTGGTAACGGGGACACACTATCGATATCCGATCCCCCATGCTAATTGTGCATACACACATTACTGTTAACCAGTTCGCGCCGGATGATGTATATAAACGCAAAGTTGTTTCCAAATTCAAAACGGATGACGCATAAACACGCCAAGTTCAAGTTCGGAAATCTCTGTCAGCAGCGAGCAAGGCCGGAAATGCGTGGGTGTGCTTCCTGGCAATATCGGCCTGAACATGCTTAGGATCGAGTTTCGTTAAAAATAATCCCGCCCCTCGGCTAGGTGATGTTAACTGGTTAAATGATAAACATGGCTATTAAAAATGACTTAAACTAGGGGAAAATCATTCCTAATAAAGATAAACAATACCCCTTTTTTTTAGAAAAAAATATAGGTAGGTAGGGAAGGAAATAATGTTTTTACTCGAGTTGTAGAATATACCTTTTGCCGTTATCCCCAAAATAACCAACCAAAATACTGTTTAAAAGCTGTTTGTAAATTAAGATAAACGAGTCTAAACTCTCTGTGAAATTATTCCATCTGGCATGCTGTCAATTTGAATGAAATAACAAAAAAATGTAATTTTTAAATATAGGGATGCACTTTTTTGCAATGTTTTTGCAAATAGCGCACACAAGTGTTCAAACGACGCGCACTTTGCCCTTTAGGAATTTAAAACATTAAGTGCAGTTCAATTTTTGTGGATATGTGGCAATTTTCACATATAATAATATAAATCTCTTACTAAAAGGGACCCACCAAGCATTCTGTTTTCAGATCACTTCAAAGTCTAAAATAAAACCACCAGTCAATTTGTTTACAGTCCTTTACTTCTCCTGCATTTTGAACGGCTATTTCAGTTTGTTGCACCTAAAAATACATGAACACATTAAAGATATTGGTTTTAATTACTTTCCAAAATTTAGATTTTCTTTTCCGAACAAAGTTTGAATTATATATTTAAAATTATATATTTTTGCATTGGCAGACCCTTTAAAACATTGTTAAAAAGTGTTTTTATCATTGCGCCAATTGCGTGCTCTAGTTCAGTTGTGCGTACTGGGAACCCCACCAAATTAGAAACGAGTAATTATTTTGTGTGTGGGATGTCTCTGGCATTAGAAAGTTCGTAACAAATACAATTCTCGAAAATTATTTAAAATGAAATGAGGGTGCAACTTCCTAAAATCACGGACACACCAACTTTAATTTAATGAACTTGCTCCAGACCTGTTGGCAGTTAAACAAAACAATAAAGGGGGAAATCTGATCATATATTTTGGTTGATAATTTTAACATGTGGGCTATAGTTTTTTTCCTGCAAGGCGGACTCGATGCTTTTTGCCATAATAAAATAAAATATTAAAAAGTTTTCCATCCTTTAATTTGAAATATTTTCTGTTCTGTTATTCTGCAGATGGTGCGCAGTTTCGGTTGGATTGTGAAACAACAATTTGCTGGTTCCACTTTGGGCCTAGACGGGACCCTGACAGCTTGGAAAGAGGCCGGGGGACAAGATTGCATGTTCATTAAGGTAAGGTAACCTTTTGTTTTTAGGCGTGAACATGCACAAGACCCCCGGAAGTGTACAGTTTGCAAGTGGACTGGATCGTTGTAAATCGTCGGCACAAGGGGGACAATGTTGCATGTTAACCGAGGTAAGGTAACCAAACAGGTCAAGATCACATGCACTTGTCCCCCGGAGGAGACTCGGGCCGTTTGCTCTCTGGGCGGAGCAGACTTGAGTGGGGCGACTGCTCTCTGGGCGGAGCAGACTTGAGTGGGGCGGCTGCTCTCTGGGCGGAGCAGACTTGAGTGGGGCGGCTGCTCCCTGGGCGGAGCAGACTCGGGCCGTTTGTTCCCTGGGCGGAGCAGACTCGGGCCGTTTGTTCCCTGGGCGGAGCGGACTCGGGCGGGGCGGCTGCTCCCTGGGCGGAGCAGACTCGGGCCGTTTGTTTCCTGGGCGGAGCAAACTCGGGCCGTTTGCTTCCTGGGCTGAAGCAGACTTGGGCCGTTTGCTCCCTGGGCGGAGCAGACTCGGGCCGTCTGCCTCCTGTGCGGAGCAGACTGGAGTTTTGCCGGTCTCCAATAGCGAGGTGCGAAAACCGGCAGTAAAGGGGTGCAATCCCCAAGCAACCAGGCCTGGCTTACACAGGAGTGCGTTCTTCTTAAAGGTGCTGCGTGTCACTCTGCGTGGAGGTGCCCCGATGGGGCTCTCTGCGTATGGTGGAGCGTGGTTATCATAGTTGGGGAGCGCCACAGTTGCTACGTCCTCACTCTTCTCCCCCTTCCTTTGGGGTGCAGGGCGGCGTATTAGTAAGCCAAGGGTGTCCTGTTATATGGATGGACCGGACTGCGGCAGTGTGTGGCCCCATGCCTACGGGCCAAGGGGTCTACCTCTGTCGCTAGTGATGGACCCGATGAAGCTGAAAGCGTACTATTAGTGCAGTGAAAAGGGATCAATGTGCCGCGGTGGCCGGACCCTAGCAACGGCCTGGAAACCCCAGGATGCTTATCTTAAAGGTGCTGGTGGTTGTATCCCTTAGGGTTGTACCCTTAGGGGTGCGGCCTTGTTATCATAGTCGGTGAGCAAACGTTGTTACGTCCTCTAATCGTCCTCGCGGGGAGATCGAGGTGAAGGGCGCGCGCGAGTAAGTTTGGGTGTCCCACGGGACGGACCGGACGGTGGCAAGGGCAGGTCCTTGTCACTTTGAAGGGCCCTTATTCAGAAAGCGTGTCGGGGCTGGTATCCTGGGACCTTCACGTGGTAGCCCTGTTTTAACAAACCTAACCAGGATGTTCGACTAGATGCAGATGGAGTCAAGATGGCCTCGACATGTTTTCAAAGGTAAGTATACATATTTCTGACAATTTTGCTTCCTCTTTGTAATTTATTTGAACTCTTTTAAAAATATAGTACAAAATAAAATTCACTAAATGAAAATTATCCCTCCAAAAAAAAAATTTCCAAACCAGGTTTGAACTTTAATATCCATTCATAAATACCTGGGACAGTTTAGGCATTTCTATTGGTCGAGAGCCCGTCACGTGGCCGGTATTAAACGGACGATAAAGACATGGCTGGAAGTGTTTAAACATAGATGGAAACAACATTCCGTCCCCAGGGCTCACTTTATTTCCAACCCTGAACAGTACCTCGTCTCCAATAATAAGAGCGGGTAGTGTTGAGCGCGTACAGCTCGACACCTTGGGAACGAGGTTTCCAATGGCAGTAATAGTCTGGTTCACAGTAAATACGCTTTATTGCATGTATTGTGTAGAGAGCGACAGAGGCGGAAACATGTCATTTGACACAGACAGAATGGCGAAACACCAAAATTTACTTGTGACAAGTTTCCGGGATTTTCGAGGAATTTTTGGGCTGAATTTTACAAAAAAGGTATTTATGAATGGGAATAAATGTGTGTTCGGTCGGTATTAATCACTCTGTTTAATACCTCTTGGAGTCTGGGTGCTGATAATTACCCTCGCCTTCGGCTCGGGTAATTATCAGCACCCAGACTCCAATCGGTATTAAACAGAGTGATTAAAACCTCTCGAACACACATTTATTCCCTTAATAGTGTATCTGTTTTTTTGCCACAGATATGGCAAATGTCTTAAAATCCATCTTAAAAATACTATTGTTTTTCGATGCTTCAAACACTGCTGAGGGTGTAAGTCTTAACACCCCCGCAAGCCCCCCCGCAAGCCCCCCCCCCCCGCAAGCCCCCCCCCCCCCCCCCCCCCCCCCCCCCCCCCCCCCCGCAAGCCCCCCCCCGCAAGCCCCCCCCCCCCCCCCCCCCCCCCCCCCTTGATATGCAACAGACTCTTTCAAAATATTTACTTGAGATATAAAACATTAATATTTTTGGTTTCTTTTCTTCCTTTCCTTACAGCCAAAATTGCCTCTGAGAAATGCACAAGATCAGATTTTATCTGATGTACCATTTTTGAGCAAGGACTTTCCGTTTTACAAGGTACCGGTATACAATTTCACATACGTCGGACGTTCTGGCAAAATTTGACTGAACTGGGCACAGCTAAAAATTAGAGTTTGTATGGTGGCCCTGTAGGGACAAACGCTCGTGAATTTATTCACAACTAAATTTGTTTTTTCAGGAATGCTTTTGTGACTAAAGTCGTCAGTTTTTGTCGTAAACAGTAATCATTGAAATATTTGCCGCATGCGTGATGTGATGTGACACGCACGTGCTGCATGCCGCCGAATACCGTCCAAGCTATACTGACAAAATATTCGCGACAAAATACAATTTTCACGACTAGTCGCGAATAAATACACGACTAGTAACAACAATATTTACGACCAGTCATGAATAAATACACGAATAGTCGTGAATAATTTCACGACTAGTCGCGATTTTTTTTCAGACTAGTCGCGAACAAATTTACGACCGTTGATGTCCCTCCAGGGCCACCATAGGTTTGCAGGTTTTAGAAAAGGCTGCTTACAACACTCTCATTGAATGTTTTAATTTGTTAGCATTTATCATGACCGTCAAAGTAAAATGTACTAGTGTACATGAAAGATACTATGTGTAACTCTTAATAAAAAATGTTTATTGTTTTTACACTTTTTCAAAATAACAAATATGACAAATCAAATCTGAAAACTGAAAAAAAAACCAATTTTTTTTTTCAAATTATTAAAACTATCATCTATGCCCGTCTCATTTTGCCAGAATGCCTCACATGTGTGCCATTGCATTTCTCTTTAAAGACAGAATTAGATAAAATAAGGTTATTTTATCTGTAATTCTGTAATTCTTGTAGCATTGAGTACAGTGAAGCCAAAAACGAGCAAAGAAAATATTTTGAAATTGTTACATTCTACTTGTTTATCTAACAAATCCCACTCTTTAAATCTTCCCCTCTCATAAGGGGAATATACTTATTTACTTGTTATTTACTTAGGCCCTATTATTTACTTACCGGTACTACTACATGTACTTATTATTTGTGCATGTTTAATTAAATTTAATTGACAAAAGAACTTGTAGAAAAACAAATAATCATAACAATTATAAGAAAAGCAGGGGCTCAGTGATGGTCGGTTTTAGTGAGAGTAGCTCATGGTACAATTTAGTACCATAACTCTACACCCAACCTAGGGGAAGATTGAAATCAAGTTACCCTGTATAGGTACTGTTGTGTTTTCCATTTGCTTTAATGTTTGTTTTACATTGTTCAGTCGTGCTCACATGAGGGCGCTATTCATTGTTACTGTACCATGCCGTTTATGGCATCCATGTTGGTTTTCACGAATTACAGCACAAAGTAACACGACAGTAAGCTCGTCTCTTGTGTCCATTTATTTACAAACCCAACATAATTTGGCGACGAGGATGAATCAGATAAACCTCCCTACACCTCCTCCTTTCCTTCCAACGCCTGGGGACCCTGCAGTCCCGTGGACCAGGTGGCAAACAAGCTTCGAAACGTACATCACCGCGAGTGGTTTGGACGGCGACAGTGTGACTTCAGCTCGGCGCAGAGCAATACTTATCCACTGTCTCGGCACCGAGGGCCAGCGTGTTTTCAGCCAGGTTGAAGACACGGATACGTACGATAAAGCAGTGAAAGCTCTTGAGAAATACTTCGGCCCAAAAAAGAGTGTCATGATGGAAAGATACAAATTTCGCAAACGCGGACAAGGCAATGGTGAGCCAATGAAACAATTCGTCGTAGCTTTGACTGAACTTGCAGCTACATGTAACTTTGGGGCATTGCATGAAGACATGATTAGGGATCAGATCATTGAGAAAACTTCTATCCCTCGCGTTCGAGAACGCCTGCTCATGGAAGATGACTCTCTGACACTGGACAAAGCCACTAAATTGGCTATCCAAATCGAATCGGCACTTTCTGATTCCAAAGCCATCCGATCCCTTGCCCCCATTCACCAGCAGACCTCTACAACTACTACAGCTCAAGTACAAGGTGTTCGTCCAAAGCGTCAACCACAGCGTCGACCCTGGGCTACAAAACCACCTACTGCTGATCGCAGACCAGATTTCCATTGTTTTAACTGTGGGGACAAAACACACTCGGCAAAAAGTTCCAAGTGCCCCGCCCGTGGAAAAAAGTGCTCTGCGTGTGGCAAAATAAACCATTTTGCCAGTGTCTGCCGCTCATCACAACAAGCTAGTGCTAGTGTTCGCCATGTAGACAACCCAGACAGTGATGAATCCAGTATGGTCTACACAGTTAGCGACCCTTCCTATACTGGTTCTGGAAACTTCAAGGACTGTACACTCGATATAGACGGCAAACCTACACGCCTCCTCATCGATCTTGGGGCAAAAGTGTCCATCCTGAGCGAGGCTACGTACAAGCTCCATTTTGCACATCACCCCCTACGCCCAGCAACCTCCAGCCTTCACGCGTACTCTGACTCCAAAATAGTGGTATGTGGGGTCATTTCTGTTCCAGTTCAGTACAAGGACAGAACACTGGATCACTTCACTTTTCACGTTGCTAAGGGCAGAAGCCTTATGGGTGTCGACCTGTTCGACAAACTGGGGTTCAAGGTGTTTGACCCTACTGGCACTCCCATGTACACGGTGGACATTGACAAACAATACCCCACCATTTTCACCGGCTTCGGGCAAATCAAGAATTTCTGCCATCGCCCCCGCGTTGACCCATCTGTCAAACCGGTCTCGCAACGCCTTCGCCGTCTCCCCTTTGCAGTTCGCGACCAAGTCTCCACAGAACTTCGACGACTCGAATCACAGTGTATCATCGAGCGCGTCAACGCTTCTCCCTGGATTTCGAACTTGGTCATCGCATGGAGGCGCAATGGGGAAATTCGCCTCTGTGTGGATCTGAAAGAGGTGAATAAGGGTATCATTCCAGACAAGTACCCTTTGCCTACGATCAACGAGTTGTCCAACGAGTTTCACGGTGCTACGGTCTTTTCGAAACTGGACATGCGTCGTAGCTACCTGCAAATACCTCTCGCAGAGGAGAGCAAACAGCTCACAGCTTTCGTGACACATGACGGGGTGTTCCAGTATCGCCGAATGCCCTATGGACTCTCCTCAGCGCCAAGTGCTTTCCAAAAAATCGTCACCAGTATGCTCACAGGGATCGACGGAGCCATCAATCTACTAGACGACATTGTTGTCCATGGACGGACCATGGACGAACATGACGCGCGACTCCATGCTGTGCTTGACCGACTCGACAAGCACAATATCACTTTGAATGCCGACAAGTGTATCTTTGCAGCTAAGGAGATCGACTTCCTTGGCTACAGGGTTTCAGCCGAAGGAGTCAAGCCTACGCTCGCAAACATGGACGCTATCCTGAAACTCCAGGCTCCCATCAACACCAAAAAGCTTGCCTCGTTCCTCGGTTCCTGCAACTTCTACCTGAAGTTCGTACCATGTTACGCAGATATCGCAGAGCCACTGCGCAAGTTACTACGCAAGGACACGCCTTGGGAGTGGGGGGACCCCCAAGCCCAAGCCTTCACCACGCTAAAGGAGAAAATTACTTCTCCACCAGTCCTCGCACACTTCGATCCCGCTGCCACTACATATGTCACCACCGACGCCTCCGGCACTGCCATTGGGGCCGTGCTTTCGCAAGAAGTCAACGGCAAAGAACGCCCAATAGCCTTCGCTTCTCGCACGCTTTCTGCAGCTGAACGGAAGTATTCTACAGGAGAACGCGAAGCCCTCGCTTGTATCTACGCATGTGAACACTGGCATGTGTATCTGTATGGCAGAAAATTCACTCTGCGTACGGATCACCAAGCGCTTACTACACTTCTCGCGACAACTGGTTCTGGGCACAGACCACTAAGAATCAGTCGTTGGTCTGATCGTCTTCACCAGTATAACTTTACTGTGCAGTACATTGCTGGCAACCGCAACCAGGTTGCCGACATGCTTAGCCGTCTGACACCTGCTTCAGTCTCCAACGCTGACAGCTACACCGATGATGATGCATATGTTATGTCGCTTATCACCGGTTCCATCAGCAACCTTGTGTCTTGTGAAGAACTCAAAGCTATGTCACAAGATGACGCTACACTAACGCAGGTATGCCACCTTCTACAGACAGTGTGGCCAAAGCAACTTTCGGAAGAACTCAAGCCCTTCCACAGACTTCGGGATGAACTTTCAGTGTGGAACGATTGCTGCCTTGCTCGTGGGGACAGAGCAGTAATCCCCAGTTCTTTGCAGCAACGCGTTCTGTCACTTGCACATGACGGCCATCCAGGTATCGTCCGTATGAAGCAACGATGTCGCGATGCAGTATGGTGGCCTGGAATTGACACTCACATCGAACAATATGTTTCCACTTGCGAAGCATGCCACTTGAGCGAAAAAGCCATCAACATCCGACCAGCTCCGTTGCAACCCATTCCATGGCCACAAAAACCATGGCAACAACTTCAGCTCGACATCTTTGGTCCCGTCGAGGCAGCCCCAGCAAACCAGAGGTTTCTTGTTGTGGTGCATGACTTGCACTCCAAATGGCCAGAGATCGCTACGACAAGTACAGTCACCTCTGCCACTGTAATCAACATTCTTCAGCGAATGTTCACGAAATGGGGCCTCCCAGAAGTCATCATAACTGACAATGGACCGCAGTTTGTATCAGACCAGTTTTCCACCTTCCTCACCAGCCACGGTATCGAGCACCGTCTCACTGCCCGATACAATCCACAGAGTAACGGTGGTGTTGAGCGCTTCAATCGCGTTATCAAGGACGGTTTGAAAGCCAATCTCGCAGCAGGCCAAAAATTTGATGAGGCAATCCAAACCATACTTCGCACTTACCGCTCAACCCAACACTCGCTGACGGGGAAGACGCCTGCAGAACTCATGATCGGTCGCAACCTCCGCCTCCCACTGGACATTCTAAAACCTCCAGTCAAACCTACAGCGAAGGTAGCAACCCAAGCATCAGCGATCGCAAAACGCCAACAGAAGAGCAAAGTCTACACTGACACTAAGCGCCGTGCTCAGATACCACAGTTTCAGACAGGTGACTGGGTCAGAATCAAACGCCCAAATCGCGGTCACAAGCTCGCATCTTCACTCTCACAACCCAAGCAGATCGCTCGTCGGTTTAGTCCCAGCACTTTCCAACTTAGTGACGGCACCCGTTGGAATACACGAAGACTGATTCCAACACCTGCTCCTACAACCAGACTGGACGACGCACATGACCTTCCATTCTGCTTTCCCGTGGATAACCAAAACCCTGCAACAGCTCATCAGGCCCAACTCCGCCGATCTCATCGCACCCGTACTCAACCTCATCACCTAAAGGACTTTGACTGTTCATGAAAATATGTTGTGTTTTCCATTTGCTTTAATGTTTGTTTTACATTGTTCAGTCGTGCTCACATGAGGGCGCTATTCATTGTTACTGTACCATGCCGTTTATGGCATCCATGTTGGTTTTCACGAATTACAGCACAAAGTAACACGACAGTAAGCTCGTCTCTTGTGTCCATTTATTTACAAACCCAACAGGTACCACAACTTACTTGAGGTTTTCTCCGGCCACACCCAGGCAAAACACACAACCTTACCCCAGCACAGCACCCAGCAGACTCTAACCCGAAAGTATTGCAAAGTCCCAAACACATGAGGGATTACAATGGGATTATGCAAATAATAGTGCATGCCTGACTGGACTGCTACACACAGCTCATGGGGTGATGGTCAAAAGGGATGGGCTAAACCAAAATAATAAAGTATGGGGAAAGTAATAGTGAAGGGCTAATTTCAATACAATATCCACTTAAAGGGAATATTGTAATGAAATTAGCCCCTTACTACTACTTTTTCCCTACTTTATTCTTTTGGTTTGGCCCATCCCTTTTGCCCATCACCCCATGAGCTGTGTTTAGCAGTCCAGTCAGGCATGCACACATTTGCATAATCCTTCTATTGTAACCTCCCACTTGCTTGGGACTTTGAAATGCCTTGATGATTTGGGTCTGCCAGGTGCTGTGCTGGGGTGAGGTGGTATGTGGAGGATTGTGCTGGGTTTTGCCTGGGCGTCGCCAGAGAAAAACCTTGATGAGGTACAAGTAAGTTGCAGTACAGGGCAACTTGATTCAATCCCCCCTGGGTTGGGAGTAGAGTTAAGGTACCTAATTGTATTATAATTGCTACCTCCAACTGATGTACCATTTTTGAGCAAGGACCGTTCGTTTTACAAGGTATACAATATCACATAAATTATGTCGGACGTTCTGGCAAAATTTGACTAGACTGGGCACAGCTAAAAATTAGAGTTTGTATGGTGGCCCTGTAGGGACAAATACTCGTGAATTTATTCACGGCTAAATTTAAAAAAAATCAGGAATGCTTTTGCGACTAGAGTCGTCAGTTTTTGTCGTAAACAGTAAGTGTGCACATCATTGAAATATTTGCCCCATGCGTGATGTGATGTGACACGCACGCGCTGCATGCCGCCGAATACCCTCCAAGCTACTGACAAAATATTTGAGACAAAATACAGACTAGTCGCGACAAAATTCACGACCGTTGATGTCCCTCCAGGGCCACCATAGGTTTGCAGGTTTTAGAAAAGGCAGGTGCTTACAACATCACCGAGCCCCTGCCTTTCTTAATTTGTCATGATTATTTTGTTTCTTCTTGTATTTATTTCTACAAGTTCTTTTGTCAATTTATTTTCATTAAACATACAAAAATAATAAGTAGCTTATTTATTAACCCTAACTCCCTAGGGTGTGTGCAAAATCATATTGATTTGAGGATTTGGGAGTGGTAGGGTTAAGTAATCAATAGGGCCTATGTAAATAATAAGTAAATAAGGTAGGTAATAATAACTAAATAATAACATGATTTGTGGCCTACCAGTACATCTATTCTCTATTTTTTTCTCGCTGCGGCCACTGCACTACAATATACATTTGCAAACATAAAAACAAAATACCAAATTATTATGGGAGTGAAATGATCTTACTGGACTGTTGTTGAATGGCAGTCTAAAGCATTCTCTAAAATTATGGCACCTGGTGTGCTGTCATTAAACAGAACAAGTGGTATTTCATATCAATTTCCAATGCTGGTCAGCTACCCAGTGTTGGAAAAAACTGGCTTCTTTAGAATACTACCTCCAATAAATTTACCATATTTAGTTAGTCTGCAATTTTTTTAGCAATCAATATGAACGGTTACAAGCCAGCTAGACTGGTTTTCTGACCATACAATACCCTGGCATGTATAAATTGTTCTGTTTCATCTTAAAATTAGTATACACCATTGGTAATTGTTTGAATTATCATGAATGGGTAGATTTGGGGGGTTGTGTTTCATAGTAAAGATCGTTTAACTGACTTTCCCGAAGTTTTACAATCATGGATGCCGAGAAAAGCACGAAAAACAATGTTTGTTTTCAACCGGGGTCGAGCAGTTATTCTTTATATGTTATCTTTGTTTTTTCGCGATCGCCGTCCGGCGATCGCAAATTTTTCTTTATAAAATTCTATTTTTTTGGGAATAATTACAGGATATCTAGCGCAATCCTTTTGCCGAATGCCTAGAATCATTATTTACTTTCAATTGAGTAAGATATTTCTTAATAAATTTGGTACTAAATATTTGTGATATTTGCAAATGGTGTATCCTACCTTTAAGTGTGGGGTCAGGGAATTTGATACTTCCAGAACATGACTGTTGGCTTTTTCACTTTCAGCGAAAATGCCTTTGCGTTTCTTCCGTTTGTTTTTTGGATTTTCCGTAAGTTTGCGGAAAAGCCATTGTGTTATGATTTTTTTTCGTCTTTTAAATTATTTTCTATCCTAAATCTTATAGACTTGTACTTGTTTTGTTCTGCCCATCACTTTTGGCATAAAACAGTCGTATTCCCATAAACCTTAACATAGGTGAAGACCCCATGGTCACCTAGTGCCAGGAAGAAAACAATGATGGTGACGTCATCAGGGGTCATGTGACGTCATCTTAAAGGTGTCATAGATTTAATCTTTGAAAATCAATATAAAATCAATAATGAAAGACCGGAACTTGATGTTTGTGGGAATTGAGATAATAATCAAGGATCTTTATTTTATCTCCGGTGCGTAAAATCACGTGACCCTTTCTTCCGGTCGAAACCGGAAGTGCCTTATAATTCGAAAGTGAAAAAAGATATGAACTCGCTTTAAACTTGCTTTCAATGATGTGTGTCTCTGGCTAGAATGTACTTAAAAAAAATATTACAGGTGACGTCATAACATGTTATATCGCCCTCTAGCGGCAGGTTGAAAAGTGGTTAAAATAATATGTTGTGTGTGGCGAAGTTTGGTGAAATCACTTTATAACTGGTATATAAGGGCCTAATCAGCTTCATGCTAGGAACAAGTTAACGGGGAGAAAACGTCATCAAGTATCAGGTTACAATCAACTAATGATTTCTAGATTTCATATCTTGAAAATCAAAATAAAATAAACTGTAAAAGTTTGGAATATTCCAGGATATTTGCTTTTTATATTACTTTCAAAATCACTTCCGGTCCAAACTGGAAATTCCTTGTAGTTTAAAAGTTAAAAAAGATGTGAACTTACTTTCAACGATGAGTTTCTGGCAAGATGCACTCTACAAAAAAGTTACCGGTGATGTCATAAATTGTTATAGCAACCTCTAGCGGCAGGTTGAAAAATGTGTAAAATAATAATACATTTTTGCTTCAAATACCGAAGTTAGGACAGCTCTCCAGCTTTCTGTTAATGACGTCACAATGACGTCATCAAGTATCAGATTACAAGCAACCAATGATTACTAGATTTTAATCTTTGAAAATAAATATAAATTAATAACTGTAAGAGATCTAATTTTGATTTTTACGAAAATTTTTAGAATAATCCAGGGTCTTCATATTTCGTATTACATTCAAAATGACTTGACTATTCCTTCCGGTCCTAACCGGAAGTGCCTTATAATTTAAAAGTGGAAAATGATGTGAACTTACTTTCAACGTTGAGTTTCTGGCTAGATGCACTCTACAAAAGTTACCGGTGACGTCATAAATTGTTATAGCACCCTCTAGCGGCAGGTTGAAAAATGTGTAAAATAAATAATAAGTTGATGTGTGTGGCAAAGTTTGCTTAAATCACCCTTATAACTGGTGTATATAATCAGCTTCATGTTAGGAACAGGTTGACAGAAAGAAACAAAATAGGACGTCATCAGACCGGAAGTTACAATGAAAAGACCTTAAATAATTGCTGAAAAAAACAACCGCAATATATATAATCCAGATTTTTGCTTCAAATAGCAAAGTTAAGACAGCACTCGACCTTTCTGTTAATGACGTCACAATGGCGTCAAGTATCAGATTACAAGCAACCAATGATTACTAGATTTTAATCTTTGAAAATAAATATAAATTAATAAATGTATGAGATCTAATTTTGATTTTTACGAGAATTTATAGAATAATCCAGGGTCTCCATATTTCGTATTACATTCAAAAGGACTTGACCATTTCTTCCGGTCCAAACCGGAAGTGCCTTATATTTTGAAAGTGAAAAATGATATGAATTTACTTTTAATGATGAGTTCCTAGCCAGGCTGCACTTTACAACAAAGTTGCTGGTGACGTCATAAATTGTCATAGCACCCTTTAGCGGCAGGTTGAAAAATGTGTAAAATAATAATAAGTTGATGTGTGTGGCAACGTTTGCTTAAATCACCCTTATAACTGGTGTATATAATCAGCTTCATGTTAGGAACAGATTGACAGAAACAAAATAGGACGTCATCAGACCGTAAGTTACAATGAAAAAACCTTAAATAATTGCTGAAAAAACAACTGCAATAGATATAATCCAGATTTTTGCTTCAAATGGCAAAGTTAAGACAGATCTTTAGGCTTTTTGTTATTAATAATGACGTCATCAAGTATCAGATTACAAGCAACCAATGATTACTAGATCTTAATCTTCGAAAATATATATAAAATCAACTGTAAGAGATATAATTTATATTTTTACTGGAATTTATAGAATACTCCAGGGTCTTCATATTTCGGCATTCAAAATGACTTGACCATTCCTTTCGGTCCTAACCGGAAGTGCCTTATAATTTGAAAGTGGAAAATGATTTGAACTTGCTTTCAACGATGATAGTCTCTTGCTAAGTTGCAAGTTGCACAAAAGTTACCGGTTACAAAAGTTCATAAAATGTTATAGCGCCCTCTAGGGACAGGTTGAAAACATGTTTAAAATGAATAATCAGTTGATTCGTGTGGCAAAGTTTGCTAAAATCACTTTATAACTGATGTATTAAATTAGCTTGCTAAGAACATGTTGAAGGAGAAAATAATTGATGACGTCACCAGACCAGAAGTTGTAATGAAAAGACCATTATGCCTACACTTTTAATTATTGCTGAAAAATTAACCGCCAGAGAGATAATCCAGATTTTTGCTTAAAATAGCAAAATTAAGACAGCTCTTGATCAATCTTTATGTTAATGACGTAACGATGATACCGCGATCGTTCAAAGTACATCGATAATGACAGCTTCTTGATCTTATACAAAATATACATCAGACCGCATTTGGAATATCGGAAGATGCATTTTAAAAACCTTTAAACATTTAAACATTGATAAAAATCAATATAATCCAATACATTTTTTCAATTTTTCATGGTTTATACAATGAAAATTAAATGTTAAGACAATTTGACAAATGAAATCATAAATGAAATGAACAATGAAAACAATTGCGAAAAAGCCATATGCTCTGTTCTTCGAACAGACATATTTCTAGTTTTTCTTGTTTTTTCTTCAGTATCTACGATACAAACCTTCAAACAAGTCTGTATATTTGCTAGACAATACTAACCTCCCAAATTCATACCTTTTGAAAATTACCAAAGCAAATGATGTATATATATTTTCTTTAATTATCTTTGTCTTTTGTTTCCATCTTGAATCTTCCTCTGCAGGTGAACCACACAGTGATCATGATAACTCGGACTTCACTTTATAACCTCAGAGAGAATTAAGGCCCCTCATCTCAGAACTCTGACCTTGGAGGAGGAGGGATGCCAGTTGTGCCCTTATCTTTTATCAGATTTGTTTTGAAGATAAATTGAAATGTCTTTTACATTATAACTGATAATATCACAAGTTCTTTCGATTTGACTTGAATATCAGCTTATTTGTTTTAAGCAGAACATTTTCTGTTCGATGAATAATGTTGAAGATTTATTAACATTGAAGATGAAAAATTGCTTAATTTTTCTCAAGGATTGCATTCCATAAACTAAAATTGTTTACATGAATTACCTAACCTAGGGCCACACATTTGTGAGAAATCGTTTTTGTGTTTTTTGTTAAGTGAACAATATGCACGCTTAAAACTGGGATTTCAAATTTGATGTATTCCCCCCCCCCCCCCCCCCCTATGTCACTACTTTAATTTGATTCATTTGAAACTACCTTTTTTTGTGTTTTGGTAATTTCATTGTTTTAAAGTGAGTTTGTGCTACTGTTTTTAAAATTCTTTTTTTTGGTTGTTGGAAATTCTGAATTATTACATTTTATTTATCCTATCATATCCTAAATCGGATCAAAAAGTTCAAGCACTTCTATACTGTCAAGCAGGGATAAATTTGTGAGGGGTTCTGGCAGGATGAGACAAGTTCCGTTTCAATTTGCCAGAACACCTCAGTTATTTGAAGCTTTAGTAGCCTGCTCTCATTTAAGCAAAATAAATTGCCTATTTAATGATGAGTTAGTTCTGTGCAGCCCAGCTCAATATTCATTACAATTGTATTATAACCTAATGTGCGTATACAAGATTGGGAAAGATATTGATTTGTTATGAACAATCTCTTACAATTTTTAATTTTCCAGAAAAATGGTATTTTGGCCGTTTTTTTCACAAATGCAAGGTTATAACCCCTAACAATTATCAATTTTCTACTAAAAATGAGATTTTGGTCAATTTTTGGAAAAATGCAAAGTTAACCCCAGCGGGCCTAGTACCTCAGTACCCCAGCTCAGCAGGCCCCGAAAAGCCCAGCCCAGCGGGCCCAGAAATCCAGTACCCCTGCCCAGCAAGCCCCAAAAAGCCCTATCTCAGCCCAGCGGGCCCAGAAATCCCAGTACCCCTGCCCAGAAATCCCAGAAATCCAGTACCCCTGCCCAGCAGGCCCCAAAAAGCCGTACCCCTGCCCAGCGGGCCCAGAAACCCCAGAAATCCAGTACCCTGCCCAGCGGGCCCAGAAATCCCAGAAATCCAGTACCCCTGCCCAACAGGCCCCAAAAAGCCCTACCCCAGCCCAGCGGGCCCAGAAATCCCAGTACCCCTGCCCAGAAATCCCAGAAATCCAGTACCCATGCCCAGCAGGCCCCCAAAAGCCGTACCCCTGCCCAGCGGGCCCAGAAACCCCAGAAATCCAGTACCCTGCCCAGCGGGCCCAGAAACCCTACTCCTGCCCAGCGGGCCCAGAAATCCCAGAAATCCAGTACCCCTGCCCAGCAGGCCCCAAAAAGCCCTACCCCAGCCCAGCGGGCCCAGAAATCCCAGAAATCCAGTACCCCTGCCCAGCAGGCCCCAAAAAGCCGTACCCCTGCCCAGCGGGCCCAGAAACCCCAGAATTCCAGTACCCTGCCCAGCGGGCCCAGAAACCCTACCCCTACCCAGCGGGCCCAGAAATCCCAGAAATCCAGTACCCCTGCCCAGCGGGCCCCAAAAGCCGTACCCCTGCCCAGCGGGCCCAGAAATCCCAGTACCCCTGCCCAGAAATCCCAGAAATCCAGTACCCCTGCCCAGCGGGCCCAGAAACCCCAGAAATCCAGTACCCCTGCCCAGGGGGCCCCCAAAAGCCGTACCCCTGCCCAGCGGGCCCAGAAACCCTACCCTACCCAGCGGGCCCAGAAATCCCAGAAATCCAGTACCCCTGCCCAGGCCCCCAAAAGCCCTACCCCAGCCCAGCGGGCCCAGAAATCCCAGTACCCCTGCCCAGAAATCCCAGAAATCCAGTACCCATGCCCAGCAGGCCCCCAAAAGCCGTACCCCTGCCCAGCGGGCCCAGAAACCCCAGAAATCAAGTACCCTGCCCAGCGGGCCCAGAAACCCTACCCCTGCCCAGCGGGCCCCCAAAAGCCGTACCCCTGCCCAGCGGGCCCAGAAACCCCAGAAATCCAGTACCCTGCCCAGCGGGCCCCCAAAAGCCCTACCCCTGCCCATGTTTCTGAAAAATTAATAATTGTAAAGGGTTTATCTTGCATTTTTATCACGAAATTGCCCAAATCTAATTTTTCTGGGAAGTTTAGAATCGCGAGGGGATAACCTTGCATTTTTATCACAAAATTGCCAAAATCTAATTTTTCAAGAAAATGTGGTTTTTTTAAGGGATTAAAATTTGCCATAATTTCATTTTTCGGGGATATTGCATTTTTATCAAACTTTGCCACAATTTGACTGCAGAAAGAACTCAGCAATGTAACAACTCTTCATTAAAAAGATTTGTTTTGTACCACTGTATGCATATTTATTAGCATCCTTCATAATGTAATTTACATAAACTAATTACAGATATACAAGTTTTTGACCAATGTACATTACAATGATAACAAACGTACTGACCATAAATGATTATGTACAGAAACACTTTAACACCATTGTACCCCCCCCCCCCCCACCCCCATTTATTGAAACACTAAGCATTTGTCTACACGTCTAGTAGTTACTACATGTGGTGTTTGAACCAATTTTAAAATAATTACAGCATCATGTTGGTAAACTGGGCCCAATTTCATAATGAAATCATGGGCCAGTTTTCTTGTTCAAAAATTCTTGTTTCTCATTAAAAAAACTAACTAAGGAAAACAGTCTAATTAATGCTGAATAGATCTAATAATTGTAGAGCGCTGTGAATTCTTAGGTTAAAAAGAGCTATATAGGCACCACATTAAAATATATTATCAATTTATGCCCAATATTTCTAGTGGTTTTCAACAAACTGCATAATGATGTAACAGCACGGCAACTTACCAGGTTGGTGATTGGCCGATTCAAACTGTAAACGGGCTGCGATTGGATTAATGGACAGGGCAGGTATTGCTCAGTTTTAATGCAGGATCGGGATTGGTCGATTTAAATCGAATATTGATTGTGATTTGTAGACTGGTTTTTGGATGTTACTGAGATTTGAGATGTAGAGAGTTTGGGTTTGGTTGAATGACTAGCAAGGATTTGCTCACCGTCATTTGACCAGTTCGCGCCAGAGGACGTATATACTCGCAATGTTTTCCCCAGATTCAAAACGGATGACGCATAAGCATGTCATAAGCAAGGCCGGAAATGCGTGGGTGTGCTTTCCGGTACCACCCGCCTCAGATCGAGTTTCGTTAAAAATAATCCCTCGGCTCGGTGATGTTAAAATAATTCCGGCGCGAACTGGTTAAGCATGGTGATAGGAAGATCCAAGTTGGCTCTGGATTATGATTGGTTGAATGTATGGCAGTAATGAATTATTCAACCGACAACCTATAGATTAGTCCATCTATAACTATACCAGCCCATTTCTGAAGACAACCTTAATTGTAAATGTTTCCTTCGTCAGTTGCTGGACCTGATGCACACCCTCCACACGAGGGCAGCCTCTATCTTCAGCTCCTGGGCCGAGGAGGAGAAGAAAGGCGGATCGCAGACGACGATCGACGCCGCGGAGCCAGTGCATTGTGGGTCAAATGCTGGTGTCCACTACTACAAGGCAAGTCGCGACCTAATTAGTCGGCTAATGCTTTTCATTACACACGGGCTTCCTACGAACTCCACACAATGCCTCCTTCATTCAGCCTCCAAAATCCTCAAAAAAACACCCAGAGGATGTTGGAGAATTGAGGAATGTTAGGGGTAAACCAGGTAGACTAAACCCTAAACTGGCTAGCCATTCACAGAAGCTGTTTGGCGTCTTGCCCGTCTTGTTTGTGTACAATCAGAAGAAAATAATCTTGCATACTTTAAATCAGTATTGGTCTCTCTCATTCATTTCCTACATATCAGCTACGTGCATCGGCATTTTGAGTGTCAACTTGCGTATTTCGAACACATTTCGAGCAACAAGCGTGCGTGTTTGGAATATATTCTACACTGCGCAACACATGCTTAATGTGAAGAATATGCAGTTGCAGTTCTACTACAAAGATAGTCGTCTTTGAAAGATCGAAATGGGCACACACTTGATCCTTTTTTTTGTTTTTTTGGTCACGCAGGATCATTCATTGTTCCCACATAAAGCTCATAACCCATGATTTACAACCCTCCTCCCTCTTCCCCCCCCCCCCCCCCTTTTCCCCTGCAGGTATTGCCAGGCTGTGCTGCGACATCCGTCGCCAGGTCCGCATGCAAGCCCTGACATACCTGCAGCGAGCCCTCCTCGTCCACGACCTGCAGACCCTGTCAGCCGTGGAGTGGGAGTCCTGCTTCAACAAGGTCCTGTTCCCGCTCCTAGCTAAGCTGCTGGACCAGATCCAGCCCCAGGATCCCGTGGGGCTGGAGGAGACGAGGATGAGGGCGGCCACACTGCTCTGCAAGGTGGGCCTTGACCAAAAATGTAGGCCCTGCAGGTTCGATTGCGAGTTCCGGTCGCAAAGAAGTCAGGTCGCAATGTTATTTCAAATATGTTCCTGAAAATCTTGAATAAATTGCAGCCCCTGTTTTTGCCTCGCAGGTTTTCTTACAGCATTTGACACCCCTTCTGTCGCTGTCTACGTTCACGGCACTGTGGCTCACCATTCTGGATTTTATGGACAAGTACATGCACGCTGACAAGAGTGATTTGCTGGTAAGTTGCCGTGCTGTTACATCATTATGCAGTTTGTTGAAAACCACTAGAATTATTGGGCATAAATTGATAATATATTTTAATGTGGTGCCTATATAGCTCTTTTTAACCTAAGAATTCACAGCGCTCTACAATTCGTCACCGTTTTCACGAAGAGGCAAATTGAGCCTTTCACGGTCTGAACAAACTTTCGAGAAAATCGCTTGTAAAGTTCGTCCTTTTTTCGTTTGGCAGTTTGAAACATAAATATTCATAGAATATACAAGATTAAGGTATCATGGGAAAGAAGAGATTTCAATCTTCTTAAATATAGCAAACGTTAAGAAAAATAATTGATTAGTTTTGCAGAATTAACCAATTAATAGAATTGCCTCTTCGTGAAAACGAAAAAACGATACATTAGCAAATTCGGCTGTGGCTGTGAGAGTCAGAATGTATACATTTCCCCATTGCGCCCCCAATTTACCTCTTCGTGAAAACGCTAAAAGCCTCTTCGCGACCAATTCGCCTCTTCGTGAAAACGCTAAAGTGACTACGCGCACCAAAGTGCCCCTTCATAAACACGTTGAAGTCAACACTATTTCGAATTTGCCTCTTCGTGAAAACGCAAAAGGGCACTTGAGGACCAATTCGCCCATTCGTTAATTATGTTAATTAGGATTTTAATGATTTTTTTGAATGTATAACTTTACCAGGTTGTAGAAATTGCAATATTTAATCGTTTTCATCAAAAAAAATAATTTCGATAAATGGACGATTTTTCATGAAATTTGCCCCTTCGTGAAAACGGTGACGAATTATTAGATCTATTCAGCATGAATTAGACTGTTTTCCTTAGTTAGTTTTTTTAATGAGAAACAAGAATTTTGGAACAAGAAAACTGGCCCATGATTTCATTTTACAAATATTCCAATTCTTCGGATTTGCTTGCAGTACGAAGCTATCCCAGAATCCTTGAAGAACATGCTGCTAGTCATGGACACGGCAGGGGTTTTCCAAGACGAGGCTGGCTCAGAGAGGGGTCAGAACTGCCAGCTATGGGTCTTCACCTGGGAGAGGATTGACTGCTTCTTGCCGGGGCTCAAGAACGAGGTCTTCAAACCCCACGAGCCGGGTAGGTCCAAGCAGAACATTACTGCTTAGTAAATTGTTGTGCTTAGCAAACAAAGTGGCAGAGAGTACCAGCGAACAACAAATGGCATGAGAATTTGGCTGGTCACCTACGTCTACTAAGCAGATTTCGTCTGTGCTAAGCAGATTTCTGTCTGTGCTAAGCGGATTTTGGTGCTTTGCAGATTTCCGTGCTAAGCAGAACATTTTGCTTGTGTTGTACCATTCTAATTTTTTTTTCACCTGGTTATGCTTTATAATTTGAGAGATGTCTAAAGTACAAATCCTGATTTTAGTGGTCATTCTCTCACAAGGTATTTAACTTTTTGCAATGTTTATTCCATAAATTTCTACTCGGGTTAGTTGTGGTCAAAGAGCCAGTTCCTAGCATGGCTCCTACGCCAGATGACATTGTGAGAGATGGCAACCCAAACGAAGAGAAACGGAAGGTAACCAGTGGAAAACCTGAAGAAGGTAGGCTACCAGACAGGCATGTCAAGATTTGTAAAAATGATCAAAAAAATGCGACAAAAATCATGCCAAAAGTTGGCGTAGAGGTTATCAGACGACAGTTTTGGTATAAACGAGGGATTGTTTTGGCAGTCACATTATTTTTTTAAAGGAAAATACTGAGTTAGACAATAAAATTGGTGCAACAGTCAACCAACCGATGTCACTGTCACTGGGCACCGCCATTTAGAAAACGTATTTTTTAAAAACATCGTTCCACTTCGACTGGCGCCAACTCAAAACGTACGTTCACGCAAACAGTTCGCGTAAGTGGATTGCAGCCCAGCTTTTAACTCTTTTTGTGCTGCGAGATAGTGTGAACAACATGCTTCAAATTATGAATTCTGCAAGAATTATGAAATAAAAGTTGACATTTTGATTAAAAAATGTTTAATTAATTACTTTTGGTTACTTTTGATAAATGAACCAATATGACCAACTCTTTTTCGTTGCCATAGAAAAAAGCGTGAAGCCACCTCAGGATACCGTGCCTGTAAAGGAAGTCTCGCCCCCTGCGATGGCAGCCCCTTTGACCACACCCAATGTCAAAGATACCAATCCAGTCACCAGTCAGCCCAATATCATCCTGCAGCCGCCCCTGCCGTACCTGGGGCCCCATTCTATCGGGCAAGACGCCAAGCAAGGCTCCCCCATGCCGTTCCTAATCAACCCCGCCATTTTAAAAGGATCGCCGATCGTCGCGCCGATACTTCCGCAACCAGAACCCTCGACGATGGGAAGCTCTTAAAAAAAAGCTCCGTCGGCGTCAGTAAGAATTGGGAAAACTTTGTCTGTGTTTTTTAATTTAACGCCCAGGTTCGATAGAGCTCCAAACAATACTGACCCAGACTTTTAATCCTAAAGCAGAGCATCAGGTTTAAAAGGTCTGCGTTCAGCTATCAATACCTGCAGTCTTTTTGGCCTGATAGATCTAAGCAGACTTAGGCCGTGTCCGATTTGCTGGCTTTGGCTGTGACTTCGGCCGTTGCTATGCTGTTCAACCCTTAGCAACGACCAAAATCACAGCCAAAGCGAACAATACGAACAATGTTGCATGTTGTTGCATTTATTAGGGTCTCCAAGGTTAACGTTTTGTTTCTAAATAAACTTCAAACTTGTCCATGACCCGAGTTGGTTTCTGACCTTTGCAGTTAACATAATCGCAGTTGGAATAACATTTAGTTAAAAAGTTGCAAATCCAAGCAATCTGACAGTACTATGTTCCAACAATAGTCGCCGTTTTTCAAAAACCAGACTGACTTGGGTAAATCCGTTTATTTAATAACAAAATTCAGGAAATTCCATGAGACAAGCAATAATTAACCAATTTTCAAAATATGTGGGGGAAAAAACCCCAACATTTCAAAATAATTTTCGACTAAAAATGGATTCTAACTAATTCCAGTGTATTGGACCATAGGTCTTCATCAAGATTTATCAATTACTATGAAAGGACAACAACAAAAGTAGCGTAAATATAAACTAAATTGTATAACTTAAAAACAAAAAAATACAATTAACCCTGCAATAGTTTTTGATAAATTGAACAGGAAAGTTTATCTAAAATTTTTTTTTTCAAACTGGCAAAAAACTAGGTGGATTTTGTGTTCATGGTCATGTGATATTTGTTCATTCTTGTGTTTCATTCTGCAAGTTTAAAGTAATTTGATATTTAAAGGTAGAATACACCATTTGCAGATATTGAAAAAAATTACTACGGAATTATTTGGAAATATATCTTATTTGAAAGTTGAAAGCAAACGCCGTTTCTCTTGCTTTTTCCTCAGCATCCATGATAGTAAAACTTAAGACAGGTCAGTAAAACGATATTTACTATAAAATACAACCCCCAAATCTACCCATTACTGATAATTCAAACAATTACAAATGGTGTATCCTACCTTTAACACAGTGCAATTTTGAATTCCTGTCAACGATGATTTTAGCTGCGTGAAGTGATTGTTTTAGCCTAGAAAATGTTTATTTGGTCAATAATAGTAGTTTTGCACACTTGTGTTCTCAATAATTAGACGAAACGAGTCGATTCGACACACATGGAAACACACAAAAAGCAAAGGATTTGTGGCTTAGAAAATTGAAGTTGATTTATTGTAGATCTGAGGTTCAACAAAGGTAACTGTGTAACTGTTATGTTGAAATTACAAATAAATGTAACGTGAACAATATTCGTTATTAGAGTATACAAAGCCATGGAAACATTATTTTTGTAAATCGTTCATAAAAGCGGCCATACTAGATATCTTACTTTCACAAATTTTACATTTAAAAACCAACATTTTTAGCAGTTGCCATGACGACCATGGATATCCACAAAAATAGTATAAATCACCTGAATTTAATTCAAAACCAAACTTATTGTAAAATACTGACAAATAGGTTTACAATTGTTTTGCTTGTTATGTTGTGATTATCAATTACCAGCAGAAAATTCTTTGTAAGAAAACTACAGATGACAATAGTGATGTACATCTTAAAAGGAAAATAGTGATGAATTTGTTTTCCTTGTTTGTTCTGTTCCAAAAGTGCATAAAAGCTAAAATGCAGGTTTATCCCCTACTTAGTTTCATCCCCCCAACAAATCTTTGCAAATTTGGCTCTTAAAGCCAAAAAGCTGTAAAAGAGTAAGGCTCAAGAAATCTCTACAAATCTTGTTAACATTTTTCTGTATCGGGGACAAATATCGGGAATCTTGTCGCCTAACAGGTTTTTTTTAAGCCAAAGTGTTTCCACTTATTCCTTATCAATCTAAGAGTGGATGGACAGTTGCAATGAACATAATAACCCATTGTTTATCCATATTCAAAATGTTAGTACATGTAGTAATTCCATGAGAAGGTTTTATCGAAAACCATTTGTGACGAGTATACAAATAAAATGTATTAAAATTAAAACCTGTAATACATGTAACTAAATTAAAGAATACACACACCAGTCCCTCCAGTAAAGATTCTAAATTCTCATAGACTCTAAAGATTAATTATTTTCAATGTATTTTAAACTGGTATGTTTACGTGTATGTCACCCGACATTAATTATTTTTAAGCATTTTATTGTTTAACTTTGTTTACCAACATGATGCTGTAATTATTTTAAAATTGGTTCAAACACCACATGTAGTAACTACTAGACATGTAGACAAATGCTTAGTGTTTCAATAAATGGGGGTGGGGGGGGGGGGGGGGGGGGGGTACAATGGTGTTAAAGTGTTTCTGTGCTAATCATTTATAGTCAGTACGTTGGTTATCATTGTAATGTACCGTAATTTCCTGCAGTAAAGCCGCACGGCGGTTAAGGCGCAGGTCCCTAAAATCGCCCAAATTTTTTTCAAACGTCAACAGATAAAGCGCACCGCCGAATAAAGCGCATGCTTGAACGCACCCAGAAGAACACCAGGCGCCACCCGGTGTAGGTACATCGCCACAAAGGGGTCATTTTGTTGCCTTAGAAGGGATCCCACTATTCCAAGCAAGAATTTGCTGAGTACTTGAGTTTATCTGGCACGCAAACAATGTATGAAAACTTCAAACCAGTAGTCGCAATATCGCACGAGGTTTATACATATCATGTATCACTGCAGTATAAACTGCATGCATGTACATGTACATGCACATGTACATCACATGCAGCGATCGCGTGCTGGGTATCCCTAATTGCGACACCCCCTAGTCTTTTTTCCAGTCGTTGCAAATGCTCCGCGCTGTGTAGTTCGGATGGTGAATTGCATGAAGCCGGAACGTAGACGAAAAAAACGTTTAGAAAAAGGCCACATAGTACAGGCCAGCTTTTTATCGCTGTTGTAATTGTACGCGTCATGCAGCGCATGCTGTAGTCTTGTTTGCAAGACGATCTTAATCGCGGTATATGCAGCGCGCGTAGGCCGCCGATTCGGCGTACGTTAGAGGGCGCCCCGCATCGCGAAGATCGTCTTGCAAACAAGACTACGCACGCTGCCGAGTGCTAAATCACATGTGTACACACGTACGTACATGTACGGTCGTAGGGGGATCAACACATCGCGGCATTGTTAATGGAAACACGGTCACAATGTCCGGAGAGTTGAGCTAATTGGTTGACCGCATTATTGAGTAAGATTGCGGCGTTCAAAGAATTCTTCACACAAAGACCATCACTTTGAACTCAAGCGACATCATATACGGCGCACCGAAAGATAAGGCGCGGCGATGTTTTTGTGGTCTAGAAAGTCAGATAAGCCGCGTCTTTACCGCAGGAAATTACGGTAATGTACATTGGTCAAAAACTTGTATATCTGTAATTAGTTTATGTAAATTACATTATGAAGGATGTTAATAAATATGCATACAGTGGTACAAAACAAATCTTTTTAATGAAGAGTTGTTACATTGCTGAGTTCTTTCTGCAGTCAAATTTTGGCAAAGTTTGATAAAAATGCAATATCCCCGAAAAATGAAATGATGGCAAATTTTAATCCCTTAAAAAACACATTTTCTTGAAAAATTAGATTTTGGCAATTTTGTGATAAAAATGCAAGGTTATCCCCTCACAATTTTAAACTTCCCAGAAAAATTAGATTTGGGCAATTTCGTGATAAAAATGCAAGATTAACCCTTTACAATTATTAATTTTCCAGAAACAGGATATTAATAATTGTAAGGGGTTAACGTTTCATTTTTAATAAAAAATGGTGGGTTCAAATTCATGTTTTGCCTTTTTTTTTAAGAAAAGCAATTATTAAACAAACCTAAGAGTTAAGTTAAAAAAAAAAAAAGGATTTAGTTGTGTAGGACAAAGATGGTCCTGTGGTTAGTTGTCCTCGCTCTGAAACATGGGGTTGTGGGTTTAGACCAGCTCCATGATTCTAGTTAGACTTTTATCATGTTTTGAGAAACAAATTATTGAACCTAAGAGTTATTAAAAAAAAGAAAAAAAGAGGAGTTTGTAGCGTGGGACAGATGATCCTGTGGTTAATTGTTCTGACTCTGAAACATGGGGTTGTGGGTTCAAATTACATGTAGCTCCATGATTCTTGTAAAAGTTTTATCATGTTTTGAGGGAAAAAATGATTGAACCTAAGAAGTTAAGTTTATAAAAAAATGAGTTTGTAGTGTGGAATAGAGATGGTCCTGTGGTTAGTTGTCCTGACTCTGAAACATGGGGTTGTGGGTTCAAACCAGCTCCATGATGATTCTAGTAAGACTTTTATCATGTTTTGAGGACAAAAATGATTGAACCTAGGAGTTAAGTTTATAAAAAAAGAGAGATGTACTGTGTGGACCAATAGTTCACTGGTTAGGATGTGTGACTGGCAACCTGGATGGTGTGGGTTCAAGTCCCTGTAAGGCCATGTTTAGAGACTCGTCAAAATCATGTTTAGAGACACATCAAACCCATGTTTAGAGACACGTCAAACCCATGTTTAGAAACTCGTCAAACCCATGTTTAGAGACTCGTCAAACCCATGTTTAGAGACTCGTCAAACCCATGTTTAGAGACTCGTCAAACTCATGTTTAGAGACTCGTCAAACCCATGTTTACAGACTCGTCAAACCCATGTTTACAGACTCGTCAAACCCATGTTTAGAGACTCGTCAAACTCATGTTTAGAGAATTGTGATTAATAAATAACTTTATTTTCTGGAGAAGCAAGCCCTCCCTCACCACCCCCCCCCCCCCCCTTTGTGTACAAGCTAAGTACACTCTGCTGGGCAGGGGTACTGGATTTCTGGGGTTTCTGGGCCCGCTGGGCAGGGTACTGGATTTCTGGGATTTCTGGGCCCGCTGGGCAGGGGTACGGCTTTTGGGGGCCCGCTGGGCAGGGTACTGGATTTCTGGGGTTTCTGGGCCCGCTGGGCAGGGGTACAGCTTTTTGGGGCCCGCTGGGCAGGGGGTACTGGATTTCTGGGATTTCTGGGCCCGCTGGGCAGGGTACTGGATTTCTGGGGTTTCTGGGCCCGCTGGGCAGGGGTACGGCTTTTTGGGGCCTGCTGGGCAGGGGTACTGGATTTCTGGGATTTCTGTGCCCGCTGGGCAGGGGTAGGGCTTTTGGGGGCCCGCTGGGCAGGGTACTGGATTTCTGGGATTTCTGGGCCCGCTGGGTAGGGGTAGGGTTTCTGGGCCCGCTGGGCAGGGGTAGGGTTTCTGGGCCCGCTGGGCAGGGGTAGGGTTTCTGGGCCCGCTGGGCAGGGTACTGGATTTCTGGGGTTTCTGGGCCCGCTGGGCAGGGGTACGGCTTTTTGGGGCCTGCTGGGCAGGGGTACTGGATTTCTGGGATTTCTGGGCCCGCTGGGCAGGGGTAGGGCTTTTGGGGGCCCGCTGGGCAGGGGTAGGGTTTCTGGGCCCGCTGGGCAGGGTACTGGATTTCTGGGGTTAAGGGCCCGCTGGGCAGGGGTACGGCTTTTTGGGGCCTGCTGGGCAGGGGTACTGGATTTCTGGGATTTCTGGGCAGGGGTACTGGGATTTCTGGGCCCGCTGGGCTGGGGTAGGGCTTTTTGGGGCCTGCTGGGCAGGGGTACTGGATTTCTGGGCCCGCTGGGCAGGGGTAGGGTTTCTGGGCCCGCTGGGCAGGGGGTACTGGATTTCTGGGGTTTCTAGGCCCGCTGGGCAGGGGTACGGCTTTTTGGGGCCTGCTGGGCAGGGGTACTGGATTTCTGGGATTTCTGGGCAGGGGTACTGGGATTTCTGGGCCCGCTGGGCTGGGGTAGGGCTTTTTGGGGCCTGCTGGGCATGGGTACTGGATTTCTGGGATTTCTGGGCCCGCTGGGCAGGGGGTACTGGATTTCTGGGGTTTCTAGGCCCGCTAGGCAGGGGTACGGCTTTTTGGGGCCCGCTGGGCAGGGTACTGGATTTCTGGGGTTTCTGGGCCCGCTGGGCAGAGGTACGGCTTTTTGGGGCCTGCTGGGCAGGGGTACTGGATTTCTGGGATTTCTGGGCAGGGGTACTGGGATTTCTGGGCCCGCTGGGCTGGGGTAGGGCTTTTTGGGGCCTGCTGGGCAGGGGTACTGGATTTCTGGGATTTCTGGGCCCGCTGGGCAGGGGTAGGGTTTCTGGGCCCGCTGGGCAGGGTACTGGATTTCTGGGGTTTCTGGGCCCGCTGGGCAGGGGTACGGCTTTTTGGGGCCCGCTGGGCAGGGGTACTGGATTTCTGGGATTTCTGGGCCCGCTGGGCAGGGGTAGGGCTTTTGGGGGCCCGCTGGGCAGGGTACTGGATTTCTGGGGTTTCTGGCCCCTCTGGGCAGGGGTACAGCTTTTTGGGGCCCGCTGGGCAGGGGTACTGGATTTCTGGGATTTCTGGGCCCGCTGGGTAGGGGTAGGGTTTCTGGGCCCGCTGGGCAGGGGTAGGGTTTCTGGGCCCGCTGGGCAGGGTACTGGATTTCTGGGGTTAAGGGCCCGCTGGGCAGGGGTACGGCTTTTTGGGGCCTGCTGGGCAGGGGTACTGGATTTCTGGGATTTCTGGGCAGGGGTACTGGGATTTCTGGGCCCGCTGGGCTGGGGTAGGGCTTTTTGGGGCCTGCTGGGCAGGGGTACTGGATTTCTGGGATTTCTGGGCCCGCTGGGCAGGGGTAGGGTTTCTGGGCCCGCTGGGCAGGGGGTACTGGATTTCTGGGGTTTCTAGGCCCGCTGGGCAGGGGTACGGCTTTTTGGGGCCCGCTGGGCAGGGGTACTGGATTTCTGGGATTTCTGGGATTTCTGGGCCCGCTGGGCAGGGGTAGGGCTTTTGGGGGCCCGCTGGGCAGGGTACTGGATTTCTGGGGTTTCTGGGCCCGCTGGGCAGGGGTACGGCTTTTTGGGGCCCGCTGGGCAGGGGTACTGGATTTCTGGGATTTCTGGGCAGGGGTACTGGGATTTCTGGGCCCGCTGGGCTGGGGTAGGGCTTTTGGGGGCCTGCTGGGCAGGGGTACTGGATTTCTGGGATTTCTGGGCCCGCTGGGCAGGGTACTGGATTTCTGGGGCTTCTGGGCCCGCTGGGCAGGGGTACGGCTTTTTGGGGCCCGCTGGGCAGGGGTACTGGATTTCTGGGATTTCTGGGCCCGCTGGGCAGGGGTAGGGCTTTTGGGGGCCCGCTGGGCAGGGTACTGGATTTCTGGGGTTTCTGGGCCCGCTGGGCAGGGGTACGGCTTTTTGGGGCCCGCTGGGCAGGGGTACTGGATTTCTGGGATTTCTGGGCCCGCTGGGTAGGGGTAGGGTTTCTGGGCCCGCTGGGCAGGGGTAGGGTTTCTGGGCCCGCTGGGCAGGGTACTGGATTTCTGGGGTTTCTGGGCCCGCTGGGCAGGGGTACGGCTTTTTGGGGCCTGCTGGGCAGGGGTACTGGATATCTGGGATTTCTGGGCAGGGGTACTGGGATTTCTGGGCCCGCTGGGCTGGGGTAGGGCTTTTTGGGGCCTGCTGGGCAGGGGTACTGGATTTCTGGGATTTCTGGGCCCGCTGGGCAGGGGTAGGGTTTCTGGGCCCGCTGGGCAGGGTACTGGATTTCTGGGATTTCTGGGCCCGCTGGGCTGAGGTAGGGCTTTTTGGGGCCTGCTGGGCAGGGGTACTGGATTTCTGGGCCCGCTGGGCTGGGCTTTTCGGGGCCTGCTGAGCTGGGGTACTGAGGTACTAGGCCCGCTGGGGTTAACCTTGCATTTTTCCAAAAATTGACCAAAATCTAATTTTTAGTAGAAAATTGATAATTGTTAGGGGTTATAACCTTGCATTTGTGATAAAAACGGCCAAAATACCATTTTTCTGGAAAATTTAAAATTGTAAGAGATTGTTCAGTAACAAATCAATATCTTTCCCAATCTTGTATACGCACATTAGGTTATAATACAATTGTAATGAAAATTTAGCTGGGCTGCACAGAACTAACTCATCATTAAATAGGCAATTTATTTTGCTTAAATGAGAGCAGGCTACTAAAGCTTCAAATAACTGAGGTGTTCTGGCAAATTGAGACGGAACTTGGCAGTTATTGTGGAGAAACTGAAATAGTTTCAAAATGGGCAATTTTGTTTTTAATTTTTAGATTCATTGATATTCGTAATCTTTGTTATATCTACTAACCATATTTTGTTAAGCAATAGTATGGAAGTAAAAATGTTTGAGGGGAAACAATTGGCATTTTTTCACATTGTACTCGAAACTACAAAGGCCTTTTTAATAACGTCCGAGTGTCCGAAGCACAACAAACTGCATTGTATGAAGAATTTTATCCTCTAATACTTGCAAACCCTTACTTCAACCTCTGTCCAGTTTTGTCTCATCCTGCCAGAACCCCTCACAATTTATCCCTACTTGACAGTATAGAAGTGCTTGAACTTTTTGATCCGAGTTAGGATATGATAGGATAAATAAAATTCCAACAACCAAAAAAAAAGAATTTTAAAAACAGTAGCACAAACTCACTTTAAAACAATGAAATTACCAAAACACAAAAAAGGTAGTTTCAAATGAATCAAATTAAAGTAGTGACATGGGGGGGGGGGGGAAATACATCAAATTTGAAATCCCAGTTTTAAGCGTGCATATTGTTCACTTAACCAAAAACACAAAAACGATTTCTCACAAATGTGTGGCCCTAGGTTAGGTAATTCATGTAAACAATTTTAGTTTATGGAATACAATCCTTGAGAAAAATTTAGCAATTTTTCATCTTCAATGTTAATAAATCTTCAACATTATTCATCGAACAGAAAATGTTCTGCTCAAAACAAATAAGCTGATATTCAAGTCAAATCGGAAGAACTTGTGATATTATCAGTTATAATGTAAAAGACATTTCAATTTATCTTCAAAACAAATCTGATAAAAGATAAGGGCACAACTGGCATCCCTCCTCCTCCCAGGTCAGAGTTCTGAGGGGCCTTCTCTCCGAGGTTATAAAGTGAAGTCCGAGTTATCATGATCACTGTGTGGTTCACCTGCAGAGGAAGATTCAAGATGGAAACAAAAGACAAAGATAATTAAAGAAACATCATTTGCTTTGGTAATTTTCAAAAGGTATGAATTTGGGAGGTTAGTATTGTCTAGCAAATATACAGACTTGTTTGAAGGTTTGTATCGTAGATACTGAAGAAAAAACAAGAAAAACTAGAAATATGTCTGTTCGAAGAACAGAGCATATGGCTTTTTCGCAATTGTTTTCATTGTTCATTTATGATTTCATTTGTCAAATTGTCTTAACATTTAATTTTCATTGTATAAACCATGAAAAATTGAAAAAATGTATTGGATTATATTGATTTTTATCAATGTTTAAATGTTTAAAGGTTTTTAAAATGGATCTTCCGATATTCCAAATGCGGTCTGATGTATATTTTGTATAAGATCAAGAAGCTGTCATTATCGATGTACTTTGAACGATCGCGGTATCATCGTTACGTCATTAACATAAAGATTGATCAAGAGCGGTCTTAATTTTGCTATTTTAAGCAAAAATCTGGATTATCTCTCTGGCGGTTAATTTTTCAGCAATAATTAAAAGTGTATGCATAATGGTCTTTTCATTACAACTTCTGGTCTGGTGACGTCATCAATTATTTTCTCCTTCAACATGTTCTTAGCATAAAGCTAATTTAATACATAAGTTATAAAGTGATTTTAGCAAACTTTGCCACACGAATCAACTGATTATTCATTTAAAACATGTTTTCAACCTGTCCCTAGAGGGCGCTATAACATTTTATGAACTTTTGTAACCGGTAACTTTTGTGCAACTTGCAACTTAGCAAGAGACTATCATCGTTGAAAGCAAGTTCAAATCATTTTCCACTTTCAAATTATAAGGCACTTCTGGTTAGGACCGAAAGGAATGGTCAAGTCATTTTAAATGCCGAAATATGAAGACCCTGGAGTATTCTATAAATTCCAGTAAAAATATAAATTATATCTCTTACAGTTGATTTTATATATATTTTCGAAGATTAAGATCTAGTAATCATTGGTTGCTTGTAATCTGATACTTGATGACGTCATTATTAATAACAAAAAGCCTAAAGATCTGTCTTAACTTTGCCATTTGAAGCAAAAATCTGGATTATATATATTGCGGTTGTGTTTTTAGCACTTATTTAAGGTCTTTCATTGTAACTTCCGGTTTGGTGACGTCCGATTTTGTTTCTTTCCGTCAACCTGCTCCTAACATGAAGCTTATTATATACACAAGTTATAAAGTGATTTGAGCAAACTTTGCCACACACATCAACTTATTATTCATTTTACACATTTTTCAACCTGCCGCTAGAGGGTGCTATAACAATTTATGACGTCACCGGTAATTTGTTCTTGAGTGCAGCTAGCCAGAAACTCATCGTTGAAAGTTCACATCATTTTCCACTTTCAAATTATAAGGCCCTTCCGGTTAGGACCGGAAGAAATGGTAAAGTCATTTTGAATGTAATACGAAATATGAAGACCCTGGATTATTCTATAAATTCTCGTAAAAATCAAAATTAGATCTCTTACAGTTATTAATTTATATTTATTTACAAAGATTAAAATCTAGTAATCCTTGGTTGCTTGTAATCTGATACTTGACGCCATTGTGACGTCATTAACAGAAAGGTCGAGTGCTGTCTTAACTTTGCTATTTGAAGCAAAAATCTGGATTATATATATTGCGGTTGTTTTTTTCAGCAATTATTTAAGGTCTTTTCATTGTAACTTCCGGTCTGATGACGTCCTATTTTGTTTCTTTCTGTCAACCTGTTCCTAACATGAAGCTGATTATATACACAAGTTATAAAGTGATTTAAGCAAACTTTGCCACACACACACAACCAATTATTCATTTTACACATTTTTCAACCTGCCGCTAGAGGGTGCTATGACAATTTATGACGTCACCAGTAACTTTGTTGTAGAGTGCCGCCTAGCCAAAAACTATTATCAAAAAAATTAAGTTCATATAATTTTCCAATTTCAAAATATAAGGCACTTCCGGTTAAGCCTGGAAGGAATGGTCCAGTCATTTTGAATGTAATACCAAATATGAAGACCCTGGATTTTTATAGAAATTCCCGTGAAAATCTAAATTAGATCTCGACCTGTTCCTAACATGAAGCTGATTATATACACCAGTTATAAAGTGATTTGAGCAAACTTCGCCACACACATCAACTTAGGCCTATTATATATTTTACACATTTTTCAACCTGCCGCTAGAGGGTGCTATAACAATTATGGCGTCACCGGTAACTTTTTTTTTAGACTGCAGCCTATAGCCAGAGACTATCATCGTTGAAAGTAAATTCATATCATTTTCCACTTTCAAATTACAAGGCATGGTCAAGAAATGTTGAATGTATTACGAAATATGAAGACCCGGGAGTATTCTATAAATTCCCGTAAAAATCAAAATTAGATCTCTTACAATTGATTTTATATTTAGTTTCAAAGATTAAAATCTAGTAATCATTGGTTGCTTGTAATCTGATACTTGATGACGTCATCGCGGCGTCATTAACAGAAAGCTTGAGTGTTGTCTTAACTTTACTATTTGAAGCAAAAATCTGGATTATAGGCCTATGTATTGCGGTTGTTTTCCAGCAATTATTTAAGGTCTTTTCATTGTAACTTTTGGTCAACCTGTTCCTAACATGAAGCTGATTATATACACCAGTTATAAAGTGATTTAAGCAAACTTCGCCACACACAACTTATTATTCATTTTACACATTTTTCAACCTGCCGCTAGAGGGTGCTATAACAATTTATGACGTCACCAGTAACTTTTGTTGAGTGCAGCTAGCCAGAAACTGTCATCGTTGAAAGTAAGTTCACATCATTTTCCACTTTCTAATTATAAGGCACTTCCGGTTAGGACCGGAAGGAATAGTCAAGTCATTTTGAATGTAATACGAAATATGAAGACCCTGGATTATTCTATAAATTCTCGGAAAAATCTAAATTAGATCTCTTACAGTTATTAATTTATATTTATTTTCAAAGATTAAAATTTAGTAATCATTGGTTGCTTGTAATCTGATACTTGATGACGTCATTGTGACGTCATTAACAGAAAGGTCGAGCTGTAACCAACTTTGCTATTTGAAGCAAAAATCTGGATTATATCTATTGCGGTTGTTTTTCAGCAATTATTTAAGGCCTTTTGATTCTAACGTCCAGTCTGATGACGTCCTATTTTTTTTCTTTCCGTCAACCTGTTCCTAACATGAAGCTGATTATATACACCAGTTATAAAGTGATTTGAGCAAACTTTGCAACACACATCAACTTATTATTCATTTTACACATTTTTCAACCTGCCACTAGAGGGTGCTATAACAATTTATGACATCACCGGAAACTTTTGTGGAGTGCAGCTAGCCAGAAACTATCATCGTTGAAAGTAAGTTCACATCATTTTCCACTTTCAAATTATAAGGCACTTCCGGATAGGACCGGAAGGAATAGTCAAGTCATTTTGAATGCAATACGAAAAATATGAAGACCCTGGATTATTCTATAAATTCTCGGAAAAATCAAAATTAGATATCTTACAGTTATTCATTTATATTTTCAAAGATTAAAATCTAGTAATCATTGGTTGCTTGTAATCTGATACTTGATGACGTCATTGTGACGTCATTAACAGAAAGGTTGAGTGCTGTCTTGACTTTGCTATTTGAAGCAAAAATCTGGATTATATATATTGCGGTTGTTTTTTTCAGCAATTATTTAAGGTCTTTTCATTGTAACTTCCGGTCTGATGACGTCCTATTTTGTTTCTTTCTGTCAACCTGTTCCTAACATGAAGCTGATTATATACACAAGTTATAAAGTGATTTAAGCAAACTTTGCCACACACATCAACTTATTATTCATTTTACACAATGTTCAACCTGCCGCTAGAGGGTGCTATAACAATTTATGACGTCACCGGTAACTTTTGTAGAGTGCATCTAGCCAGAAACTCATCGTTGAAAGTAAGTTCACATCATTTTCCACTTTTAAATTATAAGGCACTTCCGGTTAGGACCGGAAGGAATAGTCAAGTCATTTTGAATGTAATACGAAATATGAAGACCCTGGATTATTCTAAAAATTCTCGTAAAAATCAAAATTAGATCTCTTACAGTTATTAATTTATATTTATTTTCAAAGATTAAAATCTAGTAATCATTGGTTGCTTGTAATCTGATACTTGATGAAGTCATTGTGACGTCATTAACAGAAAGCTGGAGAGCTGTCCTAACTTTGGTATTTGAAGCAAAAATGTATTATTATTTTACACATTTTTCAACCTGCCGCTAGAGGGCGCTAAAACATGTTATGACGTCACCTGTAATATTTTTTTTAAAGTACATTCTAGCCAGAGACAAACATCATTGAAAGCAAGTTGAAAGCAAGTTCCTATCATTTTTCGCTTTCGAATTATAAGGCATTTCCCGTTTCGACCGGAAGAAAGGGTCACGTGATTTTACGCACGGGAGATAAAATAAAGATCCTGGATTATTCTCTCAATTCCCACAAACATCAAGTTCCGGTCTTTCATTATTGATTTTATATTGATTTTCAAAGATTAAATCTATGACACCTTTAAGATGACGTCACATGACCCCTGATGACGTCACCATCATTGTTTTCTTCCTGGCACTAGGTGACCATGGGGTCTTCACCTATGTTAAGGTTTATGGGAATACAACTGTTTTATGCCAAAAGTGATGGGCAGAACAAAACAAGTACAAGTCTAAGATTTAGGATAGAAAATAATTTAAAAGACGAAAAAAAATCATAACACAATGGCTTTTCCGCAAACTTACGGAAAATCCAAAAAACAAACGGAAGAAACGCAAAGGCATTTTCGCTGAAAGCGAAAAAGCCAACAGTCATGTTCTGGAAGTATCAAATTCCCTGACCCCACACTTAAAGGTAGGATACACCAAATATACACCAAATATCACAAATATTTAGTACCAAATTTATTAAGAAATATCTTACTCAATTGAAAGTAAATAATGATTCTAGGCATTCGGCAAAAAGATTGCGCTAGATATCCTGTAATTATTCCCAAAAAATAGAATTTTATAAAGAAAAATTTGCGATCGCCGGACGGCGATCGCGAAAAAACAAAGATAACATAAGAATAACTGCTCGACCCCGGTTGAAAACAAACGTTGTTTTTCGTGCTTTTCTCGGCATCCATGATTGTAAAACTTCGGGAAAGTCAGTTAAACGATCTTTACTATGAAACACAACCCCCAAATCTACCCATTCATGATAATTCAAACAATTACCAATGGTGTATACTACCTTTAAGATGAAACAGAACAATTGATACATGCCAGGGTATTGTATGGTCAGAAAACCAGTCTAGCTGGCTTGTAACCGTTCATATTGATTGCTAAAAAAATTGCAGACTAACTAAATATGGTAAATTTATTGGAGGTAGTATTCTAAAGAAGCCAGTTTTTTCCAACACTGGGTAGCTGACCAGCATTGGAAATTGATATGAAATACCACTTTTTCTGTTTAATGACAGCACACCAGGTGCCATAATTTTAGAGAATGCTTTAGACTGCCATTCAACAACAGTACAGTAAGATCATTTCACTCCCATAATAATTTGGTATTTTGTTTTTATGTTTGCAAATGTATATTGTAGTGCAGTGGCCGCAGCGAGAAAAAAATAGAGAATAGATGTACTGGTAGGCCACAAATCATGTTATTATTTAGTTATTATTACCTACCTTATTTACTTATTATTTACATAGGCCCTATTGATTACTTAACCCTACCACTCCCAAATCCTCAAATCCTCAAATCAATATGATTTTGCACACACCCTAGGGAGTTAGGGTTAATAAATAAGCTACTTATTATTTTTGTATGTTTAATGAAAATAAATTGACAAAAGAACTTGTAGAAATAAATACAAGAAGAAACAAAATAATCATGACAAATTAAGAAAGGCAGGGGCTCGGTGATGTTGTAAGCACCTGCCTTTTCTAAAACCTGCAAACCTATGGTGGCCCTGGAGGGACATCAACGGTCGTGAATTTTGTCGCGACTAGTCTGAAAAAAATTCGCGACTAGTCGTGAAAATTGTATTTTGTCTCAAATATTTTGTCAGTAGCTTGGAGGGTATTCGGCGGCATGCAGCGCGTGCGTGTCACATCACATCTTGCATGCGGCAAATATTTCAATGATGTGCACACTTGCTGTTTACAACAAAAACTGACGACTCTAGTTGCAAAAGCATTCCTGATTTTTTTTAAATTTAGCCGTGAATAAATTCACGAGTGTTTGTCCCTACAGGGCCACCATACAAACTCTAATTTTTAGCTGTGCCCAGTCTAATCAAATTTTGCCAGAACGTCCGACATAATTTATGTGAAATTGTATACCTTGTAAAACGAACGGTCCTTGCTCAAAAATGGTACATCAGTTGGAGGTAGCAATTATAATACAATTAGGTACCTTAACTCTACTCCCAACCCAGGGGGGATTGAATCAAGTTGCCCTGTACTGCAACTTACTTGTACCTCGTCAAGGTTTTTCTCCGGCGACGCCCAGGCAAAACCCAGCACAATCCTCCACATACCACCTCACCCCAGCACAGCACCTGGCAGACTCAAATCATCAAGGCATTTCAAAGTCCCAAGCAAGTGGGCGGTTACAATAGAGGGATTATGCAAATGTATTCATGCCTGACTGGACTGCTAAACACAGCTCATGGGGTGATGGGCAAAAGGGATGGGCCAAACCAAAAGAATAAAGTAGGGAAAAAGTAGTAGTAAGGGGCTAATTTCATTACAATATTCCCTTTAAGTGGATATTGTATTGAAATTAGCCCTTCACTATTACTTTCCCCATACTTTATTATTTTGGTTTAGCCCATCCCTTTTGCCCATCACCCCATGAGCTGTGTGTAGCAGTCCAGTCAGGCATGCACTATTATTTGCATAATCCCATTGTAATCCCTCACATGTTTGGGACTTTGCAATACTTTCGGGTTAGAGTCTGCTGGGTGCTGTGCTGGGGTAAGGTTGTGTGTTTTGCCTGGGTGTGGCCGGAGAAAACCTCAAGTAAGTTGTGGTACCTATACAGGGTAACTTGATTTCAATCTTCCCCTAGGTTGGGTGTAGAGTTATGGTACTAAATTGTACCACGAGCTACTCTCACTAATACCGACCATCACCGAGCCCCTGCTTTTCTTATATTTGTTATGATTATTTGTTTTTCTACAAGTTCTTTTGTCAATTTAATTTCATTAAACATGCACAAATAATAAGTACATGTAGTAGTAAGTAAATAATAGGGCCTAAGTAAATAATAAGTAAATAAGTATATTCTTTTTTAGAGGGGAAGATTTAAACGGTGGGATTTGTTAGATAAACAAGTAGAATGTAACAATTTCAAAATATTATCTTTGCTCGTTTTTGGCTTCACTGTACTCATCAATGCTACAAATCCTTCTGACCCTAATGGATTTGAAAAACTCTAAAGTTTAGACAAACATCTTCAAACAGAATTACAGATAAAATAACCTTATTTTATCTAATTCTGTCTTTAAAGCGAATTGCAATGGCACACATGTGAGGCATTCTGGCAAAATGAGACGGGCATAGACCATAGTTTTAATAATTTGACCCAACAATTTAGTTTTTTTCAGTTTTCTGATTTGATTTGTCATATTTGTTAAAAACAAGTGTAAAAACAAGTATAAACATTTTTTATTAAGAGTTACACATAGTATCTTTCATGTACACTAGTACATTTTACTTTGATGGTCATGATAAATGCTAACAAATTAAAACATTCAATGAGAGTGTTGTAAGCAGCCTTTTCTAAAACCTGCAAACCTATGGTGGCCCTGGAGGGACATCAATGGTCGTGATTTTTTCATGACTGGTCGTAAATATTTTTGTTACTAGTCGTGAATTTATTCTCGACTAGTCATGAATAATTCGCGAATGGTCGTGAAAATTGAATTTTGTCGCGAATATTTCGTCAGTAGCTTGGAGGGTATTCGGCGGCATGCAGCGCGTGCGTGTCACATCACATCACGCATGCGGCAAATATTTCAATGATGTGCACACTTACTGTTTACGACAAAAACTGACGACTCTAGTCACAAAAGCATTCCTGAATTTTTTTTTATTTAGTCGTGAATTTGTTTGTCCCTACAGGGCCACCATACAAACTCAAACAAATTTTTAGCTGTGCCCAGTTCAGTCAAATTTTGCCAGAACGTCCAACATAATTTATGTGAAATTGTATACCTTGTAAAACGAACGGTCCTTGCTCAAAAATGGTACATCAGATAAAATCTGGCAATTTTGGCTGTAAGGAAAGGAAGAAAAGAAACCAAAGAAATGTTTTATATCTCAAGTAAATATGTTGAAAGAGTCTTGGGGTGGGGGGACTTACACCCTCAGCAGTGTTTTAAGCATCGAAAAACAATAGTATTTTTAAGATGGATTTTAAGACATTTGCCATGATCTTTGGCAAAAAAACAGATACACTATTGGATATTAAAGTTCAAACCTGGTTTGGATTTTTTTTTCATTAGTGAATTTCATTTTGTACTATATTTTTAAAAGAGTTCAAATAAATTACAAAGAGGAAGCAAAATTGTCAGAAATATGTATACTTACCTTTGAAAACATGTCGAGGCCATCTTGACTCCATCTGCATCTAGTCGAACATCCTGGTTAGGTTTGTTAAAACAGGGCTACCACGTGAAGGTCCCAGGATACCAGCCCCGACACGCTTTCTGAATAAGGGCCCTTCAAAGTGACAAGGACCTGCCCTTGCCACCGTCCGGTCCGTCCCGTGGGACACCCAAACTTACTCGCGCGCGCCCTTCACCTCGATCTTCCCGCGAGGACGATTAGAGGACGTAACAACGTTTGCTCACCGACTATGATAACAAGGCCGCACCCCTAAGGGTACAACCCTAAGGGATACAACCACCAGCACCTTTAAGATGAGCATCCTGGGGTTTCCAGGCCGTTGCTAGGGTCCGGCCACCGCGGCACATTGATCCCTTTTCACTGCACTAATAGTACGCTTTCAGCTTCATCGGGTCCATCACTAGCGACAGAGGTAGACCCCTTGGCCCGTAGGCATGGGGCCACACACTGCCGCAGTCCGGTCCATCCATATAACAGGACACCCTTGGCTTACTAATACGCCGCCCTGCACCCCAAAGGAAGGGGGAGAAGAGTGAGGACGTAGCAACTGTGGCGCTCCCCAACTATGATAACCACGCTCCACCATACGCAGAGAGCCCCATCGGGGCACCTCCTCGCAGAGTGACACGCAGCACCTTTAAGAAGAACGCACTCCTGTGTAAGCCAGGCCTGGTTGCTTGGGGATTGCACCCCTTTACTGCCGGTTTTCGCACCTCGCTATTGGAGACCGGCAAAACTCCAGTCTGCTCCGCACAGGAGGCAGACGGCCCGAGTCTGCTCCGCCCAGGGAGCAAACGGCCCAAGTCTGCTTCAGCCCAGGAAGCAAACGGCCCGAGTTTGCTCCGCCCAGGAAACAAACGGCCCGAGTCTGCTTCGCCCAGGGAGCAGCCGCCCCGCCCGAGTCTGCTCCGCCCAGGGAACAAACGGCCCGAGTCTGCTCCGCCCAGGGAACAAACGGCCCGAGTCTGCTCCGCCCAGGGAGCAGCCGCCCCACTCAAGTCTGCTCCGCCCAGAGAGCAGCCGCCCCACTCAAGTCTGCTCCGCCCAGAGAGCAAACGGCCCGAGTCTCCTCCGGGGGACAAGTGCATGTGATCTTGACCTGTTTGGTTACCTTACCTCGGTTAACATGCAACATTGTCCCCCTTGTGCCGACGATTTACAACGATCCAGTCCACTTGCAAACTGTACACTTCCGGGGGTCTTGTGCATGTTCACGCCTAAAAACAAAAGGTTACCTTACCTTAATGAACATGCAATCTTGTCCCCCGGCCTCTTTCCAAGCTGTCAGGGTCCCGTCTAGGCCCAAAGTGGAACCAGCAAATTGTTGTTTCACAATCCAACCGAAACTGCGCACCATCTGCAGAATAACAGAACAGAAAATATTTCAAATTAAAGGATGGAAAACTTTTTAATATTTTATTTTATTATGGCAAAAAGCATCGAGTCCGCCTTGCAGGAAAAAAACTATAGCCCACATGTTAAAATTATCAACCAAAATATATGATCAGATTTCCCCCTTTATTGTTTTGTTTAATTACCAACAGGAGCAAGTTCATTAAATTAAAGTTGGTGTGTCCGTGCTTTTACGAAGTTGCACCCTAATTTCATTTTAAATTTTTCAAATTGAATTAATAATTTTCGAGAATTGTATTTGTTACGAACTTTCTAATGCCAGAGACATCCCACACCCAAAATAATTATTCGTTTCTAATTTTGTGGGGGTCCCAGTATGCACAACTGAACTAGAGCACGCAATTGGCGCAATGATAAAAAACACTTTTTAACAATGTTTTAAAGGGTCTGCCAATGCAAAAATATATAATTTTAAATATATAATTCAAACTTTGTTCGGAAAAGAAAATCTAAATTTTGGAAAGTAATTAAAACCAATATCTTTAATGTGTTCATGTATTTTTAGGTGCAACAAACTGAAATAGCCGTTCAAAATGCAGGAGAGGTAAAGGACTGTAAACAAATTGACTGGTGGTTTTATTTTAGACTTTGAAGTGATCTGAAAACAGAATGCTTGGTGGGTCCCTTTAGTAAGAGATTTATATTATTATATGTGAAAATTGCCACATATCCACAAAAATTGAACTGCACTTAATGTTTTAAATTCCTAAAGGGCAAAGTGCGCATCGTTTGAACACTTGCGTGCGCTATTTGCAGAAAAATTGCAAAAAAGTGCATCCCTGAGACGCATATGTTCAGATCACTTCTAGGTTTCTTTAATCTTTCGGGGTAACCAAATATATTTTTATAAATTATAATTTCAGATGGTTGCATAATGCATGCCCCCCCCCCAAAAAAAAGGGTTTACTTTTAGGGCGTTGAATACAACTTGAAAATTAAAAGAAAAACACAATTATTTGTTGAAGGGCATGGGTGAGCATTTGGATTGTGGAGGCCCAATTTGTTTGCACATGGAACTCGCTCGCCTATTGGAGGCAAGTTTTTATTGTGTCTTTTAGGTTGCATTATAATTAGGCCTTATTTAATAATTTGGGTAAAGGTATCAAATACAATTTTGTGGTCATTACGTGTCAAATCACTAAAATGAGAATAGCCACAAATATATAAAAGACATGCCATACCTCCCTAACCTGTTGACCAAATTTACTGATTTAGATTCTATTGGAAAGCTACCATCATAAATAATCAAATTTCAGTATTACAGTCAAAGCTGTCTATAAAGACTGCTCAGGGAATCTTCTTAGACAGGTGGTTTCTCTATACAGGTTAACGTCCGTGATATATCAATATTACTCAAATACTATTTTGACATCGATATCGCTGATGTCACTTTTTTAATCATATTGAAATATTGACATTTCAAATCAACAATTTTGATGTATCTAAAATTCGATGTTCCTAAATGATATCGAAAACACCGAAAGAGTGTCAGAATATCCAGAAAATCTCAGGGCTTTATAATAGAAAAGCTGCCGTCTTTATTTGGAGCTTAAAACATTTGAGTAGGCCTATTAAATAAAATACGTTCGACGACCAACTGCGGTTGTAAAGTTGTTCTTTGTGTTTCACCCGCGGCCCGCCGCTTTAGTTCACAACCGGCCATGCCGGCCATGCCGCCCCAGCCGCCCCAGCCGCCCCAGCCTATCGGTTGTTTGGGACGTAACCCTCCCTTGATCTGATAACATTTTGGGGTGGCCAATCACGAGTCGGGAATTGCGGGGAGCGTTCTCTGCACCCTGCTATTAGCAAGCCAGTCTGGATTCCAAGACCGAGCTGTTCGTTCATTTGTTCCGGGGCGCGTTGTCCGTTATCTGGGCTTATTGAGGGCGCCCTTATAATTAAGGGCGCCCTCAATAAGCCCAGATAGTGGACGGCGAAGCGGAAGCGGCAACTGTAATAATTTCTTATCTTCGTTGTAAAACCTTAACACGCGGGCTGGCGCAATTTGATATTGTTCGGACCGACAACATGCACGGAGGATCAAGCCGAAAACCGGTATATGCAACGTACAGCTCTATTAAACTGTTGGTCTTCAGTATATTGAGCGCTGTTTTTAGGCTTCATCTTGCACACGGGAAATAAACGATATATCAAGTATACTCGATTATTATATAAAAACTGACATTGACGATGTTAATACAGGTTTCCTAACACAGCAATCTAAACCTGCCTTAGTGGCCATTCCAAGTTGTTCCTATATGAAAGAGTTGGGAAACTGCTTAATTTATTTAAGTGCATGTACATTTTTTTAATTGTTTTTTTAATGTGAATGGTTTTAGAGGGGTTGTATTTTATCATTCATTTTATTACGTAGGAATTAAATGATGAATTAAAGGTCAATCCAGAGCTCCAAAAAATGGAACCTTTTTAACAATTAATATTATTAAGTAAATTAATATTTATAAGATGAATAAGATTAAAACTGCTGCAAACTGCTTACTGGCTGGAATGACCTGAAATATACAAATCAAATAAGTTAAGAGGGCCTAATATTTTGATCTTAACAAGATCTTCTTCAGAGACATAATGGCTGTGTACACGAAACAAACATATATATTTAATTAATAATAACATTAATTAAAATTAATTTTATAAAAGACAAGAGTTGTTGCGTGTATCTTGTAATTGTAATTATTTTCAATCAGAAAATATGCAAACATTACAATTTAATTTATTAAATGTTAAAATAATCATGAGAGTGAGGGAGACTAATTTTATTGACGGGTGACAGGTCACCACTTATGTTAGAGCTAGCATGATTTATTGTAGAGGGAGAAATCCCAACTGTTTATATTTTGCCCATACACTATATAAACTAGATTAAAGATCTCCTAAGATGTCTTATAATTAACGGCGTAGGAATTAATACGTAGGAATTAAATGATGAATTGAATGTCAATCCAGAGCTCAAAAAAATTGAACCTTTTTAACAATTAATATTATTAAGTAAATTAATATTTAATTAATAATAACATTAATTAAAACTAATTTTATAAAAGACAAGAGTTGTTACGTGTATCTTGTAATTGTAATTATTTTCAATCAGAAAATATGCAAACATTACAATTTAATTTATTAAATGTTAAAATAATCACGAGAGTGAAGGAGACTAATTTTATTGACGGGTGACAGGTCACCACTTATGTTAGAGCTAGCATGATTTATTGTAGAGGGAGACATCCCAACTGTTTATATTTTGCCCATACACTATATAAACTAGATTAAAGATCCCCTAAGATGTCTTATAATTAAGGGCGCCCTCAATAAGCCCAGATAGCCGACGGCGAAGCGGAAGCGGCAACTGTAATAATTTCTTATCTTCGTTGTAAAACCATAAACACGCGGGCTGGCGCAATTTGATATTGTTCGAACCGACAACATGCACGGAGGATCAAGCCGAAAACCGGTATATGCAACGTACAGGTCTATTAAACTGTTGGTCTTCAGTATATCGAGCGCTGTTTTTAGGCTTCATCTTGCACACGGGAATCAAACGATATATCAAGTATACTCGATTATTATATAAAAACTGACATTGACGGATGTTAATACAGGTTTCCTAGCACAGCAATCTAAACCTGCCTTAGTGACCATTCCAAGTTGTTCCTATATGAAAGAGTTGGGAAACTGCTTAATTTATTTAAGTGCATGTACATTTTTTTAATTTTTTTTTTAATGTGAATGGTTTTAGAGGGGTTGTATTTTATCATTCATTTTATTACGTAGGAATTAAATGATGAATTGAAGGTCAATCCAGAGCTCCAAAAAATGGAACCTTTTTAACAATTAATATTATTAAGTAAATTAATATTTATAAGATGAATAAGATTAAAACTGCTGCAATCTGCTTACTGGCTGGAATGACCTGAAATATACAAATCAAATAAGTTAAGAGGTCCTAATATTTCGATCTTAACAAGATCTTCTTCAGAGACATAATGGCTGTGTACACGAAACAAACATATATATTTAATTAATAATAACATTAATTAAAATTAATTTTATAAAAGACAAGAGTTGTTGTGTGTATCTGGTAATTGTAATTATTTTCAATCAGAAAATATGCAAACATTACAATTCAATTTATTAAATGTTAAAATAATCATGAGAGTGAGGGAGACTAATTTTATTGACGGGTGAGTGGTGACAGGTCGTCACTTATGTTAGAGATAGCATGATTTATCGTAGAGGGAGACATCCCAACTGTTTGTTTTGCCCATACACTATATAAACTAGATTAAAGATCCCCAAGATGTCTAAAAGGAAAGGGGGGTCGCCTAATTGCCCCATATGGATCTTGTACATATTTATTTTATTTTTTAAAAATGTGAATGGTTTTAGAGGGGTTGTATTTTATCCATTTTATTACGTAGGAATTAAATGATGAATTGAAGGTCAATCCAGAGCTCCAAAAAATTGAACCTTTTTAACAATTAATATTATTAAGTAAATTAATATTTAATTAATAACATTAATTAAAATTTATTTTTAAAAAGACAAGAGTTGTTACGTGTATCTTGTAATTGTAAATATTTTCAATCAGAAAATATGCAAACATTACAATTTAATTTATTAAATGTTAAAATAATCATGAGAGTGAAGGAGACTAATTTTATTGACGGGTGACAGGTCATCACTTATGTTAGAGCTAGCATGATTTATCGTAGATTTAACTGTTTGTTTTGCCCATACACTATATAAACTAGATTAAAGATCCCCAAGATGTCTAAAAGGAAAGGGGGGCCGGTGGCCTAATTGCCCCATGGATCTTGTACATATTTATGTTATTTTTTAAATGTGAATGGTTTTTAGAGGGGTTGTATTTTATAATTCATTTCATTACGTAGGAATTTGCAACAATAGTTGCATTGTAATGTAAATGAGCAGAAGCCAGGATTGAAGAACAATTGGAATTTCTGTGGTTGATTTACTAATCTGCCAAGGCGTTTAACTAGCTTTTTTCTTTTTGAGTAAATAAACGACCATTGTACAGAAACAAGTGGGTATTGGATGGTAGTTTTTATCTCATAATTATGATGATGGAATTGTGGTCACTGCATGTCTACAGGCTTAAAGGTAGGATACACCATTTGCAGATATCAAAAATATTTACTACCGAATTGTTAGGAAATATCTTAGTCATTTGAAAGTAAATAATGATTCTAGGCATCCAGCAAAATGATTGTGCTAAATATCCTGTAATTATTCTAAAAAATTGCATTGTATAAAAACAAATTGCGATCAATAACTGCTCGACGCAGGTTAAAAACAAACACTGTTTTTCGTGCTTTTCTCGGCATTAATGACTGTAAAACTTCAGACAGCTCAGTTAAACGGTAGTTACTACAAAATACAACCCCCTAAATCTACCAATTCATGATAATTCAAGCAATTACCAATGGTGTATCCTACCTTTAAGCATTTGTACCAAAGCCTATTTGTGAGGCATTCTGCTCAGTTTCGTCTCATTTTGCCAGAAATGAGAACCCCTCGCATTAGGCAGTTGAGCAGTTTTATACAGTCATTGAATAACAGGATTTTTCAGGAGGGATTTGTAACTTCAAGCAATTTGACCTACAATGACCTTGATCTTGAATTTGACCATGTGGATCTTGCAAACTTGGGCCAACTATGGATTCAAATTATACCCCAACAAGGTTTTTACAACATATCAAAAAATTTAAGTTATATATTTGTTGGCTTATCTCATTTCAAAGTAGGAAATTTGTGATATTCATATGTATATTATGCAAATTGGATGTACATAGATTTACATACAATATACATCTATTTTCATCAATATACACCTGTACATAGGAAAATCAAATTTTGCCAACTTTGACATGAGCTAGGAAGCAAACCAAAATTATACCTCAAATTTTTGATATTGTAAAAACATGTTAAGGTATATTTGAACCCAAAGTTTGCTCAAAGTCGAGTGATCCACAAGGTAAAATTCAAGGTCTTAATGTTCTTGCAGTTCAAATTGCTCGGACATAACAAAAATCATGCCAAAATTGGATTTATGATGTTAGCTTATCAATGAAATCAAAACAGCAAATTTGGTCAACAGGTTAGGGAGGTATGGTCCTTTGAATATTGGTTGCCACGCCCATTTTGGCTAAAATCACCAAAAAATTGCAGGCGGTAGCACGAAAACCACTAATTTGAAGGGGGTAGGGTTGAACCCATTGGGTAATTTGACACGGATTGGTACAATTTTGTATTTCATATGAGATTGGGCATTGGAAAAATGTTTACACGTCAAATACAAATTATTATTTTACTTTTTAAATTATTTTACCAAACTCGTCAAAACTGCATAAAAACTAGACCCAATAATTGGGGCGTTTTCACTCCTTTTTCGAATTTTGGATTTTGTCTGTCGTTCTACGCCCCAACCGTTGTAAAGCATTGTGCCAATTAAAAAAGAGGTTGTGACCACAAAAGTTGCCAAAAACATGCCAAATACTTGACAATGTATATTGGAAAGCGCACACTGGCTTCTATACATGTTAAAGAAGAACTATTATGGCTTTATTGGTACTCACGGTTATTTGGGGTTGCAAATCCGAGCAATTTTGACCAGCTTTTCAAAACAATGATGCCTATAACGTCGCGGTCTATATAAACTACATAGACGTCCCGACAGCACCCGACTCACGTAAAGAGCACACTATGCGAAGACGGGGGACACGACAATGGCTTTTCGAGCGACCACCAACGACTGTTTTATGGTGCAAGAGCGCAGGCTTGCATCGCTGCACTGTATAGCGCGCATGCGTGTGCGCGTGTAGCGGTACTTGTACAAAATAATGCAAATTCGTATTGAACCGGGCTAATTGCTGGCACACGATATCAGGGGCCAATTTCACGGAGCTGCTAAGCACAAATGTGCTTAGCATGAAAATGTGTCCTTGGTCAAAACAAGGTTACAGACCAAATTTTCACGTGATCTTTATTGTTTTTGATTGATAATCGGCTGTTTTTTTGCTTAGCATAAAAAACACGTAGAATTTTTGCTGATAAATTGTTTTTAATGAGCAAGATGTTTTTGTGCTAAGCAAATTTTTGTGCTGAGCAGCTCCGTGAAAGTGGCCCCTGATCGTGTGCCAGCAATTAGCCCGGTTCAATACGAATTTGCATTATTTTGTACAAGTACCGCTACGCGCGCACACGCATGCGCGCTATACAGTGCAGCGATGCAAGCCTGCGCTCTTGCACCATAAAACAGTCGTTGGTGGTCGCTAGAAAAGCCATTGTCGTGTCCCCCGTCTTCGCATAGTGTGCTCTTTACGTGAGTCGGGTGCTGTCGGGACGTCTATGTAGTTTATATAGACCGCGACGTTATAGGCATCATTGTTTTGAAAAGCTGGTCAAAATTGCTCGGATTTGCAACCCCAAATAACTGCGAGTACCAATAAAGCCATAATAGTTCTTCTTTAACATGTATAGAAGCCAGTGTGCGCTTTCCAATATACATTGTCAAGTATTTGGCATGTTTTTGGCAACTTTTGTGATCACAACTTCTTTTTTAATTGGCACAATGCTTTACAACGGTTGGGGCGTAGAACGACAGACAAAATCCAAAATTCAAAAAAGGAGTGAAAACGCCCCAATTATTGGGTCTACATAAAAACAATATATAAAAATTAAAAACTTACCTTTCAGTTTTCCGAATAAGATAGGGGTCCCCTGGTAGAAAGCATGGTAAGTTCCAATAGTTCCAAGCAAAAGTTTTCCTTCCAAACAAGCATCCTCCAAGTGTCAAGCACGTTCAAGTTACTAGGTGTGTCCTCAATGTGCATCCAAGATAAAGGTGTCCTAAAGTTTACACCAAGTCCGTACTGCTGCAAAAAAACTTTCAAGTTCTAACTATCCTATTTTCAAGCCGGGCAAATGTTTCGCTGCATCGTAGTTGATCCTTGATCCAAATCGGACGTTTCGAGGACAAATAATGTTATTATGTTTCACTGAGATTCCTTCCGTTTAAGATTGGCTCCATGTAGTTCCTTTGGTGGCATTCCGTTCGTAAAGGCCTCCTCTTCATTGGCTTTTGAGTTCCTCTGCATGTCGTCGCAACCATCTGTTAAATAAAAGACCATAACTTTATAAAGATAGTGTGCCTTCTGTTTACATCAAAATGAATTTCATTAACAAAATTGCATGTTTTTATCAAAACCCATTTTTAAAAAAATTGGCCTAGGCCTATTTTTTGTTGCCAAAAAATGCACTTTCTCTTACATAAAAGTGAAATACAATTTGAAACTTTGCTTTTTTAGATGTATTTATTGCATAGGCCTAAACTACTAAGGCCAAATATAAAAAAAATAACACGAGTTTGGATACATTTTTAATGTATTATTTTGAAATTTTTGTTTTGCCCGACCCCCAAGTGTCTCCGCCCCCAAAAGGTGAGTTTGTTCAAAAGTTGTGATTTTTTATTTAATTTAAACTTCAAATTTGTCAACTAGGCCAAGTCTTTATAAATTACTCTGCTTTTGTGTTTATATTGCCATATTTGTTTTCAATTTATATGCCCCACCAACGGAAAGGTCGGATACATCATAACATGACTTTCAATTGTGCATTGTTTATTTTGGCCCCAAAACAATATCCTGAAAATACTCTAATGCCTGGGGTTAAGAAAAAATTGCATCAAATGGTTTTGGGTTTGGCAGTGTTTCATAAACAATCCCTGATTTTTTGTTAATGATGTACCCGAAATTGCATACGGATGATATGGAATTTCCCACAAGCCAACAGACTCGCGGACACGAAAAACAGCGTTGATTTGCAAGCCTCAACCGCAAAATGCGCATTTTAGTACCACAAGAAACTGTTCCAATTTTGTCAAATTTTGTTCAAATTTGGTCTAATCTTGTTCAAATTTTGGTAAAATTGTGTCTTTAGATTTGGGAGAAGTATACTTTAGGTTGATAAGTGTCATTTTGGAATGATAAAAACACCCTCGACTCGAACTGGACCAAAAAAATTAAACAAGTGCCGGAACTACACAATCTCCTCAAAGCGTGACCGCGCCCAAAAAGTTGAAAATCACCGACCAAAATTATCCTTTCAAAAGTAAAAATATTCGAACTGGGTTTGAAATTGCATCAACTTCAGAAGCATCTATACAATAATGCGGATATTTCTACACAAATTTCGAATGCCAAATGATCGGTTTAATGATAAAATATGACAAACTCACCGTGACTGTTGCGACGGTTTTTGAAAAATCAAAAATCCTCCGTTGCCCGCCTTTTTGTGAAAACGCACATGGTCCCTGGTCCCTCTATTTTCGCTGTGATTTTCGAAGGCATTAGGGCGCGGACCAGTTATTTTTACATCACCCCCGGCCCTCTCACTGAAAAACAATAGGCCTATAACTTTCCGCAAAGTGATTCGCAGATCGCGCTATAAATGACAAACTTATTTGGGCGCGAACCAGTTATTTTGTTTACGGCACTCTTTATCAAAGTAACCTTCCGCGACGCAATTTGCATAATAAAAAAAACAGCTTTGTTTTCAAATAAAGTCTTGTTCAGCACTACAATTAATAAAATTGACTATTTTTCTGGTAATAATAATTATTTACAGGTTGGATTGTTGTTAAGAATGCCGTTAAAGTTTGGTACAATTAAAAATTTGGCAAATTTTCATTTTTTCTCAATTAAAAAAAAGATTAGATTAACTTTAAAATATTAAATTTTAAACAAAATTGCCAACATTTTGTTTTTCTAAAAAATGTTAAATTGTACCCAATAAAGTCTTTCTGAATTGTCAAATTGTGAATTTTCAAACCCCTTGCAGTTTGTTTTTTCCGAATGAAAAATAAAATGTACTTAAACTTGCCCAGTTGTCACACGCGTTGTTTTTTTAGACACACGTGGTTTGTAAAAGTAATGTTGCAGAAACTAGTTTAAAATATCACTTTATTTCATATTTTTTTCGGAAAGCTTCCATACCATGCATAGAGTACTAGTATATCAAAACTCATGACTGTGTACGATATATTACATGTATACCAACATTTAAAATAAAATATACTCAAAATTATCTCTAAAAGAAAATGTACATTCCTTCACCAATAACATTTACAGAAAAATTGAATACATAATCCCTACATCTAAAAACAGTACTTGCTGATAAAACTAATCGAGGTTTTAAACCTAGCCTATAATTGAAAACGGCCAAAATCAAATACTTGCCTATCGACACACTATGGGTCATTCTGTCGGGTTTGGGCAAACATTTTTCATATCTTTAAAAGTATCATCACATTTGATTCAGTTATTTTATGTAACATTCGTATTTGGGTATGGAAAGTTTTATATCATGTAAATTATTTTCTTGCTGTCCCTGCCATATTTGGACACTGACTACCACAACAAAAGTGTTGTTGCATATAAACAAAATACATATACCAAGTTCTCTATTTTTGTAGTAATGTGTTGAAAACAATATGGATGTTACATTGACACAGTATCAAATAACGAAAATATGACAGCAAAATGTGTTAACCAAAAATTGAGATGATTTATGCCTAAAACCTTCCAAAATATTTCTGAATAACTGTGATGATACTTTTAAAAGATATGGATGAATGTAAAACATCGCATGACCCCGATAAGAACAGTGCTTTATTATTAAACTAAACATCAACAAAATAGGTCTATTATTCAACAGAACCAATTGTATGCCTTGAAAGGCTTGAAATATAAAAGCATATAAAAATATAGGTAAACAAGTATATATATTAGAGCGACCGCTCCATAGAGACGCACGCAAAATTTTAGGTTTTTATTTGTAACCTAAACCGTTTTTACCTGGAGCTTTTGCCACGAAATTAAAAATCTATAGGATAACGTACCCCAATCTATCGACATATTCGATAAAATGTAAAAAAATGTAATTTTATCGAGTACTTGGGCGCTCGGACGACCACTAAACGGTCGTCCTAACGGCGAACGGTCGACCCAAGCGCGAATAGGCTATAATATTACAACTTGTTATATATGACAAATTAGAAAAATATACTTACAAAATGATACGATACAAAATATATCGGACGAGGCAGTAGTACGAAGAGGGTTACAGCTTCAAAAATCAGTTTAAATTGTTTACGTGTACATAATCCTCCTAAAAAGTTTCGCATTATACATACAGTTAAACAAAATATATAGAATACGCCCAATATTTGAAAGATGCTTAACTGAATACCGTAAGCACCAGAATTTAAACAGGTAAACAAATATATATTTGGTTATTAAAAACCAAAATTAAAAATCCTTTTACGTTGAGCTCTACAAGCAAATTTACAAGCAAAATCTAAATTGCTCTTACTCTAAACTTAACACTCCTAGTCTTTGCCCAAGACTGGTTTGGAATCTGTACGGACTGCAGGCGAAATTAATATGCATGTACTACACGCAATCTAAACAATGCATTATACGGAAAACAAATTACAGTCTTAGACGGAGACTTTGACGCAAACTATTGGCTCATCAATAATTTTGTGGGTATTTTAGGCTTTGTATGTTACGAAGGTCTCTGCGAGTTCGACCTGGCTGCCAGTCACACTAAGGTCATCTTCTAGATCTGGATAATCTGTATACGTAGAAAATTTAAGAGAATATTTTTGAATTGTAAAATTTATTGTGTACTGTTAACTACATTGTTCTTGCACGATTGTGTCTCTCTCTTAACCAGTTCGCGTCGTAGGACGTGTATACATGCAAAGTTTCAGGAATTTAAAATGGCTGATGGATAAACACACCAGGGACAAGGCTGGAAATAACTGTCAGTGACCAGCTCACAGTGATTGAGGCCTGAAATATCAGGGTGTGCTACCCACAGATGAACCCGTCTAGGAAAACACTAACAAACCAGTCCCTTGCCTGGGTCCGGTCAATGTCAACATAATCGCGGCGCAAACTGGTTAACTCTACCTGACTCAAATTTAGGAGTACTAATTTTTTTTTTTCAGATTGTTGCGCAGGCCAAAACTAGAAAAAAAAAATTCTTACCAGGAAATGAAACCTGTGTTCCGTTCAGTTGAACATCCCCGTAGGGTCCCCGTTTGAAGATGGCATTCCTGGCATGCGGGAGGCACAGGCAGAGTATGAGGATAGCTTTGATGGTGGCAATAAGGGCGACAGCAATATGGCGAGTGCTGTCATCCCCGAGAAGATCAATCAGTATCCAGACAATAACAAGAATTATGCTGCCTACAGAAGAAAACACACGCAAATGTAGGTTATCAACTTGGGGTACGTTTGTGTCCAGTTTCCAACCTAATACACAAAAACAAAGCAAATTGTGAGCAGAAATTCTAAATAATCAACCAAGGCGGCAATCTCAACATCTTCTGCAAACCCCTGAATTTGTTGATAGTGATTGCCCCCTTTTGCAAAAATATATTTTAAAATGCTTATCTGATTTTATTCCCCTCACAAAGTATGATGTATTTCAACTTGTGATAAACCTGTCATTTTATCCTTAAAAAAACCCAGACGAAATCACCTTTCTGTAGGAATTTTTTCCTATAGTACCGATGAGCAGCACATCAAAGAATGGTTCGCCATTGCCATCTTGGACTTGGTCTAGGCTAAATGTTGAGCCGTCGTGCCTCGTTGCGTTTGCTTCTTGTATGTAACGATGTAACGTAGTCGGATTGGCACTGAGATCATCACAAATGTATCTGGAGAAAACAAATGTATTAGTCATTGCAAAAGTGAAAAGCAGTTACAAAATGTACAGATACATCAAACCAACGTGAGGCTGTCAGCTTGCTACTTATTGAAGTAGGATAGGGTGACCTATATTCAAAGTTGTATTCGAGTCCCTGCAAGTTCTTTCACAAGTCCAGTCACTTTGAAACCGAATGACTTGTAATGACATCATTGGCTGACTCCTGGGGTGAACCGATTATAATGTGATTTAATACAATATACTCGCTCAAGATGGATTGGGGATGGTGCTTGTCTGTTGGGGTGTTTGTTTGTTGGTCTGCTTGTTTGATTGTTTGGGTGGTTTGTTTGTTTGTTTGTATGTTTGTTGGGGTGTACGTGTTAGGGTGTCTGTTTGTCGGTCTGCTTGTTTGTTGGGTGTGTTGGGGCGTTTGTTTGTTTGTTGAAGTGTACGTGTAGTTTTGGGGTTTTTTTTGTCTGCTTGTTTGTTCGTTTGAGTTTGGTGTTGAGGTGTTTGTTTGTTGAAGTGTACATGTAGTTTTTTTTGTGTCTGCTTGTTTGTTCGTTTGAGACTGTTTGTCCTTTTTGGGGATGTGTGTTTGTTTGTTTTATGTTGTTCTGAGTAATTTAGTGCAATAGGGTTATTTTTATATATATGTATTCTTTTATGATAATGTACATTTGTTGTTTAAAATTTGTATTATATATTGTTTTATAGAATTAGAAGTCGCGCTTTGGGAGAGCCACTCGATAGTAATTTAGTTTGCTTAGTTTGCTTACTTGGCAATCCTGCAGGGGTGTGCATTATTGTTGTTTTTCTTGTTATAAGGGTGTTTTCTTTTGTAATCTTCCTTGCTTTGTCCTGTTTTTATAATTTTATTTCAATTCTTGTAATTGTCTTCATATTTTTATGTAATCCTATGAAATAATGGACTTGCAGAGACTCAAATACAACTCTGTCTGTATCATTTATCCCAAAACATGCATTGTTGAGGTGAGTTTGAACACAAGTAAAGTGCAAAACACCAATTTGGCTTGAGCCGTAAGCCCGTGAACAATAAATCACACAGTGTGTCTCTTCTAACAAGCGTCAATCTGCCGTTTGAGTTCATTCACGTCCAGTCTTCCACTCTATCTTACCTAGTTACGTCGGGGCATACGTTCACCATGGCATTGTGAAGACCTGTGGCAAAGAGCTGAACAGCATCCAAGACGTATGAAACCTCCGTTTCCTGCTTGTAGACCGACTCCAAATCCAGCTGCCACGGACACGTTGTACCGTGTGTTGCCGTAGATGTTGCACTGGAACGTGTCTTCCCAGTACGTCTGCCACCACGGATTGCGACGATTTCCGTACAGCTGCCGACTCGTGAAGTAGTCTTTGAAGGCTTGCATGAGCGGTGCCTGTTGGAATCTGAACACCAGGGCTCCACGGGACGTCATCTGCGCGTTTTGGACAACGTAGTCTCGGTCACCCCAAGAGTCGGTACCTATCCACTGGAGATCGGTGACGTTACTCTTTTCGGCTGCCTCAAGAACGCGCCTGGCGTCCATATCGGACGTCAACAACAGCACCGTTTTGGCGTACGGGTTGAGTTGCAGCTGCAGTACCACCATGTCATAATCGGCGCTACCGAATGTCGTGGGTAACTTCAGGGTCATCGCGACGCAAATTGAAGTCCCGGCCAATTTATCCGCGACCCCCTTCCAGAGATCAACCCCATACGTGGTGTTGGAGTAAACGACCGACACGTACTGCCAGTTCATGGCGTTCAGCAAGTCCACGATGGCTTTGGCCTGCGTTTCGTCAGATGGCACCGTGCGGTGAAAATACGGAAAGTCGAGGCGCTGGGTTGTTTGGACCTCGTCTCCAGAGAGAGAGTTGAAAGTAGAGGCACTGGGTTGTTTGGACTTCGTCTTCAAAGAGTTTGAAGGAGATTGGTTGAGGCGCTGGGTTGTTTGGACTTCGTCTCCAGAGAGAGAGTTGAAAGCAGATGGGTAGAGGCGCTGGGTTGTTTGGACTTCGTCTTCAAAGAGTTTGAAGGAGATTGGTTGAGGCGCTGGGTTGTTTGGACTTCGTCTCCAGAGAGAGAGTTGAAAGCAGATGGGTAGAGGCGTTGGGTTGTTTGGACTTCGTCTCCGGAGAGAGTTGGAAGCTGATGGGTAGAGGCCTTGTGTCGAAAATTGGGCTGGTCAAACCAGTAGCTGTAAGGGAATACTTGAACTTGACAATGGTCTGTTATTGTTAATCATGTTTCAAAGCCTAGTGGAGGGGTAACAATTTAAGACTTGGATTTTGGACAGATCAACATGATGGGAAATTTATCCTCCACGTTTTATCCAAACAGTACACATTATATACAGGGTGAGTAAAAAAACAACCAATTTTTGTTTATAACAAAGTCAATTTTATCAGAAAATGAATAAAGTGTGCCAACATTTATTTTACCAGAATTATGTCGCGTCTATTCTGTATAGATCGTACAAAATGCATTAAAAGTAGGATACACCATTGGCAATTGCTTGAATTATCATGAATGGGTGGATTTGGGGGGTTGTAAATATCGTTAATTGTTCGAGCGATTAATACGAGTTAGCCAAGACGAACTATTCAAAAATCATGGCGTGGTCTACGTCTTGCGTTAGGGGGAGCCAGCTGTTCGACGACCACAGGAATACAAATCGTTCTCTGCCATTTCTGCACAGATTTTCACCATTCAAAAACGAAAGCAAAACATCACACGCGCATTATTTTGCTATTTATATCAAATTATTCAACTCGATGGCCTTCAAGTTGAAGTTAGAGGACGCAATGAACCAGTGCTTACACAATCTCAATGCTTGGGTGCACATTAATAAAATTTGCATGATCTATAGCCGCGGTATTTCATTTCTGATCAAATTGACTTTGTAATAAAAAAATGCAGTGTTTTATTTTTACTCACCCTGTATTGCTGGAATAATATACAATATTAAAATGTTGGTCTTCACATCAACTTGGAGCAGCCAATGAATTTCTAGCAAAACCTGTAGATTCAAGGAAAAAACAAATAGAAGTTAAAGCAAATTTCAGAAAACGACAATTTGTACCACAAAAATTTAACAATTGGACGATACATTTAATGAGCTAATATGTTATTTTATTGCCTCTGTCTGTAATAAAATATTAATTTGTTCTAATAGATTTTGTAACTCGTACAAATAAAAGCAAACACCAGGTTTAATTATAATTATTGTTTTTAAATCTTAAAATTAATTTTAATTTGTCCCTGAAGATCCTTTAAGTTATTATTCAAAAACTATAAAACTACTTCCACGCAGAGAAACAAATATTTAATTTAGTATAAAATATATAAGACGTTAGCGTTACAATTCTATTTGGCATAGACGGATTTGAAATACAAAGAATTTGTTTTGCAATCTAAAAAAATGTTCCAACTACATTTAACATTTGATCTACATTTCTTTACAAAATAAATATCGGAAATAATTTACCGAATCGTGCGCCTTAAGTGTATTTTAAATGGATAATTTGTTTCCAGTTTTTGTTAGTTTGTCAAGTTACAGGTAGGATACACCATTCGCAGATATCAAAAATCTTTACTATTGAACTACATGTATTAAGAAATATCTTACTTAATTGAAAGTAAAAAATGATTGCCATAGCTATCCTATAATTGTTCCGAAAAATTGAATTAAAACAAAATTAAATGGCCAGACAGCTATCGCGAAAAAAAACTCAAAGTAAATATACACATTTGCTTTTATTGTAATTGTAATTTTAAATATACCGCTGTTCACACTAAATAATCTACGCGGTCCGCAAGTAACATAAACTGATAAAAAACTATCTTGTCAACATATCTATTCTTATACCCAAAGTAACTAAAATAAGCATATACACAATGTTAAATTATACATCATTCAACTTTCCCAAAATGTATTCTCGATATTTAAATAGAACATTCTCTACATGGATACCCCACAACTACAATAGTCTTTCCCTATTACAAAGCACCATTTTATGATATTTCGTTTCGTAACCTCAATTCCGTCAAAGTAATTTGGAGGTGGCGGCAGTTTTTGGATGCAAATGCATCGTTTTGATGAAATGTATCAAGAGAAATGGTGTGAAAAAGCCACTTTCGAAATACAACTTGGCACGGTGTTCGAGCTGTCCCCAAATATTTCAGATATTCAATCATCAACCAAATATTTAAATAGCTTTTTTTGCCGGTTCAAACAGCCAAAAAGAAACAAAATCGGGAATGCACGTGAACACATTTTTAAAAAGCAAAAAAATGCCCAAGCATACGCTAAAACAGCTGAAATTTGTCAATCTCCTCTATTTTTGTACACAACAAGTGCAGAAGAACGCCTGAAAAAAATGCAAAGTGGCAATTCTTTTTTTTATTTAGATGCCAATTTTTGGTCGATGTTAAAAGGTAGGATAAACCATTGGTAATTGCTTGAATTATCATAAATGGGTGGATTTTGGGGGTTCTATTTTATAGTAAATATCGTGTTAACTGATCTGTCCGAAGTTTGACTATCGTGGATGCTGAGTAAAGAAAGAAAAAAAACAGCCTTCGTAAAAAACTCGATCAGCGAGTTTCCAACATTCAAATATTTAGTCGAGGACAGTTTGAAATAATGAAATTACTCAGGTTATTTGGCAATAGACAGCCCTACACATTGCCAAATTTCACCAGTTTTAAATTTTTGTTTGTTTACCTGCACTATTTTAGCTACAGTCGACTTTGAATCTTCGTTCCCAGGAACTCTGCCACTTTGTCGATGAACTCAAAAGTGTTCAGGTAGTCGGCGCGCTGCACACTGTAGGGGGCAAACCAAAAAAGAATGATATGAGATAATGTTGTAGAAAAGTTGTAGAGACTCCGCCACCCAGAGGACTTCCCCAATCAGAGGACTCCGCCACCCAGAGGACTCCCCCGACCAGAGGACTCCCCCGACCAGAGGACTCCCCCGACCAGAGGACTCCCCCGACCAGAGAACTCCGCCACCCAGAGGACTCCGCCGACCAGAGGACTCCCCCACCCAGAGGACTCCCCCGACCAGAGGACTCCGCCGACCAGAGGACTCCGCCGACCAGAGGACTCCGCCGACCAGAGGACTCGTCATTCCAGAGGACTCGTCATTCCAGAGACTCGTCATTCCAGAGACTCGTCATTCCAGAGACTCGTCATTCCAGAGACTCGTCATTCCAGAGACTCGTCATTCCAGAGACTCGTCATTCCAGAGACTCGTCATTCCAGAGACTCGTCATTCCAGAGACTCGTCCATCCAGAGACTCGTCCATCCAGAGACTCGTCCATCCAGAGACTCGTCCATCCAGAGACTCGTCCATCCAGAGACTCGTCCATCCAGAGACTCGTCCATCCAGAGACTCGTCCATCCAGAGACTCGTCCATCCAGAGACTCGTCCATCCAGAGACTCGTCCATCCAGAGACTCGTCCATCCAGAGACTCGTCCATCCAGAGACTCGTCCATCCAGAGACTCGTCATCCAGAGACTCGTCATCCAGAGACTCGTCATCCAGAGACTCGTCATCCAGAGACTCGTCATCCAGACAGACAATTCACAATAAAGTATAATGTAACAAAGTAAAATAACTCAACAAAAGAATAAATTTTGATTCTTATAAAATTTAGGTAATGGCCAGACCTTAACCAGTTCGTGTCAAAGGCCGTGTATACACGCAAAGTTTTTACAGAATTCAAAACGATTGACGAATAAACACATCACGAGCAAGGCCGGAAATATGTCAGGGACCCACTAGCAGGGAGCGAGGCTGGAAATACCAGGGTGTGCTACCCACAGATGCCGGCCTCAACCTGTCTCGGATCGAGGTTCGTGAAAAACAATCCCGTGCCTGAGCCCAGTCAATGTCAAAAGTAATCACGGCGCGAGCTGGTTAAAAATACATTAAATAACGCAATGAAGGTTTTACATACCTGTTCATTCCCTTGACGCATATGGCCAGGTCTTTAGTCATGAAGCCAGCTTCTATCGTATCCACACACGAAGCTTCCAGATCGCTGGTGAACCGGGCCAGCTGGGCGTTCCCGTCAAGCTTGGCTCGGTGGGCCAGGCCCCGCGTCCAAGCAAAGATAGATGCTGCGAACGTAAGATGGGTTGAAACAGGTAATGAAAAACACCCTCTAAAAGTAAAGCATTCCAGAAATTAGGCTTTAAAAGATCAAACTCGCTCACCGACGGAATTGGTGGATGTTTCTTGTCCCTTTTCGTGTAGCCTGTAGTGGCGTGTGACGGTGCCATGCGCAGCCTCGGACTCCACCGTCTTCCCATCAGGACAAACCAATACGCTTGTCATCATGCCCAGAGAACCGTACCCTGAGAAGGAGAAAAATGAACTCAAGCTTTCAAACAGGCCGAGACGAAAAAGAAAAAAGTTAGACTCTGAAAGACAAAATCGGGATACAAGTCCACTTTATCTTAGCAGCTCCATGAAATTGGCCCCTGGTTTTACTAAGCAGTTTTTGTTTTGCTTAAAGCAATTTTTGCGCCAACTAGAATATGAAATTGACCCCTGATTGGTATCACTAAAGTGGAATAATCCATTCTTGACGGAAGGGTTGGGCACTAACCTTGTGCTACACTATCCGACTGCACATCGCCGTCGTAGTTCTTGCACGCCCACATGAATCCCCCCTCTGATTTCATGGCATAGGCCACCATGTCGTCAATGAGTCGGTGCTCGTACCAGATTCCTGCTGCCTCAAACCTGGACTTGTACTCGCTAGAAAAAAAATTTAATAAAATTCTCATTTGGTGACCCATTAATTTCAATTTGGGGGGTGGGGGGAGAGCTAATCATCCTAAAGCCTTGGTCACACTTTTAAGTTGTTTGCGACAACAGCCTTTGATCAGTCGTTTTAATTGAGGTGAATCGGGAGAAAAGTGCCCCGATTGCACCCTCCTCCTCCTAGGAATATCGACGACCTCTGTACGTATATCGACGAACATCCTCGTAGAACAGGAGAGAATCTGAATTATAATTCCCCACTGACCTGTCGTAAATCTCTTGGAAGATGTCCTTAAACCGGCCGTCGTACTTCTTGAGGATTGTGTTTTTCGTGCTAAAAGGGAATGCACAGAACATTTTTTTCAGCAAAATAGGTACAATTCTTGACTGAATATCAAATCATTAAAACAAAATTGTATTAACTCTAACTCCTTAGTGTAATTTACTAGGAACCAAACCCATCCTTGCAAATTCCACTCCCTAAACGTAATCCAACAAGGAGACCTAGGAATAAAAATACGGATGTGAAGGTCGTAAGTACAATTTGTTTTAACTCTTTTCCAATGGATTTTTCAATTTTTGTGTGATAAAATTAAAACATGAATGTTTCTCAGGGAAGAGTACGCTTAAAAAATCATTCAGTCAAAAATTACAGCAAGACTAAGGGCATCCCCGTTTACAATGCCAATAGAGGAATCACGGAGAGGACCGCTATTAGGACGTCTTGCAACCGAGAATAGGGTAATGTCTGACACTCGGCCTAACCGTTGGCTTACTGCAGCAGAATATTCTATCGTTTGTATTCCAGGGGTCACAGATTCTAAACCTACCTTAGGTAGAGTACAAACTTCCTCTCTAGCGCGTACTTCATGGAGCAGTGAGCAAAATCGCCGATGGACTTGTCGGTGTTGTACATTGCCATGGCCACGCCGCCGCCATCTTTGAAGTCGTTGACGGTGAAGTTCAGGACCTCGCCGCCGTCGGATGGAGTAAATTTAATTTCAAGTTTACCGCAGCCGGAGACGACGAAATCTGTGGCTTTGTACTAGTGGAAGCAAAAAAGAAAGAATGGTTCTCAAACAACATGACAACAGAAAATCTTTCAACTTAGCATTCTTTGGCAGAAGATGTGGATTTGTTTTTCAGTTTTAGTGGTGGGAAAAAACCCCAGAATGATATTATAGAAGAAAAATCAAGCAGAAACTGAAAACCCAATCCACATATTGGCCCAGGTAGGATTCGAACACGGGTCACAACAAAAGTACTGCGGTCAATCTTTCGCCAATTAGCACGACTAGTCGCTCCTACTTGTACCAGACGTCAGACTTTTGACGGACTTAATTCACTCATTTGGTTCCGCGTGACTCTGGAACGCCTGTCTGAACCAGGTGTAATGTCATTCAAAGCATATCCCTAGTTTTGCCCAGATTCGTTTAAGTTCAGTCAATGGGAATGGCGGCCATCGTCTGATTGAATTGCTCACCTGATCCGCGTGCGCATGTCGGCCAATCACGATGGGTTTATTCCAGCCGACCACCAACCGGGGGATGTTCTTGCAGATTATGGCTTCCCTAAAGACCGTCCCGCCAAGGATGTTACGGATCGTGCCATTGGGCGATTTCCACATCTTCTTGAGGTTGAACTCTGTCGATTGAACCAATCAGAAAGCTCGTCACAGAGACTCCAAGGAGCAAAAACAAAATTATTTGACCAGTTCGTGTATTCACGCAAAGATTGGTAAGCAGAAATTGACTACTGGTCGAACTACAGTTCGCACCCGAACTTGCTCAAAGTGTGACCTTAACTTCATTAATATGCACTCACCTTTGACCCGCTTCTCATCTGGCGTTATCGTTGCGCATTTGATTCCAACATTGTGTTTTTGTATGGCATTCGCGCATTCCACAGTCACTGGGAAAAGGAAAAAAAGACTTAATAAAAGGCAGAGACCGAGGCAATAGATTAATTTTGCTAACAATAAGTTCAATAGTATACACCATTTCCTTTGCTGTAATTTTGATTAATGGATATAGGTTAGTGGATTTATATATTGTTAGTAAATATTGTGACGCTGACTTGTTCCAAATTTGGTGTTCATAGATTCTAGTCTGGTTCCATGACTTCCTTCAGACAAAACGGAGCAAATTATTATCAGGTATTATCAGGCTAAATAGCCATTTTGAAAATAATATGTGGAGTCACTAAATTTAATAAATTGTTGGTATTGTTTGAAAACAAGTGTTCGTGCACAGTTTTTCTTTTGTTAGATGTTCCAAGGGTAAAATAGCAAACCAAATCGTGCCGGCTTTATATAAATAAAAGGCCAATGCGTAGAAAATGGAAACGGACGTCTCTTTATTTGCCATTATTACCTTTGTCATCAGTCTCATCTCTGTTACGAATGCTCAAATCGTAACTCTTGATATCAAGGTCGACGTAAGGCAAGATCAGTTTCTCTTTGATCGTTTCCCAGAAAATCCTGAAGTACAGAGGGAAAATCAAGAATCAGAACCGAAGGGATCGTATACCATTTGTCAGTTGTGCATTTTTATCGTACTCAAAATATAAACAAAGGTTCCGAGGGCAAATAGGGAAGAATCTTACAGAACTCGACGTAATTTGCTGTTACCTGAGATGCTTTTGCGCACACGCGATGAAATGTTTATCTCAAAAAGAAAAATTATCAAATCTTCATGTGCACATAGTTGGAATACCGAACTGGCTTATTGTTAAAACCCTCGTCATTTTTATCATCACAAGGTCAAGCTGTTCAAAGTTCACCCCAGTCAAGTTGAATCGACAAATCTAAGAGTGCATGAACTTCTAAATATAACTTTGACGAGCGACTTTGTCAAGTATTTTATCGGTGAAATAAAATGGTTAAGAGCAAACAGCAAAGTAAATTGTGTTTATATTGCAGTCAAAAACACAATATATGATATATTTGGCATCTAAATTTGGAGTCAATAATTCGGTAGCCACAAATTTTAATATAGATGTATCCTACCTTTAAGAACTAGGCTTATTCTGAAGGCTTTTTTAGCCAGCTTATATTTACCTGGTCATTTCGTCTCCTTTGGCTTCAACTACTGTTCCTCCTTGGAAAAAAAAGTTCAGAAAATAATAAATTGTCACGTTTTGTAGGGTTAGTCGTACCAGTACAACCACGACGTACAAAGACCTTTTTTAACAAAGTACTTATACTCGCCACCAAACAGGGACCAGAAGTGCTAAAAAAAACACCAACATTTCAGGCCAAATTTACTCACTTTTTAACCGGATTTTGGGGGGTTCCGGGGTTGTATTTTATAGTAAATATCCTTTTACTGACCTGCTTGAAGTTTTACCATTAATGGATGCCAAGAAAATGGCGTTCGTTTTCAACCGGCGCCGGGCATTTTGTTCTTTTTTTTTTTTTCGCGATCGCCGTCTGGCGATTGTTTATTTTTTTTTAATTTTAATTTTTCAGGGCAATTACAGGATATCTAGCGTAATCATTTTGCTGGATGTCTAGAATCATTTACTTTCAAATAAGCAAGACATATCTTAATAATTCGGTAGTAAAAAAATTCATTATCTGCAAATGGTGTATCCTAGTCCTACCCAAAAACGAAATTCTATACATGTACATTGTACACTGGACTTGTTGGCAGTTCCTGTGATGCAGCACAATGGCTTGACCCTCAACTAGGGCCAGGTCCAAAGCCTTGACCTGGGCCTTGTGCTACATGTACATGTATAACACTAGTAGATCCTATAGATTTACAAGGTAGGGAAACCAAAATAATAATGGTAATTGTTAGGTATAAAAAGCTGTTAGAAAAATAAAAGAGCATTAAATTACTGAGGAAGAGAAACTAAAATAATATAAATGAGGGCAATTCCACAAGTGTTTAAACTAGGTAGGAAACACCATCGGTAATTGCCTAAAATAAAAGGAATGGGGGGATTTTGGGCTTGTATTTTCACCAAATATCGTTTATCTGTCCTATTCAGAATTTTACAATCATGGATGCCAAGAAAAGCAAAAAAACGGCGTTCGTTTTTAACCGGCGTCAGGCAGTGGTTCCTACGTTTGTTTTTGTTTGTTCGCGATCGCTATCCGCGATCCGGTGAATGTGATTGTTTTTAATAAAATTAAATTTTTTGCAACAATTACAGGATATCTAGCGCAATCATTTTGCTGGATGCCTACAATTATTATTTACTTTGAAATATTAAGCAAGATATTTCTTAATAATTTGATAAATAATTTCAATATCTGCAAATAGCTACACCTTGGCTTTACTAGCTTACAAAATTTACGAAAACTTTCATAAAAACTACAAGCATTGCAACAACAAATGTGATGTCAAATTAACAGGGGCAGTCGAGTCATTAAAATTAGACATTTTGCCTAGGCTACATCCAGAGTGATGTGATGGATTCGAAAAGGATATATAATATAGTATCCTGACGCTACTCCGGCAGTTGTGTACAAAAAACTACAAAGTCTATGGAGAGTTGAGAAAGTATTAACAGTAACATCAGAAATGTTTTTCCGTCCCAGATAAATTTCGGTCTTTTTAACATTAATTGTTTGCACTAATGACCTTTATTTACTGATATTTTAGAGGATTATTATGAAGGAAAAAACTGAGTGTCAGGTTACACAATTCTTTTCAAAAATTTAGTTACTTAAGTTGTTACAAAAATACAATTCTAAGTCTAAATATCCATACAGATTTTTTTTTTCTATCCTAAATTGTTTTTTTACGCCTTATTTCTAGAATCATGGACACGCCCACTAAAAACTCTGCTGTGCATAAACATCCCGCACCATACCCGCACGTAAACAAAAATCGCCGACCCAAAAAATGAGTAAGGTGGACGTGATTCAGCACTTTTCCCACACCCAACTCTTCGTGTTTTGCCCATTAACCACCCAATTTCAGCTCTAAATAATAAGAAGATATCTTACCTTGAATCTTCGACATGTTGATACCGATTATTGAATTAAAAAAAAATGGGTTTTTTTAACTTTAAATAATCGTGTCCAGTGTTGTTAAGTTGACCAAAATTGAAATGTTGACGGCGCGATAGTCGAAACAGTACGTACGTACGTACGTGTATACTGTACATGTACGTTTCTGGGTTCTTTGGTACAAAACGTACAGATGGTGTCAATCAGTAACTCGTTCGGTAAGCCAAGTACAAACTACACGTCCGTACAAAATTCGTTATGTTTTGATTGGTCTGCATTGCTAATAAACTTTACCTAGTCCCCTAGTTATAAACTATTTTAAAAAATCGGAGACCAACATCAAGAAATTGTCATGATTTTAAACTAAAAACAAAATTACGAACAAATCTGTAGTTGTAGGGTACATTAATATAAGAAATGAGATAAAATGCCAAAATAAAGGTAACTGTGGGGAAATAAATATTTAAAAGTACATTAATAAAAAAAAAAAGACCCACTCTCCACTCCTGAGTAGAAATGCAAATTACCTAGCATCCGTTTTGTATAATAAAAAAAACATCTGTTGCTATCATTTTATTTTACATATATACCTTAAATTTGTTTCGATTTGTTTTTAATTGGACAGTTGCAGATATTCACAAAAAATCTGCATAAATCTATATAGGGCTAAGCACCGCCCCCCCCCCCCAAAAAAAAAAACACAAAAAAAAACCCCCAACAATTAGGAATAGTTTTAACTTTTTAATATTCCCCCCCTAATTTTTCATCTGCAGGTTGTTGGCATTATAGGAGGCCAGACAAGTGGTACAACAGTGAAAGTAGCAGAAGATTTGACACCTCTTGGTGTCAACCAAATCAGTTACGGTGCGACGACAACCGAACTAGACGATTCCGAAAGGTTTCCGACCTCGACCAATCTCCTTCAAACTCTTTGAAGACGAAGTCCAAACAACCCAGCGCCTCGACCAATCTCCTTCAAACTCTTTGAAGACGAAGTCCAAACAACCCTCTACCCATCTGCTTTCAACTCTCTCTCTGGAGACGAAGTCCAAACAACCCAGCGCCTCGACCAATCTCCTTCAAACTCTTTGAAGACGAAGTCCAAACAACCCAGTGCCTCTACCCATCTGCTTTCAACTCTCTCTCTGGAGACGAAGTCCAAACAACCCAGCGCCTCGACCAATCTCCTTCAAACTCTTTGAAGACGAAGTCCAAACAACCCAGTGCCTCTACCCATCTGCTTTCAACTCTCTCTCTGGAGACGAAGTCCAAACAACCCAGCGCCTCGACCAATCTCCTTCAAACTCTTTGAAGACGAAGTCCAAACAACCCAGCGCCTCTACCCATCTGCTTTCAACTCTCTCTCTGGAGACGAAGTCCAAACAACCCAGCGCCTCGACCAATCTCCTTCAAACTTTTTGAAGACGAAGTCCAAACAACCCAGCGCCTCTACCCATCTGCTTTCAACTCTCTCTCTGGAGACGAAGTCCAAACAACCTAGCGCCTCGACCAATCTCCTTCAAACTCTTTGAAGACGAAGTCCAAACAACCCAGCGCCTCTACCCATCTGCTTTCAACTCTCTCTCTGGAGACGAAGTCCAAACAACCCAGCGCCTCGACCAATCTCCTTCAAACTCTTTGAAGACGAAGTCCAAACAACCCAGCGCCTCTACCCATCTGCTTTCAACTCTCTCTCTAGAGACGAAGTGCAAACCCACTGCCTCTACCCACCAGCTTCTGACTCGCTCTCCAAACAACCCTGCCATTATTCATCGGCTTCCAACTTTCTCCAGAGACCAACTCCAAACTTGTGGTAAAATGGAGCATCGTCCTACCTCTGGCAGACGAGTCTCTGGGAGCTGTGCCTGCCGGACATCAGCGCTGCAGTCGAGGTAAGCGTGTAACTCCAGGTTGCAATGTTGCTCCTCAAAAGGCAGATTTTTGCATTATGCTCCGAAGAGCAAGTTCGATCAAGGACCAATGGTTTACTAGTGATTAGTTTGTGATGTCACTAGCTCATGCGCCATGAAGTTGCAGTGCCAACGACTTTAGTCGAAACTATGGTTGAACCTTTGCGGCGCCGAAAACAATATTCTAAGACGATATTTCCGTTTATTTACTCCGTGATAGTTATTGAGTAGTTTAGGATATCTTACATAACCACTGTTCTTATCGTGACAATAGTGACAAAATAACGTGGACAAAAATATGCTAGTTTGCACGGCAAAGTTTCGATAGTTGGTCCCCGCTGCACTATGCCATGAACATTCTGCTAACCAGCGCGACCACCCACAGTAGGTTAGTTGCGAATAGTCAGACTAGTCCAACCATCGTCGACTAGCGCGAGTTCAATCAGAGTTAGTCGAACTATGGTTAACTATAGTCCTTGATCGAACTTGCTCATAACTGGCGTTACCTTGCCTACTTCAATGGAAATTTATTGAAATCTTTGTTTGTGCTTAGCCCCAGATCAACTCTAAACTAAGCCAGTTGTATTTCAATCAGTGTTCGTTTTCTTTCTTTGTCCAGTTCGTCCGCGAGGGAGTGGTCCTGATGTCTGTTGAAGAGTTTGAGGCGTGGTATCAACACGAGATTCCAGAATTTTAAGCCGGTCGCAGAGCGCTCCACCCAACACGTTCCCGTCCTAACACCGAAGTCGCTCTATTGAAATTGGGTATCATCTCTTCAGCAAATTTGTAGTATACACCATTTGCCAAAAAAAACACTACTGATTTACTATGAAATCCCAAACTGAACTGCAAGTGAATAATTCTCGAGCATCATTGAATCTTGTATCAATTTCCAACAATTGCCAGCCGGCAATCGTTAAAAATACTGGACTAATTTGAAAGATTACCTCTACTATATTAAATTTGTTCCACCTTTTATTTGCAATACTGTTGCACATCCGTGAATGGGTGTAAGCCAACTACATTTGTAGTATGGTTTCCTAACTTGAAGAATCCATGACATCTATAAATATATTAAAGTTACCAAGTATTATCTTGCGTGTATTAAACTTTTTTTTAATGTTTTTTTTTATGTCAAATAAACCAAAACTAATTCTCTACCCATCAGCTTCCAATTATTTCTTCAGCATACCCTGTATTGAGCATTCCCGCTCACGGGAGGCGAACCTATGCACAAAAAAGTCGAAAACATTTCGAACACTGTCATTTGTCATGCCTACTAAAGGCCTCTTTCTCAACATTTTATTTTTGCAACATGTTGATAAATGCAAACTGCAAAGTGTAAGGAGAATTTTACAATAACCCTAATTTTAACTTCTGCCCAGTTAAGTCTCATTTGCCAGAATCCCTCACATAATTGTTTCGTGCAGACCGGCATTCTGCGTTTCTTATGTGCAGGGTTATCCGTTCTTGAAAGGTTGTGGCACCGATGGAAACATCTCAAGAAACATCTGTTGGGTTTCGTCTTTTGCCGAATAAGGAACTGAACAATTCACTCCTGACAAAAAATTTAAAAAAATAATGAGGTTAATTAAGTCGAAATATAATTGTATCTATAAAATCTCCCAAAAATGTATTTGTAGGGGGTTAGCCTTGCATTTTCATGACAATTTGGTCAAAATATGATTTTGTCCAACAATATCTAAATTCACTCTAAATTTAATTTATAAGGGGTTAGCCTTGCATTTGTATGAAAATTAGGTACAAATATGATTTTGTCCAACAATATCTAAAATCACCCTAAATTTAATTTATAAGGGGTTAGCCTTGCATTTTTATGAAAATTAGGTCAAAATATGGTTGTCCAACTATATCTAAATTCACTCTAAATTTAATTTTTATGAAAATTAGGTACAAATATGATTTTGTCCAACAATATTTAAAATCACCCTAAATTTAATTTATAAGGGGTTAGCCTTGCATTTTTATGAAAATTAGGTCAAAATATGGTTTTGTCCAACAATATCTAAAATCACCCTAAATTTAATTTAACGCCTTGCATTTTTATGAAAATTAGGTCAAAATATGATTTTGTCCAACAATATCTAAATTCACTCTAAATTTAATTTATAAGGGGTTAGCCTTGCATTTGTTATGAAAATTAGGTACAAATATTATTTTGTCCAACAATATCTAAAATCACCCTAAATTTAATTTATAAGGGGTTAGCCTTGCATTTTTATGAAAATTAGGTCAAAATATGATTTTGTCTAACAATATCTAAAATCACTCTAAATTTTATTTATAAGGGGTTAGCCTTGCATTTTTATGAAAATTAGGTACAACAATATCTCAAATCACCCCAAATTTAATTTATAAGGGGTTAGCCTTGCATTTTTTAAATATTCAAGAATACAGATTCAGGAGGCATAATTAACTGCAATGCATATTCATGAGCCTAATTTGACGACTTACTTGGCACTGTCCATCATTGCTCCCATGTCTCTACCAGCCATGAAGCTGACAAGTTTAGGATGAACGTCATATCTGTATCATCCAGAGGAGGGAGGAAACAAAACATGACAAACAATTAATAAATGTAAAAATCGCCCCCCTCCCCCTCCAAAATAAATAAGTTTGTATACATTAAAAGTCTTAATGTGCTCTGCAACACACATCACGCCATATCTAGCAGCAGGTAGTACATGCTTCAATCTTTATAATGTGATCTGTTCCAACAAAACCCGGAGAAAGTCGCACAATGTGTTTTATTACAATGTACCGTAATTTCCTGCGGTAAAGACGCGGCTTATCTGACTTTCTAGACCACAAAAACATCGCCGCGCCTTATCTTTCGGTGCGCCGTATATGATGTCGCTTGAGTTCAAAGTGACGGTCTTTGTGTGAAGAATTCTTTGAACGCCGCAATCTTACTCAACAATGCGGTCAACCAATTAGCTCAACTCTCCGGACATTGTGACCGTGTTTCCATTAACAATGCCGCGATGTGTTGATCCCCCTACGACCGTACATGTACATGTATACATGTGATTTAGCACTCGGCAGCGTGCGTAGTCTTGTTTGCAAGACGATCTTCGCGATGCGGGGCGCCCTCTAACGTACGCCGCATCGGCGGCCTACGCGCGCTGCATATACCGCGATTAAGATCGTCTTGCAAACAAGACTACAGCGTGCGCTGCATGACGCGTACAACAGCGATAAAAAGCTGGCCTGTACTATGTGGCCTTTTTCTAAACGTTTTTTTCGTCTACGTTCCGGCTTCATGCAATTCACCATCCGAACTACACAGCTCGGAGCATTCGCAACGACTGGAAAAAAAGACTAGGGGGTGTCGCAATTAGGGATACCCAGCACGCGATCGCTGCATGTGATGTACATGTGCATGTAGCTAGTGATACAGTACATGATATGTATAAACCTCGTGCGATATTGTGACAACTGGTTTGAAGTTTTCATACATTGTTTGCGTGCCAGATAAACTCAAGTACTCAGCAAATTCTTGCTTGGAATAGTGGGATCGTTCTAAGGCAACAAAATGACCCCTTTGTGGCGATGTACCTACACCGGGTGGCGTCTGGTGTTCTTTTGGGTGCGTTCAAGCATGCGCTTTATTCGGCGGTGCGCTTTATCTGTTGACGTTTGAAATTTTTTTGGGTGATTTTAGGGACCTGCGCCTTAACCGCCGTGCGGCTTTACCGCAGGAAATTACGGTACTCTTAAAGTCATTTCGGAGTGGATTTTACCATTTTTAGGTTTCAAGTTTTCCTGAATCACTAACTATTAATCTACAATCTCCCTAAATTTGAACATAATCAGTGACCCAGAAGTGTGTTTTTTGGTCGATTTTGGGAAACAATTGTGTATACAAATAATTTCTGAACTTCAAAGCTGTTTATCTCATAATTAAGTTGTCAGGGTTTTATCAATAAATTCTACTTCATGGGGAGATAGGGTGGGGGTACATATGTAAATGATACATCATTTAAAAGCTGGGAACTTGGAGAACAAAAGCTAAATCTAAAAAACAAAAATTGTCAACTTTGTCCGGGTTTCGTTGGAGCAGGTCACCTATAGATCTCTCTTCTTCTTTTGTTTAATCCACGTACCTTATTTTTCTTCCTTTGCTCGCTTTAGTGTCGACCTTTTTCTTGATTTTTCTTCGGAGCTTCTGAACCTCCAGCCACTGCCTGAACAAAAATTCACAAAGATTCAAAACATTTTAATGTCGTCAAATATCTCAAGAGAAACAAAATAGTAAAAATAATGTAGTATCCGGACATCGCTTCTTTGGCAGTTCACAAAGTCTAAAGAGAGTCGGGTGCATTTTTAAAAGTGTTTCCTAACGAAATTGAAAATGTTTCTCAGTCCCTTGTTAATAAAAAAATTTAAAAAAAAATATTTCACTGACTGACGTTCATCGAGATAATGTGATAAAAAAAACATTCCAAAATAATTGGCGGTGAAACGTGTCCACGAATGAACAGGAAAATGTACTATTCTAGAGGAACGAAGGGAAGGCAACACAAACATTCTCCTTGTACTATTTTTAAGGAACGGAGAGAAGGCGACACAAACATTCTCCACGTACCTTGTCAACTGAACAGGATCCGTGGTGGATGAGGTTCTTTTCTCGATAAGTTCCCGTAGCAACTGAAAAGAAAAACAAACATTAAAAATCACTTAAAAAAACAAAATAGTTGCAGATTTCGTTGAACTACCCCAAATATATATTTAATTTATGCTATAACCAGTGGTGGGCTCTTTTTTATTAACCCTCCTAGGGTTTGACAGCACAAATATGCACAAATATGTCACAAAAACAACCAATATTAACAAATGTTTCAAGTTTTATGTGCACCGCAATCACGATTTTAAAAGTTTGAAGTTACTGACCTGGTGGTAAAAGTCGTCGTCGTCAAACGTCTCTTCGTCGTAATCTTTCAGATGAGCGTTTCCGGGTACAGTCGCATCCTGACGTAAAATTCACCCCAAAAAGTACAAAAATGAAAGATTTTTTTTTAAATACCATAGATCATTACAAAACTAGTCTAGAAAACCAAAATAATAGCATCCCCACCTCAAATTCCTTTGAAGTACAAATATTTTGAATAACTCCTTAAATCGCTGTATTTGTCTGGTTTGTGTGCATTTCTATTGGACAATGCCAAGGATGGATCCTGCTGCATTGGGTGACCACAGACTCTGAGGCAGTATTGGCCTTGGTGTAAAAGCAAAGGCAAATGGTTTCTAGCAAAAATACCCTGGACAGTTATGAGTGGAAAATTATGGTTGGAGAGTTATGGTTGGAGAGTTATGGTTGGAAAGTTATGGTTTAAGGTTAAAAATACACAAAAGGATAACTACCTGTGTCACTTCCGCGGTATTTGTGGCGTCATCGCCGTTTCCCTGTGTGTCCCCGAGACGTGTGTACACCGTACGGCGCAACTGGGTCCGTTTGATGAGCCTCCGTTTGTCCTGCAGAACCTGGTGGATTTGCGTCACGGCCGATTTCTCAAACGACGAAAATGACTGCAATTTAAAAAAAAAAGACATTTTGGTGGCGTAAACCATGTGCTGCACGAATATAGAGAATATAAAATCATTTGCAATCACATAGGCCTCTTAAAATAATAGTGAAAATCATCCTCCTGTGAAAAAGATTGTGGGCGGAGCTACAGTTGCATGCGCTGCATGGTCAAAGAGTAGGCGGAGCTAAAGTTAAATGGTCAAAGAGTGGGCGGAGCTAAAGTTGCACCAATTTGCATGGTCAATAAGTGGGCGGAGCTAAAGTTGCATTGCCTGCATGGTCATAGAGTATATTTGTCGGAGTATGATTTGAATTGGTCTGGATACATTCACTGCATGGTAAAAGATGGGCGGAGCTAAAGAGTATTATTTGGGCCTGGAAATATTTGATACATGTCTGAAATTTTTAATAAAACATTTCGTAGTGCACAAAAACAATCTAGTGTTGGGTTTTTCTTATAGAATTATGTTAATTATAGCGGACTCGCAGTCAATTTAAATAACACACACTTGTCGCTTTTAAAGTAGCTTGCAAAATCTTTTTAAAAATTTGTATTGCTGTAGTGCTTTAGTGACAGCACTACAAATAAAACAAAAGATTTTGCAATCATGCAACTGAGAAAGCGCAAAAACGTTTGTGCTCAGTATAAAAACTCCTTGGCGTTTTACCTTTGCGCTGCTTTTTCCTGTTGCTAGTCGTGTCTTGTCGTGCCATTTCTGTATCGTGTCGTACTGGAACGACTCAAAGTCCTTGTGCCTCTTGGCCAGGAAGTCTCCCAAGTCGCCAGTATCTGCCTTCCTCTTGCGCCGTTGGTCGGTCGGTCTTTTGCGGGAACGACCGGGAGAAGATGAGGCGATTTCGTCCTCATCGGAGGAACTTGGGATCTCCTCATCGCTATCATAAAAATAATATCGTCAACTAAAAAACATATAGCCTAACGTATTATTATTATTACAGGTTTTCTCGATCGAGTTTGAAAGCAAAGCATTCATATCTGTTATTGAAGGCATGTATTTAAGCGATTTCTGCAGTTCTTATTCACTTTTGGGGCGTTCAGTTTTGTTTGACATTCAAATTCGTTAGCAAATTTGACACAGCGCTGAATAGCTCAGTTGGTAGAGCACCGGAACGGCAATCCAGAGGTCACCGGTTCAAACCCCGCTCCAGTTAATTTTGGTGTTTAACTTTTAACAATTATCCATAAGTTTCCCATTGTGGTTAATTTGAAAATCTAAAATATAAAACTGAATGTTTGCTTTTCTTGTAAGGTAGAAGAGGTTCTCTTTACTTTGTCAACAAAGTGGATATGTTATTCCAAGCCCCAAGCTTACCTGTCGTGTTTAGACACATCGTTTCCCTCGACGATGTGGCGGGTTGCTTGGTTGCCTAGCAACAGTGCCTGCTGCAGATCGACGAGCTTTTTCAAGAGATTCTTCAACTGTTGGCTGCCTGTGTGAAAATTAGGGCAGAATTTTGGAGTTAATTCAGTCACTTTCTGATAATAGAGCCATTTTGTCTTTGCACTTCCGAACCTCTCCGTGACCCTTCTATGGGTATTTTACACTGGGTTGCCCTTTCTCTTGCTATAATTTTTGACCGAACTCACCCCCGAGAAACATTAACGTTAATTTTATCTTTGCATTAAAAAAACAAAAAATTTGAAAACAGTTGGAAATAAATAAAACCGACCTAATTATGACCTTCACATCTGGATTTTTGTTCCTAAGTCTCCTTGTTCGATTCTTCGTTTGTTTTCACATTTTTGACAGTGCGTACTTGAGTGAGAACAAAAACTATACAAAAACTAGTGGATTATATAATTATTAAGCCTCGTTTTGATCGCGCTTTAAAACAGTTTTTATCTACGGTTATTTCATCTTCGTACGAGTGCTCTATGTATTTTTGATTTTCTGAAGTGAGGTCAACTTTTGGCGCGATATTTCTCTTTCAAGTCAAGCCAATGATCGGGACCGACTGCATTTCGGGGAAGAAAATCAAAATCCCAAAATCAAGACTTGTTAAAAGGGTCAACAAACTTACTAGAGTGCTGCATTTCTTGAACCGCTTGGCCCCCCGTCTGGAGAAAAGCGGCCTGCTTGTCGTACGCCGGTAGCTGATTGGCTATGGCCAGAGCCTTCTGGAGTTTGATCCGATTCTCAACGAACGTATCCCATAATACTGTGCCAAAAAGAAAAATAATAATTCGTCAATTTTGGTTGGTCAATTTTGATGAGAAAGTCCAAATAATGTATTGGTTTTCCCTTTAGATTCCAGCTGTGAAAATATCCAAAGATTCTTTAACCCTAAACCCTTCTCATTCCTCCAGAATCCTCCTTGCAGTTTTGGGAGGATTTTTGAGGATTAAGGATTAATGGCAAAGAAATGTAGGTTTATTTAAGAAGTTGCATTGGCTTGAGTTCGTAGGCTGTACCCAGCATTGTTTACGTTCAGACATGCATGAACCCTGCATTATGCTCAATATCATCTGCACTGCTTCTAAATGTTATCAACACTGACTCAACCCATAGCAGTGATACTATAAGGGATTTTGGGAAATTGAGGAAACGGTCACCCCTCCACTGAACAAATTCAAGAAATAACGATTAATTTTTGGAGGATTGAGGATGAATCCCAGCCAAAAGGCCTATGGGGTTATCGTTAATCCCCAAGAAGTACTTCGATGGCAAACGCAATCAACTCACTCAGTTGTGCCTTGGTGGCTTTTCCCTTGGCGACCTCCTCATCAAGGCTCACAGCAGCGAAGGCTTGCACTCCCGTTGGCGCCTCCTCGTTGCGATGGTGATCCTCATCTTCGCCTTCACTGTCATCGGCATCGTCGTCATCGCTGTCAATGTCGTCATCAAAATCACTGTTATCAAAATCGGTGTTATCAATATCAGTTATCAAAATCGCTGTTTTCATAATCACTTATCAAAATCACTTTTATCAAAATCAGTTATCAAAATCACAGTTATCAAAATCACAGTTATCAAAATCACTTTTATCAAAATCACTCATCATACTCATACACATTATCATCATCATTGTCGTCGTCGTCGTCGTCTTCGTCATCTGAGGCCTCCTCGTCTAATTCTCCTCTGATTTTCTTGAAAGCATCTTCGATAGTACGCATCCTGCGTTTCTCATCGCTGATATCCGATTGGTCGTCTTCTTCAGACGTTTCATCGTCGGACTCAGGGGACATATGATCATCGCTACTACCATCGTCATCATCACTATCGACATTATTGTTTTCATTCTCGGCACTCAATTCGACATCATCTGTAAAGAAAAAACAAGTGATCCTTGAATCGCGAGTGTCACCTTTTTGGCCGAGTGAAGATTTTTTTAGTTCGGAACGAGATAGTTTTAGGCCTGCCAAAGTTTTAAACTTGTTTTCAAAATTGGAAAGGATTCGACCATCTCTTGTCCTAGCCATGGTGGCGAGTTGTTGATAAAATAACAGACGAATTTTGGAGGTAAACCGTGCAGCAGTTTGGGAGTAATTTATAAATGCATACAATTTGCAGGGAGAACCCCATTTTTACAATATCAATCTGTGCACGTACTGTTAATGTGTGTTGCAATTGGCCCATCTATAAAGCTCCGCCCTTCGGGCGTCGGAGCCCGCGGGGGCTCCGCCCTGCGGGAGTCAGAGCCCCATAGTTTTAGGGGTAGCCCCATAATACACATTTATGGGGCTAGTCACATTTGCACTACATTTTATGCGGCTTGGTTGAGGATTTCTTACCATCCCACAATTCCAAGTTCTTCCTGGTTGAGGTCTGCCCAGCGTATCTTTTGTCTTCGTCAGCTAAGACTCCCGCGGCTCTCCTGCGTAGTTGGCTTGGCTTTACTTCTGAGACGTCTTCAGAATCTTCCTCGAATTCAGCGAGCTTAGCTTTGGTCTCTGGGGGAAAAGCAATGCAGTGTAGAGTAGTTCATTTGAATTCTCATTCTTCTAGTGAGGAATTTCCAAATCCAATCAAAAACTTCCATTGCATTGTTGGCAAGCATTTAGTAGCCCGACACATATCAATCAGTATTCATTGGACTTTACTTTTAATAAAACATTTACATGTCTTGTCATTCATCTTTTCAAGATAGGCCTAACAACATTATTCATTAACTATGGCCTATCTTGGTCTTTCTTGGTCTACCACATATCGTTACTGGTAAAGCAAAATTGCACAGCATTTGGGCGACATTATTCGGTCACCGATTTAGCCCCCTTATTCCTTAATTACTTTATTTTAACCGTGTTATGTTTCGACAAACCTGTATCTGAAGCATCCTCTGGATCATAACTTGGAGCAGGATCGTTCAGCGCAGAAATTTGCTCCGCCAAGCTCATCTTAGATTTTAGCTTCATTTTTGATGTGTGGTTATCAATTTTTTTACCGAGCGAGACGACCAAAACGTGGGCTTAACCGCCCTCTATTGGCGTGGCGCACACGCTGGGTTGAAATATTAGACTGCATTCCAGTCCCGAATTATTATTTTGTTTGCATAGTTTTGGGTGGGTTTTTTAGTGGCGGGGGAGGGGGGGAGGGGGGGGGGGGATTTTGCTTATTAACAATTGAAAAAAATGGTCATGCATTTGAAGCATCAAATCAATTGCAGTGATTTAAAGTGATTTATAAAGTAATTTATTCACAGAGGTCTGTACAAATCAACACAAGAAAACATTCTTAATCATTTCAGCATGTGCAATTTCATCTTTATTAGTAATAAACATGTACACAATATACATTCTAGTACGAGTTATAAAACCAGTTGTTTTTCTACTATTTTTTGACAAATAATTATACACAGTGAATGTATACATGACTGAAGGAACTAGTGGTGGGATTTAAAACTGAATTTGTTCATATTCAGTTTGAATTCCACTATTTGTTTTAAATTTTCAATATTCAAAACCAACCTTAAAACAATAAACCTTTTTTAAATACTGCAATTTACAATTTCTTTGCAATTCATTACACACCTATGAAGGGGTACAACTGAATCTCTTATATTATATTTCCCCAACGTCTATAAATTGTCGTGTTTCCTTTTAACCAGTTCGAGCCGGAGGACCCAACAAAAATTCTGAAAATCACGTGATCGTTCTAGACCAATACAAATACAATATCCATGACTGAAGTTTAACAATATGTGACGCGGTATGTCAAAATCAGGCACTTTGGGGCAAGAAGTCAATTTTGAGTTTCTGCAATATTAGTAAAATGTACCCCTTGCTCTTTTAAATGCCACCAAGTTGGTGTTTTGTATTGGATATTCCAAAGTATAGATGTATAATTTTGAAATCAGTGTCTGAAATGTAAAAAAATTGAAATAGATCTTTAAAGCTGGAGTTTTGTATTAAATAAAATTCTTTGTCAATGAAGTTTTAATTTGAAACTTTTACAGAATAGTTGAAAAATAAATAGCACCACAAAAAATGTAAAATTCCCAAATCACTGAAAATCACCCCACATCATTTTGCAGTTGTTTCTCCGTCCGTAGCTCTGCCCAATTCCGTCTGGTTTCGACATACCATGTCACATATGCTAACTGTTTTTGTTATATAGATGTGAAGATATTTAAAAAATACAAGATCAACAAAGACTACATGTGATCCCATAGACCTCTTGCCTGCCACGTTAACACTTCAAATCAACAGATGGCGTTGAAAAAAATCGAACAGTCCTTTGAGATTTGTCAAGCTACAAGTATCTCAATTGTCCATGCGGATGTTTGGCGATGTTGTACCACGTTTCTCCGATATCTCTGTCTTACTCGATGGATCCGGTGGCCGAGCGTAAAAGGGCGAATTTCCCAAAGTCTCCAAACAGCGCTCTCGTGCGACGTCATCTAAACCGGATGATGAAGTAGATGACGAAGAAGACGAAGAAGGAGAAGAGGAGCAGGTAGCACAGGTAGCAGTTGTGGCCGGACCGCGCCATCTTGGTAAGCCGGCCCATGGTGGACGACAACAGGCCTCCTGACGTATCAAAGGTGTCGTCCTGAAAAATGGGAACAAAACCGGTCTAGTTAATGGTGCAGAACGATGCATCAGGGTTGTAGTAAAGGACCATTTATTATTATAATTATTATTATTATTATTAATTCATTCTGGTAATGAAACCAAGGATCCCTCAAAAGGGCCCAATGCACTGTAGCTCGCAAGCCTTAGGAAACCTACGGAGAGAAGACAATGAGAAGAAGGTACAGTTTCAGAGGTGGGAGGAAAACCCTAGAAGAATATCCTAGTGAAAACCCACGGAATCAGGCAGGGACTGAAAACCCAATCCGCATATTGGTCCAGTTTTGTGTTAATTAAATCTGAAACTTTAGATATTAAAGTAGTCATTTATGACTAATTTTTTTTTTTAAATGTCACCCTCCCAGTTTACGTCACTCTCAACGTAAAAGTCCATCAAGAGTAGTGCAACATAAGGCGTTTTCCAAACCCCAGCTTCGTCTTCGTCTCAGGCTTTATTCCCACAGTTTATCAATGGGCTGGAGTTGGAGACGGAGCTTAAGCCAGGGTTTTAAAAAAATAACCTTGGGATTCATGTGAGGTTCGTCTGGCAATTCCATTCTTCAAATTAGGCGAGCCTATTTCTAAAGTCAAACCAATCAAAGTCAAACTAAAAAGTTTGAACAAATGTTGCTACATGAACTTACCAACTGCTTGAGAAAGCTGTTCTGCTCTCGTACTTCAGTCCCGATATCGATGGAAAGCTGCAGAGAAAAAAAGCCAATAAAAATCGTGAAGATGACAGTCACTTGATTCAAAATTCATCTTTATAATAGAAAAATTGTAACAAGGAAATGTTTGATTGATTTAGCAACGATTGACTGTGGTGATGTTGTATTTTGGTTTTAGAACCAGCTCTACAAAAAATGGTATCAAGTCGCGCTGTGCATTATCATGTAATGGCCCGCTCAATGTTGAGAGGGTAAACATTTCATCAAAATGTGATATTCATTTTTTTTCATGAATGACATCTTTAATACCTACAGTTTCAGGTTTCATTCACAGAAATGTAAATTTTAATGAATAAAGTGGAAACAAATAGCATTTTGTGGGCATCGATCTGTTGTTCTACAACAAAGCCGGCTATTTCAAAGCCTGTTTTCTCAGTTGTGTACTTTGAACTCCAAGGAAGTAATCAATAAGCAATCGTGTCATATCTCCAAAACGGAAGGGCCTATGGAGCTCTATTATATACCAAATGAAAGCTGACATTGTGAGCTTTCCAACCATGTATATAACTCAATGTCACTGTTTTGTGACATAATACCCATTTTTGTAGAGTGGGTCACATTTGTTTCTTTCTTCAGGCCTTCATTTTAAAGGAGCGCGATCGCGCTCGCGCTCCTCCGCGCTCCTTAAAAATTTTAAGGAGAGCAAAAAAAAACGCTCCTTACATTTTTAAGAAGAGCAAAAAAAAAAAAAAAAAAAAAAAAAAAAAAAAAAAATTGCGATTACAATTCTCTCCTCGCACCCCCAAATAAAATCACATCAGATTTATCTTATACCAACAACGGTCATCTAGTCTTTCGTGTTCCCCCATTCCATTTATTTTGGACATAACGGGCCTAGACTAATTCGCACTCAATTAAGCCATACAAGTCACAAAGAGAGAAATGTCACTGGATGGGAAAGCGCCATCATTCTCTTAACCAAAAGTTGAACTACTGGTGAATGTTGTGTTCCTTTTCTTGAGTATGTGTTTATTAAAGGCATAGACACCTTTGGTTGTCATTTTGAGTAACTAGATAGTGTCCAGCGGCCGATTTCACCAATGTTAGGATTAATCCTATCTCGAGTTAGGATGAGTAACTCATCCTAACTTGCAATAGATCCAATGCAAGTTAGGATGAGTTACTCATCCTAACTCGAGATAGGATTAATCCTAACATTGGTGAAATCGGCCGCAGGGCCTTTAAACTTGCGTTTTGTTAGCGAGAGCAAATCACTCTCCTTAATTCATTGTTTTGATTTAAGGAGAGCGATTTTAAAATCACTCTCCTTAATTCACCTTTTGATTTAAGGAGAGCGATACACAGCTCTCCTCGGATTTATTAAAATGAAGGCCTGCTTTCTTGAACCGAAACAGGGATCCCGTCAACTAACCGATTTCAGAGTGGAGACTTTATCCTGTAGACTATCCACTAGTCGTTCGTTTTCATCGTCGACTGCGTTGTAGTCTGAGTATGTGTGACTTCCACTGGATTCCACTTTGATAAAAAAACGGTTGCAACATTATTTCCAATTTGTTTTTAAAGTAAATATGTGACCTGTTCCAACGAAACCCGGACAAAGTCGCACAATGTGTTTTATTACATTGTACACATGAAGTCATTTCAGGGTGGATTTTACCATTTTGAGGTTTAGTGTTTTCCGGAATCACAAGCTATAAATTTACAATCTCCCCCAATTTGAACAATTTGGAAAACAATTGTACTATAAGCAGTTTTGTTTATCTCATAATTAGGTTGACAGGGTTTTATCACTAAATCCTTTTCCAGGGGAGATAGGGTGGGGGTTTTAAAATATGTAAATAATACATCATTTTAAAGCTGAAAAACCTAGAGTCGGAAATTTTCAAAAAGTAAAATCTACAAAACTAAAATTGTCAACTTTGTCCGAGTTTTGTTGGAGCAGGTCACAAATGTCATAAGATATTATGCAGTTAAAAAACAACAATTAACAAAAATGGCTTAACTATAGAATGCAGGGCCCACTGACAACTCGGTTTTATTTACCCTATGACATTAGAATGGAGTGGCCCTGCATGCTATGGGTATTGGGGTAGGGTCAGTCCATTCTATGTCCTAGGGTAAATAAAGTCGAGAGTGGGCCCGGAATTCTATAATTGCTCCAACAAAAATATACAAACAAATTCAAACACTTACTACCTGCACGTCTCATCTTGACTGAACAATTGTTGGGAGACTCCAGAATATGTAGGATTAGGATTAAGCGGATGCCACAAAAGATTTGGATTAACACAGCTAATCCGGCCAGACAGGACAAATTCAGGTTTTTCCCGAGAACAGGTCGAGCATCAGTATCCTCAGTTGCAAACCCGTAGACTGTTTCACTGTGAAGAGAAAGAAGATGGAGAACAAATGATTCTCGTTAATTATAACGATAACGTTCCTCTATATAATTAGGTCTTTAGTCTAAAATTTTGTTTCTTCGTCGACAAAAATTCAACAGCAGCCCTCCTCGATCATCTTGTTGGCAGGACAGCCAATTAAACAAACCATATACTACTACTAGTAGGTATAGCACATACAAAAATATTTAATCTGCTATATGTAGATAACCAATGCCAATTGAAAGAGAAAAGTAAAACATGAATACTTTTTTTTTATTTTTTTAAATCGGTCAATGAGTTCTAGAGTTACGGTCAATCAAAGTTTATCGAAAATGGCCAAAATCCTGCCAAAAATGACAGAAAAGTCAAAAAATGAGGTTTTTGAATAATTTGAACAGCTTTTTCAATATGTTGTTGACTATAAATGTAATATTTTAGACAACTTTTCTTGAAAAATGCCACCTGTTAATGTTTACACCCAATCCTGAATGTGTATCATTTTTCGTGAGCGAGTATCATAACGTCAAAAAGCGCAAATTTCCCAAATTCAAAAATAGCAACCATGAAAATTATGCAAATATGACTACGTCAAGCTCATTAATATGCGTAAACACTATAACTTTAGTATCGAGTGGTCATTACTGATGAAATTTGGTATGTAGGCTTCCTCTATTATGATGGATCTTCAAATACAATGTCAAGTAAATTCCTCCATAATTATGCAAATTAGCTTTGTGTACCTAATTAATATGCATAAATGTTATAATTTGATATCCGAGTACCATATTCTGATGAAACTAAAGTATGCAAGCTACCTGTTTGAATATTTGAATGATAAATTTGGGAGAAATAAAGATTAACTTCATTAAGCACAATATAATTAATGACATTATTGTTATGCAAATAAGGTATCTGAAAATCAAAACAATTCGGCTCATTAATATGCATAAACCCTGTAACTTTAGTTCTGAGTAGTCGATTCTGATGAAAATTTGGTCTGCGTGTATCTTATTTGAAGGTGAATCTACAAACAAAACTCCAGGTAAATACCTCAGACAATATGCAAATTAACTCTGTTAATAATTGTACTGGTCTTTTGAACTCCTTTTCAGCGACAGTCATCCAAGACCAACTGTTGTGCATGTGAAGAGCTGATGTTGAAGGAGTATGTTCTCCATAGGAAAAAGTTTGGTGCACCAGTAAATGACATTTTCCCATGAAATCTACTGTGCTCATCTGTATTTATTTAGCTCTACAATTATTTTGTCTTAAATGTCATTTAACAAGTTAAACACTCTTCTTTGTTCTCTTTTAAATTTATGCAAATTTACCTAGTCAGTTTCCCTTGTGGTTTATTTGTGTAAGTTTAAGCTGAGTAACAAACCCATTTATTCCATAACCTGTTTGTAAGACAAAGAATAAAACAAACCCAAAACAGAACCTTGCTTGATAATTATTTGTTTTTGTAGAATCTATTGCCTTCAAATTTATTGTAATAGTCTCAATTTTAAGAAGTAAAAACAAATTGTAAACATGACTTTGCAACCGTGGGTAAATTGCCTATTTTACAATACATTTAACAACATTTTTATAAACAATTTCATTAAAAATATTGTCAAATCCATTCGTTTACTGCTAGGAGTAAGTGTGCAAGTAACAACAGCCCAATTTTTAGCCGAACTCATGTGCTGTTTACTGCGCGGATTTTACAGAACTCAATCAATCCAAGTACTACACATACCACTTCGAACACCCATCGCATAAAACAGTCGTTGAAAAGAGCGCCCGGTACGACGCGCACACGCCGGCCATGCATGCCGCATGCACACGCGTAAAAAGCAAGGTCGCGCTGCTACATTTATGGTTCATGCCTCCCTTTACACGGATGAACTCGACACGACCAAATTATTTTTTTCAAGGATTTGTTCTGGTCTTTTTCAGTCACCTAAAACATTTTTTAATGAACAGACACAATTCCAGATTCATCAAGAAAGTCACTAGGTACTTATTTTCTTCTTACCAGGGCATTTAATATCATAAATAATTCAGAAACTTCACCAGCGGTAATGTGAGAATCTCGCTGTTGACATCGACAGCGCGTACGTACGTGTACAATGTACATGTACATGTACATGTACGTTCACACGATTCCGTGACATGTCATTTTCAGACTGACGCAAGGAAAAACTCGCTGTAGTTTTTCTCAAATGGACAGGACTTCCACTCAAGATACAAAAATAAGTTAATGATAGGGTGATAGACCAACATCTCCGCATTAGTGTAGTGTCTCTTTCGTCTTGAAATTATGTGAACTTCGATTTTTATGGTGCGGTTTTACCTTGAACAAAATCTTCGCTTCTAACTTTCGAAGCTGGCCGTAAATTTTTAAGAAAGAGGTATGATGCTAAGGTCAAAGGTTATGTCTACCATATTTGGAAGTTTCAATGACAAATAAGGAGTGGAAGGCATGTCCAAGGCAATTTTAAAATAGGGGAGTTTGTGTCTCGATTTTGAGGGGCGCGCAAAAGTGGAAAATACGCTGCGCGCGACTGCAGTTCGTGAAATGGATGCATTTCAAAAGTTAGATTTTTGTTGTTGTATTTTGTTTATTATGTTCTTTAAAAATATACACAGATAGAAGAAATAACAAACTATTCACACAAGAAAAAATTAACTTGATTGGTTTATTGACTTTCAAATAATAAGACGATCCCGAAAAGTGCACTACATACAGTGTCAAATGTAAATATCGTGGTTTACGTACGTCGGCAGACTGTGTGGCGCCCAAGAGTGCTATGCCTACTACTACTTACTAGGCCTTGTTTTTTAGTTACAGTACTGTTGTAATATTACTTTTGCTAGTAGTACATGTATGCAGTACCTAAATTGTGGGTTTTTTTATAAAGAATGTTGTAACATGACGCTGTTTTTTCTTTATTATATTAATAAAGGTCAACCAGTGCAAACATGTTGAAAAGACATGAATTGTGTTTCCTATATAGGAATAAATCAAAAAAAGGTTGGGTAAAAAAAAAATCTGCTGTTTTTTTCACTGTTAAAAACATAAAAATTCAAAGGCCATAATATAATGATATTACCTTTTGCATTTAACACTATATCGCCACAGACTGAAGGTAAGTTACATCGGGGCGTGGGTGGTTTAACAGTTACGGCCTAAACAGCTTATTTGGCATGAAACGTGGAAGCATATTGCTCCTAAATGTTAAGAAGTCGTGTCACTTTAGAAATAGTTGGGCTTCTTTCCAGTAATAACCTCCTCTTTTTTACCGAGACGTCTGGGGACCGCGTATCGATCGAGCTTTGTCAATTGTCACTCTCTTGAGGGCGCTATACCTTGAGGTGATGTGCATTTTCGAAGCCCTGGCTTCGTTTCGTACTTGGCTTAAGTCGATTTTAGGCTCCCCTATGATATGCGGAAACTCCAGCCACATTCTGGTGCCTGTTGTGCTTCAGAAACATTTAATCAAATGAAACCTAGGGTCTTTTAGGCCCACTGCAGGAACAATCTGGTTACAAAATGTTTGCTAAGCACAAAACTAAAACCAGCTGAACATAAATCACAAACGGTATAGGCCTACATCACCTGCAGCCGATTTCACGAAACTTTACTTTATGGCGTAAGTGGACTTACGCCATAACTTATTGCGCAAGTTGCGCTATAACTTTAGGACGGATTTCACGAAAGTTACGCATTATCGGGATATGTCGTAACTCACCGAGTTACGCCATAAGATGTGGCGTAACTTACGCCATGACTTTAGGTGGCGTAAGTCTTGGCTATGTGTCGTAAACATGGCGTTCAACGTGAACACCGAAGAGCGCTTCGCCGTGAAAGATTGTTCCGTGACCGAATAAATCCCCTATATATCATCTCGAAGACGACGAAATCAGAGGACGGTATCGCTCTTCTAGGAAGGAAATCGTTAAAGTTTACGACATGTTTGGAGCGTCCTACAAGGATAGTTTCTCATTTTTCGTTAACGTTAGTAAATGTCGCGTGCAAAAAAAACCACCGTGACCCTCGTTTAAATCTCACTTTAACAAATCTCCGGCGCACTTTTTCGTCTCAAAAGTTAAACAGCGCCCTCATGCACCCCTAAAAGATGAATGTAGGCCTATATTGGTCGAACAAAATACATAATGTACTCGGGAATGAAAGGGGATGTGGTTGGTAAGGAGTGCGTTCTCCAAATGTATTGTTAGATAAGCAACCCACCTGTTAAAATCAAATCCAGAACCAAAGGATTGTTTTTGTAGTTTTTGTACCCAGTTTATAGGCTTATAGGTTATATAAAACACTACAAAACATGACAAATTGAGAAACCACTGCAAGTCTAGGAACAAGGCTTCTGTTTTTTATTTATAAATAAATTCTACAATACATTGTATATACACAAATTGTTCCAAGAAAGAAATTATAATAAAGAAAGATAATAAATATAAATAAATATAAACAAGACTTGTTTGTATTATCATGGCAATTTTATAAACTTGACTTCTCATTGGATATACAAACAATATGCCTTTCCCTGGCTTTGTCTTAAGTTGATTTTTGGCCTCTAAATGCAGGAACTCGGGTGCATTCTCCATTTTTACAGTATATTTTTACATTATTCTGCTACACAGTGGGTAGTCTTGGTTGCAAAACGTCCTAATCTCAGTATGCAGTGCGCGTAGACCGCCTATGCGGGCGCCCTCTTAATAAACGCCATGACCTTTAAATTGAACGTCTTCGCTAATGGACATAATCACTTCACAAAAATTCCCAGCAGAATTTGCATGCGCGTGTGACGTGACATTGTGTGTATAATCGCGTTGACGTAACATGCATAATCATACTCATTGGTCAAGTTTCTGTTACGTCACGTAATTATGCACGCAACGTCACACGCGCATGAAAATGCATCACAATTCTGCTCATAAATTTTTGAGCGATTGTCAGTTAGCTAAGACATCCTATTTGAACGTCATGGCGTGGTCTGTAGCGTATGTTAAAGGGTGCCCGCATCGGCAGCCTACTCACGCTGCATACCACGATTAGGACGTCTTGCAACCAAAATTTCATAGTGGGGTGGCTGACTGGGTTTTGTAAGATCACTCCGCTTACGTAATCTTGAAACCAAGACTAATTTCAATGTCAAGTATAAAGGGGCATTCAAAATATCAATGTTTTTAAGTTTGACTTTTAACCAGTTCGCGCCGGATGACATATACAAACACAAAGTTTTTCCCAGATTCAAAACGGATGACACATAAACAAGCCACGAGCAAGGCCGAAAATGCAAGGTGTGCTTTCCGGTACCATCGGGCTGAACCCACCTCGGATCGAGTTTCGTTAAAAATAATTCCGCGTGTCGGCTCGGTGATGTTAAAATAATCCCGGCGCGAAGTGGTGGAGACTATGGAGCGTCAAAAGCTAGTACATGTAGAACAAACATTTTAAGTTTTCAGAAACTGCGACACAGATAGTAAAATCCAAATTTCTGCTAGCATAAAATCCAGTTTTTTTTTAACCAGTGTCGCAATTTCTGAAAACGTAAAATTATACTAGCTCTGAGAAAATCGAAAATACGGTTGTCCACTTTTGACGCTCCATAGGAGACAATTCCCCTACATTTTAGAGTCAACATTTTGTAAACGTTGATTTCTTTTAATGGCCCCAATAAATAGGGAAAATTATGACAGGGAATAAAGAACATCTGGAAATGAGAAGTTAAGACGTTAAGCATTATCTTCAGCTGGCACCAAAATGATGGCACGCTGCTGACAGGCAATAGCAATGACCATCTGCAAATTAGCATTAAGATACTGAGACACTTTTAAATGTTCCTTTGCAACCATAGCCTTTTCTTCTCAATTTCCAGAAGTAAATTTGTCAAATTCATACATTTTCCTATTTGTTATTGATAATTCTTTAGGTTGTACATGTTCTACACCACTCGGGGTTGCAGTCTGTGTTGACAGGTCTGGCCTTGATGATGTAGAGGCAATGGAGGCTTCCAGTTTAGTTAGTAAATCTTTCTGATGGGTCGTGATCAGCGTTGTCGTCATCATCATCATCAGCAGCATTATCTTTATCGCAATCCTCAATTTGAAAGAAAGCTGCAATAAACACAATCGTAAAATGTTGCTTAAAAAATATCTAAGCAAAAAACCCTACTAGTACTACTACTAGTACTAGGCCTAGGAACAAGAAAACACTACAGACTTTTTTTCAGACCAGTCTCATCCCTAGCCATGCTAGCCTGGTTTGTGCACAAATCAGGGTGATGATGTCCGTAACGTTAGGCCTAATGCCTAGGTCCCTATGGAATTATTTCCTAGTTGTATTCAGCTCGATCAACACGGAAGGAAAAAAAGAGCACAGATTATTATGCCTAATAATGCCTTACCAATGAATTACTAGCTACCACTCTTTTCTCCATCCCGGCCATTTTTATTTTCTAGCTTTTGCAGCAAGCTCCCCCTTCCCCCAGGCCCCACCTAGCTCTTTCTCGCTTTAAACCAATCTTTTGTTGACATCCGCTGTCACAGCACTCTGCCAACACAGCTTTTTTACCTTTCTATATTCATCTATGACCTTTTCCCTTTTAAGTTTTATAATTGTTGCCAAACAACCGTGTTAAATTTTCTCTCACAAATTCAGTTAAAATATTTAGTTCTGCCCTCCCCCCACCCCCCAGTTAGTGCCACTGCCACATTTGTTTTCTTTACTAGTTCTATCATTGTATTCGGTATAACGCTCAACATCGATCACAAACATTCAAGTTGCCATGTTGTGCTCACTGTTTTTACCAGATTTACTTATATAATTACCCGCTAAATCATCGTTAGCACATAGCAGACGAACACCGCCGGCCGCTCATCCTCGACGCAACGATCGACAATATGATCAAGTGACAAACCTTACGTGACTGATGACAATCCCTATCCTATCTTTGTTCAAGTTGCTGCTTCAATTTCCCATATAGGTCAAGACAAGGCGCGATCGTACTATGGGTTTTTCATTGAGAAAAAAACGGCTTTAAAATCGGTATTCACGCTACAATTAACACAGCCCCCCAAAAATGGCGGCCTCCAACAAAAATCCGCGTAAACACGTATAATTGTAACGTCTGTTTTATGTATATTTGTGCAACAACTGCAAACAGTCGTTGTTAGAACTTGAGGTCACCCTCGTCCTACAAATATAAACGTTTTTAGTGAAAATAGGATGTTGCGTAGCTAAGTCGAGTTTCGTGAAATCGATTTTAACTTATGGCGCAGTTACGCATTAAAGTTATGGCGTAAGTCTTGCGCCACATCCAGTTAAGGCGTAAGTTACGCACAGTTTCGTGAAATCGGCAAACCTGTGTTCTTTTCTAGAAATAGTTTTTATGCTGAGCATTTTGTGTGTGTGCTTAGCAGGCCCCCTTGCTAACAGATTTTACCAACATGTGTGTTGAGTAAGTAAAAGTAAAGCCTGTTATGTCACGAGCAAATGTTTCAGTAGCACGAAACGACTGAAAATATTTATATTCCCAATAGATGGGATATATACTTGTCGCAGGTTACACCCAGCTAATATCGGTACCCATTTATACCCCCGAGTGGAGAGAGGCAAGTGGGGGTGAAGTGGCTTGCCCAAGAACACAAAATATATCTAGCAGCTGGAATCGAACCCGACCCTCTGATCGGGACCAAGAGGCCACACCGCTCCCCACGAGTACTCAGCCAAAACTAGCCATCACTGGGGCCCCATACTTGTTTTTCCAGGGTTATATTTGGGCTGTTGGTATGGCAACGACTCGCATAAATAATACACAACCCCAGCCCTGAGGAGTCAATATTTTGCCCGCTACCTTGGCAACCGATGTTCTCCCTGAGAGCTTAAAATTTGATTTGTGGGCGCGAAGGTTGAGGGCGGACGGGGGTAAGGTGAGGTACGTGTGGGTTAAATGGTTTTGGGGATTTAGCGTTGGCCAGCATGCAGAGCAATCAGTTTGCGCAAAAAAAAATCATGATCATAAAACAGGACAAATAGCCGTGCAGCGATCGAATCTCTTTTTTTCCGAAAAAAACCCCCACAAAAAACCAACACTACAAATAATTTCGTCTGAGGGACAACTTGAGTGTGAAACAGAGTGAAATTACCCAAAATACAACGACTTAATAGGTGCGGCGGGAGATAATAATATCGACCAAACTTTAGTAGAACATAAATTAAGATTTGAAGAACTATGTCGTATAGTTTTACCTCCATGGTTTAACTTTATAACATTGATTCCTCTTTGAAAATGGTTTAAAGTGAAATTGATCTGTGAATGTGGTGGTTCAATATCGACCACCCCGCAGTACCCCTTTAAAAACTCTGGTAATTTGAGAACTCCAGTTGGTCAGAAGTCAGAAGTCCCTAGCAACGGTTACTGTTTGGGTGTTGTTTTGTCAATGAACCGACCGACACCCAATGCCGTCGGCTCCTGGCGCGCCGCCGCGTGGCAGATTGGATGACCTATACCAAGCCATATTTATTGCATTTGCAAACCAGAGCTCAGCGCGCCTCGTAAAATGTATAGACGTTTCTCAATGTTGCTGTCAAATATTGCTTGCTGCGGAGCCCTTTTATAAGGCCACCTCGAGAGCCCAACAGCTTGTGGAATCAGTGGACCCATAATTCCAATTGTTTAGGCTATCAGAAAGGGCCTTATTTCTGCAAGCGGCAGCCGGGGATAATTTTGATCAGAAACTTTGAATTCGAGTGAAGTCTACGTCTAGGCAGTTTTGATGCGCTCTCGTTACAACTTTGGGCTCCCGACTTCGACGATTCCTGCGATTTCTCAGTGTGAGCCTTGGCACAACTGCATATCCGAGTCAACAGGTGAACTAAAGTTACGGATTTTCTAAGTTCTCGTGTCTTGAACACCATTTTTTTTATCAAAACAGAGTTACAGACATTGGAACGATTGTACAATTAATGCGACCGGCGTGTTTTGATGAGAAAGACCAGTCAGTTCAAGCAAGAAGCAACGCTGGGGAGAAACCAAAACCGGGAGGATTGAAAAGCCTCGCCTGGTCGCGGTTCGCGTGTGGCGCATAGCGTCGGTTATCAGACTTCGTAACTTGACGACTTGGGTGCACCTCCTTCATGCCTTGTTTTGATAGAGTATGATTCTTGGGATCCCGGCCTGCAAACACATGATAGAAAAAAAAATCTTTTAAAGCATCAGCGGTGGAGTACAACAGCAGTTTAACTGACTACGGATCCTGCTAATGTTTGTTGGACAGTGCACGGAATAACCATCAAATGATTTAGCAGCACCCATAACAGAACTTTACAAAGAATAGTATCGCATGACGTAGTATCGATAGTGCACTACTGGCACACTGTTCGCATTTGGGCGAGGAAGATTCGCACTCGGGCCAAAGCGTTGAAAATATAACAACTCAGTGATTTAAAATTTGAATTTTTACAGTTTAAAAACGAAATTGAAAAAAACAAAAAAAACGGTTACATCATTCAAATGACGGGAGCCTTTTTTGGTGGTTATTGACAAACGCTCGTTGCATTCCGACTCCCAACAGCTAGGCCCATTCAGTCAACAGCAAACGCTATTTGGAGCATTCGGAGCAGGTTCTGGGAAGAGTTCTTGATTTACAGCGGCGATGAAACCTACGGTGAACAAACGGCAGCGGACGGCCTGCCTTGCAGTCGTGCTGTTCGCCTGCCTCGTACTCGTAGCACGGCCAGTCAACTCGCTGAACACTACTTTAGGTCCTGAAACAATACCTGCTGGAAATAGTTCCATCACAGACGCCACCTTGACCACTGCAATTGGTGAAAGTAATGGTAAGAATATTAAGTACGTGAATTTTTATATGTAAAGTACCACTGTCCAAACCAGCTATGTTATGGGATTGTAAACTGGGTGATTATTGGTTTTTCATTTGAAAAAAAAAAAATATATATATATATGAAATTTGATTTGTTTTGCTTGTTCTAATCAAAGTTACAGGGTCTGAGATGGACGCCACAGTCTCTGCTGAAGCAACACGGGCCCTGCCTTCAAACGGCACTGCAGTCAGCACTAACAACAGCACCGATCCGGCCACCCGGGTCCCTGACCGCGTTGCCGGCGGGCTCACTGGAACCCAGATAACCATCGTCATCATCTGCGCCGGCGTCGGGGGACTAATCCTGCTGATCGCGCTCGTCGCTAGCCTGGCCTACTTCAAGGTCCGACACAACAAGCGCCGCAGGATCAGGGTCACCACCACGGGACCCCAGGCCCAGGCTACCACCGGAAACACCAACGAGATGGGCGACCGACAGATTTTGGACGCTTAATTAAAGCACCGTCGGCGCGTCCGGCTCTATCACCATTGCCAAACTGCTGTGAACGAAGCCACAGACTGAGACGAAGCTGTGGTTTGAAAAAAATGGCCTTGATACGTCATTACCTGCGGGCCATTTCATGTGGGAGGGGGGGGGGGGGGGGGGGAGGGGGGAGGGGGGGGGGAGGGGGGAGGGGTCTCCTTGTCTTATATCGTGTTTAGTATATAAACCAGAAATTGCGTGACGAAATGTAAACAAGGTCGTGACAAGATGTAAACAAGGTCGTGGTGAGATTTCTTTCAGAACAGACACTCGGCCAAAACAAGATAAGACTTGTCAACATGACTAGTTTATGTTTATAGTGTAATGGAATGCCGTGCTGTTTTGTGCGGGTTTTGTTTTAATTTGGGGCAGGGCAGGGGGGGGGGGGGGGGGGGGTTGCGTTACGGTAAAACAGACATTAATAACACACGTACTCGATACTTTATTGATTTCAATAAATTAAAAGCTATTAAAAAATACATAGTATGTTTGTTATTTTAGAGGAGTGGATGGGGGGTGATATTGTAATTGTAATTATTATTGTTTTCGTGGTGAATAACTTTGGACTTATGAAAAATCGGTTAAAAGTCAGAAATATGGGCAACAAGCCAACAAATCTACAAGGGTTCAATTTCCCAATAATCTAAGTTCCATTTTAGTAGAGTATAAAAACAGTTAAAACCAAAGATTGTTATAAAACTAAAGCGAAACCCTTTTGGTAGCTAGCTGAAAAGGGACAGAGGGCCAATGTGTTTCTAGTGATTATTGTAAGGTTTTCTTGAATTTGTTTGTTTAAAAAAAAATGATGATTTTTTTTTTTTTAGATTTGTTGTTTTAAATAAAAGCGTGTAGACAATAAAAATGCCATAGAAACATGTTGATATTATTTTTAATGGGATGGGATGAGGGTGGTATGGGGTGGGGGTGGGGGTGGTATGGGGTGGGGGTGGTATGGGGTGAGGGTGCATGGTTTGGGGTGGGGTGAGGGTGGTATGGGATAAGGGTGGTATGGGGTGGGATGAGGGTGGTATGGGGTAGAGAGAGGGTGGTATGGGGTGAGGGTGCATGGTTTGGGGTGGGGTGAGGGTGGTATGGGGTGGGGTGAGGGTGGTATGGGGCAGAGAGAGGGTGGTATGGGGTGGGGTGGGTGAGGGGTAGTATCAGGTGGGGTGAGGGCACTGACCTCTATACATGGACAGATCATCCATTGTTTCATTTTGAAGTCGGCATGCAGAGAAGTGCAACATGGCGGACGCACGAAGTCACTCTATGAGCCAATGAAATGTCGAGGTGTAGAGTTCAGTTCGTTGGTAAATCCACTGACCTCTACAACTGGACATTTCATTGGCTCACAGCAGTGACGCCATGTTGCACTTCCAGTTCGCGCCGACTTCAAGTGTTAGCACAGCAGAATATGGACAATGATCCGTCCAGGTGTTGAGGTCAGTGGGTGAGGGGTAGTCCGGCGGTCGGTCTGCACGAGTTGGCCTGGAGTCCGTCCCGGGCCTAACTTGTGTCCCAGTCCACCCCTGAAGACGTATAGGTTGCGATCCTGAATAGATTTGGGATGTTGTGGGATGGGATAGGGAGAGGGGGGGGGGGGGGGGGGGTCGAAGTTGAGGGTAGGTGGAAATGGGGATGGGATATGATAAGGGAGAGGGGGCAGGTTAGACTAAAACATGGCGTAGGGTTTGAAACTCGCAGGATCTACAAAAACAACAACAACGACAACTATGTTTCAATCAAAAACAAATGAGAATCAGACACCTCGCAAATATACTAGTGTTACACACGTTTTTTATTAAGTAAAGTACGCTCAATTTTAAGACAACAACGCTGCACATTCGTACCCTGGGGAATCTGAGAAAAAGAGCAAACAAAATGAAAAAGCGACGTAACTTGGACATTAGAGATAACGATGATCCAAGTGATTTGTTTTTTCGCGATTCAACAGTTCTCAAGCTTTCGAGTTTTCATAATCACCCAGGTCCGAAGACGAATGTGCACCATTGGTTATAATCCCCCAATTACACACGTACATTTCTCGATGACACGCAAATACAACGATTACTGGGGTGGGGGTCTCAATTTTTTTTCAAGTATACATTTTGGGCGGCAGTTGGTTCGGGTTAAAGGTTACAACCTTGAATGGCGTGATTTATGTATAGCCCCTATATTTTCTCACGATTAACTTTTTTTTGATTTTACATTTCTAGAAATACGCCACCTCCGTTTTTTTCAGAATATCTAAAATATGCTAATTTGGAAAAAACAAAACAACGCACGGGTGTGCATTAAAACAATTCGATTTGATTAAATCTCGATTCAGAAGTCCAAAACGCCACAGAAAATAGCTAAAACGCTGGCACTAAGTAATGATTATCACGCTGGATTTAGGGCGAACTTAGTTTAGTAATAGTAGAAAGGGCCGTGCAAAGAAAATGTATGTGTGTATTTGGGTGACGTGATAAAAGCGAACGTAAGTTTCAACCGCGTTTTCAATAAACAGAAAATACAAAAGACACTTAATACTAACTCGTGTAGCGGTTCACGATGTTTTTCTTTAGCAGCCGATTTGTGTGTAAATGTTTGTTCATGAGAAAGAACAATAGCAACTCAGATTCATTAAATAACTGCCAAGAACTGTTGTTCTACACCAACTCGCCAATAGCCTAGTTGGTAGAGAGTTGAGCTATGGATTGAACGGTCTGTGGTTCGAATCCGACTATCGCCAACGTTTATCTTTGTCTTCGCCAAACGTTCTTGTGGATTATTTTAACCACAGATCAAGGCCGAGGGAAAACCGGGTTAGATTAAGCAAAATGCCTTGAAAATTGCAACAAGACCCGCTAGACGAGATAGTTTATAGCGACTTCCAAAAAAAATTACAGAGGCGCTAAAATCATTACGTTGCGACAAATTGTGGGTATTAAATAAAACGAGGCTAGATTTGGGCATCTTAAACAAATGCAGATAATCTTATTTATATATAACGGATTTTGTTTCTAGACAGGGTTCCAATGAAGTCAAACAGGATCAAATGCTTCACGATCCCAAAGATGGTGGCGATGTTAATTTTTACGATAAATTTCAAAAAGAAAATTGAACTTACGGTTCGGCTTAGTTGTAAAGTAACGAACCAGCAATGCCTGTGAATATAAATTGGACAAGATGGGGGTGAAGTTCTAGCAAACCTTAATGTGATTGGCTACTCGAATACGTACGCAAATTGAGCTCAACCAATGTTTAGCCAATCACGGGGATCGAGTGAAAAAGGACATTCATGGACAGCTGGCCAATGGGGAAATATGTTACTTCTGGTAAATGCAAACGATGATGTGATTGGACTGTGGGTATTTCGCTTCTGCTGTCATGACAACGCGGTTGAACCTTAATTTGTTTTTAAATAATTTAAAACACATATACACAATTACAGCGTGCTTCGAAATGACCATTAATAAACTATACGTGATAAATATACATTATATTAAATATAGAATCTGGTATATAGTATAACTTGATAAATATACTTCAGCACAAAAATAGAGGTTTTAAGAATAAAATCTGATTTTAAGGTAAAAGATGTATGCTAATAGTGCGCGTTTCATTGTCTATGCAGTCGTAAAATAGGAATGGGCAATAGATTTAACGGTAGGATACACCATTTTGCAGATATCGAAAATAATTTACTACCGAATTATTAAGAAATATCTTACTTATTTGAAAGTTAATACTGATTGTAGGCACCCAGCAAAATTATTGCGCTAGATATCCTGTAATTGTTCCAACAAAATTTATAAAATAGTCAGTTAAACGATGTTTACTATAAATACAACCCTCTAAATCCACCCATTCATGACAATTCATATTAATAGTCTGGAGATTTTTAATTTGCAAATATCGAATTATTCGAGCACAGTGTAGTAATTTTTTTTTTATATGGAGTTGCACGGGTCCCATGTGTCATCGTTAATTGTAGTCGAATAAAAAAATAAGTGATTAATAAAAACAAACCAATCACAAAATAATAATGATTACAAAAAATGTTTACTAAAAAGAGGATAATTTTACTGCATTTCTTAAATTCACTGACACCTTGCCCATTTCTACCTAACGACCGCAGAGAAATAAAACACGCCCTCACTACTTCGTCGTTGTTTTTGTATTTTTTACCCGCTTCTACCGAAAAACGAAACCGCAAGAAATAACCTCCACGAATCACGGACGTTCATAGGCCACACCCCTCGAAAAATTGACCAATCCCAGTGCACTATTTTAATTATTCACTTCAGCCCAGTCTAGCGCACATTTTTTTTTATTTAACTTTTGTTTCACTCTTACGCCACGATTCCATTACACCGCACCACAATTGTTCAGCCAACCACTGTCAATTTTTTGTCAAGATTTGTTTGTTAAATATTTGTTTTCCTAAGATTAAAACAATGTTATGTACACAAGAGTGCAGTTCAGGACACCCGTTTTTCACTTGTTCGATAGAAACTTGCACCGTCATTTTTGTCAAAAATGTTACAGCCCGAGTCGGTCTTCATTTTGTTAAACTAAAACACTGGCTTTTTTCTTTTGGAAAAAAATGTGAATTTGTTTCACCTGTTTAAGCAGTTTAGAGAGATATGCAAGTCACAGCGCAACTTGTTCATTTTCTAATGCTAGGTTCCCACTATCACGATTCGCGCCACGATTGAAATCGTGGTCTTAATCGTGGAGTAATCGTGGTGATCCTATCAGATCTTATCAGATCTTGAGGTCAGTCGTGGCAATCGTGTTGATCGTAGAAGACTTTTGGACGGTTCAAACATTTTCTACGATCAATACGATTAATTTTTAATCGTGATCATCGCATCAGATCGTAATGGTTCGTAACAAAGCGCGAAAGATCGCATCTAATCGTGCTTCCAAATCGTGGTGATCGGGATCAACCCTGGACAAGACAAAAAACACCTCTGTTGAGATTCGATGCGATCTGATTGTGGGTTGTAGTCTTCACTCTGTACAAGTTCAAGAAACAATGAAGTCCATGGTCAGTCGGGCTGTATATACCTGTCGGGGTCCAATCGTGGCTCAAATCGTGATCACTCTCGAATCCGACCGTGAAAGACATCGCGACCACAATCATATGTGATCGCAACAGAGCGCATCAGTTTGTGATGATCGTATCGGAACATATGGGAACGTATCTGCACGTACTAGATCGTCCCAAATCGAGGACTCCGATCGTGCTGATCGTGTCAGATCGGGACCCAATCGGGGACTCAATCGGGACAATTCTATCGGAACGTATCTGATCGTATCTGAACGGGAGACCAGATCGTGACAGATCGTGTCACCTGAAATTGACCAATCGTGACTATATCGCATCCAAGCGTACAAAATCATGCCAGAACGTATTGACTCGCATCAACTCGTATCAAAACGTGAAATTTCAGAAAATAAAACGAACATTCTACGATCAGCTACGAATGGCCAATCGTGGCGTTCGTAACGGATCGCACGACAGTGGGAACCTAGCATTAGTATAAGCAGGTCTACTAAACTGTACTATTATACCAAAGACAAGATAAAAATTCAAATGGTGCAATAAAGTATCAAAGGTAATATAGATTTAACATATAAAATGTAGATTTCATACATACCACGGCATTTGTGTAGTTTAGGACACCTTTATTAATATTTTTAAAGTTGTGTCCAAATATTTTGCTGATATTCGACACAATTTATTAGCAAACTACTTTCATGATTTCAAACACATTGTGAATTTTTCAACTTGCATCATCGCCAAATTCCAAAAACAAATTTGTTTTTAATTTTTAATTTTTGTTTGTTTGTTTTTTTGGTTTTTTTGGGGGGGGTTCTCTTATATGAAACAGGGTCCTAAACTACACGTTTGCCCTCACGATCTCAGCAGCAAATTTCTTGGATTTCTAATATTCCTAAAATTGCTTTGTTCGAATTGACATTTTTAACAACAAAATGTACCAATTACACTTACAGCGCGCGCACTATACATTCACACATTTATTTAATATACTTAATACGTGCAAAATGTGGTGTTTTTCATTTATAGTTGCTTGCAGCTCGGATCAACCACTGAAAATGGCGTTCATAAAAATAAAATAAAAATAAAAGTCTCAAAATAAGATTCTTAACAACAGTTGGTTAAACAAACCCTGAAAAAAAAAACCATTTGGTTAAACAATTTTTTTTTAAATACAATATAACCTGGATGAATAATTTGCTAAATCATGATAAAAATCAAGTGCAGATAATGTGCGATTTTGAATTTTGGCAACTAATTTTACGAGCAAAATAGTATAAACCGATGCTTAGCTGCATATCCTATGCTCTTAAGTTTACAATTGTGGGTAGCAGTGTGTTTTCCCCCTCAAAATGAATAAATGTAGAATAAACTTTCAATAAAAATTAATAAATAATGGATTAGGTACAAGGAGTTACGGGGCACGATTAGAGAAATTCTTCAAACATAGGACGTCCATTTGTAAAAATGTATATTTAATATACAAAACTGCATGTGCTTTAAACATCCAGATTGTAAGGAATTCGGAAATTTGGAGCATCGTCTTTGACTAAAACATTTTGTTTAAAACTGTTTTTCTTTCAAGAAACATATTTCATAGAACGACTGAAATAAACAATTTTTGCAAATTCTGAAATGTATTACAAATTATCCGTTGCTGCTGTTAAATTTGGCTATGAATAAAAGTGTAAATTAAAGTTCATTATTCCTCCTCTCTCCAACAACATTAATAAAAAGTAATAATAAAAAACGGGTGTGAGAGTTTTTAGAAGAAAAAAAACCTTACAATAAATGAAAATAATGCAAATTAAAAAAAAAAAGTGTATAAATAAAGTTTTTTTAAAGAGAAATAGAGTGAGCATAGGATGTGCAGCCAAACTTAAAAATGTTTAAATCATTTCTAATTGCTACAACGCAACACTAACTCCACAAAAATACAGAACAATTTACTTCAAATGCAAAATTTAAATTTTCAAAACTCTGAAATGTTTTGTTCTTAGCGTGAAATTTCTTTGTTCATTATTGCTGTAAATAAGGCCAGCCAATCTGAGGCACTTGAGGCACAAAAAGGTATCAATTGAGCAAACAGCTTCAATTTATTCAAGGGAAATGCATCAAATTGTTGAGATGAAAATAGGTTCAGCTATTTTTGCTTAATTTCTGAATTCATGGGTTAAAAACCCCCCCAAAAAATATTATAAATTTATGGCAATTTGAACATCGTTTCGACTTGATCTGATTTTTTGGTTTAGAATATCACTTGGTACTAGGTAACAATTTGATCGAGATCATCAATCACATTGCGTTTTAATGGACAAGGGAGGGATTACTTCAACTGGATGAGCTCAATCCAGGTTTAATTTGAATGAACGGTTTGTTGGATTAAGTGATAATCCGGTTAACTATAATACTGCCAGTTTAGTACTTAAGCTCAAGTAGATTAACGATAATTTAGTATGCACTTACCCCCTCAAAACAACCCCTACCGGAACTGATCGTTAATCAGGTGGATTATGATTAATCTGGGGTTTACCTTACCGGGGATTAGCCTAATTGTTGGGATTAACCTTCTTCTTCTTCTTCATCTTGAGGACAAAGAACACGATAACGATGGCGATGGCCAATAGGGCCAGGACACCTATGATGATTCCGAACACTCCTCCAATGCCAAGACCTGTAGTGACCGACGGGGAAGAGAAAACCCAAGAACGTTGCTGGTCAGTGGTTGAATGAATGGGGGTAGTGGGACGGTGGGGGTGGTGGGGCGGTTTGGGTAGTGGGGCGATTGGGGTAGTAGGGCGGTGGGGGCGGTGGGGCGGTGGGGGCGGTGGGGGTAGTGGGGCGGTGGGGGTAATGGGGCGGTGGGGGTAGGGGGGCGGTGGGAAAACCCCTGAATTATAGCGCCCTTGCAAACCCCAACACCATGTGGCAAACTTTACACTAAAAAATGTGAGGTGCTCTGGCAAAACTAGACCAACTGGGCACAGAAAACTGCAAAATAATGAATAATGGGCGATTTTCTTTTTTTAAAGAATGTTGGACACTTACCACCGACAGGCACTCCTGAGCGTGGATGACAAGGGAAGACAAGAAAAAAAGAACGATTTTGAATTTCTCTATATTTCGTATTGTATTTTTGTAAAAGGTGAAACGTACATGCACTTAAAGGGGAAGACCATACACCATTGGTAATTGTTTGAATTATCAGGAATGGGTGGATTTGGGGGGGGTTGTATTTTATATACAACTGTCCAAAGTTTTACAATCATGGATGCTGAGAAAAACGAGAAATATGGCATTCGTTTTTTAACCAGCGTCGGGCAGTGGTTCTTGTTTATTCATTTTTTAATCCTGGAAAAACTTTGCGTGTATATTTGTCCTCTGACGAATGGATTGAGTACCGAGTACGAGTTCCACAACACTGGTAAAGGGTTTGCACAATGCACGATCAATGTACCTCCGTTGTTCAGATCGGCCGCCATCGCGAAATCGGTGAGATGGCTGGTCTTGCAAACGCCCTTCGCCGTCTTCAGACCCTGTGTACTCCACTTGTTACCGTCGAAGAACAGACACATGTCTTTGGCGTTTCCTGGCGGGAAAGTGATCTCAATGGGATCGTTCAGGTTGCTGATGTCAACGACGTTTCCTGGAAAAGAAACAAAAGAAGCTTCCTGTTTATGAGAGTCTTTCTGTATTTTATTTTTAGTGTCAGCGCCGGGATTGCCTTTTAAATGTGAATCAAAAGCGCGATTGTTACTTGGAAAGCAAGAGTTTTGAAAAATTATTTTGGAAAGAATGTTGCAACCTGACGCTGTTTTTTTCTTTTTTCATATGTCATCTAAATGAAGGTCAGTCATTGCAAAAATGTTGAAAAGACATGAATCTGGGACTGATGGTTTTAACGAGGTTACAACCCAATTTTTCAGCTGATGTATAATTTGTTGTGTGACTGGAATTCATCTGGTGTCTGCTTAGCCTGAAAAGCACATAGAGTTTTGGTTGGTAACCTGTTTTTACTGAGTAAGACATTAATTGTGCTAAGCAAGTTTTTGTGCTAAGCAAATTTTTGGCTAATCAAATTTGTGTGCCAAGCAAATTCTTGGGCTAAAGCAAATTCTTGTGCTAAGCAAATTTGTGTGCTTAGCAGCTTAGCACCAGGTAACTTACCATCCTCATCCTGCATATCAATTGAGAGTATCGGAGAAGTCAGCTCTTGCATCATTTCAGCTTCGCTGTTTAAGTCTGCATTGTCGTCGAACACCTCAACGATGAGCGTCTTGCTAGAACCGATGTGTCTGCCCCAAAGAAAAATGCATAAAGTAAACGTAGAGTAGTGAATGTAGAGTATTAAAGGTAGTATACACCATTGGTAATTGCTTGAATTATCAATGGGTGGATTTGGGGGGAGGGTTGTATTCTATAGTAAATATCGCGGTTAACCAGTTCGCGCCGAGATTATTAGGAAAGAATAGGAATAGGAGAAGTAGGAAAAGTAGGAAAAGTAGGAAAAGTAGAAAAAGTAGAAAAAGTAGAAAAAGTAGAAAGAGTGGGAAAAGTGGGAAAAGTAGGAAAAGTGGGAAAAGCGGGGAAAGTAGAAGTAGAAAAGATTGGGAAAGTAGGAAAAGTAAAAGAAGTAGGAGAAGTAGAAAGCCTTTATGCTCACGCTAAGGTATCAGGAAACTTGATCTGTGTGGTGCCTATCTGGATTGCTCGGAGGCTTGCAAGAAAAAGTAGGAAAAGTAGGAGAAGTAGAAAGCCTTTTTGCTCACTCTAAGGTATCAGGAAACATGATCTGTGTGGTGCCTATCTCGATTGGCTGGGTGGCTTGCAAGGTGAGCCTTCTGATGTGCATGGTGCTGCGTCCCGTAGCTGTTAAGATCCTGTCTCCATCGGCCAGCCCACGACCGGCGTGACGGGCGATTTGACTCACCAACAGCCTGTCAACGGTCAAATTCAACAGTTAACAGGAGAAGTATATAATTAAAGGGACAATTTGTCAGTGGTGCATTTGAATCATTCGAAGCAGCAAAAATGCTGGAAATGTAAAGAAAGTTGCTTGACAAATAACCCGATAAAGTTTGGATCTTTGTGAATGCCGATATATTCCAGGAAACTATATTCTAAGAATTTCGATTTTCAATTCAAAATTTAAATGTTGACTGCAATCAGCATTCCAGGTGCGTTCTCATTTAGCCGATTGCAGACAATTGTCTATCACATACTGAAACGATTAATAATAGCAACCACGCAAACGCACACGCGTGCGTTGCGCTGTTTGCGCACTATTAAGGGCTGGGTTGGGTTCGGCTGGGCTCGGCTGGGTTGGGTTGGGTTGGGTTGGGTTCGGCTGAGCTGGGTTGGGTTCGGCTGGGCTGGGCTGGGTTGGGTTCGGCTGGGCTGGGCTGGGCTGGGTTGGGTTCGGCTGGGCTGGGCTGGGCTGGGTTGGGTTCGGCTGGGCTGGGCTGGGTTGGGTTGGGTTCGGCTGGGCTGGGCTGGGCTGGGCTGGGCTGGGCTGGGTTGGGTTCGGCTGGGCTGGGCTGGGCTGGGCTGGGCTGGGCTGGGCTGGGCTGGGCTGGGCTGGGCTGGGCTGGGTTGGGTTGGGTTCGGCTGGGCTGGGCTGGGCTGGGCTGGGTTCAGCTGGGCTGGATTCGGCTGAGCTTCAAAATGGCAAAGGCAGGGCTTTACTGGGTTGACTGGGCTAGGTTCTGACCTGCATTTATTGATGAGCACCTTGTCTTTCCTCATGTCAGGATTCAGGTTCATCAACACCTCGCCAATCTTCTTTAAGATGCTGTCTCTAGAGTCTCCGTCAAACTCTGCCGGTTCAAGTTCCAGGTAGTTAGCTAACATCCTCTCGATGTTCTCCATCACATCATCTGTACGAAAGAGGAAAGCCAAGTTTCAATCACTGAGCATAAAAAAAAAACAGGACACTTTATTCTAAATGGTAGTAAACGAAGCAAAAAAAGAGGTCCTCTATACGTTTGTCTTCTATTGCATCCACGATGAACGAATCCAGGTCCAGCGCGACGGTGTCCCAATCGGTGAAGTCTAAGTTGGGGAAATCCACTGTGGCGTTGCTAAAATACTGGCTTTGCATGTCCTCGTCTTCTTCGTAGGTGCCGCGTCGCCGGCGACGCCCTGGCTCGTTGACGCTCTGCCCTTTCTTGACCAGCATGCCGTTCTGGTGGAGGGCGCCGACGTAATTGCCTGGAATTCAATCACAAGAAGAAGGGCGTGTATTAAAAGGAACAGAAAGGGAACTGTATTGGACAGTCAATACCGCTACACTGACTTGTGTGAAGGTTTGAGTTCGCAAATCCTGAAAGTGCAAAACAAGAAAAAACAACCATGTACATGCACTGTGATTGGTCAGTTTTTCAAGGGGTGTTGCCTATACTGGACGGGTCTTTTCTGTGGACTCGCCCATGTCACTATACCTTCCTGGACCGACTGTAGCCTTGAGTTTCTCACAGCCTCGATGCCGTTTTCCGAAGGCTCTCTCTCCTGCTGTATATCCTCCTTGACTTCTTGGCAGCTGCCGGTCTCATCGCAAACCTAAATAAACACGACCCAAAAAATAATAACAATATAATAATAATAATAATAATAGTTTTCAAGGTGAACCACAAAAATTGGCAAGGCATGACTCGAACCTGCGTCCTCCGGAATACCGGACCGACGCTCTATACTGAATACCAGTCACAAACAATATACATCACCTGAAAATTTATTTTTGTAACCCTGTTTTTTCCCAAGGAAGAATGTTCATGCGAAGCACATTTTTTGTGCTTAGCAGCTCCATGAAATTGGCCCAATGCCATTGACTACGGGGCAGCTTTCTGGGTGAAGAGAGGCAATTGCGGTTAAGTGTCCTGCCCAAGGGCACACATTAAACACCGTGTTCCTGGCAGGGTTTTCGAGCAACAGGTGTGAAAAGTAGTATACACCATTTGTTTTTGCTATAATTCAGGAATGTTTGGGTTAATTTGTAATTAGCTTTAGTACAAAAATAAAGTTCCCAAAATGAAGTCTTTTACCTCACTTTTATTTTAAAGATGGCGGATCCGCGAATAAGGTCCATTTCAGCTACTACCCGTAAAAAGCCAACCTTGACTCTTACCTTGACTATAACGGTGACCGTTGTGGCACCCGCTACTTCCACAGCTCGGTCCTGATTTAGCAGGGACTGGTCACTGGGCTGTGCGGTCAGCAACTGGCGGTTCGTGAGATCGGTCGAGGGGGCCACAAAAGCCTTGTAGCTTAGCTGGCCCACACCGACGCAGCTTGCAACATTAATTTCAATCTAAAAAAAAAAAGAAAAAAAAAAAAAAAGAAAAAGAGAACATTTTGTTTGGTTTAACCCGAAAGTTTTTAAAAAAAATTATTTTCAAACAATGACCTTAAATAACCCCTAAATGATCTTTGACCTACAATTTCAAAAGAGTTGGGATGAACCCCCACCCAAGAATCACATCCAAGATATATGAAAATTAATCAAACCCCTACATGGCCTTTGACCCAAGTCGTCCGATTAGGAATTGTGTCTTGCCATCCAATAGGTATACTATTTACAGCACGACTCTCAGAAATATTACAATTACGATTTAGCGGCTGCCATATTCTACGTTTATTGTGATGCCACTTTCGTGATAACAAAAGCAAGACTAAGCACGTACGATATCGAAAACTCGGTATGCGCTGAGCAATTCAAGCACACATCCAGTGACGCCTTTGTAAATGGTGACGGTCGTAGCCCCCGTCGACAGTGTATTGTCATCAGCGTCCTTGAGGATGGCCTTAATGGTGTAATCATTACCACCCGCCAGAACACCTGCATCAAAACCAAGTCACATTAGACTTCATGTTTGCATAATAAGACCAATTTATCGAAACGTTAACCAAAATGACTACGGACATACTACGATGGACATACTACGAACGAACATACTACGAACGAACATACTACGAACGGACATACTACGAACGGATATACTTCGAACGGACATACTACGATGGACATACTACGAACGAACATACTACGAACGAACATACTACGAACGGATATACTACGAACGGACATACTTCGAACGGACATACTACGAACAGAGATACTAGGAACGGACTTACTACGGAAGGACTACAGATGGACTACAAAAAGCCGGACTACGTACGGACTATAATAGTGATTACAAAGCTGGCAAGACAAATGAGTATCGACTCTTGACACAGGACTAGAAAATCGAACAGGTCATCTTTCGATTATCACTAACCGGCAGGGAGACTAAAGCTTGCAGTTACAGAGTTGGAGTCCTTCTTGACGAACCCAGTGGTTGCGCCCTGCACGGTCTGGACCCTGCCATTCTTAAGGACCTGCCAATCGACGGTATCCACCAGCATGGCGTTGAGGATCGAGGCTCTGACCACCACGTTCCTTGACGGTTTGAATTTGCCCATGAAGGGTGCTTTCATCTTCAACTAGACAAGATAACACAAACAAAATCCAACATTTTTAAAAATTTACTTCTATATAATGCTTTCCTATTACCACAGTCACATTGTTTATTAACCAGTTCGGGTCGGAGGACGCGTAAACACGCAAATTTCTGGAATTCAAAACGAATGACGAGCAAGGCCGAAAATATCTGTCGTTGACTGGCATGCGGCAAGCAAGGCCGGAAATATTAGGATGTGCCGGCATCTGTGGGTACACAGATGCCGGCCTCAATTCGTTTCGGATTGAGGTCCGTAAAAAAAGCCAATTGCGGGCCTGGGCCTGGGCCTGGGCCTAGTCTGAATGTCAAAATAATCGCGGCGCTAACTGGGAAACTTGGCTCTTCCTAGAATCACATCCTTTGCTCAGTCATCTGGATATCACTTAGAGAGAAAAACAAATGGACCACAATTTGAAAACTTGTTTCATTCAACCCAGATTTTCACTGCCAAGGAATGATGAAAATCTAAACCAGCTTTCGGAAAAGTTGATCGCTAACTAAGGATGTGAATCTACGTTTAATTTTGTAAACGTTTAGCAAACCTTTCCCGTAACGTTTAAACGTTTAAACGTTTATTGAAAACTTTAAAAGGCTGCCGCCTGTCCCGGTCTATTCATTGGCGTGTCCAGGGGGGGGGCTTTGGGGGCTGAAGCCCCCCGCACGCGCGGATCCCAAAAAAAAAATGAAAGAGAAAAAAGAAGGAAAGGAGGAAAAAAAAAAACGAAAAAAAAAACGAAAAAAAAAAAATGATTTGATTCAGCCCCCCGCAGGAAAAAATCCTGCACACGCCTCTGCTATTTGCGTAACTGCGGTCGCGTTTGTTTGTATACATTGTGTACACTTAACACCATTTTTTTCTATGTTCTTTAAAGGCTAAACATTTCAAGAAGCATCACCTGCAAGTGCTGTCAAATCAAGTGTCACTTCAAGGAATGTCCAGACTAGCCTTAGGAAGATCGTTTATTTATTTATTTTTTAGCTACAATTAAAAAACAAAAAAACAAAAAAAAAAAAACACGTTACCCTCACGAATTTCGCGATAGCTGCAGCATTCCAGCGAGTACTGCCGGTATACCGGTATTTTCCTACAGCCAGGCCATGAGAACAAAAACCAATCATTCATAACCTTTCCCCATTAAACTTCTGGCTACGCGCCACGGGCAGGGAAGCCTCGTATTTCCAAGCAACAGGGTTTGGGAGTCACAATACCAATGCGCCTAAACATTTCAGAGTAGAGAAGGAACTGCAACCAATGGCATTTTATTTACTGGGATTAAAAGCATTGGCGGACGTCCTCAAAGTTTGGTGACCTACATTGTGCACGTTGTGCCGCGCCCCTGAAGTTCGGTGACCTAGTACATTTATCTACTGAACGCCGCGTCCTCAAAGTTCGGTCACCTTGTAAATAGGTTTGTATAAACAAGAGATATAATGTATCAATTTGGACAATGGGGCTGTCAATCATTCTCTGGAGCCTGGAGAAATATTCTTTTGGGGGCCGAGATTATTTTTAAGACTGGGGAAACCTTAAACTGTATCGGGAAAAAAAGAGAAAAATATTTTCCAGCAGATGATAGAAACATTTTAACAATTTTCTTAAATAAGTATACAATTCTTTTCGAACCACAATATTGTTTACGGGGAGATGTCGCAGAATCGTCAATGATGATTAAATAGTCGACATCAATTTGGATAGAAATAAATACAGGGTTTGGACTCGGAAACTATAACTTTGTGTTTATTACTTGCAACAACAAAACACCCAGATAAATGTCGAAAACTCTACATTTATATCACTCTTCAAAAACTAATTTTAAAGTTTACACATCCTCATTCCACAAGTATTCTGATATGTCACTCTCAGCGGTACCCGTTCTACGATCTAAAGAATATTTTATCCGTCGAATTGTTTTTTGTAAGGGAACAGTGGTGTTTGCACTCGCAGCCCAAGCCGATCTTAATAAGCGACACAGATAGGCCTACATTGTTTTAAATAACGCATTTGTTTGATTACTGCAAAACACGCCGACTGGTGATTATAGCAAATTTAAGTTCCAACTTCACAGAAAAATAAAGAAATACGAGAGACTCAGAATTGTTTGAAAACTTAGTAGTTTAATCTGAATAGCCCTCGCCAAGTTTTTTTTTTTCCCCAGCAGCGGCGTATTGAAAACATCAAACACATGTGTACATGTGTTTGATGTTTTCAATACGCCGCTGCTGGGAAAAAAATAAACAGGCGTGGACGGCGTATGTATATACACTGTATAATCATCATCATGGGCACAATAGATACCGGCAGCTGCTGGTCATTGAGAAAAGTATCTGATTAATCTTCTTGGAATGTGACCAAGTACTACAGGCATTACAAATGCTTTGTAAAATAAATAGATGTTTGAAGAAAGTAAATTCTTCGTAAATAAAACTTGAGGGTATGGCGTAAATGGAAGGTCCATTTATTTTTTATTCGAGTTCCGTTTAAACGTTTGAAAAAAATTCGAAACGGATTTGATTTTGCTGACGTTTACACGTTTAAACGTTTAAAGGTCACATCCTTATCGCTAACGCCAGAGAAAGGGTTAATCATACATTTATCCATTTATTTGTTTCCCCGCAAAATTGTAGCTGTGAATGCAAATTTGAAATTTGGTAGGATTGGTGATAGGATTGGTCTTCTTAACCAGTTCGCGTCGGATGACGTATATAAACGCAAAGTTTTCCCCAAATTCAAAACGGATGACGCAACAACACGCCAAGTTCAAGTTCGGAAATGTCTGTCAGCAGCGAGCAAGGCCGGAAATGCGTGGGTGTGCTTTCCGGCACTATCGACCTGAACCCGCTTCAGATCGAGTTTCGTTAAAAATAATCCCGCCCCTCGGCTCGGTGATGTTAAAATAATCCCGGCGCGAACTGGTTAATAAATGGACTTAAAAGTGTCAGCGAAAGACTCCTGAAAATAATAGAATCCATTTGCCATCTTGATTAGGAGCCCTGGTCTTCTTCGTTTTTCTTCCTCTTTTCTCTAAATGACCCGGACAAACAAGTATAATTTTTTTATTTTTTACCTGCGGAGGATTTCCATTGTTGACTTCCACCTTGATGCTTGCAGAGGACCCACCCTCGGCCTGGGAGCGACTCACGGTGACAATGAAGATGTAAGATCCATTGCTCAGGCTACTTTGGTAGACTTCAAAGAGAGACCCGTCCGGGGTGGAGATGAGTCCGGTGCAGGGAGAATTCTCTGCATCGTCCTAGAAAAAACCAAAAAAACAGAAACCACAAATTTAGAGTTGTATATTGCCACGTGCCACTACAAGTCATTTAAATGGCGATCAAAATGCAATCACGAGTCGTCACAAATCGTCACGAGTCTTACCGTCAATCCTACGCAAAGTTAGTCGCAAGTCAGTCGCAAGTCAGTCGCAAGTCAGTCGCAAGTCAGTCGCAAGTCAGTCGCAAGTCAGTCGCAAGTCAGTCGCAAGTCAGTCGCAAGTCAGTCGCAAGTCAGTCGCAAGTCAGTCGCAAGTCAGTCGCAAGTCAGTCGCAAGTCAGTCGCAAGTCAGTCGCAAGTCAGTCGCAAGTCAGTCGCAAGTCGGTCGCAAGTCAGTCGAAAGTCAGTCGCAAGACAGAAATCTACCGAGCCGGCTTTCGATGCCCGATTGCCTTGTTTTTTTACCTTTGTGCATGTCCAGCTGTAACGGAGCATCGTCCCGTCGTCCTTGTGGTCTGGATCGTAAGACTTTGAGGCATCCAGCATCAAGTTCTCATTGGCGTCTCGGCCCACGGTGATCTGGCTCCCACCCTTGATGGTCACCACCAAGGGAGACGGCTTAACGGTCAAGGTGAGGGAGGTCGTGGCGCTCTGCAACACCGTCTCTCCGTTGGGCGGGACCTCCACGGATATGGTGATGATTTCTCCAGCTGCTGACGGCGCTTCTACAAATTCCCACCCAAAAAAAATCCATTAATCCTAACCCTGCCAGACACAGCAGTGCATAAAACGACCACAGTCTAAGAGAGTATGAGGGCTAATCCCTATTGAACAATGACCAGGATGGATCCTGCTGCGTTGGGTGAACACAGACTCTGAAGCAGTTTGACCTTGAACTTTCTGACATGATGGATCTGGCTGCACTCTGCAGCTGATGTAATCTGACAAATGATGCAATCTGATGCACTCGACAGGGTGCTCAAAGAATACCCTGAGGGGGTTATAGGGTCAAAGTGACAATTATACCATTTATTGGTTGTGCATTTTTATCGTTTGAAGCAGCAAAAGTGCCTCAAAAAATATAAAGAAAGGTACTTGACAAACAACCTGATAAAGCTTTTAGCTCTGTAAAGTAATGCGGCATATTGCGACCAAACCATATTTTAAAGATTTCGATTTCAATTCAAAATTTACCTTGTCACAACACTTGTGCACACTATTTGCCGAAATTTCCAAAAGTGCGTCTCGAGAAACGCATATATATAATTGAAAATGGCATTTGTTTTATATTTTCTTCAAGTTTACAGCACGCGAGCTGGATTAATTTCACAACGAACCCACAACGCGAGGCTCAGCAGAGATAAATCTTGTTTTTTTTGCGATGCCAAAATAAAGATTTTAGACTCTTTCTGACCTGTTAATAATTTGCCCGCCATGAAGCCTTGGTTTCTTCCCTTTGGATTGAGCACCTCAATTATGGCCTGACCGCCTTCCCGTTTTGCCGTCCAGATGAACTCCACACTTGACGACTTGACACACTCGCCGTCAAACTGGACGTCCACCAACAAGATGAGTCTGGTAAAAAACAACCGGTTTCAACAGTCAAGCTTAAAACCCTAAACTCCCTCGTGTAATTTACTAGGAACCGTACCCACAAGTCAATCACATACAATCACAAGTCTATCGTAAGTCTACCGCAAGTCTACCGCAAGTCTACCGCAAGTCTACCGCAAGTCTACCGCAAGTCTACCGCAAGTCTACCGCAAGTCTACCGCAAGTCTACCGCAAGTCTACCGCAAGTCTACCGCAAGTCTACCGCAAGTCTACCGCAAGTCTACCGCAAGTCTACCGCAAGTCTACCGCAAGTCTACCGCAAGTCTACCGCAAGTCTACCGCAAGTCTACCGCAAGTCTATCGCAAGTCTATCGCAAGTCTATCGCAAGTCTATCGCAAGTCTATCGCAAGTCTATCGCAAGTCTATCGCAAGTCTATCGCAAGTCTATCCCAAGTCTATCCCAAGTCTATCGCAAGTCAATCGCAAGTCAATCGCAAGTCAATCGCAAGTCAATCGCAAGTCAATCGCAAGTCAATCGCAAGTCAATCGCAAGTCATTTACAAGTCATTTACAAGTCAACCACAAGTCAACCACAAGGTCAACCAAATCAATCACAAGTCAATCACAAGACAAAATCACAAGTGAGGAGACTTGAAGACTTGTGCGTGATTCCAGACACGACTCTGTAACGACTGAAGTTTCACACAACTCGCCTTTTCGATGCCAAAATGACGTTGTCCTGGTCTAGATTGCGATGGCGGATCACCAGGCCGGGTTTCTTGACGGCTTCGGGGAGTCTTCTTACGGTGTGCTCGGCAGTGCTTGGTTTGGCGCCGGATGCAGAAACAGTCAGCGTGATTGTATAGTCAACGCCAACCTCCAACTGATCGGCAACCACATTCAAGACTGAATTGTTCTCCTCTGCAAAGACAGGTGAAATTGTTGAGATTTAACACGAAACCTCTGAGAATATTTTCGCTTCAATGCAAGTTATACTTCCCCAGCTAAATGTTGATATCCATTTATAGTCCTGGGCGGAAAGAGGAAAGTTGGGGTAAAGTGGCCTGCCCAAGGACACAACATATGGCCAGCAGTTAGATTTGAACCCCGGACCCTTCGAACGGCCACACTCCCCCAGATGATAGGCAACAGACTTCAGAAAAGCACCTACCCGCATTGATTCTCTTAAGCTGTTCAGCCAATATTTCCTGCCTGGCACTGGAAGTTATAGCCCAATTGTAAGTAAGACCAGGACCAACGGAGGCACTGCCATGGACCAGCAACCTCGCGCAGTAGGGTATCTCGTTGGGGCCACGGACTCTAGCAACAACTGGAAAATATATTAACGTAGCAAGTGAAAAAGATCAATTAGTAAAAGTAATTAGTAAGCCAGATATCATTTAGTTCGAGCCCACCAATGCAAGCCATTCTTTTTCCCACAGGCTCTTGATCGGACTACAAAGCCGAATGTGGTTTTTTTACGTGAATTAAAATATACAAAATACAAAATAATTGGGTGGAATTTATAATCATCCCTACTTGCAGCTGAGAAGCTGAATTGCTAAGGACACAGCTACAACATAGCCATACGGCCTAGTCTGACCACAGAGCATAGCCAAAGATCGGCTGATTTTGCCCATTTATACTCCTGGGTGGCAGGAGGCAATTGCAGTAAAGTGTCTTACTCAAGAACACAAGCATCATGTCAGGTAGAAGACCATAAAACCGTTGGACAGCACCCCACAAATTGGTAAAGATCAGAATTTAGGTTACCTTTAGGAATAGGAGCCTGAACAGTTGGCTCTTCACCTCCGGTGTCTCCAGGCCGTTCACCTCCGGTGTCTCCAGGCCGTTCACCCCCGGTGTCTCCAGGCCGTTCACCCCCGGTGTCTCCAGGCCGGTCACCCCCAGTGTCTCCAGGCTGTTTAGTCCCAGTGTCTCCAGGATTTTCACCCCCGGTGTCTCCAGGCTCTTCACCCCCAGTGTCTCCAGGCTCTTCATGGTCACCCCCGGTGTCTCCAGGGTCCTCAGTCCTGGTGTCTCCAGGCTTTCCACCCCCGGTGTCTCCAGGCTCTTCACCCCCGGTGTCTCCAGGCTCTTCACCCCCGGTGTCTCCAGGCTCCTCAGTCCCAGTGTCTCCAGGCTCTTCACCCCCGGTGTCTCCAGGCTGTTCAGTCCCGGTGTCTCCAGGCCGTTCACCCCCGGTGTCTCCAGGCCGTTCACCCCCGGTGTCTCCAGGCTCTTCATGATCACCCCCGGTGTCTCCAGGCTCCTCAGTCCCGGTGTCTTCAGGTTTTCCACCCCCGGTGTCTCCAGGCTCTTCACCCCCGGTGTCTCCAGGCTCTTCACCCCCAGTGTCTCCAGGCTCTTCATGATCACCCCCGGTGTCTCCAGGCTCCTCAGTCCCGGTGTCTTCAGGTTTTCCACCCCCGGTGTCTCCAGGCTCTTCACCCCCGGTGTCTCCAGGCTCTTCATGATCACCCCCGGTGTCTCCAGGCTCCTCAGTCCCGGTGTCTTCAGGTTTTCCCCCCCCGGTGTCTCCAGGCTCTTCACCCCCGGTGTCTCCAGGCTCTTCACCCCCGGTGTCTCCAGGCTGTTTAGTCCCAGTGTCTCCAGGCTCTTCATGATCACCCCCGGTGTCTCCAGGCTCCTCAGTCCCGGTGTCTCCAGGCTCTTCATCATCACTACTTTCGGTTGTAGCGACTAAATACAGTTTAGAAATAAAGTATATATAATCAGTGATTTAAAAAAAGGGGGGCCCACTGGTCAGGTAATTGTTATCATGCACACAAAAAACTTAACATTTACGATGGCCGACCTGTGAATATAAAAGACATGAACAAGAACTACAGATAGAGAGGAAGAATACAAAAATGTAACTGGTAGTGGTACTTAGCTCGGTCGGAGCTCGGACAACTTGACTCGGGACAACACGACCGGTAGGACAACACGACCGGTAGGACAACACGACCGGTAGGACAACACGACCGGTAGGACAACACGACCGGTAGGACAACACGACCGGTAGGACAACACGACCGGTAGGACAACACGACCGGTAGGACAACACGACCGGTAGGACAACACGACCGGTAGGACAACACGACCGGTAGGACAACACGACCGGTAGGACAACACGACCGGTAGGACAACACGACCGGTAGGACAACACGACCGGTAGGACAACACGACCGGTAGGACAACACGACCGGTAGGACAACACGACCGGTAGGACAACACGACCGGTAGGACAACACGACCGGTAGGACAACACGACCGGTAGGACAACACGACCGGTAGGACAACACGACCGGTAGGACAACACGACCGGTAGGACAACACGACCGGTAGGACAACACGACCGGTAGGACAACACGACCGGTAGGACAACACGACCGGTAGGACAACACGACCGGTAGGACAACACGACCGGTAGGACAACACGACCGGTAGGACAACACGACCGGTAGGACAACACGACCGGTAGGACAACACGACCGGTAGGACAACACGACCGGTAGGACAACACGACCGGTAGGACAACACGACCGGTAGGACAACACGACCGGTAGGACAACACGACCGGTAGGACAACACGACCGGTAGGACAACACGACCGGTAGGACAACACGACCGGTAGGACAACACGACCGGTAGGACAACACGACCGGTAGGACAACACGACCGGTAGGACAACACGACCGGTAGGACAACACGACCGGTAGGACAACACGACCGGTAGGACAACACGACCGGTAGGACAACACGACCGGTAGGACAACATGACCAGTGGGACACCTCGGCCGTGCACGGTTGGCCCTCGACCGGTCTAGTTAGCCCTCGACCGGTCGCGTTAGCCCTCGACGGTCGCGTTAGCCCTCAATGGTCGCGTTAGCCCTCGACGGTCGCGTTAGCCCTCGACAGTCGCGTTAGCCCTCGACGGTCGCGTTAGCCCTCGACGGTCGCGTTAGCCCTCGACGGTCGCGTTAGCCCTCGGCGGTCGACTTAGCCTCTTGACGGCCGCGTTAGCCCTCGGCGGTCGAGGGAGCCCCTCGACGGTCGAGTTAGCCCTCGACGGTCGAGTTAGCCCCTTGACGGCCGCGTTAGCCCTCGGCTGTCGAGTTAGCCCTCAACTGTCGCGTTAGCCCTCAACGGTCGCGTTAGCCCTCGACAGCCGCGTTAGCCCTCGACGGTTGCGTTAGCCCTCGACGATCGAGTTAGCCCCTCGGCGTTCGAGTTAGCCCCTCGACCGGTCGAGTTAGCCCTCGACCGGTCGAGTTAGCCCTCAATATTTAGCCCTTAATCAACATTTTCTTCAGATTAATTTGTGCGTGCCGCCATTTCTAAAGGAGCGCCCTAAAGAGTTTACATGCGGCATATAAATAAAATTAGGCCGTGTCCGAATGGCTGCGGCTTAAAATTACACCCAAGTCTACGGTATAACGACTGCAGCTACGGTACTTTCCATAGACTTGTGTGCAATTTCAAGCCGCAGCCAAGTAATTCAGACACGGCTTTAGCCCTGAGCCTGCCTCGTGTCGCATCACACGACACCGTCACCGGCCCACCATACAACTTGCTACGTAGTATTAAAGACAAAATAAAAAAATCTAATTGTTTAGCGTCTCCACCCGCTTTCTTTTTCGAGGCCGTCTCCTTTTTTCTTTTTATTTTCTTAAAAAAGAATAAAATTGAAAAAAATGATAAATTTTATTATATTTTTGAAAAATTAAATAAAATCGTATTTTTAGACTTTCTTTAAGCATCACTGTGTACATGCTGTGGAAATAGTCCATGTAAGTACGTCTGTTCATTGGAGACCATCTAAAAAAATAGCCCGGCAGGTTGTCTTGAAAAATGTGTCAAGTACTCAAAGTAGTCATTTAAAAAAAAAAAAAAAAAAAAAAAAAAAAAAGGCCTTCTTCTCCTTTAAAAAAAAAAGGCATGCAGGACTAACTAACTTTTTTGTTTTGCCTTAATAATGAAGTTAGCAAATTGGAAGAAAAAGAGTATACCTTCTAATCTAACCGCGGCTGCAGATATTCTGCAAATGCAGATTAATATTTAGCCTGTTTAGTGATTAGCCGTGGTTAGTCCCCGGTATGCTGCGCTATACAGGCGCAGCATACCGGGGGCTCATGATCACTGGGGCAAGTCCGCGACGCGCGGTACCGTAAACCATTTACGTGGTGCCTCTCTCGACAAAATTAAACATCCATTTTGCTTACAATTAACTGGAAATAAATCTCCCACATCCTTTCACATATTTCAATACCGGAATATGACGAAATACGCAGATAAATCCTTAAGTTTCTTTCATTTTTACTGGATCGTAATTGTGTCGTCTGCTTTGGGTGTTATGACGTAATTTACGGTAGCCTGTAATAAACATTAGGCCTAGTACGTGTATCTGGGCCCAATTTCATAGAGTTGCTTAGCACAAAAAGTCTTGCTCATTAAAAACAGGTTACTAGCCAAAATTATACATGTTTTTCATGCTAAGCAAGAAAACAGCTGATTATCAAGCCAGAACAATAAAGATCAGGTAAAAATTTGGTCTGTAACCTTGTTTTTGCCAAGGACAAATTGTCATGCTAAGCAAATTGTTGTGCTTAGCAGCTCTATGAAATTGGCCCCGGCCTGGCCATCATCCGTACACACTCTTTTGAAAACACGTTTCCTTGAAAATGATCGTAATGGGCCACCATAGCGTGGTACCAAACCATTTCAGCCAATCAGCGCAATAATTACATATTGACCGAAATATGTAATTATTCTATAACGAATCAATGACAACATTTTGATTTTTGTAAACATAAGTAAAAACAAATTGTATATGAAATCTCTTTTTTGTATTTTAACACGAATTACTCGTGGTGAAACCGTGACTTCATCATGGCGGGAATAAGCGTAATATAAATTTAAACCGCGACACGTTATTGGTATGTAGAGTAGTTACAAGTTGTAGTTATTTATGTAGTACATGTATACGTTATAGTAGTGTAGTAGTTAGGCTGATAGCATTCAGGCTTATAGTATTTGTACATTCTACTGAATCTAAAGTGGAAGTGTCTCTTGAAGTTGTTTGTGGTAAGAATGTGGTAGAAATTAACCAGGACATTTCACCAATGCAGTGTGTCCTGGTATTTTTTACCAGGATTCTGGTTGACGTACACTCATTCACCAGGAAATCCTGGTGAAATTAACCAGGAAAGAGTGGGTGGTATACGGACCAGGAATCGGGTGAAATTTCAACCAGACTCTTTAGTGAAATTTAACCAGTTTTGTTTTTTAGAGTGTATCAACGAGTGAATATTATAGTTGATTGGTTTTTTGGGGGCCGGGTACATCGGGTTTTTTAGAGACGCCCTTGGCAAACAATTCGTATCAATACGGGAACGTGTTTGGGATCAGTGGCAGATTATACAATGGTTTCACTATCTTTCAAATCATTCATTAGAGAAAACGGAAATTAACTTACCGGTTGGCATGATGTAAGTCATCAGTCGTCGGGACATTGCCTGTGCAATGCTTTCTAAGACTTTGTGGTATTCGCTGATCGTCCCGTCAACAGTTCCAAAATGCTGGCTAAACTGTAAGGATGCTGAATCACTGCTTGTGCATAAATTGCAAACGAGTTTCATCGTTTTCCTCTGCATTTCACACGACCGAATGTCGAATGTTGACAGTTCGCCTTGTCGAAATTTTTGAGTGTATAACAAATCTAAAGTCATTTGCAACATATGGTCGGTGGCATTTTTCAGGTTTCCTTTCACACGTTGAAGATATTCAGCCATATCTGGAATCTGACTATTTGGATCTGGTGGAGGCAAAAAGATTGCTTCAAACTGATCAAGTATCGTCTCGATTGCGTTGATGGCAAATGTTTCGAATTTTGAAGAAGATGAAGATGAAGGATTTAAGTCGAAAAGACTCGTCGGCGCTGGGTCATCGGTGACAAGCAGAAATATCAGAGAGGCTTTCTTAAAACTACCAAAGATGTCATCATCTGTGATTTCACCGGTTTGTCTTTGAACGTCAGATGTAGCTGATAGTATCTGCACCCTTAGATCGGCTGCGTGCCTGTACAACGCCACAGTTTGTTGAAGAAACCTGGCAAAAGCCTCTAGGCGAAAGATCTTCACAGATGACCGTTGCACGATCGCAGAAAGCAGATCCCGGAGGTCTTGTTGTGCCTCAATTGCCGGTGCAACCCTAGCTGACCAGTCGTGTGTGAGGGTCAGATTCTCCAGCTGCAGCTTAAGGTCTTCCGGGAAAATAATCTGCATAAAATCGGGCTGCCAATTCTGATCGAATTCAAGCGCTTCGCACATATTGCCGTCGGCTGAGCTCAGAGAAACAGCCTCCATCATTATGGAAATCGGATTTGGGATGATCTGCATCATGGGGGCTTCGGTGGTGGGATGGTTTTCGGTAGTCGCAGACCCTCTGTCGTTGTTTCCGTCATCGGGCGCCAAAGTAACTGGTTTTTCGCTAATGACCCAGGTGCTTTCTCCGATGGACTGGATGTACTCTGCAAGTAGAAGGTCGGCACTGATCATCATGTTGTGGTAGGACTCTAGTTGTTCCATGATGCCAGCTTCAGTCGAGAGCTTTTGGAAAACCCGGCTACCGCAGACGACACACTCCCCGGTGTCAGCGTTGCACGTAACGTTGAACCCGGACTCGTCTTTGAATGTGGCATTAAATGCCGACCGCTTGATTACAGAAAAGACCGAAATGGGAAACGGAATGGTTTCAAGGAACTTCTGGCGAGCTTCAGTCTCCGCCGACGAAAACGCGGTGCTGTCTGTGCGACCTACAAAGACCACCCCGCCCGCTTCTGTTATTTGGAACAAGTCGTACACCTTATTGGCGAGGAGGGCAAACATTTTGGCCAAATACAACTCGAAATTGGCCTCCCTTTGGGAGGGCTCGGCCTGCAAAACGCGAGATTCTATTTCAAGTTGCTTGAGCAACTCCGCTCGGGGGTACATCATCATACCGTACAGTCCAAACTTCTCGAATTCCAGGGCCAGATCCACCTGCTGGGCCTCGCGATCGGTTAACATCATCGGGTCGACGGTGCGAAAGGCAGTCTTCATGCGGTCGAGTGTGGGTTTGATCTGCTGCAGCAGGCGCTTGTACACTCCGATCTTCATCAAATCTGTCTGGGATGTCTGCACAGCGGCCTCTACTTGGTCGGACCAGGAGGGCCCAGACCATCTTGGGAGGAGGTATTGCCAGGACTGCTGCAGTTCCAGCAGCTGTTTGGTCTCTGCAGTCGGAAAACCGGCTTGCTCGATGGTCTGCTCCATGGTGTCTCCGACCTCTGGGTAGCAATCATTGTCGCCTATCGGGATCACGTCAGGTGTCACAGTGCGCTGCGCCTCGACTGACCAGAGGGGTAGGTAACAACACCCCACAAGTACCACAAGACAAAGATCCCACCGACACGCCATGATATACACCTGCGCCCCTGGCGCTGGCGTTGAAGGAAAACAGACACAAACAAACCTGAGTATCTGCCAAGGCCTGTATCTCCTAAATATCGCTGCCTAACTTTGTCTAACCTCTGTTTTCGGTGATTACTGATGTTCCCCTATACCCTCTCCTCGTCTCCTCTCCACTCCGTTCCCACCTCTTTTCTCTAAGCCAACTCTCACCGAGGAAAGTCCTACGGTGTGCGTTTACTCTCGAAGACAATCAGGACAAATTAGCAATTCGCACACTCCGCAGAAAGAATTAATAAACCCAGTAACACGTCGAAGCTCAGGCGTGAAAGGAATGGCTAAGGCGCGACCGCGACTGCTTGTTTTATCGACGTATCGGCGAGGCGGGAGTCACGCCCAGTATTACTAATCGTGCTCGCGATTGACCACTCGCATCGGGCTTTCAGTCTACGCAGAGGAAAATATACGGTGACGTCGACCAATCACGGTCAAGATGTGTAGGGCTTAGCTCACGGTTGGGAACGTCTTCGTGTGGAGGGCCGTGATGTGAAAGGAAAGATGCTCCATAGTCAAGCGTATTAGTGCCAAATAGAATACAATTGTACATAAAAGCATGAAATTTGGCACACAGTCATAATGTCATGCGAAAGATATTTGGCTATTGAGCCATCGCAAAATTTGTCTTTTGAACAAATATAGGTAGAATAACAAGCGATGGCAGCCATTTTGAATTGCATGTTATTCTACCTATATATTATTTTTTTCAAAAGACCAATCGGCGATGGCCCTATAGCCAAATTTCTTTCTTATGACATACTGTGACTGTGTGCTAAATGCAATGCTTTTATATTATTCGATTGACTAGAATAGACTTGAGCCAGATCTATACCTACCTATTTTGTGCCGCAAAATGTCGAACTTTACACATCTGGCAGTATAGTTAGTCTTGCTTTGCAGCCGTTCTCTCACTCTTTTATTTTGTTCATTAATTTTACGGATATACATGTACATGGGTTACACCATGGGTTTGTTGTTTGTTTAAGTTTTAGTGGTAGTAACTTAAATGAAAGTTACTATAGTTTGAACATGTGTTTGTCGAGGTCCGTAGGACCGAATTTTGATTTAAATTTCGTCATACTTTTTTTCAACCCCCGTTTAAATTTGAAGAACACAATCTGGCTTATTCTCTCCTTAATATGGCGTTCGGGTTACTTTTGGGTGCTCTGCATTTTAGAAAATGTTACCGGTATATTTGCTCATTTCTTCTCTTGTTGTCGTCGTCGTTGTCGTTGTCGTTGTCGTTGTAGTTGTTCCCTTCGACTCTCAGTTAGTTTTCTTGCTTTGTTTGCACTTTTTGCTTTCGGAAATAATGATTTATATCTAACGGTGTTTCTATCTTTCTCTGTTTTAATTTGATGAGTATTTTCGCCCTTTTTTTTAGGGGGGGGGGGGGGGGGGGGGTGGGCAGATACAACTGCAACCATATTATAAAATAATCTATGTGTGAAACTCACACCAATCTCGACTTGTCATTTTTTACCTCAAGTAGGTTTCGCTTTACCTTCTTGAAGCCAGCTTGTATATTACCGATGAACCAAAAACTGTGCAGCAAGCGATAATAATTATTATAGACACTTGACCATTACTCCATAAACGTATATAGACACTGACAATAATTATAGACGAGTGGTTTTTCTTTTCAGATGTACTGGCCACGATCAATATTTCAATCCTGCCAAGTAGTTTGGCGGGAAATGAAAACTACGTGGCACCGCATATACGTCGACATCGTGATCTACATTGATGCAATGCAAATATCATTTCAGTACGATTTGATTGGATTTCGGTTGAATTAATTGCACTCTAATTTGTCTGGTCCCTAATTTCACACGCAAACCCGTCGAAAATACATGTAAAAGTACATGGCATGTAGGGGAAACGGTACCAGTATCCGCGGTATCATTAATTATAAAGTCGATCTGAATAATTTGTTTACAAAAATGGTGAAAAGTGTTGAAGGCAAAATTTAATGTTAGTATTTCAAGGAGGCCTAGCAAGGCCATGTAGGAATATGCAATTTATTTACCACCGTGTACTAGTTTTGATTTGTCAGTTTGTGGTTTGATCCCTACCTTTACCGTCAATACCGCTAACGGAACGATCACCAGAATGAGTTGTCCCATCATTACCATGTTGATAATGCTTGTCGCTACTAGTACTAGGGGTTGTTGGCTCAGCGTGCACGGTGGAAGATTTGGAAGAAGAAGACATACTGGCGTAGTTTTGCTCCTCCTCATTTCGGTCGGTCATCGGGGTTTCTGTCCCACCGGAAGTATCTCCGCCTGGAGGATACCGCTCACCACCACCACGGGTCACTGTATCTGCCCAGTCCCACTTCTGGTCATTTGGAGGATAAGTGGCACTGGCGCGGTATCCGTCCTCGCCACCGTGGTCGGTTGTCGGAAGTTCCATTCCGTCCGAAATATCGGTACCGCTCTCCGTCCCGCCGAAAGAGTTCTGATCTGGAGGGTCACTGCGGGACACTGTGCCTTCCATACTGATGCTATCTGTCCCGTCCCGCAGTTGTTCTTTCGGGGGATAAGTGGCGCCGACTTCGCTGCTGTTTCCTTCGTTCCGGCTGCTTATCGGAGCTTCTGTCCCGTCCGAAATGACACCGGCGTTGCTACTGTCGCCGGTAACTTGAGGCGTCGTCTCGTCCGAACGGCTGCCGCCCTTGTCACCATGGTGGACATTTTCCTGGGTGGCTGTTCTGTCCACGCTGCTAGTGCTACCGCCCTTGTCATCATGTTGCCCCTGGATAGGGGCCGCCAATGTCGAGTTTCGAAGTTTTGAAGCTGTTCTGTCCACGCTGCTACCGTCTTTGCCATCTTGTTGCCCATGGGTAGGGGCCGCCAGCGTAGAGTTTTGAAGTTTACCGCCGTTGGCTTCCAAAGCATGGGTGATGTTGACTTGGTTAGTAGGCGATTGTGTTGACTGATTCCTGGACGACCGGTCTTTGTACGGGTTAACATTACCGGTCTCTGCAGGGCTGGGGGGCGAAGTCACATCGGTACCCTTGTCGCGTTCTGCTGTGTCTGCCCCACCGACAGTGTCTCCACCGGCGAACGGCGCCTTTTGGGTGACTCCCTGCCCGACGGTTACCGAAACCGCGCTGTCGTCACTGCCGGTACCGCCCTTGCCCGCGTCCCCGCTGACTCCCGCGGGGGAACTCGTGCCGTCTACCCCGCCGACCGCCGCCGGTGTTTGCCCTCCTCCGTCTCTCGCCGATTGCGTAGTTACCGTAATATCCAGGTTCTGCTTGTCGTTGCCGGACACCACGCCGAGATAGCTCGCCACCAAAATCCCACAAACCAAAAACACCCACCGCCGCGGAAAAAGATACATTGTTACTTACCCCGTCGAAGCTTTCGGTTAAATGAATTAGCGAAGATCATTTATGGCGTCTTTTTGTACCGCCGAAAAGAAAAATCGAATTCAGAGCCATCACTGTAAACCTCCAAGTTAATTCCTCATCGATTCGCTTGCTGCGGTATCAAAACGCCGATATCATTGAGGTCACCCTATATTTTTTTGTGGACGGTTAACAAGTAAATCTATAAATTAAAATACACACTCGACGCATGGATATGTTTACCTCGTTCCCAGGCTAGAAATAATTCAAGGCTGAATCTAATTTTAGGTGGATACCAATTTGCACTCGTCAACAATTTGTAAAAGAGCAACAAGTAATTTACAGGTAGATTTAGTAACTCGTGTTATTATTACTAATAAAGGGGTTGCATTGACGTCACGCGCGCTACGCGTACGCGCTAATCGCACTAGCAACCGGGCCGAGTGGCTTTTATTGAGGTCAAACAAAGTGCAGACAGTATATGCCGTGATTACACAACCAGAACTCATTGGGGGCGCTGTCGTGAAGTGCGACGTGCGTGTGACATCATATGCATTAACTTTATTTGTTGTTTGTCTTTTTCTGAAAATGATCATATAGTGCTGCGTAGCGCGTCCACCAACAACAAGAACATTCCATGCACTAGTGAACGGCACGCGCGCACGCGCATGCGCTTCCGATCTAGTTTTAATATCCAGTCTGTATAATGCAGATCAATGCGCGTGACCCATTCATCATAATTGTGCACACAATACGCAGTTCAAATACTGGACTAGCTTAGTTCACAATGTGTAAGTTGAACCTAGAGTGTGTTGTTTCTTGTCTTTGCGGTGCTTGTTATATTAGGCCTATCAATTTTTTCCTGCAAAGCACATAATATCAACGAGTGAATAGTTGATTGGTTGGGTTTTTTTTGGGGGGGGGGTTCATCTTTTTTTTAGAGACGCCCTTAGAAAACAATTCGTATCATTACGGAAACGTGTTAGGATCAGTGGCAGATTCTACAATGGTTTCACTATCTTTCAAATCATTCATTAGAGAAAACGGAAATTAACTTACCATCTGGCATGATGTAAGTCATCAGTCGTCGGGACCGTTCCTCGAGGAACGCTTGAAGCTCGCTCATCGCCGGTTGAATAGCTTCCTTGATTTCTCTCATGACCCCCTCGGCTTCGTCTTTCCAGCACACGGAGCACTCCACGGGTCCTGGGTTAAAACGAGACGACCTGGTACACTCCACCGTGACGAAAACCGGAGCCTGTACGTCCGTGGGCTGCGCTAACCCCTGCCACATTTCCTCCACAGCTCGGAAAGCTATTTCCAAGTACTCCCTTATCTGGACATGTCCAAACAGCTCATCGAACATGAACTGGGTTTGCTCGTCGACCGAGGACGTCTTTGGGTCCTCCTTGCGGTGCCGGTTAGACGCAGCGAGGATCTCTTGAGCGAGAGTATAGAGGTAGCTTTCGGTGTGGTCGGGGTATTCGGAGTGGAGATGGTTAAGGAGTTGTAGGGCGGGACTTTCAGAGACCTCGGCCAATTCGACAGAGTAATACCCTTGCAAACGGTCGACCGATTGAGGTTTTAGGAAAAACAGCGAGGCGGGCATCCCGAAATTGGCAACCAGACCGGCGGGAGGCATGACCGAGCCTTCTTTGCCCACCATCGAGTGATTCTTCCTGGTGGTATCATCGCCGTGCATGATCGAGTCGCTGCTCGGACTCGCCAGTTTCAACACTTCCATCCATTTCTCCGTCACCGAGTGCATGACTTCGTCGGCCAGCGAAGAAGCCACGAAGACCTTCACCGGGTCAACAGATTGTTGAAGAAGCACGGTGTTGAGCACGTCAAGTACGAGGGTTCTAGAAAACTGACCCCTGGGCGAATCGCGGATTGGCTGGCTCCTCTGCGCGAGAATCTCACTAAAGTTGCCCACCAGCCTTTGTAAGGAGTCGCTGACCAATGCCTGTGCGTGAGTAACCACCTTCCACTCGGGAGAGTAGGTCGTAGTGGCGCATTTGCGTCCGTACTGCTGCGGTAGGTTGCCGTCCCCACCATCCCCATCTGTTAAAGGGTTGGCATCCAGATAGGCAGCCACCTGTTCGGACATCTCCTTGGCTCTCATCTCCAAAGTGTCGTGGTACTGCATTACATATATATCGATGGAACTAAAGACATTACCGTACTGGAGGGACGCAATATCTAGATCGGCACAAATACTGCAAGCGGTCGATTTGGTCTGTTTTGAGAATCTGCAGCTGTCGACTCGAAAGGCAGAACTGTCTTCATAAGGATATTGACCACCTTGTCCCACAGTCATCATTTTCTTCAGGCTTCGTAGATACCCGGCCTGCATATTCTTGACCTCCTTTAGGACAGACGCCAAATCGGGATGGCCTTTAACATGGTGCCCCTCATCTGGTAATCGACTTTCCAAATCGTGACCGAGAAGCATGTCAATGGCATTGACAACGAACTCGTCAAATTCAGAACTATCGGACGTATAAGGATAATAGTTGCCTGCCTCATCGTGGGCAGTGCCACCATAAACGGTGGCTTCATGGTAGAGGATAACCGCAACCAGCGCCATCTTGTGGAATGTTTGTGAGACACTGTGTACGTTAGGCTCTGTGGCCGTAAAGGTCGTGTGGGTAAGCTTTGCCTGCAAGTCGGACACATGTCTAAACATCGCCAGGGTTTGGCCGAGGAAACGGTCAAAGGCCTCCACGTTGACCAACCTGTCCGACGACTGTTCGATGATTCCTCCCAAGAAGGCCTCCAAGCTCTGCTCGGCGTGCTTGGCCGTTAAAACTCTCTCGGTCCAGCCGCGATCCCGTGTAAGATTCATCACTTGCTCCCTCAGAGCATCGGGCAGGATACCCGCCCCGTCCAGCTCCCAGTTCTCGCCAATGAACGACTCGCGCCGGCAGGTACTTCTGCCCGACATGCTAAGAGACGACAGGGGGACCGGCCGTAGAATCAGACTCGGACTCTCCGTGGTGAGCTGATAAGCTTCTGAAGTGCTTGCTGAAACTGTGGGTGACAGGCCCCCCACACCACCATTGGCATCTTGGATCGACTTCAGGTATTCGTTCACCGACTCTGACATTGCCTGTGCTGTGCTTTCCAAGACTTTGTGGTATTCGCTGATCGTCCCGTCAACAGTTCCAAAATGCTGGATAAACTGTAAGGATGCTGAATCACTGCTTGTGCATAAATTGCAAACGAGTTTCCTCGTTTTCCTCTGAATTTCACACGACCGAATGTCGAATGTTGACAGTTCGCCTTGGTATCGACTTTGAGTGTACAACAAATTTGAAGTCATTTGCAACATGTTGTCGCTGGCACTTTTTAGGCTTTCTTTTACACGTTGAAGATATTCAGCCATAACCGGAATCTGACTATTTGGATCTGGTGGAGGCAGAAAGATTGCTTCAAACTGATCAAGTATCGTCTCGATTGCGTTGATGGCAAATGTTTCGAATTCTGAAGAAGAAGGAATAAGGTCGAAAAAACTCGTCGGCGCGGGGTCATCGGTGACAAGCAGATATATCAGAGAGGCTTTCTTAAAACTCTCAAAGATGTCACCATCTGTGATTTCACTGGTTTGTCTTTGAACGTCAGATGTAGCTGATATTGATAGTATCTGCACCCTTAGATCGACAGCGTGCCTGTACAACGCCACAGTTTGTTGAAGAAACCTGGCAAAAGCCTCTAGGCGAAAAATCTTCACAGATGACCGTTGCACGATCCCAGAGAGCAGACCCTGGAGGTCTTGTTGTGCCTCAATTGCCTGTGCAACCCTAGCTGACCAGTCGTGTGTGAGAGTCAGATTCTCCAGCTGCAGCTTAAGGTCTTCCGGGAAAACAATCTGAATAAAATCGGGCTGCCAGTTGTTGTGATCGAATTCCAGCGCTTCGCACAGATTGCCGTCGGCTGAGCTCAGAGAAACAGCCTCCATGGAAATCGGATTTGGGATGATCTGCATCATGGGGGCTTCGGTGGTGGGATGGTTTTCGGTAGTCGCAGACCCTCTGTCGTTGTTTCCGTCATCGGGCGCCAAAGTAACTAGTTTTTCGCTAATGACCCAGGTGCTTTCTCCGATGGACTGGATGTACTCTGCAAGTAGAAGGTCAGCACTGATCATCATGTTGTGGTAGGACTCTAGTTGTTCCATGATGCCAGCTTCAGTCGAGAGCTTTTGGAAAACCCGGCTACCGCAGACGACACACTTCCCGGTGTCAGCGTTGCACGTAACGTTGAACCCAGACTCGTCTTTGAATGTGGCATTAAATGCCGACCGCTTGATTACAGAAAAGACCGAAATGGGAAACGGAATGGTTTCAATGAACTTCTGCCGAGCTTCAGTCTCCGCCGACGAAAACACGGTGCTGTCTGTGCGACCTACAAAGACCACCCCGCCCGCTTCTGTTATTTGGAACAAGTCGTACACCTTATTGGCGAGGAGGGCAAAGATCTTTGCCAAATACAACTCGAAATTGGCCTCCCTTTGGGTGGGCTCGGCCTGCAAAAAGCGGGATTCTATTTGAAGTTGCTTGAGCAACTCCGCTCGGGGGTACATCATCATACCGTACAGTCCAAACTTCTCGAATTCCAGGGCCAGATCCAGCTGATTGGTTAACATCATCGGGCTGACGGTGCGGAAGGCAGTCTTCATGCGGTAGAGTGTGGGTTCGATCTGCTGCAGCAGGCGCTTGTACACTCCGATCTTCATCAAATCTGTCTGGGATGTCTGCACAGCGGCCTCTACTTGGTCGGACCAGGAGGGCCCAAACCGTCTTGGGAGGAGGTTTTGCCAGGACTGCTGCAGTTCCAGCAGCTGTTTGGTCTCTGCAGTCGGAAAACCGGCTTCCTCGATGGTCTGCTTCATGGTGTCTCCGACCTCTGGGTAGCAATCATTGTCGCCTATCGGGATCACGTCGGGTGTTACAGTGTGCTGCGCCTCGACAGGCCAGAGGGGTAGGTAACAACACCCCACCAGTAACACAAGACAAAGATCCCACCGACACGCCATGATACACCTGCGCCTTTGGCGCTGTCGTTGGAGGAAACCGGCCAAAAAAAACCCTGAGTATCTGCCAAGGCCTGTATCTCCTCAAAAGGTCTAAATATTGCGGCCTAACTTTGTCCTACCTCTGTTTTCGGTGATTAATGATGTCCCCCTACCCTCTCCTCGTCTCCCCTCGATCCACCCCGTTCCTACCTCTTTTCTTCAAGCCAACTCTCACCGAAAAGTCCTACGGTTTGCGTTTACTCTCGAGGAAAATCAGAACAAATTAGCAAATCAAGCGTCTGAATTTGTATATTCGTACACTCCGCAGGAAGAATTAATAAAGCCAGTAACACGTCGAGACTCAGGTGTGAAAGGAATAATGGGTAAGGTGCGACCGCCACTGCTTGTTTTATCGGCGTATCGGCGAGGCGGGAGTTACGCCCACTATTACTAATCGTGCTCGTGATTGACCACTCGCATCGGGCTTTCGGTCTACGCAGAGAAAATATACGGGGACGTCGACCAATCACGGTCAAGATGTGTAGGGCTTAGCTCACGGTTGGGAACGTCTTCGTGTGGAGGGCCGTGATATGGAAGGAAAGATGTTCTATACTAGTCAGACGTACTGGTGTCAAATATAATAATTGTTCATAAAAGCATGACATTTGGCACACAGTCATATAATGTCATGCGAAAGATATTTGGCTTTTGAGCCATCGCAGATTTGTCTTTTGAAAAAATATAGGTAGAAAATAAGCAATGGCAGCCATTTTGAATTGCATGTTATTCTACCTATATATTATTATGTTTTGATATGGCCCTTTTTTTTGCTGGTCAGATACAACTGCAACCATATATTATAAGATAATCTATGCTGAAACTCACACCAATCTCGACTTGTAATTTTTTACCTCAAGTAGGTTTCGATTTACCCTCTTTAAGCCAGCTTGTATATTGCCGATGAACCAAAAACTGTGCAGCAAGCGATAATAATTATTATAGACACTTGACCATTACTTCATAAACGTATACAGACACGGACAATTATAAACGAGTGGTTTTTCTTTTCAGAAGTACTGGCCACGATCAATATTTCAATCCTGCCAAGTAGTTTGGCGGAAAATGAAAACTACGTGGCACCGCATGCGTCGACATCGTGATCTACATTGATGAAATGCAAATATCATTTCAGTGAAATTTGATTGGATTTGGGTTAAATTAATTTCACTCTAATTCGTCTGGGGCCGTGTTCACAAAACTTAAACTTAGGAGAATACTTAAGTCAGACCTGAATCTAAGCACCCTGCTAACTTAAGTGGTGCGCTTAATTTGGTATTTACAAAGGATCTAAGCACCCCACCTATCTTAGTGCTCCACTTAACTCAAGTGTTCAAAGCAGTCACTGTTGCTCATGCGCAAAACATTTTCGTCATAAACGTTCCTACGCAACGAGAATTTAATCTATCTGCGCGGTTTATCATGCGCGCGTGCACACGCACACAGATAGCTAGCGACGCACTAGGTTTCAAGCCCAAAATTCATTTGTTTTTCTCGGAACAATTACAGGATATCTAACGCAATCATTTTGCTCGATGCCTAGAATCACTATTTACTTTCAAACAAGTAAGATAATCCTTAATAATTTGGTAGTAAAAATGTTTGATATCTGCAATTGGTGTATCCTGCCTTTAACATTTGCGATTGAACATACCTTGATGTTTTAAGCCACATTAAAACAAATAGTGTGAGGGTAAAATGCAAAAACAGTCTGGCTGAATTACAATTAACAATTTATATTAAAAATACACTCGGAGAGCATGACCAAAATGGCTTCCTCGTACATAAGGTACACTATTCCTTTTAAGGATGCACTTAAATGCATTGAAGGGAGAATTTCTACGCGAGCTCATTAGCATGAAATGTGCCCCCACAATTTATTTTGAAAAAGGAGGCCGGTTGGTAAAAAAATGGTGCGATTGTGTAAGCCTAGAATCAATTTCCTTGGTTTTGAGCTTCAATCTGAGGGCAGACTTGACACAATTACGGTAAAAAAATGGGTCATAATTGCCCTAGAACGTGGAGGGATGCCATTTGAAAAATAACTGCTTGTAGGCTCGGGAAGTATCACCTTTTGGGAGGTGATGTTTCTTTTGGTGTGAATATAAAAACATGTAATTGGCTAACCCACACAAAAAATTAAAAGGCCAAGACAATAATCGGATTGTTGTTTGAGAAACCCCAGTGATGTCAGTTTGCATAAAACTTGGTCCTGAATATTGTTGATTTTACACTGTTTTCAATGGGACTTGAATTATGCTAGTGCACCCTTAAAGCGTTCAGACTCGCGCGCTGGCGTCATTGCTGGCGTATACGTGGCAATCACGCCTCACCGGCACCCAGGGTTAGTTTTCTTCTGTTTGCCAATAACCATGGCAACGGAACCACGCTAATCGATGCCAATTATTGTTTGTGGCCGCGATCACGCGGCAAGAGCACGTAGACAAAAAAACCTGTTGCGAGGTTTGAGCCGGAAGGGAGCGATTTTTTTGAAATATGGGCAGGTTTTTCCAACCATGGTCAGCCAACCATCTCGTTAGAAATTGATACACAAAATTACTTTTCTTGCCCACCATGGGCCGTGATTACACAGGACGACTTGAGACTATTTTAAAGTTCAATTCGCGATGTCCAGAAAATAAAACAAATATCGGTACGTAGAATAAATATCTCGCGGACTGTTGTCGCCTTCAGATTTTTAAAATCACCATATAAAAAAAGTTTTTAAAAAACGTAAAAAAAAACACGAAGAGCAGTTTTAGCTGAAATGCAAAAACAGCTAAACACACATTTACATGTAAAAGCATAGGTCCTAAATGGATACACATTTAAATTTGTATTGGAAATCTATTTTACTCATAGGCCTCCTCTTGCAAGAAATGAAAAAAGGGGAAAAAACGAGAAAATTACCGGCCTGCAGATGAAGCCAACAATTCAAAATTCAAATAATACAATGTCTAATTGTAAAATGTTATGGGCCATGGTTACGATGTTCGACTTATGTACGATAGTGCGTGGGTTCGAACCCTGATAGAAACATGGTGTATGTGCCCTTGTGCAAGACACTAACTATAATTGCCTCTCTGTACCCATGAGTATAAATATATACCTGTGAGGGTCGAGGCCGATTGAGCTCGTATAAACGGCTGCCACGGGGTCTAGGGCCTGATGAACAGGGTAATAATTGTAAAGCACTTTGATATTGTTGATATGATGCAAAGTAATTAAAATGGTACATTGGGGAGAAATCTCCATAGAGACGTGCACACAAATGTTCTTTCTTTACTTTAACCTAACCCGTTTTTCAGTGATGTATTCGAGTCCATTGCAAGTCCATCACAAGTCCTCCAGTTATAATTTAAATCACAAGCTATTCCAATGAGCTTTGACAAAAGCATTCCTTTGTCATTGTTCATCCAGTTACTTGTGACTGCCCTTATGAAAGGACTTGTCACTGGCTTCACGAAAGGACTTGTGAACGGACTTGCAGGGACTCGACTACAACCCTGCCGTTTTTACATAGAGCTTTTTCGCACGAAATTTCATATGATTTTTAGACCCTTTTCAATCGATCTGGACTGTTAAATGTTAACAAATGTATCTTCTTCTTGTAGTTGAAACGTTAGGGAGACCTCGAAATGTCTACCCAATGACACTGGTCTCTTTAATACTGTAAAACTTACGCTAATTGGTCTTCTAAAGGGTACTTATTCTAGAATAAGCTTGATTATTATTATTATTATTATTATTATTATAATTTGCCTTTTGTTGTCTTTGGTGTTGTTTGAAGCATCCTTTATGCATCCACCTTTATCGACCGCGCACTGAGGCAATAGCGCTGGCACTGGAGCCAAGGCCGAGCGCGTCTGACAATCATCTGTTGCCAGGGCAACAGGTGTCAACAATCAACACTGCGCTGGCAGCTCATCACAAAAACAGGGAGCTTGGAAATTCAAGGATTTTTCGTCAGCGGAAGAAAAAGAAGAAAGTTAGTTAAAATAAAAAAACAGAATCGAGCAAAAAACTGCTGATCTTTTAAAATTCGCTCTACTGCATAATGCAGCTATACATTGCAACATTGTCTTGGCGCTGGTAAGAATTAGTCTGGTTCTCGAATTAACAACGCCCTGACGCTGCTCCATGTTTGTGGTTTTTTTAGAACTCCTGGCTGATTTATCGATTGCTTCTGCTGTGGAGATTGGCCTAAAAAAGGCATAAGTCGTTGCCATAGAAACGGATCACACTTAAAGACGATGCCTTGTGGCCAGTTGACGTAACTTGACTCACCACATCTTTGCTCACGAGCGACGGCTAAACAGTGTGCACAAAGCCCCAAGAAAAGCCCTAACCCTAGCCCCACCAGGGCCACATAATGGGGCTATAGTGGGGCTACACTAAGGCTATGTTCGAATTGCTGGCTTTGGCTGTGACTTCGGTCGTTGCTATGCTGTTGCTGGCAGCTCATCAATAAAATACCCAGGGAACTTTGAAATTCAAGGATTTTTCGTCAGCAAAGAAAAAAAAAGGTTCGGTTAAAAAAAAAAAAAATCGAGCAAAAAACTGCTGATGTTTTTTAATTGTCTCTACTGCATAATGCAGCTATACCTTGCAGCATTGTGTTGACGCTGGTAAAAATAGTCGGGTTCCCTGAATTGACAATGCCCTGACGTCTAAATTGAAGGTTAGATATTCGCCACCGACAACAACAGAGATCACGACTCATTATCTGGCAACGCAACTATTTGTTAATGCTGCAACATTTCAAAAAATATTCCCCCCCCCCCACTTAAAAAAGGCTACTGGGCATTTCGTCTGATGTCGATTTGTTTTCCGATGTGATCTTTCGACGATTTTATGCACAAATTAAACCATTCGCGGATCGACAGGCATTTTGTTCTTTACCTTTCAATTTCAACCCGGAAACACTCGACCATCCCCAATGTATAATGATAATAACCTAATGTCAATGAAACGTGTTCTAAAAGGTTTGGACATTTTCGAAAATTTGAGGAATTCTTCTAGTTTGGGTTACGGTTTGTTTAACCCCCAAAGAGCAGTGTTTTCATGTTTCTGGCCGGGGGGGGGGGGGGGGGGGGGGGTTGGCTTACCACCATCTTAATCTTTAAAAAGTGTATAAAATGTCAGACTTGTATTACATTTTGTAAGTGAAATCACCTGGTTTTTATGACATTAACGTCGGTCGTGGATCTGGGGGGTTGACCCCCCCCCCCCCCCCCCCCACCCTCTCCCTTGCCATTGACTAATGTTATAATACTATCATACTAAAATGGGGCCAATTGATTCATTTAATTGCTTTGATCAGTTACGAAGCGTAGGCGTGTACTGCAACACCATAAGAAAGAGGTTGGCACTGGGGGATTTTTTTTTAGCTTTCCCGGCCCGTTTTTCAAACACCAGCTTCGTCTCTGTTTTGGCATCGTTCACAGCAGTTTGGCAATGGTGATGGAGCCAGAGACGGAACCTAATAAGATGGGGTTTGGAAAACAGCCGCGATCGATCGACCTTGTCATACGTCAGTGTAGTATCGAAATTGTCGCCGTTTTATGCGTTCGAGCATTTTCCTTAGGGCAAATATACAGATGTTATGAGCGGTCGCCAAGGAATTGATCTCAAGAGAGGGAAGAAAGCAAGCAAGCGCGTGACGCGCGCTGCGAACATCGATTGCCTTTCTCCTATCCTGTTGCCGTCAAAAGAGGGCGGCGAGACAGCATTATGGCCGGGGCGTGGATCTCCCAAAATTGAGCAAATTTGTGCAAGGTTGGAGAATCACCCATTGAAATTGCGCAACTTGAAACCTTTTTTGTTTGCAGCAATCTTCTTTCATCGTGCTAATATCTTATGTTCCAGTTGGTCGATGTTCGGTACAAGGATTATAATAAATCAATGTGACTAATGTGCAGTGTTCGTTGTATTTATATAATTTCTTTTTGTGAAACTTAATGTTAAAAGTATATTTCATTACACCGAAGAAAAGACGAATGTAGTTGACAAAAGGACGTTGGGTTTTTAAGTTGCGCGATTCAATCACTGGTTTTGCAGCCAATTTCTTGCCGATTTTGGTCACAATTCGACGATGAGATAGCCATGAAATGATTACAATGAAACACCGTTGTACCGAACATTCGGCTATACTGAACACCATCATTGGCTCCTGTTTTTTGTGTAACAAAACCCCCCAAACCGTGACAAAATACCAAAAAAAAATTAGAGATTGTTGTTGGAAATATGTCAACAGATTTGTGGGAATAATGTCAAACGCTATTTTGGCCGTTTTCAATTCCAGATTTTTTGCGGCCGGTGCTTAATGTTAACGAATGACGGGTGGCGACTATAGGTCAGAAGCCGTCTTGAAAAAATTGGTACCTGATGGACCGGCGGCTGAAAATAGCTACACCTAACGATCAATATACCGAACAAATTGTGTGGATCCTGTGGTTGTTATAGCCGCGTTCCACTGTTAATCATTGTTCCTGAGCTTAGGACGATAGACAATTCCTGAAAGCACTAATAGTCCTACCAATTCGCGCCGGGATTATTTTAACATCACCAAGCCGGGGCCCGGGATTATTTTTAACTGGATCCAAGGCGGGTTCAGGCCGATGGTACCGGGAAGCACACCCACGCATTTCTGGCCTTGCTCGATGCTGATAGACATTTCCGGTTTTGCTCGTGACGCGTTTATGCGTCATCCGTTTTGAATCTAGGAAAAAAACTGTGCGTGTATAATACATCCTCCAGCGCGAACTGGTTAACACCAAAGTGTTGAGTTTTGTTATGGGACACCCTGTGAGCGTTGTATTTGAGTCCCTGTAAGTCCCTACAAGTCCACCACAAGTCCTTCAGTCTCATGTTAAGTCACTAGCTTTTCTAAATGATCTGTTAACAAAACGCATTCCTTTGTCATTGTTCAACCAGTTACTTGTGACTGGCTTTATGAAAGAACTTGTGAAAGTTCTTGCAGGGACTTGAATACCTCTGCACCCTGTATAATCGATTCCTGTACTCACCTTGCCCCGGAGATAACCAAATGCGGCATCGCTTCCCGATGCTGTCCGATACTTCCTGCAGATCGAGCCCTAGGAGCGAGAACGGATCCTCAAGCTTCAAAGCGAGCGAGTCGAGCAGCCCCTGGGCTTCGTCCGAGGTCTCCTTTGGCGGGCACACGTGACAGTCGACGTTGGAGCCCCTCTCCCCGACGGCCGAGCAGTTGGCTAGGTATAGGGCGGACAGGTACTGCTGCGGGATAATGGCGTCACGGTCGGTGATGTCGCCGGTGATCCATTCATCGATCTGGTTCTTGAGGGTCCCCAGCGTGCTGACGAACTGCAGGCCGTCGGTAGGGTCGAAAGTCTCCGCGTCCTCGGTCCCGTACACTGCAACAATTTTGGGTGGAAAAAAATACTTTAACCTATTGGACTGTGGATATAACTGTTGGTAAATTTAATTGAAAAAATACCCAACTTGAGTTGGGCAAATAGAAGCTGCCCGAGGTTGGGTCCAGAGCCTTTATATTTGGGTAATAATAGACCATATCTTTGAAACTTGGTTAAATTTGTACTTCTTATTGGGACTTCGACACATCGAAAAGTTGGACAATACATTTTTAAGCAACAATTGGTCTGAGTTTACATTTAATTATTGTTTTGGTAAACTGGATGAAAAACCCCCAACTTCAATTTTGGCAAATGGAATTCAACAGATGTTAATAAAACAAATGTGTAGTTATTATAGACAATAACGGCACAATAACCGAATTTTGAGTAAAAACATTTCCCAATAAGTAGTAAACATCGTTACCCAATGCCGTGGGGCAATAAATGCCCAACGGTGTAGGTAGTTGGTAAGTCGATCATTTTTGGTACATTTAGTTTTGCAGTTTTGCAAATGTTGTTGCAGTTTAGGACGGGGGTTTCAAGGGGATGAACAGGGCAAAGACAGGGGTAAGGTGTGGACGGGTACTTGGTCGACTGGACAGTTATTTGTTTTAGACGAGTAACTCACCACAAGCATCCTTCATCACGTCTGAGATATAGGCTTCCAGTAAGCTATTAAGATATGACTCGAACGTCTGGCCATCAGGAGCTCCCTCGGCCTGCTCACTGAAGAACAGCAAGCCGTAGTGGGCCAGGTCTCTCAGGAGTTGCACGCGCTTTTGTCTCGGGTAGTCTAGATCTCCCCAAGCTGGTCTAACGGTGGTGGTGTCTCGTCTATCGGGGTGAGGCGGACCGGTAGCGTTGTGATGCTGACTCCGGCGGTGGTAGTTGTGGGTCACGTTGCGAACGATGCCACCCCAGGTCTTGGATTGCGAGATGACCTGGTGGGCCAGCTCTCCGTAGGCGTCGATCAGGGCCAGCTTCGGTAGAGACTCCACTAAGAGACCTTGCACGACGGAGCTCAGCATTATCAGCTGTTTTCGGTCGGGGCTCCAGGAATCGGAGAACTCGTCGAAGATGGCCTTGATCGCAGGAGGGACGTCCGGGGCTTTCAGCTCGGGGCGGCCGCCCTCTCCAAGGTGCAGCCGGGCGCAGCCTCTGCGTATATAGACCTCAGGACCTTCCTCTTCCCCCTTAGCATCTAGCGCAGGAATCAGGCACATTAGGCAGGTGGCTACTGTCATAGTCCCTATTAGGATTCCCTGGCGATCCATGTTGGAATGTAAACACTGCGACAGAAATTAAATAAATAGCACTGGCATCAGCATAAAATATATACATTCTTTATACATTATTTATATCGATTTTTCGATTTACAGCAGTGCGGATGGTTATAAAAGCACGATCAATTATTTACCAGAAAAGCCTTCTTCGGCTGCACGCCGCTAGATCATTTTGTCAAATTAAGCAGCGGGTGGGGGTTTTAAAAGTTGTTTAAATTTGATCCAGCACATCGACATCAGGAATAAGTCGTACAATGCCTTTTTATGAACATGGTAATATTGGACATAATTCTTCCAAATAGGCACTTGGGGAGAACAATTAGCATACGTTTTTAGGTGATAAGGAGACAGTGGCACTTAGGGAGACATTTTAATGTCTCCCTAAGTATCTAGCTACCCTAACAAAACGATATTTGGAAGTTATTTTGGTCCTAGAACGACAGATATTGGTCTAAATATCATAAATCCCGAAGATCTTAGAGAAAAAGGGTTAGGGTAAACAAGTTAGGACTGTTTTAAGTTTGTGTACATCTCTATGGGATTGTTTCCCCAAGTGCATATTTGGAGGTAATAATCTAATAAGCTTTCTAATGATTCTCATCATCACAAAGCTGATGTACCTTAAACGTTTGAGCTACAGGCTTGTGGTGGTTATAATTAAAAAGCTTAATCAAAGTCATAGTTATAGCTTATGAAATGTCCTTTATTGCCATGTACATGTCTCAACAAGTCTTCTTCCGACTAATTCCTGTGTCACAAAATGGCCCAACACAGTCATGTTATGTACAATTTACGCACAGAAAAAAATAAAAATAACTACATTTCGATCTAATTTCAATACAAAAACATGCAACTGCATTTTGCAAAAATTATATTTCAATAAAATTAGGGATTCAATTTAAAATTTCACAACGGTTCATTCGAATTTGCACTAGATATCCTGTAATTGTTCAGCAAACAAATATATTGTATTAAAAAATTCAGAAAAAAAGAACAAGACAACTTCCCGACGCCGGTTGAATACGAATCTCGTTGTTTTTTTCGGCATCAATGATTGTAAAACTTCGAACACGTCGGTTAAACGATATTTACAACACAATATAACCCTAAAATCCGCCCGATTCCCTGATAATTCAAGCAATTATCAATGGTGTACATTCTACCTTTAAATACCGACGATAAGAAGGCTAACGATAACAAGTAAACTCATTAAAAAAAGAGAAATTTGAACGCTAATTTTAAGAAATTGGCTGGGAAAACCTATATTAAAAACAATATCAGCAGCGTAGGAACTGCAATTTTTTTACAAGTATAGAAACAAAGATACTGCTCATTATAATATATCATGATTTCAGAGAAATGCGCTGACAATTTATACCGGCGATTTATAACAACAATATCAGCAGCGTTAGGAACTGCACAAATTAAACAAGTAGAAAAAAAGAAGATATTTCTCATTGTAATAGTTGACAAAATCAGCAGCGTTAGGAACTGCACAAATTACACAAGTAAAAAAAAAAGATATTTCTCATTGTAATAGATCATGATTTCAGAAAAATGCGCTGACAATTTTTACCGGCTATTAATAATAGTATATAATACTATATTTAATGATAGTATTAATAAAAGATGGTGAATTAAATTCTTATAATCTTACCTCCAATTATATCCTGTTGCAGCAGCTCAATAATTGATTTCGTTTCCAACCCAGACCAGCAAGAAGTGTTTAGGCTACAGTCACGGGCAAGAGTCACGCGAATAATGAGCTATACCCACACAAAATAATCGTCTTTGTAATGCTGGTGTCGACGCCCTTTTGACTACATCGTGTAGGCCTACATGTCTCTATGGTGCTACGCAATAAAGGCACGTGAATCGGCCCCGCCTTATTTTCCTTTGTGCTGAATTAATAATGGTTTCGGCTCCATTGCCCATAGTGCATGATCATCATGATGCTGATGCGCCGCGCGAAACATTAAATAATATAAAAGAAAAGATGCGTCTCCACGTGCTGTGCGTTGCCAGGCGACCAAGGCGAAATGACGCGTCGGCCTTGTGAGCAATGAATAAACGGCGAAGCAGAATGAAGCCGTGTCTGAAACGATTGTCTAGAGCTACAGTCTACGTCTACAGCTAGCTACGTCTATGCAGGCGCTAAAGGCAAATGGAAATCGGACGCGGCTACGGCAGAACCTTCGGCTAATTATTGCGCCCTCAAGCGATGCTTGAATATGTGTTAGCGAAATTATGATGTAAACATTACAACAATATCGTCCGCTCGTTCGCTAGCCAAAAGATTGAGGGGGCGCTTGATGGCGTCACGGTTTCCATGAATAATTTCAATATGTTTGCCAATTCGAGCGATTCACAATACCTAGAAGCTGCCGTTGGAGGCGCAAATTCTGCTATACCCGCAGTGCATCATCACGGGAAAAGTCGGCATCAGTTTGAAAAACGGTATTCATTTTGCATGAACTCATTAGTTTTTACGTCTTTTTGGATGCGCCCGATTAAAGTTCCATTTTTTTTCTGCAAATAACAATGTTTTAATCAACGACGCTTCCGGATACATTTATGTTTGTGTTGTACCTCACGCGTGAACAATGAAGAATAGATATTTTACTACAGTATGATATACGGAAGAAGTCGATCGTAAAGTTTAAAAGTGGCTCTTTTGAGTCAAACGCTTGGTGGCGCACTGCATTGTGAATCGCCCGAATTGTATTAATAATTACTCATTATGTTCAAAAATTTCAATATAAATTTCAACATAAACACTTAATGTCCTCAGTTTCCTATAGTTCAGTTGCTGCGTAATGTCATTTATGTAAAATAACCGTTCAATATCGTAAAATGAATTACTCTAAATTACTGTTACAATGGGTTACAGTTCAATACTCAGGCTAAATACGGTATTATAGTATATTATAGTCTATTTTACAGCAACATTTGAGAGTGTAAAGGCCAAAGACGAAACAAAAAAATGGTCAGTGGGTCAACCCTATGATCTCTCGAGCGGCCTGGGGTAATCCGTTGAAATCCCGTTGTCTCTTTTGGCGTCGCTTGAGCACCCAATTTTAATTGCCTTACCAGGTGTCGTGGTGTACAGAGACACAGCTACATATTATCCACCAGTCATGCATATAGTGAGAACCAACTGATTTATTTATAACCACTGTATTATGTGACTTTCCACGCGTCTATATCGTGACAAAGTCATTTACCAGCCATCTCCTGACGAAAATCCTCACGATCAAAACAAAACTAAATCGGATGAGATTTGAAGGTTTGCATCATGGGAAAAAAGGCAATAAGATAAGTTGTTTGTGGTAGCACCATTTGGTAATTATCTTTTGTGAGTTGTGTGTTTCTGACAAGAACCAGAGGGAACTCGTTTTAGATATGCTCTGCCCGTCGTCAGGAAACTAAATCACAGTCGCACGCGAAACGGTTTTCTTTTTAGTTTAATTCAATCAAGCGTCTGGGTTTCCGAATGTACAGGTGATAGGTTGCCAATGGACTACAGATCACGAGGGTGGTTCGTAACATTTATGATGAGGCGTCAAGTAAAATAATAGATACGGGCTTAGTTTTGTTTTGTTTTCTGGTTTCCTGTGAAATAAAAATGTAATGATCGTATACTCGATGTTTAACTGTGTCAAACCTTATTTCGTTTTCGGACTTATACGGGTACAGGGAATTTGTGTGTTTGGACTATCAAACCATTCTGATGGACAATCCGTGGCATTATCTATTGCGGACCCCTCAGAACATATAGTTTTCGTGAGTTCTGTTATTGTTATGATGAATAGAGAAGGGGATTGTCTTTTGAACTAATTATGTATTGAAGATACAGTAGAGCTGTTATTCTCCTATCAATTATACGTGATTTAATTTCTCATGGATCGCGGGATGCGCATGATAGGCAAGTTATATAGCTACACATCGGGACATGACGCGGTTAAACGAATCGGCGGCCATGCATTCCCGACTGTGTCGTCAATCATCATTGCTTTTGCAAGAGGAAAAACACTTCTTGACTTAGGAAGAATCTTAATTTTCTTTTGCAACACGTAATCAATTGGCAGCTGTTACGCAGATAAGAGCTAGTAATAGGCGTGGGCACATTACGTCATCCGGGGAAACGTAGATGCACATCAGTTTCCGTCGGTTACCTTGCATTACCGTTCACCACTCCAGATTCAAGCACCAGTGGGTTTCAACAAAATGGGGCTGGGAGCTAGATAAGCTAACACAATATCCCGATGTCCACTTTTAAAAACATTTGGACAAGTTTGGCCCAAAGAAACCAATGCAACAACTTATATTAAAAAAGTCTTGCTCAATAAATACAGGTTACAAGCCCAAACTCCATGTGCTATTCTTGCTAAGCAAAACAACCAGCTGAATAGGCCTACTATATAGTCACAACAATAAAAATCATCTGAAAATGTTACTTGTAAACCTGTTTTTACTATAAGAAAAAATTGTCATGCTAAGCAATTTGTTGTGCTTGCATGTTTTATGAAATTTGCCCTCGATACTGAATAAAACTCACTCACCTCACGCGCGCGCATAAAGTCGCGTTTTATCATACCGACCGAGAATACCCTTTTGTGTTTCCCTTTGGGGATCGCGCGTGACGCGTGCGTGGGGCGTAGTGCGTGGGACCACGGGTCATCATAATCGCGATCAGTCAAGTGTGGAGTAGCTCCGTAGCTGATGACAAGGAGAGATAGATCGAGAGATACTCGCCGAGTGATATAAAAATGGAATTACGCGCCCGCCACTGTCTCACTTGTTCCCTCTGATGCGGTAGATAGCTAGCTGTGACTGTTTGTGGGCGGCACTGACTTAAGCACACCACTGCAACATTTTAATCAAATCCCCGTATACCGGATCGGCGAGCCGTTTGCATTACTCCGCAACAACATTAGGTAAGCCTGTACGATATTCTGTCTTTGCCAAAACACTAAAGTACGGATTTGTTTTCTTGCTTAAGCTTGTAAGAACTAGATTTAAAATACCACACTTTACACAGTTCTTTTCCTGTATAGTCGGAAGATCAAAATATCTCCTCACCCTGACCGATTTTGTTTTACATCAGGGATCTTTAAAACATTTTTTTCTCAGGACCACTGGTATTTCATATGTATTTGGGCCAACGTTTTCTTCTGTCATTTTGCCTTCCTATGGGGTGTGTACAAAAACATATTAAATTTGAAAGAATTCCGGTGTGTTCGATACTGTACATTAATTTCATTTTGATGGTTATGCAGCAATAAATAACAACGCGAAATCGAAATAGATGCCGTCAACATGTTATTCATATTTTAAGCAGGCGTTTGTTTTTTTAACGAGAAATTCTTTGGAAAGGGTTACGTATGAAGATTTTGTTGTTTTTAAGTTTTCCTCGAGTTTTTGGAAGAACATTTTCAAAAAGCTTTCCCCCAAAATGTCATTTTAACTTGAACTCAAAGGTGTAAACGCCGGATGCGGACAAAATATTCCCGGGAAAACTGGTATCTAATAAATTTTATACGGAATCGGATTGTTTGAAGAGAAAAAGGCTTTGCGGTAATTTTTTTCTCTTACCGCCGGTAAGAGACAAAAATGTCGAGTATTATTTTTCTACATGATTGTGTTTTAACTCGAACAAATGTAGACGGAAAATTTGGAAACCTGTCCGTTTCGATAAACAGTGCACGAACTGTAAAAACAAAAATAGCTTTCGGTCACTTTCGGTCAATTTTGACTTTTTAAACATGACTTGTATTTCAATTTTAACATAAAAAATAACTTGAAATAAATTTGTTTGTAAAATAAATAACAGAATGCGCTGCCAACTCTATTGCCGGAACCTTTCTATAAAATGGCACATTTTATTTTTACAGTTTACCCTGAACCACAAAGGATTGGATTAATTCATTTCGTAGATAATAAAGGTTGTTTAAGTTTGGGTGTCATTAAATGGCTTATCGAACGTCTATATTAGGAAAAAATAGAAGAACATTTAATATTGTTCCAAGATATAAACGGCGCATAGTGGCCTACCAGCCAACAACATAACGAGAATGGTAATTGATTAACAGCCGATTGCAACGGCGCCAACAAAACCGAGAAATGTTGGGACCGTTTTGTGATGCCTGTTTAATTGACGAAAATTGTTTGACAGCCGTCCTCTCGAAAATTCTGAAGTGTTTGATACAATTAAAGTTATAGTGCACCATTTGTCAGTTGTGCATTGTTATCGGTAGAAGCAGCAAATAAACGTGCTCAAAATATAAAGTATGGTTTTTGGCAACTAAATATGAAGCAATATGGGACGGGGGAAACCCCCCTCCATTGTGGCAGTCATTTTGCTTGCGGAATGTTGTGGTTACTTTTTAGGTTTTTAGGGGGGTGCGTTGGGTAACAATAGTCTAGGAAGCGTATACGTATGGGGAACTAAGGGGGGAGTCGCTCAGTCCCATATCTTGCTGGGTATAGGCAACTATCATGGCGAGGTTTTAGCTCTGTGAATGCTGTATATTCCGAGAAAAAAACCATTCTAAGATTTCGATTTGGAACCAACTACTAATGGACATTTCAAAAAATGTGTCTCTGAACATATTTTTGAACATATGTATTATTTTCTTTAAGATTTTGCATTCTAGGCCCATTTTGATGGCGTTGCTAACCACAGAATTCTGCGCTTACAGTCACCATTCTGCGTATACAATTTACAGCGCTAACACACACAAATATCTGCACTTACCCATTATATGGGCTACCCTCTCAGCGAAAAGAAAGGACGAGTTAGGAATTCAAATCGACGCCATCTTATACCTGACTTACATTCATGTGTCTGGTTCCCGCTGTAATATAAACACAATTAAGAGAGTCAGCGAACAGACAAAGTAATCCCACTGGTATACGAGTATTAAGTAAACAAGGAGCGGAGGTGCGTAATACCAGCGACATTTACTTCCCGCGCATGGAAAGTACGGTTGCTATGAACATTTCGAAAATTGCTTGTTATTCTACCTTTAGTTTTTTTCTAAGGATAAATCGGCAATGGCAATATAGCCAAATATCTTTTTGTGTGTGACATACTCTGACTATTTTATGTGCCAAATTTCATGCCTGTGTCACCAAAGGCACAATTTCTCTCAGTATTTCCCCTATCTGCTCCACTAATACCAGTTCATCAAAGTTAGTTCAAGGAGTCTCGAATTTAATATAGCAATAATGAGTCCGGTGCCATTTTTTTGAAACTACGTAATGAGTGATTGACGAACACATTACGAACTCCACCTGCTGCACCGTCTGGCGGGGTTTGAAATTGGTCTTGATAATTTTGTGTCGAAATTATTATTATTAAGGTGATACATTACGTGCTGGGCCGGTTTTTGACAAGTATGTTTCAAACCGGCTCAGGGGACTGGACGCGTTATTAACCCAAGCCAAGAAATATAGATATAGATATAGAGATATATATAGCCAAAAAATAGAGATATCTTTTAACAATAGAGATATCTCTATTTTGGACGTATACAAAGTTAACATTTAATTCCTGTAATAGAGATATCTCTATTGTTAATAAAGATATCTCTATTTTTAATAGAGATATCTCTATTTTTTAAATAAATGTCAAATGTGCACGCCATACACCAATCTGCCTGACTGTGGCTTCGTCACCAACAGAAAAATGCTCGACTCTGTCCAGGTGGCTTGTGTGTTCGTTCACTTTTAGTTCCAGCATCAGGAATATAACGGGGTGGACACTGTGATTGAATTCCCTGAACCTTTTTATTCGTGGATCAATTAGTTTAGCAGACCGGCAACCACCCTCATGTGTGGCTCGGCAACCGTAACGACAACACGCGGGTGAAATCTGGTCTAGGTTGATTCGCCTCCGATGTGAGTCGGTCTAATATACTACAGAATCGCTCAGTTGTAACATTTTTAAACGAAAAAAAGGGAAGATCATCGACGTACCGCGGATGTTAAATTAAATTAGACTTTGTTTAACGGTCATTGCGACAGTTGAAGGACAACGGATGGCACTAATCGACTACAACCAAAACGACACTGTCGTGCGGCGTTGGTTACGACATCGTCGAACGGCTTTGGTGCATATTGTTATGATTAGGGTTAGGGTTAGGGTGGCCCTACTAATGTGGCCACAATGGGGCTAGGGTTAAGGGGTGTCATTTTGGTTGCTCTCTACTTAAGTGCTTACCAAGGAAAGCCGGCAATCATGACAGTTTGATTGGTTGCGTCAGAAACTTAAAAAAACCGCAGGAGTTAAATGAGACGAGACCGGCTGACGATAATTTCCACGTTCTGATGTAAATGCGCTATTTTTAAACACTTTTAATAATTTGATTTGTAGAATTTCGGATTTTCATTATATACGGCGATGGGATTCACTCTAGCTGAACGTCCTTGAGTTGCGCAAGCGCAAATGCGTGTATGTCCCTTTTGGAAGTTGACCGCTGTTGTGGCAAATATACAGGCGGCATTTAAGGGTATAGGCCTAACAACACTAGCAAATTAAAGCACGTTAATTGAAGTAGTTTAGTAACTTCACTTTAATCTAAAACTTAAATACTAAACAAAATGTATTTGTTAGGCTGTAGTAATCTGTAGAGTGAGTGTGAGTTATCTTCGATTCAATAATAATAGACCCGAACCCCTAAAATGCCGTAGTAACAACGCCCATTTTTGTTAAAGAAAATGACCTAGCTATGACGTACTGCTCAGTGTCGTATGCTGTTTTGTCTTCTACACGCACTAATGGATTAATTTTTCCTTTTGTGAAATTCAGTTCTACGTGGTATTTGTTAACGTGACTGTACAATAAACCTGGGACATTAAAAAACTAAAAACTAAATAAAAATATCACTAACGCATGTGAAATTGTCCTTTATTTGTGACTTGTAATACAAAATTCTTACTATCGGCGATTGATACATTACTTGCTTGTTCAACATTTGAGTAAACATTAATTTCAATTCAGCCAAGTACCAACATTATCCCGACTGCTTGTCCTTCGTTATGTACATTTCCGAGCTTTTTGCAAAGCTGGTCTATATGTATCGTCCTATACACGTCAACAGTATCCCATTAGGGGTAATTCGTTAATGCGATGTTGCCGCACGGACGGTAAAGGGCGTATAGTTTATCAGTGACAGGTCCTATAATTGAAGGGTCAGTTCAGTAATTTCATAACTGTCTCCCTTCTCCGCTGACCTTATTATTTCATTGTTAGTTACCGTTCGATTTTACTCATGGGTTTCAGAAGACTAACCTATATAATTATGTTTACGTCTAGCAGTTTTTTTTTTTGAAGGTTCGTTATGGAGAATCCTTCTAGAAGAAAAATAACACCAAGAAATCCCAATTTTTTAGCTCGAACCCTATCTTGGTATCTTTGTCTACCAATTTTGCCTCAGTGCAGCGAAAGAACACATTTTGGGGGCCACCCAAAACGACAAAAGCAGCTGTAAGTGAATAATGAATAGTCTCAAGTGAAATCATGAAACCGGGTGTGCTATTAAGTTGAGTTTTTTTATAATTTTCCTCGACCAATTTCAAATAATGAAATACCATGCCAAGGGCCACTTTATCAAATTTAGTTAGTCCACATTTTGTTTGCAATTTTGGTTTATCTGATGCGTTTACTATTAATTAATGTCAGAATTGCCATGTTTTGGGGTCAGGGAACCAGACTAGTACAAGAACATTTATTTCCTCTGGTTTTTCCCAGCATCTATGAACGCAAAACTCTCAACAGATGAGTGAAACAATATTTGCAATAAAATACTAATCCATCCATTAAAAAAAAATACAACTAAATCAAAATGGTGTGAACTACCTTTAAATTGTTTTTTAAACACATGCCACATTAATGGAACGTACGTTAATATCAAAGGGCAATCTGTCTAATTTTTGGAATGGACTGCGCCCAATGACGTGCATTCTACCAGCAACACCATAATGATGCGCTATCAAAAATGAAAACTGCCAAGCTGCCAAAACGTTAATAAGCCCGTCACAATTTCCCGCTACAATGTCACCGAAGCGTACGTGTGCCATAATATTAATATATGAAACATAATGTGCTTTTAAGTGCGGGCAATTATACCCGACGTCAGATAGTTCGTTTCATCAAAAGGCGACAGATAATTATAATGGAAAACCACAGAATACTTGAAGTCTCTGATTGTTCTTTGCCAATTATTGTTTTTGTCCACGGCTTCAGATTCTAACCGCGCTCAAAATTGATATGATATTTAAAAAAATTGAGAGCGCAATTGCCGAAAAAAAACTATACTTCATGCAACATCGGGCATCATGCATGCATTTGGTTACACATTAACCCTAACCCTCCCAAATCCTTCAAAATTATTATGATTTTGCACACACCCTATAAGGAGTTAGTATACACCAATTGCCATTGCTTTAATTTTCAAAAATAGATGGGTTTAATAGGTGATTCATATTTTATAGTAAATATTGTGATGCTAACCTGTTTAAAGTTTTGTAGTCTTGCAGTCTAGTTCCTTAACTTGCTTCAGACAAATTCAATGAATTGGGGGCGGTGTTTGAAAATAGTCAGGTTTTTACAACGATTGCCGGGGACGCACTACACACTAGTCGTCACCGTGAAAGTATCCTATCGAGAGGCGTCCGTGCGTTGCAAAGCAATACCACGGACGCAGGATCTCATTTCCAAGTTCTACGGTTAGGCCTATGTGTTGATGGAGCAGGCATAAGGTTACGATTAGCCGGGCTCGACATGATGTTCACATCAATAATGGGGCATTACGCCCGAAAATTTCCGAAAATCTTATAGGATATTTTAAAAAAAAATACCTATAATTACCTATAAAAGACGAGAAAAAAAACCAACCGGGTGTTATACGCGGACACGACGGAGTACGCATGTTTTTCCTGTCGTCGTGTCGCATAAATGCTTTTTTTTTTAGATCAACATCATTAAAAACTGATCAACGTTTAGTCAGTTCAGCAAGTCATTACCCATATCAAAGATTTGCTGGTATTGGTCAGCAGGAGACTCGTTGTCGGATTCCAGCCAATCAGCAATGGTTTCACATGGTTTTACAAAGATTGCTGTTATTATATTATATGTAACTTATTTTTCTGCAGATAGTTCTGGTAAAGATGGTGTCCCATCACTTGGTGGCGCTGTTTACATGCCTGTGGTTGGCAGTTTTAGTGTCGGACACAGATGCCAACTGTTATTATTATGGTAAGTAATAGTACTATAATACAAATGATTTGTAGATTACCAAGAAAAAATGCCGTTCTTCTTGTAGTCTAGTTCCTTGAATCCCTTCAGACGAAACAGATCAATTTAGGCTACATACGTCAGGGAACTATCTGGGTAGGAACTAGACTATAGACTTGCACCCATTGACATTGTGTGACCGAATTGCAAATAACATGTGGACTAGCTAACTTGATTTGATAGGCAATGTTTGAAAACAGTCATGTTTTTCTAATGATAGCCGGCTGGCAATCGTTGGAAATTAATACAAAATTCGATTGAGACTGCAATTCACTTTACAGTCAAGTAAGGTATTTCATAAGAATTCAGTACTTTGTTTATGTTTACAACAATTTACTGCATGTACCTAGCCTTTAAAGGTAGTATACACCATTGGTATTTTTTTTTAATTATCAGGAATGGGTGGATTTGGGGGGGTATTTCATAGTAAATATCGTTTAACTGACCTGTCCGAAGTTTTACAATCATGGTTGCTGAGAAACGCAAGAAAAACAACGTTCGTTTTTAACCGGAGTCGGGCAGTTTTTCTTATGTTGTTTTTTTTTTTTTCGCGATTGCCGTCCGGCGAGAATGAATTTTGGTTTATACAATTCAAATTTTTGGAACAATTACAGGATATCTAGGGCCCTCATTTTGCTGGATGCCTACAATCATTATTTACTTTTAAATAAGTAAGATATTTCTTAATAATTCGGTAGTAAATTGTTTCGATATCTGCAAATGGTGTATACTACCTTTAAACCACTGGACAATTAAACATTACATTCGTTGGTTGCAGACGGTCCGTGCATCTTCAACAAGCACCACTACGGTGATTTTGACTTTTGGGAGACCGACGATTGTAGAATGTGTTTCTGCGACGGCTATGGCTACGAATGCTGCTCAAAGTAGGTTATACATTGTACCATACAAACTAATGCTTTAATTATTTGGGGGTACAGTACACTGTACTACAAAATACAACACAATTCTCATAGACCTGTGTATTCAGAGTGTTGCATACTACAGTTCATTCAAGTAGTACTACATGCAGTATGTTGTAGTGACGTTTCATTAGCTATATGAAAGTATATATCATTTACATTCACACTATGAGCATAATACTGTATTCGTACAGTCGTTTTCCTAGTTCCGGATTATTCAGGCTGCTTTCGGCTATACCGATCCTCGAAATTCAAGTAAAATGAGTTTAGCAGTTTTAGCAGTACCATTTTGTTCTACATATGTAGGCCTACAATGCCTATGTTCTTCCAGCTTTGAAAATACGAAATTAAAAGTGCCGACATCACTTTTCCTAGTTCTGGATCGGTTTAAAAAAATAATCGCGCGTGAAAAATCAAGTTATAGCTAGAACTAACGAAAATCAAGCAGATTTTCTGATAAAGAATTATTTAATTTATATAAATACAGTTTATTAAAATACTTGTTTAAAGTACAAGAGGTCTTGCGTAAGGGAAATATTGTGAAAGTTTCGTCTGCAGCGCTAGCGCAGCGCGACCGTACCGTGGCGCGCCAACGAACAATAAACATTGACCTATCACACAACATCACGTCAAAACCGTTAGCACGTGTAGTTGGTGTATACGCGCAATCTAGGTGGAACTAGCGAAAAACATACGTTGTCTTTGGCAGATTTGTTTAATACTGGAGACTTTTCGACTTATTTTGATTAAACGCATAATCTATGCAAGAGTTAATACGACTGTAGATTACAAAAAGGTGTATTCAAAATTACAGGTTATGAATGAAGTATCACAGAGAAAATTCATCGTGGTTTTCAGTAGTTACGGCTCCCTTGATTTTTTACAAAACTTGTCAAAGTGCGAGTCGGAAATCTAGCCAAAGTTTTTTTTCCCTATATTTTCTTGAAAAGATATTTGTGTTCCAAGAAGCCTATACATTACTTTTCAAAATGCACTTCGTCCGAAGAAGATAGTATTCAAGACCAACCCACAACAGAAAGGTTTTTATTTGATGCGGTCCGGAACTAGAACAAATCCTGAACTGTTATGAAAACGTCTGTTGTACTGGTACAGCGGTAACATTAGTAGAACCGTGATTTTAAACTGTAGAAAGTGTGACATTTTGATTTGAAACTTACCTATTTCTCCTATATTTTTCCAATGTCGTGGTCGCAGAATGTTGTAGACTGTTTGCAGCATAAATTATCCAATGCCATGAGTCAATGGAAGTAGACTTACGCCATTATCAAACTAAAATACTGAAACAAAAGCTCAGCTCAGAGACGTGAGACGCAGACGAAACGTTCAACCTGAAAAATCATATAGGTCGTTGTATACATGCTGTCTCTTGGGGGCGCCCTAGGTCAACTTTATGGCCCACTGCTGGGTCATTTTCAAAACCCCGGCTTCGTTCTGTTGTCGCTTCGCCCATGCTGTTTGGCAATGGTGATGTAGCCGGAGACCGTGCCTAAGCAAAGGTTTCGAGTGGTGTAACACAAATAGGATATCCCGGCCTTTTGGCGTCCGCGGCAGAATAGCAAAGTGCTGTTTCAAGATGTTTCGTGACGCAATTATATGTTTTGTTGTGGTCTCTCTCGCTGTGCAGGTTTTACGTTCCCACCGTCTACGACCGGGAAAAATGCACCGTGTTCAAAGACAAGAACACCTGCCAGACGAGGCTGTTAGACAAGGAGGGCAACGAATGCGAAGCACTCGTTGGAATTCTGTAAACAACCCCTCGTTGGTCGACCGCGCCTCACCAACAGCTGGCTGCACTTCTATCTCATTTCCTTTGAGCGATTTGAAATTCCAGCGGGGAGATGCGGCCTAGTTTTGAATTTTTGTTTCTTTCAATATAACCTTCTCTTTTATCAATTTTCCTTTTGTATTCTCGACAATCGGCAAGGGGCCAAGCTTTTCTTCTTCTTCTTTTTTTTGGGAGGGGGGGTGGGGGGTAAGATTGAATAAGGGTTTGCGATTGGGTTTATATAATCGATAATGACTGATATCAGTCAAGTATGGCAATCAAACTTCAGGTGTATTTAGTTTTTTTGAAATACTTTGATTAGATTTGAAGGTTTGCATGGCGAAAAGACAATTATGAATAGTCTTATTAGATTCAAGAAAAGTTACTGAACTGTAGCTGGGACCCAGAAAATGGCGTCGCCACAAGCAGCGCCCTCATTTTACCAGGAATATAATCAGGAATATAATGGCAGTGAACGAAAGTTCAAATGTTTGGACCAAAATTATAGTAAACAAATTATACCCCCGGCTTTATCGACTTTATTTAATAATAAAAATAATATTAATGTTTGTGGTATATGTATTGTGTTTTAATTTGTTTTTGACTAAGGGTACTTGATTATAGTGTTTACCCATAATTTCCTGTCGTTTTTATTTGTATAACATGTTAAAGAATATGCATGGTGGGTCAACCCAACTTTGTCCATAAATAAATACACAAATCCGTTGCCGAAGATATACCTATGTCGTCACAAAATTATACTGCTTGAATTATCGCTTAGTTATAATCAAGTAATGAAGATTCTGGATGTTTGAAGTAACATTTTGTGACGACTGTTTTAAACACTGTTTCGCTTTAGAAGACATTCCGATGTTTCTCATCCGTTGTTTTTAAACAAACAGAGGGGCTTACTAATATGTTTGTGTATTGTATATCAAGTATGCTAAAATGTGGTACTAGAGAGGTTTCGCACCGTCGCTGATACCGGTCCGCATACGAATACGTCATCACTTTGTGCGCTCACGTGACCTGTAACCGTTTTGAAGACGTTTCCATACACGCTACGAACTGATACCGGCCGCCATACACGTAGTTAAAAAACGGATACCGTTTTCGTAGACTTTCTAGCTTAGTGTCGTGTATAATCAACAACACTCCCCGCCATATTACTGTTAGTGTTATAACCCATGAATGTTAGAGTGTAATTTGTGGGCAGTGCCCCCAAAAAGAAAAGAAAAATAGACTGAAAAAAGGTGTCGGTGGCGACTGTACATTTGTCATGCATGTTGTTATCGGTCACGGTTTGCGAAACAAGATTGATATCCGCTCTAACGCGTACTGTTACGGTTACCATATGTGTATCCGTAAACGTACCGGTAGGCGTGCGAAACCTCTCTACTATGCGTGATGTGTGACCGTTATCTATGCTGTAAATGTAAACATGCATGTGATAAAGTATATGCGACAACGTATCATAATGCTTTGTTTATTTATTGTTTATTGTCAAATTAAGAATAACTTCTTGTAATATCTTATTGATTTGTAGGGTTAAAAATAAACCACCCTATACCACTAATCTTTCCAAAAGTACGTCATAAAAAGAGAACAATCTCAGAATGTCACTTGTTCAATGGTATATTAATCCGAGTGTAATTCGCATTTTTTTCAGTTCAATAGACTTTTGGTTTTAAAAGAATGGAGTGATTTTTTTAGGACACATGCCATAACAAAAAAACGTAAAAACATCCACAATTTAACAAATGTTTTACCAAAGACATAAAGCCTTGTATTAACAAACATTACCCGCTTTACAGATTATTCAATTGCACACAATTCAAATTAGATTCGAAGATTTAAATGATGAAGTAAAAAGTGAACGTGGGTCGATCGATAAATCTCTTCTTTGGGTAACATTTGTATTTCTCCAGACGTTTTATTGGTTGAGATTATAAGCTCTTCAAAAACCATTCTGCTTTGATGAGGTGGGAAATTTGACTAGATGCTGCGTTCAATCGCGTCGTGTTTTTCGTGTTCACGAGTTCACTAATCGTGTGTTTTGCGCTCGTGTCGCCTGGTAACCAGTGTTCATCAGTGGTTAACTCAAGGGATTTTTTCTCTCGAGTTCACGAATTTGTAAACGAATGAAATACTCGCGCATGCGTTTAAGTTGGTGTTGGTTCACGTACGATTTAACGCGCGGGAATGTGGTACTAACCGACAAGTAACTCGACTGTGCGCGTGCGTGTTGGCGAGCGACGTTTGAAATGCAACCCACTCGTGAACTTGGAGAAATTCACGGTTAACACGAGAAACACGACGCGATTAAGAGGCAGCATTAAAGATGATAAATCACACCGAATACTGGGATTAAGTTAGTTCTAGTTCAGACAGCAAGCTGTGTTATACGACCGTAGCGGGTACCTCAAAGCAAAATATGTCACCCAACGTTTGGTCCTGAAGCTCCCATTTCACGTACACATTCACCTGTGAAATATAAAGTTGGGAAAACTTTTGTCTTCAATGTGACAATAACAGGTTACTTATGAATGTAGATCTAGGGCCAATTTCGTGGAGCTGCTAAGCACAAAACACTATTTAGCATGAAAACTCTTTCTTGGCAAAAACAGGGGTACAAACCAAAATGTTCAGGTGATGTATAATTGTATTGTTTGTGGTTGGTATTCAGTTGCTGTTTGCTTAACCAGCTTTGGTTGGTAACCGTATTTTACCAAACAAGACTTTTTGTGCTGAGCAAATTGTGATGTTTCCCAAACTGGAAAAGTAGCCATTTTGAAAAAGGATCCCTGCACATCTTGGCTAAACTACTGGCGCCACTTTCGGACCCAATCGCATCCAAAATGTTCAGAATCGGAAGCCCAAGGGATTGGCTAAAGGTGAAGTGCGATATTTCTTCAATTACCCAATTTCATGGCTCTCAGAACTCTTTAGTAATAATAATAGACTAATTTGAGTGTATAACGTTTATCCATAAGGTCTACGGATGGATTTTTAGCCTATTTACTTGGTTGTACTAAATGCTGTATGACTATAGTACGACTGAACCCAGTTTGACAGATCGGCCTCTCTTTCAACCCAATTCGAGCGATTCACAATACATAGAAGCTGCCGTTGGAGGCGCAAATCCTGCTATACCCGCAGTGCATCATGGGAAAAAGTCGGCATCAGTTTGAAAAACGGTATTCATTTTGCATGACCTCATCAGTTTTTACGTCTTTTTGGACGCGCACGATTAAAGTTCCAATTTTTTTTCTGCAAATAACAATGTTTTAATCAACAACGCTTCCGGATACATTTATGTTTGTGTTGTACCTCGCGTGAACAATGAAGAATAGATATTTCACTACAGTATGATTTACGGAAGTAGTCGACCGTAAAGTTTAAAAGTGGCTCTTTTGAGTCAAACGCTTGGTGGCGCACTGCATTGTGAATCGCCCGAATTGTATACTAAGATATTTGTTTTTAAATCGTTACCGATGGGTACTCTGGTTTTACAGACAGCTGCGCCTTGTATACGTTCTTCACCCCGGTCGTCAGCGGGCAGTGGATGCCGGTTGTTTTGCAGGCGTCGGTGTACGCCGTCGGGAAGGGAATAGGTACCTCACCGATAATGCCGTGGACTACGGTAGTGGCCTTGGTTGCGTTGGTGGCCCCCGCTAAAGTCAGAAAAGTACCAGAAAAAGAAAAAAATCTGGATCAGTTTACCTACTTTGTTTACCAATACCCAACCGTCAAAAGAACCGTTCGGAAAACTACGGAAATTTTCAGAAACTAGATAGATGATTCTCTAGTTTTGGACACGTGACATTGGCGGCTATTATACCGGACCAGTAATAATTCAGAAAAAGTCAGATTTGTTTTGGTCTGGAAACCTGCTCCACTAACGGATTGTTTGTGTCAAAGGCTTGTGAGCCTCTTGGTGGCAGCAAACCCGGTCTTTACTTTCACTTACCGTTCAGAGTGAAGGTTATCGTTACGCTGACGTTGGTGCCTCTCTTGAACTGGCAAGGGAACTTCGGACAAGGCATAATATCAACTTCGATTAAGGTAGCATCCTGCTTCACACCCTCTGCAAATAAAATAAACACAAATAAAATTGATTGTTATTCAACATGTACCACCGCGGGGTCGTGTGAATATAATTCTTAGTGATGGGGTTAACGGAACTGTGAATAAGTGCAGTTGTTTATTGGTTGCCACCCTGTATGTTTTCAAGTATAAAGGCAGGATACATGGCTACAACATATTTAAATTTAAAAGCATTCCTCCTTGTCGTTTTTGAGTAGTGGTCCCGTGAACGTCAGCACCGGATTCAATTCTGCATGGTTTAGCCGTCCCGTGCGTGTAAATAAAATCCTTAGTGATGGGGTTAATAATGGAACTGTGAATAAGTGCAGTTGTTTATTGGTTGCCACCCTGCAGTTTCTTAAGGCAAGATACATGGCTACAACATATTATAATTTAAAAGCATTCCTCCGTGTCGTTTTTGAGTAGTCGTCCCGTGAACTTCAGCACCGGATTCAATTCTGCATGGTTTAGCCGTCCCGTGTGTGTAAATAAAATCCTTAGTGATGGGGTTAACGGAACTGTGAATAAGTGCAGTTGTTTATTGGTTGCCACCCTGCAGTTTCTTGTGGATAAAGGCAAGATACATGGCTACAACATATTATAATTTAAAAGCATTTCTCCGTGTCGTTTTTGAGTAGTGATCCCGTGAACTTCAGCACGCACCGGATTCAATTTTGCGGTATGTCCCGACTGGGACACCGTAGAAATTTGTGTACGTTCGAATGTGCGGCTGAATCTGGTGCCAGCTTGACGATTGAATCTGGTGTTGAATCTGGTGCTAGCTTGACACTGCCCGCTGATCTCTGAAGAATTACTTGACTTATAAATTCATAGATACATTTTCATGGACTCACGTGATCTCCAAAATGGGGGTATCCCGTTTGAATAATTGGTATGTAAATCGAATCGATTTCACGTCCTAACTGACTGGTGGCACATATATAGTAACTTGCTGTACAAATCTACTTACTGCAGGGCAGAGGGCTGACCTTTTGACCTCTCGCCAGATAAAAGCTAAGGGCAGCGGACAGCAGAAATAGTTTGAACATTGTAGACGACGCCATTTTCCTCTGATTTTTACCTCCTCAAAAAACAATTTCAGGTAAATTTTTGGCAGCCGATTGTTTTTTTGGCATGCAGCGTCTGTACTCTAACTGAACTGAAGGCCGACATCAGGTGATGGGTGCCAGATCACGAGACGAGTCATCTGATCATAGAGATTAAACGTACCTAAAGTCCAGAGGACAAATGTACACAAAGTTGTTTCAGAGCACCTGTCTATGTTTGCAAGTACTAAAAAGCAATCAACTCTGGTCTATTTATACTGTATTGACCTTATTATTGTGTTTAACACCCTAATCGCTTGGTTAACCTCGATCTTCATATCGCAAGGTCAACAGTTCAGGGCAACGACTTGATTTTACTTTTTAGGGAAAATGTACAAATCTAATCATTGGGAAAATTTAGTTTTGTATGCGATTACCCGAAACATGTTTTCAACTAAAACTGTTTGGTACAACAGTCCCGCTCCAACCCCGGCTCTCCCAAAAAAACCAATTGCATACTGAAACTGTTGCTATGCCTATGGTTTGATTGGCAATTTTGTACGGTATCCGGTCACTTCGGCACCTAGCCAAGTCGGCACCCACCAACTCGGCACCTTGTCAACTCGGCACCTGACCAACTCGGCCCCTAGTCGGCACCCAGCAACTCGGCACCTAGCCAACTCGGCACCCGGAATTTTACCTCCTGCTCACGACTTCCAACTCGGCACCTGACCGACCTGGAAAAGAGGGGACTGCATGTGCGTTTAGTTCACGGGGGTCACCCGATCGGGAGACAATATCCCAAATGAAGGATTGGGTCCGGGTCCGTAGTCCTTCCTTTTTTTATTTTACATTTATTTTCCATTAAAGGCCTATTTATTTCTCTATAAAAATGCCTCCAAAATAATGAGAAGAGTTAGTGCGGGTAGGTTCATGCGCCCGTACTAATATCGGAGGTGCCGAGTAGGTCAGGTGCCGAGTAGGTCAGGTGCCGAGTTGGTTTTTGTGCAGGTGCCGAGTTGGTGGGTGCCGAGTTGGCAAGGTGCCGAGTTGGTGGGTGCCGACTTGGCAAGGTGCCGAGTTGGTGGGTGCCGACTTGACCAGGTGCCGAAGTGACCGACATTCTTTTGTACAACTCTTCCCATCCCGTGCTTGCATGACAAACAGACAAGCAAGATATTTGCGGTCAACGAAAACAGCGCCCCCTTTTGCCATTAGGCGGAAAGGCTCAGCGATCGCGAAAACAAAATGCTAGAAGGGATAAACTAAAAGTCGGGTGGGCGGAGCTTAATGCATAAATTTATGTTTTTCTTGTTCATTGTTCATTGGATTCATTGCATTGGGAAAAAAAATAATTCCATCAAAAAGAGCTTTAATAATAATTGTTTTCACGATAGAATTCAGTAATTTCATGTGGATGTATTGTATTCTCGCGGTCGGCATGACGTCACGAAGGGGCGAGCCGTCCATAACAACATGCGTTTAACCTCAAATTTTCCCCTTTGCGCTAAGTGCATAAACAATGGGAAGATAAACGAAGTTCCCGGATGTCCGACCGCGAGAATTCCATTAAATACAAAAATCGGAGCACTCTAAGCAAGAGGATGATTATGCTCCGTCCACACATCCCTGTAATCCATGTATTTAAAAATACAAATAAACGTGCAAATTACGATCAACGATGTGCGATTGATTCCTGTGAACAAATTGTAGTTCGTTTGTTCGATTTTTACGCCAAACTGATAAACGGAATAAGTTCAGAATTCGTAACACAGATAGTGGAGTATGATACGTAGCTTCCATATTTTACAGTTTTGGGTAAATCATTGGCCTTGATTTCACGAAACTTCGTGCCACAAGAGACCACCAACTGACGAACAATTTACCGACCAGTGATCATGCCGGCAGTGGAAATCATCCCGGTCGTGACAGACGAAGATGTACCCGGCAATCGGCAAATAGACGAGGCGCCAGCTCCGACGTCCAGTGGCAGTAGTAAGCCCATGGTGGGAATTATTTACCCCCCACCGGAGGTCAGAAGTATCCTTGTCAAATGTCAAGTCAAGTGTGTCAATTTAAGCATAAAGTTAATACAAATGTTTACTTTTTGTTGTGAAATCATAGACAAATAAATGGTTTGTTTTTTGTGTAAGGCCAGGGGCCTGCAATGTTAACAATTTTTGGGGTAGGCGATTTGGTCATCATTTTAACTTATTTAGGTTTTAAAGTAAAATTGTCCAAGTTTGAATACATTTTTAAAATTGTAATTACTGGGCCTCGGTTTATACAAATAATTAATTAGTTTCTCGTTCCCGCACCTGCTTATTTGCTGCCATTGCCACATAAAAAAAGCTTTAGTTTTGTTTGGGTCAGTTTATTTAAAATACAATCTGCCAAAATCTGAGTCAATTTCTCACCGGTTGGCACCGGTTTCAACACTTTTTTTCACTTTCGTCAACCTGTGAAAACACACACCTGTACCTGTAAACAATTAATTATTATTATTAATCTGTGTGGAAAATCCCATTTATTATTAAAATTGGATGATTCAGGACTTTTTTAGGGTTAATTAAGTATAAAGTCGTGTTACGCATGTTGAGATCTACATGTAGTACTGTTTGGATCACATTACAGTTTTTCCTGACCAGTGATACACAGACATCGTGGACAAGACAGCTGGCTTTGTTGCCAGAAATGGTAAGAACTGTGTACTTAATATTGGACACGTCAATGAAGTTACCACACCTTTAAAACCATCAAAGTGCCCCCCTCAACATTGTCAATATTTTGAAGACGATCATTGCTTAGGATTGTAGTGCAAACTGGAATATATTAAAACCCTAACCCAGAATGCAGGGCCACTCAATTACTCTCTTCTTTATTTACCCTAGGACATAGAATGGAGTGGCCCTGTATTTTATAGTTGTACCTCAATACCCATAAAATAACAGGGCCACTTCATTCTGTCCTAGGGTAAATAAAGCCGAGAGTAGTTGAGTGGCCCTGCATTCTATAGTTGTACCGGACTTGCCTGCTAAATCCAACAGAGTCCAACTGTGACTTTGTATGTCTTTACTGCTCAATCCAACACACATATTACAAAAGTTTGTTTTCTTCTCTTCTCCTGTTTTCAGGACCAGAGTTTGAGCACAGAATCAGGCAGAACGAGATCAACAACGCCAAGTTTAACTTCCTGAACCACGGCGATCCCTACCATGCCTACTTCCGGCACAAAGTCCAGGATTTCTTGGAGGGCAAAGCCCAGGAACCGACGGCCGCGCCTGCTTTGCCAAAGGTGAGCCAGAGACACATCGACTTGCCGTAAAAGTTATTGCCATTGCTTGAACTAGTCTTCACAGGGTGACAACACCCCTCTTCCCCTCCCCCCACACAAACATCTCTCAACAGACAAGTGCACTTCCACTACCCTGCGGCCCAAGCTACCTATACCAATGGATAGAGAATCTTTTCAGCAGAAAAATGATACCCAGATATCCACTTGTCATTGTGTTGTTTTAATGATGTTATTTTTTGTACATTTTGTTCGCAGATCAATCTTCTACCCAAGACAGCTCCTCAACTTACCGAGACCCTCGTCCTTAAGGAGCCACCCCCAGAACCGGAATTCGTAGCCGACCCTCCGACCATCAACGCCTTTGAACTGTGAGTGCTTGTGTAGGATACAGCCGTTTTTGTCTCGCCTAAACGAAGTTTAGAAAGAGACTATGCAATTAATGTTTCTGTACGTAGTCCATTCGTCTGTACATACGTAGTTCATTTAATCCTTTTGATTAAAGTTTCTAAAAATTTGTCTGAGGTATGCAAAGTTGAAGTACAATTACAATCGAACTTGGCTCATACATGCAATATTGTAACCTTTATTACGATGGTTGTGTCAAAGGTCAAGTGCTGAGGTCTAAGGTCATTTGAAGTCAAGCTGTAAAAGAGACTGGAATTGTAAGATTTGTCTCATTCGAAAACTTGAAGTTCAGTTGCAATCCAACGTTGGTTCTAGATGCAAAATGGAAACTTGAATGTGATGGTGATATCATAAAGGTCATTTCAGGTCAAGCTGAAACATAGGGTAATTCTCTAATGCCCTCAATCCTGCAAAATCCCTCAATGCATCAACTTTCATGTGCCCTCAATCCTCTAAATTCCTTTGGCAAAGAGGATTTTGAAGGATTTGGGATGGAAAGGGTTTATTCTAATGTTGACACATTTACAAATTTTTGCAAACGATTCACGTTCATTGCTGGTTCTTGTTTTCGCCTCAGGGATATTGTCAGACTGACGGCCCAGTTTGTGGCTCGCAACGGACGGCAGTTCCTGACCAGCCTGATGAACCGAGAACAGAGGAACTTCCACTTTGACTTTCTGCGTCCTCAGCACAGCATGTTCACTTACTTCACCAAGCTGGTTGAGCAATACACTAAGGTAAAACGAGAGCTGAAATCTCAATTTGTTATTATTATAATTATTATTATTTTCTTTCTGGTAATGAAACCAAGGATTCCTCAAAAGCGCCCTGGGCACTGTAGCTCGCAAGCCGGAAGAAACCTGTAGAGAGACGACAATGAGAGGAAGGTACAGTTTTAGAGGTGGAAGGAAAACCCCAGACAAATATCCTGGGGAAAACCCACAGAAACAGGCAGGGACTAAAAACCCAATCCACATGTTGGTCCAGGCCAGAGTGGAAACCGGGTCACAGCCGTGGAAGGCGAAGAAAGTACCGCAACCAAATTGATGCCATCTTTGCTTTCTTAGATCCTGCTTCCTCCCAAGGATCTGCAGATCAAACTGGGCCAGGGGCCAACTTGTGTAAGGATAGTGTTTGTTATCAGTAAGTTTTTGTTTTCTGCTGTATGTCACCACCGACGCAGATTGATGTCATCTTTGCTTTCTTAGATCCTGATTCCTCCCAAAGATCTGCAGAGCAAACTAGGACAAGAAGCTGAGCAGCCCAAGCTGGTCATGGAGCAGGTCAACTACCGAGTCCAGTGGGCCAAGCACCAGGAGGCGCAGCGCAAGAAGGAGGAAGAGGAACGGGAGAGGGAACGAGGTGGGTTAAAGCCTTGAGATATTCGAAGGCAAAGCCTTGAGATACTCGAAGGCAAAGCCTTGAGATACTCGAAGGCAAAGCCTTGAGATACTCGAAGGCAAAGCCTTGAGATACTCGAAGGCAAAGCCTTGAGATACTCGAAGGCAAAGCCTTGAGATACTCGAAGGCAAAGCCTTGAGATACTCGAAGGCAAAGCCTAATTAAACATAATTCCATGACGTGTGATAGATGACCTAATAATTAGTGGACAAGGCAAACTGAGAGGGCGTGAGATAACTCCCAACGTTGGTGACGCGGACCCTTTCACCACCGCCTGTACTATTATTTTCGTCATCTGGTTGATCCCGACAGTTGCCTACACCCAGATTGACTGGCACGGCTTCGTGGTGGTGGAGACGGTGGATTTCCAGCCCGGCGAGCAAGGCAACTTTCCCCCGCCCCTCCGACCCGAGGAAATCGGCAAACGCATTCTAGCCGAGAAAAGATACGAAGAGTTTGGGGTAAAGTAACTAATACTCACCTCTGTCTGAATCCTATGCTAAGAAGCTGAAAGGCATGGCACGTAGACAGCCGCCTTACGACCCCTTATCTGACCACAGCCAAAGATCGATTGAATTTTGCTTACAATTATAAACCCTGTTCATCAGGAACGAGACCATTCTGCAGCGGCTTGATATCAGCGCAATTTGGTCCCTACCTTCACAGGTACCCATTTATACTCCTGGGTGTAGAGAGGCAATTGCAGTAAAGTGTCTTGCCTAAGAACACAAGCGCACCATGTTCCCGTCTATATCATCACCATTGGACCACAGCGTCCCACAAATATTTCTGGTACAATTATATTGTTTACAAATCTTCCCAAATTCTCAGGAGTTGGAAGAAGAACAGGACGTCGAGATGGAGGTTGCGAGCGACGAGGATGAGGACAGAGAGGCCAAGGGCACCGACAGGAAGAAAAAAGCGGCCCCGCCTAAAGAGAAAGAGAAGGCCGGGCACACAGCGACCACACCTGCCGACCAGAACACAGAGGTCCAAGATATGGACGAAGGGGTAAAGGAGTTTTGGGTTCAAGTTTTTAGTTGGATTTGAAAGAAATGCACATTCACAGTCAGTTTTTAGGTTGCAGAGGAGTTGCAAAACAAGCAAGGGTGGTATACAACCACCAGGGAATCATTGAAAAGAGACCAGCGGCCTATATCATCAATGCTAAGATCAATCTCAGGAAGAGTAACTCATCCTAACTTGCAGTAGATCCACTAGCTCCGTGAAGTTAGGCCCAGATGAAGATATAGATATTTGACCATTACTAAATAGAAGTATCTCCCGTATTTTCTGCTTTTCAGGATTCGGACATGGAAGAGAGTGATGATGAGGAGGAAGGCCGTCGCGGTCCAATGTCACCTCCACCTCTCCCTACCCCAGGGGGGTCCGATGCCTCTCCCTTACCACCTCCCCTACCACCACTCGGGGATGTACAAATCAGAAAGAACTACGACCCTAAAGGTGAGTTTAAAAAGGCTCTTGCTTCAATCCGTCTGTAGCAATAATAACTAGAAACAGGACACTCGGTAGAGCGCAGACCTCTGCCACAACTTCAAAAATGCCTCAAAGTGATCCAGATTCCTGATCTGGATCCGGATCAGGAACCAGCCTTGACCCATAAGCTGTCTGCCCATCAGGTTTCGTTAAAATTCCTCCAGTAGTTGTTTTGTAATCCTGCAAAACAAACCAGACAGACAGACAGACAGACAGATAGACGGAGGTGAATACGTGACCTTCGCCATTGGAGATGTACGGAGGTTAGAATAATAATTTGGCTGATCATCCTTACTCGCATCTGACTTGGTCGGGTTGAAGGCACCTCTGTCATACGGCCCGTATCCAAAGATCGTAAATGTTGATTCTTGTAGAGGGAGGAAAACCGGAAAACCAACAAACGATGTCTTGGGTCCAAGTCCCTTCCAATGTTAAAATTTGTCCAGGAACTCTCTTACTGATTTTCTTTCTTTATTCTTTTTCCTGTGACCCACAGCTCCGAAGCAGGTCACGGAATTGGAAGAGAATTACCTGATCTCTCCCATCACCGGGGAGAAGATTCCATCCAGCAAGATGCAGGAACACATGCGCATTGGTGAGTAGCTTCCGATGACTGTCCTGATCGGCCCAGCTCCGTCTTATTTTGCCCGAACACCTGACATATTTGTGACCATTATTTGTTTGCTCAGGCTTGCTGGATCCTCGCTGGATCGAGCAGCGAGACCGTCAGAAAGAGAGGTCAGCTCAGGAGGAGGTGTACGCACCTGGCACCGCCATCGAGGAGAGCCTGAAACTCCTGGCCGAGCGACGTACCGACATCTTCGGAGAAGGTGACGTCGAGACCCAGATCGGGAAAAAGGTAAAAGTCAAAGACTATAGGAAGGCTATCAAATACCAATCCCTTCCCGGGTTGTTTGGGGTTTAGCCTGCCCGGTAAGTCAAAGGGATTGGGACTGAACCGTTCGGGCGGGATTAACTCAACCGGACTTGCCCGAACAGTCTGTAATCTGATGGCCCGTCTAAATCGCAGGGTATCCCGACACCGTCTTCTCGTAGGAATATTCATTGAGGATTGGATGCAACGGAGGTACTGTAGAAATTTCAGCTAGAGTGATATCCAAGCATCATTTAATTTCAAGTTTTATTTCTTTTGACATTTACAGCTCGGAGAGGAAGAAGACACCAAGGTCAAACAGAAGGTCATCTGGGATGGGCACTCTGCCAGGTAAAAGTTGCTCCAATAACCAGGGTTCCCACCGCATCCTGGAAATAAGGGGAAAACCTGGAAAATGAGTTTCGCTTTTTCCCAGTCGGATAGAAGTCAGGGATTTTGATTGGCCCGAAAGTGATCGGTCTGTTGTCTCGTGGCCAGTCTGTTGTCTCGTGGCCAGTCTGTTGTCTCGTGGCCAGTGTGTTGTCTTATGGCCAGTCTTGTGGCCAGTCTGTTGTCTCGTGGCCAGTGCTCCGAAAACTGATATTTTTTTTGGGTGTTAATTTACAGTATGGAGGCCACCTCTCGCAAAGCTCAGGCCAACATCACCATAGATGAGCAGATTGCGGCATTACACAAGGCACAGGGATTGGTGTAAGTACATTAACATTAACACGGTTTCCTCTAAGATGTTATTCATTCTTTCCAAAAAAGAGTCAAAGATGATTAAATTTTGCTTCCTCATTTCCCTTCAGGCCAGACAAGGAAAAGGAGAAGATCGGCCCCCAGCCGGTCTCCAAAGCTTCCAGGCCTATCCCCCCTCCCCCCGGCCCTCCCCATCCCAAATCGTCCGCCCCACCTGTACCCATGCCTGAGCCGAAGCGGGCCCCTCCTATGCCCTTCCCGCCTCGCATGCCAATGCAACAGCAGCCGCAGCCGCCAGGGATGGGCATGGGCATGCCCATGCCCCCACGACCCCCGATGCCGCCCCGCATGCCCCAGCCGCCAATGGGCATGCCGCGGATGGGTGGCGGGCTGCTACCAGGGCCTCCGCTACGCTTCATGAATCAAGGTACGTTAACATTGTGCTCCAAACTCACCAAACTCAGGAGCAAGGTAAACAAGGGGAGGGAAAAATTTGGGAAGCATGGGTTAAACCAGTGCCATTTTTCTTCCTATTCCTGGCTAGGACCTCCAAGGATGGGCGGGCCCATGCCGATGGGCGGGCAGCCAATGAGAATGCCGGGAGGCCCTCCCATGAGACCGGGCCCACCTCCGGGTATGGACGAACCCCCGGCCAAGAAACAAAAGACCGAGGAGAGCCTGATGCCCGAAGACCAGTTCTTGGCAAGGAACAAGGTAAGTGTATCACACAGTATTATATTATACATCTTTAGACTTCAAACTTGGTAGGTATATAGACCTTTAACTTTCATGATTACATCTTTGTTGTTTAGTGAAATTGAGAAGCTAAAAAACACACAAAGACAAATGATATACTTGTCTGCAGCTGCTCAAGATCAGTGCAATCTCATCTCTATACCCTCAGGGTACCCATTTATGCTTAGGGGTAAAAAGAGGTTATCCTTGTAGTGTCTTGCCCAAGAACACAAACACCATGTCCCTCATTTCACACGAGTCAGACACTACAACCATTGTATCACGGCACTCGACCAAGATTATTGCCTTACATTTGATGGGACTTTTCGTTTTTCATTTTGTTTTAGGGTCCAGTCACTTTCAAGGTCATTGTCCCGCCCATGCCGGATAAACCGGAGTGGAAGTGTAGCGGTCAAGCTTTGCAGATGACCCTACCGCTGACCGACACCATCTCGGTTGTCAAGGCCAAGATCTTCGAGGAGACTAGCATGCCGGCCGGCAAGCAGAAACTGCAGTTTGATGTAAGTTTTAGGGGAAACTTTAGGGTAAAAACTGCCCTGCCTGTTACTTTCTGTGTTGCCCCAAAGTGCCTTGCCTGTTGCTCCTTGTACAGGTGGTAATGTACGGTTACAATATTGTGTTTTCCGTTTTGTTTTCATGTAGGGTTTGTTTGTGAAGGATTCCAACTCCTTAGCCTTCTACAACTTCCTCAACGGATGCATCTTGCAGCTCGGTCTCAAGGAGAGAGGAGGTCGCAAACGCTAAAAACAAACAATTTCATCTGTTGCATTACAACCTATTGTGGGACATTTCTGAAACATCACCTTCAGCTTCGGGAGATTTAAGACTTTGGCTCAATACATGTACACGCATTGGTTCATGTACTGAAGCAGTCAATGAAGCCAGCGTTTCGTCAATGCCAATGCTAATTGTTTTGAAGTGACCAGGGACCAATTTTACAGAGCTGTTAAGTACACAAATTTGCTTAGCACAAACAAAATCTTGCTCAGTAAAAACGGGTTACCAGTCACAAACAATTAGTCTGTAACCCTAAGGACAAAATTTCATGCTAAGCAAATTTGTGTGCTCAGCAGCTAAGTGAAATTGGCCCCTGAACCGAAATTCGCTTAGCAGACAGAACTTGGAGCAGTCTATTTTTAGTGACACTTGAGAAATTTAGCGGTTAATTTCTGATCGCACAGACCATGTTCAGCACTATTTTAAAAAGGATACATTTAGCAACTAAAGTTGTTTAACATTTAATTGTAAGCTTTTTGAACACTACATCAATCCTCTATTCGTGCGAGTTTTGATAAAATAATTTGTTTGTTTTTGTTTTGTTGTAGTAAAATTCCTGTAAAATACTAAAATAATTTGTGTTTTTCCAGGGGGGAGGGGGAATTGGGGCAGGGTCTGACAAAGAAATATAAACTTGTATAAATTCATGTCCACACGTAGATTTACACAAAATGGCACCAATTACTCTGTACAAAATGAGGATTATCTGTCGTTGAATTCTACACATTGTTGGATGAAGTTTTTAATAAAATAAAATAAAATTGGTAATTTTGCGGAACCAGTCTGATTACATGTACACGAATCCACGACGGCCGGAATAGATCTACGTATAACCCAAAATGTCTGTCGCGTCAAACAACGTGTTTTATTCGTAAAACAGTAAGACAATAGGTTGGTTTTCCTTAAAATTTCAACCAGATGTTTGAATTAGGATAAGTGAACGATCCAAAACATACAATTAAGGCATACAAAAAAAAATATGTTTTGTTGGCGTAACGGGCCCCAAAAAATAGGGTAGGTAGGTAGGGATTTTTTTTATTTTTTTTTCCCTCCGCAATGAAAATGATATGTTTTCTAATTGTTTCAGCCGGTAGTGATACACGATAGCGTGTCCAGGTTCAATATATACACAATCCACACACACAACAATGTGAAACGGTCAGAAATGGTTTCAAACGTATTTATAACTAGATTATATAATCATTAAATTTTGTCCCTTGAAAAAAAAAATATCCAGGGTCGGCCGTTTTTTTAGGGTCGGTCGGGTTACGCCAACATAACATTTTTTTTGTTTATGCCTAAGGGCAACGTGCCCCTTAACCAGTTCACGCCGGGATTATTTTTAACAAAACTCAATCCGAGGCGGGTTCAGGACGATGGTTCCAGCCTTGCTCGTGGCGTGTTTATGCCTCATCCGTTTTGAATCTGGGGAAAAATTTGCGTGTATATACGTCCTCTGGCGCGAACTGGTTTAACAAGTGTCGACTTTACAGTACTTCAAATGAACTGATTAAAGCCTTTACCTCGTTAGTGTCAATGCCCATTCTCGGTTTACTCTTATCTTGACTTGTGACCCATCACAAGCGCCTAGACTGCAAGCCTGATACACAACCCTTGCAAACAAGTCTCTACATCTTGCTGAGGAGTCCGCTCTCCGGCGCAGACGTCATGATCAGCTTCAGTACCTCCTTGAAGCAGGGGTGCTCCGCTCCTTCCAGGAGCTGCAGGAGCATCCCCTCACTGGTCGTGATGAAGGCCCCACTCTGACGCATCCTCTCAAAAGCATACAACCTGTCACAGATCCCCCAAAAAAAGGGAACGGTAACTTCTCAAATGGATGATTTATTGAAAAGACAATCCTGATTTATTTGTGACCTGCTCCAAAGAAACCCGGACAAAGTTGACAGTTTTTACTTTTTTCCAATTCTCTAGGTTCTCAGCTTTGAAATGATGTATCATTTCATATGTGCCCCAACCCTATCTCCCCTGGGGGAATAATTTAGTGATAAAACCCTGACAATTATGAGAAAGACAGCTTTGAAGTTCAGAAAAGCGTATTATTTCTAAACACAATTGTTTCACAAAATCGACAAAAAACGCACTTCTGTGTGACGGATTATGTTAAATTTTAGGAAGATTGAAAATTAATAGTTTGTGATTCAGAAAACCCCCGAAATGACTTCACGGGTACATTGTAATAAAACACATTGCTCGACTTTGTCCGGCCTGTTGGAACAGGTCATCGTGTGGTAATTCTCCGAGTTCAATCTCAGTTCACCTGTCCACCATGCTCCGCGAGGAGCAAGCATCCGCAATAACGTGTACATCCAGGCCCCTCTCCAAGAGGTCCAGAGCCGTCTGTTGGATGCAGGCCTGGGTCTCAATGCCGCAGAGAATCACCGAGCTGGTGCCCGCGTCGGTAAGCTTCTTGTCAACTTCCGGCACGCACATCGTGAAGCAGGTCTTGGCAATGATGTCGTGAGTGTTGCGATTGATGCCGATCTCTGAGACGGTCGGACCGAGGCCTACAACACAGCGAAGAGACAATTAACGAGAATTATTTTATCATTTTATGCATCGTTGCAATTTACCATTTTTCCGTGCATTTAAAAAATAAAATCCCCTATTTTATTCTAGATTTGTAATTTTCTCAATACCCTTGGCCTTATGTTAGAAAGTATACAATGTATTAAACTAGGGCCTATGACAAATAATAAAGGGGTTGCACTGACGTCACGCGCGCTACGCTAACGCGCTAATCGCACTAGCAACTGGGCCGAGCGGCCATTATTGAGGTACGGCAGACGGTACATTGCCTCAACGACCTCATTGGGGGTGCTGTCGGGAAGTGCAACGTGCGTGTGACGTCATATGCATGAACTTTATTTAGACCATTAGCATTACTGGTTAAAAAATTAAACAGATTTATACTGTACACGGTGTATTGCAATATGTTGTATTTAAACATGTACGTGGCCCATATTCCTAAGGATCATGGAGCCTTTTAAAAAAGGTTACTGTTTTTTGATATATTTTTTTTGGGGGGGGGAGGGGGCGTGGCACTTGTTATGCTTGTTTACCTTGATTTGTTTACCTTTTGGATACTGTTCAGTCGTGACAATCAGCGGAATTTTCATGATTTCGGCCGCCCGAAACATTCTTGTGGCGACTTCCACGATCTGAGGGAAGTACTTGATAATGGGGCGGAAACTCTCCTGCATGTCACACAAAAAAAGGGCCGAATTCCGGATCAAAACTTTTCCGATTTGTCGAGAGGCCATCGCGCCTGCACCGTACCGATAGCTGGTGGACGTTTTCCAAACTCCAGCTTGACGCTCTGTGATGGGTCCAACATGTTTGCCAAACAGCTGGCTTCGATCATGACCAAACCAAAGAAGACGAAACTGGGGTTTAGAAAACGGCCATCGGGAAAGTTAAATAGGCTGTGCCTGTGATTATTATACGTTTGATTCAAGGCCAAGTCGCCTGGGTGCAGAACTCCCCAATTTCAAGACGGTGTCCTATAAATGCCATGCTAGGCCTATTAAAGGCCTAGAAAGTGCTTGCGATGCAGGGGTGGTGGTGGTGGGGGGGGGGGGGGGGGGGGGTGTAGCAGGAGAAATAATACCATCAAACTGAATTGATATTGCGCTCAAACATAGTTTCTTCAACTCCCAGACTTATTACTTCAAAATAAACCATTCCAAATGACATTGTGAAAGTAGAGCATCGCTGTAGATGTACCCACCCCCTGCAGTAAATCGAGTGACGTCCATCCCCAGAGTAGAGTGACGTCCATCCCCAGAGTATAGTGACGTCCATCCCCAGTACAGTGACGCCATCCCCAGAGTAGAGTGAGATCCATCCCCAGTAGAGCGACGTCCATCCCCAGTAGAGCGACGTCCATCCCCAGTAGAGGTCCATCCCCAGTAGAGTGACGTCCATCCCCAGTAGAGCGACGTCCACCCCCAGTAGAGTGACGTCCATCACCAGTAGAGCGACGTCCATCCCGAGTAGAGCGACGTCCATCCCCAGTAGAGCGACGTCTATCCCCAGTAGAGTGACGTCCATCCCCAGTAGAGTGACGTCACGTCCATCCCCAGTAGAGTGACGTCCATCCCCAGTATAGAGCGACTTTCATCCCCAGTATAGAGTGACGTGCATCCCCAGTATAGAGTGACGTCCACCCCCAGTATAGAGTGACGTCCATCCCCAGTAGAGTGACGCCCACCCCCAGTAGAGTGACGCCCATCCCCAGTAGAGTGACGCCCACCCCCAGTAGAGTGACGTCCATCCCCAGAGTGACGTGACGTCCATCCCCAGTACTAGAGTGACGTACATCCACCACAGCAGTCAACTGAACAGTTGACTGCTGCTACTGTTAATTCTATAGGGCGCCCTCACTTAACTGATTTATTGAATAGTCAAGAAGAGTGGTTGCGCGCAACTCAATAACCAATCATAATTCAAGAAAAGGTTTTCTTGAATTATGATTGGCCAGTAGAGTGACGTCCATCCCCAGTAGAGTGACGTTTATTCCGAGTAGAGTGACGCCCATCCCGAGTATAGATTTTTTTGCGGGCGGATTTTATTATAACGGTCAAGTATAGTGTAAATATTGAACAGTGACTAAAGGCAGGTGTTTTTTTTTTACGTAGGCGACAAAAGGGAAGTTTGTTTAACAAATTGGCCGAATTTCATGTCAATCTGGATATGCTCTTAGTTTTTATGGGCCCCATAAGATTAATAAAGTCGGCAGTATTCGCCTAGACGCCTGGCAACTGTTTATAGTCTTGATTCAAATTACGCTCTATGATCGACGATAAACTCACCGTAATGCGCCCTCGTACGTTTGTTTTGGTAACTCAAACATCGGACACTCAAATGAGGTTGACAAAAAAGTTGTGTAGGACAATGGCTTTGTTCTCCGTACTTTTATTTAGAAGAGATAACAACAATAAATAATTCGTCTCTGAACTACAGATACTGCATGATGTCAAACTTAATATTTAAATTAAGAAATAACTACATATAAAATAGCCACCCATGACTGACAATCGTCTTCCAAATCTATAAATTAAATGTACAAAGAATATGTCTTTACAAGGCTCTGTCAATCACTCAAGCCAATACAATATGCAGTCAAAAGTACGTATTCAAGTATCTCTTTCGTCGAGAATTAAGATCAATTCCCGATTTTTGTTCCCGCCACTAAATATACTGGTCGCCATAACGCAAGGAAGTCGTGATACACAATTCCACTAAACTATCAATATTGACAACATTCATTTACATAGTCTACAAATATAAACTAATATTTACTTTTTATTTACTATTTAGACAAAGAGTTTGGCAAAGAAAATATACTTTAATCCAGCAGTAAAAAATGTCCGCTTGTCGGTTGCGTATCCAAAGGGGGATTCAAGCGCCGAATAGAGGAGTTTGCTCTGTCACATGAGGGCGTTCTTCTGCGGAGGGCGGAGCTAAGTCGATTATTATAGTTGAATAATTAGTATTTTATTTATCAAGCATAGACACTGATAGACCTTATTCAGTATTTAGTTTTGATAGAAAAACACTAATTAGCAATATTCAAAATATTATAATTATTTATATCAAGTCAATATTTGTTTTAAAGATTTATTTATTTTATTTTATTTATTTCATTTTCCGGGATATACACTTATTGTCACAGAACTACAGACATAGTGAACATAATAAAGAATAAATGGAAATAAAAAAATGCAACTTAACATAAAAAACAAAAACAACATCCAATTAGCTCCCGCAGGATTGCCCAAAAGAAACTAGTTTCTGTCAGGGGGCTCTCCAAACTGATTGGATGACAAAACAATTAAACTTAAATATATAAATATATATATAAATATAAATATAAAGTATTTACACAACTTAAAAACTAATGTACAAGTTTGTCTGGATCTTTTATAATTATTAACCATGAGTTACAGACGCCATTTTCTTCTAAACATTTCTAAAAACAACAGTGGGATTGAAGTTTCGGATTGTCATTTATGGAGTTCTAAAAATCAAAATTATTGCATGTTTTGCTTAGAACCAAATAATTAAAACAATTACCCATAATTCCTTTGTTTTAGCAATGGTTGTTTGTCGTAAGACCCTTTTTCTTCGGTCATAATTAAACATAATTAAACATAAATAAACCTTGCATTCATTTATTCAATATTATCTGTACTCATCAATAATTTTTCTTTGACAGAAAGCAGTTGGGATAATTTTGATATTTTTCATTGATTAATTGCAAAACAATTAAAATTGAATTTCATTTAACTGATCGTGAATTCCGTTACCTGGCAACCGTATAAACAAACAGGTGTCATTTAAAAACATAATTGTCACTAGCCAACAATCAACATACAGTTTTTCTGAGATTATCATCACCCCGTCTGCATAAACGCGTGCCGGGCTCACTGCACATCTTCAATGCCATCTTGGCCGTGGCTGTTTCTAAACCCACTATTTAGAAGACCGTTTTAACTAAAACTGTTTTAGCTAAAACGCCGTGTGAACATGGTCTATACAGATTAACCAAAAATTAACCCATCAAAATACTACTGACAAGCTTACTTGTTGTAAAGATATTAGTGATTCTAAACTCTCCGTGAAAGAGCAACTTCTGGCATGCTGTCATTTTCAAGAAAATGACACAAGAGTGACATTTCCAAAGATGCGATTCATCAGAGACGCACTTTTGGAAGATTTCGCAAATAGTGCGCGCAAGTGTTTAAACGGAGCACTTGTGGGGGCACTACCATTGGTCTGTTTACTGCGTGACACGTGAGTAGCGCTGCGATCGATTGGATGAGAAACGCGCCCTGGAATCCTTGGTTTCATTATCAGAAAGATACGCATGCGCAAGTCCTACGCGTTTGTCCAATCACAGGCCCCAGGAAGACCAGCAAGCGGCCGGCATGGGACTCGGGCTTAAAAGGGCGACTGACCGACACCAGTATATCCAGCTGAAGCAAAGAACTGCTGGAAACAACCAGCTCCGGCAGGAGCTCAAAAAGTTGCGAGCGGCGATGGCAGAGAAAGACACGAAGGCAATAGCTGGAGAGGCAAGTCGGGTTAGTTTGTGGGTAGGGCGAGGAGGCTTTAATATTGGTCGATGTCGGACGTTATTGGTTTCATTATCCGAAAGATACGCATACCAATAGATCCTTCGCGTTTGTCAAATCGCAGGCCCTAAAAGACCAGCAACCGGGCGACTTGGGATTTAATGGGCCGAGTGGCCGACACCCAGAGCGAGCTCGGAAAATCCGAAGCGAGGGTGCAGGAGCTAGAGCGCAAATTGAGGTTAGTTTGTAGGTAGGTCGAGGAGGCTTTAATATTGGTCAGTGTCGGATGTAGAGCTTCAAGAAATGATTTACAGTTCAATTATGTATGCATGTGTGTGTATAGCTTGGTGCAGGGAGGGGTTATATTAAGTTATATGTTCACTATTTAAGTTTAATTTATACATGTATTTATGTTATGTCTTTTCTTTTTAGGTTTGAATGCAGCGTTCCAGCTGAGCAATTTGAACAATATTGTGTGACACTGATAAATCGAGATCTAAACTACTCATCAAACAAATCGGGAAATGCACATAGAACTTGCACATAAGGCTGTATATGGTGAATGACTCGCTTGGCAAGAATGCACCCAGATGATAGCCGCGCGCTGCAAAGGCAATATGTAAATGAGCCTGTCACAAATGTGTACCAAGTTTTTCTATTCTTTCTTGTCCAGGAATGCAGAGGACACGCTGCTTGTGGGCGACCAAGCCGCCTCTCCCCCCCCCCCCCCCCCCCCCCGGCTCGAATGCAGCAATTTAAAGGCTGCACTTGCAAAGATGACCGCTCAGGCCAATGTAGACCTGAATGAGGTAAGGCACTAATTGGTAGTCGATGCTCACTATACAGCTGAAACAAAATATGTGTATGATATGTTAATGCCATCATAGCATACACAAGCTGTATTAATACAATTAAACTGCTATGCACATGCTATTATAACAGTCTTGTTCGATATGTCAAACTCAAAGGCTACCGGAAGGCCCCTAGACCAAGGATTGAAACGGCCATCGGTGATCGTGGACGAGGTGAGTTGAGTTTTCCAAGTTCAAAAGCAAGTGAAAGTTTGTTTGTTGGTTTGAGTCAGAGTTGTAGATAAGTAGAGTCCTTTCACAATTTCAGTCACAATTCCATTCATAAACCCACTCGTAAGTATATTGTGGATGAACAATCTGACAATGACAAAGGGATTGTTTGAACAATGGCAAAATAATGCTTAAACAATGGGAAAAGGAATGCTTGAACAATGGCAAAGGGATGCCATTGTCACAGGATATCTAGGGCAATCATTTTGAGGGATGCCTAGAATCATTATTTACTTTTAAATAGGCAAGATATTTCTTTATAATTTGGTAGTTAACATGTTCGATATAATAGGAGGGACTTGTGATAGACTTGGAGGGACTTGTGATAGACTTGGAGGGACTTGTGATAGACTTGGAGGGACTTGTGATAGACTTGGAGGGACTTGTGATAGACTTGGAGGGACTTGTGATAGACTTGGAGGGACTTGTGATAGACTTGGAGGGACTTGTGAGGAGAGTGACGGGAACACCCAGCCGCCAAAACGGCCCAACTGGTTGCCTGCGGGCATAGCTACAGCTGCCTCCGCCAAACCCAGTAAGATTACCAAACGGTTTAAGACATGTCTAAAGCTAGCGGGACTTGCTCAGGTAGCATTTGTCTTCGTGGCCAATAAATCTTTGCAGGTCGAACATAACAGGATTACAATAAGCGAGTTCGGTACTCCAACTTCTCATGTGCATTTTGTAACTAAACCCCTCAGAGTCTTGTCAGTTAAATATTTGTTTGGGGTACGGACTCATAAATAACAATTAAGATTCCCTTCAACCTCTAATCCAGTCAATCCAGACAAAGGGCATTTGTTACATTATGTAGAATGTAGTATAAAGCTCACATGTTATTTGGAATGCTGTTTCATATTGCATGCTATCAGGAATGCTATATGGGACTGCAAAATTTAGCAGTCATCGATCCATCATCATCTGTGAATGCCATCATTGCATAAGCAGGCTGTATTAATGCATTTGAACTGCTATGCACATGCTATTATAACAGTCTTGTTCGATATGTCAAACTCAAAGGCTACCGGAAAACGGGCAAGCAAGGCCCCAACCAAAGCGGGCGCCAAAAGACCTGCACTCGTGGACGAGGTGAGTTTTCCAAGTTCAAAGCAAGTGAAGTTTTGTTTGTTAGTATGAGGCAGAGTTGTAGATAAGTCGAGTCCTTTCACAATTTCAGTCACAATTCCATTCATAAACCCACTCATAAGTATATTGTGGATGAACAATCTGACAATGACAAAGGGATTGTTTGAACAATGGCAAAATAATGCTTAAACAATGGAAAAGGAATGCTTAAACAATGGCAAAGGAATGACATTGTGACATCTAGGGCAATCATTTTGCTGGATGCCTAGAATAATTAATTACTTTTAAACAGGTAACATATTTCTTTATAATTTGGTAGTAAACATGTTCGATTTAATAGTGCGTCCTACCTTTAAATCCCACCACTACATTTTTTTTTTACAGAAAAAGAAGGGTGACGGCCAGCCACAGCCGAAAAGGGCCAACTGGTCGGCTGCGCCAGGCCGAGCCATGCCTGCCACTGCCAAACCCAGTAAGATTGCCAAACGGTTTAAGACGTGTCTAAAGCTAGCGGGACTTGCTCAGGTAGCATTTGTCTTCGTGGCCAATAAATCTTTGCCGGTCGTACATAACAGGATTACAATAAGCGAGTTCGGTACTCCAACTCCTCATGTGCATATTGTAACGAAACCCTCAGAGTCTTGTCAGTTAAATATTTGTACGGACTCATAAATAACAATTAAGATTCCCGTCAACCTCTAATCCAGTCAATCGGATCAACTATAACAAAGAGCATTTGTTACATTATGTAGAATGCTATAAAGCTCACGTGTTATTTGGAATGCTGTTTTATATTGCATGCTATCAGGAATGCTATATGGGACTGCAACATTTAGCAGTCATCGATCATCATCATCTGTGTATGCCATCATTGCATAAGCAGGCTGTATTAATGCATTTGAACTGCTATGCACATGCTATTATAACAGTCTTGTTCGATATGTCAAACTCAAAGGCTATGGTTTGGACTTGAGACAAGGGATCAGATTGGCTGTTCTTGTTTTAAATACTTTTTCGATAATCTCAATGTCTTTCCTTTTAGGTTTTAATTCAGCGTTCCAGCTGAGCAATTTGAACAATATATTGTGTACCAAGTTGTTATATTCTTTATTGTCCAGAACTACAGAGGAGGCACTTGCTGCCTCTGAGGATGCACTGGCTGCCTCCCAGCTGGAGCAGAGAAAGATGGAGGCAACGATGACAAAGGTTTGTTTGTGTTTTTTTTAATTTGTATATTTGCCACACGCTAATTTTATGGAGCTGCTATGCAGTACACAACATTGCTTTATAGCACAAAAGACAAAGCCGGGGGAACTACTTTGTTCTGCAATCTTTGACTGCTATGAGGTGGGATATGACATTTAAAGCACCCTCTGTGACGCCTAGCACCCAAGGAGAAGCCGAGGGTGCTATGCATCCCCGAGGGTGTTTAAAATGTCATATCTCATATCACAGCATTCAACCATTGTGGACCGGTGAGCAGGGGTAGTAATAGTATACCACACTTTTTTGGGTTTGTAATGTGCACATTATATTTTAGGTTTCCCTCGAATGTTGTCATTTCCTATAGATCAGCCACGTGCGTCGGTTTCGACGTCAGCCTGCGCCACATTTCAAACTCATTTCGAGCAACAAGCGTGCGCCGTGTTTTGAACTTTTTTTCACACTGCAACGCGGCGCGCTTGATTGCGTAGAAATGCGCATGTTGCAGTTCTCGTACAAAGATGGCCGTCTTTAAGTGAGTTCACAAAATAATGTAAAGTGTCCCACATACCCCGAGGCCAGGCGGTACACCTGACCCAACACGCACTACATTTCCGTGTTCTAGGAGTGCGAGCGGAATAACAAATTTATCTTCAAGCAAAATTTGATGTATATCTGTTTTCCCTGGACACTAGCTTTCATATTTATATGCGATACAGTACAGCATCACACTGTTGTTGCCATGGATCGGGATCGAGGTTTGAGGTTTACTTGAAGATAAAGATTAAAATGATATTATAATTGCTTATTCCATCAGAATACTCTGCTGTCCTCTGACGATGCAGAAGACGATGCTGCAGAAGACGATGAGGTAAGGCAGCTTGCGAGACATTGGCGTCTTTAGTGGTAGTCGATGCTCACTATACAGCTGAAACAAAATATATGTGACCGAAACAAAAAATGCAAACAAAATATAATGGAATGCCACATGTAGAATGTGTAACTGACTTGGATAATATATGTGTTTTGAAAGATACACCTTTCCACTTTAAGATGAGTCATCAATCGTCCAAATCTGATGTTGTTTGACAGAGTTAACGAGCGATTTCACAAGAGAATTCAAATTGACCATGGGACCAAAAGTTACGATTTGGTTTGGATGTGCAAGTGTTACAATGTGGGTGAGCTGTTGGTGATTAGCAGCTAAACACACTGCGGTAAACGGTACGTCACCAATAAAGGCCGGCATCATACTTCACACGCATGCGAAACTTCGTTCGGAGTTTGAATGTGTTAAAACTTTTTGTGAAATTGCAGTGCGAAAACCTGCCGCATCATCACAAAATCTCATTTGCTTTAGTAGTATGTATAATGCCGATCCTAGACCAGCTTAATATATTTGGTCTTTTCTCAAATTTTGTTTTATTATATTGATATATATTAAAGAAGACCATGGCACAATCGAAATTTACAAATTCTCTGACGTAGTATTTTGCTCAAGAATTCGCTGAAAAATGTATTGAAGACAAAGAATTTACTGAAGAATTTTCATAAGAATTTGCAGCACAATTCACTGATCAATTAGCAGAATATTTATCTGAAAAATTATCGCAAGATTCTACAGAAAATTTTGCACGAAAAATCGCAGAACTATTCACTGAAGAATTTGCACAAGTTTTTCGATAAGAATTTGTTTCCTTACACACCAACTCTTCAACGCGTCTTCTTATCTCGGATATCAGTTACTCTTTACTGTTAAACCTGATCTTTGTAAAAACCCATGTCTTAAATGACGCTGCTTATCTTAATGTGGCACCACCCTCGTTGTTATCTATACCTCTTTTTTAGTCATGACAAACGTGTGCGACTGCATTTTTTTAAAGTAACTAAAAATACAAAATAAAACGTTACTTTAAAAGGCGATGTATAAAAGGCGTACGTCAGACGGTCGTCATAACTCACAATCCTAGCACTATCGACGCGAACGACGCTTTTTTATCTTTGAGATGTTTCGGCAAATCTATCCCGTCAAAGACCCAATCCGAACCTCTTTGTAGAAACTAGTGCTGAGACAAATCGGAGGTTTTCAAAACCGAATAACCGAATTTGAAAATATCGAATAATCGATCCTCCGAATTCGTTAATCGGTTTACAAAATCCAAAAATGTATATATTTTTTTTTTTTTTTTTAATTTTTTTTTTTTTAATATTTTTTTTATAAAAGTGATTTTAATGGATTAAGTGACATGGAAGTTGCGTTCTCCAATACGTGCTATCAGCTACTTCAAACAGAACGTCTTTCCGCGTACCAGCTGACTGTATTCAGGAGTTTATCTAGTGGCTCGTGTTTATTCACGTAACCATTGATTCGATGACAATGGCGCACAGCCAGCCTTGCTTATTAACTTTGCCGCGCTTGAGCGATCGTCTACGGAACCAATTCAAATCAGAATTCCAAAATGAAAAACTTTTTTTTCTTTTCTGCCCAGAAATCGTAAAAAGAGCAGTCCCTTTTCTTTTTTTTTCAATATTCGGTTACCAAATTCCAAACCGGTTTGTGGAAGCACATTCGAATAACCGAATATTCGGTTTCGAGTCCCAGCAATAGTAGAAACGCTTTCATTTTGTTCTCTCCAAGTCGCTGATTAGTTCTCTTAAGATTAGAGAGAGTCGAGATTGATTTAACAACGCTCTCTGTTCGGTATAGTGGTTAACTTCTATTGTTTTGTCGGGTTTGACTTTATTATATTTGACTTTGATCGCCAACTGAAGTTAAGCTCCCGAGCTTTCTCAATTCATAGATAATTTGATAATTTTTTTGTGACTGTTGAATCCAACTTGATCCAATCTCTGTTGTAAAGTCTAGGTTTGAGTATCAAGTTTCTATAATTATTCTTAAATCTTCTTATTTCTTTAAAGTCAGCTTCTTCGGGCGAAGGAAACCCCAAAACGTGAGTCTATTAAAAAAAGTTAAAAATTGTTGTTTTTTAGATTTTACCTTTGTTCAAATTATTTATTAAAAGAGGCCGCCCTCCCACAAGGAGGTAAGTGCATAATGTAAATTTATGTACTTCTGCCATATTTCTTTTAGCAAAAACAATAAGTGACAAATATCAAGACAAGAAGTGTAAAAATGTCTCAATTTGTATCTTGATTAGAATTTCAAATCCAGGTTCTGGGAATATTGAAAGACATCCGGGCCCACCAAACAAGACAAGAAATATCAATCTGCAAGACAATGCAAGACCTCCAGAAGATGAAAAAATCCCTGGAGACACAGGATGAGAAAGACAAAATGGTTATTTAATATTGATCATGTAATTAAAGTAATATTGTTTTTAAACCACATTCGGGGCAAATTGCAATATACTGCAGTCTTAGAAGGCCGAGTTAACTAGTTGATTACAGCCGGTCTTGCAATAAGCCAGTCTTTACTAAGCCTGCTTGATTTTAAGTGATGATTCACAAACAAACATTCTATGGTTGGCTTAGCCTTGGTCAAGGCGTTCATCTTTACCCGTCCGTACGTACAGCGCAGCGGTAATCAAAGCTCAAACAACGACTTCACGCGGCCACTATTACATGTACAACACATGTATATGCAAATTAACTGAAGATATTTGAACGCCTTGGATCAATGGTTAAGTTGAGGTTTTGGGGTGGTGCTCATTGTGCTAATAGATCAAGCTGACCTTTATAGTCGTTTTCTTATTGGTCGATTGTTGCGTAGAAACTGCATAATTTGATCTAGCGGTGAAAGGTCATAGCTAGCTCGCAAGTGTTTACGAACGTAACACCGCCGGCCATCGTTGACATAATATTTTATCGGAGAAGGTTAAGTGATTTTTACGAAGGCTTGTAGGAATTAAACATGAAAATTTGAACTGTCTTGCTTGATTGGTGAGGGTCGCAGTTATTTTCGCTCGTTTTGCTGGGTATTTTCTTGAATGTTGACAATGTTATGATCAAAACTATAGTTGTGTTCAGCTGCTTAGTTTTGAGTTTTCAACCGCGATGAATTGAGAAGGCCGCGACTCTATTGAAACGTGTCGGACTCGGCCCTACATTATATCGCACGCATCTAATCCAGCTGAACTGAAAACCGTGCCTCGGTAAAACGCGAAACTTTGATAATTAAATGCCTTGCCGGCTGAATTTTGCCAAGAAAAAAATTAGTGGAGTTATTGAGGATATAATACACTTGTCCCTGTTTAAATTACGATATTGCGATCACTTTGAAGGTTGGTTCTGCAGTTGTAAACATGCCCCCCCTCCCCACAGCGTTGGACCATGCTTGGACCATACAATGTGGCGATAACGCACAGACCAGCATGCCTGGGTTAATGCCGATTATGCGGCGATAAGAAACTGACCAAACACGCTGAAAAACGCCGAGTACATGCGAGCTCCGAGCAAAATGGGGCTGCCTGAAAAATGACGGATTTCCCATAACCTGTCGGCAAATTCATAAAAACATCGTGGCCAAGAAGAAAGGATTCTAATGGCCTTTCGCCGCTCGGGTCTAAAATCTTCGAGGGATAATATTTTCGCTGCAAAATTCAAACACGACAGATCTTCGGACGACAGACGACGCTATATATCCGCCATTTTGTCTTAAATGTCATGCTGCAAAAAAGTACAGTAACTGCATCAAATTTGATGACGTCGGGATTCAACCGCGTTGTGATTGGACACTCCAAATCTTAGCCCCGCCTATCCTTATCTGTATTCGCATACGAGGTCGTGCGCTAGAAATGTGGTGCAAAATATAGGAGAAACATAAGATTTTAAAAACCATTGATCCAAGGCGAAAAAGTAGCTTGAGTTCATTTGCATAAAAATAGTGGCCATATGAGGTCGCTGTTCGCGCTGTATCTTTGCACGGGGCGCAAGCATTATGCGGGGCGCGCACAGTGTATTTCTGGACGGATAACGACGGACGGATAAGCCAGTCTTTACTAAGCCTGCTTGAATTGAAGTGATGATTCACAAACAAACATTCCATGGTTGGCTGTGATGCTCAAGTGGTGTAATGCTGGAGAGATTTTTCTGTTTGTCTGCATTGTCAAAATCATGCAACATGATTGTATTTACAGACATGACTGAAGAACACCTGATTTGTTTATATTTGGAATATCAAAAAGATCTTTGTCCTTAATTTCAGATATCCAAACTGTCTATTCAAAAATTTGAAGGGACTGTAAAGGAAAACGTGCAAATAATAATGGAACGGTAAATATTTAATTAAATTGTTTCCATGTTTACATATATTACTTTATCTTCAAGCAAACTTGAATCCTCGATCCTAATTGGTCGATCCATGGCAACAACTAGTGTGATATTATCCCATATTGCACGGCCCATATTAAACTCTGTGTTTCACTGTTCTAAATCCACGTATTGCGCAATACGCAAAATACAGTGCTGCACGCGTTTGCATCCCGTATAAAATCGTCACAATCTGCGAACTGTTATTACTGCGTGCATGTGGTGCCTTCTGGTTTTGCGCACAGTGCCGTCCGGACGTACGTGTTCCATATTTACTGCATGCAGACAAATAAAGTGCTTACCCGTATTATTGGCGGGGCCCGAATTTTCGGACTTGGCAACTCCCTTTTTTTTAAAATCTTGACTGCGCATCAAGTTTGCTTGAAGATCAATTTGTTATTCCACTCGCGCTCGTGGAACACGGAAAATACAGTGCGTCTCTGTCCCATTTCCCACTCGGCCTTTGGCCTCGTGGGATGTGGGGCACAGACTCACTATGATTATTCCCCTTTCCACTCGCGCTCAACTGATAATTTTGATTCAACTATCTGTAGTTCTCAACAATATTTTTTTGTATCGTTTTTCATAATTTGAATGTTTTGTTTCAGACTAATGACCAACCAAACGATGTCTGCCCTGAATTTGACGGGAAAGGGGGGGAAAACAGCATTTAAGTCCATGAATGTTTTCAATGTAGTCATCGGTAAGTACCTAATACATGCAAATAAATAACCATCAACAAAGGGTCCCAGGTTCCCACACTGGACCTAGGTCAACCCCTTAACCCCCACGACTGAAACGAACGACTGACATTGCCTACGTACATCGTACCATGCCACGACCTTCGATAAGATCGTCTTGTTATCTTCTATAATCGCTTGAACAATTCCGAGCAAAACTGTCGCATTTACCCCTTCTGTTGTTTCTACCCTGTCTCTGATCCTACCCACACTGACCTCACCCTTTAATCCCTCAGCCTAATCCCCTTTTGTTGATTATTCCATCTGTGCTTTTTCTTTGGTGTTTCTTCCGCATCCATGATGTGCATCATGCTGTATGTTGTCATATATAGTTTGTTTCTTGTACAAAGCCTCCTACAGTCTCTGAAGTAGAGCTTGTTAAGATCGAAATATTAGGCCCTCTTAACTTATTTGATTTGTATATTTCAGGTCATTCCAGCCAGTAAGCAGTTTGCAGCAGTATTAATCTTATTCAAATTATAGAGATGACAGAAACATATCATTTTGTTTTCTCTATTTTTCTTTTTAACAGAAAGTGTAATGAAATCAAAAGCATCCACGAAGGAAGAAATAACCCAGAAGATTATGCAGGTCTTGAAATATGCACCGTCGAAATTGCAAGTAAACAAATAAATGTATTGCAAACAATCTTGTTTGCGTTTGTTGTAGTTTATTTTGGTTTTGATCATTATTGTTACCTCATTATAAAGACACTTTCTGTTTGGGAACACATCCATGTAGAGTTATAGCGCTCGAGGGCGGGCTTATTTTATCTGAACGTCTATACTCGCAAAAAGGGACATGTAAACAAACATCCTATCATCCATAACAGAAAATGTCACGAAGTCACAACAAACAACCAAAGAAGACATCATGAAGAAGATCGGCCCTGTCCTTAAATACGCCCCTTCAAAAATACGTCTTGCCCAAAGACTAGTATCCGTACGTAATACAGTACAGCTCGCCTATATTATATGTACGCGACGTGTTGCGCATTTTTTAGGGGGAACTATTTTAATTACACTGATTTGCGTATTATTCAGCCAAGCCACATAATATTAACCAAAATCTAAAGGCAAAACTCAAGGCTCAAAAACCCCATATTCGTGTCTAGCAGAGAGAGAGGGGGGGGGGGGGGGGGGGGGGGTGGGTTGGCGTGGAAAGTCTGGGGTAGGGCTAAGCCTAAGGTAGCCCTAGGGTTAAGGGATATATCAATAGTTTTATAAAATATATCGATCTCTGGCAAAATGGTAAAATTGTATGTTAGGACGAAGGAAAGCAGGACCAACAGAGGACAGCATTCATGTCGAACTCGAAGGCTACCGAAGATAAAGATTCAAATGATATTATAATTGCTTATTCCATCAGGGTCCTGCTGTCATCTGCTGTGGAGTCACCAGACGGAGACCTGAATGAGGTAAGGCAGCTTGTGGGACAATGGCGTCTTTAGTGGTAGTCGATGCTCACTATACAGCTGAAACTAAATATGTGACAAACAAAAAATGCAAACAAAATATAATGGAATGCCACACGAAGAATGTGTAACCGACTTGGATAATATATATGTTTTGAAAGATACACCTTTGCACTTTAAGATGAGTCATCAAACGTTTTAAATCTGATGTTTGACAGAGTTAACGAGAGAATTCAAATTGACCATGGGATCAAAAGTTACAGTTTCACCTGAGTCTGCTCGAGAATGCAGCAATTTAAAGGCTGCACTTGCAAAGATGACTGCTCAGGCCAAAGTAGACCTGAATGAGGTAACTAAGGCAGCTTGTGGGACATTGGCGTCTTTAGTGGTAGTCGATGCTCACTATACAGCTGAAACAAAATATGTGTATGTTATGTGAATGCCATCATAGCATACACAGGCTGTAGTGTAATTGAACTGCTATGCACATGATATTATAACAGTCTTGTTCGATATGTCTAAGGCTACTGGAAGACCCACGAGCAAGGTAACAACCAAAGCAGGTGTCAAAAGACAAAGGAAAGCAGGACCAACAGAGGACAGCATTCGTGTCAAACTCAAAGGCTACTGAAAGTCCCATGAGCAACTTACCGTCCAAACTTAGTCACCGCCAGGCGGGTGTCAAAAGACCCTCTGTAATCGTGGACGAGGTGAGTTTTCCAAGTTCAAAGCAAGTGAAGTTTTGTTTGTTTGTTTGTTTGTTTGAGGCAGAGTTGTAGATAAGTCGAGTCCTAACAATTTTACAGAGTAAAGACCAAGCAACCAGGTAAAAAGAGCCGATCCCATTAAGAAGGACCTGGTCGGCTGTGGGAAGAGCCAAGGCTGCCACTGCCAAACCCAGTAAGATTACCAAACGGTTTAAGACGTGTCTAAAGCTAGCGGGACTTGCTCAGGTAGCATTTGTCTTCGTGGCCAATAAATCTTTGCAGGTCGTACATAACAGGATTACATTAAGCGAGTTCGCCACTCAAACTCCTCAATATTCGAACCAGTGGCAAGATTCGAACTGGTTGCCCAAACCAGGCATTTGCCCAAACCATGCAGTTGCCCAAACCAAGTCTGACTGAAGTCTGACCAAAGTTTGACCAAAGTATTTATTATTATTATTTATGGGGTGAAGTCGGGCGGGAGGGCAAGCGAGGTTCGAACGCTCAAACCGAGAAGAAAGGCATTGAATGTAATGCCCGCTTTTATAAGCTAAGAGCGTTGGGGCATAACGGAAACGTTATATAACGGCTCTTTTGAGACCACCTGTCGCTCGATAACGAAAAGAACTGACACGCTAGTGGTCTGTGTTGCATTGTGTTTGGTGAATCACAGCCTCCTCCCAGCTTGTATTCATTGCATCCGTTTGTTTTGTTTTTTGTTTCCGTTCGTTCTCTATCAGGCTCCATTTGTATTTTGTTGTTGATGGCACAAAGAGCACGTAGTATGCTGGAAGTGCCAACCTAACTTACACCAACACCAACAACAACAACAACAACAACAACAGTGGTCTGTGCGTTCATATGTCTGTGGTCAGTCCGTTGAGCAATCACATCGTTTCATACGTCTTCGGCTGTGGCACTTTTTTGAACGGGAGCTCCTGCAAAAAACTTAAGGTAAAACTAAGAAACAAATTTGTCTGCAAACTCTGCATAGATATTATTCACTCATTCCGATATGTGTAGTGACGTTGATAATTAATATACATTAAGGGACCTTTTCTGGTATTTTTCTATTCTAACGACGATGGAATTTAGTCCGAAATTCAACAGTTCAAAAACATTGGTGTACAGAAATTGGACACACAATCGGCCGAGTGTGGCGCACAGTATAAAGTTGACAAGTAATTCTGCTATCACTATCAGTATCATTATATCAAAGCTTAATTCAATGCTCAAACTCCTACTATCATCATAATCATTATCAGTTGATAGTTTGGTAGGTTTTTGCAGAATTATTGATATCCTTGATGATTTGGAGTAAAACAGTTATTTTTGCCAGGTGCTTGTGTGATTTCTTAAGTTTGTTTCTTTTGCGCGTGATGATTTTATTATAACAGTAAAGTATTGAGTGAAAAAGATAACCTTTGCGTTACGAGGCAGATTTTTTTTTATTGTAGGCGTCAAAAGGGAAGTTTGTTTAACATATTGGCCGAATTTCATGTCAATCTGGATATGCTCTTAGTTTGTATGGGCCCCGTAAGATTAATAAAGTCTGTCAACCGTTTAGTCTTGATTCAAAACGCTCTATAAACGCCAATAAACTCACGATAATGCGCCTTCATGCGTTCTCAGCCTTCTACCGTCTAGCGCGACAATTTATTTTGTCAGCGCCGTCGCGTCCAATCTGGACGGCGGGGTTTGTATGTGGTTTTGTTTTTCCTTACTTTTTGTTTTGGTAACTCAAACATCGGACACTCAAATATAGTGAAGTGAAAGGTTTTATCTGTCAGTGTCAGTGGTCTGTGCAGCTGCAATGATTGAAGCTTTTTGACAAAGTTTTTCGTTCAACAAACTTTTAGGATCCAACTGAAGCCAATCTCCAGTGACAATGCCCAAGGTAAGTTTATTGCATTTTTGTTTTTAAATACAATTGTTATAAATATTATTTTTGTATTCAGGCAGCCTCCAAAAAAGGAAGCGGGCAGGGACGCTAACCTCAATTTGTGCTCTAGCTCCTGAACCCTCGCTTCGGATTTTGCGAGCTGGCTTTGGCAGTCACCCATTGATAATCCTGATTGAGAAAAATCTTTCTAATGTTTAGTTCCTTTTTTTGAGGCTGGTTTAAATAGCTTGTCAGCGTGACCCCTTAATTTCCCCAGATTTTGACTTCTTTGGAAGAGTTATCTTCTTCTAATCCTTCCAGCTCATTCAGGATCTTAAAGACCTCGATAAGGTCTCCTCTCAACCTTCTTTCATCCAGGCTGTATAGGGTTTTTTCTCGGTTAGTCTTTCCGGGTATGGTTTGGACTTGAGACAAGGGATCAGATTGCGATTCTAAACTCTCCGTGAAAGAGCAACTTCTGGCATGCTGTCATTTTGAAGAAAATGTCACAAGAGTGACATTTCCAAAGATGCGATTCAGAGACGCACTTTTGGAAGATTTCGCAAATAGTGTGCGCAAGTGTTCAAACGGAGCACTTGTGGGGGCACTACCATTGGTCTGTTTACTGCGCGACACGTGAGTAGCGCTGCGATCGATTGGATGAGAAACGCGCCCTGGAATCCTTGGTTTCATTATCAGAAAAATACGCATGCGCAAGTCCTACGCGTTTGTCCAATCGCAGGCCCCCAAAAGACCAGCAAGCGGCCCGCATGGGATTTAAAGGGCCGACTGGCTGACAGAAATATCCAGCTGGAGCAAAGAACTGCTGGAAACAACCAGCTCCGGCAGGAGCTCAAAAAGTTGCAAGCGGCGATGGCAGAGAAAGACACGAAGACACAACAGCTGGAGAGGCAAATCGGGTTAGTTTGTGGGTAGGGCGAGGAGGCTTTAATATTGGTCGGTGTCGGACGTTATTGGTTTCATTATCCGAAAGATACGCATACCAATAGATCCTTCGCGTTTGTCAAATCGCAGGCCCTAAAAGACCAGCAAGCGGGCGACTTGGGATTTAATGGGCCGACTGGCCGACACCCAGAGTGAGCTCGGAAAATCCGAAGCGAGGGTGCAGGAGCTAGAGCGCTAATTGAGGTTAGTTTGTAGGTAGGTCGAGGAGGCTTTAATATTGGTCAGTGTGGGATGTAGAGCTTCAAGAAATGATTTACAGTTCAATTATGTATGCATGTGTGTGTAGCTTGGTGCAGGGAGGGGTTATATGTTCACTATTTAAGTTTAATTTATACATGTATTTATGTTATGTCTTTTCTTTTTAGGTTTGAATGCAGCGTTCCAGCTGAGCAATTTGAACAATATTGTGCGACACTGATAAATCGAGATCTAAACTACTCATCAAACAAATCGGGAAATGCACATAGAACTTGCACATAAAGGCTGTAGGGTGAATGACTCACTTGGCAAGAATGCACCCAGATAATAGCCGCGCGCTGCAAAGGCAATATGTAAATGAACCCGTCACAAATGTGTACCAAGTTTTTCTATTCTTTCTTGTCCAGGAATGCAGAGGACACGCTGCTTGTGGGCGACCTAGCTGCCTCCCGGCTCGAATGCAGCAATTTAAAGGCTTCACTTGCAAAGATGACTGCTCAGGCCATGCGTAGACCTGAATGAGGTAAGGCAGCTTGTGGGACAATGGCGTCTTTAGTGGTAGTCGATGCTCACTATACAGCTGAAACAAAATATGTGTATGATATGCGAATGCCATCATAGCATACACAGGCTGTATTAATGCAATTGAACTGCTATGCACATGCTATTATAACAGTCTTGTTCGATATGTCAAACTCAAAGGCTACCGGAAAACGGGCAAGCAAGGCCCCAACCAAAGCGGGCGCCAAAAGACCTGCACTCGTGGACGAGGTGAGTTTTCCAAGTTCAAAGCAAGTGAAAGTTTGTTTGTTGGTTTGAGGCAGAGTTGTATATAAGTCGAGTTCTTTCACAATTTCAGTCACAATTCTATTTATAAACCCACTCATAAGTATATTGTGAATGAATAATCTGACACTGGTGACAAAGGGATTGTTTGAACAATGGCAAAATAATGCTTCAACAATGGGAAAAGGAATGCTTGAACAATGGCAAAGGGATGCCATTGTCACAGGATATCTAGGGCAATCATTTTGAGGGATGCCTAGAATCATTATTTACTTTTAAATAGGTAAGATATTTCTTTATAATTTGGTAGTTAACATGTTCGATATAATAGTGTGTCCTACCTTTAAATCCCACCACTACATTTTTTACAGAGTGAGGAGAGTGACGGGAACACCCAGCCGCCAAAACGACCCAACTGGTTGCCTGCGGGCATAGCTACGGCTGCCTCCGCCAAACCCAGTAAGATCACCAAACGGTTTAAGACATGTCTAAAGCTAGCGGGACTAATTGCTCAGGTAGCATTTGTCTTCGTGGCCAATAAATCTTTGCCGGTCGTACATAACAGGATTACAATAAGCGAGTTCGGTACTCGAACTCCTCATGTGCATATTGTAACGAAACCCCTCAGAGTCTTGTCAGTTAAATATTTGTTTGGGGTACGGACTCATAAATAACAATTAAGATTCCCTTCAACCTCTAATCCAGTCAATCCAGACAATGAGCATTTGTTACATTATGTAGAATGTAGTATAAAGCTCACATGTTATTTGGAATGCTGTTTCATATTGCATGCTATCAGGAATGCTATATGGGACTGCAAAATTTAGCAGTCATCGATCCATCATCATCTGTGAATGCCATCATTGCATAAGCAGGCTGTATTAATGCATTTGAACTGCTATGCACATGCTATTATAACAGTCTTGTTCGATATGTCAAACTCAAAGACTACCGGAAAACGGGCAAGCAAGGCCCCAACCAAAGCGGGCGCCAAAAGACCTGCACTCGTGGACGAGGTGAGTTTTCCAAGTTCAAAGCAAGTGAAAGTTTGTTTGTTGGTTTGAGGCAGAGTTGTATATAAGTCGAGTTCTTTCACAATTTCAGTCACAATTCTAATTATAAACCCACTCATAAGTATATTGTGAATGAATAATCTGACACTGGTGACAAAGGGATTGTTTGAACAATGGCAAAATAATGCTTAAACAATAGGAAAAGGAATGCTTGAACAATGGCAAAGGGATGCCATTGTCATTATTCACTTTTAAATAGGTAAGATATTTCTGTATAATTTGGTAGTTAACATGTTCGATATAATAGGAGGGACTTGTGATAGACTTGGAGGGACTTGTGATAGACTTGGAGGGACTTGTGATAGACTTGGAGGGACTTGTGATAGACTTGGAGGGACTTGTGATAGACTTGGAGGGACTTGTGATAGACTTGGAGGGACTTGTGATAGACTTGGAGGGACTTGTGATAGACTTGGAGGGACTTGTGAGGAGAGTGACGGGAACACCCAGCCGCCAAAACGACCCAACTGGTTGCCTGCGGGCATAGCTACGGCTGCCTCCGCCAAACCCAGTAAGATTACCAAACGGTTTAAGACGTGTCTAAAGCTAGCGGGACTTGCTCAGGTAGCATTTGTCTTCGTAGCCAATAAATCTTTGCCAGTCGTACATAACGGGATTACAATAAGCGAGTTCGGTACTCCAACTCCTCATGTGCATATTGTAACGAAACCCTCAGAGTCTTGTCAGTTAAATATTTGTTTGGGGTACGGACTCATAAATAACAATAAAATACAAAATTAACTTACATAAAAGAAACAGCAAGAACATCCCACAACTCTGGATGTTCTTCCTGTCTGTCCCAGTCACAAATGTCCCTACATTTTGGAATGCTTTCGACTTGAACCATGCCAGGTCAGCCTTAAGTTATTACAATAACAAATGATCATTGAAACTTATTTACTGGCCTTAGCAAAAATAAAGAACTAGGTCACTTTAAACAATACTAAGATTAACTGGCTAATCCTCAGCTGGCTGGCCAACCAACTAACCTACATACCAGGACTACTCCATATTTGGTAACCTAACAAATAATGGTATTATCTAAAATTAACAAAGAAAGTCAAATGGTAAGGGGTATACAATTAAACCCAATTTCGTTACAATAAGAAGATTTGACGGTTATTCTCTCGAGATAAACATTTCATCGTATGCGTGCAGAAGCATAACAAGTAACAACAAAATGTCCACTTTCTAATTTCACGAAATCTTTATATATAGCAGGTTTTTTTTTTACATATTTTTTACAAATCCTAACATCTGAACATTCCAAAAAAGCTTGATTTTGCATTGCTTCCCCCTTCAATAACAAGATTTTATTTTGTTTACTCCTCTTGGCCTATTTGGGGCGAGAAGGTGGCAAAGTTTGTGTGCATACAAAAAGGATTTAAATTGTTTTTTCTCCAAAATACTACTTTCCTAAATGCTACAGTCAGTGCTCGCCAACCGCCAGCAACGCAGAAAGTGCGACCCTCGACTACCACTACCACTAGTCTTGAAAGTTCAACCGGTGAGTCAAATGTGGTTGCTTTTTTAAAATATAGCTTATGTTGACACTGAATATTTGACTCCTTTTTTAAAAAGTAACTGTCACTAGCCAACAATCAACAGACAGTTTTTCTGAGATTATCATCACCCCATTTGCATAAACGTGTACCAGGCTCACTGCACATCTTCAATGCCAGCTTGTCCTTGGCTGTTTCTAAACCCACTACACAGATTTTTCAATGTGAAGAAAATCTTGGAAACATCACCATTAAACTGTTTTTGTTTTGGCAGGGCCCCATAAAATGTAATGTAAATCCTTTAAAGGTGGAATATACCTGTTGCAGCTATCCAAAAATTAACCCATCAAAATACTGCTGAGAAGCTTACTTTTTGTAAAGATATTAGTGATTCTGAACTCTCTGTGAAAGGGCAACTTCTGGCATGCTGTCATTTTGAAGAAAATGACAAAAGAGTGACATTTCCAAAGATGCGTCTCAGAGACGCACTTTGAGAAAAAAAATTTGGAAACTTTGGAAAGTGTTCAAACGGAGCACTTGTGGGCACTACCATTGGTTTGTTTAGTGTGTGACATGCGAGTAGCGCTGCGATCGGCTGGATGAAAAATGTGCCCTGGAATCCTTGGTTTCATTATTAGAAAGATACGCATGCTAAAATGTCCTACGCGTTTGTCCAATCACAGGCCCCAGGAAGACCAGCAAGCGGCCGGCCTGGGATTTCAAGGGCCGACTGGCCGACTCCCAAAACCAACTGGCCGACTCGCAGAGGCGACTGGCCGACACCCAGAGCGAGCTGGCAAAATCCGAAGAGAGGGCGGAGGAGCTAAAGCGCAAATTGAGGTTAGTTTGTAGGTAGGTCAAAGAGGCTTTAATATTGGTCGGTGTCTGACGAAGAGCTTCAAGAAATGATTTACACTTCTTACATTTACACTTAGGTTGATGGGTTTATGGTAGGCTTAAGCCTCTTTGACCCCATTTCCTTGTTCACACCTTTTAGGAATCTATCTTACTCTTGAATCAATTTGTTGAAAGTAGCGTTCATAGCTTGATCAGGGAGACTGTTCCACCCATTGATAATCCTGATTGAGAAAAAAATCTTTCTAATGTTTAGTCCCTTTTTTTTGAGGCTGGTTTAAATAGCTTGTCAGCGTGACCCCTTAATTTCCTTAGATTTTGACTTCTTTGGAAGAGTTTTCTTCTAATCCTTCCAGCTCATTCAGGATCTTAAAGACCTCAATAAGGTCTCCTCTCAACCTTCTTTCATCCAGGCTGTATAGGGTTTTTCTCTGTTAGTCTTTCCGGGTATGGTTTGGACTTGAGACAAGGGATCAGATTGGCTGTTCTTGTTTTAAATACTTTTTCGATAATCTCAATGTCTTTCTTTTTAGGTTTGAATTCAGCGTTCCAGCTGAGCAATTTGAACAATATATTGTGTACCAAGTTTTTATATTCTTTATTGTCCAGAACTACGGAGGAGGCACTTACTGCCTCTGAGGATGCACTGGCTTACTCCCAGATGGAGTGCAGAAACTTGGAGGCAACAATGACAATGGTTTGTTTTTCTGTTTTTTTATTTTTAATTTGCCACACGCTAATTTTATGGAGCTGCTAAGTAGTACACAAAATTGCTTAGCACAAAAGACAAAGCCGGGGGAACTACTTTGTCAACTTCCAATATTGCCTAACTACCCGAGACAAACAATCTTTGACTGCTATGAGGTGGGATATGACGTTATGAGGCACCCATCAACCGCTAGCAGGCACCCGTCGGCCTCTAGCCTGCACCCGCCTACCGCTAGGAGGCACCCATCAACCGCTAGCATGCACCCGTCGACCTCTACCCTGCACCCGCCTACCGCTAGGAGGCACCCATCAACCGCAAGCAGGCACCCATCGGCCTCTAGCCTGCACCCGCCTACCGCTAGGAGGCACCCATCAACCGCTAGCAGACACCCATCGGCCTCTAGCCTGCACCTGCCTACCGCTAGGAGGCACCCATCAACCTCTAGCCTGCACCCGCCTACCGCTAGGAGGCACCCATCAACCGCTAGCAGACACCCATCGGCCTTTAGCCTGCACCTGCCTACCGCTAGGAGGCACCCATCAACTGCTAGCAGACACCCATCGGCCTCTAGCCTGCACCTGCCTACCGCTAGGAGGCACCCATCAACCGCTAGCAGACACCCGTCGGCCTCTAGCCTGCACCTGCCTACCGCTAGCAGACACCCGTCGGCCTCTAGCCTGCACCTGCCTACCGCTAAGAGGCACCCATCAACCACTAGCAGACACCCGTCGGCCTCTAGCCTGCACCTGCCTACCGCTAGGAGGCACCCATCAACTGCTAGCAGACACCCATCAGCCTCTAGCCTGCACCCGCCTACTGCTAGGAGGCACCCATCAACTGCAAGCAGACACCCATCGGCCTCTAGCCTGCACCCGCCTACCGCTAGCAGACACCCGTCGGCCTCTAGCCTGCACCTGCCTACCGCTAAGAGGCACCCATCAACCACTAGCAGACACCCGTCGGCCTCTAGCCTGCACCTGCCTACCGCTAGGAGGCACCCATCAACTGCTAGCAGACACCCATCAGCCTCTAGCCTGCACCCGCCTACTGCTAGGAGGCACCCATCAACTGCAAGCAGACACCCATCGGCCTCTAGCCTGCACCCATCAACTGCTAGCAGACACCCGTCGACCTCTACCCTGCACCCATCAACTGCTAGCAGACACCCGTCGACCTCTAGCGTGGACACCCCTATCGGTAAGTCAAATGTGGTTGCTTTTTCAAATTATAGCTTATGTTCGCACTGAAAATTTGGGTCTCCTTTAAAAAAAAAAAGTAACTATCACTAGCCAACCATCAACAGACAGTTTTTCTGAGATTATCTGCATAAACGTGTGCTGGGCTCACTGCACATCTTCAATGCCAGCTTGGCCCTGTTTTATAACAGAAAGTGTCACGAAGTCGCAACAAACAACAAAAGAAGACATCACAAAGAAGATCGGCCATGTCCTTAAATACGCCCCTTCAAAAATACGTCTTGCCCAAAGACTAGTATCCGTACGTAATACAGTACAGCTCGCCTATATTATATGTACGTGACGCGTTGCACATTATTTTAGGGGGAACTATTTTAATTACATTGATTTGCGTATTATTCCGCCAAGCCACATAATATTAACCAAAATCTAAAGGCAAAACTCAAGGCTCAAAAACCCCATATTCAAGTCTAGCAGAGAGAGAGGGGGGGGGGGGGTTGGCGTGGAAAGTCTGGGGTAGGGCTAAGCCTAAGGTAGCCCTAGGGTTAAGGGATATATCAATAGTTTTATAAAATATATCAATCTCTGGCAAAATGGTAAAATTGTATGTTAGGACGAAGGAAAGCAAGACCAACAGAGGACAGCATTCATGTCAAACTCAAAGGCTACCGAAGATAAAGATTCAAATGATATTATAATTGCTTATTCCATCAGGGTCCTCTGCTGTGGAGTCACCAGACGGAGACCTGAATGAGGTAAGGCATCTTTAGTGGTAGTCGATGCTCACTATACAGCTGAAACTAAATATGTGACAAACAAAAAAATGCAAACAAAATATAAAGGAATGACACACGTAGAATGTGTAACCGACTTGGATAATATATGTTTTGAAAGATACACCTTTGCACTTTAAGATGAGTCATCTGGCCGACTGCCAGAGCCGACTGGCCGACTCCCAGAGTCAAACGTCGAAGTCTGATGTTTGACAGAGTTAACAAGAGAATTCAAATTGACCATGGGATCAAAAGTAACAGTTTCACCCGAGTCTGCTCGAGAATGCAGCAATTTAAAGGCTGCACTTGCAAAGATGACTGCTCAGGCCAAAGTAGACCTGAATGAGGTAAGGCAGCTCAGTGTGAGACATTGGCGTCGTTAGTGGTAATCGATGCTCACTATACAGCTGAAACAATTTGTGTATGCTATGTGAATGTCATCATAGCATACACAGGCTGTTTTAATACAATTAAACTGCTATGCACATGCTATTATAACAGTCTTGTTCGATATGTCTAAGGCTACTAGAAGACCCACGGGCAAGGTAACAACCAAAGCAGGTGTCAAAAGACAAAGGAAAGCAGGACCAACAGAGGACAGCATTCGTGTCAAACTCAAAGGCTACTGAAAGTCCCATGAGCAACTTACCGTCCAAACTTAGTCACCGCCAGGCGGGTGTCAAAAGACCCTCTGTAATCGTGGACGAGGTGAGTTTTCCAAGTTCAAAGCAAGTGAAGTTTTGTTTGTTTGTTTGTTTGTTTGAGGCAGAGTTGTAGATAAGTCGAGTCCTAACAATTTTACAGAGTAAAGACCAAGCAACCAGGTAAAAAGAGCCGATCCCATTAAGAAGGACCTGGTCGGCTGTGGGAAGAGCCAAGGCTGCCACTGCCAAACCCAGTAAGATTACCAAACGGTTTAAGACGTGTCTAAAGCTAGCGGGACTTGCTCAGGTAGCATTTGTCTTCGTGGCCAATAAATCTTTGCAGGTCGTACATAACAGGATTACAATAAGCGAGTTCGCCACTCAAACTCCTAAATATTCGAACCAGTGGCAAGATTCGAACTGGTTGCCCAAACCAGGCATTTGCCCAAACCAGGCATTTGCCCAAACAATGCAGTTGCCCAAACCAAGTCTGACTGAAGTCTGACCAAAGTTTGACCAAAGTATTTATTATTATTATTTATGGGGTGAAGTCGGGCGGGAGGGCAAGCGAGGTTCGAACGCTCAAACCGAGAAGAAAGGCATTGAATGTAATGCCCGCTTTTATAAGCTAAGAGCGTTGGGGCATAACGGAAACGTTATATAACGGCTCTTTTGAGACCACCTGTCGCTCGATAACGAAAAGAACTGACACGCTAGTGGTCTGTGTTGCATTGTGTTTGGTGAATCACAGCCTCCTCCCAGCTTGTATTCATTGCATCCGTTTGTTTTGTTGTTTCCGTTCGTTCTCTATCAGGCTCCATTTGTATTTTGTTGTTGATGGCACAAAGAGCACGTAGTATGCTGGAAGTGCCAACCTAACTTACACCAACACCAACAACAACAACAACAGTGGTCTGTGCGTTCATATGTCTGTGGTCAGTCCGTTGAGCAATCACATCGTTTCATACGTCTTCGGCTGTGGCACTTTTTTGAACGGGAGCTCCTGCAAAAAACTTAAGGTAAAACTAAGAAACAAATTTGTCTGCAAACTCTGCATAGATATTATTCACTCTTCCCGATATGTGTAGTGACGTTGATAATTAATATACATTAAGGGACCTTTTCTGGTATTTTTCTATTCTAACGACGATGGAATTTAGTCCGAAATTCAACAGTTCAAAAACATTGGTGTACAGAAATTGGACACACAATCGGCCGAGTGTGGCACACAGTATAAAGTTGACAAGTAATTCTGCTATCACTATCATTATATCAAAGCTTAATTCAATGCTCAAACTCCTACTATCATCATAATCATTATCAGTTGATAGTTTGGTAGGTTTTTGCAGATATATTGATATCCTTGATGATTTGGAGTAGAACAGTTATTTTTGCCAGGTGCTTGTGTGATTTCTTAAGTTTATTTCTTTTGCGCGTGATGATTTTATTATAACAGTAAAGTATTGAGTTTTTTACTTTAGTGCAAATATTGAACAGTGAAAAAGATAACCTTTGCGTTACGAGGCAGATTTTTTTTTATTGTAGGCGTCAAAAGGGAAGTTTGTTTAACATATTGGCCAAATTTCATGTCAATCTGGATATGCTCCAAGTTTGTATGGGCCCCGTAAGATTAAAGTCTGTCAACTGTTTAGTCTCAATTCAAAACGCTCTATAATAGCCAATAAACTCACCATAATGCGCCTTCATGTGTTCTCAGCCTTCTACCGTCTAGCGCGACAATTTATTTTGTCAGCGCCGTCGCGTCCAATCTGGACGGCGGGGTTTGTATGTGGTTTTGTTTTTCCTTACGTTTTTGTTTTGGTAACTCAAACATCGGACACTCAAATATAGTGAAGTGAAAGGTTTTATCTGTCAGTGTATGTGGGTCTGTGCAGCTGCAATGATTGAAGTTTTTGACAAAGTTTTTCGTTCAACAAACTTTTAGGATCCAACTGAAACCCAATCTTCAAAATCAGTGACAATGTACTACAAGGCAAGTTTATTGCATTTTTTTTTTAAAATACAATTGTTATAAATATTATTTTTGTATTCAGGCAGCCTCCAAAAAAGGAAGCGGGCAGGGACGCTAAACATGTTTTTTTTATTTTTATTTTTTTACTTTGACTAACGTCTACAGAATTGATAGTTAATATCAATCTCCGGCAAAATGGTAAAATTGTATGTTAGGACGAACATGACTGCTGTCCAGTAGCAGTTTTCATAGCATGTCGCATAGCATGCTATGGTGTACTGTTATATTCAAAAGCATTCCCATACAGCATTCATTGAGGTATAGCATGTGCATAGCATGTCAGGAGGCGAATTATTTAAATGAGCTATAGCATGTGCATGCTACCAGGAATGCTTCCAGAGCATTCCAACTGAATGCTATACCCCATAGCTAGTCTTGATCCAAGACCGAGCTAGCCGTTCATTTGTTCCGTGGCGCGCCGTCCGTATATATCCAGGCTTATTGAAGGGGCCCTAAATTATAGCCAGATTCGTTCCCCTAGCTTGGTCTTGACGCAAGTGTCGCGTGAACCCAGGAAATTCCCAGACAACTCTAACATCATCGATGATGTCAACATCATCTGTGTTCGGATTGGCTAATGTACCAACCTATTGCAGAAAAAAAATTATCACAGGCAGGCCTAGGCATGATTAAGATTCCTGTCAACCTTTAATAGGGTCAACTATAACAAATTGTAACAAATTGTTCATTTTAAGGGCACCGGGGATGCGTACAAATTGCATTATGTAGAATGCTATAAAGCTCACATGTTATTTGGAATGCTGTTTTATATTGCATGCTATCAGGAATGCTATATGGGACTGCAACATTTAGCAGTCATCGATCCATCATCATCTGTGTATGCCATCATAGCATACACAAGCTGTTTTAATGCAATTGAACTGCTATGCACATGATATTATAACAGTCTTGTTCGATATGTCAAACTCAAAGGCTACCGGAAGGCCCCTAGACAAAGGATTGAAACGGCCATCGGTGATCGTGGACGAGGTGAGTTTTCAAAGTTCAAAGCAAGTGAAGTTTTGTTTGTTGGTTTGAGGCAGAGTTGTAGATAAGTCGAGTCCTTTCACAATTTCAGTCACAATTCCATTCATAAACCCACTCATAAGTATATTGTGGATGAACAATCTGACAATGACAAAGGGATTGCTTGAACAATGGCAAAATAATGCTTAAACAATGGAAAAAGGAATGCTTGAACAATGGCAAAGGGATGACATTGTGACATCTAGGGCAATCATTTTGCTGGATGCCTAGAATAATTAATTACTTTTAAGCAGGTAACATATTTCTTTATAATTTGGTAGTAAACATGTTCGATTTAATAGTGCGTCCTACCTTTAAATCCCACCACTACATTTTTTTTAAAGAGAAAGAAGGGTGATGGCCAGCCACAGCCGAAAAGGGCCAACTGGTCGGCTGCGCCGGGCCGAGCCATACCTGCCACTGCCAAACCCAGTAAGATTACCAAACGGTTTAAGACGTGTCTAAAGCTAGGGGGACTTGCTCAGGTAGCATTTGTCTTCGTGGCCAATAAATCTTTGCAGGTCGTACATAACAGGATTACAATAAGCGAGTTCGGTACTCCAACTCCTCATGTGCATATTGTAACGAAACCCTCAGAGTCTTGTCAGTTAAATATTTGTTTGGGGTACGGACTCATAAATAACAATAAAATACAAAATTAACTTACATAAAAGAAACAGCAAGAACATCCAACAACTCTGGATGTTCTTCCTATCTGTCCCAGTCACAAATGTCCCTACATTCTGGAATGCTTTCGACTTGAACCATGCCAGGTCAGCCTTAAGTTATTACAATAACAAATGACCATTGAAACTTATTTACTGGTCTTAGCAAAAATAAAGAACTAGGCCACTTTAAACAATAAGATTAACTGGCTAATCCTCAGCTGGCTGGCCAACCAACTAACCTACATACCAGGACTACATTTTTGGTAACCTAACAAATAATGGTATGATCTTAAATTAACAAAGAAAGACAAATGGTAAGGGGTATACAATTAAACCCAATTTCGTTACAATATGAAGATTTGACGATTATTCTCTCGAGATAAACATTTCATCGTATGCGTGCAGAAGCATAACAAGTAACAAAATGTTCACTTGCTAATTTCACGAAATCTTTATATATATAGCAGGTTTTTTTTTTACATATTTTTTACAAATCCTAACATCTGAACATTCCCAAAAAGCTTGATTTTGCATTGCTTCCTCCTTCAATAACAAGCTTTTATTTTGTTTACTCCTCTAGCTGTTTTGGACGAGAAGGTGGCAAATTTTGTGTGCATACAAAAAGGGGTTAAATTGTTTTTTCTCTCAAATACTACTTTCCTAAATGTTAGTCATTGCTCGCAACCCACCAGCAACCCAGAGAGTCCGACCCTCGACTACCACTAGTCTTGAGAGCACAACCGGTGAGTCAAATGTGGTTGCTTTTTTAAAATATAGCTTATGTTGGCACTGAATATTTGTCTCCTTTTTTAAAAAGTAACTGTCACTAGCCAACAATCAACAGACAGTTTTTCTGAGATTATCTGCATAAACGTGTGCTGGGCTTACTGCACATCTTCAATGCCAGCTTGTCCTTGGCTGTTTCTAAACTCACTATACAGATTTTTCAATGTGAAGAAAATCTTGGAAACATCACCATTAAACTGTTTTTGTTTTGGCAGGGCCCCATAAAATGTAATGTAAATCTTTTAAAAGTGGAATATACCTGTTGCAGCTATCCAAAAATTAACCCATCAAAATACTGCTGAGAAGCTTACTTGTTGTAAAGATATTAGTAATTAAAAACTCTGTGAAATGGTAACTTCTGGCATGCTGTCATTTTGAAGAAAATGACAAAAGAGTGACATTTCCAAAGATGCGTCTCAGAGACGCACTTTGAGAAAACAATTGGGAAACTTTTGGAAAGTGTTCAAACGGAGCACTTGTGGGCACTACCATTGGTTTGTTTAGTGCGTGACACGCGAGTAGCGCTGCGATTGGCTGGATGAAAAATGCGCCCTGGAATCCTTGGTTTCATTATCAGAAAGATACGCATGCCAATAAGTCCTACGCGTTTGTCCAATCGCAGGCCTCAGGAAGACCAGCAAGCGGCCGGCCTGGGATTTCAAGGGCCGACTGGCCGACTCCCAAAACCAACTGGCCGACTCGCAGAGGCGACTGGCCGACACCCAGAGCGAGCTGGCAAAATCCGAAGAGAGGGCAGAGGAGCTAGAGCGCAAATTGAGGTTAGTTTGTAGGTAGGTCAAAGAGGCTTTAATATTGGTCGGTGTCTGACGAAGAGCTTCAAGAAATGATTTACACTTCTTACATTTACACTTAGGTTGATGGGTTTATGGTAGGCTTAAGCCTCTTTGACCCCATTTCCTTGTTCACACCTTTTTGGAATCTATCTTACTCTTGAATAGATTTGTTGAAAGTAGCGTTCACAGCTTGATCAGGGAGACTGTTCCACTCATTGATAATCCTGATTGAGAAAAATTCTTTCTAATGTTTAGTCCCTTTTTTTTTGAGGCTGGTTTAAATAGCTTGTCAGCGTGACCCCTTAATTTCCCCAGATTTTGACTTCTTTGGAAGAGTTTTCTTCTAATCCTTCCAGCTCATTCAGGATCTTAAAAACCTCAATAAGGTCTCCTCTCAATCTTCTTTCATCCAGGCTGTATAGGTTTTTTTTCTCTGTTAGTCTTTCCGGGTATGGTTTGGACTTGAGACAAGGGATCAGATTGGCTGTTCTTGTTTTAAATACTTTTTCCATCATCTCAATGTCTTTCTTTTTTAGGTTTGAATTCAGCGATCCAGCTGAGCAATTTGAACAATATATTGTGTACCAAGTTTTTATATTTGTTATTGTCCAGAACTACAGAGGAGACCCTAGCGTCTTCAGAACTAGACAGACACAAATTGGAAGAAACCATCACAGAGATGACAGCAGAAGAATGCAACCCAAAGGTCACACCCTATAGTACATTCGTACACGGATTGTGTGGGACAAGCTTCGTCAGCCAAGGCAGTAAGTACACACTGGTTTATTATATTTTTCAATTATCTTATTCTAAATTGTTTTTGTAAAAGTCTTGTAAATACTTGCAATGATATTTACTTGTAATTTTAGAATAAGAAATTAATGAACTGTCCATTAAGTTTTTTTCTAATTTCAGACTTGATTACAGACATCAAATTTACTGTTATGTCGGTGCGTTTGTTTTCCATTCAATCGGCGCCTTTTGGTCCTTTTGGAAATTTATTTTATATAATAAAATAACTGTAAATACAACTTTCCGTTTTCACATCTTCATTTATTATTTGAGTAGCCTTGACCGCACATCCATGGACTAGTCGCACCACTAGATTCGACCTCATTTGGCTACATTTGTTTAACATATTGGCCGAATTTCATGTCAATCTGGATATTTTATGGGCCCATAAGATTAATAAAGTCGGCAGTATCCGACGCCTGTCAACTGTTGATTCAAAACTCTCTATAAACGACGATAAACTCCCGTAATGTGCCCTCATGCGTTCTCCGCCTTCTGCCATCTAGCACGGCAATTAATTTTGTCCAACCTAGACGGCGGGGTTTTACTTTTGGTAACTCAAACATCGGATACTCAAATATAGTGAGGTTGAAGGTTTTATTTGTCAGCGTCAGTGGTCTGTGCAGCTGCAGTGATTAAAGCTTTTTCATTAAACAATCTGTTACTATTGTTTTAGGATCTGTAAACTCACGTGAAGTAGGCCCCCTAACAATGTCTACGGTAAGTTTATTTTTCAAAATACAATTGGGTATTGGGTACAACTATAGAATGCAGAGCCACTCAACCCCTCTCGACTTTATTTACCCTATCACATAAAATGGAGTGGCCCTGTATTCTATGGGGCCGGGTATTTTGGGGTATACAGGGTTAGGGTTAGGGTCAGTTCATTATGTCCTATAGGGTAAATAAAGTCGGGAGGGGTTGAGTGGCCCTGCATTCTATAGTTACTCCTAAACATGTTCGATATATAGTGTGTCCTACCTTTAAATCCCACCACTAACAGAGTAAAGAACAATCAACCCGGAAAAAGAGCCGATAAGAACCTGGTCGGCTTCGGGAAGAGCAACGCCTACGACCACTAGAACGGGTAAGATTGCCAAACGGGTTTAAGACGGGTCTATAACTAGCGGGACTTTCTCAGGTAGCATTTAGGTGGCCAATAAAGCTTTGCCGGCCGTACATAACAGGATTACAATAAGCCATGCAGTTCGGTACTCCAACTCCTCATGTACATATTGTGTGGGGGGGGGGGGGTGTTTGGAGGCAAATACATGTAGTATGTATGTATTTACAATCAAGTGGTATGGTAATTCTCAAAGCAAGGAACTATGCACATAGGCTTCATACATTGCTTACATATTCACAGTTTGTTTTCGCTGGCCTAATTTGCAATTACTGCAAACAATGCAGTCGCGTTTCTTTCCATTGCAGTTTTTGCCAGTAAAGTGCCGTTGTCTTGCCAAATCAATAGGAATATGGTATCTCAACCGACTTGTTGCATTACGTTCCCAACCTAATAGTATTGTACAACCCCTATACGAAAATCAAGGTTACTAACTTTTGTTTCTCCCTGCTGTGCTGTTAAATATTACTCTGCTATTGACAATACATATATTGAGAAGATGGTAAAAAATTCGTTTCCACCATTTCAAGCTTCTGTGGGTATGATTGTAGTACTGAAAATATTGGTCTGCTAAATCTGTGCCGCCTATATTTAAATTGTAAGATAAAATACATTCGGGCTTCATAACTTCACGAAATTCAGAAGTGCTCTTTTTACATCGAGTTTGCTTTTTCGAGACTTCAGTGCTGCCTACATTAGTTAGAAATGTTACAGATTTTGTGTCTTCCCAAACCATGCACAATTCGTCACCGACACCACGAAGTAACACTCGACCATACTTCCATGCAGTAAAACTTTTTTTTTTTTATTTTTTTTTTATGCATTAAATATATTAGTTGCTCGCAACGCAGCAGCAACCCCAAGAGCTCGGCCCTCGACTACCACAAGTGAGAGCACAACCGGTGAGTCAAATGTGGTTGCTTTTTTAAAATATAGCTTATGTTGGCACTGAATATTTGTCTCCTTTTTTAAAAAGTAACTGTCACTAGCCAACAATCAACACAGTCTTCCTAAGATTATTATCACCCCATCTGCATAAACGTGTGCCGGGCTCACTGCACATCTACAATGCCAGCTTGGCCTTGGGTGTTGCTAAACCCACTATACAGATTGTTCAATATGAAGAAAATCTTGGAAACCATCACCATTAAACTGTTTTTGTTTTGGCAGGGCCCCATAAAATGTAATGTAAATCTTTTAAAAGGTGGAATATACCTGTTGCAGCTATCCAAAAATTAACCCATCAAAATACTGCTGAGAAGCTTACTTGTTGTAAAGATATTTGTGATTCTAAACTCTCTGTGAAACTAACTTCTGGCATGCTGTCATTTTGAAGAAAATGACAAAAGAGTGACATTTCCAAAGATGCGTCTCAGGAAAATTTCGCAAATAGTGTGCGCAAGTGTTTAAACGGAGCACTTGTGGGCACTACCATTGGTCTGTTTAGTGCTTGACACGCGAGTAGCGCTGCGATCGGGTGGATGAGAAACGCGCCCTGGAATCCTTGGTTTTTTATTATCAGAAAGATACGCATGCCAATAAGTCCTACGCGTTTGTCCAATCGCAGGCCCCAAGAAGACCATCAGGCGGGACAATAGGGATTGTATGGGGCGAGTGGCAGACTGCCAAAGCCAGCTCGCAAAATCTGAAGCGAGGGTTCAGGAGCTGGAGCACAAATTGAGGTTAGTTTGTAGGTAGGTCGAGGAGGCTTTAATATTTTAATATAGGTAAGATATTTCTTTATAATTTGGTAGTTAACATGTTCGATATAATAGTGTGTCCTACCTTTAAATCCCACCACTACATTTTTTACAGAGTGAGGAGAGTGCGGACGGCCAGCCGCAGCCAAAACGGCCCAACTGGTTGCCTGCGGGGAGAGCTACAGCTGCCTCCGCCAAACCCAGTAAGATTACCAAACGGTTTAAGACGTGTCTAAAGCTAGCGGGACTTGCTCAGGTAGCATTTGTCTTCGTGGCCAATAAATCTTTGCCGGTCGAACATAACAGGATTACAATAAGCGAGTTCGGTACTCCAACTTCTCATGTGCATTTTGTAACTAAACCCCTCAGAGTCTTGTCAGTTAAATATTTGTTTGGGGTACGGATTCATAAATAACAATTAAGATTCCCTTCAACCTCTAATCCAGTCAATCCAGACAAAGGGCATTTGTTACATTATGTAGAATGTAGTATAAAGCTCACATGTTATTTGGAATGCTGTTTCATATTGCATGCTATCAGGAATGCTATATGGGACTGCAAAATTTAGCAGTCATCGATCCATCATCATCTGTGAATGCCATCATTGCATAAGCAGGCTGTATTAATGCATTTGAACTGCTATGCACATGCTATTATAACAGTCTTGTTCGATATGTCAAACTCAAAGGCTACCGGAAAACGGGCAAGCAAGGCCCCAACCAAAGCGGGCGCCAAAAGACCTGCACTCGTGGACGAGGTGAGTTTTCCAAGTTCAAAGCAAGTGAAAGTTTGTTTGTTAATTGGTTTGAGGCAGAGTTGTATATAAGTCGAGTTCTTTCACAATTTCAGTCACAATTCTATTTATAAACCCACTCATAAGTATATTGTGAATGAATAATCTGACACTGGTGAAAAAGGGATTGTTTGAACAATGGCAAAATAATGCTTAAACAATGGGAAAAGGAATGCTTGAACAATGGCAAAGGGATGCCATTGTCACAGGATATCTAGGGCAATCATTTTGAGGGATGCCTAGAATCATTATTTACTTTTAAATAGGTAAGATATTTCTTTATAATTTGGTAGTTAACATGTTCGATATAATAGCGTGTCCTACCTTTAAATCCCACCACTACATTTTTTACAGAGTGAGGAGAGTGACGGGACTCAGCCGCGGCCAAAACGACCCAACTGGTTGCCTGCGGGCATTGCTACGGCTGCCTCCGCCAAACCCAGTAAGATTACCAAACGGTTTAAGACGTGTCTAAAGCTAGCGGGACTTGCTCAGGTAGCATTTGTCTTCGTGGCCAATAAATCTTTGCAGGTCGAACATAACAGGATTACAATAAGCGAGTTCGGTACTCCAACTCCTCGTGTGCATTTTGTAACTAAACCCCTCAGAGTCTTGTCAGTTAAATATTTGTTTGGGGTACGGACTCGTAAATAACAATAAAATACAAAATTAACTTACATAAAAGAAACGGCAAGAACATCCAACAACTCTGGATGTTCTTCCTATCTGTCCGTCACAAATGTCCCTACATTTTGGAATGCTTTCGACTTGAACCATGCCAGGTCAGCCTTAAGTTATTACAATAACAAATGACCATTGCAACTTATTTACTGGCCTTAGCAAAAAAAAAGAACTAGGTCACTTTAAACAATAATAAGATTAACTGGCTAATCCTAAGCTGGCTGGCCAACCAACTAACCTACATACCAGGACTACTCCATTTTTGGTAACCTAACAAATAATGGCATGATCTAAAATTAACAAAGAAAGTCAAATGGTAAGGGGTATACAATTAAACCCAATTTCGTTACAATATGAAGATTTGACGATTATTCTCTCAAGATAAACATTTCATCGTATGTGTGCAGAAGCATAACAAGTAACAAAATGTTCACTTGCTTATTTCACGAAATCTTTATATATAGCAGGTTTTTTTTTACATATTTTTTACAAATCCTAACATCTGAAAATTCCCCAAAAGCTTGATTTTGCATTGCTTTCCCCTTCAATAACCAGCTTTTATTTTGTTTACTCCTCTAGGCCTATTTGGGGCAAGAAGGTGGCAAATTTTGTGTGCATACAAAAATGATATTAATTGGTTTTTCTCTCAAATACTACTTTCCTAAATGCTACAGTCATTGCTCGCAATCCACCAGCAACCCAGAGAGTGCGACCCTCGACTACCACTACTAGTCTTGGGAGCACAACCGGCGAGTCAAATGTGGTTGCTTTTTTTAAGTATAGCTTATGTTGGCACTGAATATTTGTCTCCTTTTTAAAAAAGTAACTGTCACTAGCCAACAATCAACAGACATTTTTTTCTGAGATTACCATCACCCCCTCTGCATAAACGTGTGCCGGGCTAACTGCACATCTACAATGCCAGCTTGTCCTTGGGTGTTTCTAAACCCACTATACAGATTGTTTAATGTGAAGAAAATCTTGGAAACCATCACCATTAAACTGTTTTTGTTTTGGCAGGGCCCCATAAAATGTAATGTAAATCTTTTAAACGTGGAATATACCTGTTGCAGCTATCCAAAAATTAACCCATCAAAATACTGCTGAGAAGCTTACTTGTTGTAAAGATATTAGTAATTCTAAAAGCTCTGTGAAATGGTAACTTCTGGCATGCTGTCATTTTGAAGAAAATGACAAAAGAGTGACATTTCCAAAAATGCATCTCAGAGACGCACTTTTGGAGAAAACAATTGGGAAACTTTTGGAAAGTGTTCAAACGGAGCACTTGTGGGCACTACCATTGGTTTGTTTAGTGCGTGACACGCGAGTAGCGCTGCGATTGGCTGGATGAAAAATGCGCCCTGGAATCCTTGGTTTCATTATTAGAAAGATACGCATGCCAATAAGTCCTACGCGTTTGTCCAATCGCAGGCCTCAGGAAGACCAGCAAGCGGGCGGCCTGGGATTTCAAGGGCCGACTGGCCGACTCCCAAAACCAACTGGCCAATTTACAGAGGAGACTGGCCGACTCAGAGGAGCGACTGGCTGACACCCAGAGCCAGCTGGTGAAATCAGAAGAGAGGGCTGAGGATCTTGAGCGCAAATTGAGGTTAGTTTGTAGGTAGGTCAAAGAGGCTTTAATATTGGTCGGTGTCTGACGAAGAGCTTCAAGAAATGATTTACACTTCTTACATTTACACTTAGGTTGATGGGTTTATGGTAGGCTTAAGCCTCTTTGACCCCATTTCCTTGTTCACACCTTTTTGGAATCTATCTTACTCTTGAATAGATTTGTTGAAAGTAGCGTTCACAGCTTGATCAGGGAGACTGTTTCACTCATTAATAATCCCGATTGAGAAAAAAAATCTTTCTAATGTTTAGTTCCTTTTTTTGAGGCTGGTTTAAATAGCTTGTCAGCGTGACCCCTTAATTTCCCCAGATTTTGACTTCTTTGGAAGAGTTTTCTTCTTACAATCCTTCCAGCTCATTCAGGATCTTAAAGACCTCAATAAGGTCTCCTCTCAACCTTCTTTCATCCAGGCTGTATAGGTTGTTTCTCTGTTAGTCTTTCCGGGTATGGTTTGGACTTGAGACAAGGGATCAGATTGGCTGTTCTTGTTTTAAATACTTTTTCCATCATCTCAATGTCTTTCTTTTTAGGTTTGAATTCAGCGATCCAGCTGAGCAATTTGAACAATATATTGTATACCAAGTTTTTATATTTGTTATTGTCCAGAACTACAGAGGAGACCCTAGAAGAAACCATCGCAGAGATGAGGGCAGAAAAATCAAACCCAAAGGTTTGTTTGCATTTTTTTAAATTTTTTATATTTGCCACACGCTAATTTTATGAAACTGCTAAGCACTACACAAAATTGCTTAGCACAAAAGACAAAGCCGGGGGAACTACTTTGTCAACTTCCAATATTGCCTAACTACCCGAGACAAACAATCTTTTACTGCTATGAGGTGGGATATGACGTTTAAAGCACCCTCTAGGACACCTAGCACCCAAGGAGAAGCCGAGGGTGCTATGCATCCCCGAGGGTGTTTAAAATGTCATATCTAATATCACAGCATTCAACCATTGTGGACCGGTGAGCAGGGGTAGTAATAGTATACCACACTGTTTTGGGTTTGTAATGGGCACAGTATATGTTAGGTTTCCCTCGAATGTTGTCATTTTCTATAGATCAGCCACGTGCGTCGGTTTCGACGTCAGCCTGCGCCACATTTCGAACCCATTTCGAGCAACAAGCGTGCGCCGTGTTTTGAACTTTTTTTCACACTGCAACGCGGCGCGCTTGATTGCGTAGAAATGCGCATGTTGCAGTTCTCGTACAAAGATGGCCGTCTTTAAGTGAGTTCACAAAATAATGTAAAGTGTCCCACATACCCCGAGGCCGAGCGGTACACCTGACCCAACACGCACTACATTTCCGTGTTCTAGGAGTGCGAGCGGGATAACAAATTTATCTTCAAGCAAAATTTGATGTATCTGTTTTCCCTGGACACTAGTGCTCCGATAGCTTTCATATTTATATGCGATACAGTAAAGCATCACACTGTTGCCATGGATCGGGATCGAGTTTCGAGGTTCAAGGTTTACTTGAAGATAAAGATTCTAATGATATTATAATTGCTTATTCCATTAGGGTCCTCTGTCCGACCAAGCACAGAGCGGTATCGGAGACCCAAACGAGGTAAGGCAGCTTGTGAGACATTGGCGTCTTTAGTGGTAGTCGATGCTCACTATACAGCTGAAACAAAATATGTGACTGAAACAAAAAATGCAAACAAAATATAACGGAATGCCACACGTAGAGTGTATAATATAGATATGTTTTGAAAGATACACTTTTACACTTTAAGATGAGTCATCAAACGTCCAAATCTGATGTTTGACAGAGCTAACGAGTGATTTTCCAAGAAAGGTCAAATTGACCATGGGACCTAAAGTTATTATATTGATATTAAAGAAGACCGTGGCACAATCGGAATTTACTGAGAACAAGAATTCGTGAAAAACCGAAACAGCTAAAAATTAAAAACAATTGCCAAGATGCAAAATATAGACGTAAAAACTACTCCTACTTCTTACGTGACAGTTAGGGCATTAGCGGGGTTGGTACTTGTAATCGGGGGACTCTACACGTGGAGTCAAAGAAAACATCGGAGAAGAATGAAACCCCACCACGCAGCCTTCCCAAACCTCAAAAGCACAAACTTCTTAAACGCAATATCTGACCGATGGGTGTTGGAAAGTCTACGTTGGTAAAATCGAGTTCGTCGTCTTTTGCGTAAATACTCGGTCTGTCTCTATGAATTTTGTAATCGGGTTGCTTTTGTTTCGATCGTTGACGCCGTCGGTGTTACCCAAAGCCGCTATTAACGTCCACTTTAGACACTGGTTGTCTTTGTTTTTTATGTTGACGGTCGCTTTTTTATCTTTGAGATGTTTCGGCAATTTTATGTAAGAGCTACCGACGATTGGATTGTGACGACTGGATTTTATCGGATGATGTTGATGTAAAACTCGAGTATCTCGTCAAAGACCCAACCCGAACCCCTTTGTAGAAACGCGTCCACTTTTTTCTCCAAGTCGCCGATTAGTTCTTTTAAGATTTGCGGGAGTCGAGATTGATTTAACAACGCTCTCTATTGTTTTGTCGGGTTTAACTTTATTATATTCGACTTTGATCGCCAACTTGACTTTGACCGCCAAGAGAGCTTCCGAGCTCTCAATTCATATATAATTTTTGGTTTGATAATTTCTTTGTAACTGTTGAAAAACTTGATCAAATCCCTGTTGAAAAGTCTAGGTTTAAGTATCAAGTTTCTGTAATTATTCTTAAATCTTCTAATTTCTTTAAAGTCGGAATCTTCAAGAGACGGAGGCGACGCGGGCGCGTCAAATTTTGACGGGTACGTACATGTATTTATGTCATTGTATTGGTTGTGCTTTAGAGTTGAGTAAATTTCAATGAGATTATACTTCTAAGCGCAAGTACATGAGGTTTTTTCGTCTGGGTACGTACAAGCACAGTACAGTGTGCAGCAAAATTACTGCATCTAAATCATGTATGAAAAGAGTTATTTTATTCTGTGTAAAATACCAACAGAACCAAAGCAGAATATTTGTCAATGTACGTGTATTGACAAGGGCAAATTTCCTTTCTTTCAGCATTGACAAACCCCCCCCCCCCCCCCCCCAAAAGGAGACATACCCCCTACCTGCAGGACGCAAGTAAATTTATGTACCTCTGCCATATTCTTTTCAGCAAAAAAATGAGTGAAAAATATCCAGGCAAGAAGTGTAAAAATGTCTCAATTTGTATCTTGATTATAGATTTCCAGAAAACAGTAATAGATTTACTGAAAAGTATCGAGGCTCGGCAGGGGGACGACCAGCCAGTGGTTTGCTGTAGGTCGGTGCAGCAACTGCTGGAACTCGACCACAATACGAACACTGAAGAAGAAAAAGAAAAAATTGACAATAATTGGTCATTGACGGAACCATAAAAGAAAATGTGACAAGGGTCATGGAGCGGTAAATATTTTATTGAATTGTTTACATATACATGTATTTGTTATGGGTTTGTTGTCTTTGTTTTAATGCTTTCTCAGCTGTTTGTATGTTCTATTGCTTACTTGTTTATTACTAATTGTGTTTCATATTGATTAATTGTTTTTAAAGGTAGAATACACCTTTGGTAATTGCTTAAATTATTATGAAGTCTCAAGGGACTTCAGAGGAAGAAGTCCACACAATGATTAGCAACGTGCTCAAGTACGCTCCTGACACTACAAGACCTGCAGGAGATGAACCAATCCATGGAGACACAGGAAAAGAAAACAAAAATGGTTATTTAATATTGATCATGTTCTTAAAGTAATATTGTTTTTAAACCACATTCGGGGCAAATTGCAATATACTGCAGAGAGCTTCCGAGCTCTCTCAATTCATATATAATTTTTGGTTTGATAATTTCTTTGTAACTGTAACCAACCAGCCCAACCACCATTCCCTGCTCCGAGTTGGGTTGTACATGTACATAAAATAAAGGCAGTTCATGGAAAGCGAATTTTCCCTAAACCAATTTCCCTGTGTCATTTATTTAAGTAACTAATTAAAACACTGTTCTGTCCAAATCCAAGTTAAATTGAGATTGTACATGTAAAGATTGGCGGGAGTCGAGATTGATTTAACAACGCTCTCTATTGTTTTGTCGGGTTTAACTTTATTATATTTGACTTTGATCGCCAACTTGACTTTGACTTTGATCGCCAAGAGAGCTTCCGAGCTCTCTCAATTCATATATAATTTTTGGTTTGATAATTTCTTTGCAACTGTTGAAAAACTTGATCAAATCCCTGTTGTAAAGTCGAGGTTTGAGTATCAAGTTTCTGTAATTATTCTTAAATCTTCTAATTTCTTTAAAGTCGGAATCTTTAAGAGACAGAGGCGAAGCGGGCGCGTCAAATTTTGACGGGTACATACATGTATTCGGTGCAGGAACTACTAGAATTGGACATTGGCACAAATACCGAAGAAAAAAAAAGAAAAAATTGTTATTTTTTCTTTTGGAAAATTTCGCAAATAGTGTGCGCAAGTGTTTGACTTGAAGGGTCGACTAGCTGACACCACAAGCCAGCTGGAACTAATTACCAAGTCGAACCTCCAGTTGCAGGCCGCCCTTAACCAGGCCGAAGAAAAAGCCAGAAATGCGGAGGAGGCGCTAGCCGCCTCCAAGCTAAAATGCAAAGAGCTTGAGGCTGCCATTTCCGAAATAGAAAACAAAAAGGTGTGTTTTTTTTGTTTTGTTTTTTATATTCGCCACACGCTTATTTTATGGAGCTGCTAAGCACTACAAAAAGTTGCTTAGCACAAAAGACAAATTTCCGTGTTCTAGGAGTGCGAGTGGAATAACAAATTTATCTTCAAGCAAAATTTGATGTATATCTGCGTTTTCCCATGGACACTCGTGGTCTGGTAGCTTTCATATTTATATGCGATACAGTACAGCATCACACTGTTGTTGCCATGGATCGGGATCGAGGTTCAAGGTTTACTTGAAGATAAAGACTCTAATGATATAATTGCTTATTCCATCAGGGTCCTCTGTCCGACCAAGAAGCTAGCGGTGACGGAGACCCAAACGAGGTAAGGCAGCTTGTGGGACATTGGCGTCTTTAGTGGTAGTCGATGCTCACTATACAGCTGAAACAAAATATGTGACTGAAACAAAAAAATGCAAACAAAATATAAAGGAATGCCACACGTAGAGTGTATAATATATGTTTTGAAAGATACACCTTTACACTTTAAGATGAGTCATCAAACGTCCAAATCTGATGTTTGACAGAGTAAACGAGAGAATTCAAATTGACCATGGGACCAAAAGTTACAGTTTCACCCGAGTCTGCTCGAGACCCCGATTTTGGTGGGAATCCCAAGGCAAATAGTCTGACCCTCTCTCTTGTTTCCTGACATTGTTTTTCTGTTTTATTTATTTATTAAAATGTTTAAATGTACATCATGTGTTGTACAATTCTCTAATGATCTGGTGCCTGTAATGTGAAATGTAGTTTATTTTTGTTTAAATGTATCTGTATGTGTGTGTAACTTGGTGCATGGAGGGGATATGTTAACTATTTTAGTCCGCTCGCAGGATAACTAATAATTGTGATTTAACTATCTGTGGTTCTCAACACTATTATTTTGTTTTATCGTTTTCCATTATTTGAATGTTTTGTTTCAGAATTATGACCACCGATGGCTGGACTGAACATGACGGGAAAAGGCACAAAAACTGCCTTCAGTGAAATGAATTTATTTGGGGTAGTTCTTGGTAAGTACTTAATACATACAAATAAATAACCATCAACAAAGGTCCCCGGGTTCCCCTTCTAAAACATTAAAAATGGGTAACTTGTCAGTCATCAACTGTTAAATGCTTTCAGCGCCCTCCCTCCACTAAACCTCCACACTTAGCATCCCTAAATGAGCCTCCCCCACTGATCAGCCTCCACCAGGGACTCGTTCACAAAGAACTTGGTTCACTCAGAACCCGGTTCACTCAGAACCCAATGATTTTCTAATTCCCACACGGGAAAGCCCTTCAGAAGAAAAGTCAAATAATTTCCATGGTCATGGCGGGGTACGATGTACGTAGAGGGCGACCGCACCGGTGGCCTACGTGCACTGCATACCGCAATTAGGTCGTCTTGCAAACAAGACTAACATTGACAAGATCTTTCAAATTATCGAGATGACAGAAACAGATCATTTGTTTTTCTCTATTTTTCTTTTAACAGGAATCGTCATGAAGTTTTGCCATATATCCGAGCAGGAGGCCTGCTCTATAATTTCAAGCATATTGAAATATGCTCCTTCGAAGATAGGAGGTGGTGGGCGCAAATAAACTGGAGTGTTATCTTGTACATGTAAAGCAGTTTTAGGAACATATAGTGCGTCTCTGTCCCATTTCCCACTCGGCCTTTGGCCTTGTGGGATGTGGGGCACAGACGCACTATGATTATTCCCCTCTCCACTCGCGTTCAACGGATAATTTTGATTCAACTATCTGTGGTTCTCAACACTATTATTTTGTTTTATCGTTTTCCATTATTTGAATGTTTTGTTTCAGAATTATGACCACCGAAACGATGGCGGGACTGAACATGACGGGAAAAGGCACAAAAACTGCCTTCAGTGAAATGAATTTATTCGGGGTAGTTCTTGGTAAGTACTTAATACATACAAATAAATAACCATCAACAAAGGTCCCCGGGTTCCCCTTCTAAAACATTAAAAATGGGTAACTTGTCAGTCATCAACTGTTAAATGCTTTCAGCGCCCTCCCTCCACTAAACCTCCACACTTAGCATCCCTAAATGAGCCTCCCCCACTGATCAGCCTCCACCAGGGACTCGTTCACAAAGAACTTGGTTCACTCAGAACCCGGTTCACTCAGAACCCAATGATTTTCTAATTCCCACACGGGAAAGCCCTTCAGAAGAAAAGTCAAATAATTTCCATGGTCATGGCGGGGTACGATGTACGTAGAGGGCGACCGCACCGGTGGCCTACGTGCACTGCATACCGCAATTAGGTCGTCTTGCAAACAAGACTAACATTGACAAGATCTTTCAAATTATCGAGATGACAGAAACAGATCATTTGTTTTTCTCTATTTTTCTTTTAACAGGAATCGTCATGAAGTTTTGCCATATATCCGAGCAGGAGGCCTGCTCTATAATTTCAAGCATATTGAAATATGCTCCTTCGAAGATAGGAGGTGGTGGGCGCAAATAAACTGGAGTGTTATCTTGTACATGTAAAGCCTAGGTCACAATTGCCGCGGTGGCCGTGGGGTCTAAAATATCTACGGCCAGTAGCAATTATAGGGCCGCCAAAGCAGTCCAACGGCCACATACTGTAGCAGTCACATAATGTTAGGGTAGCCGCATGGCGTATTTTGAATTTGTGGAGGAAGAAACCCTTCGGCGGCCGTTCGGCCTTCGAAGTTATGGCGCACGGTCGCCTTGGGGCATCCCTGTTCGGTATAGTGGTTAACTTCTATTGTTTTGTCGGGTTTGGCTTTATTATATTTGACTTTGATCTGGTTTCCCTGTCTCTTTTCCTCAACCCCCCCCCCCCCCCCCATCACCACATTACTCCTATTCATACTTCTTTGTTGGTTCTTCATTTTGATCTCCACCCTGGACTCCCTTCCTTGTGGTTTTACTCCCGTTTTTGTTTCTGGCAAAATAGTAAAATTGTATGTTAGGACGAAGGAAAGCAGGACCAACAGAGAACAGCATTCATGTCAAACTCAAAGGCTACCGAAGATAAAGATTCAAAATGATTCAAAAGGGTCCTCTGCTGTCATCTGCTGTGGAGTCACCAGATGAAGACCTGAATGAGGTAAGGCAGCTTGTGAGACATTGGCGTCTTTAGTGGTAGTCGATGCTTACTATACAGCTGAAACAAAATATTTGACTGAAACAAAAAATGCAAACAAAATATAATGGAATGCCACACGTAGAATGTGTAACCGAATTGGATAATATATATGTTTTGAAAGATACACCTATGCACTTTAAGATGAGTCATCTCTGACCGACTGGCCGACTCCCAGAGCCGACTCCCAGAGCCAGGTCGCACAAGCCGCAACCAAAGAGGAAATCACAAAGAAGATTGGGCAGGTACTAAAATATGCCCCATCTAAATTACAAGTAAACAAATAAGTGCACCTTTTCAGTGCACCTCCAATGCTTAGTGGGCGTTTGTGTCAATTTTGCAAATATACTTTGCCAGAGAAAAACGGGCCGATTACGTCCTAACTATGTTGAGGAAAATTTGGGCGGACCAAGTGTGCGGAAAGGAAGTGCCAGTCACTCGAGGAGCTGGAGGAAATGATCGGAAACTTGGAGACACAGGACAAGAAAACAAAAATAAATTTCAGATCTCTAAACTGACAATAATTAGTCATTGACAGAACCATAAAAGAAAATGTGACAAGGGTCATGGAGCGGTAAATATTTTATTGAATTGTTTACATATACCGGTACATGTATTTGTTATGGTTTTGTTTGTTGTCTTTGTTTTAATGCTTTTTCAGCTGTTTGTATGTTCCATTGTTTACTTGTTTATTACTAATTGTGTTTCATATTGATTAATTTTGTTTAAAGGTAGAATACACTATTGGTGAGATCTTTCAATTATAGAGATGACAGAAACAGATCATTTTGTTTTCTCTATTTTTCTTTTAACAGAAAGTGTCATGAACTCCTAAAAGACTACACAAGTCGTCATGAAGTCGCAACCAACAACATGTCTTGAGTTTTTAAGTAGCTTTTTCCAAAGGAGATCAGGTGATTTGATGACCGTACTATGTACGTAATCTTCAAACCCACGGGGATGACGGCCTGGATGGTAATGCTAGGTTCCCATTGTGGTGCGATCCGTTACGAACGCCAAGAATGGCCGTTCGTAGCTGATCGTGGAATTTTCGTTTCTTAACACAGGACAAGAAAACAAAAAATAAATTTCAGATCTCTAAATTGACAATAATTGGTCATTGACGGAACCATAAAAGAAAATGTGACAAGGGTCATGGAGCGGTAAATATTTTATTGAATTGTTTACATATACATGTATTTGTTATGGTTTTGTTTGTTGTCTTTGTTTTAATGCTTTTTCAGCTGTTTGTATGTTCCATTGCTTACTTGTTTATTACTAATTGTTTTTCATATTGATTAATTTTGTTTAAAGGTAGAATACACTATTGGTAATTGCTTGAATTATCATGAAGTCTCAAGAGACTTCAGAGGAAGAAGTCCACACAATGATTAACAACGTGCTCAAGTACGCTCCAGATAGGATAGGAGGTGGTGGGCGAAGAGGACTGGTTTCAGTGCTTGAACATGGTAATGGCGGTAACAACAATTGTATTGTAACAAAAAAAGGCTTCGGAGGAAAAAGTGTATTCCATTATTGGAAACGTTCTGAAGTATGTTCCAGATAGGAGAGGAGGTGGTGGGCGGAAGAAGGCTAGTGTGATATCTGATGTGATATATTGTACATGCGGTAACAAAAGTTCGCTCATTTAAATATAATCTTTCATCCAAACTAATAGAAACCACATTTTAGAAAAATTTACAAAGAATCTGTCTGGGCCATGGTTCTGTTCTTGATTTCTAGTCCATATGGTTCTGTTCTCGGTGAGATCTTTCAATTATAGAGATGACAGAAACGGATCTTTTTGTTTTAGCACAAAGTGTCATGAAGTCACAAAAAGCCCCACAAGAAGACATCACTAAGAAAATCGGCCATGTCCTGAAGTATGCGCCATCAAAAGTACAGACAAAAACATTATTGCCCAATATAGGGTAAAATTACTACTTTTTCGAGGGACCACGGTTCTGTTCTCGAATTCTGGTCCATATAGTTCTATTCTTGATTTCTGGTCCATGTATCTAGATTAAAAAAATTGTATAATAGTTTTTTTTTAATTTGTTTCATGGATGACTTTATAATTTTGATACTGTGTATCCTGTAATGTTCTTATTTTTCAGCCAGTGGAAAGTAATAAAATAAAAAAATAAAATTTGCAAACCTGCTGACTATAGGGGTTTAAAGGTCAGTACATGTACAAAAATTAGGGGTTCCACTTACAAATGCGTGTACGCGGGTATATAAGCAAGCGCAACCGATTATAGCGTTAGCAGCAGTGCACTTACTCCACTTAGTCATGTACCCAATCACGGTAGACTCGCTCGCAACTAGATCAAACATCACCCAGGGTGAAAGAATGACGAAATGGCATGAACGTAGTTACCCAAGTTTTAGTATGTCCAAGATTTGTATGGACACAGACAAATATAAGAGAAAACACCTGCCACAAGGGCATTCATTAATCACACCGAGATCCTTGTCAGTGACACAGCCCAAATGGAATGTGTCAAATTCCCAAAATATCCTCGACTAAAAAAGCAATTAAAGACCATGTTCACACAGCGTTTTAGCTAAAACAGTTTAAGTTGAAACGGTCGCTCACCACGGGTTTTCGGTCGTAAAATTTAAACACCGAGCGTTCAGACACCGTTTTAAGTATAGCGAGTTTTAACTTCATAGCGTTTTATCTCTGTTCTGGGGTCCCGTAGAACTTCCGCTCATTTACAGATTTCGTGTGGACATCAAAACATTACTGAATCTCACTGGTGACAACAAAACTGCCCGAGTTATTGTAAAAGCATGATAAAGGTTTGAAGGTAGGATACACCATTGGTAATTGCTTGAATTATAATGAATAAGAGAATTGTTGGGGTTGTAATTTTTAGTAAACCTCATTTAACTGACCTGTCCGAAGTTTTATAATCATGGATGCCGAGAAAAACAGCATTTGTTTTCAACCGGCATCGGGCAGTTATTCTTATGTTATTGTGTTTTTTTGCAATCTCCGTCCGGCGATCGCGATTTTTGCTTTATAAAACTATATCTTCGGAATAATTACAGAATATCTAGCGCAATAATTTTGCTGGATGCCTAGAATTATTTACTTTTAAAAAAATAAGATATTTTTTTAATAATTCGGTAGTAAATGTTTTCGATATCTGCAAATGGTGTATCCTACCTTTAAGGTTGATACATTTTTGAAAAAACGAGGAATGTAGTAGAATTCCAGAAACAGGTCCTCAATGGTGAAGAAAATTCGGGATGAGCAAGTAGGACAGGGAGAGATCTCAAAGTTCCAGTCACTAGAGGAACGGAACAGTGATGTCAATGAACAGTGATGAATACAATTACAATGCATTACTTACTTACGATACACACTTACAGATACAGATACATACAACTTTGAATCTCCACAGTATAAAGATTGCAGCGTGCAGGTGTCACTCCTTCAGTATGCCCCGGAGATTGATGGTAGATTGATGGGCAGACACCAAGACTCGAAGTCTAGGTATGGCAGTGCACAGTTCAGATGCACAACTGTGACTGCCCTGATGCAGCAGGTAAATGACTGCTTGAATAGTTCAGCTGTCTGGACCGCTAGCCTGGAACTCAGAGTTTACCCTGGGCTCCGTTGTTGACTTTTGAAGTTACCACGTACCAGTTCAGTGGAGACAACTGGAAGCACCAAAGTCTCTTGGAGGGGGCTACGTGTTGTACGTTGCTGCCGAGGGGGTGATGCTAGTGTTCGTGGTGACGATGCTAGTGCCTGAGGTAGCCTTTCCTCAAGTTGGTCACCAGTCTGTAAAACTGGGCGCTTGTTTGACTGGTTGGCTACTGTCTGTTAAATAAGTCAGTGTCCAGGTACGCGACTTTTAAGTGGTCCAAACTGATGGTCTTTTCTGCCGTTCTTGTCGAGCACGAAATACTTGTCAGTTTTCTTGAGGACCTTGAATGGGCCAATGTACGCTGGCTGAAGGGGTTTTTGCACATGATCGACGCGTACAAAAACATGCGAACACGACACCAAGTCTTTATGAATCTGCGCCTTACTTTGGTGCAACCTGGTTGGCGTGGGTCTCACGTTTTGCATTAGTCGTCGAAGACGATGCACAAAGATTCTTGGCTCCAAATCCAGAGTCTCCTCCGGTGCCACGAACTGTCCAGGAAGTCGCAGTGTAGTCCCGAATACCAGTTCTGCCGTAATACAAACCGAGATCTCATGTGCCGACAGTGCGAAAACTGAGAAGGATCAGTGGCAAAGCCTCAGTCCACTGCCGAGGATTGTCTTAGGCCTTCAGAGAAACCTCAAGTTGACGGTGGAATCTTTCAACGAGACCATTGGCAATGGGGTGATAAGATGTCGTTCGAATTCGGTTGCTACCCATCAGTACTGTCAAAGAGTGCAATATAATGCCGATTCGAATTGACGGCCGTGATCGGTTGTAATAGTTGATGGTGCTCCAAACATGGCGATCCACCTGCAGACGAACTGCCTTAATAGCCACTGTTTCTGCTATAGGGATCGCCTCTGTCCATCTGGTGAACCTGTCAATATGCATGTCAGAAGGTAAGTATGTCCATCAAACGGTTGTCTCAGCTGGTTGGAGTATCTTGGAGAAAAATGCCATGGGCTGCCAATCTCCATGAATCATCTGCTAGAGCACGCCACCGACTGCAAAATCAGATGCACCAACAGTACGTGTTGATTCTGCCAGGGCCGACTTAACCACTGCAAAAGTCGCTGTTGCTTCTGGTGGTAATTCACCCTGTTCTAGTACGTAGTAGTACTAGTAGTAGCAGTGCCTTGACATTTTTTGGCTTGCAAGCAAGTCAGTGAAGGGCTGAACTAGTCGTGCACAGTGCGGAATGAACCTCCTGTAGAAGTGGATCAGTCCCAGCATGGAGCTAGTCCCAGAAATTCTCGGAGCTTTCGCAGTGAAGCTTGGGAAGCTCCCGGATGGCCTTGACCTTGCAGGGTAGTTAGTGGACGAAGCCATGCTCGGAGACGTGGTGTCCGAGGAACTCAAGCGAACTTGTGCCGAACTGACACTTTGCTGGGTTGATACTCTTAAAGTCGCGCAAACAACTGCCGAGTGCTGTAGGTGACAAAAGGTAAACAATTTCATGTACTTCCAAAAGTGGATCCAAAAGTCCGCAAAACACAAAGTTCCACACTATATTGTACGTAGTCCGAGTTACTGGACTCTAGTTATCGCTTTTTTAACATTTGGACATCATCTGGCGCTACTAGCGCCAGATGATGTCCAAATGTTAAAAAAGCGATAACTAGAGTCTAGACTAGAGTCCAGTAACTCGGACTAATTACTATATTGGTAAAAAACCTTATTGCTTTCATTCATTCATTCATTCTTTATTCTCCACATAACTGGTCTCAATATAATACAACGCAGGTAAAGAAAAGATAAATGTGGATGGGGGTCCCCAAAAAGCAAATGCTTGTCGAGTAGGAACCTCCATTAATTTATTGACAATTTATTAATTGACGACATACAGATATAAAGACACTACACAATCACAAAACAAAACAAACGGTGATTTTGATAAGAATACCTCTCAAATATGGCGTAAATTTACTACAGAATGTTTACTGCTCTGCAGTGATGGTAAGGAACAAATAAGGCTGCTAATTAATTCGATGGAAAAACGATAATGGTTGCACTTGCAGTTGCACGTGTGGAAAAACTTTCTGAACTGTCGAGTAAAACTAAATGACCCAAAACGCACGTGTGGCTGGTGTGGTGGTACGCCACGTGCTGTTACCAACCGTTGACCTCTGACACGAGGTGTACACGTGCCAAGCGCGCGAGGCAATAAACTGTTCGCGTGTCACCCACTGATAGAGGTCAGTGGTGTCACCCCACATGTTGTATTGTATAAAGTAGCCATAATCAACTTATAAAGCAATTTGGGAGTTTGCTGGATGTTAAAAGTAAAACAAAACCAATATTTTTGGTAGTGTCGATTCCAAATACTAAATTTGAACATGGAATTAACAACACTTGATAATTAAGCGTTCTTACATTTACCAAAGGTTGAAATATAGTTTTGTTTTAAACACAAGGATACATTTAAACCAATTACATAAAGATAGTTGTTTTTCCAAATCCTTCAAAAGTGCGGAGTGGAATATGCTTCTGTATTTATGATCAAATCAATAAACAATCGTCACTAGGATCAAATCGCAAATCGCCGTGTCAGATTTTACAACGGCCTAAATCTGAACGTCAAACATGCAGTGTTCGGAAAGGAGATATTTTTAAGATTGTGGCATCAAAAGATTGCGACATAAAACTAGTATACAATGTACAAATGGAACACAAATCTCGAATTACTCACCACTTGGGGAGATCTTATAAGTTCATGCCAACCTCGCTATCCATGAATTATAAATAATTGCAAAGTATAGGTGTAGATGTTTGCAAATACACTGGCTGCTCGGCTAGCTATATTTGCTGGTGCTCACGGCAAGGTGAGATTTTCAAATTTACTGACACTTGCAGTTCAGTCAACAAGAAAACTGCCGAACTGTGACAGGAATTATGCAAATTACCGCTTTCAAAAATAGCGCGCGTAAAAAAAAGCAGAAGTACTACTACTACATGTACTACTAGTCATAGTAAAAAAACAAACCCATTGTTGTCTAACAAACATATAATTGCATATGAAGCAAGATGTAAGACGGAGAGAACCCCCCCCCCCCCCCCCCCCCCAACTCCTTTGTGGTGTCACGTGCTTGAAGAATGTACGTTGTTGTTTTTCAGGAATTCTTTTTAGGTACCTCTTTCTTACGGAAGCCCAATAGGGCCAGGTACCTCTTTCTCTTTCACAGAGGTGCGTTTCTCTTTTGCGGTGGTACGGGCGTTTCTCTTTCACAGTAGCTCGTGTCTCTCCCTTATGGGGGCAAGTCCATTTTTCACAGGGGTGCATTTCTCATTTATTGAAATTATGTCGCGACCGCGACTTACTAACTGGCGGCCGCGAGATAATTATGTTTTTGATATTATTACTTTTTTTGTGCGGGGAGGGGGCGTGGCACTTGTTTACCTTGATTTGTTTACCTTTTGGATATTGTTCAGTAGTGACAAACAGCGCAAGTTTCATGATTTCGGCCGCCCGGAACATTTTTGTTGTAGCCAAGGGGCATCAGTAAAAAAAAATTTCGATATCAGGTGTGGGGTGGGGTGGTCTAACAGGCCTCGCGGCAGACTTTTCTGGCGCCAGAAAATTTTGCAAAAAGGGGTGGGTCTAACTGGATTTTGGAATGAAAAAAAAAAATTTCAACAAAAAAGGTGGGTCAAAACACCTGACTTGAACTACAAAAAAATATTTCACTCCATTTTTCGCCATTTTCAAGCATTTTGTTAAAATTTTCGTGATCAGTGACAGCGTCAGTGATCGAATTTTCAATCGAGAAAAAATAAAAAACTTACGGGCATTCTCAATTTCAAGTCCGTTTTGACTGCTCTCACGGTGTCAGTGTCGGGCGACGATCCTATTCTTAATATGCGGCCGCCGCATTCTGAATGAAGAGCGACAACCGGCGTAATTTACGGGTAATTGTCGAATTTTCCAACTCGGAAACATTGAATCTTTGAAAACGAAAGTGAAGATAATAGTACGCTGGACTCCGAGGAACTGAGGACCGGATGCGGACTGAGACTGGCGCCGGGCGCCGGGGATGATTATCAGTGAATAACTGCTGCAGCAGTTCGCGAAAGTGAACGGACACAGATTCGTCTATATCTGTCTGAACGAGCAGATTTCCATGGTCAAATTCAGAATGATCTCGAAAGTCGTTCCGAAAATTTCGATCTCGTCACGAATTATCTCCTGTCGAATTCCGAAAAATATATCCCGTTAAAGGGGTGGGTCCGAACTTGAGTTGATGAAATGAAAAAAATATTTCCCGTTAAAGGGGTGGGTCCGAACTCCAGTTAATGAAATGAAAAAAAAATATTCCGTAAAAGGGGTGGGTATGGCATCCGGATATCATTTTCAAAAAAAAATATCCGTAAGGGTGGGTGGGTCAACGCCGAAAATTTCGTTGGAATTTTCTGACCCGATATCGAGAAATTTTCTTCCTGATGCCCCCTGTTGTAGCAGGGGAAATAATACCATCAAACTGAATTGATATTGCGCTCAAACATAGTTTCTTCAACTCCCAGACTTATTGCTTCAAAATAAACCCACAATGTACCCACCCCCTGCAGTAAATCGAGTGACGTCCATCCCCAGTAGAGTGACGTCCATCCCTAGGGCATGTGTCCCCCGGGTAAAATGAGTACATGTAATAACAAAAAAGGGGGGTGGGGGAAAAGAGGGCGAGAAGAGTGGTTGCGCGCAACTCAATAAATACATAATTAAAGAAAAGATTTTCTTGAATTTTGATTGGTACGTTATTGAGTTGCGCGCAACCACTCTTCTTGAAGTGAGGGCGCCCTATATAATTAACAGTAGCACAGCAGTACATTTACAGAGACCCCATAATGCAACTGTTCAGTTACACGCAACTTCATTTTCTTAAATTATGATTTAACGCATTATGGGGTCTCTGTACTGCTGTGCTACTGTTAATTCTATAGGGCGCCCTCACTTAACTGATTTATTGAATAGTCAAGAAGAGTGGTTGCGCGCAACTCAATAACCAATCATAATTCAAGAAAAGGTTTTCTTGAATTATGATTGGTTATTGAGTCAAGAATAGTGGTTGCGCGCAACTCAATAACCAATCATAACTCAAGAAAAGGTTTTCTTGAATTATGATTGGTTATTGAGTCAACTAAGAGTGGTTGCGCGCAACTCAATAACCAATCATAATTCAAGAAAAAGAAGTTGCGCGTAACTGAACAGTTGCATTATGGGGTCTCGTAGGGCGCCGCAGGTACCAGACCAAAGACCGTAGAGCACTGACCTCTATACATGGACAGATCATCCATTGTTTCATTTTGAAGTCGGCATGCAGAGAAGTGCAACATGGCGGACCCACGAAGTCACTCTGTGAGCCAATGAAATGTCCAGGTGTAAAGTTCAGTTGGTTGGTAAATCCACTGACCTCTACAACTGGACGTTTCATTGGCTCACAGCAGTGACGCCATGTTGCACTTCCAGTTCGCGCCGACTTCAAGTGTTAGCACAGCAGAATATGGACAATGATCCGTCCAGGTGTTGAGGTCAGTGCCGTAGAGCCGTTGCGCGCTATGGTGGTTCATGGACTGGATGGACTAGACTGTGACTTTACCCTATAAACATGGGATCCCCATAAACATGTCCGTCCGGGCTGCCCGCCGTGTACCATACGGACAGGATGTTCCAACGATTGTATCAAAAAAGCCTATAAATCCACCTTTCCTTCGATGATTTTACTGTTTGAGATTATTCAATGTTTAACCCTAACTCCCTCACCATTGTTATTGAACAATACAATTTCTCCAAAATCCTCCAACTTCCTTTGTTGTGTAGGGAGTTAAAAAGGGTTAAGGTAATTAACTTAAGTACATGAAGTAGTCAATTTTTGTCCATGGTAGTCATGGCTTGGAATGCTGATGATGTATTTAGTTCACATGTTTTATTACTTTAACTTGTTCATAAACTTCATTAATACTCATCTGACTGAGCTGATTTATGCATCATTTTATTGTATTTTACAAGCTCTTTCAAATGACTACTACTTTATTTCCATTGCTCAAATTAAAAAATACCATTTCACATACCTAAACTACCGGTATGTACCGGTACTGAAAAAGTAGTACATGATGTAGTTGTATATTTTTTTTCTCGAAAGGGGGAGGGGCCGGGTGGGGTTGCCCTTTTTGATGTCCTGTTATAAAATATTTGGCTTCTTTACAGCTCAATGGTAAACCCATTGGAGGATTTTTGCAGGATTTAGGCCATGAGTACTTTTTAGAAATATTGGAGGATTTTGCAGGATTTAGGTTATTGTCAGACCATGGAGGAATAAGAATGGTCAGACCCTCTAAATCCATGCAGTCTTATTTCTACGCATTCTTATTTAATTGTTTTAATGTAGGATGTTCTTCTGTTTTGCGTCAATACTCCCTCTGTGAAGTGTACATGTATACAGGAAAATGAACAAAGATAACGCTCGATGGGTGAACACTGCAATGCAGTTTCATTGACCAGAATTTGAGTAATACACTTAATATTTTTATATTCATTTTTCCAAAAGTGCGAGTTTCTTTCCTGTATTGTTTTCAAACCAATCCTAATTCACTGCAGAATATATATTTTTTTTTATTTTTTATTCCAAACGATTCTACAATTTTTCAACATTACAGCAAGCAAGATGAGGGTAGAGGAGAGCTCAACTCATGACGAAGGTGCTAATGCAGGAGAAGCGGTAATCCCCCGGAAGAGAAGACGCACAGGACAAGGCATGTACTTCTAGTAGAGTGACATCTTATGCAAGAAGGAAATTAATCCGGCAGCCACATGGACCTCGGGGGGAAAAGATCTACTCACAACCTGAATTTGAACACAGTACAATCATTTACCCTTATAACCCACCTAAATCTTCCAAAATCCTCATTGCAGTTTTGGAGGATTGAGAATGAATGGCAAAAAAATGCCAGTTGATTTTCAAAGCTGCGTTATGCTTGATATTATTTGCACTGATTCAGAATGTCATTGGTACTGACTCGACCCATAGCAGTGATTTGCAGAGGATTTTGGAAGATTGAAATGGGAATACTAATGGGAATAATAATGGGAATAATAATGAGAATAATAATGAAATCCCATTGTCTATATGAACTGTCGTTTATCAGTTATTACTTAGGATTAAACTTTGGATGAAGATTGTACCTACACGTGCAACCTACAGTAGCAGGCTGGCAACAGACAGATTTGAATTTAGCACCCTCGAATTAAAAAAGTACACAAACTTTCAGGTTGCCACCAACAATTTATTTATTTATTTATTTATTTATTTATTTACAACCATCTTTAATGAGGGTAACCCATCCAGCAGAAGCTGATCATTTGGGGCCCTCAGTAGAGAAAAGACAATGAGAAGAAGGTACAGTTTTAGAGGTGGGAGGAAAACCCCAGAAGAATATCCTGGGGAAAACACATGGAGTCAGACAGGGACTGAAAACCCAATCCACATATTGGCCCAGACGGGGTTCGAACCCGGGTCATAGTGGTGGAAGGCGAAGAAAGAACCGCTACGCCAACCTGACTCACCTGAAGTCCAATTCACGAATGGACTTCATTTTCTAGGCGAGATACGATTATAAAAAAGTAGATGACAAGTGTGGGCAAAGAGCTTGACATTGTAACAGTGAATTAAATGTGGTGCCGAGGTAAGCGTTCAATTAACTTTGTAAAGACCTGTTGTCATGTTTAGGTGTGCATAAAAATGTGATTTTGGTGGACATGGAATGCACTTTGTCTGCAACCATTCGAGTCATACATGTACCTTTGGTGTTTACTGGGTGCATTACTGAGCAATATATGGCATGCTGTTCATTTTGGACATCTTCTTGAGAAGTGAGTATTGTGAGTATTGGACTGGAGCGGGGCCGACTGGAGCGGGGCCGACTGGAGCGGGGCCGACTGGAGCGGGGCCGACTGGAGCGGGGCCGACTGGAGCGGGGCCGACTGGAGCGGGGCCGACTGGAGCGGGGCCGACTGGAGCGGGGCCGACTGGAGCGGGGCCGACTGGAGCGGGGCCGACTGGAGCGGGGCCGACTGGAGCGGGGCCGACTGGAGCGGGGCCGACTGGAGCGGGGCCGACTGGAGCGGGGCCGACTGGAGCGGGGCCGACTGGAGCGGGGCCGACTGGAGCGGGGCCGACTGGAGCGGGGCCGACTGGAGCGGGGCCGACTGGAGCGGGGCCGACTGGAGCGGGGCCGACTGGAGCGGGGCCGACTGGAGCGGGGCCGACTGGAGCGGGGCCGACTGGAGCGGGGCCGACTGGAGCGGGGCCGACTGGAGCGGGGCCGACTGGAGCGGGGCCGACTGGAGCGGGGCCGACTGGAGCGGGGCCGACTGGAGCGGGGCCGACTGGAGCGGGGCCGACTGGAGCGGGGCCGACTGGAGCGGGGCCGACTGGAGCGGGGCCGACTGGAGCGGGGCCGACTGGAGCGGGGCCGACTGGAGCGGGGCCGACTGGAGCGGGGCCGACTGGAGCGGGGCCGACTGGAGCGGGGCCGACTGGAGCGGGGCCGACTGGAGCGGGGCCGACTGGAGCGGGGCCGACTGGAGCGGGGCCGACTGGAGCGGGGCCGACTGGAGCGGGGCCGACTGGAGCGGGGCCGACTGGAGCGGGGCCGACTGGAGCGGGGCCGACTGGAGCGGGGCCGACTGGAGCGGGGCCGACTGGAGCGGGGCCGACTGGAGCGGGGCCGACTGGAGCGGGGCCGACTGGAGCGGGGCCGACTGGAGCGGGGCCGACTGGAGCGGGGCCGACTGGAGCGGGGCCGACTGGAGCGGGGCCGACTGGAGCGGGGCCGACTGGAGCGGGGCCGACTGGAGCGGGGCCGACTGGAGCGGGGCCGACTGGAGCGGGGCCGACTGGAGCGGGGCCGACTGGAGCGGGGCCGACTGGAGCGGGGCCGACTGGAGCGGGGCCGACTGGAGCGGGGCCGACTGGAGCGGGGCCGACTGGAGCGGGGCCGACTGGAGCGGGGCCGACTGGAGCGGGGCCGACTGGAGCGGGGCCGACTGGAGCGGGGCCGACTGGAGCGGGGCCGACTGGAGCGGGGCCGACTGGAGCGGGGCCGACTGGAGCGGGGCCGACTGGAGCGGGGCCGACTGGAGCGGGGCCGACTGGCGCTGTACTAACCCTCTGAAATCAATAACAATATTGTTTATTGAGAGCCATTTGTTTTCCTTACGGCCATATGGTAGTAGGAAAAGGAAGTGAATCCTCCACCCCCATCCCTACCCCTACCCCTACCTCTCCCCCCCCCCCCCCTTCTTCCCCATCCCTTCCCCTTCACAACAAGCTTTGTCCTACGTCCAGCTTGGTCCATTTGTTAAGCCCTTCGAGATCTTCATTTACAGGCAATACTTTTTAATGGTTTTAAAGGCCTTAAATTGAAAAAGGTAAATTTCCATGACTTTTTACAAACCCGCAGATACTCTGATATAGGGCAATTACGTGTACAATAATTTCAATTTAATCTAAGGTTACATATTTATGATACTTTGTACACACCACACTAGAAGGTCAACAAAGAAGGTCAACAAAGATATTGCAATAAAAATGATGCTGTAGTTTACTCACAGATGGTATGATCCATATTTTTGACCGGTTTCCACCTGAAGCTCCGTCAGAATTAACTCCTAACAATCTTCCACTTTTTCAGCTGCAGGGCTGTCATCGGTGCCAGAAACACACTATGAAAATTTTTGTTGACATCCAATTTGGAAAATCCAAACATTTGTACCCCTCTTAGTTGAGGAAAGTGATGAAGGGTCATCTCTTTCACCTCACGGATTGGGGTAGTCGGATAAACCCTTAACAATTTCCTTTTGAATCCATCAGGGGTATCTGTAGACAAATGTTAACAATGATAAATAGACATGTTAGGTTCGGTCTGCTCTGTAAAAATATTTGTTGTGTTCACTAGATGTACGTAAAGTATGTAGACAGATTTGTTTAGTGAAAATTAGTGCTGATACATGCAGCTACATGCAGTAATTCAGAAGTCTGTAGTGTTAATCCCAGTTTAGTAACATTTTGTTTGCTAAACCGATACAAAAAATTAAAAAGATTTAATACCTCTGTACTTGTTCTGCATTGTCTTTTTCAATTTCACACATGGTTTTGGCAGCAATACCATGTGTAATGCAATGGTGCGGCTGTTGACGACCCTACTTGCATCAAATCGTTGTTGGGAGAACTGCTGTAATCTGGAGTAAAAAACAATAGATATCTGATGTTGCTGTACAAAATGTATGTAAAACAAAAACCAACTGATTGTATTAGTTGTAGTAGACTACATGTATGGATGCTTTTACAGAAATACGGGGCAAGGCAAAAATGGCCGTAAACATGAAGATTTAGGAAAATAAACATAGGTGGACAAATGTTTTTGGCTTCAGATTTTTTAATATATGGATTTACTTTTTTTGGTTTCAACAGGTCAGCTTCATAATATTTACTGTTATAAATTGCCTAGTATAAACTCATCCATCTAAAAGAAAATGCAAATAGTGCATACTACCTTTGAAGGGAATGTACATTATTTTGCTTTTGATGTAATTTAAATAGATGGATTTGGGGGTAACTATGTGCGACAGATGGAAACGGGCTCTTCAAGTCTTAGTATGAAATTCATGTTTTTATTCCTTTATAATGGCAGCTGTGAAAAACTCTTTCAACAACAGAAGACTTTTAATGTGCTTTTGTGTGAATGGCTACTTCAAGACTTAACCATTCGACCACAGGATGTGTGGGCCTAGTGCCTCACATTTCTGGGCAACTATCAAGGGATTATAAGGGGCAATAAACAAGAGTATAACTACATGTCCTGACGAGGGCAAATAAAACTAAGGGGGGAATAAAAGGGGAAAAATTAAATGTCGAGCCGATAGTCTGACCAATTTTTTCAAACAATTGCATTGTTTAAAGTTTTCAGGCATGAGCAATGCGAGACAACAAAGTGTACTGATCATGTTATTATTATTAAGCTAGGCCCTATGCTATGACTCGTACCCTAATTTGCACAGAAACATTATTTTTGAGGATGAAAGCAACCAATTTCAATTGTGCATGCCATGTGGCGCTATAGCTGCATCGTTCTGTAAATAATCACGGTATTGGTAACATTTGGCCTAAACGCTAAACGTCAACGTGAGGCCTACAAAACAATTTCATTTTCAATCTTTAGTGATAAAAACCTGAAAATACATGGCTTTAGCCTTTAGGCTTACAAACATCCCTACTTACCCAGAACAAGGTTTTCGTTGTCGTAATCTAGTTGAACCTCGTCGTCCTGATCGACGGCGCTCGACGATTGAGGCCTGGGCTGCGTTCCACTTACGCGAACTCAGTGTTTACGCGAACTCAGTGTTTGCGCGAACTTTCGCCTATGTTTTGAGTTTGCGTTAGTTGAAGTGAAACGATATTTTAAAAACTACGTTTTCGAAATGGCGGCGCCCTGTGACAGTGATGACGTCGTTTGGTTGGCTGCTTTTTATCCAACTCATTATTTATCTTTAAAAGATCCCTGTGACTGCTCAAAACATCCCACCTATTGAAGGCGATAACACATACATAGTGTAGGTGTCATAAGAGAAAGGGTGGCGAAATGATCCAATGCGCCTTGAAGGACGCATGTCGAAATCAGGAGTGGTTTCACACGTCTTGTTTATCAGACAAGGCGTTTCCAGGTAATTATTTCCTGTGTATTAAACGTCACGATCTGGATGAAAGCAGACATTGACGCGACTGTAAAACGTTACCAATAATTCTACAGGATTGTTTAACGAATCGTAAAAGTATCTACAATTTGTAAGCACAATTAAATCAGATTTCTTTTCCCATCTCTGTTACTGTTAGATGTATGGTACTGCTGCGACGAATGTGCGCTTGAGGCAGAGCATGACGACTATGTATTGAATTGTACAAAATCTCTCATGTGGCGTGGATTGAACCACCGTGCAAGGAGGTTTGATGTGAGACATGGAGATGGAGAAGCGATGAAGTCGCACTGGAAGATTAATCTTCTGGATTTCTGGACCATGCGACATCATAAATACGTGTCTACACATGTCACAATAATGTAAAAAGTCTATTTGATTACAAGCCTTGATGCGAAAAAATCTACCATAGGCCTATATACGCATCGGTTTCTTAAACATTTCGACAAAAAGGGCATAAGTTACTGTCACTGAATATTATTCTCCACTACATTAAAAAAGGCCTTTATTTTGTGATAGTATAGCTGTTCAGTTATCTATATTTATACTGTTTGGTTAATGAGGTAAAAATAATGATCAAAACCAAAATAAACTACAACAAACACTTAATTTTTTTGATTTTATTTTTTTGATTTTATTTTTTTGATTTTATTTTTTTGATGGGGCGTATTTGAGGACTTGCCCCATCTTCTTGATTATCTCTTCTTTTTCGGCGGTTTGTGACTTTTTGACACTTTCTGTTAAAAGAAAAATAGAGAAAACAAAATGATATGTTTCTGTCATCTCTATAATTTGAATAATATTAATACTACTGCAAACTGCTTACTGGCTGGAATGACCTGAAATATACAAATCAAATAAGTTAAGAGGGCCTAATATTTCGATCTTAAAAAGATCTACTTCAGAGACTAGATGGCTGTGTACAAGAAACAAACTATATATGGCAACATGCAGCATGATGCACATCATGGATGCGGAAGAAACACAAAAGAAAAAGCACAGATATGGACAATCAACAAAAGGAGTATTAGGCTGAGGGATTAAAGGGTGGGGTCAGTGTGGGTAGGATCAAAGACAGGGTAGGAACAAAAACAGAAGGGGTAAATGCGACACAGTTTTCCTCAGAATTGTTCAAGCGATTATAGAAGATAACAAGACGATCTTATCGAAGGTCGTGGCATGGTACGATGTACGTAGGCAATGTCAGTCGTTCGTTTTAGTCGTGGGGGTTAAGGGGGTGACCTATAGGTCCAGTGTGGGAACCTGGGACCTTTGTTAATGGTTATTTATTTGTATGTATTAGGTACTTACGGACTACTACATGAAAAACATTCATGCCTTTGAAGGCCGTTTTCCCCCCCTGTCCCGTCAAGTTGAGGGAAGACATTGTCTGGTTGGTCATTAGTCTGAAACAAAACATTCAAATTATGAAAAACGATACAAAAAAAATATTTTTGAGAACTACAGATAGTTGAATCAAAATTATCAGTTGAGCGCGAGTGGAAAGGGGAATAATCATAGTGCGTCTGTGCCCCACATCCCATGAGGCCAAAGGCCGAGTGGGAAATGGGACAGAGACGCACTATATTTTCCGTGTTCCACGAGCGCGAGTGGAATAACAAATTGATCTTCAAGCAAACTTGATGTGCAGTCAAGATTTAAAAAAAGGAAATTGCCAAGTCCGAAAATTTGGCCCCCGCCAATAATACGGGTAAGCACTTTATTTGTCTGCATGCAGTAAATATGGAACACGTACATGTACGTCCGGACGGCACTGTGCGCAAAACCAGAAGGCACCACACGCGCGCAGTAATAACAGTTTGCAGATTGTGACGATTTTATACGGGATGCAAACGCGTGCAGCACTGTATGTTGCGTATTGCGCAATACGTGGATTTAGAACAGTGAAACACACGGAGTTTAATATGGGCCGTGCAATATGGGATAATATCACACTAGTTGTTGCCATGGATCGACCAATTAGGATCGAGGATTCAAGTTTGCTTGAAGATAAAGTAATATATGTAAACATGGAAACAATTCAATAAAATATTTACCGATTCATTATTCTGGCCACGTTTTGTTTGACAGTTCCATCAAAATTTACGATGGACAGTTTGGAGATCTGAAATTAAGGACAAAGATCTTTTTGATATTCCAAATAAAAAAATCAGGTCTTCTTCGGTCATGTCTGTAATGCAGACAAACAGAAAAATCTCTCCAGCATTACACCACTTGAGCATCACAGTCAACCATAGCCTTAGTCAAGGCGCTTTCGTCGTTATCCGTCCAGAAATACACGCCACGCGCTCCGATCCCCGTGCAAAGATACAGCGCGAACAGCGACCTCATACGGCCACTATTTTTATGCAAATGAACTGAAGCTACCTTTTCGCCTTGGATCAATGGTTTTTGAAATCTTATGTTTCTCCTATATTTTGCGCCACATTTCTAGCGCACGACCTCGTATGCAAATACAGATAAGGATAGGCGGGGCTAAGATATGGTGTCCAATCACAACGCGGTTGAATCCCGACGTTATCAAATGCAGTTACTGTACTTTTTTTGCAGCATGACATTTAAGACAAAATGGCGGATATTTAGCGTCGTCTGTCGTCCGAAGATCTGTCGTGTTGTTTGGATTCTGCAGCGAAAATATTATCCCTCGAAGATTTTAGACCCGAGCAGCGAAAGGCCATTAGAATCCTTTCTTCGTGGCCACGATGTTTTTATGAATTTGCCGACAGATTATGGGAAATCCGTCATTTTTCAGGCAGCCCCATTTTGCTCGGAGCTCGCACGTACGGCCAGGTACTCAGCGTTTGTCAGCGTGTTTGGTCAGTTTCTTATCGCCGCATAATCGGCATTAACCCAGGCATGTTGGTCTGTGCGTTATCGCCACATTGTATGGTCCAAGCATGGTCCAACGCTGTGGGGAGGGGGCATGTTTACAACTGCAAAACCAACCTTTAAAGTGATCGCAATATCGTAATTTTAACAGGGACAAGTGTATTATATCCTCAATAACTCCACTAATTATTTTCTTGGCAAAATTCAGCCGGCAAGGCATTTAATTATCAGAGTTTCGCGTTTTACCGAGGCACGGTTTTCAGTTCAGCTGGATTAGATGCGTGCGATATAATGTAGGGCCGAGTTCGACACGTTTCAATAGAGTCGCGGCCTTCTCAATTCATCGCGGTTGAAAACTCAAAACTAAGCAGCTGAACGCAACTAGTTTCGATCATAACATTGTCAACATTCAAGAAAATACCCAGCAAAACGAGCGAAAATAACTGCGACCCTCGCCAATCAAGCAAGACAGTTCAAATATTCATGTTTAATTCCTACAAGCCTTCGTAAAAATCACTCAACTTTCTCCGATAAAATATTATGTCAACGATGGCGGTGTTTGTAAACACTTGCGAGCTAGCTATGACCTTTCACCGCTAGATCAAATTATGCAGTTTCTACGCAACGATCGACCAATAAGAAAACGACCATAAAGGTCAGCTTGATCTATTAGCACAATGAGCACCGCCCCAAAACCTCAACTTAACCATTGATCCAAGACGTTCAAATATCTTCAGTTAATTTGCATATACATGTGTTGTACATGTATGTGTGGCCGCGTGAGGTCGTTGTTTGAGCTTTGATTACCGCTGCGCTGTACGTACGGACGGGTAACGATGAACGCCTTAACCAAGGCTAAGCCAACCATGGAATGTTTGTTTGTAAATCATCACTTAAAATCAAGCAGGCTTAGTAAAGACTGGCTTATTGCAAGACCGGCTGTAATCAACTAGTTAACTCGGCCTTCTAAGACTGCAGTATATTGTAATTTGCCCCGAATGTGGTTTAAAAACAATATTACTTTAAGAACATGATCAATATTAAATAACCATTTTTTCTTTCTCTTCCTGTGTCTCCAGGGATTGGTTGAGCCCCGCCAGCTCTTCCATTGACTGGCATGGGCCATGGGCGGCTGACTTCGTAGGTTGGTGGGCTGACTTGGTGACTAACTGGCTCCTTATTTCCTCTAGCATTGTTAGCACCTTTGTTTGGAATTCTAATCAAGATACAAATTGAGACATTTTTACACTTCTTGCCTTGATATTTTTCACTTATTGTTTTTGCTAAACAAAATATGGCAGGAGTACATAAATTTACATATGCACTTACTTCCTTCTGGTAGGGCGGCCTCTTTCGGGGGGGGCTTATCGATGCTGAAAGAAAGGAAATTTGCCCTTGTCAATACACGTATATTGACAAACATTCTGCTTTGGTTCTGTTGGTATTTTACACAGAATAAAATAACCCTTTTCATACATGATTACATGATGCAGTAATTTTGCTGCACATTGTACTGTGCTTGTACGTACCCAGACGAAAAAAAAAATCATGTACATGTACTTGCGTTCGAAGTATAATCTCATTGACATTTACTCAACTCTAAAGCACAACCAATACAATGACATAAATACATGAACGTATCCGTCACAAAGACGGGTACGTACATGTAAAAGGTAGTGAAGGTGGCGGGGAGCTGTTTGCCAGCGGTGCGTGACTTCATAAAAGGGGGTGGGGAAGCCAACATTCTCTGCATCAACACAGACCAAACGAAAAGGACAGGGGCATTAATTAGTTTGCTTATGTTTTAATGGCATGGTTAAGCCCCCCCCCCCTCCACCAAAAAAAAGTTGGTCCCAAGTCACATGGTTGGAACAACAAATTGGGTCGGTTGGTCTGTATCACATTTTATTTGTTGATTGAGCACGATCTTGCAATCAACAAATTCCCCATTGTTTAACTGCCTGACCACATTCAAAGTAATACTTGGCAACGTCTGAAAGTCACACACATGATGTAAGTACATTGTACTGTAGCCACTTCCCACAGACGTGTTATTCCCAGACGGAGCCATCATGTGTGAATGATACATCATTTTAAAGCTGAGAACCTAAATAATTTGAACAAAGGTAAAATCTAAAAAACAACAATTTTTAACGTTGTTTGTTTCGTTGAAGCAGGTCACATTATAGACTCACGTTTTGGGGTTTCCGTCGCCCGAAGAGTCCGACTTTAAAGAAATAAGAAGATTTAGGAATAATTATAGAAACTTGATACTCAAACCTAGACTTTACAACAGAGATTGGATCAAGTTGGATTCAACAGTCACAAAGAAATTATCAAAAATTATCTATGAATTGTGAAAGTTTGGAAGCTTAAAACTTCAGTTGGCGATCAAAGTCAAATATAATAAAGTCAAACCCGACAAAACAATAGAAGTTAACCACTATACCGAACAGAGAGCGTTGTTAAATCAATCTCGACTCTTTCAAATCTTAAGAGAACTAATCAGCGACTTGGAGAGAACAAAATGAAAGCGTTTCTACAAAGGGGTTGGGTTGGGTCTTTGACGGGATACTCGAGCTTTACATCAACATCAACCGATACAATCCAGTCGTCACAATCCAGTCGTCGTTAGCTCTTATATATAGATTTGCCGAAACATCTCAAAGATAAAAAAGCGTCGTTCGCGTCGATAGTGCTAGGATTGTGAGTTATGACGACCGTCTGACGTACGCCTTTTATACATCGAGGATTTTCAAGGGGTCTGTGTGGATTTAGTTTGTTTCCGTAAGTCGCGTTCATTTTTAAAGTAACGTTTTATTTTGTATTTTTAGTTACATTAAAAAAATTCAGTCGCACACGTTTGTCATGACTAAAAAAGAGGTATAGATAACAACAAGGGTGGTGCAGCGTAATTTTAGACATGAGTTTTTACAATGTCGACAAAGTAGAGAGGGTATCATAATGTTTGGTCGCTATAGAGCTGAAGAACGTGTGGTCGACATCATACCTGGTAGATGGAATATTTACTCTTTTATAGATCGTTTTAAAGACATTATTTGTATAAACGATAATACCGATAAACGATAAAATATTTCATTTAAATTTAGAAGAAAAAGATATGACTATCGGAAATATAAAACTAACGAATAATCTGTCTCAACTTTTAAGTTTACCCGCAGGGTGGCTCTATAGCGATAGTGCATTAACTGGATATTTATTTGAAAAATTTAACATAAATCTTTACAACTCAGTCTTTTTACATTGCGAAGAACTGTCTACGCATTTAAATTTTGTAAACGGAAAACAAATCTTTTAAAGAGCATGCCTTTATCGGAGGAGGTCGCTCGTTCGAAAAATCCCCAAGATCCAAGTGTTTGAAAGATTTAGTAGCCGGTAAAAGAAACAGTCTAACGTTCTCGCCAAAAAAAGGCCTCGGCGAGTTAATCGATAATAGAGGTAAAAAGGTCATTTTAAACGTAGATTTTTTTTATGACGATTATATATCCAAATTTAAACTTTGAAGACGCGGGTGGCATAAAGGTGTTTCGATTGCAAAAGATTGAAGAAGTTCAGAAAGATATATCGATTCAACAAGAACAGCGAAGCGCATTGTGAAAAAAATACGTTAAATTAATTACGAAATTGTCTACGGGTGGCGCGATTTGCGGTGGTTTGGGAATCGCCGCTAGTAGTGGCGTCATCACGGCACCTGTGGGTTTTGCGTTGGAGGGAGTGGCTTTGGGTTTTGGTTGCGTCGCGCACGTATTAAAATATTTTAGCAAACAATTTATACATGAAGCTAAAAACACGACGAGATTAGAGTCTTGGCCGAGGCTAAACTCAACAGCGTAACATATATTATCTCTCAAGATTCAGAAGACGGCGATATATCCCACGAAGAATTGTTTTTGATTTCAAAAGAATTGAGTAAATTAAATGCTTTGAAAGAGAGCATTAGGTTTAACAGTAAAGAGACTGAAAATAAAACCTATGTGATATCCGAGATAAGAAGACGCGTTGGAGAGTTGGTGTGTAAGGAAACAAAGTCTTATCGAAAAACTTACAGCTTCTCAATAAATAAAAATTATTTAGATCTACCTCCTTCTGTAGCGCGTGGCCTTGCTTGTGCAAATAAAAAATTATAGAATCTCCGGCTGTATGTGGTACCTACCATAAAACAACCTCTGGCTGTACAAATAATGACTAACGATCGTGCTGATATATAAATAATGACTAACGATCGTGCTGATATATAAATAATGACTAACGATCCTGCCGTTATATAAATTGCTTGGGCGTTGGCTGTTCGGTCATTTCAACGTACGAAATCGTGAGGAGAGCTCCGCGGTCGCCTGTAAATTATTAACTTTAACAAAAATTGACATTGCGTCATATGGATCTTACAAGCTCCTTTTGCTAAAAATAGGCGTTGCGTCATATGGAAATTACAAGTTCCTTTTGCAAAAAATGGAAATTGCGTCATATGAAGCTTACAAGCAACATTTGCTAAAAATACTTTTTTAGCAATTACATCGAGCATATTTATACAGGTTCAAGGTATTTGTGGCTTTAAAAAACGTTCTGTTAAAAATAAAAGAAATTGTTATGATAATTTTTGTGTAAATTCTTCAGCAAATCCCAGTCTTGCTAAATTCTGTCTTTTGTTAATTTTTGTGCAAATTATTTAGTAAATAGTTCTGCGATTTCTCGTGCAAAATTTTCTGTAGAATCTTGCGATAATTTTCCAGATAAATATTCTGCTAATTGATCAGTGAATTGTGCTGCAAATTCTTATGAAAATTCTTCAGTAAATTCTTTGTCTTCAATACATTTTTCAGCGAATTCTTGAGCCAAATACTACGTCAGCGAATTTGTAAATTTCGATTGTGCCATGGTCTTCTTTAATATATATCAATATAATTAAACAAAATTTGAGAAAAGACCAAATATATTAAGCTGGTCTAGGATCGGCATTATGCATACTACTAAAGCAAATGAGATTTTGTGATGATGCGGCAGGTTTTCGCAATGCAATTTCACAACAAGTTTAACACATTCAAACTCCGGACGAAGTTTCGCATGCGTGTAAAGTACGATGCCGGCCTTTATTGGTGACGTACCGTTTACCGCAGTGTGTTTAGCTGCTCATCCACATTGTAACACTTGCACATCCAAACCAAATCGTAACTTTTGGTCCGATGATCAATTTGAATTCTCTTGTGAAATCGCTCGTTAACTCTGTCAAACAACATCAGATTTGGACGATTGATGACTCATCTTAAAGTGGCGAAAGGTGTATCTTTCAAAACACATATTATCCAAGTCAGTTACACACACTACGTGTGGCATTCCATTATATTTTGTTTGCATTTTTTGTTTCGGTCACACATATTTTGTTTCAGCTGTATAGTGAGCATCGACTATCACTAAAGACGCCAATGTCCCACAAGCTGCCTTACCTCGTTGTCTTCTGCAGCATCGTCTTCTGCATCGTCGGAGGACAGAGTATTCTGATGGAATAAGCAATTATAATATCATTTTAATCTTTATCTTCAAGTAAACCTCAAACCTCGATCCCGATCCATGGCAACAACAGTGTGATGCTGTACTGTATCGCATATAAATATGAAAGCTAGTGTCCAGGGAAAACAAATAGGGGTACGTGCAGGTAATATGGGACTGCAGGTAATATGGGACGCATGAATTAAATTCGGCGCCTAATTAACTATAAAGCTTCAGAGACAAGAAATAGCGCTCTCAATAGTTGCGATAACTCATTGCCATCGCTGCCAACATGGCTGATTTGTTCGGGAACGGAGATCTCGGTGAAGAAATAATCAAAATTTGACAAGGTATGTTAAGTTGACAGTATTTTTTTGCTCTGATCTAAAAATAGATATTTCATGGAATGTACTGATATTAAAAACTGACCAGAGGGTGAGCTGAATTCTTGACATATTTAGGATGCTTATGAAGTGTTTTGATTGTATTGAGGGTGTGGGGTCCTGTGTATAATTGTTTTAGGATTTATTATGCATTTAATGGGAGCTCCGGTAGCGCAACAAGGTGCAGGTAATATGGGACGCCATAGATGTGATACAGCGGAATGAAATTGCATTAAAAAAAATTATATTATCATATAACCATACATCCCATATTACCTGCACTGCAGGTAATATGGGACCTTTGGTGATGACGTCATAATTTGAATGTAACTGTCATAAATGGATACAACATGGTTTAAATTATATCATCAAAAGGAAGGGTAGTTGTTACTGATTCCAATAACCAATGTTTCTTTAGAATGGTTTTATCTATCTTTATGCAAATTATGCAAATGAGCTTAATGGGCCCATATTACCTGCACATCAAATTTTGCTTGAAGATAAATTTGTTATTCCGCTCGCACTTCTAGAACACGGAAATGTAGTGCGTGTTGGGTCAGGTGTACCGCCTGGCCTCGGGGTATGTGGGACACTTTACATTATTTTGTGAACTCACTTAAAGACGGCCATCTTTGTACGAGAACTGCAACATGCGCATTTCTACGCAATCAAGCGCGCCGCGTTGCAGTGTGAAAAAAAGTTCAAAACACGGCGCACGCTTGTTGCTCGAAATGGGTTCGAAATGTGGCGCAGACTGACGTCGAAACCGACGCACGTGGCTGATCTATAGGAAATGACAACATTCGAGGGAAACCTAAAATATAATGTGCACATTACAAACCCCAAAAAATGTGGTATACTATTACTACCCCTGCTCACCGGTCCACAATGGTTGAATGCTGTGATATTAGATATGACATTTTAATTAAACACCCTCGGGGATGCATAGCACCCTCGGCTTCTCCTTGGGTGCTAGGCGTCCCAGAGGGTGCTTTACACGTCATATCCCACCTCATAGCAGTAAAAGATTGTCTCGGGTTGTTAGGCAATATTGGAAGTTGACAAAGTAGTTTCCCCGGCTTTGTCTTTTGTGCTAAGCAATTTTGTGTACTGCTTAGCAGCTCCATAAAATTAGCGTGTGGCAAATATAAAAATTAAAAAAAACACAAACAAACCACTGTAATAATCGCCTCTAAGTTTCTGCACTCCATCTGGGATTGAGCCAGTGAATCTTCAGTGGCAGCTAGCGTCTCCTCTGTAGTTCTGGACAATAACAAATATAAAAACTTGGTACACAATATATTGTTTAAATTGCTCAGCTGGATCGCTGAATTCAAACCTAAAAAGAAAGACATTGAGATTATCGACAAAGTATTTAAAACAAGAACAGCCAATCTGATCCCTTGTCTCAAGTCCAAACCATACCCGGAAAGACTAACAGAGAAAAACCCTATACAGCCTGGATGAAAGGAGGTTGAGAGGAGACCTTATTGAGGTCTTTAAGATCCTGAATGAGCTGGAAGGATTAGAAGAAGAAAACTCTTCCAAAGAAGTCAACATCTGGGGAAATTAAGGGGTCACGCTGACAAGCTATTTAAACCCGCCTCAAAAAAAGGGACTAAACATTAGAAAGATTTTGTTCTCAATCAGGATTATCAATGGGTGGAACAGTCTCCCTGATCAAGCTGTGAACGCTACTTTCAACAAATTGATTCAAGAGTAAGATAGATTCCTAAAAGGTGTGAACAAGGAAATGGGGTCAAAGAGGCTTAAGCCTACCATAAACCCATCAACCTAAGTGTAAATGTAAGAAGTGTAAATCATTTCTTGAAGCTCTTTGTCAGACACCGACCAATATTAAAGCCTCTTTGACCTACCTACAAACTAACCTCAATTGCCGCTCCAGATCCTGAACCCTCGCTTGGGATTTTGCGAGCTGGCTTTTGCAGTCTGCCAGTTGCCCCATACAATCCCTAGTCTTGCTTGTTGTAGGGCCTGTGATTGGACAAACGCGTAGGACGTTTTAGCATGCGTATCTTTCTGATAATGAAGCCAAGGATTCCAGGGCGCATTTTTCATCCAGCCAATCGCAGCGCTACTCGCGTGTCACGCACTAAACAAACCAATGAACATTGCCCACGAGTGCTCCGTTTAAATACTTTCCAAAGGTTTTCCATTTTTTTTTCTCCAAAAGTGCGTCTCTGAGACGCATCTTTGGAAATGTCACTCTTTTGTCATTTTCTTCAAAATGACAGCATGCCAGAAGTTACCATTTCACAGAGCTTTTAGAATTACTAATATCTTTACAAGTAAGCTTCTCAGCAGTATTTTGATGGGTTAATTTTTGAATAGCTGCAACAGGTATATTCCACTTTTAAAAGATTTACATTACATTTTATGGGGCCCTGCCAAAACAAAAACAGTTTAATAGTGATGGGTTCCAAGATTTTCTTCACATTGAAAAATCTGTATAGTGGGTTTAGAAACAGCCAAGGACAAGCTGACATTGAAGATGTGCAGTGAGCCTGGTACACGTTTATGCAGATGGGGCGATGATAATCTCAGAAAGATTGTATGTTGATTGTTGGCTAGCGACAGTTACTTTTTTTTAAATGGAGACACAAATATTCAGTGCGAACATAAGCTATAATTACGTAAACATTACGTACACCATCGTACACTATAGTCCCATACACTAACGGACCGAGAAAATCATCCACAACACCCTGTAAAAGTTTGATCTTTATGAAGTTTTCCCATTTTTTAATATTAATAAAATAAATACCCAGTTTTGTCAGGATGATTTGATAAATAACTTATCGTAACTTGGAAACAGATGGTCCAATTTTAAAATGGAAAAGTTTGGCAAAATCCGTTTTTTTTACAGAATGCAAAAAAAAAAATGGCGCATAAAAAAAACACACGCGAAGCTACTGCGCATGTGATAATTAGATTGTTTCAGCGTTCACTACTTTAATAAAATAAACTGCAATCGGGTTTTATGCACGGACGTGCGGTGTGGGAGTTCGCATACTGAGACCCAGCGAGACTTATCTTGGTCGTTAATCTGTTTGTGCAGCAGGGGGAATTTTATAGGGTTGCGGTGGGCAAGACAATAGCTCCATGCTTCACTATTATTGGCGGATCATTGCCTTGAAAATTGCGGCGGACCGTTCGAACTCCTTCTCTTTATTGCTCCATGATTGTATACCCCTTACCATTTGACTTTCTTTGTTAATTTTAGATCATACCATTATTTGTTAGGTTACTAAAAATGGAGTAGTCCTGGTATGTAGGTTAGTTGGTTGGCCAGCCAGCTGAGGATTAGCCAGTTAATCTTATTATTGTTTAAAGTGACCTAGTTCTTTATTTTTGCTAAGGCCAGTAAATACGTTTCAATGGACATTTGTTATTGTAATGACTTAAGGCTGACCTGGCATGGTTCAAGTCGAAAGCATTTCAGAAAGGCATATAAAACTGTAGTGTTTGTAATTTCAGTAGGGACATTTGCGACAGGGACGGGCAGGAAGAACATCCAGAGTTGTTGAATGTTATCGCTGTTTCTTTTCTGTACACATGTAAGTTAATTCTGTATTTTATTGTTATTTATATGGGTCCGTTCCAGCCATTTCTGTTATCCTTATTTGTGTGTTTCTTGTGCAAGTGGCAGGGGTAAATGGAGATATTTCTGGGGGGAGGGCGTCGCCCGCACTGGAGCTGTTTTGTTTGAACAGTGTATATGGCTGACATGTGCAGCTAACATACATGTTGGAATTAGGATAAGACTCTTTACTTCGTGCACATGATAGTGCCAGGAAGCAACTAGTCGATTTATTTCTGTTCATATCCATATTGCCATTTATTTGTATCGTTCATAAATATTGTTAATTTGTTTATTAAAATAAAAGTCGGCCACAGATATGTTGCCGCAATTGAGAACAGTAATATTTTGTTTGATTTTAATTTAAGTAAATTTCTTCTTCGAACCGAACAAATATTTAACTGACAAGACTGAGGGGTTTCGTTACAATATGCACATGAGGAGTTGGAGTACCGAACTCGCTTATTGTAATTCTGTTATGTACGACCTGCAAAGATTTATTGGCTACGGAGACAAATGCTACCTGAGCAAGTCCCGCTAGCTTTAGACCCGTCTTAAACCGTTTGGTAATCTTACTGGGTTTGGCGGAGGCAGCGGTAGCAATGCCCGCAGGCAACCAGTTGGGCCGTTTTGGCTGCGGCTGGCCGTCCGCACTTTCCTCACTCTGTAAAAAATGTAGTGGTGGGATTTAAAGGTAGGACACACTATTATATCGAACATGTTAACTACCAAATTATAAAGAAATATCTTACCTATTTAAAAGTAAATAATGATTCTAGGCATCCCTCAAAATGATTGCCCTAGATATCCTGTCACAATGGCATCCCTTTGCCATTGTTCAAGCATTCCTTTTCCCATTGTTTAAGCATTATTTTGCCATTGTTCAAACAATCCCTTTGTCACCAGTGTCAGATTATTCATTCACAATATACTTATGAGTGGGTTTATAAATAGAATTGTGACTGAAATTGTGAAAGAACTCGACTTATATACAACTCTGCCTCAAACCAACAAACAAACTTTCACTTGCTTTGAACTTGGAAAACTCACCTCGTCCACGAGTGCCGGTCTTTTGGCGCCCGCTTTGGTTGGGGCCTTGCTTGCCCGTTTTCCGGTAGCCTTTGAGTTTGACATATCGAACAAGACTGTTATAATATCATGTGCATAGCAGTTCAAATGCATTAATAGAGCCTGCTTATGCTATGATGGCATACACAGATGATGATGGATCGATGACTGCTAAATTTTGCAGTCCCATATAGCATTCCTGATATCATGCAATATGAAACAGCATTCTAAATATGTGAGCTTTATAGCATTCTACATAATGTAACAAATGCTCTTTGTTAATAGTTGACCCGATTGACTAGATTAAAGGTTGACAGAAATCTTAATCATGCCTAGGCCTGCCTGGCCCAGATTTGCATATATTATATGTCATTTTGATAGCGTGGGTTTTAATCCCACTCATTTACGAAATTGTTTTGTGGGGTCACATACTTTCTTTTTAAATCTATTTAAGCAAGAAAGGGACAGATATAAAGGTGTTGTGCTGGAGGTTGAGGTGTGGTCATTTTAGTTTGTACTGGGTCTGGGGAACACCTACAGGAGAGAAGTCTCATTTTGTTCAGATAAGTCTCTTTGATTTTGTTGTTTAATTTTGTCCTCTCCTGTTTTCATTTTGGCATCACTTCTTTTAGTATATTTTCGTGCCATTTTGGGCCGTTACTCCAGCCTCCAGCACCTTCTTTCTACAACATATTGTAACTATATGTGACTCAGCACGAGTAAATAAGACACTTTGAGGCAAAAATGAAAATTGAGATTTTGATTTTATCGTTTAAAACTAAACAAGTTTTAAATGACGAAATCAAAATCTCAATTTTAGTTTTTGCCTCAAAGTGTCTCATTTTGTCTCAAAATGTCTTACATACTGTTCCTGTGCCATAGTATATTTTCCGTTTTGTATTCCATTTTAAGTCGCTACTCATATTTTTATAACGCTCGGTCCGTACGTTACAAAAGCATGTAAGTGAAGTGAGTGAACTGCAAATCGAGTACGTAGCATTTCTAATAGCATGTAAGTGAAATTGATCGACTGCAAATTGAGTACAAAAAGCAGCTTAATTAGGGGGTGAGTAGCTATTTGAGCTATGCTTGGAATGTCCTCGGAATTTGCCGGGTTCACGTGACACTTGCGTCAAGACCAAGCTAGGGGAACGAATCTGGCAATAATTTAGGGCCCCCTCAATAAGCCTGGATATATACTGACGGCGCACCACGGAACAAATGAACGGTTAGCTCGGTCTTGGATCAAGACTAGCTATGGTATAGCATTCAGTTGGAATGCTCTGGAAGCATTCCTGGTAGCATGCACATGCTATAGCTCATTTAAATAATTCGCCTCCTGACATGCTGTGCACATGCTATACCTCAATGAATGCTGTATGAGAATGCTTTTGAATATAACAGTACACCATAGCATGCTATGCGACATGCTATGAAAACTGCTACTGGACATCAGTCATGTTCGTCCTAACATACAATTTTACCATTTTGCCGGAGATTGATATTAACTATCGATTCTTTTGACGTTAGTCAAAGTAAAAACATTAAATTAAAAAAAACCACGTGTTTAGCGTCCCTGCCCGCTTCCATTTTTGGAGGCTGCCTGAATACAAAAATAATATTTATAACAATTGTATTTAAAAACAAAAATGCAATAAACTTACCTTGGGCATTGTCACTGGAGATTGGCTTCAGTTGGATCCTAAAAGTTTGTTGAACGAAAAACTTTGTCAAAAAGCTTCAATCATTGCAGCTGCACAGACCCACTGACACTGACAGATAAAACCTTTCACTTCACTATATTTGAGTGTCCGATGTTTGAGTTACCAAAACAAAAACGTAAGGAAAAACAAAACCACATACAAACCCCGCCGTCCAGATTGGACGCGACGGCGCTGACAAAATAAATTGCTGCGCTAGATGGTAGAAGGCTGAGAATGCATGAAGGCGCATTATGGTGAGTTTATTGGCGATTATAGAGCGTTTTGAATCAAGACTAAACAGTTGACAGACTTTATTAATCTTACGGGGCCCATACAAACTAAGAGCATATCCAGATTGACATGAAATTCGGCCAATATGTTAAACAAACTTCCCTTTTGACGCCTACAATAAAAAAAACCTGCCTCGTAACGCAAAGGGTATCTTTTTCACTGTTCAATATTTGCACTAAAGTAAAAAACTCAATACTTTACTGTTATAATAAAATCATCACGCGCAAAAGAAATAAACTTAAAGATGTACTACAACGGAATAATGATAAAGGCTGTGTTGCTGTTTTTGTTCGAGAAATGTATAATGATGACTAATATATCATTAGTATTCGATAAAACTTGTTCCTTCATGCAAAAAAAACCACAAAATTGATCGGCGTTCTACGACCCAGAAAAACTCAGTTTCAGCAAAAGCCCTTAACTCATGAATAATTCATACTTTGTGTGTGACGTACTATCCATGACGATTTACTCGGGTCGATCGTGTGCGTGCATTTTGTTTACTCTCGGTTGCTCATGGGTAGTACGTCATCACTTTTCGCTGGTTTACAAGTCCGCTGGTACTATATCGTAAATTTCATTGTGGTTTTCAGTGGATCTTTGCCGGGAACCAGTACAGGGCGGGAAATTTCAAAATCGAAGAATCGAGGTCTAATTTTTTCGGTCAAATTGCAACAAAATTATTTAGGGAAAAACATGACCGTAACAATATGTGTTACCTGAACACAACATAAACAAGGTCCGATAATAAATTTAATGTGTGAGTTTTCGTTGTAGTCCATCTTTAAGAAATTACACAAGCACCTGGCAAAAATAACTGTTCTACTCCAAATCATCAAGGATATCAATATATCTGCAAAAACCTACCAAACTATCAACTGATAATGATTATGATGAAAGTAGGAGTTTGAGCATTGAATTAAGCTTTGATATAATGATACTGATAGTGATAGCAGAATTACTTGTCAACTTTATACTGTGCGCCACACTCGGCCGATTGTGTGCCCAATTTCTGTACACCAATGTTTTTGAACTGTTGAATTTCGGACTAAATTCCATCGTCGTTAGAATAGAAAAATACCAGAAAAAGTGACTACACATATCGGAATGAGTGAATAATATCTCTTTAATTTTTAATAAATTCTATGCAGAGTTTGCAGACAAATTTGTTTCTTAGTTTTACCTTAAGTTTTTTGCAGGAGCTCCCGTTCAAAAGAGTGCCACAGCCGAAGACGTATGAAACGATGTGATTGCTCAACGTACTTACCACAGACGTATGTTGTTGTTGTTGTAGTTTAATGGCACTTTGGCAATCTACGTGCCCTTTGTGCCAGTCAGTGGTAACTCTGGGAAAAACTAGCAGGAGTAGATGGAGAGGTGTGACTGACGATTCTGGAAACAGCAGACCAAGTAAAACCGAGGACTGTTCTGTAGACTGGTGCGCTCTGGCTGAAAACTAGAGTTAGCAGGGGGTGACCACAGACGTATAAACGCACAGACCATGTAGGTTGTGTCAGTTCTTTTCGTTATTGAGCGACAGGTGGTCTCAATGGAGCCGTTATATAACGTTTCCGTTATGCCCCAACGCTCTTAACTTATAAAAGCGGGCATTGTATTCAATGCGTTTCTTTTAGGTTTGAGCGTTTGAACCTCGCTTAATTGCCCTCCCGCCCGACTTCACCCCATAAATAATAATAATAAATACTTTGGTCAAACTTTGGTCAGACCTTGGTCAGACTTGGTCAGACTTTGGTAAGACTTCAGACTTAGTCAGACTTTAGACTTGGTCAGACTTCAGACTTGGTCAGACGGACTTGGTCAGACTTGAGACTTTGTCAGGCTTCAGACTTTGGTCAGACTTGAGACTTTGGTCAGACTTGCGACTTTGGTCAGACTTGAGACTTTGGTCAGACTTGAGACTTTGGTCAGACTTGAGACTTTGGTCAGACTTGAGACTTTGGTCAGACTTGAGACTTTGGTCAGACTTGAGACTTTGGTCAGACTTGAGACTTTGGTCAGACTTGAGACTTTGGTCAGACTTGAGACTTTGGTCAGACTTGAGACTTTGGTCAGACTTGAGACTTTGGTCAGACTTCAGACTTTGGTCAGACTTCAGACTTTGGTCAGACTTCAGACTTTGGTCAGACTTCAGACTTTGGTCAGACTTCAGACTTTGGTCAGACTTCAGACTTTGGTCAGACTTCAGACTTTGGTCAGACTTTAGACTTTGGTCAGACTTCAGACTTGGTCAGACTTGAGCCGTGTCCGCATTGGCCTTTTTTGGTAAAATCTACGAAATTAAATCCAATGCGGCAGACGGTAACCTTGTCAAATTGCCCATTTTACCCTTCACAACAGTAGATCTACAGGCCCAAGCTTCTAGCGGAGGAGTTACGTTGTATGTTTTACGTCGCTGAAAAGTCCAGTGCCGACATCCACGTAATGTAAAACCTACATTTTGGTTACGTAATTTCCGTCTGGAGGTCACACCAATGCATGACCTCTGCGGTTTTGCGCGCTTATTACTAGCAGTACTGGTATGGTACTTGTGTACATAATAATGTGACTTGACTGAATTTTGCACACTTTCGAGCGAATTCTAAGCCGAATTTCTTCCCTTTTCTGCTATTTGTGTAAATTTAGCGCGCTTTTTTTACAAAACCACATCCGGTGACGGAGGTCAGGCGTAGGGCGCCCTCATTAGATTATGAGAAGACATGTCACTCTGGCCTACTAGTACACGCCGCGTGCGTATATTTTTATTACACCGCAGCGAAGGGTTCACTCTATATTACGGCCTTGTAACAAGACTACGAATACGTTCTGTAGGCTGGCACTAGTTGCAGCGCTGAGGGCGCAAGACGCGCGATATTATCATATTACAGGTACATTTTTAGTATTTATTATTTATTCGGCCATGAAACCACAACAAATACAAAGACAGTGTATACAAAAACAAATGAAAAAAACAAAAACATACTGAACAGGGCAATAAGGTAAAAGAAAGTAATTACACTAGGGCAAAATAAACATTTGAAACAAGTTGAGTGGGGAAGGAACAAGTTTCGAAGCAATTCCTCCAGTTTTTGGTCACGTGACATTGGCGGCTAAATAATAAATGAAAAATCACAAATAGTCAGAAATATTTGGTCTGGGAACCAGACTATAATAATTGAACACTACATTAAACAAAAACGACTTAGCGCGCATGCGGGGGCGAGTAGCTATTTGAGCTATGCTTGGAATGTCCTCGGAATTTTCCGGGTTCACGTGACGCTTGCGCCAAGACCAAGATAGTGGATGAAATCTACGAATCTGGCAATAATTAAGGGCGCCCTCAATAAGCCTGGATATATACGGACGTTATCCCAGACAAGTAGTTCACCTGCACAAATTGAATCTTAAGAACTTGATGCACAGGCCTGCTACGGCATTGCTAGCAGATGTATCCGGTATTGGACCGATAGCATATTGTAACGTTGACCGTTTGCTGGGGTCGACACACACACACACAGGAAGAAGACTCAAGACAGGTATTCACTGGTTTCGGTGGTTCTTAGGCCGTTTATTCTAACTACTTCTGGGTCAAACAAGTGACATGAAGTTACCGTTCCAACTTCGCGGCACCGTACAGTCAGGCGAGTGCGCTATCCGGAACGGGTTTCCTAGGCGTACTGGCAGGGCTCCACTAGGCGATTCCACCGTGGAATCGCTCTGGTGCTCTCTATCGGCCAACCGGCACAGACGCTACACAGCCCCCCTCGAGGACTTTGTTTGTCCCCAAAAAGGACGGCGGACATTTGCCGGCCGCGCACCCGGAAGATCCGGACCGGAAGGCCCACGACGCCAACAACAATACAACAACAACAACAACAAAAAGGAAAATGAGAGTCAAAGTTCTCGTCTAGTAGGTGGGAGGTGGCCGGCGCTGGATCTATGTCTGCCTAAATAGCTGCTTCCAGAACTCCGATGAGACATTGTCGGGGTAGCGCGGGGGTGTTCACACAAGGAAACCTGCATGTGGGTTGCCGCTTACTTCATGCGGGGCGGCTGCCGTCCACCTCCAACTGCATCTAGGTCCCGTCCGGCAGCTCCACCTGGGACCCGGCCGGCAATTAGACCCTGGGCTGTCCACGCCACCGAAGCGTCGGCGTCCGGGGGGGGGGGGGGGGGGGGGGGGCGTCGGGGGCTCCGTCTGAGTCCCGCTTTCCGCCCGAGCTGGCGGGGATGGGTTGGCCGGGCTGTCTTCCTTCGGCCGGCTGGAGCGGCGTCCGCGGCCGTATCCCTGGCGCCCCGATAGGCGGGGCGGATCCGCCCTTTCTGGCCTTGGCTTGGCTGGCTGGCCGACTCGTCCCGCTCCGAACGGGGAGGCCGGGAGGACCGCTCGAAGTGGGGGTGGTCGTCTCTTGGGCGGGGGCGGCAACAAAGGCCGGGCCGCTGCAGGGTGGTCCCGTCCGCCGTGGGGGAGGTCTGGGCTCCCTTGCCGGAAGAGGCCAGAAGGCCCTCGGCCGGCGGGATTGACGAGCTCCCTCTCGTCGCCGCTGGGGTGGATCTCCAGCGCATCCATCTCTGCCATTACTCCGGCCACCAAACCTTCCTGGCAGAACCGATAGTGACGGCTCATAATATCCTCCCGGTAGAACTCCCGCGCAGCCCGCAGCACCTTTCGCACGTACGGGCGCTCCGGGTGGAGCTGCTCGCACGCGGTGCGCACATGCCTACGGCGGTTGGTACTACGGGTGAACGCCTTCCCACAGTGGGGGCACATCACGGGAACCCTCCTCCGGGGGGAAGAAGAGGAAGGTTTGGTTATTGCAAGACAATACCGGCTAGCTTCTGGCCGGCGCAAATGTACCTATCGGGGCCTGGCTCCGTTGGTGGAGAGAGTGGCCGATCGCTTCCGGTGAGGGCAGTCTGTCCCAACCGTGGCACCAGTAGCACTCCACTTGAGTCCGCGCGCCTGGTGTATACTTCACCCTTGGAACTGGCTTATACTGGAATACTTGGAATTGATGTCATCCCCCCACGCAATGCGCAAAACTAAAAAAGTTGGTGTGATGTTTCCTATGGATGCTTTGCCGACTATATGATACAGATACAGATACTCTCTAGCAGGAACTGGAGTAAACTGGTCTACCGACATTACGCCGCTGGCTCTGGCCTTCCCGTTCCGTTTGTACTCCTGGGACTCCATGAACGCCTCCATCTTCGTCGCCAGCGTGATGGCTTCGGTCAGGGTCGCCGCCTTCTTGGAGAAAAGGTGACGCTACAGCTGCTCCTCCCACAGGGCCTTCCGGAAAGCCTCCACTCCCAAGTCATCCCGGGCCTGCACAGGCAATCTTGGGTAGCTTTTCAACACCAGCCGCCGAATAGATTGTCCCAGGCTGCTGAGGGAATCGTCGCGGCCCCTCGTCCGCATAGACAACTGGGCCCGATGTAGTGGAGCCTGTGCCGCCCCGCCGAATCGTTGCTCAAAGTTCTCCAAGATTTGGGAGTATTCCCTTCGTGCCTCGGGCGCCATATCCGCCAGTGCTTCTAGACCTGTGCCCTTCAGGTGAGCCGCCAGGTACGTACATTGCCTTCTCGGACTCACTCCAAATGGATCAAGGAGTCCGACCACGGGACGCAACCCCATCAAACTTATCCGGGAGCATCAACTACTAACACCATGATGCATTTGAATTGTATATTTAGCCTAAATAGTTCTTTGAATGTGATTTTACCAGTTTTTGGCAGCCATTTTGTCGGCCATCTTGAATTTCAGCTTTCTGATCATTTTTTTGGGGGCAACAGCAATTTTCGTAATCAGCAGGGTGGAATTACCCTAAAAATGTGTGTTGCCAACTTTGAGCATAATTTGCCGCTTACATTATGATTTATCATTTTTGTGCCTAGTCTACTTGGTCATGACTTCAGACTTGGTCAGACTTCAGACTTGGTCCGGACTTCAGACTTTGGTCAGACTTCATACTTATCGTAAACTTACATGCAAGACCGGTGCGCAGCAACAGCGCCATCATGCGGCGGCTTTGGCATTCTCATGTTTGTCATCGCCTCCGCTGTTTGCCTGTCTGCTCGATCTGCACCATTTTGCAGGTAAAATTCTCTCTTTTTGAATGTTTAATTCTATCTAGTTAATATGATCGAACTTCCTAAGGAACATAGCATTTGTGGGACAACTTGGGCAACGTGTAAATCGGTAAATAAATAGAAAATTTAGGTTAAATTGTTTTGTAACCCAGTTCCGAGCGATAAATCTTACTGTAGTAAATCTTACTTGTCTTACTGAGTCTCTTACTCTTAGTCTTAGACTTACTCCACAGCATAATCACCCGAGATCACTGACCGCCTGGTCGACGTTCTTGTACAGACTACAAAACCCCAGTCATCGTTGCCGTGTACAACAGCAAATACACGGTATCGTCTTCAGCTAGGTGGGCACAATATGTCCGGACAAATTGCCAGTGGCGAGTACCTTAATTCGCCCTCATCTCTTGCTTAAATCTCGTAGTCTTTTTTTTTTCAGCAGTCGCTGCGCTGACCGGCTGCATTTTTTAAGAGAAGACAAAAACAAGCAAGATGAAACAAGACGATTAGGATATAATGAAAGAAATTGGAGAAGACAAATTAGGGTGATATTGAAAATTGTAGGCCGTAATAATTTTTAGAGATCCTATATAATGTCCCCATAACGTCAAGTACTAAAATATTGTGAGTAGGGCAGTGTTAGGTTCAGTACAGTGTACCAAAAATTACTGAACATGTGTGAGCTGTTGAAGTTTGTTAGGTTTGGTATGCTTCCTAGTGCGAGTGTCTATTTGTTATGCAAATTGAATTGGTTGCCATAGCGCTCGAAAGTATCCTGAGGCTATGTTTTCCCGACTGAACGTAATACCGGTGGGAAGCTATCGTGTGTTAATCCACATGTAAACTGTGAATTATACAGCATTTTAAGTGAATTTTGCTCATGTACATGTAGCTTTGGGCATGTGGTATTGCCCATACTGGTCGGGCCTGGTGTTGCCCAGGGGCCTGTTGTTGCCCCATTTCTGGTCGGGCCTGGTGTTGCCCATTTTATTAAAATAACTTTACTAATAATTTACCGGTATGCCCATAATCTGGTATCCGGATGAATAAAACGTTATCTCAGGCTGTGGCCATAAACTCAAGAATTGTCTCTTTGGTCGTTAATGAGTCTGAGTATAATTCCTTTTACCCTTGCAGGGTAAAAGGCCTTATACTCAGCGACAGCCCTTTATCCCGACATGTAGCCACCAGGCCGTCAGTATAAATCAATCTTGCAAACAGTTTGTCAATAAGACCAAAATCTCCCGGTCATCAAACTTTTGTCCGTCTGGTGTTGTGGGCGTAAATGATTACAGGCCCGGTAAGGTAGTTGCCTTATAAGGGATAATTATGCAAAATGTGAAAGGTCACTGATATGCTAATTGAGCTGGTTAAACTTTTAACCAATGAGATTCTCCGGGCGCGCGTCGCGTCTCTAGGCGTTCGGCTGGCTGAAAAATACAGTCACTCTGTCACAGCCATCCTTTGTGCACAGACACAATTTTGTTCATCCCAAAATTTTCTCCCATCACCACCCCCCCATTCATTTTAACCACACAGCATAATGCAATTTTCCAATATAGTGCTCGCAGGTGTCATGAGGCTATATACATTGTAATGGTTTCCTTTCGGAATGTCTGCGGGTTAAAGTTCAATGTGCATTGCTCATCCCCATTGGGGTGCTGGGGTGGCAATTTTTGCGGATGCAGACAGCCAGTAATCCAAGTTCTCATATTTGGGGGCATTTAAATCACTTCAGGTTTATGTCTATTTGTTATGCAAATTGAATTGGTTGCCATAGCGCTCGAAAGTATCCTGAGGCTATGTTTTCCCGACTGAACGTAATACCGGTGGGAAGCTATCGTGTGTTAATCCACATGTAAACTGTGAATTATACAGCATTTTAAGTGAATTTGGCTCATGTACATGTAGCTTTGGGCATGTGGTATTGCCCAAACTGGTCGGGCCTGGTGTTGCCCAGGGGCCTGTTGTTGCCCCATTTCTGGTCGGGCCTGGTGTTGCCCATTTTATTAAAATAACTTTACTAATAATTTACCGGTATGCCCATAATCTGGTATCCGGATGAATAAAACGTTATCTCAGGCTGTGGCCATAAACTCAAGAATTGTCTCTTTGGTCGTTAATGAGTCTGAGTATAATTACAGTTGGTAAATACGGACTTTTCAATATTTCGATTTTTATTTACCTAACGAATATAATGTACTTTAACAAATACATTTGCTTGTTTGCATTGGCAGACCTTTAAATTGTAGTTAAAAAAAAGGTTTTTATCATTGCTTAAATTGCGCGCTCCAGTTTAATAAAGTAGACTAGTCTTACATTCCTCAATTCTAAAATTATGATTTGTATTATCGTTTACAAGACATGCCCCTACGCTCCCAAGGAAGATATACCCCCAAACAGGTGCAACGGTGTGCACAAATGAGCGGTGCAATTGGAAAACAAACCGACCGGCTCATAACCGAAGGAGGGCTTGGTGATTTAGTTCAGGGCACGAGCTCACGGAGAAAAGGCATAAACAAGAGAGATGTGGTCGACTTCGTCCGTGAGTTCAAAAAAGATGCCCTGTTCGTTTACCACCCAGGCCGTCATCACCGTGGGTTTGAAGATTACGTACATAGCACGGTCATCAAATCACCGCATATGGAAATTTTGTCTCTTTTGCTTGTCAATGACGTTGGCCTTCATAATAACACAGAAAAAGCATAATGCATAAATGCGTCTTTTTTCCTTTGGTGCTTCACTACAGCAAAACGAAATAATTTTGGAACTTGGGGCATGCGGCAGTATTTGAAGTATTTAATTTCCTTCTTTATATGAACGTTTTATACTGTTGTTTTCGGCCAATCCATTATCCTGTAGGGGATTTGCCATTTTCACAATGCAGCCAAGATGTGAACGCATTGGTAAGTTATCAATTTATAGCTTGTAAAGAGATAAAATACAATGTAGTACAAAACAAGGTACTTAAGACTTTACTATTTTGTTTATACATTATACTACATACTCATCCCAGATTACCGGAAAAAAAGTTGTTAAACTTTAAGAAAACAGCACATTGAAAAAAAGAAAGCCAGGCTTTTGTGTACTACATGTACTATATTATTAGCTGTTTCGGTTTTTCACCGAAACAGCTTTTGTAATCGTTAAAGTTTTTTTTTTTCTTTTTTTTTTTTTTCTTTTTCAGAATTTTCTCCATAGGATTTGTACACGTTTGTTCAGACAGGTCACTTAGGTACTTTGGTAAATCCGATCGACTTGAGACTTGGCATACATTTAGACAACCACACAAGGACGGTCCTAGAAGAAATTCGCCGCGTTTACGTCACTCAAGGTCACGTGACTTCGCGTTAAAGGTGAAATTTTGCCCATAGGTTTTGTACACGTTTTCCTTAAGACTAATGTCTTTGACACTTTGGTGAATCCGACCGACTTGAAACTTGGCATATACTTAGAACACCACCCCCAGATGTTCCTAAAAAAAAATTGGCACGATTGCGTCATTCAAGGTCACGTGACGTCACGTTAAAGGTGCAATTTTTCCCCCATTGGTTTTGTACACGTTTTTCTTTAGACTATTGACTTTGACACTTTAGTGAATCCGATCGACTTGAGACTTGGCAAACACTTAGACCACCGTCCACAGACGGTCCTAGAAGAAATTCGGCATGATTAAGTCATTCAAGGTCACGGGGCGTCACGTTAAAGGTTCAATCTTTCCCCCATAGGTTTTTTACACGTTTTTCTTTAGAATATTGCCTTTGACACTTTAGTAAATCTGATCGACTTGAGACTTGGCACACACAAAAGACCACCACACACATATTGAAAGTAATTTTAGACACTCGAAACAGCTCCGTGTTTGTCCACAAACACATGTCTAGTTATTATTGAAATGGAATTGTAATTTTGTGGCTGGGTGTATGATGCCTGTCGAATTTGTCTCTGGAACTGTTGTTGTCGTTGTTTTGTTTTGTTTTTATATAAAATTCTAGCCTACCACTAGGCCAAAGTCCCAGTATTGTTGCTCGGTTCCATACCCATGTTCCACAATATTGGATATGATATATTGATAGGGCTAGGGCTGTTCTATATTTTTCTGAACGCATACGGCATAGGCCTAGTCTTACATTTTTTTTTCTTCTTTTCGATACACGGGTTTAATATTGTAGATGTCTTTTAAAAATTAAAACGGACAATTCGTAAATTTGCATTGCTGACAAAATGAAATGGAATAAAAATTGGCATTGTGTGAACAATAAAATTACACTGCAAATATTTTGAAATGACTTCTGAGATGACCCTAAGGGCAGCACTGCAATATTGCGTTGTCAAATCCTGCTGAGTCGCAATTTATTTTTCTGATGATTGATTGTTAGATTGATTGATTTAATCTATTTTTTTGTTTACAGTTTTTAATGGCGCAACTGAGAAAGAAACCCCGCGTTGACTATAAGAGACTAGCCGATGGTCCTGCGATTCCTGGTGATAGTACCAAGTCTGATAAATGGTCAACCAAGAAGCTCTACAAATTGGTTGTCAAAGAGAGCCTACTTGAAGATGGAACACTAAAGCTGTATGTTCATTACATTGGATGGCCAACAATGTAGGAATGGAGAGTTGCCTCTGAAGTTCTTGACATTCCAGAAGTGTATACAAAATCCAGTTCCGAGGGGAAAGAACTTTTTTTCCGCCAGCTGAGTACATCTATTAAAGAGGCTCTCCATGGCCAAAGGAAAATGGACAGTGTCGTTGAACTAAGACTACCAGTATGTGTTGCACATCCCCATTCAGCAAAAAAAACACTTTTACTTGTTCCTACAACAGCTTGAACACTTTCTTGGGAGAAAATTTGAACTTTCGTATATTCAATGAGTATGAAGATTTTGCATGTGTAAAGGAAGGAACATTTTCATTTTGTCTATGTGAGAGAAAACCTCTGATTGAATATTCACCTGCAGGAACCCCCGAGTATACCCATCGTGGTAAAATATTGGGTGAACTTGTAGGGGGGGATTGTATCTCACTAAAGATGTCACCCCTTACATGCACATCTTCGCATTTCATTTGTCAGAGGCCATGAGACTTCATGGGAATGTGGTGGATTTTTGTCAGCAAGGGCTCGAAAAACTTAATGACCTTGTAACCAAATGGTACTTTAGGTCCACCAACTATGATCAGAGTGCACTTAAACAAATCATGCATAAGCAACATAAATTGCGTGTCCTCGAGGGGCAATATCCATGTTGATGGATATGGTTATTGGTTTTTCAATATTTATGCTTGCTGTAGTTAGATTTATAATTGTTGAGGGTGTTGCTGTTCATTTTTCACAATGGGTGTAGTTTTCCTTAAATCAAAACTAATGTTAAAACTAATTTGAACATGCTTTAAATGTGGCCTTTAATAATTGAAACTGTTGTAATAGAAAGATAAAGAGAACAATTTGTATTCTACCTCAAAACAAAATATAAGTGTTGTGCCATGGCCATTAACCCTAACTACCCCAAACCCATCAAACTCCAACTGCAGCTTTTGCTAGGTTTTGGCAGGTTTGGTACCAAACCGTAACAACTTGTTGTTAGACTTTGTTTGACTCAGTACCAAAGGCCCAGGGAGACCCTGTTGAATTCTGTGAGGTTCAGGACAGAAAGGCATATGAGACTTGTCAAAATGTTAGAAATTTTGAGAATGCACAGGCGTTTATACGTGAGTGACCCACATTGTCATGGCACAGTTCCTGGTCAACTGTAAGTGTATGTACACTTACACCTTGTATGTGTGTCCCCACTAAAACACATAATACCACTGGCCAGTTATCACTGTTCCAAGTCAATAAAACTTCAACTGTTGGAGTTTGGCAGGTTCAGTACTGTTAGTAGGCAGGTCACTCGTGCACACACAATTTTCAGCCGACCCGGGAGTAGTCTTGGTTCCAAGACCTTCGTGTTGTTTATTCCGCGATCACTGACACAAACCACCGATGTTATAGAGGGCGCTATCTCCAGACGAATCGCACCCGCGAACTCAGGGGGGGGCGGAGGGGGGGCCCTTCGAGACTGTGATTGCGCAACGCTGACGTACCGTCCATTCTCAAAATAGGAGGGAACAATTTTCTCACGCGAAAAATAAAGAGTTTTTGGCATCCAATCTTAACATCTTGTCTTTTGTAGTTGTAAAAGGTTGTTATTTACCTTAATTTTTATCATCCAATGACAAAAATTGTATTGAAAATGAAAAAAGCAGTCGAAAAAATTAAGCGTTGACGTACCGTTGATGCGCGTGGAGATTGTGCACAAATACTTAAACGACGTTGACAAATACCTCCCCTAAAAAGGGCAATAATAATCGATAAATTGTGAAAAATCGTGCTTCGAACCCACTCACTTTTTTCCATGGATACGTTAAAAAAGGATGTAGCAGTGATATACTGAATTTTTAAAAAAATCTGCCTGTGAACCCCTTGCGTTTTATCGTGTTGTTTTCGAACGAAAATGGCAGAAAATGACATCGCCCCAAACAAAATCCGTGTAGATCGTGCCTGTGTACCTGGCTTTGCGGACGTTGTATGAATCACTAAATGTGGAGAGCGATACACGGAGCAAATCTGTACGTGTTTCAACGGTGCGCTTCGCGGTAGCGATCATACGTATTTACTGTGTGAGATGTGTGGCTCATGAGCGTGGAAGAACGAATGAGATACATTTCAACGTTGGTGGCGCACTTTGTTGGGCCCCCCCTCCGCCCCCCCCTGCGCGAACTCTAGTGGACTCACTCGAAGGTCTTGGACAAGTTGGCACACAGGGGGCGTGGTCAGACTATTGTAATATATGCATTATTCATATCACGTGATAATGATGGACGGTTATAGGCAAATTCGTGCGAGGGTTACGCAAAACGTTACACGCCGCGATTGACCCGGCCGTGATGTGCATGTACTATACCGTACATGTATTCGCATTTTTGTATCACTGTGGACGGAGACATGTTCTCGTGTACAAAATGGTTAGAAAGTCGAGCACTTTTTTCAAAATGCTCCCATTTTAACCACAATTATTTTCCTTGGTTGAAATTTCCAACCAATATACCCTATATTATACCCTAACCTAAACACTAACCCACATCCTAACCCTAGCTTTTGATTAATTTAAGTACAATCCAAAAATCTAATTCGTGAAATTCCTAATGGAGACCTAAATATAAATCAGAGACTTTTTACTCCCATTGTCCCCATTGTGTTCACGTCTCCAGAGGTACCGTACGTATTTCGCGGCACCATACAGTACATGTACATATGTACATGTACATGTACTTTACATGTACATTGACACAGCAAATCATAGCTGCCCCGGCGTTTATTTGTGACTGCGGGTGAATTTGTTGATTGAAACAACTTTGCTCTATGGTGAAAACCTCCAAAGCCCCAGTCCCATGCACCGAAAGCCGGATACGCTACGGATCAACCCGGATGCACTACAGTTCATATCCGGGGTCATCCGGAGTGGAACCTTAGTCAAACCGTGATAATCCGGGACTATCCGGGACTATCCGGGGCCATGCATCCGGGACCATCCGGGGACATCCGTAGTGAGTCCGGGAAGTCGAGCGTCACCCTGGATCAGCATCTAGCATCCGGAGTGATCCGGGGCCATCCGGGGAGGGAGAGGGGGGCGGCAAAGAACCGTAGTGAAACCGTAGTGCAATCGTGATGATCCCTAGTGTATCCGGGATAAACCGTAGCGTAACCGTAGTGTAACCGTGTTTATCCGGGATGAAACGGGAGTTGGTTCCACTACGGTTCCACTACGGATCACCACGGATTCACTATGGTGTCACCACGGTATTTCCCGGATGAACCGGGATGAACCGTAGTGTATCCGGGGTCATCCGGGGTGAACCGTGGCACATCCGGGATGAACCGTGGCGCATCCGTAGTGAAACCGTGGCGGAACCGTAGTGAATCCGTGACCATCCGGGGTCATGGGGGGAAAACAGGCTTGAACCGGGGTGATCCGGGCCCATTCGTGGCAGAACCGTAGTCAAACCGTAGTAGAACCGTAGTAGGATCGGGGAACATGTCACTTTGTTTTTGATTGCCTTCCCGGACCACCCCGGATCAAACGTAGTTTCATCCGGGGTCATCCGGGGCGATCCGGGGCGATCCGGGGCGATCCGTAGCATATCCGGCTTCAGTGGGACTGGGGCTACTAATTTATATGGTGGCCCTGAGGGATATCAAAAGTCGTGAACATTTTCGCGACAAATTTGCGACTTGTCGTTAATTTATTTGCGACTGGTCGTAAATATTTTTGCAACTAGTCGCAAATAATTTCAAAACTAGTCGTGACAAAATTTGCGACTAGTCGCGAATTTTGTCACGACTAGTTGTGAAATTATTTGCGACTAGTTGCAAAAATATTTACGACCAGTCGCAAATAAATTAACGACAAGTCGCAAATTTGAGTCCGGAATTTTTTACGACTTGTTTTTTGCGACTAGTCGTAAATATTTTTTCGCGAATAGTCGTCAATATTTTCAATAGTCGCGAAAAAAATTTGCGACTAGTAGCGAAAATATTCACTAATAATCACAAATTATACGACTAGTCGCCAAAATATTCACGAACAGTCGCAAAAATATTAACAACCAGTCGCGAATAAATTCACAACAAGTCGCGAATAGTTTCACAACTACCGTCGCAAACAAATTCACGACTTTTATGTCCCTCCATGCAGAGCCACCATAAATTTCCCCTTTTATTTCAGGGAAAGGTAGTTTTTTGCAGGTAATTAACTGTTTGCCAAAATGAAGCACGACCTCACTAGATTTGAGGCTAATACTGACGTACTGTACGTTCGATACACTGGAATACAAAAAAACGCACCGCGCTGAAGCACCATAACATAGCGATGCTGCAGCGGGCAGACCCGCGGTACGGTACCGGTGGCTGTAGCTAGCTTGCACTGCCATGCCCCGGAAGATCGGACACACGTACATGTACATGTACAATGCTATTAAAAGTCTGCACATTTCGCGCAATGCACGTGCATACAGTCACCATCACATACATGTACATTGTACATGTACAATGTCTTGTGTACACACACACAGTATCTTATATTTGTGTATAATGAATAATTCATGATGAGGCTCAAACTCGGTCGCTGATTGGATCCCTCGGAAAAGCGAGGGAGATTCGTCGAAAACTAAGGTTAAAGTTAACAATTGATTGCCAACTAGTGCTAATCCAAAATCATGTACGTTTGTCAAACGTCGGCTCCAGTGCGAGTATGGATCCAGCTGCATTATGTAAACTACGCATGCGTGAGACACCAACGCACACAAAGTCGGGATTTGAAAAAGAGACAGCGTTAACGAATCTGCGCGCGTGGGCGCCGAAATAACACAAGGGTCTAGGACTAGACCACAGACATATAAACCTATAGACCGCCAGTCGTGTGCACAAAACCGTGATTTGCAAAGTATGGGCAAAACGACGCGTAGGCTGCACGGCATGCGCGTGTAGCTAAAAAAAGCCAAGCGCGTATAATTACGCGCATATCGTGCAACGCACTTTGCACGCGCGTTCATATAATTGTGTACACTATTTCGTTCGACGGGCAACGCACCGCGCGCTTTTTACGTTCTGTGCGCATACCGGGCAACGCGCTTGACACAAAAATGGGCCTAAAACTTCTTTATTTTAGGGTATCAAGATTGACACTGGTTATGCTTAATCTACATGGTATATAGTATAGCCCTATGTAATTTTTTTTTAAATCGATAAATGGCTTCATATAATTATTTGACTGGAACAGTTCGGGTGTGTACAAATTCCCTATACCGAGGGCTAAATTTGCCCATAGTTGGTATTTTAGTCGGGCGCCGCGAAATCACGAAATCATCCTGTAGTTTTGAATAGGACCTGGCGGTCTATGTGTTTATATGTCTGTGGACTAGACTAACCCGGGAGCTGTGCACACGAACTGGGTCACTTCAGGGGGGGGCGGAGGGGGGGGGCCTAAGAAAGTGCGCCACCAACGTTGAAATGTATCTCATTCGTTCTTCCACGCTCGTGAGCCACACATCTCACACAGTAAATACGTATAGATCGCTACCGCGAAGCGCACCATTGAAACACGTACAGATTTCTCCGTGTATCGCTCTTCGCATTTAGTGATTCATGCAACGTCCGCAAAGCCAGGTACGCAGGCACGATCTACACGGATTTTGTTTGGGGCGATGTCATTTTCTGCCATTTTCGTTCCAAAACAACACGATAAAACGCAAGGGGGTCACAGGCAGATTTTTTTAAAAATTCAGTATATCACTGCTATCCTTTTTTAACGTATCCATGGAAAAAAATGAGTGGGGTCAAAGCACGATTTTTCACAATTTATCGATTATTATTGCCCTTTTTAGGGGAGGTATTTGTTAACGTCGTTTAAGTATTTGTGCACAATCTCCACGCGCATCAACGGTACGTCAACGCTTATTTTTTTCGACTGCTTTTTTCATTTTCAATACAATTTTGTCATTGGATGATAAACATTAAGGTAAATAACAACCTTGTACAACTACAAAAGACAAGATGTTAAGATTGGATGCCAAAAACTCTTTATTTTTCGAGTGAGAAAATTGTTCCCCCCTATTTTGAGAATGGACGGTACCACAGCGTTTCGCAATCACAGCCTCGAAGGGCCCCCCCTCCGCCCCCCCGGCCCCTGGGTCACTTGATGTTTCTGTAAGAAAATAGGGGTGGTGTTTATGCGGGGCTATGCAAAAAAGTATTACTCAAATGTAAAAATAAAGTTGATAGATAAAAAAAGGAAAGTTTGTCCTAGGTTATCATGTTTTTCTGTGTGAAATTAGAGCAATATTAAGGATTTTTTCCGCGATTTTAAAATACCGCGTTCGTCGGCCGCGTGGCAACATTTCAAGAGCGGTGCGGCCGTAGCGCGTAGTCAAAAACCTAAAACACCCCTAGTCATCGCAAAGAATGGTAGATTCCGAGGGGTTACAGGTCGCATTGCCAGGCAACGGAGCTATTTTTAGGTCTGGTAAGCCGGCCGTACAATACAGCTGCACAATCGAATTTTTTCAAGATGGCGCCGAGAAGTAAACGACAGATCGGTAAGCTAGCTAATATTTTACCAGAAATACGATGATTATAACAAAATTCGATACTTACATATACAAATAGACATGCTAAGCTTCATTTTGATGTATAAAACGTACCATTTGTGTAAATGTAACCGTTCGAAACTTAGCGCTGAAAATTCGGAAAATTACATGTCATTTCAGAAACTGCGACGTCAGTGCAGTGGAGATACACGATCGCGACGCAGTGCAGTGGAGATACACGATTCGCTTTTCACTTCCAAGGTTGAACAACTTTCTGGTTGGATCGCAGTGGAATTTGACCATTTGCTAGCAGAATATCGTGTTCCAGATAAATATTAACGTCCTTTTGTAAACTCTGTGCTAATATTTTATAATAATAATGTTAAGAAAAATCAGTTTGTGCAAAGTTTTGATAAAAAAAAAATTTAAAAAAATTGAAGTGGCCCGATTTTTAAAAAAATAGATTGGGGAGGGAGAACAATCAACACAACAGGTCACGTGACGTGTTATGACTAAATTGACCAATCAGATCCACTGTTGGGACATTTTTGGCTGTTCTATTTGTTGCAAGGACTCCGTCTGTATTTAAAATGGATTTTTTTTTAAAGAAAATCACATACCGGTACCTTTTTCTCCTGCATGTAATATATGGAAATGAATACATAAATTGATCAATGTTTTAGATTTGTTGACAACTTTTTATTCTTCTATACTTTTGGGTGCTAATTTAATATAATTTGGACCTAATGGCAGGTCTATAGAGGCAGGTCTATGCTGTTTTAGGTACTCCTTTACGTTTGTGATTGTTGTTAACATTTTATAATTTGATTGTTATTTTCTAATTTTCTTTCGCAGCTCACTGGAAAGAAACCCCATGTATCACCCAAATTGAAACGATAAATTTAAAACAAGGAAAGCACACTCTTTATTTACATACTTATGTACATGTACTTGCAATACATTTATTTTCAACACAATGGAGTTATAGCAATTATGTATAATTTTGTTGCAAAATTGGTTTTTAATGAGGCTAATTTACATACTATTTGTCTGAAATATTTGTCTGTACTAGGACATAATTCTTACGTTTCATCCTTCTCGGTCATTCCGTCAAGGCGTTACAGTAATTATGCATTTAATTTAAAATGTTGTTCCTAAATGGTCATTAATTAGGCTAATTTACATATATGTAATGTCTGAACAAATGTAAATCTTATTTTGGAACAAAGGTCTATACACGAACATAAATCCTACAAAGTTTCATCCTCCTCTGCCATTCCATTAAGGAGTTACAGCAATTACGCATATTTAATTAGGCGTTTTTGTTTATAAAATGTATATTAATAAGGCTATTTTACATAATGCTGCCTCGAATCATGTAAATCTGTATCAGGAATAAAGGTCTATACACAAACATAATATGTCCCAAGTTTCATACTTCTATGTCATTGCATTAAAAAGTTATAGCAATTACGCATATTAATTAGCTGTACTTAGTCATTTTTCTAACTTTTTTTGTTTTCCCGTTGAAGAAATTCGAAGAAATCGCCATTTTTGGCATCTTGCTGCGGAAAAACAGAAAACCATAGCAAACCCATTTTTAAAATTATTACTCTCTGTGATTATAACTCCATAAAATATCAAATACAAATGGCTTAAACATAGTAATTCATGATGAATTCTTCTGGGAAAAACTGGGAAAATGTGTTTCTGTTTTTTTTACCAAAAGTGGCTGGAAACGCTATGTAAATCGAATAGGGTTTTTGACAATAACTCGAGAACCGAGTGTCCGTTTTTAATTTGTTTTGCTGTTTTGAACTCCTCTCATCAAGCTGCTTCACATGATATATAATTTGGTGCTGTAGCTATATGACTAAAAAATGGTGTGACCTGCCTACAGTGTTAGGTTCAGTACAGTGTACCAAAAATTACTGAACATGACTGTGAGCTGTTGAAGTTTGTTAGGTTTGGTATGCTTCCTAGTGCGAGAGCCTAGGGGGTTAGGGTTAAAGAACCTTTATTCTGTTGATCATAAACAGCGAAGAGTATTCTGTGAGTCAATGAACTGTATTGCTTTACCCATGAGTGAAAATGGAACAGCCCTAGTGTACATGCACAAAGTTATGTGTGTACAATGGTACAATTACACTGTGAAGTGGTATACATGCATTATTCATTACTTTGACCTCGAACGCGTACACATACACAGCGAGCAGACTGGGTAGGCAGATTGATTTAATGAGACTTTCGCTGGGTTTCTTTTCCATATGTGATCTCCTCGGGAACTGCTGCTCAAGAACTCAAGTTCTGTGGGAAAACATTACCAAATAGAGGTAAATTCACCTTTCCTATGGATGATATAGGATGTTTGTTTACATGTCCCTTTTTGTGAGTATAGACGTTCAGATAAAATAAGCCCGCCCTCGAGCGCTATAACTCTACATGGATGTGTTCCCAAACAGAAAGTGTCTTTATAATGAGGTAGTAACAATAATGATCAAAACCAAAATAAACTACAACAAACGCAAACAAGATTGTTTGCAATACATTTATTTGTTTACTTGCAATTTCGACGGTGCATATTTCAAGACCTGCGAAATCTTCTGGGTTATTTCTTCCTTCGTGGATGCCTTTGATTTCATTACACTTTCTGTTAAAAAGAAAAATAGAGAAAACAAAATGATATGTTTCTGTCATCTCTATAATTTGAATAAGATTAATACTGCTGCAAACTGTTTACTGGCTGGAATGACCTGAAATATACAAATCAAATAAGTTAAGAGGGCCTAATATTTCGATCTTAACAAGCTCTACTTCAGAGACTGTATGAGGCTGTGTATAAGAAACAAACTATATATGACAACATACAGCATGATGCACATCATGGATGCGGAAGAAACACAAAAGAAAAAGCACAGATGGAACAATCAACAAAAGGGGGATTAGGCTGAGGGATAAAAGGGTGAGGTCAGTGTGGGTAGGATCAAAAACAGGGTAGAAACAAAAACAGAAGGGGTAAAACCACAAGGAAGGGGGTCCAGGGTGGAGATCAAAGGGAAGAACTAACAAAGAAGTATGAATAGGAGTAATGTGGAGGGGGGGGGGGTGGGGGTGGAAAATAGACGGGGAAACCAGAGAAGTGAGAACAAACAAAAACAAAATCCTGGCAAGGAATAAATCTGAAACAGATGACAAATGAAGACAAAATTAGAAGTGTACACTTTAGTTCTGGTGATTTTGGGTGTAGCCCGACTTGTGTGAAATTTACTTGAGTCACTCTGACTTTGAGTTCCCATGTGTGAACATCGTCACGGAAATTCAGTTGTATGCGTCGTGCATGTTATAACACTGCTACAAAGTATTACTGACAGCCATAAGTACGCTATACCATAACAGCCCGTGTTTTGTATTCGCTGTCTAGTGTACATATAAATGTCTCACTTATTGTAAAATATGTACATGTGGAACTTCAACAATTGTTCATTTTTCTTGAGTTCACGTTGATTATTGAACTAGCGATTATTAAACTTATTTCTACAAAAATAGATTGTTTTGCGGTAGTAAACAAACCATAATAACAACATGAGAATATCAATTATACATATTATAAAGTCGTAGAACGTGTTCTTTAATTTTATTTGGCGTGCCTTAACCTCTGTGCGCAGGTGGCCTTGCCGTGCTGTTTGATAGTCAACCTCACTGAGTACACCATATTGTTGGAAGGTGTTTTGATTAAAATGTGTGTTCATCTTGATCTAAGATGAAACTAGAAATGGAAATTTCATGCAACATTGTTTTTATGACAAATAACTGTTGACATTACATACAATGTGTGCATGTAGAGGCTATCTACACAAATTATTGCTCCTCTTCACTCTTGTGAATATATGTATTAATTGCTCGAATATACATGATCATGTATTGATCCATATTTATTTATTTTGTTTATTTACAGATAATCAATTGACTGTCGTTTATTTATATCCAGAAAACAACTATTTAACATAATTACCCAGTTTGGAATATTTTGTAAATAAATTGCCTAGAATTTGAAATAACATATTCCTTGTGCCTCCACATCCCTGTTTCCTTTTACAAATTTTTCATATTTTTTGACCACCTCGGTTACACCTGCATAATTACGTGACGTAACAGAAACTATAATGTATGTTACGTCATGCAATTATACATGCAACGTCACAAGCACATACAACTGCGACACAGTTTTGCTCGGAATTGTTCAAGCGATTATAGAAGATAACAAGACGATCTTATCGAAGGTCGTGGCATGGTACGATGTACGTAGGCAATGTCAGTCGTTCGTTTCAGTCGTGGGGGTTAAGGGGTTGACCTAGGTCCAGTGTGGGAACCTGGGACCTTTGTTGATGGTTATTTATTTGCATGTATTAGGTACTTACCGACGACTACATTGAAAACATTCATGGTCTTGAATGCTGTTTTCCCCCCCTTTCCCGTCAAATTCAGGGCCGACATCGTTTGGTTGGTCATTAGTCTGAAACAAAACATTCAAATTATGAAAAACGATACAAAAAAAATATTGTTGAGAACTACAGATAGTTGAATCAAAATTATCAGTTGAGCGCGAGTTAGTCCAGGAAAAATAGGTTTTGACCTCAAACAAATTGCAACAAATTGTTTTTCACCACAGTGCACTTCTATAAGGTCCCTAGAATTACATACTAAAAGTCGACAAAAATCCAAGTGGTGGAAATATGACTAATTTGCATAAATCGTTAATCCCTGCCGCGTAATATATTTATTCCCATATTTGGGTATATATATATATTTTTTATTTTTTGAAAAGTTTATTTTGGTGATTCTACTTACATATCCTTACATCAATAACATTTGCTAAATCATATAAGTGACTGAATAATTATGGGAACATAGTAAATATCAAAAATGACAACTTCGTGACCCTATAAATGTGCGCACATTACACTGTCTCCAGATATCATCATGTAGTTAGTATTGGTGAGCTTCAAATTCACCAAGTTGCTTACTGGCACAGTTATCATATTAAAACCTTATGACAAATCATAGGAACAATGATAACATTGTGATATTTAGCCCAGCAAACAAAAACTGGAGGAAAATGGTGTGTCCATAAATTGGGCGAAAAAGTAGTTAAGGGGTTGCCTAACATGGGAGACGTGAACAAGTTCAAGGAAATCCCCAAAATACATTTTAACGTAGATAGGATTATTGTAAGCAACAACAATCTTTAATTTGGGAGGTTTCCTTGAACTTGTTCAAGTCTCTCACCTTAGGCAACCCTTCACCTACTTGTTAGCCCAATTTAGGGACACACCATTTTCTCCCAGTTTTTGTTTGCTGGGCTAAATATCACAATGTTAACATTGTTTATGTGATTTTCCATAAGGTTTTAATAGGATAACTGTGCCAGTAAGCAACTTGGTGAATTTGAAGCACGTCAATACTGACTACTTAATGATATCTGGAGACAGTGTAATGTGCGCACATTTATAGGGTCACGAAGTTGTCATTTTTGATATTTACTATGCTCCCATAATTATTCAGTCACTTATATGATTTAGCAAATGTTATTGATGTAAGGATATGTAAGTAGAATCACCAAAATAAACTTTTCAAAAAATAAAAAATATATATATATACCCAAATATGGGAATAAATATATTACGCGGCAGGGATTAACGATTTATGCAAATTAGTCATATTTCCACCACTTGGATTTTTGTCGACTTTTAGTATGTAATTCTAGGGACCTTATAGAAGTGCACTGTGGTCAAAAACAATTTGTTGCAATTTGTTTGAGGTCAACAAAACAAAATTATGTATTTTGCCTGGACTAAGTGGAAAGGGGAATAATCATAGTGAGTCTGTGCCCCACATCCCACGAGGCCAAGTGGGAAATGGGACAAAGACGCACTATATTTTCAGTGTTCTACGAGCGCGAGTGGGATAACAAATTGATCTTCAACCAAACTTGATGCGCAGTCAAGATTTAAAAAAAAGGGAGTTGCCAAGTCCGAAAATTCGGCCCCCGCCAATAATACGGGTAAGCACTTTATTTGTCTGCATGCAGTAAATATGGAACACGTACGTCCGGACGGCACTGTGCGCAAAACCAGAAGGCACCACACACGATTTTATACGGGATTCAAACGCGCAGCTTTTGAATTTGCAATGGTTTGTGCAGTGCAGCACTGTATTTTGCGTATTGCGCAATACGTGGATTTAGAACAGTGAAACACACGGAGTTTAATATGGGCCGTGCAATATGGGATAATATCACACTAGTTGTTGCCATGGATCGACCAATTAGGATCGAGGATTCAAGTTTGCTTGAAGATAAAGTAATATATGTAAACATGGAAACAATTTAATTAAATATTTACCGCTCCATTATTATTTGCACATTTTCTTTCACAGTCCCTTCAAATTTTGGAATACACAGTTTGGATATCTGAAATTAAGGACAAAGATCTTTTTGATATTCCAAATATAAACAAATCAGGTCTTCTTCGGTCATGTCTGTAAATACAATCATGTTGCATGATTTTGACAATGCAGACAAACACAAAAATCTCTCCAGCATTACACCACTTGAGCATCACAGCCAACCATGGAATGCTTGTTGGTGAATCATCACTTAAATTCAAGCAGGCTTAGTAAAGACTGGCTTATCCGTCCGTCGTTATCCGTCCAGAAATACACTGTGCGCGCGCCCCGCATAATGCTGCGTTCCAATCGCGTCGTTTTTATCGTGTTCACCGTGAATTTCTCCATTTTCACGAGTGGGTTGCATTCTAAACGCTACTCACCAAGACGCACGCGCACAGTCGAGTTAGTCGGGCGGTAAGGACATTCTTTATCGCTTAGGAACTCGTTCGTGAACCAACACGCATGCGCGAGTATTCATTCGTTTATGAAGTCGTGAACATGGAGAAAAAAAATCCACCTCGAGTTCACCACTGGTGAACACGAGTTACCAGGCGATTAGAACGCCACTATACGACTCGTGAACTCGTGAACACGATAAACACGACGCGATTGGAACGCAGCATAATGCTTGCGCCCCGTGCAAAGCAACGATACAGCGCGAACAGCGACCTCATATGGCCACTATTTTTATGCAAATGAACTCAAGCTACTTTTTCGCCTTGGATCAATGGTTTTTAAAATCTTATGTTTCTCCTATATTTTGCGCCACATTTCTAGCGCACGACCTCGTATGCGAATACAGATAAGGATAGGCGGGGCTAAGATTTGGAGTGTCCAATCACAACGCGGTTGAATCCCGACGTCATCAAATTTGATGCAGTTACTGTACTTTTTTGCAGCATGACATTTAAGACAAAATGGCGGATATATAGCGTCGTCTGTCGTCCGAAGATCTGTCGTGTTGTTTGAATTTTGCAGCGAAAATATTATCCCTCGAAGATTTTAGACCTGAGCGGCGAAAGGCCATTAGAATCCTTTCTTCGTGGCCACGATGTTTTTATGAATTTGCCGACAGGTTATGGGAAATCCGTCATTTTTCAGGCAGCCCCATTTTGCTCGGAGCTCGCATGTACTCGGCGTTTTTCAGCGTGTTTGGTCAGTTTCTTATCGCCGCATAATCGGCATTAACCCAGGCATGCTGGTCTGTGCGTTATCGCCACATTGTATGGTCCAACGCTGTGGGGAGGGGGGCATGTTTACAACTGCAGAACCAACCTTCAAAGTGATCGCAATATCGTAATTTAAACAGGGACAAGTGTATTATATCCTCAATAACTCCACTAATTTTTTTCTTGGCAAAATTCAGCCGGCAAGGCATTTAATTATCAGAGTTTCGCGTTTTACCGAGGCACGGTTTTCAGTTCAGCTGGATTAGATGCGTGCGATATAATGTAGGGCCGAGTTCGACACGTTTCAATAGAGTCGCGGCCTTCTCAATTCATCGCGGTTGAAAACTCAAAACTAAGCAGCTGAACACAACTAGTTTTGATCATAACATTGTCAACATTCAAGAAAATACCCAGCAAAACGAGCGAAAATAACTGCGACCCTCACCAATCAAGCAAGACAGTTCAAATTGTTATGTTTAATTCCTACAAGCCTTCGTAAAAATCACTTAACCTTCTCCGATAAAATATTATGTCAACGATGGCCGGCGGTGTTACGTTCGTAAACACTTGCGAGCTAGCTATGACCTTTCACCGCTAGATCAAATTATGCAGTTTCTACGCAACGATCGACCAATAAGAAAACGACTATAAAGGTCAGCTTGATCTATTAGCACAATGAGCACCACCCCAAAACCTCAACTTAACCATTGATCCAAGGCGTTCAAATATCTTCAGTTAATTTGCATATACATGTGTTGTACATGTAATAGTGGCCGCGTGAAGTCGTTGTTTGAGCTTTGATTACCGCTGCGCTGTACGTACGGACGGGTAACGATGAACGCCTTGACCAAGGCTAAGCCAACCATAGAATGTTTGTTTGTGAATCATCACTTAAAATCAAGCAGGCTTAGTAAAGACTGGCTTATTGCAAGACTGTCTTAAAGGGACAGCCGGCTGTAATCAACTAGTTAACTCGGCCTTCTAAGACTGCAGTATATTGCAATTTGCCCCGAATGTGGTTTAAAAACAATATTACTTTAAGAACATGATCAATTTTAAATAACCATTTTGTCTTTCTCATCCTGTGTCTCCAGGGATTTGTTCAGCTTCTGGAGGTCTTGTATTGTCTTGCAGGTGGGTATTTCGTGTCTTGTTTGGTGGGCCCGGATGTCGTTCAATATTTCCAGAACCTGGATTTGAAATTCTAATCAAGATACAAATTGAGACATTTTTACACTTCTTGTCTTGATATTTGTCACTTATTGTTTTTGCTAAAAAAAATATGGCAGGAGTACATAAATTTACATTATGCACTTACCTCCTTGTGGGAGGGCGGCCTCTTTTGGCGGGGGCTTATCAATGCTGAAAGAAAGGAAATTTGCTCTTGTCAATACACGTACATTGACAAATATTCTGCTTTGGTTCTGTTGGTATTTTACACAGAATAAAATAACCCGTTTCATACATGATTGCAGTAATTTTGCTGCACACTGTACTGGTGCTTGTACGTACCCAGACGAAAAAACCTCATGTACTTGCGCTTAGAAGTACAATCTCATTAAAATTTACTCAACTCTAAAGCACAACCAATACAATGACATAAATACATGTACGTACCCGTCACGAAGACGGATACGTACATGTAGAAGGTAGTGAAGGTGGCAGGGAGCTGTTTGCCAGCGGTGCGTGACTTCATAAAAGGGGGTGGGGAAGCCAACATTCTCTGCATCAACACAGACCAAACGTAAAGGACAGGGGCATTAATTAGTTTGCTTATGTTTTAATGGCATGGTTAAGCCCCTCCCCCCACTCCTCCACCCAAAAAAACGTTGGTCCCAAGTCACATGGTTAGAACAACAAATTGGGTCGGTTGGTCTGTATCACATTTTATTTGTAATGATTGAGCACGATCTCGCAATCAACAAATTCCCTATTGTTTAACTGCCTGACCACATTCAAAGTAATACTTGGCAACGTCTGAAAGTCACACACATGATGTAAGTACATTGTACTGTAGCCACTTCCCACAGACGTGTTATTCCCAGACGGAGCCACCATGTGTGAATGATACATCATTTTAAAGCTGAGAACCTAAATAATTTGAACAAAGGTAAAATCTAAAAAAAACCAATTTTTAACGTTGTTTGTTTCGTTGAAGCAGGTCACATTATAGACTCACGTTTTGGGGTTTCCGTCGCTCGAAGAGTCCGACTTTAAAGAAATAAGAAGATTTAGGAATAATTATAGAAACTTGATACTCAAACCTAGACTTTACAACAGAGATTGGATCAAGTTGGATTCAACAGTCACAAAGAAATTATCAAAAAGTATCTATGAATTGAGAAGGCTCGGAAGCTTAAAACTTCAGTTGGCGATCAAAGTCAAATATAATAAAGTCAAACCCGACAAAACAATAGAAGTTAACCACTATACCGAACAGAGAGCGTTGTTAAATCAATCTCGACTCTCTCAAATCTTAAGAGAACTAATCGGCGACTTGGAGAGAACAAAATGAAAGCGTTTCTACAAAGAGGTTTGGGTTGGGTCTTTGACGGGATACTCGAGCTTTACATCAACATCAACCGATACAATCCAGTCGTCACAATCCAGTCGTCGGTAGCTCTTATACATAGATTTGCCGAAACATCTCAAAGATAAAAAAGCGTCGTTCGCGTCGATAGTGCTAGGATTGTGAGTTATGACGACCGTCTGACGTACGCCTTTTATACATCGAGGATTTTCAAGGGGTCTGTGTGGATTCAGTTTGTTTCCGTAAGTCGCGTTCATTTGTATAGTAACGTTTTATTTTGTATCTTTAGTTACTTTAAAAAAATGCAGTCGCACACGTTTGTCATGACTAAAAAGGAGGTATAGATAACAACGTGGGTGGTGCCGCATTAAGATAAGCAGCGTAATTTTAGACATGGGTTTTTACAATGTCGACAAAGTAGAGAGGGTATAATATTCTATGTTTGGTCGCTATAGAACTGAAGAAAGTGTGGTCGACATCATACCTGGTAGATGGAATATTTACTCTTTTATAGATCGTTTTAAAGACATTATTTGTATAAACGTAATACCGATAAACGATAAAATATTTCATTTAAATTTAGAAGAACAAAAAAATGACTAGGCCCCCTATCGGAAATATAAAACTAACGAATAATCTGTCTCAACTTTTAAGTTTACCCGCAGGGTGGCTCTATAGCGATAGTGCATTAACTGGATATTTATTTGAAAAACTTAACACCCACGGCACCCGTGGGTTTTGCGTTGGAGGGAGTAGCTTTGGGTTTTGGTTGCGTCGCGCACGTATTAAAATATTTTAGCAAACAATTTATACATAAAGCTAAAAACTCAACAGCGTAACATATATTATCTCTCAAGATTTAGAAGACGGCGATATATCCCACGAGGAATTTTTTTTTGATTTCAAAAGAATTGAGTAAATTAAATGCTTTGAAAGAGAGCATCAGGTTTAACAGTAAAGAGACTGAAAATAAAACCGATGTGATATCCGAGATAAGAAGACGCGTTGAAGAGTTGGTGTGTAAGGAAACAAATTCTTATCGAAAAACCTGTGCAAATTCTTCAGTGAATAGTTCTGCGATTTTTCGTGCAAAATTTTCTGTAGAATCTTGCGATAATTTTTCAGATAAATATTCTGCTAATTGATCAGTGAATTGTGCTGCAAATTATTATGAAACTTCTTCAGTAAATTCTTTGTCTTCAATACATTTTTCAGCGAATTCTTGAGCAAAATACTACGTCAGCGAATTTGTAAATTTCGATTGTGCCATGGTCTTCTTTAATATATATCAATATAATAAAACAAAATTTGAGAAAAGACAAAATATATTAAGCTGGTCTAGGATCGGCATTATACATACTACTAAAGCAAATGAGATTTTAACACATTCAAACTTCGGACGAAGTTTCGCATGCGTGTGAAGTATGATGCCGGTGTGGAAGGTAATTCTGTCCCCCGGTAAAATTGTCCGGGGGGACAGAATTACCTAAGTAAAAGTGTCCCCCTAGAGCCGTTAATTCCGTCCCCCTCCAGTTTATTCTGTCCCCTCTCTAGGTAATTTTGTCCCCCAATGTTCCACACATAAGTGGTTATTTTGATGTTATTTCAATGAAAAGCCCACATGGTATTTATTATTTGGACTTCTGTTCCCTTCATCGATTTATCAAAATACAAAAATTAATATAAATAACTGTGTTAATTAAATCAACAATTAAAAGTTAAATTAAAACAACAAAAGTTAATTAAAGGTGTACCGCTCGGCCTCGGGGTATGTGGGACACTTTACATTATTTTGTGACCTCACTTAAAGACGGCCATCTTTGTACGAGAACTGCAACATGCGCATTTCTAAGCAATCAAGCGCGCCGCGTTGCAGTGTGAAAAAAAGTTCAAAACACGGCGCACGCTTGTTGCTCGAATTGGGTTCGAAATGTGGCGCAGACTGACCTCGAAACCGACGCACGTGGCTGATCTATAGGAAATGACAACATTCGAGGGAAACCTAAAATATAATGTGCACATTACAAACCCCCAAAAGTGTGGTATACTATTACTACCCCTGCTCACCGGTCCACAATGGTTGAATGCTGTGATATGAGATATGACATTTTAAACACCCTCGGGGATGCATAGCACCCTTGGCTTCTCCTTGGGTGCTAGGCGTCCCAGAGGGTGCTTTAAACGTCATATCCCACCTCATAGCAGTCAAAGATTGTTTGTCTCGGGTTGTTAGGCAATATTGGAAGTTGACAAAGTAGTTCCCCCGGCTTTGTCTTTTGTGCTAAGCAATTTTGTGTACTGCTTAGCAGCTCCATAAAATTAGCGTGTGGCAAATATAAAAATTAAAAAAAAACACAAACGAACCATTGTCATTGTTGCCTCCAAGTCAGTTCTGCACTCCATCTGGGAGTAAGCCAGTGCATCCTCAGAGGCAGTAAGTGCCTCCTCTGTAGTTCTGGACAATAAAGAATATAACAACTTGGTACACAATATATTGTTCAAATTGCTCAGCTGGAACGCTAAATTAAAACCTAAAAAGAAAGACATTGAGATTATCGAAAAAGTATTTAAAACAAGAACAGCCAATCTGATCCCTTGTCTCAAGTCCAAACCATACCCGGAAAGACTAACAGAGAAAAACCCTATACAGCCTGGATGAAAGAAGGTTGAGAGGAGACCTTATTGAGGTCTTTAAAATCCTGAATGAGCTGGAAGGATTAGAAGAAGAAAACTCTTCAAAAGAAGTCAAAATCTAAGGAAATTAAGGGGTCACGCTGACAAGCTATTTAAACCAGCCTCAAAAAAAAGGGACTAAACATTAGAAAGATTTTTTTCTCAATCAGGATTGTCAATGAGTGGAACAGTCTACCTGATCAAGCTGTGAACGCTACTTTCAACAAATCTATTCAAGAGTAAGATAGATTCCTAAAAGGTGTGAACAAGGAAATGAGGTGAAAGAGGCTTAAGCCTATAAACCCAAACCCAAGTGTAAATCATTTGGTGAAGCTCTTCGTCAGACACCGACCAATATTAAAGCCTCCTCGACCTACCTACAAACTAACCTCAATTGCCGCTCCAGTTTCTGCACCCTCGCTTGAGACTTTGCGAGTTCGCTTTGGCAGTCTGCCAGTCGCCCCATATAATCCCTCTTATCCCTCTTGCTGGTTGTAGGGCCTGTGATTGGACAAACGCGTAGGACTTTTTAGCATGCGTATCTTTCTGATAATGAAGCCTAGGATTCCAGGGCGCATTTTTCATCCAGCCGATCGCAGCGCTACTCGCGTGTCACACACTGAACAAACCAATGATAATGCCCACGAGTGCTCCGTTTGAACACTTTCCAAAGGTTTTCCATTTTTTTTCTCTCCAAAAGTGCGTCTCTGAGACGCATCTTTGGAAATGTCACTCTTTTGTCATTTTCTTCAAAATGACAGCATGCCAGAAGTTACCATTTCACAGAGCTTTTAGAATTACTAATATCTTTACAAGTAAGCTTCTCAGCAGTATTTTGATGGGTTAATTTTTGGATAGCTGCAACAGGTATATTCCACCTTTAAAAGATTTACATTACATTTTATGGGGCCCTGCCAAAACAAAAACAGTTTAATAGTGATGGGTTCCAAGATTTTCTTCACATTGAAAAATCTGTATAGTGGGTTTAGAAACAGCCAAGGACAAGCTGGCATTGAAGATGTGCAGTTAGCCTGGTACACGTTTATGCAGATGGGGTGGTGATAATCTCAGAAAGATTGTATGTTGATTGTTGGCTAGCGACAGTTACTTTTTTTTAAATGGAGACACAAATATTCAGTGCGAACATAAGCTATAATTACGTAAACATTACGTGCACCATCGTACACTATAGTCCCATACACTAACGGACCGAGAAAATCATCCACAACACCCTGTAAAAGTTTGATCTTTATGAAGTTTTCCCATTTTTTAATATTAATAAAATAAATACCCAGTTTTGTCAGGATGATTTGATAAATAACTTATCGTAACTTGGAAACAGATGGTCCAATTTTAAAATGAAAAAGTTTGGCAAAATCCGTTTTTTTTACAGAATGCAAAAAAAAATGGCGCATAAAAAAAACACACGCGAAGCTACTGCGCATGTGATAATTAGATTGTTTCAGCGTTCACTACTTTAATAAAATAAACTGCAATCGGGTTTTATGCACGGACGCGCGGCGTGAGAGTCCGCATACTAAGACTATGCAAGGCTTATCTTGGTCGTTAATCTGTTTGTGCAGCAGGGGGAATTCCATAGGGTTGCGGTGGGCCAGACAATAGCTCCATGCTTCACTATTATTGGCGGATCATTGCCTTGGAAATTGCGGCGGACCGTTCGAACTCCTTCTCTTTATAGCTCCATGATTGTATCATTCTTATTCCTCCATGATTGTATACACCTTACCATTTGACTTTCTTTGTTAATTTTAGATCATACCATTATTTGTTAGGTTACTAAAAATGGAGTAGTCTTGGTATGTAGGTTAGTTGGTTGGCCAGCCAGCTGAGGATTAGCCAGTTAATCTTATTATTGTTTAAAGTGACCTAGTTCTTTATTTTTGCTAAGGCCAGCAAATACGTTTCAATGGACATTTGTTATTGTAATGACTTAAGGCTGACCTGGCATGGTTCAAGTCGAAAGCATTTCAGAAAGGCATATAAAACTGTAGTGTTAGTAATTTCAGTAGGGACATTTGCGACAGGGACGGGCAGGAAGAACATCCAGAGTTGTTGAATGTTCTCGCTGTTTCTTTTCTGTACACATGTAAGTTAATTCTGTATTTTATTGTTACATGTATTTATATGGGTCCGTTCCAGCCATTTCTGTTATTCTTATTTGTGTGTTTCTTGTGCAAGTGGCAGGGGTAAATGGAGATATTTCTGGGGGGAGGGCGTCGCCCGCACTGGAGCTGTTTTGTTTGAACAGTGTATATGGCTGACATGTGCAGCTAATGTTGGAATTAAGATAAGACTCTTTACTTCGTGCACAATAGTGCCAGGAAGCAACTAGTCGGTTTATTTATGATCATATCCATATTGCCATTTATTTGTATCGTTCATAAATATTGTTAATTTGTTTATTAAAATAAAAGTCGGCCACAGATATGATGCCGCAATTGAGAACAGTAATATTTTGTTTGAATTTAATTTAAGTAAATTTCTTCTTCGAACCGAAAAAATATTTAACTGACAAGACTGAGGGGTTTCGTTACAATATACACATGAGGAGTTTGAGTACCGAACTCGCTTATTGTAATCCTGTGTTATGTACGACCTGCAAAGATTTATTGGCCACGAAGACAAATGCTACCTGAGCAAGTCCCGCTAGCTTTAGACACGTCTTAAACCGTTTGGTAATCTTACTGGGTTTGGCGGAGGCAGCAGTAGCTCTCCCCGCAGGCAACCAGTTGGGCCGTTTTGGCTGCGGCTGGCCGTCCGCACTCTCCTCACTCTGTAAAAAATGTAGTGGTGGGATTTAAAGGTAGGACGCACTATTATATCGAACATGTTACATGTAACTACCAAATTATAAAGAAATATCTTACCTATTTAAAAGTAAATAATGATTCTAGGCATCCCTCAAAATGATTGCCCTAGATATCCTGTCACAATGGCATCCCTTTGCCATTGTTCAAGCATTCCTTTTCCCATTGTTTAAGCATTATTTTGCCATTGTTAAAACAATCCCTTTGTCACCAGTGTCAGATTATTCATTCACAATATACTTATGAGTGGGTTTATAAATAGAATTGTGGCTGAAATTGTGAAAGAACTCGACTTATATACAACTCTGCCTCAAACCAACAAACAAACTTTCACTTGCTTTGAACTTGGAAAACTCACCTCGTCCACGAGTGCCGGTCTTTTGGCGCCCGCTTTGGTTGGGGCCTTGCTTGCCCGTTTTCCGGTAGCCTTTGAGTTTGACATATCGAACAAGACTGTTATAATAGCATGTGCATAGCAGTTCAATTGTATTAAAACAGCCTGCTTATGCAATGATGGCATACACAGATGATGATGGATCGATGACTGCTAAATTTTGCAGTCCCATATAGCATTCCTGATAGCATGCAATATAAAACAGCATTCTAAATATGTGAGCTTTATAGCATTTTACATAATGTAACAAATGCTCTTTGTTATAGTTGATCCGATTGACTAGATTAAAGGTTGACAGAAATCTTAATCATGCCTAGGCCTGCCTGGCCCAGATTTGCATATATTATATGTCATTTTGATAGCGTGGGTTTTAATCCCACTCATTTACGAAATTGTTTTGTGGGGTCACATACTTTCTTTTTAAATCTATTTAAGCAAGAAAGGGACAGATATAAAGGTGTTGTGCTGGAGGTTGAGGTGTGGTCATTTTAGTTTGTACTGGGTCTGGGGAACACCTACAGGAGAGAAGTCTCATTTTGTTCAGATAAGTCTCTTTGATTTTGTTGTTTAATTTTGTCCTCTCCTGTTTTCATTTTGGCATCACTTCTTTTAGTATATTTTCGTGCCATTTTGGGCCGTTACTCCAGCCTCCAGCACCTTCTTTCTACAACATATTGTAACTATATGTGACTCAGCACGAGTAAATAAGACACTTTGAGGCAAAAATGAAAATTGAGATTTTGATTTTATCGTTTAAAACTAAACAAGTTTTAAATGATGAAATCAAAATCTCAATTTTAGTTTTTGCCTCAAAGTGTCTCATTTTGTCTCAAAATGTCTTGCATACTGTTCCTGTGCCATAGTATATTTTCCGTTTTGTATTCTATTTTAAGTCGCTACTCATATTTTTATAACGCTCGGTCCGTACGTTACAAAAGCATGTAAGTGAAGTGAGTGAACTGCAAATCGAGTACGTAGCATTTCTAATAGCATGTAAGTGAAATTGATCGACTGCAAATTGAGTACAAAAAGCAGCTTAATTAGGGGGTGAGTAGCTATTTGAGCTATGCTTGGAATGTCCTCGGAATTTGCCGGGTTCACGTAACACTTGCGTCAAGACCAAGCTAGGGGAACGAATCTGGCAATAATTTAGGGCCCCCTCAATAAGCCTGGATATATACGGACGGCGCACCACGGAACAAATGAACGGTTAGCTCGGTCTTGGATCAAGACTAGCTATGGTATAGCATTCAGTTGGAATGCTCTGGAAGCATTCCTGGTAGCATGCACATGCTATAGCTCATTTAAATAATTCGCCTCCTGACATGCTGTGCACATGCTATACCTCAATGAATGCTGTATGAGAATGCTTTTGAATATAACAGTACACCATAGCATGCTATGCGACATGCTATGAAAACTGCTACTGGACATCAGTCATGTTCGTCCTAACATACAATTTTACCATTTTGCCGGAGATTGATATTAACTATCGATTCTTTTGACGTTAGTCAAAGTAAAAACATTAAACTAAAAAAAACCACGTGTTTAGCGCCCCTGCCCGCTTCCATTTTTGGAGGCTGCCTGAATACAAAAATAATATTTATAACAATTGTATTTAAAAACAAAAATGCATAAACTTACCTTGGGCATTGTCACTGGAGATTGGCTTCAGTTGGATCCTAAAAGTTTGTTGAACGAAAAACTTTGTCAAAAAGCTTCAATCATTGCAACTGCACAGACCACTGACACTGACAGATAAAACCTTTCACTTCACTATATTTGAGTGTCCGATGTTTGAGTTACCAAAACAAAAACGTAAGGAAAAACAAAACCACATACAAACCCCGCCGTCAGGGTTCGACGCGGCGGCGCTGACAAAATAAATTGCCGCGCTAGATGGTAGAAGGCTGAGAACGCATGAGGGGGCGCATTATGGTTAGTTTATTGGCGATTATAGAGCGTTTTGAATCAAGACTAAACAGTTGACAGACTTTATTAATCTTACGGGGCCCATACAAACTAAGAGCATATCCAGATTGACATGAAATTCGCCCAATATGTTAAACAAACTTCCCTTTTGACGCCTACAATAAAAAAAAACTGCCTCGTAACGCAAAGGGTATCTTTTTCACTGTTCAATATTTGCACTAAAGTAAAAAACTCAATACTTTACTGTTATAATAAAATCATCACGCGCAAAAGAAATAAACTTAAAGATCACTACAACGGAATAATGATAAAGGCTGTGTTGCTGTTTTTGTTTGAGAAATGTATAATGATTACTAATATAGGCCTATCATTAGTATTCAATAAAACTTGTTCCTTCATGCAAAAAAACCCACAAAATTGATTGGCGTTCTACGACCCAGAAAAACTCAGTTTCAGCAAAAGCCCTTAACTCCTGAATAATTCATACTTTGTGTGTGACGTACTACCCATGACGATTTACTCGGGTCGATCGTGTGCGTGCATTTTGTTTACTCTCGGTTGCTCATGGGTAGTACGTCATCATTTTTCGCTGGTTTACAAGTCCGCTGGTACTATATCGTGAATTTCATTGTGGTTTTCAGTGGATCTTTGCCGGGAACCAGTACACGGGGCGGGAAATTTCAAAATCGAAGAATCGAGGTCTAATTTTTTCGGTCAAATTGCAACAAAATTATTTAGGGAAAAACATGACCGTAACAATATGTGTTACCTGAACACAACATAAACAAGGTCCGATAATAAATTTAATGTGTGAGTTTTCGTTGTAGTCCATCTTTAAGAAATTACACAAGCACCTGGCAAAAATAACTGTTCTACTCCAAATCATCAAGGATATCAATATATCTGCAAAAACCTACCAAACTATCAACTGATAATGATTATGATGATAGTAGGAGTTTGAGCATTTAATTAAGCTTTGATATAATGATAGTGATAGCAGAATTACTTGTCAACTTTATACTGTGCGTCACACTCGGCCGATTGTGTGCCCAATTTCTGTACACCAATGTTTTTGAACTGTTGAATTTCGGACTAAATTCCATCGTCGTTAGAATAGAAAAATACTAGAAAAGGTGACTACACATATCGGAATGAGTGAATAATATCTCTTTAATTTTTAATAAATTCTATGCAGAGTTTGCAGACAAATTTGTTTCTTAGTTTTACCTTAAGTTTTTTGCAGGAGCTCCCGTTCAAAAGAGTGCCACAGCCGAAGACGTATGAAACGATGTGATTGCTCAACGTACTTACCACAGACGTATGTTGTTGTTGTTGTAGTTTAATGGCACTTTGGCAATCTACGTGCCCTTTGTGCCAGTCAGTGGTAACTCTGGGAAAAACTAGCAGGAGTAGATGGAGAGGTGTGACTGACGATTCTGGAAACAGCAGACCAAGTAAAACCGAGGACTGTTCTGTAGACTGGTGCGCTCTGGCTGAAAACTAGAGTTAGCAGGGGGTGACCACAGACGTATAAACGCACAGACCATGTAGGTTGTGTCAGTTCTTTTCGTTATCGAGCGACAGGTGGTCTCAATGGAGCCGTTATATAACGTTTCCGTTATGCCCCAACGCTCTTAACTTATAAAAGCGGGCATTGTATTCAATGCCTTTCTTTTAAGTTTGAGCGTTTGAACCTCGCTTGCTCTCCCGCCCGACTTCACCCCATAAATAATAATAATAAATACTTTGGTCAAACTTTGGTCAGACTTGGTCAGACTTGGTCAGACTTAGTCAGACTTTAAACTTGGTCAGACTTTAGACTTGGTCAGACTTCAGACTTGGTCAGACTTCAGACTTTGGTCAGACTTCAGACTTTGGTCAGACTTTGGTCAGACTTCAGACTTTGGTCAGACTTTGGTCAGACTTCAGACCGTGGTCAGACTTTGGTCAGACTTCAAACTTGGACAGACTTGAGCCGTGTCCGCATTGGCCTTTTTTGGGTAAAATCTACGAAGCCTGTTGTCAAATTAACCAAATTAAATCCAATGCGGCAGACGGTAACCAAATTGTCCATTTACCCTTCACAACAGTAGATCTACAGGCCCAAGCTTCTAGCGGAGGAGTTACATTGTATGTTTTACGTCGCTGAAAAGTCCAGTGCCGAAATCCACGTAATGTAAAACCTACATTTTGATTACGTAATTTCCGTCTGGAGGTCACACCAATGCATGACCTCTGCGGTTTTGCGCGCTTATTACTACACGTATATTAGCAGTACTGGTACTTGTGTACATAATAATGTGACTCGACTGAATTTTGCACACTTTCGAGCGAATTCTAAGCCGAATTTCTGCCGCTTTCTGCTATTTGTGTAAATTTAGCGCGCGCTTTTTACAAAACCACATCCGGTGACGGAGGTCAGGCGTAGGGCGCCCTCATTAGATTATGAGAGGACTCACTCTGGCCTACTTCCTGCGTGCGTATATTTTTATTACACCGCAGCGAAGGGTTCACTCTATATTACGGCCTTGTAACAAGACTACGAATACGTTCTGTAGGCTGGCATTAGTTGCAGCGCTGAGGGCGCAAGACGCGCGATATTATCATAATTACCAACGTTGCATATTACACGTACATTTTTAGTATTTATTTTTTATTCGGCCATGAAACCACAACAAATAAAAAGACAGTGTACACAAAAACAAATGAAAAAATCCCAAAAACATACTGAACAGGGCAATAAGGTAAAATAAAGTAATTACACTAGGGCAAAAACTGGGGGAATTGCTTAACGTTCGCGATGTTCGAGTGTTTCCAGGTTTTTATAAAATAAAACTCACATTAGCAAAGGTCAACACCAGACGAAATGCCTAAGAATATCACAGTCTTTTTTGGTAAGAGCCGTTAGAATTTGAATTGTTGCTTGTATCGCGTCATTATCTATTTTTTGTCGGCGGCGGCTACCTGACCTACACTACAATTTAGACGTATAGCCAAATGTGGTTTCTTACACGTCCGCAAAAGGCATACACTCGTACTCGAAAATTGTTCGCCTTTGGTGTTGACTTTCGTCAATGCGAGTTTTATTTTATAAAAACCTGGAAACACTCGAACATCGCGACATCGCGAACGTTAAGCAATTTCTCTAGTTTTTGGTCACGTGACATTGGCGGCTAAATAATAAATGAAAAATCACAAATAGTCAGAAATATTTGGTCTGGGAACCAAACTATAATAATCAAACACCACATTAAACAAAAACACTTAGCGCGCATGCGGGGGCGAGTAGCTATTTGAGCTATGCTTGGAATGTCCTCGGAATTTTCCGGGTTCAAGTGACGCTTGCGCCAAGACCAAGATAGTGGATGAAATCTACGAATCTGGCAATAATTAAGGGCGCCCTCAATAAGCCCAGATAATACGGACGCGTGACGGCGCGCCGCGGAACAAATGAACGGGCTAGCTTGTCTTGACCAAGACTGAGGCCGTGTCCGAAACGGGTGTCTAGAGCTACAGCTACGGCTACAACGTCACAAAAATCTAGCCGTAAAAAGAAGTTGTCTAGCTCAGGCAAAACAAAATGGCGGCAGCACTAACGAAAATTTTGGAGCAAATTGTCGTTTATTTTTTAATGATAGTGCTAGTGGTCAGACGTGGTCGGACTTGGTCGGACTTGGTCGGACGTGGTCGGACTGGGTCGGACTTGGTCGGACATGGTCAGACTTGGTCAAACTGGGTCGGACATGGTCAGACTTGGTCGGACTTGGTCGGACTTGGTCGGACGTGGTCGGACTGGGTCGGACTTGGTCGGACATGGTCAGACTTGGTCAAACTGGGTCGGACATGGTCAGACTTGGTCGGACTTGGTCGGACTTGGTCAGACGTGGTCGGACGTGGTCGGACGTGGTCAGACGTGGTCAGACTTGGTCAAACTGGGCCGGACGTGGTCAGACGTGGTCGGACGTGGTCAGACGTGGTCAGACTTTTTCAGACTTGGTCAGACTTGGTCGGACTTGGTCAGACGTGGTCGGACATGGTCAGACTTGGTCAGACTTTTTCAGACTTGGTCAGACTTGGTCGGACTTGGTCAGACGTGGTCGGACATGGTCAGACTTGGTCAGACTTGGTCGGACTTGGTCAGACTTGGTCAGACTTGGTCGGACTGGGTCGGACTGGGTCGGACTTGGTCGGACATGGTCAGACTTGGTCGGACTGGGTCGGACTTGGTCGGACTGGGTCGGACTGGGTCGGACTTGGTCGGACATGGTCAGACTTGGTCAGACTTGGTCGGACTTGGTCAGACTTGGTCGGACTTGGTCAGACTTGGTCAGACTTGGTCAGACTTGGTCGGACTGGGTCGGACTGGGTCGGACTTGGTCGGACATGGTCAGACTTGGTCAGACTTGGTCGGACTTGGTCAGACTTGGTCGGACTTGGTCAGACTTGGTCAGACTTGGTCGGACTGGGTCGGACTTGGTCGGACATGGTCAGACTTGGTCAGACTTGGTCAGACTTGGTCGGACTGGGTCGGACTGGGTCGGACTTGGTCGGACATGGTCAGACTTGGTCAGACTTGGTCGGACTTGGTCAGACTTGGTCGGACTTGGTCAGACTTGGTCAGACTTGGTTGGACTTGGTCAGACTTGGTCAGACTTGGTCAGACTTGGTCAGACTTGGTCAGACTTGGTCAGACTTGGTCAGACTTGGTCAGACTTGGTCAGACTTGGTCAGACTTGGTCAGACTTGGTCAGACTTGGTCGGACTTGGTCGGACTGGGTCGGACTTGGTCGGACATGGTCAGACTTGGTCAGACTTGGTCAGACTTGGTCGGACATGGTCAGACTTGGTCGGACTTGGTCGGACTTGGTCAGACTTGGTCGGACTTGGTCAGACTTGGTCGGACTTGGTCAGACTTGGTCAGACTTGGTCGGACTTGGTCAGACTTGGTCAGACTTGGTCAGACTTGGTCAGACTTGGTCAGACTTGGTCGGACTGGGTCGGACTGGGTCGGACTTGGTCGGACATGGTCAGACTTGGTCAGACTTGGTCGGACTTGGTCAGACTTGGTCAGACTTGGTCGGACTTGGTCAGACTTGGTCAGACTTGGTCAGACTTGGTCAGACTGGGTCAGACTTGGTCAGACTTGGTCAGACTTGGTCAGACTTGGTCGGACTGGGTCGGACTTGGTCGGACATGGTCAGACTTGGTCAGACTTGGTCAGACTTGGTCAGACTTGGTCGGACTGGGTCGGACTTGGTCGGACATGGTCAGACTTGGTCAGACTTGGTCGGACTTGGTCAGACTTGGTCAGACTTGGTCAGACTTGGTCAGACTTGGTCAGACTGGGTCAGACTTGGTCAGACTTGGTCAGACTTGGTCAGACTTGGTCGGACTGGGTCGGACTTGGTCGGACATGGTCAGACTTGGTCAGACTTGGTCAGACTTGGTCAGACTTGGTCGGACTGGGTCGGACATGGTCAGACTTGGTCAGACTTGGTCAGACTTGGTCAGACTTGGTCAGACTTGGTCGGACTTGGTCAGACTTGGTCGGACTTGGTCGGACTTGGTCAGACGTGGTCAGACGTGGTCAGACTTGGTCAGACTTGGTCAGACTTGGTCAGACTTGGTCGGACTGGGTCGGACATGGTCAGACTTGGTCAGACTTGGTCAGACTTGGTCAGACTTGGTCGGACTGGGTCGGACATGGTCAGACTTGGTCAGACTTGGTCAGACTTGGTCAGACTTGGTCAGACTTGGTCGGACTTGGTCAGACTTGGTCGGACTTGGTCGGACTTGGTCAGACGTGGTCAGACGTGGTCGGACGTGGTCAGACTTGGTCAGACTTGGTCAGACTTGGTCAGACTTGGTCAGACGGGGACACGACAATTAACAGGCCCCCACTATGAAAAAATTAACAGGGACCTGACCGATGAAACCGCGGAATTAGTCTCTCAAGCCATACGCCAACTCTACGTGGACGGACTCATATCGAAAGACATATCTGAGTTTCTTAACCCCCGCAACCACGACATTAAAACACCTTGCCTTTACCTTCTACCGAAAGTTCACAAAAAAGTACCGGAAGGAACACGGTTCATGGGGAGGCCCATCATTAGTGGTTGCGAAGGACCGACTCAATCCATATCCAAAAACATAGACTATTCCTTGCTCCCAATTGTCAAACAGCAAAGCACATACACACGCGATTCTGGGCATGTGCTTGAAAAACTAAATAACCTGACATTGGAGCAAGATAACTTATTGATAACACTGGATATAGTATCCATGTACATTAACTGCCCAAGATGAGGCAATTGAATCAGTGACGCACTTGCAATGGCCGACGACAGACTATACGCAATACCCAAGCCCACGACAGACCACGCGCGACGTCTCCTTGAACTCATTATGCGTCGAAACACGTTTGAATTCAATGGCAAGTTTTTCAGACAAAAAATTGGCGTGGCCATGGGCAGCGAATGCAGTCCGGAGATTTGTGACATAATCCTATTCAAATACGAACAAGACAAAATCCTCCCTCACAATCCCTCAATTGTAAGCTACATGAGATATAGAGACGATGTTCTTATAATCTTTAACGGAAATGAAAAGCAGGCTGCTGACCTAGTGCAATCACTTAATAGAATTCATCCCACGCTGAAGTTCACGTCTGAGATCTCGCACCGCCAAGTCACTTTTCTCGACCTTATTATCTACAAAGGCGAACGATTCATACATGAAGGGATATTGGATACTCGAGTCGCTACCAAAAAAACTGATACATTTCAGTACCTAGCTCGAGATTCAGCACACCCTAAGTCGGTATTAGGCGGAATAATCAAGAGCGAAGTGACCAGATACAAACGTATATGTACCCATTCAAAAGACTTTGGGGAGAGGGTTTAATTCTTCAAAGACAAACTTCAAAAGCGCGGATACAAAAACGAAGACCTAGCCCTCCTTTCTCAAAGGGGCAAGACTCCCGCGGACCCTAAGCGTGAAAAAAACAAAAACAATATCCCACTGGTGTTCGTCCTACCATACTACCCACATGTCGCGCACCCAGCCCTCAAACGGGCTATCCTCAAACACTGGCCCATGATTAGCAAAAACGAATATCTGAATAGGCTATTTGATACCCAACCCATCCTGGCATACAAACGGCACAAAAACATAAAAGATGAACTTGTTCGATCTAGAACTAAAGCATCTCCACAATCCAACCAAGAGGAACAAAATCTTGATGAGGAGAATCTGCAAATTCTATTGGAACTATTGAAAGAACAAAACAATGATCAAAGAAATGGATCTCAAGACTAAAACAAAATAAATAAGTCAAACCCCACCCCCGGCCCCCCCTTGTCCTTGCCATGCGTCATATAAACCGACACACAAATAAAAACAAGGAAAGCAAATGAAGAGGTTGACTAATGAAGTGCATGATATAGCACAGAAAATATGCCCTGCTCCCCTTCCAAAAAAGGAAAAAAATTCCTACAGACTGCAATCTCGCAGGAAAAAATGTGGCCTAAACTGACCTCCCATGAAGCGTATATCACTAGAAAAAAAACTTAAATTAAGAATTACGCTCTGGGCGGGATAGTTACGCAACCACACTGCTGGCATACCAGCACACAATAAATTATACGGATTTATCTCTGCAGACACCTAAAATCCAATGATACTTCACACAGCAGAACTGCTTCAGCATCTCCACAACAAAATTACGAAAACGATGAGAACAGGTTCTGACTTGTGAAAACTCCCTCGCCCTTCCCACATAGAATGAGTTCTGATTCACTGCAGCTTAGAATTGATCACAAAAAACCAAAAAAAATTAACTGATCATTCCTTGAAGTATGCCTGCATAAACCGGTTTCTATACCTTCTTGCAAAAGCACTCCATTAGAATTTAAAAACCTAATAGCCTCACAGAAAAAGAAAGTAAATTCCACAAAACCCAGTATTACACGTCCTTCACGTTAATGTCCTTCCCAGGTGACCGAGAATCGTTCTAAAAATTAAAAAACTTTGAGTGACATGTATGATTACGCTGCATCCCAATAAGCACGTCGCCAATTAAAATTATCAACCAATTGGATCATCATGTTCAGTCAAAGCCGATTGTTTGATCACCAGTTTCTGCCGATTTAATAATTTTTCTTTCTTTCTCTCTTTCTTTCTTTTCCTTTTTCTTTTATATATATATATATATATATATATCTTTTTTTCGTTTTTTCTTTCGTTTTTTCTTTCCTCCTTTCCTTCTTTTTTCTCTTTCATTTTTTTGGGGGATCCGCGCGTGCGGGGGGCTGAAGCCCCCAAAGCCCCCCCCCCCCCCCCCCCCCCTGGACACGCCATAGGACTTGGTCAGACTTGGTCAGGCATGGTGCGCAGCAACAGCGCCATCATGCGGCGGCTTTGGCATTCTCATGTTTGTCATCGCCTGTCTGCTCTGCACCATTTTGCAGGTAAAATTCTCTCTTTTTGAGAGGTTAATTCTATCTAGTTAATATGATCGAACTGTTTAAGGAATAAAGCATTTGTGGGACAGCTTGGGCAACGTCCCAACGACCAAGTCACCTGAGATCACTGACCTCCTGGTCGACGTTCGTGTACGGACCACAAAACCCCAGTCATCGTTGCCGTGTACAAAATTAACAGCAAATACACGGTATAATCTTCAGCTAGGGCCTGTAGGCGGGCACCGTAGGTCCGGACAAATTGCCAGTGGCGAGTACCTTAATTCGCCCTCATCTCTTGCTTAAATCTTGCAGTCTTTTTTTCAGCTGTCACTGCGCTGACCGGCTGCATTTTTTAAGAGAAGACAAAAACAAGCAAGATGAAACAAGACGCTTTCTCTCTCTACACAAGTTAATCCCGCGCGTGATGAGATTTGTGTACTCACAGATGCCATGGATAGTCGCGCGTCACTGCGCCGCAACATCAGTTCTAAGCATCCGTTGACCAATCAACGTTGAAGTTGCATATAGTTTGCACCAAAAAACACACGATGGACCAGTGCATTATAAACCACGAGCAGTATGTACCACTTAAACACAAGAGGGCGCAAGATAGCCTTGGCTTATTTTCGGGGTTTACAAATTATTGGCTTCGTCTTGGCATTAGCCTCCAGCTCGAATTATATTAAACAGTATATAATACTGGTTTATTGCAAAAAACAACCTCCCATGTATGTGTGGGTAGGCAAACACAGAGTTATGGGGACACTTTTTTCCGTTAAAAAAAAATCTGACTGAATTGTGGGGACATTTGTGTCCTCATAAGATTTTAGGTCTCCAGTAAAGGGTTCAAAAGGTAGAATTGGGATTAGGATATAATGAAAGAAATTGGGGAAGACAAATTAGGGTGATGTTGAAAATTGTAGGCCGAAATAATTTTCAGAGATCCCTATAAAATGTCCATATAACGTCAAGTACTAAAATATTGTGAGTAGGGGTTGGGGAGTGGGGAGGGGGGAGGGGGGGGGGGGGGGGGGCTGTAAATGGTCCCTCCAACAATGCGGTTTTGTTCAACCATCATCTATTAAGCCCAAAATAACTTCATGACACACGAATATGTAATATTGCAAAAGAAAACAAAGTTTATTTACATATTGTTGCACTGATCTTCAAAACAGTATCAATAAATATTGTTCTTAGTTAATCAACAAAATATGGAAATTGTATTATCAAAGTTTAACCGCAAATAGCATCTCTGTTGTAAACATCTCTGTTGCAGTTTGTCAATGGTAATGAAGCCGCCTCCTAAACTGGGGTGTGGAAAAAGGCTCAGTACGGAAGACGGATAGTGCCACTGGATACTATCTTTTGCAAACGCGCGAGAATATTTTGTTGTACCATTTATCTGGCGGCCGCCACATCATTATCTGGCGGCCGCCACTTAATTATCTGGCGGCCGCCACTTAATTATCTGGCGGCCGCCACTTAATTATCTGGCGGCCGCCACTTAATTATCTGGCGGCCGCCACTTAATTATCTGGCGGCCGCCACTTAATTATCTGGCGGCCGCCACTTAATTATCTGGCGGCCGCCACTTAATTATCTGGCGGCCGCCACTTAATTATCTGGCGGCCGCCACTTAATTATCTGGCGGCCGCCACTTAATTATCTGGCGGCCGCCACTTAATTATCTGGCGGCCGCCACTTAATTATCTGCGGCCGCCACTTAATTATCTGGCGGCCGCCAGATAATTATCTGGCGGCCGCCAGATAAATGGTACTAAAGAATATTCTCGCGCGTAAAAAAATATATTTACCATTATCCAGTGGCACTATCCGTCTTCCGTACAAATTGATTTCTGGCTTGCATGATTATTTCCAAACAAGGCCCTGGCGTCCAATAATTAGGGGAAACATTCACTGAGACAAGTCTAACATTATTACAAGTAAAACGTTCTTGTTATTGACAATTGAGGGCGCAGTTGGATTTGAGTAGGCTGGCACTGTTTACTAAAAATAAAAAATTGACCCCTGGTATACTATAACGCAGCTTGCTGTGTTACACTCACGGTAAGGAAAACTTGAAATTTGATTAACGTTTAATACTAATAGGTCTTTTCGTTAACATAACAGTTTGTAAGACTAGTCCGAGTAAGTACTAACTAGAAGTAGAACCCAAATCACTTTTTTTGTTTAACCAGTTCGCGCCGGATGATGTATATAAACGCAAAGTTTTCCCCAAATTCAAAACGGATGACGCATAAACACGCCACGAGCTAGGCCGGAAATGTCTGTCGGCAGCGAGCAAGGCCGAAAATGCCATGGGTGTGCTTCCCGGCACTATCGGCCTGAACCTGCCTCGGATCGAGTTTCGTTAAAAATAATCCCGCCCCTCGGCTCGGTGATGTTAAAATAATCCCGGCGCGAACTGGTTAACGTCTGGACATGATCTTGCGATAGTACTACTAGGATCACTATCGCAAGATCATGCATGGCCATGGTCATACTCGGACCATTACTGTAGTATAATCATGGAGGAATTCCTCCATACTATGATATAATTAAATTGGAGATTGGAGAAAAGGAAAATGAGAACGAGACGAGTAACGACATTTAACAATTTAATTAAAATATGAAATATGTTGGGGTGGGGTCGAGAGAGTTTCTAGTGTGTGTCTCTTTGCCTTCCTCATTACATGTAATAAATATCAAAATTAAAATGCCTTTCCACATTTTGCTTGTAAAAGATTTTTTAACATTCCCCCCCCCCCCCTCCCATTCCAATTTTGCAGTGTAATTGTACAATGATGAAGGCCATCCATATGCGATTGCTCAAGGTCACTACCTGCTTCCTTGTGATTGGCTCCCTGGCCATCGTGGTATTGGTCCATGGGTCCGAAAAGGCCAAAGCCGACCGGCCTACGATGAGAGTTGTGATTGTCGGGGGAACGGGAGACCTGGCAACGAAGTACCTTTGGCAGGGCTTCTTTAGCTTATACCAAAGTGAGTGCACAGTAGTATTACTTTAAGGCCAAATAAAAATCATAATTAGCTTCCGTGCCCGCTTCCTTTCTTGAGACCGCCTCTTTTTTTCGTTCTTTCTTTTTTTGTGTGAAAAAAATTAAAAATAAAAAGATAATTTTTTTACCTTTTTTTTTTTTTTAATTTAAAAAAATAAGATTGTATTTTTATACTTTAGCATCACTGTGTACATGCTTTGGAAATACTCCATTAGTACGTTCGTCTGTTGGAGATGCATTTTCAAAAACAGTCTTGAAAAATGTCTTGAAAAACAAATAGGGCCTTTCTTCCTTAGTCTTGGAGCCAAGTTCGAAAAGAAGCTATTGACTTTCTCTCTTCTTTCAGAACAGGATTTTGAATCCTACTTTGTCAATTTTTCACCTTTTTCTTTTACTTTTCGTATTTGTTTTGGTGGGTGAAATAACTCGTCCCCAGGGCAAAAAGATGAGTTCTCATTCAGCTTTTATGGAGCAGCTAGAATGCCGGCCTCGGAAGGCGACACTCAACTGGCAAGGGTTCTGAACCACAATGTATCCTGTGCCAAATCGGTGGATCCAGGTCAGGGGTGCCAGACATTGCTGGATGGGTACCGGACTATGGTGTCATACAGGTAAATTGTTTTCCAAACCCCAGCTTCGTCTTCGTATTAGTTTACAAGGCTCAAGACCAGTGGGAATGGGTAAACTGTATTAGGTATTTATGAATAAGAATTTAATTACGTTGCACAGGAAGTTAAAAACGGCTGATGATTATGCCGACCTCTGCAAGAAGATGGAACAGGAAGGAGCAAAGGAGTACGGGAGATTGTTCTACCTGTCCGTTCCGCCGTTTGCGTATGCCGGCATCGCCAAGAATATCGCTAAAGGTGAGGTATTTACTTCGGAAATCAACATTGCGTCCGTGTCTGAATACGCTGCTGGGTTATGGCAAAGTCTTTATTAACCCTAACCCTCCAGGGTATTTTGGCTAGAAACCCTGTCAGACGCAACAGATTGCATACTTTGTCACATTGACTTGTGTGCAGGGTGCAGAAAGGTAAAGCAGTCACCACAGATGCACTGTGCTGGATTTGGCAGGGTTAGGGTTAAAGGCTTTATTTTCTCGTCTTTATTTCAGGCTGTCGTCCGAAAAGCGGCGCCTGGCTACGCGTCATCCTGGAGAAACCTTTTGGTCACGACCACAGCTCGGCTCAGGAACTCGCTACTGAGCTTTCAGAGCATCTGAGGGAGGAAGAGATATATCGCATTGACCACTACCTCGGAAAAATAGGTAAATCTTGATAAACAAAAATTAAAATTACCTCAAAAAGAAAATCGTGGAAGACATTAATGATGTTTGTGTGCACTTACAGGAGTTCAGAGTATCCTTCCATTTCGAATGCTGAACGACAGAAATTACAACAAGCTTTGGAACCGGGAGCATATTGAGAGAGTGGAGATTGTTATGAAAGAAAAAATTGACTCCAAAGGTATTAAAACAAAACACTTCATTGTTACGAACCATATCACGCGCCCTATGTGCCCCTTTCCAATGGAGCTCTTTAAAATAACTTCTCACCTTTTTTTATATTTGTGTAAACCTAGGGTGTAATTTGGTTTTTCATTATTTGTAGGTCGTCTTGAATTCTACAATGAGTACGGAGTCATCCGAGATGTCTTGCAGAACCATCTGACCGAAATATTCGCCCTGGTTGCCATGGAGCTGCCGGCCAACCTCAGCAACCGCAGCGAGTTCCTCGGCAACAAGATTCGCCTTCTGCGCCAGACCCGGCCCGTCCAGCCCCAGCAGGCCGTGATTGGTCAGTACGGCGGCTACGTCGACCAATGGCGCGAGGAGCTGGACAAAAGTACATCCGACCAGACGTCGGTGCCAACCTTCGCGGCGGCGGCACTGTACGTCGAGAATCCGCGATGGAAGGGCGTGCCATTTGTTTTGGTCGCGGGGAAGAAGCTGGATGAAAGAATCGGGTATGTGCGAGTCGTCTTTAAAGATAACTCGGTGTGCGTGACCAGAGCCGGCAGTAAAGGCACCGCCAATCGCTGCGCCAAACATCAACAGGTGGTTTTCTATACGGGAAACCCCGGGCTGAAATATCCCGCAATCCTCGCTTCAAACCACCTACCCAGACCGACAGTCCCCGAAACCTGGTTGGTGCCCGACTTTGATCCCAATTCAGACATTTTGGGTTCCAATTTGTCAGATTTTCATTACTTATCGCCGCCAAAAGATCAGGATGCATACACATCCCTGATTGCATCTTGTTTTCACGGCGATCAGAAGATGTTTGTCGGCACGGAAGACCTGATGGCGTCTTGGAAGATTTGGACCCCACTGCTACAAAGCCTAGAGAGGAGGCAGCCGAGGGTTTACGCTGGCGGAGACGACACAGGGACTTGGCTGGACTTCAAGGTCAAAGATCGAACTGTCCAATTTATCCACGAGCAGGAGGATCTGCGGGTATTTAAGGAGGCCACACCCGCTTTCGAGTCTATCTCCAACCGCTTCCGTTCCCGACCCCTCGTTACGGGTAACAAGGAAGGTGTTGTGGCCCAACTTGCAAAGCATATTTTGCGCACTGCAGTCGAGTCTATTCAGAAACGGGGGAGTTTCCACATCGCGTTCCCCGGCGGGTCGACCCCAAGGTCTCTATTCACCCACCTGGCCAACTTGTCCGATCGGTTTCCATGGGAAGACACTTTCGTTTGGATGGTGGACGAACGGTGCGTTCCGTTCACCGACGAACGTTCCAACTTTAAACAGCTCCACGACGGTTTGCTCCAGTTTGTCAACATCCCGTACTTGAACATCAGTCCGATGCCCGTCAAGCTGGCAAACGGTTTCTGTGACAAGTCGGACAGAGGCGCCGAGACGTACGCAGATGACTTACGTCAAATTCCGGAAGGGCGGTTGGATTACGTCCTTCTCGGGATGGGGGCGGACGGCCATGTCGCCTCCTTGTTTCCGAACCATCCCACCGTGAGAGAAAAGTCGGCCGAGATTACACTCTCCAACGGAGGGCCCGAGAACAACGTACCCAACCGAATGACCCTGACTCTACCCGCCATCAACAATGCCAGACACGCTGGGGTTCTCATCCTAGGGAAGGGGAAGCGAGACATGGTGTCGATATTGAAGACAGAAGAGTTGGCGAACCCCCTCAGGTACCCTGTGACTGGAGTGGATCTGAAAGACGGCGAACAGGTTTGGTACATAGATCATGAGGCCTTGGTTTAGTGGGGGGGGGGGGGGGGGGGGGAGGGAGGAGGAGGCTACTAGTATATTCATGTCCAATTTGATTTTTGTATTCTAATTTATTCCTGGGGAAATGCTCATAACAAATCTGTCCAATTTAAACTTCAAGGGCTTTTTTAATTTTGAAAATTTATATTAAAAAATGAAAAATATTTGATTATGCAATACCTATATGTACAAATTATGAGATCTGTATATAATTAAACCATTGTTTTTTGTTTTGATTAGACGCTTTGCAAAACACGAGCACTGCAAAGGATAATTAGCTATTAAAACTTGGCAGTTGATGCAAGTTGACTAGAGATGAACTAACGACCTCCGTATTGCAGCCGTATGCTCTTTGCTAGTTTGGCAAACCTAAAATGACAAAATAATATACACACTGCATTTACAAGACAATACAAGTTTAACTTGATTTATTTTGCATTCATTTTTTAATTTTTTTTTACACAAACGAAACTTGGGAAATAAATAACAACAATTTAACAAGAAAATCAACTGTAAACTTTCTGGAACTTAGGTCGTAGCGAATTTTCCACCTTGTTAGGTTTTGCCTTTGAAGTTGAGGAGGGCGGTCCAAAAGAAAATAATAAAAAGGAAAAGAAACAAAATGCCGTATTTTTATTAATCTCCTACAATGAGAACCTAACAATCTATTTTAACCCTAACCATCAAAAATCCTCCAAGCAATTTGCAGGATTGAGGTCATTTGTAAGTTGATGCATCGGAAGAATTTAGTTTTTAATAAAGAAATGTTTAATGGTCAAAACACGGTCAAAAACGTCAACACCAAAACATTACCAAAACATTATAAAAACTAAGGCCTGTAAGCCAACTCTAACCTTTGAACCCTTTATACAGTAAATTATCAAAATCTCATTTAATCTGACAAAACAAAACAAAATGTAAACAACGTCAAAAAGCAAATGGCAAATTTTCTATATTTTGGGGGGTACTTTTGACAAAGCTGAGCTATTGAGTCCTGTGGTAAAGTAACATCCACCATGCTGAATTAAATGCATTTTAATATGCATTTTACAACGGATCATTGCCAATATAAATAATTGCACTTATAAAACGTTCACACTCCGAGTTTAACAGGTAAATTTCAAGGCATGTAACACATGGGTCAGTACATTAATTTAGGGGTCCCAAACATTAGGTTTGGAGTTGAATCCACAGCTGGATATAAATCCTGATTTATAAACCTTCATAAAATTAGGGTTTTTCTATTAAAAAAAGAATCTGGAGACGAGTCCAATGTTTTAAAAGCCTCCATAGTTGTAATGCATGTCCTCACCCTGTTAATAGACTAGTCTTCAAGTTGTTTAAGTTTTCTAAAGCCACAGCTGGAGATGAGTCCCAGGTTTTAAAAACCTGTAAGTATGGGTGGCATGTAGAGCTACACGCTCCGGGCCTTTTTGAAGCTCCCAACTGCGAGAACTCCAGCCACATTCTGCTACCTGTTTGTGCTTTAGAAACATTCCGTTGATTTGAAATTCGGAGGTGAAGCCACAGCCGAAGACAAGGCGAAGGTCTTGAAAACCCCCTAGTCGTCGAAGTACATGCGTCCCACGCCATTTTTCTTCATGTATCTTCGGTAGCTCTTGTGCCGAGCGCTATCGGCCATTTTAGCTTTCATTTCTTCGTCTTTCTCCTCCTTGTATTCCTGTGAGACATGAACCGAAAAAAACAAACAAACAAATCAAAGTCTCAGTTGATCTTTTGCAAGTTAGGTGTCTCGCTCGAAGGTGCAAAAACATTAGTGATAGCGTGTCGGATTGGCGCGTCATGGCCAAGCGGTTAAGAGCAAGCGGACTTTAAGCTCTGGTGTTTCTTATTAGCGGAGTGTGGGTTAGAGTCCCGGTCTTGACACGTGTGTCCTTAAGCAAGGCACTTGACCCCTATTGCTTCGTCCTTCAGATGGGACGTAAAGCTGTAGGTCCTGTGTGTTGTGTAATGCACGTAATAGAACCCAGTAACACTTATCGCTAAGAGGAGGGGTTTGCCCCTGTGTTCCTGGCAGTGGCTGCAAACTTCATTAAACTGTCTTTGGAAAAAATCACAGAGAGCCTTGAGTACCAGTCTATACGTGCGCTATATAAGAACTGAATATTATTGGTCTGCAGAAATGCCAAACAGTATAAACACACCACGTTTGTTTAAAATTCTTACCTTGAAATTTTCATGTATCCACAGTTCCCTGGCCAGCATGGTGTTCTTTTCAAATTCATCCAAACCCTAAAAACAAAATAAATTAAAAAAATTATCCCGAATATGCGCAGTTGAAATACCGAGCTACAGAGTCACTGATTTGTGTAAGTCGAGTCGAGTCGAGTCAAATAAAATAGTTTGAGTCAATTCGAGTCACAAATAATTGAGCACTACTATATATTATTTTTGTAAACAAAATTACCTCAAACTGTGTTTGGCTCAGCCCCAGATATTTCCGGATGATGTGATATTTCTCTTCCAGTCCGTACTCTTTGCCCAGGATGTTGAATTTCCAGATCCAACGCAGGTACCAGAGGGTGTAGCGGCTAATGTAGTACGGTGACAGCAGAAGTTGAAGCCACAGTATGTCCAACAGCCTGGGTTTCCTGTAGCCTCCTCTGGAAAAAGAAGAGCCAAACAAAATAACGGTGAATAAATAAAGGCCAAAAAAAAAAAAAAAGGAGTTTCTCGTCGGAACTTTTAGAAGAAAACAAATGTTAAAAGGATCTTGTCAAGATTACAATGTGTTCTCTTACTGGATGTCTGCATTTTCCTCAATGATGCTCCGCACTATTTGGTCTTCCTCCTCCTTTAACTCCTCCTGTTAGGATGACAAATCAGTTATTAGTTGTTTGGGTGGCAAGTGTATAAAAGCACCCGTCTCTCATCAATATGGCCCAGGATGATTGCCGGCTCGGACCATACATGCATGTGAGTAGAGTTAGTCATTGGTTCTCTCCTGTGCCACCAGGTGTTTTTTTTCGGGCCCTCCGTTTTTCCTCCCTCTGGAAAAACCAAACACTTTTGATCTCAGACTGTGCTCCGTAGTCATATATGAGTCGATGTGGCCGGCTGCCATAGGCGCCTTTACGTGCCAGCGGCTCGACCACGTTGTAGCCGCATCCTTCGCAATTCAGCACACCAGCTGCGAGTAAGGATAATTAGCCTCCCCAATTATTATTTTTATTTTGTTTACCTTTGATTTCTTGCCTTTTCTCTTCCCCGTATCTAAGAGTCCGTCCTTCCTTGCTTGGTCCAAGGCCTACAAATCGGACAAGAAATTCTACATTTTCAGTTCATCCACAAACAATTTCTGCCACTACTTTTTTTCATCATTTATTATCCCAGTGAAGGTCAGTCATTGCCAAAATGTTGAAAAGGCGTGAATCTGAGACTGAGAAAATTGTTTTCAATTTTGTTAGCAAAACAGAGATTAAAATCACAAATTGTGACGATTCTCACCAGCATTCTGTATTTTGGAGACGACGCAAGGTAGGTGATGGCAGACTTGTAACGTGACCACCAACTGAAGTACTGCGGATTAAAGACAAAAACAAGTTGATGCATCAAAGGAATTTGAGGGCGTTTGGGGTTTTGCCACTGGAGGCAGGGATATGTAGTCAAGTCCATCACAAGTCCCTGTAAGTCCATCACAAGTCCTCCAGTTTCAATTCAAATCACAAGCTATTCAAATGAGCTTTGACAAAAGCATTCCTTTGTCATTGTTCAACCCGTTACTTATGACTGGACTTGTGACTGGACTTGCAGGGACTCGAATACAACTATGACTGGAGGATAATGCAGGAGCCAGGTCATGAGGCCTAAACGTGCCTTTCCGGTTTTTTTGACTAATTACCTGAATAGCAGAAATGACTGAGATGGTCACAGCAATGACAAGGCGTACATCCACCTTTGGGGCAACTCGCCGCTTGTAATATCGGTAGTAATGGCTGTAGTATTCCTCTGTTGAGATTTTAAAAAATAAAAAAAATAAAAAATAATGGAAATATTTTAACAAGAAGTATGCACATAAATAATTTCAGTTTATTCAGTACACAACCATCAACTAACCAGGGTTATCCACCACACAACCAATCAACTATTAAACCTGGGTTATCCAGCACACAACCCATCAACTAACCTGGGTTATCCAACACACAACCAATCAACTAACCGGGGTTATCCAGCACACAACCAATCAACTAACCGGGTTTATCCAGCACACAACCAATCAACTAACCTGGGTTATCTAGCACACAACCCATCAACTAACCTGGGTTATCCAGCACACAACCCATCAACTAACCTGGGTTATCCAGCACACAACCCATCAACTAACCTGGGTTATCCAACACACAACCAATCAACTAACCTGGGTTATCCAGCACACAACCAATCAACTAACCTGGGTTATCCAACACACGACCGATCAACTAACCTGGGTTATCCAACACACAACCGATCAACTAACCTGGGTTATCCAACACACAACCGATCAGCTAACCTAGGTTATCCAGCACACAACCAATCAACTAACCTGGGTTATCCAGCATGTAATCATAGTCCCGCCGTTCGTCGTCATCTTTGAGTATTTCATAGGCATTGGCTATTTCCTGAAACTTTTCGGTGCTATCCTCCCCCTTGTCAAAAAAATAATAGAATAAAATAAAATAGGGATTATTAGTTGAATACATGTTTTCAAAACACATTCATAACAACTAGGACCCCTCTAACATGTCAAATAGGAAAATTAGCATAAGCCAGAGTTTTAAAAACTAAAATTGGTAAACAAAATTTTTAAGAAAACCACCCTTTGAAAAGGCCTTTGTTAAATTGTTACGAACATCTTGTTTTATGGAAACTGAAAAATTGCAAGGTTTGCAGTTTGCATATTGTGTGGACTTTGGACAACTTTTATTTGCTGGGGCCAATTTTATAGAGCTGCTAAACACACAAATTTGCTTAGCACAAAAAAGTCTTGCTCGTTAACAACAGGTTAACAGCCAAAATTCTACGCGTTTTTCATGCTAAGCAAAAAAACAGCTGATTATCAATCAAAAACAATAAAGATCACTTGAACATTTGGTCTGTAACCTTGTTTTTGCTAAGGACAAATTTTCATGCTAAGCAGTTTTTTCTGCTTAGCAGCTCTATGAATTTGGCCACAGGTCCACACAGCATTTGCAAGGTTGGTACATCTGTTACAGACATTACACACTTGTTTTTGTTTAATTTTAAGTTGACCTTCAACTATTCAATTAAATCAATAAAGAAACCATGCTATAAAAACCCATTGAAATAGTACACAGATGGTGGAAATCCATATTACTTAATCCAGCGTGTTGTATATCTACATGGGATAAGGTTATAAGTGAGTGTACAATATGTTTAGATACATGTACATTTGTAACAAATTTAAAGATAGGATACACCATTGGTAATTTCTTGAATTATCCTGAATGGGTGGATTTGGGGGGTTGTCTTTTATAGTACATTGTAAATATAGTTTAACTGACCTGTTTGAAGTTTTACAATCATGGATTTTGAGGAAAGCTAGAAAAACGGCATTAGTTTTCCACTCTCGTGGCCATTACGTAATTACGTCTCGGGTCTTTTCTTAGACGCTTTCTGCTAGGGAACGTACCTTGTATTTGTCTGGATGAAACTTCCTTGCCAAAATACGGTAGGCCTTTCCTATCTCACTCTGTTTATAAAACAAACAAAAAACGATACCAAGTTGTACACATGTTATGTAAGATAAACAAAATAATTAAACTGAGTAGGCCCTAGAATTTGTCGAGAAATGTAATATCTGCAGAACACCATACGGTACGGGCACCATACAGTACGGGCGTAGGGTGAATTTAAGACTATGAAATACAGACTCAAGAACGGTGGATTAAGTTAATCCATTGACTTTTTTCTCAAAAAACAGTGATCGGTATTTTTTTACACACAAAAATGGAGCCAATGATGTGTTCGGCGGCATAGCCGAATGTTCAGTATAGCGGTGTTCGGTATAGCGGCGTTTCTCTGTAGTATAGTACATTAATACTAGGACCCTGCCCTGAAAACATGTAACAAATTTGTCAAGAGCATTGGATTTAAGATTAACATTTCGGGACTAAACTGAATTGCTTGGGACTTGATATACCAACCTTTGATGCATCTCTTGTGATTCCAAGAACTGTAAATTGAGAAAAAGATGAGAAAACAACGAATTTGGTTGTGTATCTTTAATTAAACATCTTTGAAAAGCCAAGTGCATTTTTGAAGTATTTTCTACCAAATTATAAATGTTTCTAATCTTAGTCCTAGATTTATGTGTTTTCAAAATTTTTGCAAATGCAATGCCCGACTTAGTTTCAATGGATTATATTGATGAAAAAGTGGCATCATGATTAATGATCACGATGCAGCATTTTTCCCCATTTTTGTGTGTCCACATTGAAAATTCACGTAACCATGGTATTGGCAACTAAAGTGTATGTTCTATAGACCATAGAGAAAGGAACAGATAGACATAGCCTAGCCTACTTTTCTGTTGTTTACAAAATCTATTAGAGTTGGCGCTTATTAGTACGTGCGCGTGCGCAAATGCATACCACTTTTGAAAGTTTTCCCTCGTTCAGGCCCATAACATTACTGGTAAAGGGAAATCCCCGTAATAAGCCGGGCGTTTAACACGTTTTGACGAGTCCACAAAACACGACATGTTCACTTCATTCAATACAAAAATACACATGAAAACAAACTTACTGTCATAGCAATTCTCCCTGCCGCAATAAAGTCCTTCGATAAACGCTGACGCCGGCGAGGCAAGACAAATTAACAGGGGAATTGTGAAGAGGAAAGATCTAAGCACAGCCATCATGAAACAGACGTTGGATAAATACTCTGCGAGAAGCCACGTATATGCGTACCGTATGCGTACCGTATGCGTACACGGCCGGACGTACACGCACCCGTGCGTGCGCTACGTGTTCACCGTCCGGATACGGGGTACGTACCGTACGTACGGCGCCACGCGAACAGTCTATAGTATAGTACGCCACCTATAGTTTTGCAATTTTCTGCGTGTTTTATAGTATATACAACTCTGCGGTAGTAGAAACTCTGTACTTTTATCTACAACTAACATTTGGGGGAAAATCATTTATGTGTAAATTATAAATGTTATCATTTCACGGCGCTGAAAGAAATAAAAAGCTTGTTAAAAACTGCGCTGTGATTGGTCAAGAGTGTTAAAGCCCCGCCTATCAGCAGCCACGGCAAATAGGTGGTGGGATTGTGTCTGCGCCATCGATGATCGATGATACAATGTGATTTGGCACACAAACACTATGTCATGAGAACGATATTTGTCAGATTTGTTCTTTGAAGAAGACAAACACAGGTAAATTAACAAGCAATTATTGATAGGCGCATTTTTGTCGAGTTTGGGGTTTGCCTTCGTGTTGACAAAATTCCATATGATGACCACTATTTGTGTAGCGCGCCCTCTTTTGAATGAAAACTTTAGTTGGCTGAGTTCGACTTGGGATTGGTCGCCATGCAGACATTTTCACGGTTTGACGACTGATTTTTTTATATTCAATAGACTTAGTTGATATAAATACAACCAATCAATGGACGGAATTGTTATAAAATGCAATATATATTTCGTGTGCAATATTAAATTCCAGAAAGTTTGTGGTTTTATTTTCTGGCCTGGCACCCGAAGATTCGTCCAAATACAGCAAAAGCAAGTACATGTACATGTAGTGTAATTTGTTATTATACGTTTAGGCTTGTGTGTTTTGCCATCACATTTAATATCTTCTATAAATATCATATCTATACCAATTGAAAAATCAATATTTATACGCATATATCAATCATCACCAGACTTTTAAAGCCCATTACTAATTCTGTGTAAACAAAATCAAAGTTCGGTTTCGAGCTGTCTGGCAACTCGCCGTTCATTTAGCAAAGACTCGAATAGGGCGGGCACCAGACTAAGATTCGGACTGACTAAAATATAGGCTGTTTTCCAAACTCCAGCTTAGGTTTTGTCTCTGGCTTCATCATCATTACCGAACTTCATGAACACAGCCAAATAGAGACGAGGCTGGGTTTGGAAAACGGCCGAAGACCAGCGTAGCCGGCACTGTAGATTGTCTGTCATATCATAACAAAATCCATTCGCTCTTGTTAGCACGTATTTGTTGCAAGTTTTGTCAGAGTGTGAAAAAGGGGATTTGTTTTGGGGAGAGAAGTTCATTTTGGGATCAAGGGGCTCCGAAAATGGTGCAATTGTCCGTGAACGTTGACGGGCAGAAGGGGGACCAAGCGAAGAAACTACCCGATAGCGTGCAGGTGCCAATCCCGGTGAGTATAGGCTCACGCTCGAATCAAATTGTTGTCTATAAAGTAACGAACTTATATAATGCAAGTCATTGTGAGGCAAATAAACAGAAACCTATTTTCCCTATTTTTTTTTAGTCCGTGAATTGGTCTTATATTTTCGTGTTTTTTCCTTCCGTTTTACGTTTTGGCAGTACCTATTGGCAGCATCTTTATCACCACTTATACAAAAAAATGCAAATACGTCTTAGGGTTTAACCGCTATACAATACAGTCATGGAACTTTTGTTTAATCATTACCAAAATACATCGAAAACGACAGGCAAATCAAAGTTCTCAGCTAATATGAAAATTTTTAGATCCATTTTGGTGTCAGAATTATGAAATAAATATTTAGGTTCGATTTACATAGTACTCATTCTGCCTGGTTTCAACCACAACAGCTGACTCGCAATTAATTGGCCACTCACCAACGCATACAATGCAAACTCCTCTGCACAATGTATCAGGTTAATCATTAATTGAAGGCTGTCGGTATTTTATTGTGGTACCAAGCAGCACCAGGTGTCCCGGCTTTGTTGATAAGGGGCCAACAAAGATACGTAAATCGAGTTATATACGTACAATAATAACCAACCAAGCATTGAATGTCTATGGTTTTTGCGCCAGTGTGTATATTGAATCACCGTACCTAGTATTAGCATGGAGGAATAAGAGTATTAGTCGTCAATATTTTTAGATTGCAATTAATTTGAATCTGATTTGCAAGCTTTTATTAGTACATGTATTAAAAGCCTAATTTATAAATGAGTCCAAAAAGTAAATATATAAAATAATAGTACATTTCATAAAATGTTTGGCTTGATAGATTTCCACCTATTTTTCTACCTAAAAAGGCACAGAAAGCCTTCCTTTATTATTGATGTTGGTGCCTTTGAATGTGGTATTTTCAAGACACTGCGGTTTTATCATCATTGCCAAACTGTATGAAAAAAGCCAAACAGAGACAAAGATTGGGCTTGGGAAACGGCCCTAGTTTGTTAGCAACAGTTTTGATTCTGTACAACAGGCTGTCCCAGTGGCCGTCAAGAGAGGTCGCTGTTGCTCCAAGACGGTGGTGTGCGTCTCGTTGATCGGTGTGTTCATTCTCCTCGTCGCCGGGGCAGCTCTGCTGGGGGTTTTCAGGAGCCGCCACAAATCCTGGCAGGATTGCTTCAAATGGGATGACTCGGTGAGCATTGGAGGTAGCAAGGGTAGTGGTCATAATAATAGGCGTAATGCGGTGCGGCATTAGGGAACTCCACACACTTTGAGACTCCACGATCCACACAAATTGGGATGTTTAGGCTACATACAAAAAATTGATTGTTTCTCATCAGCGGCCGGGCCAATTTTTCGTGCCGGGTTGATATTTTTTTATATTTTATAAACAAAATATAAATGTACCGGACGCCCGAAAATTCCGAGATTTTTAATTTTTTAATTTTGTATGCTGTAAAATCACGCTGTTGAAAGCAATAACAGTTAAAACTCACGCGGGCCAAGTAAATGTTTTTAGTGGCCATACGTGTTCTAGCAGAAGCAAGCCGGAAAAATCTAAATCGACGGCGGACAGGAGATCGGAGAAGCCGAGTATAATGAGAACGGTGTCTGTGTGCCTCTTTCATTAAAAAATCGACTTAACTATATTTGTGTGTTTCTACCAACATTATTTGAGCTTTTATTCTATATGAAATGTGTGCATTAGTCAGTTTTGGAAAGTAAATCAACGAAAACAATTTGTAATTTAGATAAAGAATGCAATGTCCCAACGAAATTTTTGTCAACTAGCGCTTTCACCCACACTATGCGAGTGCGCCCACCGCTTGCGCCCATACTATAACTGGGCGCTGGAAAACACCAGACGAGCTTCATAGATTTCTGTGTAGAAAAACGTACGGCATTTCTGGGTAGCGTACATGCTCTGCCACGCAGCTGAGCCACGGAAGTAGTAACCTACGTTCGCAGGTCGCAACAAAAATTATCCAATCAGAGCTAAATGCACATCAGCGCTTACCACCAACGCCCGGTTCATCAACATGTACATGTACATGTATGTATATGCGGTAGGCACGAACGAAACCAGCGCGCCTGTAGTTGTTTAGTCAGATACCGGTTTCAAAGATTCGGCGACATTTTTATTCTATAAAATATAAAATATAAAATGCCCTGACGGACCATTTTTTCAAAAGGGTTCTGATGAGAAACAATTAATTTTTTTTATGTAGCCTTACAAGAAGAATTTTACCCTTCTAAAACCTCTTAAGTACCCTCCTAAAAAAATGAAGGTCTGGGTTTCCATTTACGCTACTTGCTTATGGGGTAGAAAGGGCATACGCCAATTATGTCTTAAATCTCTGTATACACGTTCAGCACGTGAAAACTCCACAGAAATTATACACGTTTTCATTTAGTGCTCCCCTGAACAAATGCTGCACCTCAGGTGCCCTCTAGACTACAAATTAAAGTTCATCGCTGGCTGGACTCGTGTTGAACTCGACCGTATACCTTTGAGAGTTGGTTCAACAACTTCTTGTTCTATAGGACAGCGGATCCAACAGCGGTGGTGAATCCGGTGGTGGTGGGTCCCATGGCGGTGGGTCCCACGGCGGTGGATCTAACGGCGGCGGAAATCACGGCGGCGGACACCACGGAGGCGGATCCCACGGCAACTCGACTCACGGCGGACACGGGGGTCACGGCGGCGGTGGGCACGGCGGGAGACCATGGCCACACGACGGCGGCGGTGGGCACGGCGGCGAAGAGCATGATGGCGGTGGACGCCGATACCCAGGTAGTTATTATGTGGAGTACCGTTCCTTCGTGTCCTTCCGTTGGGCAAGATCTTTGCTTCTCTCCACCCAGCCGGTTTGGCCGGCTTAACTCGGTCAATAGAGCATCGGGCTATTACGAGGATCCCTCCAATGGGCGGCGTCGTTTGCCCCATTCGCTCAAAAATATTGTCTTGTATAATATTAAATCAAAAACAGACAGCATTTTAAACTTTCATAATTATGTTTATTCATTCAAGTACCAATTTATAAATTTACAATTAACATTAGCTTCTTCCTTTTTCAGGGAACGAGGGTGATCACTTTCCCGAAGGTCGTCCTTAGTGGCCGAACGAGCGCCCTCTAGAGCATGTAGGCAGTTCACCGACTGCGTTTCGTATGAGGCGGGCTGTGTTAATTTTGTGTGTGTTGAATTACAAGTAAATGCAAAGTGTAGCTTTCGAAATTTGGAAACAAATTAGATTCGGTTTTTTAAATTCTAGAATGTCCAATAACCGTGTATACCGCACGTGTATCATTGCACCTGACATCGATGATTACAATTATAGATGCAATCCTAAATAGCCGTTCTTCAAGAGTGAACATGAATAGCAAACTACCTTCTGGTACCCAACTAATTAGAACGGTTTGGTAATTTTAAACGATATTTGAATGGTAGATTCCTAAGTACCAAAGATACAGCTATGACAGATTAAAATATTGCACTTTGCACTTCATAATGGCTCGTATGGCAAGTCTACTTAAGAGGCACTATGTTTTTTAAATCCCCGATTTTTTTAAAGTTTTGATTGTTTACTTATTCTATTTCAAACGTATGGTTGAAAAGGAACCAACTCGTAGTAATGTCTTACCGTTCCTGAGAAAATACGAAAAACCCTCGTTTACGTTTAAGGCGGGCGGACATTTTTGTCGTATAATCCCCTCGCAGCAGGGATTGGGTTTTAGTGCAGTTATACACTAGGGTTCAGAGAACGACCAATTACGGGACGACGAACGACACAGTTCTGCGACTTCTCTCTATATCTAAGTTTATTGCTGATCTAACACAATCCGGACACAACAATGGTCCTTGACGGACACAACAAATGGTCGTCGACGGACGGACACAACAAATGGTCGTCGACGGACGGACCCCTGTACATTAGAAAACAATGTAAGAACATGGGTTTAAAATACTATACTTATTATACATATTACATGACAACACCTAATTTAGTTTGAATGTGATAGACAGTTTCTGGTTCGTGTAACTCTCAGTGGTGAACACTAAACAGTTATCAGCTGGTGAATGGAATTTGATACGTTACAATTTACACAAATGTCTTTGTCCCGAACTCAAGTTTAAAGTTTATGAAGCAAAACATTGATTGTATCATCAGATCAATATAAGTAACAATGCTTGGGCAACAGAATCAAATAATATTCTATCTTGTGCTCTTCATTTGCAATTTAGTGAACATTGTTTCCAAATACAGTATTCAGAGTCAACTCTTATATTTACAATTTATGGAACTTAATTGTGAATCAAGAACACAATAAGTCAAGAGCTAACCTGGATATTCTTGGCAGTTAAACTAACTGACTAACACTTCAGCATGATACTTCGGCTGACTACGGAGCTATATATATAAGAGAGAAAAAGGATTATACTTAAACAACTTTTCAATCTTATTATGATAATATAGAATTCATATCACAGAAGATATAAGTGCAATTGTTTCACCATGATTGGATTCCAAATCAAGATAATCTTCAATTCAGTAATTGTAAATGTATCAATCGAGATCCTTTAGAAATACAACTGCCAGTAAGAAGTTCCAAAAAGTCAAGCTTCTTAATTCAAGTACATGCATACAATTTATCAATAAATCTTCAGACATAAATAAAGTATAAGCTTGAATTGACATTAAAACTAAAGGTAAAACACAACAGTAACATTTGCGACAAAGTTTCAAAGTTACAAGTCAGAATTACAAAATATCACAACTCACCCCAATCATTTTGGGATATTCCTATATAAGGCATTCACATGTTGCCGTCAGGAAATTGAATTCTTGGCTCTTCTATATAATCCGCGCGGTGACAGCATCAGACTGGTGCCAAAAGCAGTGCATTAAACACACGACCAACATCACTGGTAATCGATGTTCCATGCCACTGCAGTACATAGGCCTACATGTCTGGAACGGAGCAGCATATACGTTGGCATGAAATCGCGACTTCACCCAAACCATGTATTTTAATTTGTTAATAAATAAAATAAAAAATAAAATATATATTTAACTCTATATGCAGGTACATAATTTGGCACTATGTAGATATAGCGAGGTTACGCATAATCTTTGTTATACTCGCTCTGAAATCAAAATAAAACAACAAAATATGATTGTAGGTTTTTCAAAAAATCATTTTCCTTTGTATTAACCCTTTGTACTGTGCCGTTGCCCGGATCATGTTGGCTATTAAAATCGACACATTTTGTATCTAGAATTGTATAGAACGTATTCGGACAACTTTATTTTTAAAACTTATTTTTGGAAACGGGAGAAATTACTCCCGTTTTAGTTACTTGACACTAGCGGCTATCACAAATTGAATAATTTTGTCTGTAGCTGGGAATTGCTACGGTCGTGTCCGAATTGCTAGTTTTGGCTGTTACTTCGGCCGTTGCTATGCTGTTGCTATGAGCGGTCACTGTCCGTCCTTAGCAACAGCATAGTAACGGCCGAAGTCACAGAAGTCAGCAATTCGAACATGGCCTAACACAAACCCTGCCGTAGAAAGACACAAATTTAAGGTATACTGTTCGGCTATACAACCAATTACAAAGCGGCATCATCATGCGACTTTGGTTTAATAGTATTGGAGTGTATTGGGTAGCCCAACTACAGTGTGGCCCCAGTGGGGCTATAGGGTAAGGGTTGCCATTTTGGTGGCTACTTTTCAGTGCTTACCAAACAAAAATTGGGATGGCGTGTGGCTCCGGGTGACTCTAGTAAAAGACTCATCAATCATAATAAACACACTCAACTTGAACGCCTGTGCAGACGTTTTTTGTTATAATGTATAAGCATAACAATAAACATTTCTGACGCGACAAAAGCATTTTATGTGGGGGCCGTTCGCGTGACTTTTGGACGCCTTTATTGTTATACATGTACATGTATAGTGTATAGAATAGGAAAATAACTATATTTAGCGTTCCACTTTGCGTAAACAAGATATTTTGCAGCGATGTAGTATAGATTTTGTGCCGGAAGTCGCCATGTTTTTCTAAATTCTGTTCGAGTTTGGCTATAGCTAGTTTGATACCGTTTCCCGCTAGCTGCGTTCCCGTAATATTAAGCGGTTTGTAGTCAAACTTTTGAGGCTTAGCAAGTTAGCAAGATGGTGAAGTTGGCCATGAACACTTCGACGGAGTTGCAGGAAGAAAGATCACCTCGTCACCAGACGGAACCACTGCTGAGCGACGCGGCGGAAGTCTCGGTAATCAATTAGTCATCAACTTGGGGTCAATTCGAAAAATTGCCTAATCATGCAAAAAATATGTTTTCTCTAACCATGACTCATCACTCAAAATAGATAAGAATATCTATTTGTTAACGCTTGCCACTTTTCGATATCTTCAGAAACATCTATATTAATTTTGTACTTTTTTAAATTAAAAACTAGTCTTAGAAAAGTTGTGGCAATGTTGACAAAACCCCAAATCCGCCATCTTAGGAAAAATCTCAGCGTAGCGGGGTTTTTTTTTTTTTGGGGGGGGGGGGGGGTGGGAGAAAGACTTGATTTTATTACTATTTTTCTCCCTTGTTATCAAATAATTTTGTTTTCATGTCGACAGTTGCAGAGAGATACTATCGTGTCCATGAGACAGAACCATCGACGCTTCGAACGTAAACACGTCGTGGGCCTTATCATTGCCGCCTTCGTCATTCTGGTGGCTGGTGGCGCCCTTGCTGGCTTTCAACTAAAGGAGCATTTTAGGACCCGCAGCGAAATAGACAACCAGTGTCCCGGATGTGAATATAAAGAACCGGAGGTAAAATTCTTTTTTCGAACATTAAATTATGAAAACTTTTTGTTCTTTTTAATGACTAAGCTTTTAAGACTAAAAAAGGCAAAATTGCAGAGTCAAAATTCAATGAGACAGTAGAAAGTGTTTTAACCCGGTTGGTGTTTAACGCCTATTCGCCGTTTAAAACCAACCACAGTGACGACTGTCAGCCAATATGAATGACTAAATCTGTATCCCAAATAAATGTCGGTGTCAATTGCACAGGAACACCAGTATCACGGCGAACACCGCGACGGTCAAGGTCAAGGTGGTGAGGATGGAGGTCAGGGTGGTGAGCGAGGCGGTAGCGACAGCGACTGCCGTGGTGGTGACAGCGACGGCAACGGCGGAAATACTCCGGACCAAGGCAGTCCGAAACGTCATCGCGGTGAGTGATGTATAGTTTGTTTGTCTCGCACGTTTGCAAAACTTTGTAAACGGCGAACTAGTACACCCGTACTGGTCGTATGCGTATAGTGGGACAAATTGTGTTGACGTCACGCATGTCTGCAAACGCACAACATTCACACGTGCCGCATTAATTGAAGAGCCTCCTTTATTTATAATTAAAGTTACATTGCAATAATTTTACTAAACCGTATAGAATATTTGACGATTCTCAATATGGGAACCCACTTTATTTTCCCCATCGACTAGGTCGTTTTGGTCCAGAGGGCGCTCTTGATGCTCATCCGGAACCCAAGCACCATCTTCCTCTGCCATAACCATAGACATCTAAATATAACCTAGACATGATAGGCCTATCCGTTTTCAAAACTGTTCTGACAATATTGATCCGCGTATGGATGTGCAAGTACGCGAAACGCTCATCGCGGGCACTTTTGCAATACGCGCGTGTTCTGTGACGCGGCCTATTTTCCGAACAATGACTGCAACGATAACAGTATACCAGCCTAGCTTTTATTGGATGTCTATGACCATAACGTCCGGCCATCTGATAGGAGTGGCGCCCCCAAAGACAACGGCAAAGGGACGCTGGTAGTTATTTATAAAAGATTTGACAATCAATTCTATTTCTATAATCTTTGTACACAGTGTTTATTTTGAAGTCTTGAGGTGAATGTTGCTTTTTGTTAGTTTCGTTCTATGTATGTGTAAAGTTGACCACGTTTACCTTTTTATTGTCTACATCATCAGTACATCGATATTATACAAATATTGAACGCTTCGAGTGGTGTAGTAAAACCATGGAGGTAGGAAACAACTAGCCTCCATAGGTGACCATGAAAAAGGTTAAAACTGCTGCGAACAGCGTGCCCCTGGTTTTTGCCGCCTATACGGTCTGTCTGTGGTCCTACCCACTCTGACCTCTTTCATTCCTTGGTCTAATCCTCCTTTTGTTGGTTCTTAGTCCACCAAACTTCTGCATCCCTCTTTTGTGTTTCTTCTCCCAATCATGTTATGCATCATGCTTGTAAGTCCCCCTTTATGTTTTGTCTCTGAAGAAGATCTTGTTAATATCGAAATATTAGGCCCTCTTAATTTGTTGTTGTTGTATCAAACAGAAGTTAATAATAAAATAGTTATTTGAAAGAAAGAACACCAGGTTCCCTTGCTTGCAAGTGACCTAAATATCTTAAAACGTCTCCTGTGTACATTTCTAGATGTCATAATGTCATTTTTAATAACTTGTGTCTAATCGTCTGATATAGCCCAAACTAAGAGCAAAATACAGAGCCTGTGTCATGTGGTGTCCTGTGAAAATCGGACTCCAATTTCCCTATGATTATTGGTTAACTGCCCGACGCCGGTTGCAAAACGAACGCCATTTTTCTTGCTTTTCTAAGCATCTATGATTGTAAAACTTGGGACAGGTCAGTTAAACGATATTTACTATAAAACACAACCCCCAAAAATCCACCCATTCATGATAATCCAAGCAACCGTTCACTCTCCAAAATATCTTCACTACCATCAAGTCTGTATTTCCATGCCGAGTCTTAGGCCGTTTTCAAAACCCCAGCTTGGACTCCCTTTGTGGCTTCATCACTATTGTCAAATGCTTGAACGAAGCCAAACAGCCTAGAATTCATGATACACCTGGTTTTATTTCGATCCACCGGGGCGGGCCCCACTTAGTCGAGTCATACGAGAGTTCTGTGCAGATCGAAACGGCAAATATTCATAAGCCTATAATATCCCGAACGTATACTGCTAAGAATTTCCTAGTAAACGGTCTCTCCACGCCCTTAGCTAGCTAGGCATGACAACCATCAACAAAAGAACACAATAGAAGAACGTACAGTGTTTATGAAATAGCATTCGCATGACATAATCATATTTCCGTGTGCACTGTATAGAGTTGCTACAGTCCTTGCGTATCTCATGCTTATTAATATAATTCGAAATGAATGCATTATTTTTGGTTTACTGATACTAAGTTTAAATCAGTATGGCGGATCCTAGACTCAGTTCGCAAAAGTTGTGCATACATCTAATACTAAACAAAATCGAACAATATTGACTGAATGTTCGACTAGCAAAAGTTTAGAGTTGAGGTCTGGCAATTCTGACGTGTCAAATCAAAATAATAAACATCGTGAATGCAGTTTTATAATACAGCACAGTGCGCAACGGGCCGTAAAACACACACACACAACGTATTGACGAAGATTGCTTATTGTGACGGGGCTGCTAAAATTACACCGACAAACAACAACGGGACTGCAAGTCACGTTTGTTAAACTACACGTACGACCCAACCAAGGCTGACTGTTTGCATAATTCGTAGTTTGCTAGCAGTAGAGCCTGGGTTTTGTGTGTGTAAAGCAGTGAGTAACTAGCAGTTTTTTCCCCGTGACCGCACGTATTACGATTGGAGTGATTACATACGTTCGCGGCTCACATCGCATTAACCCGCGGTTTCGTTCAAGCAAGCACACCGTCCATTGATTGAATTTCTCGCTTCTCTTTCGCCGCATCATCAGCCGACTTAAAAACATCATGGTGAAGCCAAGCATCTTACCCGAAGGAGGAAAGAAAGACGGATTGAAAGACGCAAAGGGAACGGAGTCATCGCTGCCTGCATTTGCGGTTATCCCGGTAAGAATGCAGGCTACTTACTTTGTCTTTAAGAAAAAGGTCGCATTAAAATACTCTTGTTCTCGTATTATCATCCCCATATATTTTGTTCTACTCGATCAATATTTCCGTGCATAATTTGTAAGCATGGTTTCTACAATTTTGTATATGCTGTACGTTCTATGTACCGGGGGTAGTTATTGTTCTGGCGGTTTTTTTTATGTGTGTCGTCATGTGTTGTATACAATCATTGATGTTGCACATAGTATGTCATGAGACATACTTCTAGTTTTTCTTCTTCTTCTTCTTTTAAGTTTATGCACCAACTTAATTATTTGAAGTCTGAGGCACATTGTTGGGAGCGCTGCTTGTGGATGGAGTGGATAGCCTACTGATTAACATTGGAGACCCAATGACTAAATAATTGCTTAAACATTGGAGGTAGTTACCGTAGACTAGGGCCAGCTTGTTCCATTAAGTTGTCGTGAGAGAAAAAACAAGACATCTGATAATATTCTCTGGGGCAAAATGGGATTTTGTAGGCTTGTGAATTATCTGTTTGGGTAGGAGCATCTAGATTTGTTGGCGATAATACTAGGGCCATCGCACTCACCAATTGAAAAAATATATAAATAGAATAACAAGTAATGCCAGCCATTTAATCTGATGACTTGACACTAAAAAACAAAACAAATTACCGAAAGTCCTGGTTCAAGCTGACACGATCACCCAACAAGGAAGTTATATTGTATTTTATTTGAAGCCCACGGCCTTTTAGCTGCAGTCATTGTTTTCTCTAGCTTGGGTTCGAACCATAAATCAACAAAGGGGTGGTCACGTGCTCATGACAGGGTTCTGGCATTGAGCAGCATTGTTAGTGTGAAATCAATGCCGGGCTCGCGTATTATTTCTCGGTGTACATTGCCGTTTCCGCTCTTGAAAGCAGATATAGACTACAAATTCTCCTTTCAATTTTCAAAATTGTCCCAAAGATAAATTAGACTAAGAAAAATGAATACCAAACTACCAATGGACTCGAACCAGGGACCTTTTGATCCACAGCTTATTCTACTATCGACTAGACTACCATGACAGGTCGATGGCGACTGTTCTTTGAAATGCTCTTATGTATTCTCGTTGACTAAAATAAAACAACATGACGTCATTGTTTTTTTGCCTCCTCGTAGTCTGTTTTCAAGAGCGCATTAGACTACATTTCTAGACCCTTTAGTACCTAAAAGTAAACAAATTTTATCTTGAGCTGAGAAAAGTGCCGATGTGAAATGACTTGTTTTTTGTCATTTTGTTTTGATGCAACAGCAGCCCAAACAATTTCTACGAACGAGGAAACAATCGCGATAAAATTAGATGTTTGTTTAAGGATCAAGATGTTTCTATAACCGGTCCTGAATAATTGTTTTGACATGCAGCTCCGCCACACTGCATGTATAGTGCAATATGCGCTTGTGTACAATTATATGAATGCGGAAATGAATTGCATTATCACGACTGGTACATGGTGGTACGGTACGGGCCAGCTCACGTATTCTAGCTTCTTCTATTATTTCGCAGTCACTCACTCATGAAGGTCAATTAAAACTCCAAGGGGTTGAACAGCAGAATAATAGTCAGGCAAATTGGTGCAAAACATGATAGAATTGCTCATTAATTTGATGATACATTTGCAGGGATGTAGTCGAGTCCATCACAAGTTCCTGCAAGTCCCTGTAAGTCCCTGCAAGTCCATCACAAGTCCTTCAGTTCCAATTCAAATCACAAGCTATTCAAATCAGCTTTGACAAAGGCATTCCTTTGTCATTGTTCATCTAGTTACTTGTGACTGCCTTTATGAAGGGACTTGTGACTGGCTTCACGAAAGGACTTGTGAAAGGACTTGCAGGGACTCGACTACAACCCTGTACATTTGGCACACGAGTATGCCATTAGAAAGATATTTGGATCAAGGACCATCGCCGATTTGTTTAAATATGTGTATAATAACAAGCAATTTTCACAATTTAAAAAATGGCTGCCATTGCTTTTTTCTCTATTTACATGTATATTTCTTCAAAAGACAAGTCTGCGACATAGACCATGTGCACTCTGTTTACATCTATATTCAAATGTGCCTATGCATTCGCCTATGCATTCGATTATTATAAAAAACACAACCAGTCAATACAAAAAAGGCGCCAACTACACTAAAGTTTGCATGGCGACTGAAGACCATTAAATTGATGTGTTCAAAAGTGAAAACATAGACCGCCCTGGAAATTCAAAATGGCGTCTTAAGCCGGGATCTTATTGCGAAAACCTCTACATGAAGCTAGCTATAGCTCTATAAATACTACATTGTATAATAAGTATAAAGCCCATGCGTTTCAACGCGCGCATGAATAATTCAAAGGCAATCGTGCATAATGTGGAACCGTGTGTGTGTGTAGCTCTCCTTTCTTATACATGTACGTAGACTCTTACATGTATACTCCATGGAATAAATTAAAAAACACAGAAATAACATTAATCGTGCCGGCATGGGCGAACGCGTTGCTTACCGTCAATAACATCTGCTCATCGTGGAAGACAAAATCGAAGCCCGTGTCGAGACTAAGCCCAGCAAATCCACAAGGGGGTTAGGTCTTGATTCCAGGCCCCTGCCGTTAAAGAATTGGTTTTGTGCTTAAGAGGAATCAGCCTTGGCAGCCTTGGCAGCCTATAGCAGCCTTGGCGAGAGGCTAATTCTGCAGCATAATGTATTCGTTGTAATCCCTCGATAACTTTAAAGGTGTCTTAAAATCTCTAATGGACTTAACCGGAATAAATCTCGTTTAATAATCAGGTATTAGTCTTTGCTTCAGACACCGATGTTGCCTCGAGCGGGTTTCTAATACAGAGAGGTTGTTCGGTGCATACATCAAATTTACGGGATTATTTATTTCTGGGTCTTAGGTGGTATCCGGTAGGTTTGTATAAGCCATGAATAACGCCAATCCTTAAAGGTAGGATACACCATTGATAATTGCTTGAATTATTATGAATGGGTGGATTTGGGGTGTTGTATTTTATAGTAAATATCGTTTAACTGACCTGTCCCATTAAGTTTTACAATCATGGATGTTGAGAAAAGCAAGAAATACGGCGTTTGTTTCCAACCGGCGTCGGGCATAAATATTCAGCATTCAACACCCCTGGATTTTTGTTTCAACTGTTTTAGGAATTAGATTCTAAACGAGTAACTACATTTAACAATTCTGCTTCTTTTGGTTTCGACAGAAATTGTCCATCGAATCCGAAATTAGAAACAACACAAGGTATTTCCATGGGACTTGGTGAAATCAAAACTTCCATGGCCCTATCAATGAGGAAGAGCTTTTAAAATTAGGATTATAAACATTCACACAATCATCCTTTAAGAACTGGACGTTTTGTGAACGATTTACTTACGGACCCTAAAACTCAAGCTGTTTTCAGTATAGTCGTAATTCCAGCCGTATAAAGTGTTTGCCTTTTGCGCGCACACCGTACCTTTTTTAGAATCAGTGTAGTGGGTAAAGTGTATGATTTTTGTGACACACACAAATTCACTGAAAGAAAACGACAGGAAAGAGACATAATGTCGTGTCCGATTTAACCCTATTTGGGGTATTTTCTTAGAAACGGTAAGACATTTAGCGGTTGGTTTCCTTTTAACCAGATGTTTAAAATAGGAGAAGTAAACAATCCCAAAACATGAAATTTGCGAGGATTTCCGGGCCTATAATACCACTTTAATGTTGTTCAAAATGCTCCCGTGGCGAGTTAAGCCTAATTGTATGCAAATCGCAGGCACGCATGCTCTTATTATTTTAGCGCAAAATTCGATTTGCGCGTAAGTCATCGTGCAGCTGAAATCAAAAAGCACAGTTGCAAATGCTCGTCGAGTGCCGTCGCGATTTGACGCCAAGCTTTTTTAATTAATTAATCAAGTTTACCCGAGTGAAATGAGATACTCGCAGTAAGTGCACACATATAAGTCTAGTTATCCAGTTTTTACATTGAGTTCGTAAAGGTATAGGATACACCATTGGTATAATTGCTTGAATTATCAGGAATAAGTGGATATGGGGGGTTGTATTTTGTTTAGTAGATATCGTTTAACAGACCTGTTCGAAGTTTTACAATCATGGATGCTGAGAAAAGCAAGAAAAACGGCGTTCCTTTTGCCGGACGGCGATCGCGATTTTTTAAAATAAAATTCAAAAACAAAAATTATTTGTTTGGAACAATTACAGAATATCATTAGCGCAATTATTTTGCTGGATGCCTACAATCATTATTCACTTTTAACTAAGTAAGATATTTCTTAATAATTCGGTAGTAAGTTTTGTCGATATCTGTAAATGGTGTATCCTTCCTTTAAAGAGCTGGGGCATATAGACGATATTGCGTCTGTCCACGAACCTCTATGAAAACAAGAACCAACGCGACAGGATCGGAGGGATGACACATACAAATTTCAGTTGAATTAATTGCACGAGAAAGCTGGTAATAATAATAGACATGTAATATTCGTCGGGCGGTGGTCTCTGCAGCGATAGAATATCTCACAATGGAGAGGCCATGACAGCATGTTCCGTGTATACCTTCATTCATAGAACACCAGTCTCCTGCGGGCACGGCGAGTTTTCCCAGACAACTCGAAATGTCTGATCCCAGAGGTGCAACGTTATCTCCTGTAATTGCTTTCTCTGCATCCGGCGCACCGTCAACAATGGTGACGACTGGCTTATATTGCCGCATATCATCTGTGCATGTCATCGTAATATTAAGATTGGCAGCCATTAGCGATGTTATACGCGTGTGGACGAAGCGGCTTAATGTTAACTGACACCCCCAAAAATACAACCTGTTTATTATGTTGCGTGACATTTTTAACTGGCGTATAATATAGCTTTACCCGGCTGTAAAAAAAAAGGTTTTTCACACGCTTTTATCAAACTAATTTAGTCATTTATCATTCAATTTAACAAGCCCTGGATACACAATTCGAGCGATTCACAATACCTAGAAGCTGCCGTTGGAGGCGCAAATCCTGCTATACCCGCAGTGCATCATGGGAAAAGTCGGCATCGGTTTGAAAAAAACGGTATTCATTTTGCATGAACTCATCAGTTTTTACGTCTTTTTGGACGCGTGCGATTAAAGTTCTAATTTGTTTCTGCAAATAACAATGTTTTAATCAACGACGCTCCCGGATACATTGATGTTTGTGTTGTAACTCGCGTGAACAATGAAGAATGGATATTTCACTACAGTATATACGGAAGAAGTCGACTGTAAAGTTTAAAAGTGGCTCTTTTGAGTCAAACGCTTGGTGGCGCACTGCATTGTGAATCGCCCGAATTTGCAGATATCGAGAGAACGAAATGTCCACCGGATTATTAGAAAATAAATAATGATTGTAGGCACAATCGATCGCGATCGCTAAGAAAACAAGGACAAAGTAAGAACCACTGCCCGGCGCCGGTTGAAAACGAACGCCGTTGATCTTGCTTTTCTCAGTATCCATGATTGTAAAACCTCGGGCAGGTCAGTTAAACGATATTTACTATAAAATACAACCCCCCAAATCCACCCATTCATGATAATTAAAACAATTACCAATGGTGTATCCTACCTTTAAATTGATATTACTAAATGGCGCTGAATATTTCGGGTGTTGGTTTAATACATGTATTTGCAGTTGGGCAAGACATTTACTTCAACAATTCAGTCTACGAGAATTGTATTATAATTTATAATGCGTAATAACTTGATTGTTATACATGTACCTGCAAGAACGATGATCGAGTGACTATAGTTTGACGCATATATAGCCGATACCAATTTACAAAATGTAATAGCTATTTGATGATGTTAATTATTTCGCCATTCATGCTATATCACTAGTATCATGTAGGCTACGTCAGCTTTCTTATGTACCGTACCAGCAGAAACGCAACCCAATTGGTCATTCATTAGATATTGATATTTCGAAGGATTATGTGCCAATATAACAATGGAACATTCTCTTGTGCGCAGTGACCTGCTCTGTTTCTAAAAATAAAGCACCGTGACCCCATAGTTGAAGACCCAGGTCACCTTGGACTTCCTGTTGAGTGGAAACAGTGAGAATTGATTTGCCAGACTAGCAGCTCGCCTTTCGACAAAGGTTACAGTTGTAGATAAATGCAAATAAACATAATTCAGACATGAGATTTTTCAGACATTTATCTGAATTCAGACTTTTTAACATCGGAAAAAGACATTACTATTAGTGTATAAAGATATGCATTTTCCAGATATTTCATCAATTTCAGATTTGTTTTCGAATTGACGATCTCATTCCTGTATATTACAGTAATGGGTTCAGAACAACTCCCTCTAAAGTGAAGGTTTCTCGAAAGTCTCTAACTGCAGTCTCATATGTTTATGTAGCCTATTATGAAACACTAATGAGCAACTGTATCTCCATCGTTTCACACATTTCCCTTTGTCCCGTCCTCATTAAAAATTGATTTGCTTCTTATATGTCACTGTTGACATTTCCCCCTTCTCGTTAAGGAGAATCAAAGGTTCCGCATAAATTGTCCGATAATGCTTTTACAGGCCCCACTGTCGCTTGTCAGAAATGAAGATAAAACCTTAGTCCGAGTATATTAGCCATTTTACCCATCATCTCGATATTAGAGATCCGATGCTATATACCCGCGGTCGGGATACAGCCTGACATATCCTGACATGTTTAGTTTGTGTAACCTTGTGTGTCAGCCAATCGGAGTCGACTGTACTGACGTCATTGGAGCGGAAATGTGGACAAAGCTGCTGATTGGCCAATTTGGCTGCCGCGTTTCAGAAGACGCGATGTGATCATGCTAGAATCGAAATCGCCTGATGAATGGTTGTTTTGCATAATAATAATCGTCGAATCTGCTCGCTATACGTACACGCCGCTCGTGCAACGGCTGGATATTCCGTAGACTAATCCAATTCTTGGTATGGGACGAATTGTTAGCGCTGTTAATGGAATAGAGAACTAAAAACATGTATCGTTTTGCTATACATAATAGAAGGTCATTCATAGTAATATTCTTAGACTTCATTTTGTGTGCTAACTAGTCATTGAATTAGTATTCGAACCGAATTCCAGCTCAAGATTGAATGTTAATAGTAAACGTTCTTACCCCGCCCCTCTTATTTCATTCGTCCAATAGCAGCAGGGATCCGTCCGCAGCAAGGATGTTCTCAGATAGTCATTGATTAACCAAGTCATGCATATATGCAAATTTGTCTGACTCCGCCCTGCTTGTTTAACTCAGTAATAGCAGTCGGGAACCAACTCTCCTCATAAACGACATTAGCAACGCACTTATTAATCCATACGTGCACATTGTTTACTGACTCCGCCCCTTTTGTTTGCATCATCCAATCACAGCTCGGATCCGACCTGCCACCAAAGTACGATGATTTTGAGGCGGCTCCCATCGCGGTGGTCAACCGGCCGCGCAAACTTGGTGTTTGTCTGTGCGTGACCATGATGCTCACACTGCTACTCATCGTGGGATTGGCTGCCGCTATGTTCCTAGGCCACGGAAAGGTAATTTGTTTCTTTTTTATGAATGACATTATGAATATTCATGTTAGATATTACGTAGTACTACGAAGAAAATGTGGGTAATAAAATGAGAAATCTTTCTTGGTACCGTACTTGTTATACAATTTGCATTTATTATTTTTAAGATATCTTCAAGATAAATATCTAATTTATGCTAATTTTTTTTAATTTTTCAGTTTCAATTTCGCTGTGGAGTTGGATACGGAGATTACCAGGACTACAGGGACTACAAAGTGAGTAAAAACGAACATTAAAACAAATTGTGATCTCAACAATTTCATTCAAAACCTCAATTTAGTTGTATCGCCTTTTCCCCAAAATGTTTTAAATAATGCACCAAATCTAATCTTACAATTTGACGAAAAACATATCCGGGTTATTCCATTTATGTCTTAGGGTAATCGCGAGAACCAAGGAACCCTTGAGGAGGACGTGGAAGTGAACCCATACGACCGCTACGAACAGATTGAGATACCCGAACAAGCCTACTGCGAGAGACTAACCATTCTCCACGACTTCACTGTGGTACATTAATTGTAGACACATTTTCCCGTAGTTGTCATTTCAAGACTGTTTACAAAGTTACCAACGTGTGCCGTTTATTTCAAACGTGAATTTGCCTTTTGTGGCATAGAACATTTTTGTCCACGACTGTGAGGGCTTTCCACACACAAACAAACATATTATTGTGTGGCGTTTCTATAACTAAATGGTTTAACCGTCGACCAACTTTAGACCAATCAGGATCCTGACATTTTTCCCCATACCAAAAGAATGATTGCACAGACTCATGACGATGTAAAAACTGGTCACCTCTCATTTACATAAACTCAAAACAATAATACGTGTTCGTATCTAAATCACTGCCCCTCCCTTGCGACCAATCCGACCAGTCACACACCTAATACTACTTTGTCGCGTTCTAATTCTCATGACAGAACATGACCGCATACAGGCTTCATCGCTCCCAGGTTTGCTACATTACATTTCTGGATCAGGACATCGTGATGGGACCCGATGAGTTCATCGAGAGAGCCGAAGAGGTAAGATTTAAACCCCATCTCCTCGTTCCTTTGTTCCTTTGCATAAATATTTGTCGTTTTTTCTTCATCGGTAAAGCCTAGTTTCCATATCGACGTAAAGAAACGCAAAGCAAAACGCAAACAAGACCCAAACTGTAACGCAGACATGATAAACATTTCATGTGGAAGTGTCGCCGACAAAGCAAACTACATCGCAAGACGATCAGCAAAGTTGAACCTGGTTCACTTCAGGAACTAGTTCTAGGTTTCATATTACTCGGGGAAAAAAATACCATTGTGCGACCTCAGTACATGTACTCACCCTCCTTTTCTTAAAACATAATGAGAGACTCGAATGGCATTCTGATCTGGAATGTACTGTCTCTCCGCACGCAGAACCCGGAGTTTCTCACGGATCATTACGAGACCGTCCACGAGACCTACCGCGTCTTGCTGCCGGAGTTGCCCCAGAGCGAGCTGAACAACGGCCGGCTGGGTTTCTACATCCCATTGCTGTGCGACGGGGTGGAGTCCTACTGGATCGAGAAGATCCCGGTGGACGAGCTGGAGGCCTGGGAGGAGTACTGGCGCAACCAGGAGCTGAAGGAAGCCGAGGGTAGTGAGGAGGACGAGGACGATGATGATGATCACTTTGAGCTGCCTGATGCAGAACATCGCCGCCGAAGAGGTAAGGTTAGGAAGGAGATTTGACAATGGTGATGAGGTGCTTGTGTTGATGTGAGATGATGTTGAGAAGCAACAGGATAAAGATGATAAGTACATCATAGCCGAAGAGGTAGGGTTTAGATCATGGGTTTAGGGTAGTGGTGGTGGCGTATGCCATCATTATGGAGATGATGTGGCAGTGAAGATGGTTGTGTAGATGAGGATGATGATGTTAAGAAGCATAGAGATGAAGATGAGTATAATATGCCTCAATTAGAACACTAACCTGGAACATCTTCCCCAAAGAGCTAGGATTTGGAATTCGACGGCGAGGAGGCGGTGGTGGTATAAGATGGTATTAGTAGTGAGAAATTAGAGGTCGTGGTATAGTTTTGATGGAGATGATCTTGTCAAGGACTGCGAATGTCTAGGTTGAGGGAGCTCCGCTGAGGAGGTAGAAGCTTAGAGTTTCATGATGAATTTAAAGTGATAGGGGCGATGATATAATGTGAGAGGGAAGGCCGCAGGTGTGGCCAATATTTAGCAGCAAATTATTCGCTAATTATACTTTTTGTTTTACCACACAGCCGCTGGCAGTGCTTCAGGTGTGAAGGAGCTCCTCTCATTTGGAGGTTACAAGCTGAACGACTTGAAGATCTACACCAAGGAAGTCGTAGAAGGTTTCATGGCCAAGGAAGCAATCAAAAAGAACTAAGATGGCGTCCGGCCTCGCTTGATCCACCTAGCTCCCTGTACAACATTACATGGCTACTACAGGGCTGGTCTTAATTATCACCATTTATGTTTAAAGTGATTGTTTGTAGTTTTGGCTATACCGGTGAACCATTTTCATTTTCATAATCAACCCTTATCTGTCTTTGCTGGTTTATCTTGTTGATTTTCGGGCGGAGAATAATACTTTTATGCAGAGATTATATCTTTATGCTTTACGACCCAATAATCTTTGGAAAGTCGGATTGTTAATACTTAACTGATACTAATGATGATAAATGGTTTCTTTTTTCTGTTCTCCAAGATGAAGGTTGTAACATTTCTTATCACGATTGTACTTTTTGGAATGATCATGTGTTTCAACATTCTGTTTGTAATGTTGCTGTAATTGTTGCATATTATTGTTGTTATTATTAATATGTTCATTATAAATTAATTGCTAGCTAGGCCACATGGGGGTAGCCCAACATCTATGTATGAGATTGTCACGGCAGGTGAACACATTCTCCAAATTGGAAGGTGGCCCATATTACAGTCATTTCTATTTAAAGACTTTTTAATATTTGTAGTATACAAAATATCTACAATTAATGTTACCACACTTTTCCTTCAGAAAACTGTATTAGTGTATTATTACCAACAGACACAACAGTGTTGCGACAATGCATCCTAATGAATATGCAATTTATAAGATTGCCGTTAGAGGGCACCAGATGCTATTACCATAGGCTTTATTCTTCAGCGAGTGAGAACGCCGTTTTCAGGGTGGCAAACAAATGTTTGAAGCTATAGTCACTATAAACTATCTAGTGTAGCGGTTCTTGTATTTGTCAAAGGCCCTATAGGTAACTTAATTTTGTATAGTTCTTAAATATAGCTGAGTTGCCAATGTTCTTTCTCATGAATAAACAATTCACGCACAACCCAGCAAACTGATACATGGAATAATCCCAAAATGGCATCTTAACAGCGCCCTCATTCGATTGGGACCAAGGCTACAGATGATCTCCATTTTATCACGTTATGAATCGTCTTTCACCACGTTCCCTTGCAATCACGTTATTCACGGAAACATGCGGATAATGCACTGATGTACATATTATTGTTGTTATAATATTGTAGTGAACGGTTAGGAAATACTATTTTAATAGAAAATAGTGTACAGTACTATATCTTGTGATATTTCGGTCAGTCCATGATAAAAGGGGAGGGGTGTCCAACATTTTGTGTTCCCACCTGTTCCACGTCTGGCCTGCAATTCGCCGTGCATGTTTCACTGAAATTAACTCCAAACTTTGCCACTTGTTTTACTTCAGTCAATTCGAGCTTCACTTGAACTTATACTACCAAGTTAACTACAATTAATCAGGATTATTTCAATATCTTGGCTTATACTTTAGGAATGCCGCCCCGGCCGCCATTCTGAGTATCCCGATCCCCTCGTCAAATTCCCCATATGACCTTTGACCCTCCCCTGTCGTTTCTAATTTCCTTCGACCCGAAATTCATGTGTGGAAACTTTTAGAATTGTTCACGGTACGCACGATTCTTTGTATTTTATACACATGCAAGTATGTACACATGTCATGCATTTTGTAATTATGATACACAGAACATGAATAAATAGATATACGCTCATTCCCTACACAAAACTTTGTAGTTAATTCTTCGTCATTTGTTGTGTTTATGTACTGTTCATTAATTAAAATGGTGAATTACATCATAATAAGAAGGAGGTAGGCGTATCTTCGATAAACCTGTTTTTGATGGTGTATACCAGGATTTATGTCAAGCAAGAGAAAAACTCGTAGAAAAAACACCAAACTTCCGAAGTTGCAGTTTCAAGTTCTTTTATAATTCATTAATAAGTATTCTTCTGACTACAAATCCGTGCGTACACCGCCGCTTCAGTTCACTGTACTTGTGACGTAGTCAATCCTCGAAAACTTTACGACATGTAATTAATTTTATAGAGCACTGTTAAATTTCAATTGCGCCCTCTCTGGTTGACGACCACGATTTAACGGTTGTTTTCTTTTGGAAGATTGGCAACAATGAAGGTAACATACAGTTCATGTTAACCGAATATGCTTACAGATAAAAAAACAAATTGGTAATCTTTGTAGTTTTATTTTCAGATTAAAATTATATATAGTGGGAGATAAGTGTTTTTTTGGTTTTTAAACTGTAAAGAGGATTGAATTCGGATAATAACCTCAGACACCAAGTGCACGTCCAATAAAACAAATTGACATTACAACACACCTGAAAATTCGCAAAACGTTCGTCCATCGGGTAACAACACGAAGGAATTTTGTACCTTCCGGCAAAATATACGAACTTTGACGATCTTTTTGAGCTAACGTGATCAGATAGGTAAGGACCATCTCCAAGGTAAGGACATATTATTTTCTCAGTAATGTTGGTTTATTTTTATGTAATTAACACAACAGTGAGACTAGACCCGTGAACATATATAGCGCAGCCATATACGTACGTAGCCCGGGAATGGACTCCGTACGTACGGTACGGCAATGCGTCGTCCAACCCGCCCATGGTACCGCGCGCCACGTTCACGTCACGGGTCTAGACTGACATGACTGAGTGTCACTGAGTGACACTGACAGTGACACTGTCATGACTGTACTGTTTCACTTTTAAAGAATCGAGCGAACGCGATGGTTTTCGAAAACGATCTATTTTCATACCAAAAACGCCATTTTCTTTGTAGCAAACATTTCTTATCATTTCTTATAAATTACTCTTTATATTAATTATTAGTGAGTGACAATGACACTTTGCTCTTTTACCAAAAGCTTCAAAAATAGCACAAATGCGTTTTCCGAGAACTTTGATGAAAAAAAGTCCAATACAAACGTGCTGCCTAGTTCGCAGGCGATTTCTGGAACGTTGGATTGGTTCTTCAGTATGGATCTTCGCACGGTCCGAATTAATTTTGAAAAAAAGGGCCGGGCGATGTGAAAATGATTAAGTTTTTCTTTATTTAGTTGTTTTTAATTAGAAAAAAAACCCAAAAGAACCGAATAAACCCCCCAAAAACACCTTTTTTTTATGCGGCATTATAAAAACAGATGCACGCAAATGAGAAACATGTTTTACTGATTTGTTTCCTATTAAATGAAAAAAGTGGTGTCAGGATGCAACATTATTTCCGATTGATCATCAATATCGTCATTTCACTCGGCCTTCCAGACTAAACAGGTCCTGGTTGCGAAGTTGGTTTCGGATGGGAAGTATAATGACCAGCAGTCCAGCATGTAGTACCATCACTTCCTTTTCTATTTGTTTACTAAGCAACTATGCACTGCAATGATTAATCTCTGTACGGGATTGAGGGTAAATCAGAGGAAGTTAGTGGTTTGATGTGTGGGGCAAAATTCTTCGTTTTGTTTTAAACGCTATCTCATATGTGACCGGGTCTACAAAAAGGTGTCTTATGTCGCGAAAAAATGAAATCGAGTTAAATATACATGGTTAGAAAGTCCAAAACGTAAGCTTTCATTTAGTATATAATAGAGATCCATGTTTTTTTTTGCTGAGCAACAGCAAGACATTCGTCTGCTAAGCAAATTTGTTGTGCTTTTACTGCTTTATGAAATCTGCCCCTTAATAACAACAGCACACTGAAGGTTTGTATGTGTTATCTACAGGATCTACTGTTCGCAAGCACGGATTACTCAGCCTGTACTTCTAAGTAGATCTTGATCCAAAAGCTCGAAAGTAACAACTTGTAACTCGGAGAGCACTGTGCAGGGACCCTATGAGCGCCCGCCAGCGCCACCCCCGGGCCGAGGTCCTCTGCCGCATCTGCGGCCAGGTCCATGACGCCCACAACAACCACCTGTACGACTACTGCGAGAGCGTGGATGAGGAGCTGACCTGCAACATCTGCCTGCAGCCGCTGGTGTCGCCGACCGACACCGTCTGCGGCCACACCTTCTGCGTGCGGTGTATCCGCAGCACGGTGCGGATCCACAAGATGTGCCCCGTCGACCGGAAACCCCTGACAAGCCAGGACTGCCGGCCTTCCAGTTTCATCGTGAAGAGGTGGGTGTGGGTTTTTTAATGATTGCGTGAAAGGGAGGGAGTGTTTCTCTATGTGACCTGTTCCTACGAAACCTGGACAAAGTCGACTTTTTAGTTTTTCAGATTTTGCTTTTTTCAAATTCTCTAGGTTTTCAGCTTTAAAATGATGTATCATTTACATATGTACCCCCACCCTATCTTGGGGTCTGGATTTAGTGATAAAACCCTGACAACCTAATTATGAGATAAACAGCTTTGAAGTTCAGAAAAGCGTATTATTTCTATACACAAAATTGACAAAAAAACACACTTCTGGTAGACGGATTTTGTTCAAATTTAAGGAGATTGTAGATTAATAGTGAGTCACTTAGGAAAACCTAAAACCTCAAAATGGTAAAATCCATCTCGAAATGACTTCAAGAGTACATCGTGACAAAACCCATTGTGCGACTTTGTCCGGGTTTCGTTGGAACAGGTCACATATTGCAACCTGTTCTATAAATCTCTGACTATCAAGAATCGCGTAGAAGATCACGGGCTGCACTGAAACAGACAATGTGTAAACTCAAACCGAAGAAGAAAAAAACCGAAAAACGGCTTGTTCAGAAAACGGCCCATCCAGAAAACGGCCCGTTCTGAAAACTACCTGACCCCAAAACAGACCAGACCCGACCCGAAAAACAACCCGAACTTAAAACTACTTTGGTTTTTCATTCAGGTAGGGTCGGTTTTGGTTTTGCGCTTGTAATTTTTTGGTCGGGTCGGGTCAGGTCAGGTCAGGTCAGGTCAGGTCGGATTGGGTTGGGTTGGGTCGAGTCGGTTGGGTCAGGTCGGGTTGGGTCAGGTCGGGTTGGGTCGGGTCGGGTTGGGTCGGGTCGGGTTGGGTCGGGTCGGGTTGGGTCAGGTCGGGTTGGGTCGGGTCGGTTGGGTCAAGTCGGTTGAGCCATCTAATGAAAAACCAAAAATAAACCAAAATAAACCGAAACAGTTTGATCAATTATTTTCTGACAAATGACCGTCTGTCTATACAACTCGGAGAGCAATAATCGGCGATTAATGACTTTGTTAGATCTGTTTTAAATTGAGGTTTTTTGTTTTTCGTTTTAGCAATACCTACATCTATGGCAATTTTAGTGGAATAAAAAATTGAGAAAATCCGGGTTAAAAATGAATGTCAAGTTTGCTTCCTTCACATTTTTAATGGGCCAATTTTACTTCTTACTTCACTACCCAATTTGCATGTTTAAGGCCTTTTTTCTTATTTCTTTTCCTTTTCCTCAGCACCGAATTTAGATTTTTAATTTTTAATAAGAGCCCTATCCAAGTATTATTGCTTCTTGGTCCAGACCCCAGAAAAATCTTTTTCAATCAATATTTTAGACGTAGAAAGTTGTTTTGTCAGCATCCCTTTTAATACAATGTCCACAAGCGCTAGTAGTAGTACTACAACAAACAACGTGCACACAATTCGTCGATTGTAAATGGCTGTTTTTCGAGTGGTTTATTTTAAGGGCACCAGGGATGCGTACAAATTGCAGCCGGACTGCCGTCTTTGTGAATGAGTCACGGCCTTGTTGTAATAGAAGAGGTCTTTGACGGGATTAGGACATGCTCCGCCAGTCAATTATCATGTAAGGACCGGGGAATTTGTTTTGTTACCGAGGCTGTCAAAACAGTTGATGTATGAACCTTGCAGACCAAGTGTACCGGTACTCGGAACAAGTTATGTACTTGTACTGACAAAACAACATGTACGGCCTACATACTATGTACTCTTGCATGTGTCCAGTATGTATGTACCTGTACCAGTACATGTAGGTTGGTAAACACCGCCAATCGTTGACGGGCATTGTCCGACCGTCTTCCCTTCTTTTGTTTATACTCTAACGTTTTCGGATGACCTCCGTGGAATTTGTACACGATTTGGAATCGTGGACATTTTGTCAATCGTGGACATTTTGTCAATCGTGGACGTACCCAATTATTTTGTCTTACGACCGCGATTGGCGGTGAATACATACGCGTACAGTACAATGTTAATCCATTTAACCCTAACTACATGTACATGTACCCCAAACCCATCAAATTCCAACTACAGGTTTTGCTAGGTTCAGTACTGTAATGATATACCCAGCATGATATGTGGCAGAGGGGTACCCTCCCCCCTCTTATCCCTATACTTTATAGGCACTCAACACTATTTTAACCTAACCTATCCCCCCTTGAAACCTAAAAGGAATTCCTGAGATTCCGGGAACACAATGGTCAACACAAAAGAGGGGGGTTTTCTCTGCCACAATCTCGCTTCATATGTCCAGTACATAATACATGTACTGGTATGGTACATGTGTACAGTACAATGTTAATCCATTTAACCCATGTACCCCAAATTCATCAAATTCCAACTACAGGTTTTGCTAGGTTGGGTACTGTAAGGAAATGGACTTGATCTATTCTTTTCTTATTTCTTGGACACCTGTTTAGTTTAGTTTCTTTATAGAATAGTAATTTATATGTTTGTTATATATTGGTATGTGTTGGGACCTGGGTCCTTTTGTTATATTTGGGGGTTAACCCACTTGGAATGTGCAAGGGCCTGGGTCCTTCTTTAGTTATTTGCATATCTTTTATAAAGCATTCCTTTAAAACTGCTTCAATGGGGAAGCTATTCGAATATTGCATTCTTTTAACTGCTTTAGTATATAAGGCCCATGTACCTATACACTAAATAAGAGGGTTTTGGGAGCTCAGTGTGGCTGGGGTCCTTCCTCCATGGGACAACAGGATCTGCTGGCGAGCGGCCATTATGTTGGATAAATCTTGTGTTGGCCAGAAGAATTTTGTTATAGCCATGTTGTGGTTATTAAGGTAGCGCCGTTCGCCAGTATTTCTTTTCCTTCTTCATTGATGTAAGTTTTGTTTATTTATATTAATGTAACCATGGAGGAATTTCTCCTTATTCCTCTATGCTTCATGATGTAACCAAACATTTTGTTGCCCCAGCTGAGCTAGTTTTCTGGAGAGAAGCAGTAATAAGAGTATGTTGTACGGAGCAGAAATTAAATACTATTTTATGGGTGTGTTGTTTGACCTGAGACCAATTTTGTCGGCCTTTCCTTTTAAATTTATTTATCTCTCCCCAACTGGTATTCGACCCAAGAGGGTCCGTTACAGTACCAAACATTAGCAAATAGTGGTCTGACTTTGTTCGAGTCTGCCCCAAAGGCCCAGGGAGAACCTGTTGAATTCTGCGAGGTTCAGGGCAGAAAGGCACGAGACTTGTACAAATGTTGAAGTTTGGAGGATTGGACAGGCATATTATTCGTGGGTGATCGAGCCATCGGCTGATCACAGCACAGTTATTGGTCAACTGTAACGCGTGTGTTCATGTACACCCTGTAATCTAGAAAAAAGAAAATATAAAGGTGGGAATTAATGAGGGAATGTTCGGGGAGAGAAATTATAAATATGTACACTTCTTTGCGTAGTATTTGTATTGCTAAATTAGGTCTGTGCATTGTACATGTTCCCCCCCAAAAAAAATGTTTTTTCTTAAATGCATCATTCTAAACCACAAGATGCAGCCTAATCCTGACCTTAACAGTCAGTTGCGCATACCATACATGTAAATTTAGGTAAATCTCGCAACAAAACCATAATCACTCCATTGTTAGCACACAATTTCCCCAAACTGTGTGAGATCCATTGTGGTGTGAAATCCACTGTCGTTCACAGCCAAACCCTGATATTATTAAAAGCAAGGTTAGCGTATTGTCAATCCGGGCAAAAAAAAACGGAAAAAAAACCCAGGTTGATATGAAAGAGAATTTAGAATTGACAGTGTGGTATTAAAAGGGATTTATTCAAGCATGTTTGTTCAGCGTCGGGGTTTTTTTGTCGCTAAGGTGCGCACAAGTGGTGCACAATAATTGAGCATTTGTTGTAATCCGATATATAAACAAAACTGTTGAAATTGTTAGCATTGTACAACATGTACAAAGATTTTGACATTTTGGTGTTTAGATATGTACCCTAGTGGTGCCTGTTATGAAATTCACACAGGTTTAGAACAGTTGGTACATGTGCATTTTACTGTAGTCTTACATTAATCATTCCGTACACGTACTGTGAACGTTCAGGTTGTATTCGTATTAGAGGCTGTGCATCGGACTCGGGTACTCGGGTACCCGACCGTTGATGTCAGGAACCGATTCTGGATTATAGAATCGAGTATCTCTATTAAACTAACTTTTCACCAACTACATACTTGATGTACTTGACTCTTGAAACGATAAAAGTGAAAGGTTTTAAATGTCTTTTCTTGGAAATTTTTGTAATGAAACCGGGAAAAATAAACTGTTCATATAAGTTGAACAAATTATATTTCTTGACGCCTGCAAATTTGCAATTTTCACCTTGACCCTTTGCACTCAGCCCCGCGCTACATCTGACTTATATGTCCCTTAAAAGCTCCTGGGGGTCCAAATATATCCCCCAAATATAGCCCTATTTGTAAGCTTTCCAATGATACATAATTATATGCGATTTGTACACTGTAAATGATATTTGTATACACAAACTAGCAACACGTACAAAATCTTCGAAAACAGGCCTGAGTTTAAAGGGTTAAAACAAAGCTCACTGGTGTGACAGTATTTTAGTACAGACCTTTATAAAAAAAAGCTGACAAATAAATTCTTCAGAAAATGTATAAATTTGACATCGTACCAACACCTGACTCATTTTGTACAATTCACGCACCCATGAACACGACAAATGCATTATTATTATCATAAACGCGACGTGAAGGCAGGTTTTAAAACTGCCCTGCGCGAACTGAATGCTCGGCACGTTCTTACTAGTCACCACATGACATGACTCCTCATCTGTCACTGTTGTGTCAGGATCAAATTGCTCGTCCTTCCGCAAATTGGAATATTATGAGGAATGAGCAAAACAAAAAGGCAAAGGATTGGACTTGTAATTAGGCCCGACGGGCACTGATTGGTTCAGTCACTGGGGGCTCGTAAGATGAAACCTTCTCCCTAACAGCTTTTCCTTGAAGGTAGGATACACCATTGGTAATTGCTTGAATTATCAGGAATGGGTGGATTTGGGGAGGTTGCATTTCATAGAAAATATTGTTTGACTCGCCTGTTCGAATCATGGATGCCGAGAAAAAAAGCAAAATAGACGGCGTCCATTTTCAACCTGCGACGGGCATTTGTTTTTCGCAATCGCCATCCGGCGATCGTGATTTGTTTTCATAAAATTCAATTAGTAGGAACGATTACTGGATATCTAGCGCAATAATTTTGTTGGATGCCTAGAATCGTTATTTATTATGAAATAAGTAAGATATTTCTTAATAATTCGGTAGCAACATTATGGTGTATCCTACCTTTAAGAAAAAGATGCTAGTCAAAGCAAAAGATGTTTTTAAGCAATTGCTTTTGTTTCTGCTTGATGAGCTTTTGGGGGTTTTTTTTCTCGGTGCTTTTGCTTATAAGCAATTGCAATTTTTTTGTATATATTCGGCCCATTGTGCTTCTAAAAAACTACACTACGTTTGTAGACATATTTTCGCATTTTTGTATCCTTTTGGAAGTATCTCTTTGTTCTAGGGTACAAAATGGTTAAAAATTCTTCTTTTTTTCTTCAAAGTTTGCGTCACTGATAAGAATTTTTCTTTTCTTTTTTGCATGTTAGGATGTTGGACAGATTGCTGGTAGTCTGCCCGAACACCAGCTACTGCAGCGCCACCATGCCGCGGTGCGATCTGGAGCCCCACCTGACCAGCCGTTGCCCCGGCAACGCGGCCCAATGCGTCAACGAGCCCCAGGGCTGCACGTGGCACGGTCCGGCCGAGGCACAGGAGACGCATGTCTGGGAATGCCCCTACAGATCCAGGCCAGGTAGAATATTTCTTAGTATTCTTAAAGCCACAGTATATTTTTCGCAGCTTTCCAAAAAGTGGCCAATTGAAACACTGTTGGAAAGCTTATTACTTGTTGTCAAGATATTAATGATTCTAAACTCGCTGTGAAATTACTCCGTCTGGCATGCTGTCATTTTGAAGAACAAAATAAAGGAATGTTACTTCCAAAGATGTGTCTCAGAGACGCATCTTTGAAAATTTCGGTCAGAAGTTGGTTTGTTGTACGCGAATGGTGCACGTACATTTTTTCACCTCGTGTCTACAGCACCTAGTCCCCACAAAGTCCACCAAAATTGGCTGATGGATTTTGAAAGATTTAGAAAGGTTATGTTGGTGAGAAGCAAGAGCTGTACCCTATTGTGACAGAGCCATCTGTTTTGACTTCTTTTGTTCTTCTCCTTTGCCCATGAATACGTGTAGTTCCGGTGGGTGTGCCGATAAAAGACGGCACTCTGACTACGATAGAGATCAACAGGAGAAGGGAGGAGGAGCTAGGAATAAGCATCGTGGGCGGAAACGAAACGCCAATGGTGAGTAATTCAGTGAGCAAATGCTTGTGACTGGACCTGTGATTGGCTCGTGATGGACATGTGATTGTTAATTATTATTTGTTGGTTATGAAACCAAGGATCTCTCGAAAGTGCCCTCGGCACTGTAGTTCGTAAGCCTGGAGAAACCTGTGGAGAGAAGACATTGAGAAGAAGGTACAGTTTTAGAGGTGGGAGGAAAACCCCAGAAGAATATCCTAGAGAAAACCCGCAGTCGGGCAGGGACTGGAAACCCAATCCACATATTGGCCCAGGCCAGATTCGACCCCGGGTCGTAGTCAAATCCGGCCTTTGTTCATTCTTGAATCCTTTTTAAAAAACAGATCGGCATAATCGTCCAAGAAGTTACTGATTCCGGAGCCATTGCCAAAGACGGAAGGATAGCAGCTGGCGATCAGATTGTTCAAGTGAGTACTTTCAGCTCCTTTTTCATTGTCCTTAAGCAGGCCATTTTACCCCAACTGTTCTACTTCAACCTTTCCACAAGCAATCTATACACCATGCTTATATGGGAAGCTGGAAATAAAGTTGTAGTGAATTGTTTCCAGCTTTTGGTCATTTGCTGTGCCCTCGGGCAAGCCATTTTACCCCAACTTGAGTATTTCAACCTACCGACTAAGGTATTTTCTTATGCCATGCATACCACAAACTGGAAGTAATCGACCATGTGGTTTTTATCTTCTAGGATAAGACTTAAAGTTTGGTGTAAAAATATTTGATCACAGATTCCTTTTTTCTTTTTAATCTCAAGGTCAACGATGTTGACCTGAAGGACGTGAGTCACCAGGTGGCCCGTATGGCGCTTCACCGGTGCCACTCCCCGGTCCACCTGACGGTGTATAGAGAAAAGGCAGAGAATACCAGCCAGACGGAGTCCTACAAGATCGGGCTGAACAAAGTGCCTGGGGTGCCACTGGGCATCAAGATAGCCGCAAGAAGGTAGGTATTTGTTAAGCTTGGGGTTTCGAATGGCGGGATTTAAAAAAAATATTCATAGGGTTCACTTTTAATTTTGCATCATTCCCTTAACCAGTTGGTGCCCGGATTATTTTTAACGAAACTCGATTCCATGGCGGGTTCAGGCCGATAGTACCGGGAAGCACACCCACGCATTTCTGGCCTTGCTCGCTGCTGACAGACATTTCCGACCTTGCTCGTGGCGTGTTTATGCGTCGTCCGTTTTAAATCTGGGGAAAACTTGCGTTTATATACGTCATCCGGCGCGAACTGGTTAAAGGCAGGGTACATCATTGGAAATTGCTTGAATTATCACGAATGGGTGGATTTGGGGTTTGTGGTTGTATTTTATAGTAAATATCGTTTAACTGACCTGTCCAAAGTTTTACAAACATGGATGCCGAGAAAAGCAAGAAAAATGGCATCCATGATCGTAAAACTTCAGACAGGTCAGTTAAACAATATTTACTATAAAATACAACCCCCATATCCACCCATTTGCTAATAATTCAACCAATTACGAATGGTGTATCCTGCCTTTAATATCGAACATGTAGTTAGATTCTTTTGTAGATTTGTACAATGCTATACAATTCCTATGGTATTCTATTAGTCATGCTGTTTTTCTTTTATTCTCTTTTAGAAACGATTCTGGCGTGTATGTCGTGGAAGTGGTAAGAATTTTGTTCTTATTCCCAGTTTACTATTTATTATTTAAATGCATTTTTACAGATTTCAAAATGGGACTTGCCCTGTGTCATTGTATTTTCTTTATAAACACTTACGTGTTGCAAAGTGGACATTTTTACTGCATTCTAAATGCGCACAAACCGAGAGTGCCTTCGCATGAACGTCAGCGCTCCGTTGCATAAACGTCAGCGCTGTCTGCAATCCGTTCAATTGTTCCTTCCGGTTGTCACTCGCAATTTGTTTCTTGAAACTACTTAGGGTACTTCAGTATAGTCTATAATTGAAACTTGACCTTTTTAACTTTAGCTGGAGGACAGCGTAGCGTGGAGAGATCGACGTCTGAAGGCAGACGACCGTGTCATTGAGGTGAACGGACAGGACCTAAGACAAGCCACGCCGGACAGAGCCGCGCAGAGCATCAAGGTAAGGAAACCGCCATCCTGAGGTTTTCTGTCGAACCGACCACTTTCTCGACTCGTGCCATATTACAGAAGTCTGTGGGCCATATTACAGAAGTCTGTGGGCCATATTACAGAAGTCTGTGGGCCATATTACAGAAGTCTGTGGGCCATATTACAGAAGTCTGTGGGCCATATTACAGAAGTCTGTGGGCCATATTACAGAAGTCTGTGGGCCATATTACAGAAGTCTGTGTTGATTGGATATCGTGCAGGATGCCGGTGACAGAATACGACTGATTGTTGTGCGCACCGTGAGATCCTCGCCTGAGACCCAGGATGCAGAGTCTATCCACGTCCAAGACTTCCTCAACGACTTTCCCTCGGAGGCAATCCCCATCTCCAGGGAGTCCGCTGCACTCCGAACTCGACAGGAGAAACTCATTAACATCAAGAAGGTGTGTGTACCATAAGTGGTGGTCCATAACGTGGCGCTCTTCGACATTTACCTCAACTTTCCTCAATGTTGCCAAACTCCTTTGTTTACAAAGTTATACATGTCTATAAGCCGATTCACTATTGCAACTGCGCATGTCCGTCGCATGATGATGCCCGACCTCAAAGCTCCTAACAGTTTGACCCTGATGACCCTTGACCTTTCTTCTTGTATCCTTGCAGGGTAGCAAAGAGAGCCTGGGCATCAGTGTCAGTGGGGGCCGGGGAGGGCCGCGGGGCGACGTGCCGGTCTTCGTCACCAACGTCCAGGCCGACGGCTGCGTCGGCAGACAGGGACAGCTCAAGGTACGGTTGCAGTTTCAAGTGTCTCTGGCAAAGGGGACAATTTCAGGGAGCTGCTAATTAAGCTCGAAACATTCCTGGCAAACAAAGAAGTCTTACTCAGTAAAAACAGGTTACCAGCCAAAACTCCCAGTACTTTTCATTCTAAGCATAAGTCAGCTGAATACCAGTCACAGACAATGTACATCACCTGAAAATTGTTTTTTCACCAAGAAACATTTTCATGCTAAGCAATTTTGTGTGCTGAGCAGCTCCACAAAATGTACAAAACTCAAAATTTCAATTGGCTTTTTTTCTCAACATTTGACTTTTGTGACAAGTTGATAAATGCAAACTTTAAACAGCTATAACTTGTTAACATAATGTCCGATTGAAGCGCAACAACACAAGGAGAATTTTATTCTCTTTTCTAAACCTGACAACCCTCATTTCAAGCGCTACCCAGTTCATCTCATTTCGCCAGAACCCTCACAATTTGGCAATTAAAGATGGTCTCTTTTTGGGGTTTTTTTTCTGTTCAGAAAGGCGACATCATCCTGACAGTCAATGGTACCAGTCTGTGGAATCTGTCGCACACCGACGCAGTCAGCGTCCTTAAGGCCAACGCCAACTCCAAAGCAATAGTACTCAAAGTACTGGAGGGAGACAGGGCACTAGACGGATCCACCCGGTACTCCCCGTCGTGGCTGACGTGGTTGACGCTTCCTCAGTGAGTCACATTTCGGGGCTGTTATGGGAGTGGCTTCGGCTGCTCTCAATTGTATTTCAATGGCACAAACTGTAGCCACAGCCGCTAAATACCGAAATAAGCCAGTTCGGTATTCCAACTGCGCATCAGCACATGAAGATTTGACAATTTTTCCTTCGAGTTATAAACATTTTATCGCATTCGTGCAAAAGCATGGCGGTTACCAGCAATATTGTTCAAACAACAAAGTGTATTCAGGCGTTTTGTGTCCAAACTTGTGTTCGAACAAATGTTTGATTATCATGTTTTTTGTGTTTCTTTTCTGAAGATTTTGCCAAATCCAGAGCAAAGTGACCTTAGACAAGGAGTCTTCACCCAGCCTTGGTTTCAGCGTCGTCGGGGGCTGCGACTGTACCCACGGCAACCAGCCGATCTTCGTCAAGACGCTGGTCCCCAACGGCGCTGCCGGACGTAGCGGACAGCTCAAGTAAGTCCAGAGTTTAAAATGACCTCTTCTCCTTTAGGGAAGAGACCAAAACTATTGTATGCGTGCGAACGGGGAAGAACGCCCCATTGTTCTTAACCAGTTCGCGCCGGATGACGTATATAAACGCAAAGTTTTCCCTAAATTCAAAATGGATGACGCATAAACAGGCCAAGTTCAAGTTCGGAAATGTCTGTCTGCACCAAGCAAGGCCGGAAATGCGTGGGTGTGCTTCCCGGCACTATCGGCCTGAACACCTCTCGGCTCGGCGATGTTAAAATATTATCGGGCCCCATTTTGAACGCGTTCCTGGTTTACACCGATCAATAGCGCGGTCACAGTGCGTGGGCAGCCATTGTGGTAAACGTTTGGACTCTACTGATCGTAGGAACAAACACTTTACATAACAAAAGCATAGTACAATGGAGCATTCGTAACTCGCTGGTGGGCCAGATTTTGCCCCGTTGTACCGCGTTAGAACGGGCCTATTGTTTATTTGTATTGCCTCCCGTGCAGAACGGCAAGGAACGAATTCGCACACATAAAATAGTTTTGGTCTCTTCCCTTGGCGAAATTCTTTTACCAAATTTGGGTCTGATAACAAGAAAATGGTGGTGGTTAAGCTGGTTTCTGTAATTTAAAGGAGAATATTCCTTGCAACTGACAGGAAAACGTCAATCTCCAACTAAGCCTTGGTCCAAAAAGGGTGTTTTGTCAATGACAGAAGTAAACTTGTATTGTATCACAAGTTGAATCAAAGATTTTTTTTTAAACATTATTTTGTTCTTTAAGGTGCGGAGATCAGATACTGAAGGTGAACAACGAGACCCTGCTCGGCATCAACCACACGAGGGCGGTCTCCATCCTGAAAGCCATGCAGGGCAAGGTGCAACTGATCGTCGTGTCTTGGCCGGGCACGGCCGTCTGACCCTGGGCTCATCTGTGCCCCCCCACACCGAAAAAGTGTACAGTATTTAGTATTTATAGTATTTAGTATTTATACAATAGTTAGTATCCGCTGAGATTTACATATTCGCTTCTGTTGACCTGTATACACGCAAAGTTTTTTCCGGAAGTCTGAAACGGATGATTGATAAACTCGTCACGAGCAAGGCCGGCATTATCTGTCGGCGACCGTCTCGAATCGAGAGGCTGGAAATATCAGGGCGTGTTACCCACAGATGCCGGCCTGAACCCGTCTCAGATAGAGGGTTCATAAAAAACAACCCCGCACTTGGGTTTGCTCAATGTCAAAATGCTCCTAATTTTTCTACATTTTTTCCTAAAATTTCTGCTTTTAAATATGAAATCTCATCAACTCCTTTTTTTTTTTTTTTTTTTTTTTTTTTTTTTTTTTTTAAAGCGGTATTACACACAAAATGCACCGAAACTGTAGCCGTCAGTTCATTGTCGTCAATATGGTGCAGCGTCGAAGCACACTTGATAGATACGCGGTTAATTAAGGCAATGTTTTATTATAAGCTATAATTACACATACCCTACCAGTAACCACCACTCGACCATGATTTATATTGTAATGGCAAGCGGTCGACATATAACACCTTTTACATCTGTTCTTTTAACAGCCTACAGCCAAACAAAACTATGAACATGTATATGCCTGTATGCGTATTTATTTTCCTATAAGTTATATCTTTACAGTCGAGTTTTGTCGACTGTGTTGGCTATATTAGGTTATTTATAGTATTGTCCTGCTAAAACGGAAAATCAAAGGTTGAAACGCATACATATGAATGTGAACTTGAACATCCAACAACTCTGGATGTTCTTCCTATCTGTCCCAGTCACAAATGTCCCTACATTCTGGAATGCTTTCGACTTGAACCATGCCAGGTCAGCCTTAAGTTATTACAATAACAAATGATCATTGAAACTTATTTACTGGCCTTAGCAAAAATAAAGAACTAGGTCACTTTAAACAATAATAAGATTAACTGGCTAATCCTCAGCTGGCTGGCCAACCAACTAACCTCAATACCAGGAGTGCATTGGGACAGACGGACCCTAGTTATTAAATGTATACATAAAACATAAAAGCTTATTTGTATATTAAACAAAGATTCATTCATTCATCAAACATACATTTATTTCCATATAGCTGCTACAAGTTTACAAACATTTAAATTAGAAACTTGGTGAAAAATATAAATTAAAAAAATAAACAAATGGAATACATTTTGTATGAAGCGTACAAACGTACAATTGACACTCTTTAACATTATGCAATTATAAACCAATTAAAATACAACCCCCAAATCCACCCATTCATGATAATTCAAGCGAGGGACTTGTAACGGTCCTTGATCTGCGCGTCCGTGGAGTGGACTCGGGGGTTGCGGACACGAAACTGGTGAAGGACCAAGGCCCAACTTATTCTCCTCTGTCCGCCAGCTCTCCTGTACCGGTTGCAGAGACCAATCAGGTATTCGTCGGATTCGGGTGGTGGAGGGCGAGGACGCGGGCCAGGCACTCGCTGCGCTGGCTGCTCTGGTTGATCTGCACGCATTGCTGGATCTGGTACAGCTGCAGGCAGTAGCAAAAATCGAACACGGCGTGGAGGTCTCACTGGCGAGGCTGGTCGAGCAGCGGCAACTGGCTGTATTACTGGAACTCCCACTGGCTGGGCGGGTCGACGAACTGGCATGACTAGTGGAACTCCCACTGGCTGGGCTGGTCGACGGGCTGGTCGACGAACTGGCATGACTAGTGGAACTCCCACTGGCGCTCGACCAACTGGGAGGACTTGTGGAGGTTGAAGCACTGGAGGAGCAACCGGCAATGGAGGCATGACTTGTGGAGGTTGAAGCATTGGAGGAGCAACCGGCAATGGAGGGAGTGCTGGAGCTGCAGGTGCAGGTGCTGGAGCTGGAGGTGCTCGAGCTGCAGGCGCTGGTGGATCAGCAGGCAAGGGCCTGACACGTGGAGCGAGAGGCGCCACCGGTAGAGCTGCTTCTCCCTCGTCTCCGGACCCGTCCGAGTCAATGGCATCTGGAGCAGGATCAGGCAGGTGAAGTCTCCACCACGCGTCTGGCTCGATGGGGTCCGTCTTGTATCCTCGGTGTGTGGTGTAGCCGAGTAGAGACTTCAAGTCCCCGAAGATTTTCTTTGAGTCAATTTGGAGTGGGCGATAACGTGCATGTTGGTCGATGACCCCTGCTAGGCGCAGTACAGCTGCAGCTGCGCGGATGAGGCGGCCGGTTGACTCGAGGTAGTGGTCGACGGTGATGGCTCGTTTAACCACAACAGCCGGTGCGAGGAGCTGGTCTACGTCCTGTGGCCTCCGTAGTAGAAATAGCTGCACTGCTTCTTCAAGCGTGGTGGTCATAAAAGTGGCCTCGAAACAAAGCCCGCCCAGAAGGTGCTGGTGGGCGAGCATCAGCTGGTGAATCTTGCGCACATGACGAAGCTTCCGGGCTCCCGCCCGGCTGTCACCGGGAACCGACGACATATCAAAGTTGTGTGATGTGCGGAGGAAATGGTATGACTCGTTATATATCTTCACCGTCGGCATGGCTTCATCTTCGAGGTGGATAGTGAGCGAACCACCGTGGTTGGCAAGAGGCGCTGGTCGTCGATCGAGTGGAGTGAACAATGGGTATCTGTCCAGGAGAACACCAGGGTCCAGCCTGAACCGTTGATCCACTTTCAGCACGTAGAGAAGTGTGTCATAGCATGTGTAAGCCACATCGTATCGGTTGTGGGGGTACCCTTCAGCAGTTGTAGCGGCGCATCTTCGGACAGCATCTGCGAAGGCAGGGAAGGTTGGAATGGCAGCCTTCATGCCGAAATTGGTAAGGCGCAGGTAGCTGATGTTGGCCGCTCGGATTGCCTCTAAGAAGGTGGGTGTGGGCACGCCAAGGCCCTGTCCCCGGAGGAGGTACTGGTTGTCCTCGTCGGCGGGTACACAGTAGTGCCTCTTGTCAAACAGTGCCTCGCATAGCTGACGCTTCAGGTGCGGGGTTTTCTTAGTTTCTACGATGCACTGGTAGTAGCTCAGGCATATCATCTCCAAATCGTCGGGGTAGTAGTCCCTTCGGAAAAGACGAGTCTTCGAGATGGAGAGTTGTACGGTATGCCCCAGCAGCGACGTGAGAGTTGCAAGGATGTTGGGGTCGTCCATGGAGAGATTAATCCCAAAATAATCCACGTCGAGTAGATTCTGCAGCCGTGGAGGATTAATCCTACAACATTAGGTGTACTAATTTTCATCAAAATTGCCTAAGAACTGTGGAAGGAGTTCGCTAGCTCCACAAAATTTTCATATAAAGTTAGGGTTACCACATCTGGCAACACCTTATCCAACATTCACATTCACCAAGTGTACCAATTTGTTTTAGAATAGCTCAGAAAATGCGGGAGTAGTTTGCTCCATGATGTTTTTAGATCAAAATTCCGAACTCTGTCATTTCACTGGACCCTAGCCTAGACGGCTAGCTGCTCGGCTAGCTAGCTAGCAGCCGAGTCTTGCTTGTGGAGAGCCGTAGCGTTTATCTGAATTAATATTGGGCAAATGGCGCGCCATACACGTGTACAAACAGTGTTGGGAACGAAAATATTTTTCAAATTGTGGCATCAAAAGATTCAAAACTATACAAATAAAACAAAAATCATAAATTACTCGCCACTTGAGTTTATTTATGCCAAGTCCAAGAGAAAAAATGTAGCTGCAAATATAGTGTATTATGTCGAGATTTTCAAATCGACTGACAGTTGCAGTTCAGTTCAGTCAACAGGAAAACTTACCGAACTGTGACAGGAATTATGCAAATTACCGCTATACAATGTGCGGTGCGCAAAGTTCGTTAAACTTTGGTAAACGATTCTGCATTTCCTGCGTTGAAAATAGCTCCCGTAAAAAAAGCAGTCATCGTCCTGAAGTCATCGTCCATTGTGAAGTACTTTGTGGAGTGCCTTTGACTTCAATAATGTGGCTGCTTGCACTGCAAGTCGAGATTTTCAAATCCTTGTTCATGACTCAAGACAACTTTAATAAATTCATTAATAGGATTAATGTAAAATTATTACATTAAAAGTATAGCAATACGTTATCAAGACGCAACATTTACACACAAATATTAAAAAAACTCTTACCGATAGCACAATTCGTTCTCAAGTTATCGCGTTCACATTATAAAGTTCTGTGATTTTCCAGACGTCTGTGACGTCATTGACTTGCTATCCACTAATTGTCTTCTTTATATTATATTTTTCTGCTTAAAATGTTATTTCCTCACACCAGCATCCATGTTTTCATGTGGATCACTTTCACTCATTGTCCTGCATCAAGTGAATCATTCTTACCATAGCCTGCGTCTTTATAGGCCTGATGTACAGGGCATTGCTCGGTTTCCTTCATCTTCGGGACTTTGCCCCCTTCTGGCAAACAATACCAGTTGTTGGTTACTATTCTAGGCACTGGGCCTCGCTTCCTCGTGATGGGCAGTGTTACCTGGAAGTATAAAACAGAAGTAATGTGACAATATCTTTATAGGCCTGATGTACAGGGCATTGTTCGTCTGTTTCATGTTTGGCAGTTTCCCCCCTTCTGGCAAGCAATACCAGTTGTTGGTTATTATTTTAGGCGCTTGGGCCTTGCTTCCTCGTGATGGGCACTGTTACCTGGAAGTATAAAACAGAAGTAATGTGACAATATCTTTATAGGCCTGATGTACAGGGCATTGTTCCGTCTGTTTCATGTTTGGCAGTTTCTCCCCTTCTGGCAAGCAATACCAGTTGTTGGTTATTATTTTAGGCGCTGGGCCTCGCTTCCTCGTGATGGGAACTGTTACCTGGAAGTATAAAACAGAAGTAATGTGACAATATCTTTATAGGCCTGATATACAGGGCATTTTTCCGTCTGTTTCATGTTTGGCAGTTTCCCCCCTTCTGGCAAGCAATACCAGTTGTTGGTTATTATTTTAGGCGCTGGGCCTCGCTTCCTCGTGATGGGCACTGTTACCTGGAAGTATAAAACAGAAGTAATGTGACAATATCTTTATAGGCCTGATGTACTGGGCATTGTTCCCAAATGTGGTTTAAAAACAATATTATTTTAAGAACATCATCAATATTAAATAACATTTTTTCGTTTTTTTCTTCAGTATTTGTGCCAATGTCAAGCTCTAGTAGTTCCTGCACCGATTAACGGCAAACCTCTGGATTGTCGTCCCCCAGCCGTGCCTGGATATCTTCCAGCAAGTCGATCACTCTTTTCTGGAATTCTAAGCAATTTTGTGTAGTGCTTAGCAGCTCCATAAAATTAGCGTGTGGCAAATATTAAAAAAAACACAAACAAACCTTTGGGTTGGATCTTTGGGCTGTCATCTCTGCGATGGTTGCCTCCATCTTTTGTCGCTCCAGCTGAGAGGCAGCCAGTGCATCCTCCGAGGATGCCAGTGCATTCTCTGCGGTCCTGGACAATAAAAAATAGAAAAACTTGGTACACAATATTTTGTTCAAATTGCTCAGCTGGAACACTGAATTCAAACCTAAAAAGAAAGTAACATTGTTACTGAGTTGGAGTAGTTACTTCAGTTGGAGTTTACAGATCCTAAAAGTTTGTTGAATGAAAAACTTTTTCAAAAAGCTTCAATCACTGCAGCTGCACAGACACCTGACAGTATATAAATTAAACTAAAATAGTTAACATAACCCCTCCCTGCACCAAGTTACACACACACAGATACATTAAAAAAAATATAAACTACATTTCACATTACAGGCACCAGATCATTAGAGAATTGTACAACACATGATGTACATTTAAACATTTTAATAAATAAATAAAACAGAAAAACAATGTCAGGAAACAAGAGAGGGTCAGACTATTCGCCTTGGGATTCCCACCAAAATCGGGGTCTCGAGCAGACTCGGGTGAAACAGTAACTTTTGGTCTCATGGTCAATTTGAATTATCTCGTTAACTCCGTCAAACATCAGATTTGGACGTTTGATGACTCGTCTTAAAGTGCAAAGGTGTATCTTTTAAAACATATATATATATATATATATATGTAAACATGGAAACAATTCAATTAAATATTTACCGTTCCATTATTCTTGTAACGTTTTCTTTGACTGTTCCATCAAAATTCATGATGGACAGTTTGGAGATTGAAATTAAGGACAAAGATCTTTTTGATTTTCCAAATAAAAAAATCAGGTCTTCTTCGGTCATGTTTGTAAATACAATCATGTTGCATGATTTTGACAATGCAGACGAACATAAAAATCTCTCCAGCATTGCATCACTTGAGCATCACAGCCAACTATGGAATGCTTGTTTGTGAATCATCACCTAAATTAAGCAGGCTTAGTAAAGACTGGCTTATTGCAAGACTGTCTTAAAGGGACAGCCGGCTGTAATCAACTAGTTAACTCGGCCTTCTAAGACTGCAGTATATTGCAATTTGCCCCGAATGTGGTTTTAAAACAATATTACTTTAAGAACATGATCAATATTAAATAACCATTGTTGTTTTCTTCTCCTGCGTCTCCAGGGATCGGTTTAGGTCCTGCAGGTCTTTACTTGCAGTGTCTTGCAAATTGCGACATCCTGTCCTGTTTGGTGGGTCCGGATGTCTGCCAACATTCCCAGAACCTAGGTTTGGAATTCTAATCAAGATACAAATTGAGACATTTTTACACTTCTTGCCTTGATATTGTTCACTTATTGTTTTTGCTAAAAGAATATGGCAGGGGTACATAAATTTACATATGCACTTATTTCCTTCCGGTAGGGGGGGACACATCTCTGCTTAGCCCAGGTTGGACTCCTCCGTTGGGTAATAAAGAACGTCGTCCAACATTTTTCATTTTTTTTGACAATGCAGAACCATATACTATTCGACCTATGCATAGCTTACAGAGAGCGTGGTAGTTGACGTGGTAGTTGACGTGGTAGGCACTGGCGTGGTAGTTGACGTGGTAGCTGAATGGATGGATTTATGAAGACAGTGCTTCGATAATGTTCATTTTTTTTTGTTCTTTGGGGGTCTTTAAATTTATGAGAACAAGCTTGCCCTGCTTGTTTCTTTTGTGTATGTGGAATGGATTTCCTTCTAATATGGGAAATAATTCCCAAATTGCATTCTCGAACTGCACCTCATCCGGTACCAACTCCAATGTTACCTTGCTTATAATACCTTCTTGGGAAAGGCAAGATGGTGGGTAACCTGAAATGAGAATGCAACGCAATTAAATAAAATGAGACATATAGAAGAGAGAAAAAAAATACTAAAACCATAAAAAGTCAAAATACATTTGGGAAAGAAGAATTTGAATTAAAAACTAAACGGAAGTACAGGGAAATGGGAATTGATACAATTATTAATAAAACGTAAGAAAATTACATTGAAATATAATAAACACATTTTAATATAAAAATATAAAAAAAAAACCTATTTCTATTATGAACTCCAGGCTGCTGATTGTAGGCAATGTCATTCGTTCGTTTCAGTCGTGGGGGTTAAGAGGTTGACCTAGGTCCAGTGTGGGAACCTTTGTTGATGGTTATTTATTTGTATGTATTAGGTACTTACGGACTACTACATGGAAAACATTCATGCCGCTGAAGGCCGTTTTCCCCCCCTTTCCCGTCAAGTTCAGGGCAGACATCGTCTGGTTGGTCATTAGTCTGAAACAAAACATTCAAATTATGAAAAACGATGACAAAAAATATATTTGAGAACCACAGATAGTTGAATCAAAACACCCTTAACACTGGATAAATGCCATATCCTGTTCCAAATGATGAGATGTGTTTGATTAGTATGGCCAATAAAGTTATTTTCAGTAATTTTCCCAAAAAGAACATTTGACTTTAATGTTCTCATTGCTAAGTATAGCACTCTTACTTGAAATCAAGATGACAATTTATCTCAGGTTCTGGTTCTACTCGCCTCCTACCAATATCGTCAGAGATGCCCAATGGCGAATAGATGGGTGAGCCATCAATCTAATAGGTAAATGAAAAACAAAATAAAGAGCAATAAATCTAACACACACACACACACACACACTGTTAATATGTATGGATATGAGTTGGCTTCAAACAAACATTTTTTTATAATCTCACAATTACTGCTATTCATGATCAGTCTAAAATTGTAATAATCAATACACTTTCTTTCTTTTTTTTTTTTTTTTTTTTGGGGGGGGGGGGGTTTATCAAGCAGTATATGCATTGCTGAAAGTATATCTTGTTTGGTATCAAATTAAGGACATTATAAAGTTTGGTGATTTTCCAGACGTCTGTGACGTCATTGACGTCATTGACTCACTATCCACTAATTGTTTCCTTAATATTGATAATATAAATTTCCAATTTTTCTGCTAAAAATGTTATTTCCTAACACCAGCATCCATGTTTTCATGTGGATCACTTTCACTCTTTGTCCTGCATCAAGTGAATCATTCTTACCATAGCCTGCGTCTTTATAGGCCTGATGTACAGGGCATTGTTCGATTTCCTTCATGTTTGGCAGTTTCCCCCCTTCTGGCAAGCAATACCAGTTGTTTGTGATTATTCTTGGCGCTGGGCCTCGCTTCCTCGTGATGGGCACTGTTACCTGGAAGTATAAAACAGAAGTAATGTGACAATATCTAAATAACCTGGTTAGGAAGGAATCCATGGTATTACACATGAGAACATTATTACCATCTCAACAACGGTAACCAGATTGCCTTTATCTGAATTAGTATTAAACACACAATGTTGTAAAATTTTAATACAACGAAAAAGACTAAAGTAAAGGATAAAAGGGTGGAACAAAAGCATTCTAACGGACGAGAGAGCCGCAGCACTCCGAGGACAACGCGTCCTAACCACGACTTGATCAGAGAGGAAGCTAGCACTGCTCCCTCTGGAAACGCCACACTTTATTTCATTTTAAGACGCACATTTGTTTTCTTTTCCATGGTGTTCGTGTTGTGGAGTCTTCCTGTGACTGGCACTTTGTAATTTCTCCCGGGACTTGCTGGTCCCGAATTTCCTTTAGCAATTTCCACAGATTGTTTATTTATTAGATAATTTCTCGGGCAATAACAAATATGTAACAATTAAATAATTCAGTTACATTAAATTGCACCATATGCAGGCCTAAAGGATTGCCTAAAAAGCTATACAAACTTAGAGAGGCTCTCTAACTACAATAGTACAATTTAGCACGAAACACAAAACAAACTAAAACCAACAAACGTACACAAGCACAAACACACAGGACACAACAAACATGGAAAACAATAACCCCAACACCAAAAACCGACAGACAAAAAAAACCAAAAAAACGAACAAACTACATTCTAACACCCCAACAAGGCTTAATATACAAAATTCACCGCAAATCCACTTTAAGAATACAGTCTTGATATGTATGAGCACATGGCCCTGAAGGATGGCATGATAGGGGCGGTATATAGTCACTGCACCGGCCACACTCACCAGGACACTCCTTGCGTTGCTCTTTGATATTTGCTGCCTCAAAACGGAGAGAAGAAGAAATAAAACAGACAAAGTAAGAAACTAGATGGATCTTCAACTGTGCGCAGTTAAAAATAATGTCTCTAAAATGTAACTAAAATCACAACTATGTTATATACTATACTGCATATTTGTTTACCTGCAGTCAAAGCGTGTGAGCACACCTAGAATCCTTAGGTGTTCATCCTCATGGGTCTCTCCTCTTAACAGCCTTTCTAGCAACACTCTCTCCCTCTCGGTGAGCATATCCAAAAAGGAAGTTAGTATGAGCTCTTCTGACACATTGGTCGTCGCTGCAGCAGTCAGTGTAGCCCTGCTCATTTGCACGGGTCAATATCCACAAAGGATGTAAGCGTGGGATAAAATTCGGACCATGGTCCTGTGTGTTACATGATTAAGAATTAAAAGTAAAATGAATTGAATTAAAACAAGATCAGAAACATATATATATATTAATACAAATATTAACACGGAAACACAAAATGTAGTGCGTCTCTGTCCGTCCAAAGGCTGAGTGGGAAATAGGACAGAGACGCGATCGGGATAACAAATTGTAATTACAATTACATATACATTATAAAACAAAATATAAAAATTACAAATTACATATACATTAAAAAATATTAAAAAATAAAAAAACAGGCAAATTGAATGTTTATCGGCAATAAACATAGTTTATCAGTCGATAAACAAATGAATGCTTACAATGCATTCATAACTTTGGACTCTGAAGAAAACAAAATGGTCATGTCAGAATTGAAGTCTTCTTGACTATAATAATAGCGGCTTAAGGCATGTTCCCATTGGACTTAATTTTGTTAGAGTACCGCGACTTTTCTTCAGAACGACAAAATTAAGTCCAATGGGAACGCACGGTAAACACACCTCCCTGTCTATTTACCGCGACCGTGATGTAAACAAAACAGGCCGAAAGAGGTCGCGGGAGAGTTCCGCGCAGCCACGGTAAATTATCAGGGCCGCTAAAAAGTCCAATGGGAACGCTCCGCGCTGTAAAACTACCGCGACCACGCTGTAAAACGCTATGCAAACAACAACACTTCCTGTATACGTCACAACTATACACAGAACTCGCGCGAAAATGGTAGTATGGTTCCCTGTCTCGTTTGCATTGATGGCGGTGTGGTATGTACCGTACGCAGCGTGTGTAGGAATTACCGTGTGTATAATGCAATACGGTCAGCGCTTTTTTCAATCTCGTCCAGTTGCTGCAGTTTCGCTACTTGACTTGTCGCGTCAGTGTTGTTGTATGTTGTTTACGTGACAACAAGTCTAGCGCGCGAAAAATACGTCACAGGCACGTCATATCCCGCATAGGTCAAAGGTGCCTGTGCACAGTGCCCGCAATGTGTGACATTCTGCCAGTCTCGAACAGCGAATGTACCGTTCCGTCGCGGAATATAAGTCCAGGTGGGAACGCGCGGTAGATTCACGCTAAGGAATGCCGCGGTAAGTCTCCGCGTGGCCGCGGAAGAAAAAGTCCAATGGGAACACGGCTTTAGACTCGGAGTGTTGGTACAGGTTGTTGCAGTGGGTCGCCTTGTCAAACCTTGAGAAGAGTTGAATTCAACCCTCAAGGACTGGTCTGGCAAACACACATTACTGGCTGTCCAATAAACGAGAAACTCCATCAGTTCATTGGGCGGTAATGAAGACATCCAGGTTTCTAAGTACATGATTACTCGCTCCTCCATCACCCGCTTGTCAACCTCCTCTTCATTTGAAAACAACGGCTCCATTTTGGCTGAAATATTGCTTGCATCTGGAGATGCCCTCTCGTACAAGTTCAAGATGTGCTCTTCCTGCACTCCTGTCCACAGATTGTTGTAAGATAAAAGGCCCCGTGCAGTTTGAAGGATGGCATGATAGGGACGGTATATAGTCACTGCACCAGCCACACTCACCAGGACACTCCTTGCATTGCTCTTTGCTCCCTACCCTTCCCCGTTAAGTTTAATGTCGGTACAGGTTGTTGCCTTGCCAAACCTAGAGAGGAGTTGAATTCAACCCTCCAAGACTGGTCTGGCAAACGAACATTACTGGCTGTCCAGTAAACGAGAAACCCCATCAGTCTATTGGACGGTAATGAAGCCATCCAGGTTTCCAAGTACATGATTACTTGCTCTTTCATTGGAAGACAGCGGCTCCATTTTAGCTGAAATATTGCTTTCATCTGGAGAAGCCCTCCCGTACAAGTTCAAGATGTGCTCTTCCTGCACTCCTGTCCACAGATTGTTGTACGAGGACAGGCCCTGTCCAGTTTGAAGGATGGCATGATAGGGGCGGTATATTCTAATCAAGATACAAATTAAGAAATTTTTGTTTTCTTTTCCACGGTGTCCGTGTTGTCAAGTCTTTTCAACTCGTCTTTGACTGGCACTTTGTAATTTCTCCCTGGACTTGCTGGTCCCGATTTTCCTTTAGCAATGAAAGGACCTTTTTCTGGAATTCTAATCAAGATACAAATTGAGACATTTTGGTAGGCGTTGACGTGGTAGACGTTGACGTGGTAGTTGACTTGGAAGGCACTGACGTGGTAGTTGACGTGGTAGCTGAATAGAAAGTTGGCGATGGATTTATGAAGACAGTGCTTTGATAATGTTCTTTTTTTTTGGGGGGGGGGGGGGGGGGGTCTTTACATTTATGAGAACAAGCTTGCCCTGCTTGTTTCTTTTGTATATGTGGAATTGATTTCCTCCTAATTTGGGAAATAATTCCCAAATTGCATTCTTAAACTGCACCTCGTCCTGTACCAACTCCAATGTTACCTTGCTTATAATGCCTTCTTGGGAAAGGCAAGATGGTGGGTAACCTGAAATGAGAATGCAATGCAATTAAATAAAATGAGACATATAGAAGAGGAAAAAAAAGACTAAAACCATAAAAGTCAAAATACATTTGGGAAAGAAGAATTTGAATTAAAAACTACACAAAAGTATAGGGAAATGGGTATTAATACAATTACTAATAAAACGTAATAAAATTACAATAAAATATAATAAAACAATTCACCAGAAACTTAAAATCAATTTAAAACTACCCTCAACCCAAAACAAAGTTCAATTGCATAAATCCTTGTTCATGACTCTTCAAGACCATTTCACCCACAAGTTCAACCTCCAACTTGTGATGTTCAAGTACGAGGTTCTCTGTACGCGTCAAGGACCGTTTCAAGGATGTTCTTTCTATCTGCAGTAATCTTCTTGGAGTCGCCGAGAAACGGGAAAGCTCGTTTTCTTCTCCTCTCAAGTTCAGGCAAACCTGAAATAAACCTGAGAAATCAATTACATAACAAAACTGATGGATCTTCGACTGCGCGCAGTCAGAATAGATGCTTCCACTATTGCGCAAATTATATGAGCAGAGTCACCTTTGACATAGCGATCCTTTAAATCTAATCAGTTCATTGGCTCCTTAAGATACGTACTAAGTTTGGTGGAAATCCGTCAACCGGTTCTTGAGATATCGCGAGAACGTTTACAGAATTTGTTTACATCAAAAAGATTCATTACCACTAAAACAAGAAGTTCTCTCTGACATTAACACCCTACAATACTTTCATATATTTCTGGTTGGGATAGATGAAGTATCCCTCCTTTTCTGATTACCATCAAACTACATTTACTTTTCTCTGTAAAATTTACAAAAAGTACACCATAAGGAAGAGAAAGAAGAATAAAAAGACCTTTAACAAACCTAGTTTCTCCGCTTTAGGCTCGGCAGCATTCTGTCATGAGGGGAAAAAGAATAAGATCAAATGAGATGAATACCTTTTAGATATTTTGGTGAAATTCTAAGCATTCAATTTCAGCAAATGCTTAGAGACGATAAATTTTTACTGAAGTTATATGTATTACAAACAATAAAAATATGAAAACAATTACAAAAGTTGAAACTAAATAATAAGAACGGGACAAAGCAAGACAGATTACAAAAGAAAACACTCTTAATCATCACATAAATTCAAGCAGGCTTAGTAAAGACTGGCTTATTGCAAGACCGTCTAAAAGGGACAGCCGGCTGTAGTCAACTAGTTAACTCGGCCTTCTAAGACTGCAGTATACTGCAATTTGCCCCAAATGTGGTTAAAAAACGATATTATTTTAAGATCATCAATATTAAATAACCATTTTTTCTTTTTGTGCCAATGTCCTGCTCTAGTAGTTCCTGCACCGATTCACATCGAACCTCTGGATTGTCGTCCCCCTGCCGTGCCTGGATATCCTCCAGCAATTCGATAACTCTTTTCTGGAATTCTATAATCAAAATACAAATTGAGACATTTTTACACTTCTTGCCTTGATATTTGTCACTCATTTTTTTGCTAAAAAAAATATGGCAGGAGTACATAAATTTACATATGCACTTACCTCCTTGTGGTAGGGCGGCCTCTTTTTTGGGGGGCTTATCAATGCTGAAAGAAAGGAAATTTGCCCTTGTCAATACACGTACATTGACAAACATTCTGCTTTGGTTCTGTTGGTATTTTACACAGAATAAAATAACCCTTTTCATACATGATGCAGTAATTTTGCTGCACACTGTACTGTGCTTGTACGTACCCAGACGAAAAAAAACTTGTGTACTTGAGCTCGAAGTATAAACATTCATGCTATTATTCATGGTAATATGAATAATTAAATAAGTAAATAAATATCTGCTAAAAACAGTAAAAGAATTTAAATAAAAATTTAAAAGTAGCATCAAAACAATAAATCAATATGAAACACAATTAGTAATAAACCTGTAAGCAATGGAACATACAAACGGCTGAAAAAGCATTAAAACAAAGACAACAAACAAAACCATACAGAAATACCATAACAGTTAACTCGGCCTTCTAAGACTGGAGTATATTGCAATTTGCCCCGAATGTGGTTTAAAAACAATATTACTTTAAGAACATGATCAATATTAAATAACCATTTTTGTTTTCTTGTCCTGCGTCTCCATGGATCGGTTGAGCTCCGCCAGCTCTTCTGTTGACTGGCATGGGACATGGTGGGCTGACTTGGTAGGTTGGTGGGCTGACTTGGTAGGTTGGTGGGCTGACTTGGTGACTAATAATTGGTGGCTCCTTATTTCAGCCAGCATTGTTAGCACCTTTGTTTGGAATTCTAATCAAGATACAAATTGAGACATTTTTACACTTCTTGCCTTGATATTTTTCACTTATTGTTTTTGCTAAACAAAATATGGCAGGAGTACATAAATTTACATATGCATGCACTTTGGACTCCTCCGTTGGGTAATGAAGAATGTCTTCCAACCTGGGCAAATCTCTGCTGTACTTGTCAATATTCACCCTTGTCACATTTTCCTTAATTGTCCCATCGAAACCAATTATTGCCAGTTTGGAGATCATTTTTTTAGTTCTTTGGGGTCTTTATTATTATGAGAACAAGCTTGCCCTGCTTGTTTCTTTTGTGTATGTGGAATGGATTTCCTTCTAATATGGGAAATAATTCCCAAATTGCATTCTTGAACTGCACCTCATCCGGTACCAACTCCAATGTTACCTTACTTATAATACCTTCTTGGGAAAGGCAAGATGGTGGGTAACCTGAAATGAGAATGCAATGCAATTAAATAAAATGAGACATATAGAAGGGAAAAAGACCAAAACCATAAAAGTCAAGATACATTTGGGAAAGAAGAATTTGAATTAAAAACTAAACGAAAGTACAGGGAAATGGGAATTAATACAATTATTAATAACACGTAAGAAAATTACATTGAAATATAATAAACACATTTTAATTAAAAAAAAAATAAAAAAAAACTATTTCTATTATGAACTCCAGGCTGCTAATCGTAGGCAATGTCAGTCTTTCTTTTCAGTCGTGGGGGTTAAGAGGTTGACCTAGATCCAGTGTGGGAACCTGGGACCTTTGTTGATGGTCATTTATTTGTATGTATTAGGTACTCACCGACTACTACATGGAAAACATTCATGGAGTTGAATGCTGTTTTCCCCCCCTTTCCCGTCAAGTTCAGGACATGGTCTGGTTGGTCATTAGTCTGAAACAAAACATTTAAATTATGAAAAATGATAACAACAAATATATTTGAGAACCACAGATAGTTGAATCAAAACACCCTTAACACTGGAGAAATGCCATATCCTGTTCCAAATGATGAGATGTGTTTGATTAGTATGGCCAATAAAGTTATTTTCAGTAATTTTCCCAAAAAGAACATTTGGCTTTAATGTTCTCATTGCTAAGCATAGCACTCTTACTTGAAATCAAGATGACAATTTACCTCGGGTTCTGGTTCTGCTCGCCTCCTACCAATATCGTCAGAGACGCCCAATGGCGAAAAGATGGGTGAGCCATCAATCTAATAGGTAAATGAAAAACAAAATAAAGAGCAATAAATCTAACACACACACACACTGTTAATATGTATGGATATGAGTTGGCTTCAAACAAACATTTTTTGATAATCTCACAATTACTGCTATTCATGATCAGTCTAAAATTCGAATAATCAATACACTTTTATTTAAAAAAACAAATTTTTGTTTGGGGGGTGGTATCAAGCAGTATATGCATTGCTGAAAGTATATCTTGTTTGGTATCAAATTAAGGACATTATAAAGTTCGGTGATTTTCCAGACGTCTGTGACGTCATTGACGTCATTGACTCACTATCCACTAATTGTTTTCTTAATAATAATATTGATAATATAAATTTCCAATTTTTCTGCTAAAAATGTTATTTCCTCACACCAGCATCCATGTTTTCATGTGGATCACTTTCACTCTTTGTCCTGCATCAAGTGAATCATTCTTACCATAGCCTGCATCTTTATAGGCCTGATGTACAGGGCATTGTTCAGTTTGCTTCATGTTTGGCAGTTTCCCCCCTTCTGGCAAGCAATACCAGTTGTTAGTTATTATTTTGGGCGCTGGGCCTCGCTTCCTCGTGATGGGCACTCTCTCTGATGTACAGGGCATTGTTCCGTCTGTTTCATGTTTGGCAGTTTCCCCCCTGCAGGCAAGCAATACCTGTTGTTGGTTATTATTTTGGGCGCTGGGCCTCGCTTCCTCGTGATGGGCACTGTTACCTGGAAGTATAAAACAGAAGTAATGTGACAATATCTAAATAACCTGGTTAGGAAGGAATCCATGGTATTACACATGAGAACATTATTACCATCTCAACAACAGTAACCAGATTGCCTTTATCTGAATTAGTATTAAACACACAATGTTGTAACACTTTGTTGACTTCAATTCTGTCACTTTTCAAATTTGTATTCCTTCTTTAAATAAAAGTAACACAAGTCAGAACTTGCATCATTATCATCTGAATCTTCCAGTGGGGCAAATGCCCCCATCGGTAGTGGTTCCGCCATCCTGAGATTGCACTGAAAAACTGAAACAAATTTAGGAAAATGTAGTATAGTAGACCTATTACCCAATCAGATAACTCTGTCTGTTTCATGTTTGGCAGTTTCCCCCTTCCTGCAGGCAATACCAGTAGTTTGTCACTATCTTTGGTGCTGGGCCCCTCTTCTTCTTGGGCACTGCCTCATAAACTGTTACATTATCATCCAAATCTTCCAGTGGAACAAATGGTATAGGTGCTGCCATTTGGATTCTGCACTGAAAAATTGAAACAAATTTAGGAAAATGTAGTAGAGTAGACCTATACCCAAACAGATAACCCCTCCACATGCTATATATACACTTATGTTAATACTTTGGCTTTTGTTCAAAATAAAGATGATTCTTCTTCATTTGAAATGTTCTTACCGTAGCCTGCCTCTTTATAGACCTGATGTACTTGAGCATCACAGCCAACCATACCGTTCCATTATTCTGTGCACGTTTTCTTTTAGAGTTCCATCAAATTTTTCAATAGACAGTTTGGATATCTGAAATTAAGGACAAAGATCTTTTTGATATTCCAAATATAAAAAAATCGGGTCTTCTTCGGTCATGTCTGTAAATACAATCGTGTTGCATGATTTTGACAATGCAGACAAACAGAAAAATCTCTCCAGCATTACACCACTTGAGCATCACAGCCAACCATGGAATGTTTGTTTGTGAATCATCACTTAAATTCAAGCAGGCTTAGTAGACTTGCTTATTGCAAGACTGTATAAAAGGGACAGCCGGCTGTAATCAACTAGTTAGCTCAGCCTTCTAAGACTGCAGTATATTGCAATTTGCCCCAAATGTGGTTTAAAAACAATATTACTTTAAGAACATGATCAATATTAAATAACCATTCTTGTCTTTCTCATCCTGTGTCTCCAGGGATTTGTTCATCTTCTGGAGGTCTTGCATTGTCTTGCAAATTGAGACATCTTGTCTTGTTTGGTGGGCCCGTATGTCTGCCAACATTCCCAGAACCTGGGTTTGGAATTCTAATCAAGATACAAATTGAGACATTTTTACACTTCTTGCCTTGATATTTGTCACTTATTGTTTTTGCTAAAATAAATATGGCAGGAGTACATAAATTTACATATGCACTTACCTCCTTGTGGTAGGGCAGCCTCTTTTTTTGGGGGGGGCTTATCAATGCTGAAAGAAAGGAAATTTGCCCTTGTCAATACACATACATTCTGCTTTGGTTCTGTTGGTATTTTACACAGAATAAAATAACTCGTTTCATACATGATTACATGATGCAGTAATTTTGCTGCACACTGTACTGTGCTTGTACATACCCAGACGGAAAAAAAATCATGTGCTTGAGCTCGAAGTATAAATATTCATGCTATTATTCATGGTTATATGAATAATTAAATAAGTAAATAAATATCTGCTAAAAACAGTAAAAGAATTTAAATAAAAATTAGCATCAAAAAAAAAATCAATATGAAACACAATTAGTAATAAGTATAGTATTAAACGAGTCAACAATTATTTCTGGTTCTCCTAAGTTTTATCCGGACAAATGGGCTGACAAACCCCAGGTGCATAAATACAAGAAATACAAGAAATTAAATACTTACAAAATATCCATAAAGCAAACACTGGATGACTGGTAAACCATAATAAGTAAAGAAACAACTGTCTTTAACCAAAAATAAAAGCATCCGCCCAGCGGTGTGTGCCTCCAGCCACAGTTAGTCAGAAATGCCTCCCAGTGTGCTGAAGGCGCAGCACTTAAATAAGATTTGACAACAAAAGGTTCTTAATTCCAGGCAAGGTAAGCACAATCCATACAAAGAACTGGAATTCCTTCCAGTACTTACCAAGCCTGGAAACAAACAATAGAAACATACCAAGATACCACACCTGGAAGCTAGTATGAGCTCCTCTGAGACATTGGCAGTCAAAGCAGCAGTCAGTGTAGCCGGCCCTGCTCAGTTGCACATTTTCCCAGCAAAATTGTTACTGTTATGTATGTTTGGGGGGGGGGGGGGGGGGAGGTAAACACAAGACTGGCTGCTTCATGGCTTTAACGTAAAAGCAACAAACGATATGCAAACATGTATCTCGACTCGCTCTCTCAGTAAGCATATCCAAAAAGGAAGTTAGTATGACTATGAGCTCTTCTGACACATTGCCAGTCAAAGCAGCAGTCAGTGTAGCCCTGCTCAGTTGCATAACTACTATTTTTCCCCCAAATGTTGATCTTGTGCTCAACTGAGATATATAAAAGCAAAGTTGGATTTACCTGTGATCGTTGCTTGGGACTTTTTGTCCTGCATCAAGTGAATCGTTCTTACCATAGCCTGCATCTTTATAGGCCTGATGTACAGGGCATTGTTCTGTCTCCTTTATGTTCGGCACTTTGCCCCCTTCAGGCAGGCAATACCAGTTGTTGGTAATTATTTTGGGCGCTGGGCCTCTCTTCCTCTTAGGAACTGCCTCAACGGTTACCTGGAAGTATAAAACAGAAGTAATGTGACAATATCTAAATAACCTGGTTAGGAAGGAATCCATGGTATTACACACGAGAACATTATTACCATCTCAACAACAGTAACCAGATTGCCTTTATCTGAATTAGTATTAAACACACAATGTTGTAACACTTTGTTGACTTTTCAGTTCTGTCACTTTTCATATTTGTATTCCTTCTTTAAATAAAAGTAACACAGAAGTCGGAACTTACATCATTATCATCTGAATCTTCCAGTGGGGCAAATGCCCCCATCGGTAGTGGTTCCGCCATCCTGAGATTGCACTGAAAAACTGAAACAAATTTAGAAAAATGTAGTATAGTAGACCTATTACCCAATCAGATAACTCCTTCACATGCTATATATATATACACTTATGTTAATACTTTGGCTTTTGTTCAAAATAAAGATGATTCTTCTTCATTTGAAATGTTCTTACCATAGCCTGCCTCTTTATAGACCTGATGTACAGGGCATGATTCCGTCTTTTTCATGTTCGGCACTGTAGCCCCTTCTGGCAGGCAATACCAGTAGTTAGTGACTATCTTCGGCGCTGGGCCCCTTTTCCTCTTAGGAACTCTCCCAATAGCTGTTACTGTTACCTGGAAGTATCTCTCTGTAGAGAAAGATACGTCATATCCTGTCCCAAATGATGAGATGTGGGCTGTATACAGTGTATGTGTGGAAAACAAATAAATATAGTGAAACAAAATTTATCAAGTTGAATTTCTGCGCAAATAAAGTTTGAACTGTGACCACCAGAAAACAGATTGCATCCTATTGACGGTGATGGCAAAACAATTAAGATGGTAAAGACCACCAATATTTAAAATGCCCAATCAGGCTTTTAATATTAAATGTTTTATATGCTGTTAAATGCCATAACTAAAAAAGACAAATAAAGTTCCAAAGTATTTGGCCCTTCCTTATTGCCTAGGATGCTACACATTTTATGTACAAAAGATGAAAAAGTTAATATTCATCTGATATTTAATTAGAACATATTACTAGTAGTTTTAAAGCCAAATTACAGTACTGGGAAAGGCCCCACCCACACAAAATGAAAAAAAATATGTTATTACCACTAAACTTTCACGCTTTGTCCTGCATCAAGTGAATCATTCTTACCATAGCCTGCCTCTTTATAGGCCTGATGTACAGGGCATTGTTCAGTCTCCTTCATGTTCGGCACTTTGCCCCCTTCAGGCAGGCAATACCAGTTGTTGGTTATTATTTTGGGCGCTGGGCCTCGCTTCCTCTTAGGAACTGCCTCAACTTTTACCTGGAAGTATAAAACATAATCTTGAGATTATGAGCAATTATGAGCAATTATGAACTTTTTTTTTTGCAATGAGCCGTGTCATTGACCTTTGACATCATGACCCAAAAATCTTGTTAGTTTATTATCTCCTTCTTGAGATATTGCAAGTACAATCTTTTTTGGCATAATGTGACCTTTGACCACATGACCCGAAAATCTGATGGGTACATTGGCTCACAAAAATATATTTAGGTACCGGTACCAAGTTTGATTGAAATCTGACATTGAGTTTTAACATTTTGCAATTACAATCTATTTTAGCATATATATTGAGCCCTGTGACCTTTGACCACATGACCCCAAAATCTATTCAGTCCATCGGCTCCTCGAGATAAATACAAGCACCAAGTATGGTGCAAATCCAATAATCCCTTCTTCAGATAAACGCGATCACGATCTTTTTTTTGCATATTTGTTGGTACATTTGTTCATATTTTGTTTGGCTGTAGTGTAGGCAAAAGAACAGATGTAAAAGGTGTTATATGTCGACCGCTTGCCATTACGATAATCATGGTTGAGTGGCGGTTACTGGTAGGGTATGTGTAGTTATAATCTATGCTATCTGTAGTTATACATATTTAACTGTGACGATTATAAAGAGTTTTTTATAAATAATTTGTTTGAGAAGCTGTTAATTAAACACCTGTATATGTATATATGTGCTCGTTACGACTATGAAAAATGTATAAGTCCAATTTAATTATAACCACCTGTAAAATGATATGTTATGTAGATACATGTACTATTAAGTAGGTCTCGCACTCTGAAGTTGCAATTTTTTTCACAAATTTACGAGTTTCGTCACAAACAATTACGATGCTAGGTGTTTACCAAAGACCCTAGAGCGCCGCGCAGCGGCGACGGCGCTCTACGATCTTTGGTGTTTACGCAAAGCAAAGGCATGTGTGCTATGATGATGCATGTCAGTTGTATCATTGGTACCCACGCATTTTTCACCTACACTGTTACGATAGCAAACTAAAGTGGGGGAGCAGTGAAATAGCAGACGACCAGCTGTGTTTTGACCGTGTGTGATTTGTTCGAAACATGGAGGTAGTTTTACTTAGTTTCGTCCAAAGTAAGTAATACAAAAATACAGCTATTTATCTTTCTGACTTATTGGCACGATATAGCAAAACAAATGTAGACTGTTGTGCTTGCCTCGAGTGTTAAAAACGTCAAATCCCGCATTACAGTGTTCGACAATTGTGTCGAAGGTGTCAACTTTGCTATGTTTGCTATTTGTTCAAAAGATTATGTCATGTCTGGGTTTTTTGGCCATTGTTTTTACATGTAAGCCTAAAGATTTTTGACCTAAAATAGTAATCAATTTTCTTTAATTTTTGGGAAGCCATTAGTCTTTGATTGTACGGTGTTTTTTATTGTGAACTATCATTGTCTCCGGATTTGCAATTAGGGTATTTTGTGCTGTGCAAACTAGTATGATCGTGTACGTGTCCGAATAGCATGCTGGCTTTGCATGTGACTTTGGCCATTGCTTAACAGCATAGCAATGGCCGAAGTCGCAGCCAAAGCCAACTTTCGAACATGGCCTGTATAGCTTCCACAAACTGTCATTAGTTTGTAATGACCTCCACCTAGCCCCGCCCAGGATAATGTTTTGACCAATCACATACGGTCGGCATTGCATTGCATTGCAAGACCTGTACACATGTGCGTACGTGCATTTAGTGCGCGTGTTTTGTTGCCCACGTGTGTTGTGGGCGGGGCTTAATAAGTTACTAATAAATTACACGTATATATGCACAGCAGCTAGCTAGCTAGCTAGCTCGCTGTAGCTACTTCTGTCGATTCTGGGCCGTTTTCCACACCCCAGTTTATTTAAAAGAAGTGGCTTCATTACCATTGCCAAACTGCACGAACGAAACAATTTCCGGATGTAATTTCCAGCCGTAGCCCAGGAATTGGGACAAGACAATTATGTTTACAACAGAGATGCCATTTGCGGTTAAACTTTGATAATACAATTTCAATATTTTGTTGATTAACTAAGAATAATATTTATTGATACTGTTTTGAAGATCAGTGCAACAATATGTAAATAAACTTTGTTTTCTTTTGCAATATACATATTCGTGTGTCATGAAGTTATTTTGGGCTTAATAGATGATGATGGTTGAACCGCATTGTTGGAGAGACCATTTACAGCCCTCCCCAACCCCTACTCGCAATATTTTAGTACATGACGTTATATGGACATTTTATAGGGATCTCTACAAATTATTTCGGCCTACAATTTTCAACATCACCCTAATTTGTCTTCTATATCATTATATCCTAATCCCAATTCTACCTCTTGAACCCTTTACTGGAGACCCAAAATCTTATGGGGACACAAATGTCCCCGCAACTCGGTCAGATTTTTTTAAAACAAAAGAAAGTGTCTCCGTAACTCGGTGTATCCCTACCCACACATACGTGAGAGGTTTTTTTTTTTTTTTTTGGGGGGGGATTAATTATGTTATAGAAAATAAACAAGTATTATTGTTTAATAAGTGGAGCTGGAGGCTAATGCCGTAACGGAGACGAAGCCAATAATTTGTAAACTCCGAAAATAAGCCAAGGCTATCTGGTGCCCTCTCGTGTTCAATTGGTCATTTACATACTGCTCGCTGTTTATAATGCGCTGTACGTCCCTAGTGGTTTTGTTGGCGCACTTGAAACTGCACATGCAACTTCAGCGTTGGTTGATTGATCAACAATGCTTGCTCAGAACTGAATGTTGCGGCGGTAGAGTTCGTGGCCGAGTTCGGGCGGTCTGTTCTTGACACGCGTAACTTGTTCTTGCAAAACCCTGGTGGATAGGTGGTGTGTGTTCTTGTTCCGAGTGCAATGTTCACGGGTCGCGTTCCCGCCGTTCGAGCGCGAGAACAGATGAGTTCGTGTGTCAAGAACAGATAGACCGCCCGAACTCGGCCCGTGCGTTTTAGATAGAATGTCATTTACCGTTGTACGCAAACCTAGCCAATCAGCACTTGCGAGTGTTCAGGCATGACATCAGCGGTGCTTGCGTCCCATCCAATGAACTACATGTATTGGGACAAGTGTGACCACTCGTTATTTTCATTTCTTTCAAGATCAACATTCAAAATCCGTCAAGATCTTTCAAGCATATGTAAATTACATGTAGTACACAAATACAGGTACATCACTTGTACATTCACATATTATTTTTACATATAATCTTTCAAGATCTTGAAAGATCTTTCAAGCAGTGGCAACACTGAATTATTCGGGACTGTACCTTAGCTTATTGTTATTTATAATATAAGGCCTGGCATACGATCTACATGATTATTCTAACATTAGTATACACGCCCTCCTCCCTTGCAATGACTTCCGCTTCTATTGTTACAGGGTACAAAATTTCAACGGTACATTGTATTTTCAACATGCGAGTGGTCAGGATCAAACCATTTCAATTGCAGGGAACACGAACGCCTGCTAGTTGCTTACGCCAAGTAATAACCAAGCACTAGGAGGTTTGCCATTGTACTTCAGTTATTACAGTCAGTGTGGTAACATTGTACCGTAAAATGGGAAACCTTAGGCAATATTTTCAGACAATTTAATAAGACAATGAGTTAAATAAGTTTCCGGAAGCGTATTGTAAGTTTTATACTCATTGAAAGAAATTCAGAGTTGGGGCAACTTTGGTCAGATCGTTTGGGGGAAAACATTTATAAAATATCGCATACAATTTAGTTTGATGCTATGTTTGAACTCCTTAATCATTTCCATAAATAAAACCTCCCAAAACACAAATAGAACCATTGTGACCAGTTCAGTTTTCTCACCTAATAACCCAACAGGTCCCTTATACAATATAATTAATACTGTTGTAAATACAATACCGTTTTAATCCTGTGTGATGTGTTAAAGTCGTGTCATGTCCGTGTGTCGTTGGTGCAAGATGCCCATGGCCTAGCCTTTTGTCAAGGCCTTTGTGGCTGCGATCCCAAGCGACCGGAACGGAGACCACGCACGCGAGTGGCGAAGCCACGAGGGCCTTTTCCAACTTGTTTGCGGTTTCTTATGTGTTTCTTTATAATTTCGATTTTTTTTTCTACCCAAAACGGTAGCAAAAGTCCAAACCAATCAGAAGCGACGGGGGTCAGCGGGTCAGCACACATTAACAAATTATGCAAATCAACAAGTATACAAATTGGTTAATCGTTCAGCACTTTACTTGTTTGCATACAAGTAATGAATAATGCACATATCATACTCTATGAATAAATTAATCATAACAAACCGCAAACAAGTTGGAAAAGTCCGTCGTGGCTTCGCCACTCGACTGGCGCGCGTGGTCTCCCTTTCCAGTCGCTTGGGATCCCAGCCACGAAGGCCTTGACAAAAGGCTACCCATGGCCCGGAGGCAATAGTTTTTTTTCTGCAGGTAGGTTGGTACATAGTGTACATTTATTAGCCAATCAGAACACAGATGGTGTTGACGTCATCGACGATGTTAGAGTTGTCTGGGATCTGACTAGGGTTAGGGGTTATGGTTAGGGTAAGGGTTGTCCCAGACAACTCTAACATCATCGATGACGTCAACACCATGTGTTCTGATTTGCTAATAAGTACACTATGTACCAACCTACCTGCAGATAAAAATTGGCCGTGCCTAGCTGCTAGCGCCCTCTCGTGGCCAACCAAACTTTTTCAGGACGATGAATTTGCTTTTTTTACGCGAGCTATTGTCAAAGCAGGATGCAGAATCGTTTACCAAAGTTTAACGAACTTTTCGCACCGCGCATTGTTATAGCGGTAATTTGCATAATAGAGGGGTTGCATTGACGTCACGCGCGCTACGCGTACGCGCTAATCGCACGTACAACCAGGCGGAGCGGTGAGGTCAAACAAAGTGTGTTTGACCTCACCGCTCCGCCCGGTTGTACGTGCGATTAGCGCGTACGCGTAGCGCGTGTGACATCATATGCATTAACTTTATTGCAGTCATAGTTCGGTAAGTTTTCCTGTTGACTGAACTGCAACTGTCAGTCGATTTGAAAATCTCGACTTGCGGCATCTACACGATAACAATTTTGCAGTCGCCGCATACAACGTACGTACTTCACAAACTTCACAAGTGGTGAGTAATTTAGGATTTTTGTTTTACAGACGTTTTCCTAGTTCCGGATCGCAAAAACAATTCAGGCTGTTTTCGGCAAGTCTAATCCTCAACATTCAAATGAAATAGGTTTAGTAGTTTACCTTAAGTAATGGAGAAACTACAGTTTTTGTTTCGATATTTATGCTCTTCTTAATTTGAAAATACGACGTCAAATATACCGACATCTCTTTTCCTAGTTGCGGATCGGTTTAACCAATTCCGGATCGGGTGAAAAACTGCTTCGTACATCATGTACATGAAATAATCAAGCTAGAACCAACCCGAATCAAGCCTATATTTCTGATAAAGTATTCATTAGTTTATATGAATACAGTTTAAAATACATTTCAAATACTTCCACATCCAATAAAGTTCAAAAAGAAGACTTGCAAGGAAATGTTTTGAAATATTTTGTCCATAAGGTCTATTGTCGATCGGTTGATTTCAACAGGTGGCGCCCTGCGCTACGCAAGAAAGGGAGCATCGCGCGCACGGCGAACCACTCGAAAATATGTCGTCACAAAATTCCTAAATCTAAAAAGAAGACTAACTCTCATCGTATTTGAGGGCCAGAGGTGTTGTAGTAAATAATGAAAATAACAAAGAGCTTGCTGAGAAGGCATACCGGGCCGAAAGGCTTGGTTTAGTGCAAAACTGCTCCCTTTTTTACCCATCATGCTTTGCGCTATCGCGATCAGCAATAGACCTTATGTAGCGTCCATGTAGTGTGCGCGACCGGTACGTGTGTGGCGCGGCAACGAGCCGATAAACGGTGACCGATTACATCGCAGAACATGAAACCCTTGCGCGCGTGTAATTGATGCATGCATCTTATTTACGCGGGATCCGGAACTAGGAAAAGATATACGTTCAGTTTTTGGCAGATTTTTTAATACTGAAGACTTTTAGACTTATTTTTACTCAACAAATAATCGATCCATGAGTTTTATACAACTGTGGACTACAAAAAGGCATAAATGAAATCAAACGTTTTGAGTGACATGTCGCAGAATATTTGTTCGTGGTTTTGCGGCTCCCGTGATTTCTACAAACCGTCCAAACATGTCAAAGTACGATTCGAAAATCTAGCCAAAATTTCTTTTCTGGATATTTTATTGAAAAGATATTTATGTATCAAAACAAAATCATTATGGAATTGCCCATTTAGAAAAAGCAGGGCTCGACACTCGCGCTGGCCCGCCCGGCCAGTGAAATTGCACTTTGGGCCAGTAAAAATGTATACAAATGTATAATAATCCCTAATTATTATAGGTGACCGCCTGGTTTCCATAACCAATTGGATCAATCTGTGATGAGGTAATAGGTCTACTATACTACATTTTCCTCAATTTGTTTCAATTTTTCAGTTCAATATCAAAATGGCAGCACCAAGACCTCTAGACTCCGTTGAAGATGTAAGTTCTGACTTCTGTGTTACTTTTACAAAGGCTGTCTTGTGAATTCAATAAGCCACCAGCTGTCACCTTGAGTTTGTAACAACTCATGGCATTAGCCATTCGTTTTTGCATATTTTGCTAATTTACACTTGAGTTGACTAAATATAAAGCTAAAAATAGTTGTCGATGATCTTTCTATTTACACATAATTTTTACAAAACATTGCATGCACAATCTTGTGTGAAAAATGGCAAATGTGACCCACCATGGCAAAACCAGTCACATGTCCAAAATTTGACAATTGAAGTTTAGTATGAGGCAAATCTGCACAAAATTCCTTTCAATATGATGCATATTTCATTGAATTCGGATAAAAATTTACAGAGTTAGAGCAAATTGTAGATGCTAAATCGCATTTATACGCAGTTTTGAGAAATTCGCGATTAAAGTTTGTTGTTTATTTTCAGAGGTTTTTCACTTAAAACTGCATAGCAACCATGGTCTAATTAGTCTAGAAGGAAGGTAGGGTTCCCATGTACCGTGTGGATATTTTCTAACCTACTTTTTTTGTGATCCTCAATGTGTCTAGTCAATTAATTTTTATGTTCCCAATATTAAATAATGTCCCATGGGGTTCCTTTGGCGGCCATTTTGGTGGCCATTTTGGCGGCCATATTGATAAAATATGAAAATCGACCACATAGAGGTTTCTATAAAACACATTTTTGCATTGTACTGTGTAATTAGGTCATGCGACATGCGACTGGTTTTGCCGTGGCGGGTCACAAATACCAATGCATTTTTAGAGAGCGCCCTCTTGTGTTTTAATAGCTCTTTTTGAATGATAGCAGGCTTTTTTGTAGTCGTTTTTAGCTTGTTATACCAGGCTTCTGAGCATGGTGGAGTTATATCTATTTGTAATGTTATTCTGCAGGTTTTGGTTGCTTAAGTTTAGTCTTACCAAAATGAAACTATCCCTTTAACTTAAGGTGGCTGCAACAAGGATGTTATTTCAAGAAACTGAGTCAAAGAAAACATGCCCACACATTTCAAATGAAGAAGAATCATCTTTTTTTTTAAACAAAAGCCAAAGCATTAACATAAGTATATATAGCATGTGGAGGGGTTATCTGTTTGGGTGTGGCCGCCATACATGTACAGGGCATCAGTCGATGCAAGTAGTCTACAAAATGTACAACTTTGAGACATTGGATAAAATGTTATGGTTACTATTTCATTTCTAATTGAAAAGTCAACAAAGTGTTACACCATTGTGTGTTTAATACTAATTCAGATAAAGGCAATCTGGTTACTGTTGTTGAGATGGTAATAATGTTCTCGTGTGTAATAACATGGATTCCTTCCTAACCAGGTTATTTAGATATTGTCACATTACTTCTGTTTTATACTTCCAGGTAACCGTTGAGGCAGCTGTGCCCAAAAGGAAGAGGGGCCCAGCACCCAAAATAGCAACAAACCACTGGTATTGTCTGCCTGCTGGGGGAAAACTTCCAAACATGAAGGAAACCGAGCAATGCCCTGTACATCAGGCCTATAAGGACGCAGGCTATGGTAAGAATGATTCACTTGATGCAGGACAAAGAGTGAAAGTTTAGTGGTAATAACGTACAATTCTAGCAACCAAATCGTTAATGGCCAAGTCCACTCTAAAAATAACTTGCTTTCAATAAATGCCGAACAAAACAGGAGAAACAGTGCAAAAAAGTTTAAGGAAAATCGGATCACTAATAAGGAAGTTATAAATTAGTTTAAAAATAAGAAAAAATATGGAACAATGAAAATCACCGTCGACACAAATTGCCAAATCGGTTATTCGTTTGTGACGTCATTGCCTCGCTATTTTTTTAATATATTTGTATCCCATAAATTTTCCTTTTTATCCCTAAGAACTTGATTTCCCCATGAATTGCTCAGGTTATATGATTTGCATCATATTGCATGCATGACATTTCACAATCTTTTATGAAAAATTGATACTATTTTCGGAATATTGTATATTCATAATTATTAATTTTCATATAATAATAATAATTAGGTAACTTATATAGCGCCAAATCCACTCTGTGGAGTGCTCAAGGCGCAATTACATCTTTTTAAGAGAAGACCATGGTAGCGGCAGCCTAACGGCGCACAGCATACAGAGATGGGCAGTTAGAGAGAAGTTTTTTAATGAGGGAAACCCATCCAGCAGGAGCTGATCATTTGGGGCCCTCAGTAGAGAGAAGACAATGAGAAGAAGGTACAGTTTTAGAGGTGGGAGGAAAACCCCAGAAGAATATCCTGGGGAAAACCCACGGAGTCAGGCAGGGACTGAAAACCCAATCCACATATTGGCCCAGACGGGGTTCGAACCCCGGGTCATAGTGGTGGAAGGCGAGGAAAGAACCGCTACGCCAACCTGACTCCCCTATATAAATAGTTTATTAAAATTCACATTTTTCAAAATTTACTCAAATTCACAAAAATTACTCCATATTAGTGCATCTACACGATAACACGAAAATAACAGTTTTAGCGGAAAAATTTGAAATTTCTATTATCAATATAAAGAAAACAATTAGTAGATAGTGAGTCAATAACGTCACAGACGTCTGGAAAATCACAGAACTTTATCATCTTTACAAGATTTATTCATTATGTCGCGGATCCGACTTTCCGTTTTCACACACAACTTCACCAAAAATGACGTTACAAGTCAAAGTTTTTTTAAGCAAGTGTTTGGAAGCCCATAGCTTTAAAATGAAATCCTCAACAAATCTACCAAAAAATAGCGCCTTCGTACAACTCGTTTTATGTGAAGCCCTCAAAGTTGGAATTTTTCAAAAATGCTTCAAGGTCAAAAGTCACCCTGGGAGCAGCACCAATATTTGTGTATTAATAGACTCCTTGGGTTACCCAATTTTATGCTAATCATTTGCGTTGGATTCTCATTTCAGGTTACCCACCATCTTGCCTTTCCCAAGAAGGTATAAGTAAGGTAAAATTGGAGTTGGTACAGGATGAGGTGCAGTTCAAGAATGCAATTTGGGAATTATTTCCCATATTAGGAGGAAATCCATTCCACATATACAAAAGAAACAAGCAGGGCAAGCTTGCTCTTATAAATGTAAAGACCCCCAAAGAACTAAAAAATGAACATTATCGAAGCACTGTCTTCGTAAGTCCATCGCCAACTTTCTATTCAGCTACCACGTCAACTACCACGTCAGCGCCTTCCACGTCAGCGCCTTCCACATCAGCGCCTTCCACATCAGCGCCTTCCACGTCAGCTGCCACGCCAGTGCCTACCACGCCCTCTGTAAGCTATGCATAGGTCGAGAATAGTATATGGTTCGAACTGCTAAATTTTCTTGTTCTAATGTTACTCAACTTTGCACACTCAGTGTCCATATCGGTACACAATATAAGATGGAATGGGGAACTAATGGCACAACAAAATATTGTGATTCTATGATGGGAAAGGGTATTGGGATGAGGTGGAGTGGCCATACATGCGAGGGGTAGGGGCGGGGCTTTGACAGGAGGAGTATTTCTACAACATAGTGTTATATATCATAATTATTTTGTATGCCTCCGCCACACGTAGCGAGTATCAGAGGCATTATGTTTTGGGGTTGTCCGTTGTGCATCCGTCCGTAATTATTCTTGTAAACACGATACCTTAAGTTAAACTTGTTGAGAGTATGTATGACCATGTATTACCTTATTAATATTTGGGGTCAAGAGATCAAAGGTCAAAGGTAACGGGTCAATTGAAATGTGCTAACATATCTTGTGAACGCGATAACTTGAGAACGAATTGTGCTATCGTGGTCGAAACTTGGTAAGAGTATGTATGAACATGTAAAGGCCTTGACAAAAGGCTAGAGTCGAGTCGAAACATTCGCTGAAATAGAATGCTTAGAATTTAATCAAAATATCTGAAAGGTATTCATCTCATTTGATCTTATTCTTTTTCCCCTCGTGACAGAATACTGCAGAGCCTGAAGAGGAGATAATAGGTTTGTTAACGGTCTTTTTCTTCTTCTTTCTCTTTCTCTTTCTCTTTCTTGTGTAGTAATTTTTGTAAATTTTACAGAAAAAAGTGAATGTAGTTTGATGGTAATTGGAAGAGGAGGGATACTTCATCTATCCCAACCAGAAATATATGAAAGTATTGTAGGGTGTTAATGTCAGAGAAAGAACTTCTTGATTTAGTGGTAATTAACGAATCTTTTCTTTGTAAACAAATTCATGACAAACAAATTTCACGCAATGGTGAATACGTCATTGTCTTTTGAAGAAACAGTACCAGTTTGTAGTATCCCACTATTCCCAGTGCTAGATCCATTCGGGTTCTCGGTGGTGTAGCTTTCGGTTTCGTATTGTTGGAGCAAGATACTATTTGTATGCCTCCGCAATGAAGTGGCCGGACGCATTATGTTTTCTGATTGTCCGTCCGTACATACGTCCGTTCCCGTTATCGCGATATCTCAAAGAACCGGTTGACGGATTTCCACCAAACTTAGTACACCTACATGTATGTATCTTGAGGAGCCAATGAACTGATTAGATTTAAAGGATCGCTAGGTCAAAGGTGACTCTGCTCATATAAATCGCGCAATGGTGGTGGAAGCATTCATTCCGACTGCGCGCAGTCGAAGATCCATCTAGTTTTGTTATGTAATTGATTTCTCATGTTTATTTCAGATATGCCTGAACTTGAGAGGAGAAGGAAAGAAGCTTGCCTGCTTCTTGGCGACGCCAAGAAGATCACCGTGGATCGAACGAACATCCTTGAAACGGTCCTTGGAGCGTATCGAGAGAACTTGGAACTTGAACATCACAAGTTGGAAGTTGAGCTTGTGGGCGAAGAGGGAATGGATCTTGATTGCGCGACAAAGGAGATGTTTTACCTGTTTTTCTCTGCTTTTGTAGAGAAATACATGGTTGGGGGTCTTCAAAAAGTCCCAAATAACGATCACAGGTAAATCCAACTGTCCTTTTTTCCCCCAAAAAATGTAGGTTCTTGTGCTCAACTGAAAGATATAAAAGCAGTTACACTATAGTATTTCTCATTTGTTCTCATTTCCCCCTTAAAATCACATATAGGTACCATACCACAGACCTCTACAGGACCATGGGCCGTATTTTAGCCCACGCTTACGTCCTTTGTGGATATTGGCCCGTGCAAATGAGCAGGGCCACACTGACTGCTGCGTTGACGGGCAATGTGTCAGAGGAGCTCATGCTAGCTTCCTTTCTGAGTATGCTCACTGATAGGGAGAGAGTGCTGCTAGAAAGGCTGTTAAGAGGAGAGACCCGCGAGGATGAAAATCAAAGAATTCTGGATGTGCTCACACGCTTTGACTGCAGGTAAAAAAAATAGTTGTGATTTTAGTTACAAGGCAGTAACACATATGTGAATGATGGGGAGCATATGGGTGTATTGTCAACTGGTCTGTATTGTCAACAAGGTACAGCTCATGTTGGGGTCAAGGTACAGCTCATGTTGGGGTCAAGGTACAGCTCATGTTGGGGTCAAGGTACAGCTCATGTTGGGGTCAAGGTACAGCTCATGTTGGGGTCAAGGTACAGCTCATGTTGGGGTCAAGGTACAGCTCATGTTGGGGTCAAGATACAGCTCATGTTGGGGTCAAGGTACAGCTCATGTTGGGGTCAAGGTACAGCTCATGTTGGGGTCAAGGTACAGCTCATGTTGGGGTCAAGGTACAGCTCATGTTGGGGTCAAGGTACAGCTCATGTTGGGGTCAAGGTACAGCTCATGTTGGGGTCAAGGTACAGCTCATGTTGGGGTCAAGGTACAGCTCATGTTGGGGTCAAGGTACAGCTCATGTTGGGGTCAAGGTACAGCTCATGATATGTATGCACATTAACATTTTAATTGCGATATTTCAAGATTTTGTTGATGGATAAATATCAAAATTTAGTTTAACGAATTAGTTCAGTGTATGTTAATTTTGGCTTGATATACATATAACAAATTGCGCAATGGCAGAGGCATTATTTTCAACTGCGCGCAGTTGAAGATCCATCTAGTTTACTTTGTCTGTTTTATTTCTTCTTCTGTTTTCAGGCAGGAATTATCAAAGAGCAACGCAAGGAGTGTCCTGGTGAGTGTGGCTGGTGCAGTGACTATATACCGCCCCTATCATGCCATCCTTGAAATTGGACAGGGCCTTTCATGTTACAACAATCTGTGGACAGGAGTGCAGGAAGAGCACATCTTGAACTTGTACGAGAGGGCTTCTCCAGATGCAAGCAATATTTCAGCCGTTGTTTTCTAATGAAGAGGAGGCGGACAAGCGGGTGACGGAGAGGCGAGTAATTATGTACTTGAAAACCTGGATGGCTTCATTACCGCCCAATGAACTGATGAAGTTCCTCGTTTATTGGACAGCCTGTAATGTGTGTTTGCCAGACCAGTCCTTGAGGGTTGAATTCAACTCTTCTCAAGGTTTGGCAAGGCGACCCACTGCAACAACCTGTACCGACACTCTGAGTCTAAGCCGCTATTATTATAGTCAAGAAGACTTCAATTCTGACATGAACATTGTGTTTTCTTGAGGGTCCAGAGTTATGGATGCATTGTGAGAAATTATTTGTTTATCACTCGATAAACATAGTTTATCAATCGATAAACAAAATGAAATCTTACAATACATTCATGATTACTTTGGCCTCGGAAGAAAACACAATGTTCATGTGAAGTCTTCTTGACTAATAGCGGCTCAGGGTGTTGGTGCAGTGGGTCGCCCGTCAAACCTTTAGAAAATTTGATTCAACCCTCAAGGACTGTTCTGACAAACAAACGTTACGGGCAGTACGTGTCCAGTAAACGAGAAACTCCATCAGTCCATTGGGCAGTAATGAAGCCATCCAGGTTTCCAATAATTTGTCTGTTCGTAAACATTCAAAATCTACGGTGGTGGCTTTTTTGCCCATAGCGCACGAGTTTGTCTCTTCGCGAAAATTCAAACCTGTTTTGCCCATGTCTCTTCGTGAATGTACAATGTATATACATTGTACGCGCGTTGTTTTTTGCACTCAGAGCAACGTTATTTCTATCTACGAAGGGACAAATTATAAAATTCAAAATCTCGGTGGTGGCTTTTTTGCCCATAGCGCACGAGTTCGTCTCTTCGTGAAAACTCAAAAACCTGTTTTTCCCATATTTGTCTCTTCGTGAATGTATATACAATGTATTCGGAGCAACGTTATTTCTATCTACGCAGGGACAAATTATAATTCGTCTGTTGGTGAAAATTCACAAATTATAAATCGTCTGTTCTTAAAAACTGAAATTACAATTTGGGTGAAATTTCCCCTTAATGATTCAGACTGATTTTGACAATATTAATCTCGCCAGAATGTTCGTTGCTAGCTATCCACCTAATAAATTTCGGCCAAAAAACGAATTTTGGCAAAAATAATGATTTGGGCCAAATTGGTCTCTTCGTGAAAACGCTGACGAAATGAATGCTTACAATGCATCCATCAGAAACTCTATCAGTGCATTGGGCAGTAATAAAGCCATCCAGATGTCCAAGTACATAATTACTCGCTCCTCAGCTTCATTAGACGGCTGAATTTGTTGCCGAAATCTTGCTTGCATCTCATGAGGAGATGCCCTCTCCTGTCCACAGATTGTTGTATGAGGACATGCCTATGAGGACATGCCTATGAGGACATTCCTTGTCCAGTTTGAAAGATGGCATAATAGCATGATAGGGGCGGTATACGGTAACAGCACCAGCTAAACTTCTCGCGTTACTCTTTGATATATATGCTGCCTGAAAACAAAAAGGAGAAATAAAGGATAGACAAAATAAGAAACTAGATGGATCTTCAACTGTGTGCAGTTGAAGATCACAACTATGTTATTACTATACTGCATCGTATTTGTTTACCTGCAGTCAAAGCGTGTGAGCACACCTAGCATATCCTAAGACATTCATCCTCGTTGTGTCTCCCCTCTTATATAAGAGCCTCTTTAGCAACACTCTCCCTCTCTTTCTTTCTTTCTATTTCTCTCTCCCCCCCTCCCCCTCCCCCCCTTTCCTCTTTCTCTCTTTCTCTCTCTCTCTCTCTCTCTCTCAGTGATGAGCATATCCAACAAGGAAGCTAGTGTGAGACATTGCCGGTCAAAGCAGCAGTCAATGTATATCCCTGCTCGATCAGTTGCACACACTAGGCCAATAGCCACAAAGAATTTAAGCGTAGAGGTCTGAGGTATGGTACATATATCTCTTAGTTGAGCACAAGATTTGGGGGAAAAAATACAGTTGGATTTACGTGATCGTTATTTGGGACTGTATTTCTCTACAAAAGCAGAGAAAAACAGGTGAAACATCTTCTTTGTCGCAATGTCGAGATCCATGCCCTTTTCGTTTTCAAGTTCCATCTCTAACTTCTGATGTTCAAGTTCAAAGTTTCCTCTATATGTGTCAAGGACTGTTTCAATGATGTTCTTTCTATCTGTAGTAATCTTTTTGGCATCGCAGATAAACAGAAAATCTTGTTTCCCTCTTCTCAAGACAGTTCAGGCATCTGAAGATCATTGTTACTCTAACATGTTAGAGTAAAAATTATAAACACTAACATACTTCTCCCTGTTGGTGCCTCTCTCGGCGACGCATTTCTCTTTCATTAATAGAAATTAAAATCAAACTATAGACTTGAATTCCTCATGAATCAGGTGATCTGCAGCGATTTTAAATCGATCCTTGGGTGATCTTTTGCAACTCATGGGACTTTTTAACAGCCTCTTATAGCCTTAACCAGTTCGCGCCGGATGACGTATATAAACGAAAATATTTCCCCAGATTCAAAACGGATGACGCATAAACACGCCAAGTTCAAGTTCGGAAATGTATGTCAGCAGCGGGCAAGGCCGGAAATGCGTGGGTGTGCTTCCCGGCACTATCAGCCTAAACACGCTTCGGATTGAGTTTCGTTAAAAATAATCCCGCCCGTGGGCTCGGCGACGTTAAAATCCCGGCACGAACTGGTTAATATACATGTATGTACAAAGTCAATGGGAGAATCAGACTATAGCTGACTCGCTGTAGTTGACGTGGTAGCTGACGTGGAAGGCGCTGACGTGGTAGTCGCTGACGTGGTAGTTGACGTGGTAGCTGAATAGAAAGTTGGCGATGGACTTACGAAGACAGTGCTTCGTTAATGTTCATTTTTTAGTTCTTTAGAGTCTTTACGTTTATGAGAACAAGCTTGCCCTGCTTGTTTCTTTTGTGTATGTGGAATGGATTTCCTCCTAATTTGGGAAATAATTCCCAAATTGCATTCTTGAACTGCACCTCATCCTGTACCAACTCCAATTTTACCTTGCTTATAATACCTTCTTGGGAAAGGCAAGATGGTGGGTAACCTAAAATGAGAATACAACGCAAAAGATTGTACATACATTAAGGCTATAAGAGGCTGTTGAAAAGTCCCAAGTCAATGGGAGATTCAGACTGGACTTAACACGTGAAGGAGCTCTCTGAAAATATGAGATTTTAAATATTCGCCCTTCATTAAAAAAAAAATTCATCCTGATCCCATCATCTAAATAAATTGGCGCGTTCCGAAGCTATTCGTAAAATCCAGACTCCCATGGTTAATGGGAATGTGAACAACAAAGACCGAGTACAATATGAGGCTATGTAAGTATACCCAGCACGATATGTGGCAGAGGGGTACCCCCCTCTTATCCCTATACTTTATACGCACTCAACACTATTGTAACCTAACCCCCCCCCCCCCCCCCTTAACCTAAAAGGAATTCCTGAGATACCGAGAACACAATGGTCAACACAAAAGAGGGGGGGGGGGGGTTTCTCTGCCACATATGGTGCTTCATATGTATGTAAGCGCACATTTTGTATGGGGGGGGGTGCGATTTTTTTAATTGACATTTATTGCCTAAGCCAAGTCAATTTTTCTACATCAAAATACCATTATTTACCCCGAAAATTGGGGACCTTTTGGTGTTTTGGGGGAGGTGCGTACGTACCCGTCGCACCCCCCCCCCCCCCCCCCCCCCCCCCGCGTTCGGGCCTGCAGTGTGGCTTATTGACGGAACCGCACAATGCCGTAGTGTGAAATTTACAGTTTCCATTATATGACACACATTGGGCCAATTTCATAAACGGTGATGATCACCGGATTATTTTAGTCGCGTACAACTATTGTACGGTGGCTAAAACAGAGAAGTGCGCGTGTGGATAAACTCCTGAGATCATCGTAATTCAGTAAGCAAATAATCGGCTGTTTTATCAAGACGTGTACAAGTTCCTGCTTAGCCGATGTTTAGTGGTCTAGCCGTACATCATTCTATTCACAGCGGATTACGTAATATGTTGAATAAAAGGGCATATCTATCTTCGAAAACACGCATATCGCTGTGCTCTGCTGATCAGCTCAGTTGACACATGGAGGAGGAAGGAACCATCCTCCATGGTTGACACTAGTGGGAGGGTCGCCATGTCGAAAAAACGCGCTAATAATTTTACTCATGACCAGAAAATGGGTCTCATTGAGAGTGTAAAAGATGGGGTTCTTCCTGTCCTATTTCAATGATACACAGCAGATCCTCGGCCATACTCTGTCCCACAAGCAAATAGTAACTTGTACACGAGATAAACAAGCCCCTTGGGATGTTTAACATTTCCTTTGTTACTTAAAGTTAGACGCATATGTCACTACCATGTACGTTTGGTAAACAGCAGCTTATCTAAGCACTCTTTATGAATCCGGGCCTAGATTTGTACGTTCGATCATAGAGAAAGTAATTATATGGTTCGATCATCAACTGTTTATATACAGTTTAGCCTAGTTAATCGTGATCAAGGGAAAATCACCGTTTATGAATTTGGCCCATTATGTTCCATTCGGTTGGCACAGTCAGATACAGTACTGTACTGTGTTTGTTTACTTGATAATGGACGGCATTGTGTTTAATATCATTCTTGGGGAGACAAATTAGCGTAAGTTTTTAGGTAATAAGAAGACAGTGGCACTTAGGGAGACATTTCAGTGCTTGGTGAGAAATGTCAACCTAACTTGCACTACTTAATTCCACCATAGAGCACATAGGCTGCGCGCACATACAACGGATTGCCTGTGGGAGAACCGAGATAACGATCTTTACGATTTTTACCACGCGAAGGTTAACTTTACGTGGCCTTGCTTGCGTTGGTTCAATGTGTACTTTTTGACAGCGTCTCGGATTGTATCTTTAGTTTGACAGGTCAATATAACGTCCAATATAATATCAGCATTCCAGGCGTGCAAAAACCTTTTTTTAAAAGGACGTGTAGTTCGTGAGTTACAGCAGCAAACAAAAAGCGACCACCCACGAAATGGGTATAAAACTTGCCGCTACACACAAAAAAAGTAAAAAAATAAATAATTCAATGGGATTTTGACAGGTTTGTTTGGAGGCTAGACAAGTAACAATGTGTACCTTTATTTGAGCTAATACACTGAAGTTACATATCCCGAAGGAACCTAACGAATATTTTGAGAAGACGTAGTGAAGAATTATGACGTAGTGTCTGCCCCCCCTCAATGCACATCGCATTATTGCCTGTTGTTCGCACTGGTATCCCACCAGCTGGATGCGGCCAACTACATTATGCAGACGTATGTTGTACGGCGCCCGACTATTGCGAGTACATGTATTGCATTTCTGTGTAGAATATATCGACTTGACGCGCTGAACTATCGTTTATTTTTGTATTTTCTGAGAAGAATGAAAAATCTGTGAGCTAGTAATTATGGCATCAGGTCCTTCTCCGTATGATTTTGAGCCCACTTTCACATGTACAGTACACATTGTGTATACACTATTCCGTACACAAAAGGGTTCACTTGTATTCCTTGCGCGTGCAGGGCCGCTATCGATCGAGCTTCGCGTACTGATGGTGCAGACACTACGTCACAATATCTCGATGTACCGATAAACCAGAACAAAATGGCGGCTCACATGACGGTAAGCGCAGTGCGAGAAAAATTCTGTTTTATATGATTACCGAAACCGAAGAAAAATGAAATAAAAATTAAGTCACAATGACAATTGACACTCTTTAACATTATGCAATTATAAACTATGGGTGGAGTTTCCCTTTAAGTTAACACAACAAATCGATATGAGTCTCTCTAAGTGTCTAGCTACCCTAAAAAACAATATTTGGGAGTTAGTTTTGTCTTAGAACGACAGATTTTGGTCTAAATAGCATAAATCTCGAAGATCTTAGAGAAAAGGGTGAGGGTAAACAAGTTAGGACTGTTTTAAGTTTGTGTACATCTCTATGGGATTGTAAAGGCTGTCTGGCGATTGCTGATAAGTCGTTTAATTGTATTGGTTAATGATGAGTTATTGTATTGGTAATTGTATTGGTGATTGTTGTGTTATTGTATTGGTTAATGATGAGTTATTGTATTGGTTAATGATGTGTTATTGTACTGGTTATTGTTACTGTACTGGTTAATGATGTGTTACTGTATTGGTTATTGATGTGTTTACTGTATTGGTTATTGATGTGTTTACTGTATTGGTTATTGATGTGTTACTGTATTGGTTATTGATGTGTTACTGTATTGGTTATTGATGTGTTACTGTATTGGTTATTGATGTGTTACTGTATTGGTTATTGATGTGTTACTGTATTGGTTATTGACGTGTTACTGTATTGGTTATTGACGTGTTACTGTATTGGTTATTGATGTGTTTACTGTATTGGTTATTGATGTGTTACTGTATTGGTTATTGATGTGTTACTGTATTGGTTATTGATGTGTTACTGTATTGGTTATTGATGTGTTTACTGTATTGGTTATTGATGTGTTACTGTATTGGTTATTGATGTGTTACTGTATTGGTTATTGATGTGTTACTGTATTGGTTATTGTGCGTGTTACTGTATTGGTTATTGTGCGTGTTATTGTGCTGGTTATTGTGCTGGTTATTTTACCAATATTTATTGATACTGTTTTGAAGATTAGTACACAAATATGTAAATAAACTTTTTTGTCTTTTGCAATAATATTTTCGTGTGTTGTCATGAAGTAATATTGGGCTTAATAGATGATAGTGATTGAACAAAACCGCATTGTTGGAGGGTCCATTTACAGCCCCCCCCCCCCCCCCCCCCCCCTACCCCTATACTCACAATATTTTAGTACATGACGTTATATGGACATTTTATAGAGATCTCTGAAAATTATTTCGGCCTACAATTTCCAACATCGCCCTAATTTGTCTTCTTCGTTTTCTCTTTCATTATCCTAACCCCAATTCTACTTCTTGAAACCTTTACGGAAGATCCAAAATCTTATATGGGGACAATTTTCTCCCAAACTCGGTCAGATTTTTTTTCAAACAAAGAAAGTGTCCCCCATAACTCTGTTTGCCTACTCACACATACGTGGAAGTTTTTTTTTCGGGCGGGGGGGGGGGGGGAGGGGGGGGGGGGGGGGGGTATTTATGTTATAGAAAATAACCAGTATTAAATATTCTTTAATATTATAAGTGGAGCTGAAGGCTAATTCCAAAAGCGAGACAAAGCCATTTTGTAAACCCCAAAAATAAGCCAAGGCTATCTGGCGCCCTCTTGTGTTCAAGTGGTCATTTACATACTGCTCGTGGTTTATAATGCGCTGGTCCCTCGTGTTTTTGTTTTGGCGCAAACTGCACATGCAACTTCAACGTTGATTGATCAACGGATGCTTATAACTGATGTTGCGGCGCAGTGACGCGCAGGCTATCCATGGCATCTGTGAGTACACAAATCTCATCACGCGCGGGATTAACATGTGTAGAGAGAGAGCGTCTTCTTTCATCTGGCTTGGTTTTGTCTTCTCTTAAAAAATGCAGCCGGTCAGCGCAGTGACAGCTGGAAAAAAAGACTACGAGATTTAAGCAAGAGATGAGGGCGAATTAAGGTACTCGCCACTGGCGATTTGTCCGGACCTACTGTGCCCACCTTTAAGACGATACCGTGTATTTGCTGTTGTACACGGCAATGATGACTGGGGTTTTGTGGTCCGTACTCGAACGTCGACCAGGAGGTCAGTGATCTCAGGTGATTATGCTGTGGAGTATCTACTAATATCGGAGTGATTCACCATAAACACTATTCAAAAGGTTTGTCTAAAAAAAATCATAGAAAGAATGTAGCTGCCTGGCGCTGTTTTTACTTGATATCATCTCAATGGAGTTCGATAAGTGTTAACATGTTGAAAAGACATTGTTTTGGGGACTCAGAAACATTTCCAAGTTTGTTAGGAAATAACGTTTTGACACTCTTTACAATTTTTCGATTTGCTTACAAAAGTTGTTCACCTCATTTAGTCGCCAATTGCTAAATTGCCATTGTAATTTTTAAAAGTCTAGATGTTTACTTTTCGCAGATTAGGCGACTAAATCATCCAGGTTTTTTACTTTTTTGTATACAATATAACAAGAAACAATTCAGAGAAGACGACACTCTTTTCTGTTGGTTGTTGGGTTCCCGGAATCTCGGGAATTATTTTCAGATATGTATAGGGGAGATGTGTTGGCTATAGATAACAATAGTCTGTAGTATAGAGACAAAGGGGTCAGGGGGTTTGCGCTGCCTTAACCATTTCGCGCCGGGATTATTGTAACATTCACCGAGGCGCGGGATTATTTTTAACGAAACCCGATCCGAGGCGGGTTCAGGCCGATGGTACCGGGTAGCACATCCATGCATTTTCGGCCTTGCTCGCTGCTGACAGATATTTCCGGCCTTGCTTGTGACGCGTTTATGCGTCATCCGTTTTGAATTTTAGAAAACAAATGCTCGTATATTTACGTCCTCCGGCGCGAACTGGTTAAATCGTGCTGGGTATATACTGTTCAATAAGTTTTAGTCAAAAAGACTGATGCTTCACCTCCAACGATTCATCGCTAATTTCAAGAGGACTGTTAATTCCTAGTACCATCAGTTGTTCTCAGCCCCTACTCTTTCAATTTCTTATGCAGCCATGTACATGAAGTGGCTTTTATAGCCTTGAGTTCAGAAGGAATAGGCCTATGCATTAAACAAAAACGGACGTAATGTAGTGGAAAACATGTAATCCGAGTGACGTTGCAACACGATGGCCAGTTGGTGCATTTTTTTGTCGTTGTGTAGTTTTAAATTGTAGTTTATTGAAATGAACGAGGATTATTAAGTCGTGACGCGAATCAAGTAACACACGTATAGAGCAGATACAAGTTTCCCCCCTGGGACGGGGTTGTGCGGTTCATACTTGCGAGCGACGGCAAGACGGCGTCATCGGGGGATGATTACACTCCAAGTCGCGGTCTCTTACTCTTCAATCTCAGGGACATCTTTCAAGACCGTGTATAACATATGATTTTTTTTCTGTATCCCCTTAGCTCTTTCTCTATCTCGCTCTGTGTGGAGATGTACCCTGAAGACTTCGGCGATTGGAGAGAGGTAAATGCTCATCAACTACCTATGATTGTTTTGTTTTTTCGTCTGCCGTGTAGGGCCCTGTAAAGTGAAGTGATTGAACGGGCGGATGTCCGGTCTCTGTCTTTTTTTCTCTTCATTTTTTCTCTTCATTTTTTCTCTCCATTTTTTCTCTTCATTTTTCCTCCCGGCAATTTTCTCGTCATGCAGTGAAACTCGAAGACGGTCACTGACATCGGCGATTCTCGCTAATACTAGATTGTCGTCAGGTAAATACACCGTACTATATACATAAGTTAGATAGGTCTTGGTTTTTTGATGAGGAGTGTGCTCATTTGTGGTTCGGTTTTATTGTTTAAGTGAAGACTAACCCAGAGGATCTGTTTAAGAGTTCTCGTATGTCAGCCAGTACATTGCGAAGAGGATGTATGTGCATCACATGTCAACAAGTCATTCGATGAGGCAAGTTAAAGTTTGGTGTGTCCGTACCTTTAGGGGGTTGCACTCTGAAAAAAAATAGATTTCAAATTGAATTGATAATTTTCTAGCATTGTATTTGTTATGAGCTTTCGAATGAAACATCCCACGGGAAAATAGGTCAACAGCGAGTAATTAATTAATTAAATTTAACTGGACTAGAGCGCGCAATTGGCGCTATGATAAAATCACTTTTTAACAATGTGTAAAGGCCTGCCAATGCCAAAATGAATATATTAAAACAAAATATAATTTATTCGTATGCAGTTTGGAATAAGAACACGACAGGGGCTCGCAAGCTTTAGGCCTACCGTGTTTTCTACCACCGAAAGCATTATCACATTAACAATACGCGCGACCCACAAGCTCACCTCATCCTTAAAAGCCTTGGTTTATAGTGTTTGCCAAATGTCATTTGTGCCCTCATGCAGTGAAATGTCCACGTCTGGCTCAAAGGGACGAGTCTTTATTAAAATTTGATACAGTCTCGTCACGGCGACGCCTCGAAATGCATGGATTTTACGGCTCAGCCCTTAAGGGTAAAACGGAACGGATCCGTATAATCTGAAGTGGGTCACGTTGCAATGCATGTGTTGTAAAATTGTTCCCCCGAGTTTGGAGAAATGCAACATTTCTCCAATACATGTACTTCGTAGCGGCGTTGAAGTCCATTAGGCCTTTGTTTTGAAATATGCAGTTAATATTCTGTAGCAACAAAAGGTTTGCATTGCACCCACAGTGTAGAACAAAATGGAGGGGAAAAAAGGTCATTTTAGTACAGGTAAACAAAAATAAATAGTAAACAAAATAATAATAAAACAAACCTCATGGCAAAAATCCACCAATTTCCGGAAACAAAATCGACAAAAAAACAATGTTACTTTGGTTTTTTTAAACGCCTCACTGGTCATGCAGTATGTGCCTCGCCCGCGTACTGCTAATTAAAATATCATGGACATTGACGCGCGCGTGGCGCGTACTGCGCAACCATGTGGCGCGTACTGCGCAACCATGCGCAGTACGCAGTGGTGTTTCATCGGCGGTTGAAAACCACCCAGAATAGGGACTGCCTCAGAGGTTAATTTCAAATAGAAGCCCCATATGAATTTAACTGCAGGTTTTCTTGTAAATTAACAAATCTCCCAACTTGGGTTGCAAGACGACAACATTGTAGTTCATTATTGGGCGCCAACGGGATCAAATAATCGTCACAGTTATCTAAAGTTTCCCAGGTACACGGTTAAAATGCACGTGTCCTGGTTTAATTTCCGCGTGTTGTGTGTCAATTAAGCTGACGGCGTAAGGTAATGTATACACATTAATTGTATTCCAGCGGGTTTGCAATAAAATGGGTCGCGTTTCAACCTTTGAAACGGTCGATTTCCGTTTTACCCGTTCACCAGAAAAATACTAAAATCGACACATACTGACAGCTACACTTTCTGCGCATGCACAGGGAAATGAGAAACATAATCAAAATTTTTAATTTTGTTATATGGGTTTCTCTTCATGAAGGCAAGAGTTGCTAAACAAAAGGGATTATAACTTTAACAAAAACCAATATCACAACCATAATGATTAGATAAGCTTAAATTTGAGATCAGTTTTCGGCCGTTCACTTTTCGGTTTCACTGTTGCGTTTTTCGAGAGTCACCCTATTACTCTTACAAAATGCAATCTTACTCACGAGAAATTACGTGTAAATACAACATCTTTTTATCCGTAAAAACATGAAGGTAAATTTTGGTATGAGAGGTTTTTGAAGAATTTCAGATAATTTATGATTCAATTATGAAATCAGGTCCCCTTCGAGTAAAAAAAATACGACTTGACCTATTTCCTCCAATGAGCGCATTCGTCTGTTAAATCGTATTTATCTCCGTCTAGCTTTCTCAGGGACGGCATTCAGCGGTAATTGAAATATACATGTTCCAGGGCCACGTTTCGTCAGGTGCCTTGTTGCATTTTGTCGCGGGCTGTTAATGACGTCCTTCATCAGGCGCCGCGCCACACGAACCACAGTAATTTGCCCCGATACACTCTTGCGCATGAATTGAGGGTCTTGAACGATTCGACATAAACGTGAAGCTAAGCAACTGTTTTCTCTATCTTGCTGACGATTGTCCAGAGGTAGGTTCCACCATTTTATTTGTTGGGAAAAGGAATCACGAATTGCGCGAGATCGTTGGATTATAGCTATCCTGTGACCATCGTGTCTGGGTGTCAGTCACCACTGCATGCCCCAGCTCACGAACGGGTCTCTGGTCGATGCCCGGGTATAAAGACGTTAACGGGATAATTTCGTTGACAGGGAGATTACAAATTGAGAAAAAAATTGATACGAAGTGATAGATATGTAGTTTTGGTTTATCGTGGTCATGCCATCACCACCAAAACGTTTAACATTGTTCCGACGAAAACGAATGTTGTTAAAATTGATTTAGCAGTATATACTAGTAATCAGATTACGAAACTCTAAAACGCCTTGTCCGAATTGGGACAGCCTTACTGCTAGCCCAAAGTTAGAAAATAGTAGAAAATTTACTTCTGGCGAGGATTGAAGACCGAGCTTGCTTCGTTGTCAAAACAACCAATCGTATATATCAATAGTATCGATCTCGTTACTGCTTATTTTACTTTGTGAGTAAAAGCTATTATGCTAACCTTTGCGGTAAACCTTTCCGTTTTTAAATAAACATCATAGCATCCAGGGACGGTTTCTGAGAAAGGGATTTGGAACTTCTTGGTATAATATTCAAATTTCAAGGGCCGACTGAGTCGAAACAAATCCCCAATCAACTCCGGTTTCGTCCAGGGAAAAAAACATTTTCGTTAGGTTAGTGACCCTAAATGCAAATAAATGCAAAGGTGTTTCAGGGTATAAACCAATAATGGTCAAATCACTGATCTTGTTTGATCTGTATTTCTGGTAATGAAACCGAGGATCTCTCAAATTCGTCCTAGGCACTGTAGCTCGTAAGCTAAACCCGCAAAGAGAATACAATGATCATTTTTGATAGTTTTAGATGTTGGAGGGAAACTCCATTTGTATGGCAAACTATTACATTGCGAATGTGCAATTATGTACAACCACTTACTTTACATAATGTCAAAATAAAGCCGCTCGCATTCAGGGTCATGGTTATTAAACATTCCGTTTGGAATCTCATCGGAAGATGTCCACAGCTTATAGGGGAACATTTTGATTGCCAGAAATGTGTTTCGATATTAAATAGTGATCAATTCCCTTCGCATTTTACCTTTCTGGGTTTTCTCGATGTATAGGTTACCACGCGTAAACATCGACATTGTTGTCGTGTATATGTGCTCCAGCGATAAGGCCAAGTAAAACAAAAAAACAGTTTCGGGTTCCAACGGGAAACCTCTTTTATTTCCCGACAGCTTCTAATTTTTCTTATATTTTAACACACTTGAAATATATTTGGCATGTATTGTCAATGTTGCCTTTTGTATTTGTTCCCCGTCCAACAGAATTGTAGCTATGTGTAGAAAGAATTACGATTTCTTTGACACGACTTTGCACGTGGAGAAAACGATTAAATATCTGATTTATTTATTCATGAAATTGAAATACCTATAATAAGAAAACAAAAAAAAAATCCTGTCGGAGTATGAGGCTTGGTGATAATGCATTATGCATTGAGAGTTTATCGTCCCAAGACAAATTCAACACTCAATCAACCATCTACATGTATATATACGTGTAATGTTTCCCGCGTTTTGGCGGTGTTTACGGAAGATTAGCATTCATTTTGTATAAGCTAATGCTTCGGAACTTCAGCTCCGAGAGCCCTTAACGGGAACGATTTGAATATATTCACCCCATCACGCGGTATACTTCAGTACGTCAAATGTGGTATGAGGACGTCTAACGAATTTAGATTCAAGAGACATTTTCTGTGTTATGGTGGTTTTTGATAGTGTGAGGAACCCCATCCTTGCCAATTCCAACACCGTGGTAAACTATGAACTCAATCTGTTAGACTCTGGTTCTGGTGGTGTGCCTAAAACTCAATGTAGAGGACAATCGGTTTTAATAGGAGGCTGTACCCATCCTAACATATTCCAACAAATTTGATTTTGATGGGTTGCGTTACGGTTAGGGTTAATTAAAGATATAAAAGGTACTAATGTGGCAGTTTATAATAGAGCTTCCATTCATAAAACGCACTAGCTACAATTATTCTTGGCTTGACCCTTGCGATTGGTGATCGACGCGAATAAATTATTATACCAAAAAGAACTTTTAGCCGAAGAATAATAACGACGGTCATTCACCTCGCAAATTATTTAAACAAAGTTATAGTAAGATTCGTTCCTTTTCGTTTTGTGAATAAACTTGTATTTCTACATCCGGAAATCCAACTGCAATTTAAAGCTATAAATATCGTAGCGGGGTGATATACGAGACTACACGTGAAGCCGAATCGGACATGTTTATGAGTCCAATGGCTTCTGGCTCGTGCGTTATTTATGACGTTGACAGGAGGCTCTTGGTAAGAGATCAATCAGACAGGATCCGATGCAAGGAAACTATTTATTATTCTTGGCTTCTCATGCTCGATTGTTATTCAAGGAACATGAACGATTGTCTTAAAGCTGAGCTCTATAATCTAGAGTGTGGTCTGAAATCCGGTATAATATCAGCTGCTAATTCTTATGATTTTACCTTTCCTTTGGCATGTGTGGTGGTTAAGTTCAACCTGGACTGCTGTGGTCTTCCTGTCTGGTCCTGTCTGGTCTGGTCCTGTCTGGTCTTGTCTTGTCTGACCGGGTTTGCAATTAGTATGATGATCTCTCTGCTCTGATTCAGTCTGTTCTCGTATGTTTTGGTCTGCTTTAGTTTTCTCTTGTCTTGTCTTGTTTGATCCAGTCTGTTCTTGTCTGAGCTAGTTTTCCATGATCTGTTCTATGTTCGGGTCTAGTATGCTACTGTCTGCTTTGGTTTTCTTGGTATGTAATCTCTCTGCTTTGATCCAGTTTGATCTGGTCTGTTCTGATCTGCTTTGGTATTCTTTTGTCTTGTAAGTGCTGTGGTCCGAACTCTTCGGTTTTATCTTGTCCTATCCGGTCTGATCTAGTCTGCTCTTCACGGTCTGCCACATGATTTGATCTTTCTCCTCTGATCCGATCTAGACTAGCTCTGGTTCTACCTTGTCTTCTCCATGTTCTGTGATCTGACATCGTTGGCGGGTTTTATACTATAGGTTGATCCGGATTGATCCAGTCTGCTCTTGTCTGTATCAGCTTGACACCGATACTTTGGTCTTCTTTGGTCTGTCCTCGTCTAATGTGGTCTATTGTGATCTGGTTTGTTTTGTTGCTCTTCAGAACTCCACTAGTCTTTCAAAGATCACGACCTCTCACTACGGCTCCAATCTCTATGTAGATCGGACACACTTGTCGTCTGTGATCGTCGGTTCATCATCGTCCTGTTGGCTATAGACGTCGACTTAAAATCTTGTCTCATTCGGACTCGTTCGTTTCTGTTCAGGTGCTTTTTGAGCTCATCTGGTATATATGCGAGCTCAGGTGGCTTCGATTAGTTTGCCATTTTTCGGATGGCTGGCTCTTTCAGATCAGACGCGCATCGCAGTTCCACTGCTGTTTAAAATGTCAACGTTCCCAAAATAATCTGATGACGTCACTGTGACACTTGACTCTTAAAACACAACATGGAAACGTCGCTAAATATACCCAGACAGACACGCTTGATCGCCCGTGGGAATTAAGTACGTGTAATATGTTTTCGCAAAACATTCTGAAGACAAATATTTGCCCTAAATTGATCTGGCATCTAATGGTTTAAGTGGCTGTCAAAAAACTATGTGAAGTTTATTGCCGCTAGGACCGCAGCGAGAAACGGATCAAAATTACAGTCACGACCACAATTGTATATCTTTACACGAACGCGCCATGCGCGCGTGCGTGCGAAACTGTTACACCCGTTTACTGTCACGCTATACCTGCCACACACAACCAATCACGATGCTTGACATAGCTGGTTCAGGGGGCATTTTATTTGTTTCTTCTTCATTAAATACAATTTGCTCAATTGCCCCTCTGACACAGAGTAATGCTCACAGCGATTTGGGGCAAGTTATGCAGAGTTGAAAAATGTGCGATAGCATTGCAGCGTGAGCGGTGGCAGCTTTTTGTGTGTTATCGCTTTTTTCCCCAATTTTTTTCTTCTTTCTTCTTAAAATGGCCGCCAATTATGCTTGTTCATCTTGAGGCGAACAAAAAGGGGAACATGCTAACGCCATATCCGGCAAGGATACGACAGGGAGCCATTATGTTACTATACAATTAAGCGAGTGTGACAGGTGCAATAGGCTTCCACCAAATTGCGGCCCATCGACGAGTCGCGTGCGCTCGCGTGGAAGTAAATCCCAACTGGTACGCTGCAGTGTTTTCTTAACTGTTCCCTACTCTTGGGCGATCATGAGGTGGTTTGTCGCGCAGCGTAGAGATATATATTTTGTTTCGCGAGATATAATTCGAATTTGTGGAAACATAGGTTCTTGTAGTCTGGTTTGTTGACTTCCTTCTGACAAAACAGAGCACTATTTATAGACGTTGGGGAATTTATTAAGTTAGGAAACCAGGGTAGAGTTGGCTTTCAACAAAAAATAAAAATCTGTTTATCTTTCCTTGTGTCAAACATCAGTCCACTTGCACGACACACATTCTTCAAATGTCCACTCCAGCGTGGAATCCGAAAACATGTGCCACAAATCAAATTGTACCTCCGCAGATTAGATTTGTACTTTCTTCAAAACAAACAAAAATATGCGGCGATCGAGGTACGAACCGGAAACCAGATGTGGTTAGGAGAATTTGGGTCGATTCTCCCGCCATGTCGGGTTTACACGCGCGTTGAATTGAAGTGAATGGTGACGCGGGCATTTCGTGCCGACAGACGGCCCAGGTCGGTTTGGTGATTTTTTCCCGATCGCGAGTACCAACAGCTCCCGCTGCTGCGCCGCGGCGCGCCGTTTGTATAAGGCAAGTAACACGCTGTACAGCATGTTCATTGGACTTCCCGAAAACAGATGAAACAGTAATACATGATGAAATGACGTCTGAAAAGGAGAAGGACTTCCAGACGTCGGGTGCGTGTTGTTTGTGCAGCGCCTTGCGATCGGGACACGCTTGAAGATTATTTTCTTTTAATTTGCAAGAGCTCTAGGTAGAGAGCGAATCGTAAAAGGCTTAATCCCCGGGGGCCGGTTTTGGATTCACGGTCGGTGCATTTTCCTGATGGCTGAAAGTGGAACTCGTTTTCAAAAACAACTTTCTGGAAATCTGCAGTCACTTGAGATCTGTTTAGAAGAGTGTTGTAATATAACCAATATGTGATAATTCTATCCAGGATCACGAGAGGAACATACGGTTCTTTCCAGGCCTTTCACCGCTGTGACCCGGGTCGAATCTCGCCTGATGGGCCAATATTTGGATTGGGTTTTCAGTCCCTGTCGCTGATTCCTGTTTCTTCATAATATTCTTCCGAGGTTTGTCCTTCCACCTCTACAAAACTGTACATTCTTCTCAATGTCTTCTGTCTACAGATTTCCTTACCGTCTTGCACGCTATACAGTGCCCAATGTGCTTTTGAGGGAACGTTGGTTTTCATTAAGAGTGTACCTTATTAACCCTAACTCCCTACACAACAAAGGAAGTTGGAGGATTTTGAAGGAATTGTATTGTTTAATAACAATGGTGAGGGAGTTAGGGTTAATAATAATAACAACCACGATGATATTTTTGTCAAAGGACCACATCTCCTTACAGCCAAATATCTTTCTCATGACATACTATTATTATGTGCCAAATTTCATATTTCTATCATTTTGATTGACCTATTTTTGTTCACCAATCTGCCTGACTATATAGATCTGCTTGTATCTGCTACGAACCAATGCACTGTAATGTGGTTCATTTCATCACATGTTTTTGTTTTCCTTTTTATTCACACGTGTTTCCTTTCGTCGCTATCTTTTCATCACCCGTCTATTTACAGCACAACTCGCGTCCCATGCGCGGTCGATCATTCTCTGCGTGTTTCCCGGCGTTCAATGCACCAAATGCCCTTGCGCCGTATACAATTTGGTATTCCGTCCGCGCAATTGACCAAATTGACTGAATAATAGATGTGTGCCTGTGTTATATTATTGAATAGGACAAGAAGACAATATTATGTCTGGGAAAACATTCACATAGAATTAGATGTTGCTCTATGGGCAGATGTTGCTTTATAGCCTATCTATGTCTATATTTTATGTGACACGTATCTCGTAAAATACAATCCTACATTCACCAAACATGAATTAAATGCAAATAACTCCAAGTGCGTATTGGCGTACACCGGTCTCTTGCGCGCGATACGCGAGCGAGAAAAAACAACGAATATTTTGTTTTTCGAGTTGCTCTGGTGTTTGGCGCCTTTTGCGTGAATTGTTCAGTGTAGGTTTATATACAAATTGTGTGTACATCAGGAATATGATTATGATACCCCAAATGAAAAAAATTTAAAAGATCGACATGGTATGAGAATCCAGGTGTTAAGAAATGGGTCATTAGTGTGTTTCAGTATTAAAGGGAAAGTCTACCTTTTGCAAAGTATTCAAAAAGTAACTCACAAATGAGGTAAAGGTAATAAATTACTCTAAACTATATTCTTCTGGCATGCTGTAAAATTGAAGAAAACTAAAAAATCCAAATAATATGCGCCTCATAGACGCGTTTAAAAAAAAAATTCACTATAATAGTTGGTTCAAAAACGTAATCTTAGAATATATTTTTCTCGGTAATACGTATAGCATTAACATGCAGAGCTAAAACTGTGTCAGGTTATAGTTGTCCAGCACAATTATTCATATTTAGAGAACGTTTGCTGCTCCAAATGAAAAACAATTATTTTCATTTTATGGTTTGACTTGTGTTTGGTTTTTGTTCTCTTATCTATCAAGAAAGAGTTGAAATAGATACGTCAGAGTGTCGCGAGTCCAACAAATTACTTTCCTCATCTACATTTTTTTGTTTCCATCTCTCACTCTAGTTCTTATCGTTTCATCTTCTCTTGCCCCGAAACTATCAGCATGTCGTCTTTAATTCAGTTCGCATCACATCAAATCACCGGCCAACCGTCACACACCCACGAACATGACATACCAGAAAGTAAAGAAGAAGAAAGAAAAAAGCATGAAATATAAAACACAATTTTGGCGCTTGCGGGGATCATTCTTCACAAGCTTCTCTCGGTCGAATCCCTGCGCGATCATTTTTCATCCCTGGTCGAGTCTAATCCAATCTTCCGAATTAACTCCCCCTCTCGCTCTCTCTCCTCTCTCCCTCGCTGGCTCTTTTTCCGGCGCACTCTCTTTTCTTCCTTGGTTACAGCCAGCTACATCATTGACCGGAAAAAATGTCTCTCGCCAAATTGTCCCCCCTCGTGTGTTTTTCTTTTTTATTTCTCTCATCTCCGTGTCACTTCCTGGCAGGTAATAGCCTGGCCCGATCCTCCTTCGACATCAGAGGATGCCGGATGCGTGCCGACGGCCGAATCGGCGTTCCAAATTAAGCTATGGACTGCGGCCAAGCCTCCGCGGAAACGCAATCAAGTAAACACGGTGACGGATTAACCTGACGTGCCAGAACACGGGCAACTGGGCCGAAGAGACATGGTGCTGACGCGATAACCTTTTTTTTCTTTTTTTCTAGTGCATGAAGTTGGATTTTTTTTAAAGGAAAACCGAGACTAGAATGGGCCCACTTTTCGCCCGTGCCCATACGGCGCTGGGAAACGCTGATACAGCTTCACAGATAGTGTAAAGGAAACGCACGTCATTCTGGGTAACATACCATGACCTTTTGAATTGCACGCAGCGCAGCTGAGCCGCGGAACTGGTGACCTCCAGTTCACATCCAATAAGAGCTCAAAGCGCATTAGCATTTTTCATGTAGCGCCTATGTGGGCTGCCAATATATGGGCAGCTAATATGGACTGCGCATTTGGGCTGCCCATAATTAGGCTGCCCATATGGGATATGGGCTGTCCATTTGGGCTGCAAATATAGGATATGGGCAGCCCATAGTGTTTTACAGACTGATATTGTGTTTTACAGATTGATTTTGTTTCTTTCTTTTGCAGAACTAGTAAAACTCATGAACCTTCTCCAGCTTCCAGCCATGAGCAGCAAATCAGAATCCAAGATGGCGTTCTGCAGGATGACGTACCACCAGTGTGCGCGTGCGCTCTTTACTTTTGTGGTGGTCCTCATTAGTATATCGGTGTCGCCGGTGACCCCTTCGACCCCGGCGACTTTAGCCGGGCCCGGGTTACCTCAGCAGCCTGTGCATCGTTCGGGATCGTCGTCTCACAAGCCCGGTGGGATGGACAGCTTCCAGACGGGCATGATCATCGGCTTCGTGACTTTCGCCGTGTTGGCCCTCTGCATGATGCTCCTGATTCTCTACTTCCTAGTGCGCGGGACTCGCAGGGAGCTGCGCAAGGCGCAGGTGGAGCTGGCCGAGCTGCGCCAGCAGCGCCACCAAGAGTTGGCCGCCGAGCGGCTGCAAGGCAAAGGTCGTGCCTCCGAGCTCCGCTGCATCGTGGACCAGGAGGACGACTCGTCGGATCTCGTCAATGACGAGAATGAGCGAGACGACGGCGTGGGCTACGACTACCAGCCGCCGCCCTCGCCGCCGGCCTACGATAACTACACGTACGTCGCCATGGAAGCGCAGAGAAACGGCCGCCCTGGACGGAAAAAACGGAAGGCCAACGACCGAATCGTAGAGAATTAACGAGGGACGTAACAAGTTGAAGTATTACACTGAATGGATATGCAATTTTTCAAAGGAAAGATAAAGTTATGCACAGTGCTACCCAACCAATTTTACACCCATTTCTAAACACTATTGCCCACTTATTTTCCTCGCAAACCCCCTCCCCCCTTTCCAATTATTCCCAATCATACTTCTTTGTTAGTTCGTCCCATTGATCTTCACCCTGGACCCCTTCCTTGTGGTTTTACGCCTTCCGTTTTTGTTCCCCACCCAAGTTTTCGCCCCTTTGATTCTAACCACTATGGCCTCATCTTTTATTCCCTTAGCCTAATCCTCCCTTTGTGTTCCACTCGACTCTCTTGTCTCTCTCTTATGTTTCTTCTCCCAACTATGTTGTGCAACCATGCTTGTATGTCCCCCTGTATTTTTTTATTTTTTTTAATACATCGCCATCTTGTTAAGATCGAAATATTAGGCCCTCTTAATTAACTTATTAGATTTTTTGTATTATTCTATAACCAAAATTCTAAACCTATATCTTCTCAAGGTCATGTTTGATAGATAGATTTAGTTGAAGCATATTTCCATATTTTGTGTGGTTTTTATATAGCAGATTAGACATAATTGTTAATGTTCAGCCTTTGGGGTTTATTATAGGCCTATAATAGAAACATTCGTCAGTAATTTAGTGGTATGTTTGTAACTGACAATTATTTTGTTCCTGGCGTTTATCGATGAAAGGATAGTGTTTTCATTCTTGTCAGTAATTTCTGAGACAAATCAGTTGGATGTTTTTAGAAATGCATTTGTGTGTACACTGTCAGAGATTTACCTGTGATAGAACTTGTGGTTAACCAAGAGAATATAAATGTATATGCATGCCTGTAAAACAAATTATGTATAAATGTAAAATATATAAAAAAATATAAATTTTCTCGACAGTTATATGGAAATAAAGAAATATCTGCGGTATTACATTTGACGTCAGTTCCTATCATTGTTTAGTTAAAAAGAATCTATTCGAGAAAAAAAAATGACAGCAATGATGGCGTGTTCTTAGATTATTTAGAGATCTAAATAATTAAAGATTTAAGTAATACATGTTAAATCGGCTCGCCATAGGCAAATCAACGTCATTACAAAGTTTCGGTGCATTAAAAGTTTTGTTGCAACAGTGTCAGGGTTTAATCTTGGAAATGCAGATTAAAAAAAGGAAATTCACTTTGCCAGTAGAACTCATGTTTATTTTTATTTGCAGAATTTAAGATGAATTATTACCTGCTACTTTTGTAACGGCGGCAATAGCGCCCTCAATTGTCAGAAAACGGCACCGAACTTAAGTTTGAGCGCGCACGACAAACGACGACGCCTCAAGTGTCAAACTTGTAATTTATGCCACGATGTTTTTGGTTTAACCATAGAGCAATATGGCTCTATGGTTTAACTCATGTGCCGAACAAAGGTTTGCACGTACACAGAAACCAGCTGAAGCCTGACGACAATTTCGGGGACCTTTTTACATTGAAGAACGCTGACCTACTCGTCTAATTGAGGTTGAAAATCTAGTGTTTCTTTGCTGTCGGCTTTGGAGTATCGAGCGACATGAATGGTATCGTGCCAGTGGCTGCTATCGTTGCACGAGTCAGCTACACAGCATGCATGGATGGATTTAGGACAAGCACACGGTGACCTTGCGAACGAAAAGGCGCTCAGCCAAACAATGGTAAGTCCATTTTATGTAAGCCTATGCAACCGAGTGGTGGTTTGGTCACAAAAATATTAATACAAATCAGGAAACAGAAGGGGTGGTCTCAACAAGCGTCCAGCGCTCTCGCAGTATGTTGTTCAGTTTATTAAGAGTTTCAGTAGACTGTATACACAGATTTTCGTATTCTCGCGGTCGGCATGACGTCACGAAGGGGCGAGCCGTCCATAACAACATGCGTTAAACCTCAAATTTTCCCCTTTGCGCTAAGTGCATAAACAATGGGAAGATAAACGAAGTTCCCGGATGTCCGACCGCGAGAATATGTAATAAAAACGATAGTCAAGGATGTCGGCAGGGGGGGGGCCCTTCGAGGCTGTGATTGCGAAACGCTGTGGTACCGTCCATTCTCAAAATAGGGGGGGAACAATTTTCTCACTCGAGTTTTTGGCATCCAATCTTAACATCTTGTCTTTTGTAGTTGTACAAGGTTGTTATTTACCTTAATGTTTATCATCCAATGGCAAAAATTGTATTGAAAATGAAAAAAGCAGTCGAAAAAATTAAGCGTTGACGTACCGTTGATGCGCGTGGAGATTGTGCACAAATACTCAAACGACGTTAACAAATACCTCCCCTAAAAAGGGCAATAATAATCGATAAATTGTGAAAAATCGTGCTTTGACCCCACTCATTTTTTTCCATGGATACGTTAAAAAAGGATGTAGCAGTGATATACTGAATTTTTAAAAAAATCTGCCTGTGACCCCTTGCGTTTTATCGTGTTGTTTTCGAACGAAAATGGCAGAAAATGACATCGCCCCAAAACAAATTCGTGTAGATCGTGCCTGTGTACCTGGCTTTGCGGACGTTATATGAATCACTGAATTCGGGGAGCGAGCGCGGAGCAAATTTGTACGTGTTTCAATGGTGCGCTTCGAGAGGGCGATCTATACGTATTTACTGTGTGAGATGTGCGACTCATGAGCGTGGAAGAACGAATGAGATACATTTCAACGTTGGTGGCGCACTTTGTTGGGCCCCCCCTCCGCCCCCCCCCCCCCCCCCCCCCCCCCCCCCCCCCCCCCCCCCTGGATGTCGGGTGACGTCCCCCAACTTGTGCCAGCCGATACAGTAATACAGCAAGTTATATCATTACGTGGTTAGGTAAACTGGGTATAAATGTTTAGTGAGAGAACATAATTTATGATGTTCGCTCGAGGGAGCTCGCTGACGGAAAGACTAAAAACATTTATCCAGCCAACACCCCAAAACCTTGTATCTAATCCAAAGAGTATAATTCAGCACAGCTGCATATATGTAACAATAAAAAAGAAAAGCAGAGGCATGCACAAAGTACTATACAGGTTGCATAACAACTAAGATGGCACTGCATCTCCAATACTGTTATAACAATACAAAAGTATGTTTGGTATGCACACAGGTATAATAGAAGATAACAATACAAAAGTATGTTGGTATGTACACAGGTATATAAGTAACTACCACTGAACAAAAGAACAACAGCGCACTAACAATGGAAACTCATTGTTACTGCTCACAGTGCACTAGTACAAGAAGAAAGTTTATGGAGGGGCCACATAACTAAAATTGGCTAGCCGCGCTCCATAATTGTAAATAGTGGAGGGACCAGGTGACCATAAACAGGTCAACTGGTCACACTTACAATGTATTGTTTTGGCAGAACAAAGTAACTTTGGGAAAGAATTCCATATATGGACATCATAATGTTGTTTATAGTTATGCTCAGCACAACGCATGTGGCTGTCGTCACGGCAATGCGCCGTAATTTTGGCCGCGTGAGGGCGCTGTAAGGCACCATTTTCTGGGTACCCAACGCAGACAAAATCGCGTTTATTGAAGTAGTTTTAGTAACTTTACCTTTATCTAAAAATTGAATATTAGAAACAAATATATTTTGGAGCTGTAAGAATATTTAAACTTACGTGAATTATCTCCTAATCACTTTTAATTATACCCCCAAATACCGTGAGCACAGCGCCCTCTACGTTCAATAATACGGCCTATTGGTGGTCTGATTCTCGCCCATCTGCATCCTGACATTGACAATACTCTGGACTCTGGGCCCAATTTATTTGGCTCTGCTTACGGCCGTTAGCGAAAAATCCCTGCTTACTATAGCAGAAAATTCAGTGCTTACGGTAAACGTATTTCACGCGTTAGCGAGAAATGTTTGTCTCTAGCTCTAAGCATGCGTACAACCCGTAACCAAGGATCCTGTGCTTTAATACAGGGTAAGCACATATTTTTTCTCCTAGCGCGGTTAGCGGAAAATGGCGACCGTAAGAGCGGAATTCTGTGGTTAACAGAGCCATGAAATTGGGCCATGCATCTCTTCAAACCTGGCTATCAACCAGTCTGGCTAGTTTAAGAGCGATATCCAATATTGCTAATGTGAGGTCGGGTATGTCGGGAATCAGATCGCTGACTGCCGTAACGATAGCCACTGTGTTACCCCAAATTTGGGCCTTTTCGAATCTCTGTCTTCGTCTTATAATAAGGCTTAAGGCGATTTTAGGCTCCCAACTGCAAGAAATCCAGGAACATTTTGGTAGGCCTACTTGATGTGCTTCCAAAAGTCAAATATTTTCTTTATAAGTTTGCTAAGCCTCTCAGTAATTCGGAAACTGTCGGAGTCGGATTTGAAAACGAAGCTAAAGATTAAGCTGAATATTTTAAGCCGAAGGAATGGATTGGACAAAACCCAAAGGACGCTTACAATTTCGGAAATTTCGATAACATTTGTTAGGAATGAGAAAAACGAAGTATTTTTCCTTGACAAATTAATTTTCTGTACACAGAAACTCGATGACGTTCGGATATGGAATTCTTTCCACATTTTGTAACGCTACAATTATGAAGCAAGATATAAGGCAGATATGTGTCAGGTAGCATTAGTTAATTAGTTTGTATAGTGTATAGTGTATTTTAGCCTCTTTTGACCTCCTATGTGTTTTGTACACACACCTAAATCGGAGACCGTTTCTCTGTAGGGATTCTATTGTCCTCTATTGTTCTATGTTCCTTATTTTAATGGAGATACAACAGTTTAGAAAATGGCCAAGTTGTCACTCGTATGAATATGGCTTTTATGATTAACCTGTGATAGGACTTGTGGTTCACCAGAAGAATATAAATGTATGCATGCCTGTAAAATAATTATGTATAAATGTAAAAGATATAAAAAATAAAAACAATTATCGACAGTTATATGGAAATAAAGAAATATCTTCAGTATTGTTATTGACGTCAGTTCCTATCATTGTTTAGTTAAAAAGATTCGGTATTTGAAAAAAGTAACAGTAGTAATGGCGTATTCACGTTCTTGGATTATTTAGAGATCTAAATAATTAAAGATTTAAGTATACATGTTCAAATCGGCTCGCTATAAACGAATCAACGTCATTATATACAAAGTTTCGGTGCATTAAAAGTTTTGTTGCAACAGTGTCAGGTCTTAATCTTGGAAATGCAGATTTAAAAAAAGGAAATTCACTTTGCCAGTAGAAGTTAATAGCGCCCTCTACTGTTAATGTTTAGCAAGCGCTAAATGCACTGCGCAGGCGTTTAATTCACGAGTCGGCCAAAATATTCATTTTGGGGAATTGTGGATACACTTGAAAGCATTAACCTAAGGTTTATTAGAAACTAATAACTGTCTCTGATGAATGATTAAACATACAAGCCACATGATGAAAGAGGCCGTGTCCGAAACGGGTGTCCGTAGCTACAGCTACGGCTATTGTCTGCGTCGGCCATTTTGTAGCACTGTCCGAAATGCCACCTAGAGCTACAGCTACGGCTACAACGTCACAAAAATCTAGCCTTAAAAGAAGTTGTCTAGCTCAGGCAAAACAAAATTGCGGCAGCACTAACGTTAATTTTGGAGCAAATTTTCGTTTATTTTTCAATAACAGTGCATTGAATTGAAACCAACATTGAATTGAAACCAACAGAATTGAAACCAACAAAAAGATCAAACTTTTGAATAGGGATAATTGCCTTCGAGTGGCAGAAATGTTTCATAGCAATATTCTTTTACAGTGCAGTGCACTTTAGTTTGTTACGAGGAACCGCAAATATAAAAAAAATAAAAAATAAAGGGGAAATTTGGGCCACGTCGATAATATCAGTCTAGATTATATAAAGAACAATTTTGCAGAGTAAAACATCAGGAATTGGTGTAAAGCATGACTAGTTTAAATGAAAGGACGTACACATTTATATTACGTTTGGGACGTGCGTGAACGCAGGGTGAACCGTACTATTCACATAGCTAGTGAAATATACAAAGGTATCACCGGAGCCAAGGAGGTATTAATAATTGCCTTCTTTGAAAAAGTCGAATAATAAAGTGACTACAACCGTCTGTAATCATAAATAACTGCCATCGTCATGGTCGAGGTTTTTGTTCCTTGTAACAAACTAAAGTACACTGCACTGTAAAAGATTATTGCTATGAAACATTTCTGCCACTCGAAGGCAATTATCCCTATCCCATTCAATTTGTTTGATCTATTTGTTTTAGTCACTAATATCAATTTAAATTGAAAATTCAAATCTGTTTTACTGACGACATTAAATTAAATAAGGCCAAAGTTAATCTGCGAAGACTAAAGACACCCCGACATTTTTACTCATTACATGTGTATACTAAATTTATGTCCAACTACAGACTTTGCAGTTTGCATCAACTCCTCAACCATTAGTCGGACACTGAGAGCACTCACGATAAAAGTGACATTTAATTGACTGTGCATGAACCATTGGTACTGATGGTTCGTGTACAAACCAGAGTGAGCCAATAAGAAAACAGCGCCCTCATTATTGGCTCACTCTGGTTTGCATCAACTCCTCAACAATTTAGTCGGACACTGAGAGCACTCACGATAAAAGTGACATTTAATTGATTGTACACGAACCATCGGTACCGATGGTTCGTGTACAAACCAGAATGGGCCAATAACGACACATAGTTTGTGCGCTGACAGATAGAGCCAATAAGAGAGCACACAATCACCCACGATCCCTGACCATTGCAGCGCTTAACCTCGAGAATCGTTGACAAATTTATTGTCTGTACACAGAAACTCGATGACGTTCGGATATGGAATTCTTTCCACATTTTGTAACGCTGCACTTATGAAGCAAGATATAAGGCAAATAATGTGTCAGGTAGCATTAGTTTGTATAGTGTATAGTGTATTTTAGCCTCTTTTGACCTCCTATGTGTTTTGTACACACACCTAAATCGGAGACCGTTTCTCTGTAGGGATTCTATTGTCCTCTATTGTTCTATGTTCCTTATTTTAATGGAGATACAAAAGTTTAGAAAATGGCCAAGTTGTCACTCGTAGGAATATGGCTTTTGTGATTAACCTGTGATAGGACTTGTGGTTGACCATGAGAATATAAATGTATGCATGCCTGTAAACAATATTATGTATAAATGTAAAAGATATAAAAAATTAAAACAATTCTCGACAGTTATATGGAAATAAAGAAATATCTTCAGTATTGTTATTGACGTCAGTTCCTATTGTTTAGTTAAAAAGATTCGGTATTTGAAAAAAGTAACAGTAGTAATGGCGTATTCACGTTCTTGGATTATTTAGAGATCTAAATAATTAAAGATTTAAGTATACATGTTTAAATCGGCTCGCTATAAACAAATCAACGTCATTATATACAAAGTTTCGGTGCATTAAAAGTTTTGTTGCAACAGTGTCGGGTCTTAATCTTGGAAATGCAGATTAAAAAAAAGGAAATTCACTTTGCCAGTAGAAGTTAATAGCGCCCTCTACTGTTAATGTTTAGCAAGCACTAAATGCACTGCGCAGGCGTTTAATTCACGAGTCGGCCAGTGAAAGTGAGGTAAAATATTCATTTTGGGGACTTGTGGATACACTTGAAAGCATTAACCTAAAGTTTATTAGAAACTAATAACTGTCTCTGATGAATGATTAAACATACATTTAATAATGTTTTAAGCCACATGTAAAAAGCAATGATTAAAGTGAGGCCGTGTCCGAAACGGGTGTTTAGAGCTACAGCTGCGGCTATTGTCTGCGTCGGCCATTTTGTAGCACTGTCCGAAATGCCGCCTAGAGCTACAGCTACAGCTACAACGTCACAAAAATCTAGCCGTAAAAGAAGTTGTCTAGCCCTGGCAAAACAAAATGGCGGCAGCACTAACTTTAATTTTGGAGCAAATTTTCGTTTATTTTTCAATAACAGTGCATTGAATTGAAACCAACATTGAATTGAAACCAACAGAATTGAAACCAACAAAAAGATCAAACTTTTGAATGGGATAGGGATAATTGCCTTCGAGTGGCAGAAATGTTTCATAGCAATAATCTTATACAGTGCAGTGTACTTTAGTTTCTTATGTGGGATTGTGGGGTGAACACGATCGAGGTTATACAAACACGTGATATGGAGCGTGTATGTACACTGTGTAGAATACCTAGAGGGCTGTAACTACGAAAGCTGTTTATCTTTATGCGAGTGTAGTATATAGACGTGGATAAATCCAAGTTACACGCGTCTTCCTAAACACCTGAATTAAACAACTCTTACTAAATATCTTAAATGGTTGTTTAGTTATCCTCGTGTAACTTGGACAGTCTAAACTTATTGACCGTGGTCCCTATTGTTAATTACATTGTAATATAGAGGATTGCGCAACAGTATGAACATACGATAGGCAGTAGATAAATCTCCAGCAGGTCTTTACTTAGATACTCTACAGCCATATGGCTGATACCAAAAGGCAACGCAGTGACAATTTCACTGCCGACGAAAGGATGGCTCTCGTTGAGACCATGAGGAACTTTAATTCCATTATTGGTGACAAACGATGTGACACTAAAGCCAACTAGAAAAAAAAGCTGATGCCTGGAAAGCTATCACTTCAGAAATGTCCATCTCGTTTCCTGACCGTAAAAGCCGATCTGCTATAATAAGGACAACAAAGAATTGGGTGTTCTAAATACAATCCGAGAAGTCCAAGTAAATCGTTCAACGTGTCTTTGCTAACTCTGAAACGTCTGATGAAATGTTCCTCGTCATACTCTTCTGAGGGATTCACCTTGTCCCTAAAAACTCTTGCATGGTGCACGTTGGTGTTGGCGACCATCACGCTTTTCTTGTTAGTTGGCCTCCTATTGTGCAATTAAGAATATTTGAAGCGCATCCATCCTGTCCACCTTTCTACCTTTCTGTGTACATATCTGGCTTCTAAATGGCTCAGAATACTCACTAAACAACCCCCGTACCATGTTTAAGAATTGCTATTGTTTGTTATAAACACATGTTTAACTCCAATGGTCATTTAAACGCGGCTAACTTAAAACAAGCTTTGTAGTACTTGTTTGAAGTTAGACACCAGGTTTAAACAGTGACTATTAATTTATACGCATCTAATGGCTTAAACAGCTTTCGTAGTTACAGCCCCTAGTGTTATAGAATAAATTCGCGACCCTTATATCTCTCGAAATAGTTCTCTTTTGTATCTTGTAAACGATAAGGCTAAACATAGTTCATTTTCAATACAAATGCTGTTTTAAAGACCCATACAATTTTAAATGTGGTATCCAATCCCAAGAATATTCATTTTACCGTTGCAAATACGTTGCAAATAAACCAAATCACTTAATTAACGCGCGCTGCGTACTGACTGATTACATAAGAAGGGACTTCACATCCTACAGCAACCACAACAGTCTTCATACAACAATTATATCTACCAATACTGCCGATGTTAATTGACCAGTCACCACATGCAGTGAACACACACGTACCATCTATCGCCATGACAGCATAACATTGCGACATATTGGATAACCTATCAAAGGCTTCAAGGATATGAAGTTGTAAGGAGTTGATGCAAACTACAAAGTTTGTAGTTGGACATAAATTTATATACACATGTAATGAGTAAAAATGTCGGGGTGTCTTAAGTCTCCGCAGATTAACTTTGGCCTTATTTAATTTAATGTCGTCGGGAAAAAAACAGATTTTAATATTCAATTTAAATTGATATGACTAAAACAAATAGATCAAACAAATTGAATGGGATAGGGATAATTGCCTTCGAGTGGCAGAAATGTTTCATAGCAATAATCTTTTACAGTGCAGTGCACTTTAGTTTCTTACGAGAACCCGCAAATCTAAAAAAAATAAAAATAAAAGGGAAATTTCGGGCACGTCGATAATATTTTATCAGTCTAGATTTTATAAAGAAAAATCTTGCAGAGTAAAACATCAGGAATTGGTGTAAAGCATGACTAGTTTAAATGAAAGGCGTACACATTTATATTACGTTTGGGACGTGCGTGAACACAGGGTGTACCGTACTTTTCATATAGCTAGTGAAATACAAAGGTATCATCGGAGCCAAGGAGGTATTAATAATTGCCTTCTTTGAAAAAGTCGAATAATAAAGCGACTACCACCGTCTGTAATCATAAATAACTGCCATCGTCATGGTCGAGGTTTATTTTTCTTCGTAACAAACTAAAGTACAAATATATTAAATAACCGCAAATATAAAAAATAAAAATAAAGGGGAAATTTGGGCAAGGTCGATTTATCAGTCTAGATTTTATAAAGAAAAATCTTGCGGAGTAAAACATCAGGAATTGGTGTAAAGCATGACTATAGTTTAAATGAAAGGACGTACACATTTATATTACGTTTGGGACGTGCGTGAACGCAGGGTGAACCGTACTTTTCACATAGCTAGTGAAATATACAAAGGTATCACCGGAGCCAAGGACGGGTATTAATAATTGCCTTCTTTGAAAAAGTCGAATAATAAAGCGACTACAACCGTCTGTAAGCATAAATAACTGCCACCGTCATGGTCGAGGTTTATTGCCTTTCGGATCAAGCAGTTTTATTATTTTTATTTTTTTCCATTTTTTTCCAAAGGTCATTTTGTTGAGACTTTTGAAGACAAGAATAGGCTCTTTTGACTTAACTCTTTTTGAAAAAGGAGCCAAATTAAGACGATCAAACATATTAATTTTATTTGATCTGGATTTGAAAATGGCACATGCACACAACTTTATGTCGCTATACACACTGGCAGAAACAGCGGGGATGTGTGGGTGTAATTTCAGTTTGTATTGTCAGGTACACACGCCTACGGCACCTAGTATAATCACAATATGTGAATTAAACTGCTTGGTCCGAAAACACGCTGATTGGCCGATGTGATTTTGACTACGGCTCATAGACTATAAAACATGAAGTTTCCAGCTTGGCGCGCTCCAAGAGAGATTTACTGCCGACTCGATCATAACTCGATTACAACTCCCGAAACACGAGACGTCCTCGTTGTTTGAGACGAAGATTCTTTCTGTGATATCAAGAGCAATAATTTAGCAACCATGCCTAATCTTTGGGAAGACGATTTAATCGACACCAGCCTCTTCGTCACTAATAAGGCCTCAGGTGGCAATGGTGGCTCCCGGAGTGAAGAGTGGGTGAAGCTGGACAAGGGAGCGGTCATGACCAAGTTCCAGGCGTGGAAGCAAGACTGGCGAATCCGAGGTTGTGAGATGACGATGAGCGACGGCACGTCCAAACTTTTCGGGTCCAAGAGCGGCGATACGACATCATTCTCACTATCTTCAGGAGAGATGCTGACGAAACTGAACATCCAGTCCAGCGGCGAGAAAAGCAGTGGTGGCCTCTACCGCTTGGGCGCCATCTATATGCAAACCAGTCTCGGCCGAGATTGGGGGATCTACTCCAAAAACTTAAAGGAGGACGGTAGGTACTGGTACGACATGCCAATGTCCGGGCTCGTCTGCGGGATGTTTGGGAGGTACGGGGATGATGTAGATTGCCTGGGCTTCTGTATCCTGCAGCCCATCGAGATGGCCCACCTGGTGGACGTCACCTACCCCAATCTCGACATGCAGGTGATAGCCAACACCCCGACCGTTGTGGCCACCCAAGACTACATAAATGAAACCTCCGTAAGCCAGTCCTACAAACTGTCGGGGTCCAAGACCGTGACAACCGAGCGCAGCTGGAGCGTGACGACCGGATTCGAGATGTCAGTTTCGCTGACAGTTTCGGCCGGCGTACCATTGGTTTCTTCAGTCGAGGGAAGCACTTCCTGGACTTTGAGTTCTACAACCGAGCATGCTCAATCTGAATCAACCTCTGAGGTTCAAAGCTGGGAGTGGCCCATCGTCTGCCCACCGCAGAGGCACATCGTTGGTACTGGCACCATGTATTCCGACAACGTCGACACCGACTACGAAGCTAAAGTTCACATCGACTTGAAAAATAGCAACACCTACGAGTACGAGGTAAAAGGCATCTATAAGGGCTTGAATGTCCGCAATGGCACCCTGATTATTGAGGACTTGGGACCTGCTTAAATCTAAGTAAGCTTAATAAATAGAAACACGTCCACACGTGTCCACATGATTTATGCTGATAGTTCCTGAAGAACACAAGTGTATCTTGTTTAAATAACTAGAACTGCTTCCTTTTATAATATCTTATAATTTGGTCTGACTCTCACTAATAGTTTAATTATAAATGAGTTTTACAATGTTTAAAATCGCTGTGTTTTTCTAGACTTGTATTTTGTCGTATGTTAAGTGAGTTACTTATTTAGTTTGATTTCTGGTGATAATGCGTAATTCATTCGTTTATAAGTCCGGATCGTCTGAGAAGTTTAAAAAATGGACATGAGCAATGTGCACTCAATCAATGTTCGGTATTGCTGTGTTCGTTATAGCGGTGTTCGTTATAGCGGCGTTCCACTGCGCTATACCGAACACCGCTATACCGAACATTTGGCTATACCGAACACCATTCTAGGCTCCCGATTTTTGTGTATAAAAATAACGAACGTTGTTGTTGAAAAAAAAAAGCCGGATTAACAAAATCAACATCCTTTGCTCGCGATTTTTGTGTCCAAACATAATAAATAGAAGAGAAAACTAACCGTTTCTTTGAAATTCGGTGAATAAGCTTGTACATAATGTATGTAATTACATGATTCGATAGTCGGATCCGGTTTAGAGTCGTTCAAGTCCTTGCATGCAGTGGACCGGTGGTTAAAAATCGCGTAATCTAGGCCGAGTTCGGGCGGTCTGTTCTTGACACGCGTAACTTGTTCTTGCAAAACCCTGATGGATAGGTAGTGCAATGTTCACGGGTCGCGTTCCCGCCGTTCGAGCGCAAGAACAGAGTTCGCGTGTCAAGAACAGACCGCCCGAACTCGGCCCTAACGATCGATACACCGAACAAATTATGTGGATCCCGTGGTGTTTGTTACAATATGTATACTATTATTTAGGTCGTGTGGCGGCTGTCTACATGCCATCGACTCGACCACGTTGTAGCCGCGTCCTTATAGCCATTCAGTTTCTCATAGACGTAGTAAGTAGATTAAATAGTAGACGCTTATTATTTTATTAAGCCAAAATTTTGTTAAGGTGCAACGATTAGGGCGCATAACCAGTAATACGTAAGCCGACAAGAACATCCAAGCATATATAATTGTTCAAATTGCAAAATATATCTCATTCATCGATTGTCAAGTTGATTTCATGTTGACTTTCTTTAAGATTTCTTTGCTTTTTGTTATTCTTAATTTAGCTAATGTTTAATTATCAGTTTAATTATGTAATGCTATTGTTTGTTTGTTTGTTTTTGCTTCTATAAAAAAAGCGTTTTTAATTGTTTTTATTATCTTTAGAGTTTGTAGCTTAATTCATTGGCATGTAATGTTTATTTTGGAACTTTTTCCGAGCCTATATTTACTTGTTGCATTAAATAATTATGGCTGTTCGTTTTATCTGCAAATAATATATGTCCATTATTTACATGGTTCGAAGTCTTTGTTAAAAACCACTGTAGTCGACAGTGCGCCCGCTAACGACACGATTAGTCCAGCTCCCCAACTCGCACAGTGGGTCTCTCCAAACAGCGTCTTCACGCAGTCAACTATCCATTCAGCGGTCGCGCCGGCCTTTATTGCATATCTAATTAGCGCTGCTAAATAATGATATATTGGTAATTAAACAAAATCCTTTTTTTTGGGGGGGGGGGGGGGGGGGGGTAAGATCGATGTACAGAACAAAAATCAAGGCATTTCTTCGCGGGTGGGGGGGCGTTAATTTTCCTATTCATGGTCAACGGAAGCGCGCCACTGATGGGTAAACTTTCAGACTATTTGACGGAGACGGGTGTAGTCGAATTGTATCCTCTATATAGCGCCCTCTACCCTACAGGGCGCCCTCTCTGTTTTGGCTTTGCTCTTGCAGTTTGGCAATGGTGATGGAGCCAGAGAAGGCGCCTATAGCGCTAGAGTTTGAAAAACGGCCGTGGTTTCTGACGCCCGCGCAAATTTCCGCTGTTATATGAATATCAGACTCCTTTAAAAATCAGGCTCCTTTTCTCTATTATTGGTTAAACCCTCTCACGTGACCGGTCACTCTCCTAATTATCATGATCATAAGCATGCGCAATAGATCTACTATCAATGAGTCCGTATTTCATGGAGTCTGAAATTCATGCTACACCGGAATGAAAATGAAGGTCTAAAAGAAAGGGGAAAATTACCAGTTTTAATTAAAAATATTTCACCACGTTTTTGTTATGGTTGAGATTTTGTCTACTAAAATTCCCGCCCACTGCATATTTGGAAAGCGAAAGCTATTAAACACACACACATCGTTTTATATCGCTCCCCGATAACGTGTACCCTAAAACGCCTCTTTTTACACCATAAACAATACGCGCAGCTCCTACCGAAATCAATATATATTTTTTCTGAGTTGTTCATTAATTTAAACCTTTAGTGGTTAATAATTAAAATAATAGCGATGACAAACAAACAAACCAACGCGGTTATTGCTGTGACATCCGGGAAATAAAATGCTAAAATGTGGTTGTTTTTCTTTCTCGTATTTCGGTTTTAAAAGAAATGAAAAAACAACAACAGTTTTGAGTGTACTTAGCTGACGGTGCGCGTGTTTTAAGAATCAACACAAGTCGTGCGGAGATTTTATTATGCCGGTAGTGGTTCTTGTGTAATAAATGCACCGTTGTTTCAGGGTGAACAAGCAAGGCGCAGGCAGACGACTGACTCGGAGGACAAACTCCATAGGTCAGGGATTAAAGCCGACATTTCATTAATGCCTTGCCTCTTCAGTACGTGCGGTGGTTTCTGTTTGCGATGAGAGATCGCTTTGTTTCTGTCCCCCGGCGGCACGGACGTTGATGCGGTGAATTATTCCGCCAGTGTTGTATTCATGCGGTACGGGTTTAGCCTGCGTACGTATGCGCGATACTGTATCATGTATTATTATTAAATGTACATAGCTTTCTTTACCGGTGATACAATGGAGTACGTGAAAGATGGCGCGGTCGTGGTCGCAATGAACGCTATATCCCACGCACAGTTGGCCTGGTTTCTGCGCACTTGTGGGAGATGCAGCCTCCTCGATGGGCGGTACGGAGCTGTGATGGTCAACTCTGGGTATTAGTCACCGCTCGTCCGCTATGAGTGCTGGCTACCGCAACGTTAAGCCCACCATTACTACGACGTCTGCAGCGTCGGTCGCGGAGGATGATAGCCGGGTGATCCTTGCCTGCGCTTTGTCATCCGTTGCCATGGTGTGCCTGGCGGCCGCCATCTTGTACTTCCGCATCACCGTGCTGCGGCGGGAGAGGACATTAAGCGAACTGCGGAGGTTGGAGGCTTTGGCCCAGCGGCACCCGGGGAGAAGTAATCTCAGCGACCGTCGGGGCATTACTAACAGCAGGCCCGTGTCTCGGACTCCGTCGTCGGTCTCGCAGCGTAGTCTCAGCCGGTCCTGGCCCAGCGGGTCATTCCTACGGCAGTTCTCGCATCCTCCGCGCAGCCCGCAGTCGGAGCTGAGGCGGGGCAGCCTGCACGCCATCCCCAACGGCTTCGGGGTAAAGGCAACGATCGAGCCGCTGGCCGTGTCCTGTGACTCGTACTCCGCAACCGGCACCGCGCAGATCACCTCCACCAAACCGGAGCGGACCTCGTCCCTACCCGACGACAAAACGCCCCAGGCCGGTGACCCACGGCGGGCCAGCTGGTCCTTCGAGAACCCTGTCTTTGACCAGTGGGTGCCGCCCCTGATGATGACCGAACTGGACGACGACAACGACGATGATGACAAGGATATGGACGTCTTCTCGCCTGCGGACGACGGCGTCGCCGTCGCGAATTGCCATGACATTAGCGTTACCGTCATTGATTCCGGGGATGGAGCGACACTCGTCGCTGCGAAAACTGAGCAGGACGTTGTCTCACCTCAACTTACCAGAAATAATAAACAGGCCAAGCTCTCGAGACTCTCGGGTTACTGCGGCAACCCTCTCTACGTCGATCATCCTCTCTCCATGCCCACCTTGCACGAACGAGAGGACAGCAGCAACAGCAGCGGTGGGGGTGGCAACGAAAGGACGACTGGGGCGGAGGCTACCAAAGGCACCGACCCCGATCCGAACGGTGCTCAACGAGACGGAACGACCGTAATAACCATTTCCCAAAGAAGATCCGAAAGCAGTTGCTGATTAGTTTAAGCCTCCTTTTAAGGAGCAAACAAAAAGTAGTCTCACTCTCCCCTCCCCACAATTTCGGAGTCGAAAAGACGTACCTACTTTAAGACCAGGGTTGTTGATTTGGAAAACAGCGCAGGGTCGAATATCATTGTTTATTTTATTTATTATTTATCTAAATAATCAAGAAACAGTGGAAAAATAATATCAAACTGGATTTTGTTTGGATTTTTTTATAAAACTCACACACAATTCCTGCTATAAACGATCAGCCAAAGATGGCCCACAACTGCCAAAGTTACCACGTTTTACTCTCGACAAGTATACACGCATTAGTACAGTGCAAATTAAATTTGTATATGTTTATTATACGTTGTTGCAATTTGACCTTTAATATGTTCAACATCAGCTAGAAATCAGCTCTGATGATTACCGTGGACAGGTGGCGTTTTGGTAATGGAGGTATTGCCACCCATATAATGCAAGGGAAAAGGTACAATGCTCTGAGCTATTCCAAATGTTGTTACCTCCGTAAAAACGATTATTTAAAGCGCTAAACTTTAAAGAGTCCTTGAAATGGAAAACTAAATTCTTCCAAATAGGCACTTTGGGAGACAAATTAGCGATAGTTTTGATTCACTTGGGAGACAGTGGCACTTAGGGAGACATTTCAGTGTCTCCCTAAGTGTCTAGCTACCCCACAAAACGATATTTGGGAGTTATTTTTGCTCGGAGAAGACAGATTTGGGTCTAAATAGCATAAATATGAAATTTCGTGGAAAAAGCTCCAGGTAAAAACGGGTTAGGTTACAATAAAGATTGTGCACGACTCTATTGGATTGTCTCCCAAAGTGCCCATTTGGAGGTATATAAATTTATACATGTATGACTGCAACTTCACATGTTTTACTCCAAAGTTTGCTTGTATATATGCCTTGTATATCATTTATTTTTAAAGTCATTTAAAAAAAGAAGTACCATTTATTATATATATATTTCAGCATTTTCTATTTTAGTAATACCGAAAGCCTACCAAATATTTGTACAGAGCACGTTCAAAATCTAAACCGAAAGTTGGCCTTATGATAACGGACTTTATATTATGATTATTCCTATTACAGAAATACTAGTACTTTTAGAGCGAAAAGGAAGTAATTTTTTTATTATTATTATTATTTTATTTTTTTATGAGTACATAAAGGACTGTAAATGAACGGTGTGTAACTATGACTAACCGACTGTTTTAATTGTGCATTTAATTGTTGTATAGCAACAAATTATCGTAACTTGTATGTGCTATAGGGAACTTTTTTTGCGCATGCGCAGTGTTGAGCAAGCAGTAGCCATTTTTTTGGTAGGTAAACAAAATTCGGACGCCCATTGGCTGTTGAACTTGAAGCCATCGTCCGCCATGTTGCCACTTCCTCAATTGAATTGTAAACAACTTAATTGTAAACAATTGAATTGTAAACAATTGAATTGTAAACAATTGAATTGTAAACAATTGAATTGTAAACAATTGAAATGTAAACAATGGAAATGTAAACAATGAAAATGTATACAATGGAAATGTATACAATGGAAATGTATACAATGGAAATGTAAACAATGGAAATGTAAACAATGAAAATGTATACAATGGAAATGTAAACAATTCAAATGTATACAATTGAAATGTAAACAATGGAAATGTAAACAATGAAAATGTATACAATGGAAATGTATACAATGGAAATGTATACAATGGAAATGTATACAATGGAAATGTATACAATGGAAATGTATACAATTCAAATGTATACAATGGAAATGTATACAATGGAAATGTATACAATGGAAATGTATACAATGGAAATGTATACAATGGAAATGTATACAATGGAAATGTATACAATTCAAATGTAAACAATTGAATTGTGAACAATATATTTATATTTTTTTGTCAATCAGAGTATATATTTTAATTTATATAGCCAGAATATTTTAACAATAAACATCGTTAGATATATTTTAAGATATTTCATTATAGGATTGGAGACGAAGTGGTAAATACTGGTTCCCGTCTCTGTATTCCAATCGAGAGAATAGGGACCAGCGCCGATATACTGGGCTCTGATTGGGTAGATGTTTGTGTGACCTGTGAACTTGAGGTCACCAGCTCTGCGGATCAGCTGCGCTGCGTGCAATTTGAACATTCAAAAAATACGCTACCCAGAATGCTGAGCGTTTCCTTCACAAAAATATGGACGACCATAGGCGGTGAGCACCAGCGAAGTATTTGTACTTTGTGTAATGGCCATCTGCCAATGGGTGTTATACCTTGTTTAGTGTTGGTTATAATTATGCGTGCATGGAGATTTCTGAATTACATTTTGAGATGAAAGTCCACTTCATAAGACTAAAGATCTGTGTTGTTATAACTGCTTACAAAATGAATTGGTTAGGAAATAAACGTGTGCTATAGACCATTGTTTGAATCGTTTTCCTGGTATATAATCTTAATGTAAATGTTTTTATTTTAAATGTAACGGATGTGTCTGTTACGTTTTAAATGCAATAATTTAAAGGCGATTGCCAGGCGTATTCTGCTAAGAAAAAAACATACATTTTCGACGCAACGAATGGAGACTGCGACAATGTTCGTTGAACTTTCGATCGGAGTATTAAAGCCGCAATACATACCGATTGGTTACTTATTGACGTATTCAATGCGTGTATTGTTTGTCGCGTGCCGTTTCGGTTGTGGTCTCTGTGCGCGTTCGAGTGTTTGCACTAGTCTCGTCTCCAATCGATGTTGAGCGTCCTTCAGCCTGTTGTTTACATGTACTGGCAAATTAACAAGGATAGCTAAACCATGTGCCAGTCAGAGCTACGGCTACGTCTAGTCTAATCACGAGTAGTTGTATTTGCAAACACTTAGACAATAGCCATAGACGAAAGATTCGGACGCGGTCAATGTGTCTTGATAAAAGATGGTTTTACTTTTAAATGGGCTTTAATATTTCTCGATTGGGCCTAGGGATACAGCGCCAATGACGAATACAATAACAACGTCATTAGTGACGAGTTGGAAAATAAAATGGAAGCCTTTACATAATATTAATAACCCGATAAATAAAAAAAGGCTAATTAACAAACAATATTTTTGCCTCTGAAGAAGTTATTTTTCATTTCGTATTTTGTGTGTGTTTTGGTTGGGTTCAACGAAACAAACGTTTACATGTGCATAGAATAATAACGTGTAATTAATTCCCTTTGTCATCCTAGCCAAGTTAAACATTTTTGGCTTAAAAAATTTCCGACATTTCTATTGCAAATTTTATGGTTGTAGGTTTTATATTTTATCTCCTTCCTTTCAAAATGTGTTTCAAGTAAGTGTTCCTTAACAGTATTTTTATTAACATTATTATGTTGTTATTGGTTGTTTTGGGGGGCGATTTTGTTTGGTTTAATTAATTTTTTCGGAACAATTACAGGATATCTAGCGCACTTGCTGGATGCCTAGAATTACTATTGACTTTTAAATAAAATAAGTTATGAGGGCCTAATGTTTCGATCTTAATCTTCAGAGACTAAATGGCTGTTTACAAGAAACAAACTTTTTCATATACAGGGCAACATACAGCATGATGTACATCATCATGGCGGACGGGAGAAACACACAAAAAAAAGCTCAGAGTTCAATGGAACAAACAACAAAAGGAGGATTAGGCTGAGGGATTAGAGGGGGAGGGCAAATTGGGTAATATCGGGTGACCTCAATGTACATGTTGACCCCAAGTGGGCGTGATAAACCTTGGTAAAACAATTTTGTCACTTTTGTCAGAACGTTGTGTTTTGCGTAATAGCGATACGTTTATTATGTTTTCGTAGAGAAATATTTTTTTGTGTAATATTTATTTACTTCAAGTCTCGAAGAAACAAATTTGCCAAAAAGCCAACACACAAATACATTACCCAAAAAATAATTGCAAACTGTGATTACAGACAGCGGTGATATTGGGCACATATATAGCATTTAACACACGCTAAGATGTAGGTTCAGTAGAGTCATTGATGTGTATATGTGTATACATTGTAGTATTGTTCCGGTGATGAATGGGGTCACGGTAATATCGTTATTAGTAATAACGATACAATGGCAGAAATAGTGGTTAACACCCTGGTAATATGGGTAATATGGGTAATAATATAATATGGGTAATATCGGTAGGGGAAAAAAAATATCGGGTAATATCGGGTAATATCGGGTAATATCGGGTAATATCGGGTAATATCGGGTAATATCGGGTAATATCGGGTAATATCGGGTAATATCGGGTAATATCGGGTAATATCGGGTAATATCGGGGGTGGGGGGAAAACCATTAAGCAAATTGGGTAATTTCGGGTGGGTGGGTTGCAATCGCGTTTTTTCGGGTATAATGGCAATATCGGATGGGTGGGGGAAAAAACATCAAGCAAATGGGGTAATTTCGGGTGGGTGGGTTGCAATCACGATGATTCGGGTTAATGGGGCAATATCGGGTGGGGGGGGGGGGGGGGGTGGGGAAACATTAAGCAAATGGGGTAATTTCGGGTCGGTGGGTTGCAATCACGGATGATTCGGGTCAATGGGGCAATATCGGGTTGGGGGAAAACATCAAGCAAATTCGGGTGGGTGGGTTGCAATCACGATGATTCGGGTTAATGGGGCAATATCGGGTGGGTGGCTGGTTGGGAGGGAAACATCAAGAAAAGGGGGGAATTTCGGGTGGGTGGGTTGCAATCACGATGATTCGGGTTAATGGGGCAAAAATTTGAGCCGAAGCCGAAACGAAGCAATGATTTCGAAAACCCCAAATATATAATGCCGTTTTCCAAATTCAAGCTTTGTCCAGTTTCGGAGCTGTTGTCGTTAGCTACGGAGCTGGACTCACTTCGCCAGGAGGGGGCGCTGTGCGATGTGACCGTATAGTGGACGCGACGACAGGCAATTTCGAGCCCACAAGGTAAATTTAATTTAGAAAGCTTGGGCATTTATAGGGGTAAAGGGATAGTATTCATGACATTGCACAGTGACAGTACACGTTGTAATTATTTTATGGCATTGGTATCGCTATCAAAATTTATAAAAACTGGTCCTGTTGTATAAAAGCATGAAAATGTAATAAGCGAGTTCGATAATAATTGATTCCCGCAATGCAATATGGGTAACAGCAGAAGGGGGGGGGGGGGGGGGGGGGCGGAGCGGAGGGGGGGCACAACAAAGTCGCCACCAACGTTGAAATGTATCTCATTCGTTCTTCCACGCTCATGAGCCACACATCTCATACAGTAAATACATATAGATCGCTACCGCGAAGCGCACCGTTGAAACACGTACAAATTTGCTCCGCGCTCGCTCTCCGAATTCAGTGATTCATATAACGTCCGCAAAGCCAGGTACACAGGCACGATCTACACGAATTTGTTTTGGGGCGATGTAATTTTCTGCCATTTTCTTATAACGGGAAAAACATTAAGCAAATGGGGTAATTTCGGGTGGGTGGGTTGCAAAAAAACATTAAGCAAATCGGTAAAATCGGGAGGGTGGGTGGTTTGCAATCACGATGATTTGGGGCAATAGTGGGTGGGGGGGGGGGGGGGGGGGGGGGAACATCAAGCAAATTGGGTAATATTGGGTGGGTGGGTTGCAATCACGATGATTGCAGTAGCATTGTGGGCGGAAGTACTGCATGTATGTTGTGTACAATGTATATTCTTTCCCAAATTAATATGTTTGGTCGGCTTGAGTGAAGACTACGTACTTGTTAATCTATTCGAATATCTGGCTTCGTTTCGGGTACGGGCTTAGGCCGGGAGGAAGATATTACCCCCGGGTTTCGCAAACTGCAGCCGTGCTTTGTCGAGTTTCTGAGCCTAGTAACAAGACGTTATTAATTTCCTCCTAGAAGAAGTTTGAATCGAGTCCAATGGGATTTGTACAAGTTGTTATCAAGTATTCAGCCCAGAGATGGAACTGGACCACAGTGGGTACAGAAACGTGCTCTCTGTCGAACCAGAATCGAAGGATTCTGTGACGATTCCTCATGCTCAGCTGTTGTCGTTAGCTACGGAGTTGGACTCACTTCGTCAGGAGGGGGCGCTGTGCGATGTGACCGTTAATGTGGACGACAGGCATTTTCGAACACCACACTGGCACACAAGGTAAATTTATTTTAGAAAGCTTGGGTATTTCATTCATAGCGGGGTAAAGGGATAGTATTCATGACATTACACAGTGACAGTAGATAGAGAGGTTTTTTACAGGTTAACCGCCGTTAAACAATAGAAACCGTGCACAAATTCCGGGTAATAACTCCATACTGCCGCACGGTCTACCCCAACAAAAAATTTGTATGAGTACTTTATCAACTCACCCAGCTGTGGCCAACCAAAAACCGGTCGAATCTCAGCCGATTTCTGTAAAAAAGGTGAAAACTATGCCCGTTCCGCAAACGCGATTGTTACAAGATGGCGGATAAACTCGTGCGTAATTTCAAGCTGACACTTACTCTTGAACATTGAATGTGTCTCATCTAGAAGAATCTGAAGTGTGGTCAAAAGCGCTTTCTCTTGTTTGCACATAGGACCCTATTGAGACAGATTTCGTAAATCTACTGTTTTTGCCCTCAACATGAAGGTCTAAAGGATTTTGCAGGATTCAGAAATTCACTATTACTTTTTTGATATGAAAATTGATGACCTCGACAATGTGCTTTTTGTAAAACTATGCATTTTGGAGGATTCGGGTTTTGTAATTGAGGAAAACCCATACTAATGTCTTCGTCTCATTTTTTGGGTTCAATAAGGTCCTGAAAGCAGTAGCCAACTGGCTCCACTACGATTTCCAACACGCCTCCATCACTCATCTTCTCTGCTCAAGAAGGTTCGACTAGGCCTGGTATTCCCCCAGCACCTTCTGAACTTCTGGCCATATCTCACGTCAAATCTGTCTTTGATCAGCTCATGCAGCACGTTGCCCTGCACAGCCCTGTCGGCGGCCAGCTGGCCAGTTGACACCCAGCTGGCCAGTCGACACCCAGCTGGCCAGTCGACACCCAGCTGGCCAGTCGACACCCAGCTGGCCAGTCGACACCCAGCTGGCCAGTCGACACCCGGAGCTCTTCGCCCCTCGTGTTTCAACAAAGGTTATTTTTTATTTAATTGTTAAAAACAAACACCGGTTTTTCTTGCTTTTTTCGCGGCATCCATGATTGTTAAACTTCGGACAGGCCAGTTAAATTATATTTACTATAATTTATTTATAGGTTATTTTTTATTTTATTTTTGAAAACAAACACCGGTTTTTCTTGCTTTTTTCGCGGCATCCATGATTGTTAAACTTCGGACAGGCCAGTTAAATTATATTTACTATAAAATACAACAATAATATAATGAGGATTTGAATTTAGTTTATGGTTCTATATTGTATTCCAGTCATTACAAACCTGATGCTCTCAAATGACCTAGATTTCCAACTTAACTTGTTTTTCTCGTCTTTGCAGTCGCTACTAGTCATAGGAGGCCAGACAACCTTGGGGTTTGCTCGCTACTTCTGCTGCCACCGGCAGGAGTGGATCCCACTCAAGAGGTTTGCCCAGCTGCCATTTGATGGGGTCTACCATCACTCTGTTATAGCTGTTGCTGGGAAGATTTATCTTGTCGGTAAGTCGTTCTTCGTATTATTTCAGTAAATTGCAAGACAAAATAAAAAGATTCTGGAGTCCTGTGCCAATTCGGGCGATTCACAATGCAGTGCGCCACCAAGCGTTTGACTCAAAAGAGCCACTTTTAAACTTTACGGTCGACTACTTCCGTATATCATACTGTAGTGAAATATATATTCTTCATTGTTCACGCGAGGTACAACACAAACATAAATGTATCCTGAAGCGTCGTTGATTAAAACATTGTTATTTGCAGAACAAAATTGGAATTGTAATCGTGCGCGTCCAAAAAGACGTAAAAACTGATGAGTTTATGCAAATCAATACCGTTTTTCAAACTGATGCCGACTTTTTCCCATGATGCACTGCGGGGATAGCAGGATTTGCGCCTCCAACGGCAGCTTCTAGGTATTGTGAATCGCTCGAATTGAGTGTGCCAGAGCACAAATCTGCTTTTACAGTCGTACGTACGGCGCAGTCGTCGTACGACGGGGCCCAGCACCTTTCGTGTTTTGATCCAGGCACAAATACCTGGCGGGCGTGCAGCGGCGTCGAGACTAGCTCCCGGGTGTCCTTGTCCGACTTGACGGGACCTGCCTGCTTGTCACCCACTGCGCAGTCGCAAGCAAACTTGGAAAAAAGGAAAAATGCCCCATTGTCCACGAGGTCAACACCTACGATCACGGACAGAGTCACATTGTCAAATAATTAAGAGGTCAATTTAAGTATTGCGGATCATCGTAGTCTGTTGCGTATGTTGTCCACCACATAGATCTAGATAAAACCGTACCACACTTGCACTTTGTAAAACCTAATAGTAAATACGTGTATTGAAGCTTTGATTGACAACTTTAATCGTGCCGTATTTTTGGGATTGGAGTTTTTGGTTTGGGGCCAAAATGAAAAATGTAGCTGTAAACTTTTTAAACAAAGTTGCTGCCTAAGTTATTGGTTTCTTTATATTTCTTAAATAATACTAGCACATTGTGGAATATACTTATGCAAAATGGACTGGTTGGCGTGCGACCACCTGCGCTTCAAAGTACATAGAAAGAGAGAGAGAACAAAGATTGCTAGGACGATCACAACAGCTGCTACACCTCATATAAGTTGCTCAATCCAGCGGCGTCCATGTCTGGCAAAGCCAAAACTGTCAGAGTTGGCAGCAAGTCTGGCGTGCGAGTACCCATTTGGACTGTCACAGGTAGTTTGGTAGATGTTTCTGTGCGCACTTGGTGCGTTGTGTACGAGCCGAAGGTTGTCGTAGGCCTCGTTTCAGATAATGGACCGATAGAGCAGGTCCGATTAAAGCTAAATGCGCGGCTTGTAACAGTGCAGACCAACACCCGATTCATTGAGAGTCGGTTCTCAAGATGAAACGAAGCGCCGACTCGTCGTTCCTTCTCCGTTATATACTCGTACCCACTACCTGGTATCCTCTGGCTGGTTTCTCCAATCGTCCACGTTATGGTTACTCCTGGGTTGCCTTGCCCTATCTCGCACCAAATGGTGATGTTGGTTTGAGGTCCAGTGTCGTACTTTGGGCAGAGTGGTTTTTCTTGAGGGAAAAGTTTTACCTTGTTTTGGACGTATATGCGACCACAAAGTTTGAATGACTTGATCGAATACCACCATGATGCACAACAACAATACCGTCCAAAGTCCGAGTTCGTAACATTAGTCAGTTGAAAAGAATAGGTACGATATTGGTCTAGATCCATAGATACGGAAATACTAAGACCAGCCTGGTCGTACGTAGAGTACTTCTAAGTCCTGGGTCAGCAAGACGGGCTGCAGAAAGTTAAAGATTCTGCCCCATTTTACTATTTCCTTGTTATGATAAAAGGCACGTCTATCAATTAATTATAAATGCAGGCAATCAAGGAAATATTAGAATCCATTAATATAAATGCATACATCGCGCCAACACAGGATTAAAACTTTTTGCATTGGTCAGCAATGGTCAGCTCTCTCAACCAAAACAAAACAGAGCAATAAACGAAAATGTTACAAACAAATATCGTATGCATAAGTAAATATAATGTGGTATATTTTATAGTCTTTTATGAAGGTCAACTCTATTTAAAAACGATTAGGACATAATTATCTCATCTCTTTCAGTAAAACTTATTACCTCATTTTAAATGAGCTACAATGATGAGTATAAGTACATTGCCACCGTATATTGTGGGCAAGCCTTACGACAATAAGCTAGTTGCTTCAGCTGCAGTGCATTGGGTGATTATTTACATGTGTGGTGAAGAAGACTTCTGTAGTTAATAAATGGGCATTAGCGGCTTTGCTAATCAGTGTAGTATACTGTGATCTCGTAGCATTCATGACCCAGTTGACCTGCAGTTTCCTATGGCATTCCTTTAAGTGCTTTGGAGGGACGAACATGTAAAACAAACATAGGTTTTTGTTGTTGTTGTTGTTGTTGTTTTTGTTTGATTTTTTTCTAAGTGCGGTGGATCGTTGGTGTCGTTGCCGACGCGGAGGTACAGAAAGTCGTAGTTTTTCTCCAGGTGAAAGGCGACGATGTCCAGTTGGATCTTCTCGTCCCGGCTCGTGACGGTCTGGAGCAGCCAGACGCAGGTGGTGCTGGCTGGGTAGAACGGCGAGGTCAGGTCGTAAACTTTGCCCTGCGGAACGTTGATCAGAGTCTCCCCGCATATGTCTTTGAGAATATGAGAGCAAATCAACGACCATATTTGTTAATCAAATACCTGTGACCAAAAGCCGTGCAAAACAATGCGGCCCTCCTACCGGGGCCTCCTACCGGGGCCTCGTCCAATCGTTGGTCAGGTGACGACCGGTCGTCACATTAGGCTTTTGTTATTAGTACCGCAAAGATAATTGTTACATATTCAGCATGACCTAATTTATTTAAATTAAGGAAGCTTTGTCTGCGGTTTGTTATGACAATATGTACTGGGTACAAGCGAAGATGCTCATCTAGCCGTGGAATGTTTCTTCTTTGTTCAGTTGTTATGGCTTGTATCATCATCATCATCATCACCACTTAGCAGCAACCCCACGATAAACATGTGATTTCGAATAAACCTTTATGTAATCGATTATTTGTTAAATCAAAAAAGTAGAAAAGTTTCCAGTAATATAGTATTAACAATGTGACAAATACTCCGTCAACGCATGGTCACGGTTTTTCAAATTTCATAGAGCTAGAGGTCAGTGTTCTGGATCGTACAGTTGGTACATTTACATGTGAATGTACCAACTACACGCGTGCGCAAGCAAATTATGTGACGTTTCAACGTAATGGGCCAAAGTTATGTTCGTTGTATGACGCACGCACGCGCGCCCCGGCCTGCGCCTGGCCCATAGAGCTATATTAAATTACTAGAGCGCTGACTGGATGTACAAAGGGATGCGAGCTGGGCGCATCCATGTTTGTGCACAAACCTATGGAAACCTCAACATTTTGTACGGCTTTTGTACAGCTATTTGCATACCTGCTTTTGTATTCTATACAACGCGTTACCATAGCCGATAAGCCCAAATCCGAAACGCATGATCAGCAAATGCGCGCAAACATCGCAAATGCGCGTGCGTATTCGGGCGCTGCAGTTATGCCAGTTATGCCACACCCAGTCTCTCTACCGGTCATGTCCTCTCCCCTGTCATTCCCTCTCCCCCGGTCATTCCCTCTCCCCCGGTCATTTCCTCTCCCCCGGTCATTTCCTCTCCCCCGGTCATTTTCTCTCTCCCGGTCATTTCCTCTCTCCCGGTCATTTCCTCTCTCCCGGTCATTTCCTCTCTCCCGGTCATTTCCTCTCCCCCTGTCATTCCCTCTCCCCCGGTCATTCCCTCTCCCCCGGTCATTTCCTCTCCCCCGGTCATTTCCTCTCCCCCGGTCATTTCCTCTCCCCCGGTCTATTTGGCACTAACTCTTTTTGGCACATTCTTGGTTCACAGTGTAAGGCCAAGGGAGTCTTAGCTGACGAAGACAAATGATACGCTGGGCAGACCTCAACCAGGAAGAACTTGGAATTGTGGGATGGTGAGAGTGATTTTGATAACTGTGATTTTGATAACAGCAATTTTATTAACTGATATTGATAACGGTGATTTTGATATGGCGATATTTGATAACGATTTACGATTTTCATAACAGCAATTTCGATGGTGACATTGACGGCGATGACAACGATGCTGATGACAGTGAAGGCAAAGATGAGGAGGCACCAACGAGAGTGCAACCCTTCGCTGCTGTGAGCCTTGATGAGGTCGCCAAGAGAAAAGCCACCAAGGCAGTCTCTCAAAAAAGCTTGTCGATCTGCAGCAGGCACTTTGGCTAGGCAACCAAGCAACCCGCCACATCGTCGAGGGAAACGATGTGTCTAAACACGACAGGTAAGCTTGGGGCTTGGAATAACATATCCACTTTGTTGACAAAGTAAAGAGGACGCTCTTCTGTTTTATTTTGGGGATTTTGAAATAAACCACATTGGAAAAATGTTGAAAGTTAAACACCGAAATTAAATGGAGCGGGGTTTGAACCTTTTTGGCCATGCAAACTGCATGCAACTTTAGCTCTGTCCACTCTTTGACCATACAGCGCATGCATGCAACTTTTTCTCCGCCCAAAATGTGCCAATGCACAATGACGGAGCTAAAGTGACATATTTGTGCTGTCAACTCAAACCCTAAAGGGAGGGTAAATAAAAAGAGCCCACCACTGGTTATAGCATAAATTAATGCGTTGTCAAATAGATATTTGAGGTCGTTTAACGAAATCTGAACCAATGTTGGATTTTTAAGTAATTGTGTGATTTTTTTTATTAATTTTTTTAGTTGCTACGGGAACTTATCGAGAAAAGAACCTCATCCACCCTGAATCCTGTTCATGAAAATGCAAGGCTCCCTTTCAAATTAAATTTAGGGTGATGTTAGGTATTGTTGGACAAAATCATATTTGTACCCAATTTTGATAAAAATGCAATGCTAACCCCTTCTAAATTAAATTTAGGGTGATGTTAGATATTGTTGGACAAAATCATATTTGTACCTAATTTTCATAAAAATGCAAGGCTATAAATAAAATTTATGGTCATCCAATGAGTCCTTGATCGAACTTGCTCATAACTGGCGTTACCTTGCCTACTTGAATGAAGATTCATTGAAATCTTTGTTTGTGCTTTGCCCCAGATCAATTGTAATATAAGCCAGTTGTATTTCACTCAGTGCCCGTTTTCTTTGTTTGCCCAGTTTGTCCATGAGCGAGTGGTCGTGATGTCTGTTGAAGAGTTTGAAGCGTGGTATCAACACGAGATTGCAGATTTTTAAGCCGGTTGCAGAGCGCGGGGCCTGGCCCACTGAACCAAGCTGGACGGGAACTCCCAGCTGGCCCGGTTCACCATCGATTTGGAGGCTTCGTGCGTGGATACGATAGAGGCTGGCTTGACGACTAAAGACCTGGCCATATGCGTCAAGGGAATGAACAGGTATGTAAAACCCTCATTGCGTGTTTGGATGTATTTTTAACCAGCTCGTGCCAGAATTACTTGACATTGACTGAGCTGAGGTTCGCAAGCTGCATTCCACTGTCTGGACCAGGACATCGCCACTACCGAAGCTACTCTCTAGTCTGCCGTGCACTCCAATGACTACCGCAAGCTCTATTCCCTCACCTCATCCTCCACAGTGTGGACCAGGACATCGCCACTACCGAAGCTACTCTCTAGTCTGCCGTGCACTCCAATGACTACCGCAAGCTCTATTCCCTCACCTCATCCTCCACAGTGTGGACCAGGACATCGCCACTACCGAAGCTACTCTCTAGTCTGCCGTGCACTCCAATGACTACCGCAAGTTCTATTCCCTCACCTCGTCCTCCACAGTGTGGACCAGGACATCGTCACTGCTGAACTTGCTCATAACTGGCGTTACCTTGCCTATTTGAATGAAGATTCATTGAAATCTTTGTTTGTGCTTAAACCGTGCCAGTTGTATTTCACTCAGTGCCCGTTTTCTTTGTTTTCCCCAGTTCGTCCATGAGCGAGTGGTCCTGATGTCTGTTGAAGAATTGGAAGCCTGTTGGAGAGTGCTGTACCCAACACTGAAGTCGCTCTAATCAGTTTAATTTAGTGAGCGACAATATCGAAGAAACTATAATAGACAGTTTTATATTATGATAAGTGTCTAATAAAAGAAGCTTTATATTATGATAAGCGTCTAATAAAAGAAGGTTTATAATATAATAAGTGTCTAATGAAAGAAGCTTTATATTATAATAAGTGTCTAATCAAAGAAGCTTTGTATTATAATAAGTGTCTAATGAAAGAAGCTTTATATTATAATAAGTGTCTAATCAAAGAAGCTTTATATTATAATAAGTGTCTAATGAAACAAGCTTTATATTATAATAAGTGTCTAATCAAAGAAGCTTTGTATTATAATAAGTGTCTAATGAAACAAGCTTTATATTATAATAAGTGTCTAATCAAAGAAGCTTTATATTATAATAAGTGTCTAATCAAAGAAGCTTTATAATATAATAAGTGTCTAATCAAAGAAGCTTTGTATTATAATAAGTGTCTAATCAAAGAAGCTTTATATTATAATAAGTGTCTAATGAAACAAGCTTTATATTATAATAAGTGTCTAATCAAAGAAGCTTTATATTATAATAAGTGTCTAATCAAAGAAGCTTTATAATATAATAAGTGTCTAATCAAAGAAGCTTTATATTATAATAAGCGTCTAATAAAAGAAGCTTTATATTATGATAAGCGTCTAATAAAAGAAGGTTTATATTATAATGAGCGTGTAATCAAAGAAGGTTTATATTATAATAAGCGTCTAATCAAAGAAGCTTTATATTATAATAAGTGTCTAATCAAAGAAGCTTTATATTATAATAAGTGTCTAATAAAAGAAGCTTTATATTATGATAAGCGTCTAATAAAAGAAGGTTTATATTATAATGAGCGTGTAATCAAAGAAGGTTTATATTATAATAAGCGTCTAATCAAAGAAGCTTTATATTATAATAAGTGTCTAATCAAAGAAGCTTTATATTATAATAAGTGTCTAATCAAAGAAGCTTTATAATATAATAAGTGTCTAATGAAAGAAGCTTTATATTATAATAAGTGTCTAATCAAAGAAGGTTTATATTATAATAAGTGTGTAATGAAACAAGCTTTATATTATAATAAGTGTCTAATGAAACAAGGTTTATAATATAATAAGTGTCTAATCAAAGAAGCTTTATATTATAATAAGTGTCTAATGAAACGAGGTTTATATTATAATAAGTGTGTAATGAAACGAGGTTTATATTATAATAAGTGTGTAATGAAACAAGCTTTATATTATAATAAGTGTCTAATGAAACAAGCTTTATATTATAATAAGTGTCTAATCAAAGAAGATTTATAATATAATAAGCGTCTAATAAAAGAAGCTTTATATTATAATAAGCGTCTAATAAAAGAAGGTTTATATTATAATGAGCGTCTAATAAAACAAGCTTAAAATTGTAATGAGCGTCTAGTAAAACAAGCTTAAAATTATGAGGAGCGTCTAATAAAACAAGCTTAAAATTATGAGGAGCGTCTAATAAAACAAGCTTAAAATTATGAGGAGCGTCTAATAAAAACAAGCTTAAAATTATGAGGAGCGTCTAATAAAAACAAGCTTAAAATTATGAGGAGCGTCTAATAAAAACAAGCTTAAAATTATGAGGAGCGTCTAATAAAAACAAGCTTAAAATTATGAGGAGCGTCTAATAAAAACAAGCTTAAAATTATGAGAAGCGTCTAATAAAAACAAGCTTAAAATTATGAGAAGCGTCTAATAAAAACAAGCTTAAAATTATGAGAAGCGTCTAATAAAAAGAAGTTAATTATATAAGTATTAGTATCTAATAAAGCGTAGCTTTATTAGAAACTTTTTTTTGCGTAGCACAAAAAATTTCTAAGTGTTTGTAAACAAACTTTTTTCCTTGGGGTTAAAAAATTTCTAATTTTTTTTTTTTAAGTGTTTATAAACAAACTTATTATTTTTCGATTGCACCACCTGGGTTAGAACACGGGACCCAGTCCTGGGCTTATCCTTTTGAGCTACTGGCTCTTGAGGAATTATTTCTCAGACGTTTTATATATTTTCAAAAAATATTCCAAGTGTTTAAAAACAAATAATAAAACAATTACTTGTATATATTAAAATGGAACTAACGATAAAAAGTAAAACAAGCTCTTATTCAAATCTTATTCAAACACTGTCATTTGTCATGCCTACTAAAGGCCTCTTTCTTAACATTTTATTTTTGCAACATGTTGATAAATGCAAAGTATAAAGAGAATTTTGAGATTTTTATAATAACCCTCTGCCCAGTTATGTCTCATTTTGCCAGAACCCCTCTACGGTAATTGGTTAATTAAGTCAAAATATAATTGTATCTATAAAATCTCCCCAAAATGTATTTGTACGGGGTTAGATCGGTAGTGGTGATGTCCTGGTCCAGACTGTGGAGGACGAGGTGAGGGAATAGAGCTTGCGGTAGTCATTGGAGTGGACGGCACACTAGAGAGTAGCTTCGGTAGTGACGATGTCCTGGTCCAGTTTCTTTATTAGTCGGCTTGTCAGGGATGAAAGCTCATGCAATTTGAGAAAGATAAAAATTAAGAACTCATCAGTGCTAATACTCATCATTAGTAGTTAAATTGCAGCAGTCGCTGCGCCAAAAATTATATTCAGCAATATTGTCACAGTTGGTGACGCAAACAGCAATTATATTCAGCAATATTGTCACAGTTGGTGACGCAAACAGCAATTATATTCAGCAATCTTGTCACAGTTGGTGACGCAAACAGCAATTATAGTCAGTAATATTGTCACAGTTGGTGACGCAAACAGCAATTATATTCAGCAATATTGTCACAGTTGGTGACGCAAACAGCAATGATATTGAGCAATGAGTGCAGTATGCAATGAAAGTGCTAAGTAAAACGTTCAACTCAATCTCGCGATCAATTTTTTTAATTGCAACATAGCTGGGTGTTGAAGAGCAGACAGAGAATTACGAGCAGTGGAACTAACACTAACGCACCCAACGGTGCGCAAACCGAGAATTAGGCAGCAATTAAAAGGACTTTAAGAGGACTTTATCTTGGCAAAGAACGCAAAAAAAAACTATACAAATCCAGTGGATTCTATGATTATTAAGGCTCGTTTTGATCACGCTTTAAAAAAGTTCTTATCCACGGTTATTTCATATTAAATGTACGAGTGCACTATTCCACGAAACCACATGTATTTTGGATTTTCTGAAGTGAGGTCAATTTTTGGCGCTATATTTCTCTTTTAAGTCAAGCCAATGATCGGGACCGACTGCATTTCAGGGAAGTAAATAAAAAAACCAATACTAGTCAAAAGGGTCAACGAACTTATTAGAGTGCTGCATTTCTTGAACCACTTGACCCGCTTGGCCCCCCCGTCTGGAGAAAAGCGGTCTGCTTGTCGTACGCCGGTAGCTGATTGGCTATGGCCAGAGCCTTCTGGAGTTCGATCCAATTCTCAACAATAGTCTCCCATAATACTGTGCCAAATAAAAATAACAATTCATCAATTTTGGTTGGTCAATTTTGGTTGGTCAATTTTGGTTGGTCAATTTTGGTTGGTCAATTTTGGTTGGTCAATTTTGAAAAGAAAGTCCAAATAGTCCCCAGATTCCAGCTGTAAAAATATCCAAAGATTATTTAACCCTAAACCCTGAGGAAACGGTCACCCAACCACTGAACAAATTCAAGAAATAACGGATTGATTTTTATAGGATTGAGGATGAATCAATTTTTTACATGGTGGCAAATTGAGGGATTTTTCAGAATTGAAGATGATTTTGCAGAATTGAAGACGATTCCCAGCCAAAAGGGTCTAGGGGGTTAGCATTAATCCCCGAGAGGTACTTCGATGGCAAACGCAATCAACTCACTCAGTTGTGCCTTGGTGGCTTTTCTCTTGGCGACCTCCTCATCAAGGCTCACAGCAGCGAAGGCTTGCACTCCCGTTGGCGCCTCCTCGTTGCGATGGCGAACCTCATCTTTGCCTGAACTAAACATCCCGCATTTCTCATCGCTGATATCCAATTGGTCGTCTCGAATGGGTCATCGTCGGACTCAGGGGACATCTGATCATCGCTACTATCAATCGCATCATTGTCATCATCACTATCGACATTATTGTTTTCATTCTCGGCACTCAATTCAACATCATCTGTAAAGAGAAAACAAGTGATCCTTGAATCGCGAGTGTCACCCTTTTAGCTGAGTGAAGATTATTTTAGTTCGGAACGAGATAGTCTTAGGCCTGCCATAGTTTAAAACCTTTTTACAAAATTGGAAAGGATTCGACCGTCTCTTGTTCTAGCCATGGTGGCGAGTTGTTGATAAAATAACAGACGAATTTTGGAGGTAAACCGTGCAGCAGTTTGGGAGTAATTTATAAATGCATACAATTTGCAGGGAGAACCCCATTTTTACAAATTCAGACATTTGCAAACCTCAAAATGTCTGAAACATAATTAGGTTATAACAATGGCCCAGTCTTGGCCTGGAAATGTCTGAAACGTAATACTGCCATTGTGTAAGGATTAAGAGGTGTGAGGTAGCTAGCCTCTGCCACCACCAGTTGTCAACAACCACCCGCCAGAGACTCGAGTCCAGGACTCGGACTCTAGTCCGTCTCGAGTCACAATTTTGGTGACTCGGACTTGACTCGAGTCACGTCGGCAAAAGACTCGGACTCGGACTCGACTACCATGACCTCGAGGACTTGTGACTCGAGTCACGTATTTTCACCAACAATGATCCTAAGTCTGGCATGTCTGGTACCTGTAAAAACACCGCCTGTATCTTGCACTGAGATGGCTGTGTGTTGTTTGCACCAGTTTTCACACATGTCAACACACACAGTCGTGAACCACATAACGACCGAGGATCGATATTGTGTTTTCCTTTCTTCCTTTACTTAACCCAATCCCCATTGCTTTGCCATTGCACCGTCGATCGTGGACAGAATTCGGACAAGCAAACCGTCGATCGAGGATCCTTTGTTCCCTTTGTTCTCTTTTGTGTTTCGATCCTCGATCGTAATGCAAGACAAGAACACACATATCCAGCACACACGCTTGGTCACGTCACGTTAGTTTTTAAACCATGGCATCTGTCGTTCCTCGTATTGTTTCTTTTGGTTACACCAACTTTAAAACAAATTTTGAAACTTCAAAATCAAGTGCGATGTGCAAGTAAAAGTAAAAGATATTCTGGAGAAGGGGCAAGGAGTATTGGTAAAACCTAAAAAAAAAGATCAATAGTGATCCAGTCATCTAAGTAAACTGGTTGAACTAGTATTTTAACTATTTAATTATTTAAACAAGTGACTCGGGACTCGGACCAAGTGACTAGGGACTCGGATCAAGTGACTCGGGACTCGGACCAAGTGACTCGGGACTCGGACCAAGTGACTCAGGACTTCCACCAAGTGACTCGGGACTTGGACCAAGTGACTCGGGACTCGGACCAAGTGACTCGGGACTCGGACCAAGTGACTCGGGACTCGGACCAAGTGACTCGGGACTAGGACCAAGTGACTCGGGACTCGGACCAAGTGACTCGGGACTCGGACCAAGTGACTCGGGACTCGGACCAAGTGACTCGGGACTCGGACCAAGTGACTCGGGACTAGGACCAAGTGACTCGGGACTTGGACCAAGTGACTCGGGACTCGGACCAAGTGACTCGGGACTCGGACCAAGTGACTCGGGACTCGGACCAAGTGACTCGGGACTAGGACCAAGTGACTCGGGACTCGGACCAAGTGACTCGGGACTCGGACCAAGTGACTCGGGACTCGGACCAAGTGACTCGGGACTCGGACCAAGTGACTCGGGACTAGGACCAAGTGACTCGGGACTCGGACCAAGTGACTCGGGACTCGGACCAAGTGACTCGGGACTAGGACCAAGTGACTCGGACTCGGACTTGAAATAGGTGACTCGACTACAACACTGCCACCCGCTAACCATGATTTATTTGAGGAAAAATGGTGCCGACATATCCGCATATTTTCTAGTTAAGCCGCGGATCGGTTGAACAGTTCCGGAACAGTTCCGGATCAGTTCTGTGCATACAAAATAAAAGCGCGAAAACAGTTTTCCAGCTATAGAACCACCCCGAATCAAGCCGATTTCTGTTAAAGTATTAAATAATTGCTATAAATACAGTTCATGTAAAATACCTCCAATAGTTCTACAAAAGCGAAAAGATGCACCTTTAAAACTATATCTATATTATCCATGTTAGTTACACGTTTTACGTTGTGGCGTGAAGAGGTGAAGCAGCTCCGTCGAATGAATCTTACCAAGTCTTTGAAGGTGGTACCCTTACTATGAATTGCTCCGTCTCCATTTACAAATTGAAAATAGTAAAATGGGGCAGAATCTTTAACTTTCTGCAGCCCGTCTTAGTGTTTCCGTATCTATGGATCTAGACTAATACCGTACCTATTCCATTCAAATGACTAATTTTACGAACTCGTACCCACTCCCTAGCAATCTTTGTTATCTCTCTCTTTCTACGTACGGCGGCCGCGCCATACGTACGACTGTAAAGACAGACTAGATTTGTGCTCTGGCACACTCAATTGGCACAGGACTCCAAAATCCTTTTTATTTTGTCTTGGAATTTACTGAAATAATACGAAGAACGACTTACCGACAAGAAAATCTTCCCAGCAAACAGCGTATAACAGAGTGATGGGAGACCCCATCAAATGGCAGCTGGGCAAACCTCTTTAGTGGGATCCACTCCTGCCGGTGGCTGCAGAAGTAACGAGCAAACCCCAAGGTTGTCTGGTCTCCTATGACTAGTAGTGACTGCAAAGACGAGAAAAACAAGTTAAGTTGGAAATCTCATGATCGACATGATCAACCAAGCGAAAGTGGGTCACTTTTCATCACTGGTGCAGCAAAGCTCTGGAGACCAGAAAAAGCCGTTTAGGGTTATCGACAAGCTTTTACACAAGTCTACGTCCCCAGTCCTTCCGTCCTCATATTGTGACCAGGACCTTGCAAATGCATTTTCAGATTATTTTGTCACCAAGATTACGAACATCCGATCCTCACAGATAGCCCCATAGTTGCAGGCCCGGAACTTGGGGGTTATATTTGATTCAGCAATGACATTTAAACCTCACGTCGCTAACACTGTCCGTTTGGCATCATTCCAAATTAGAAACATTGGTCGTATTCGCAAGTATTTGACTACCGAGCACATTATCCAAGCATTTGTGACTTCACGACTAGACAACGGCAATTAACTACTCTATGGACTCCCTCAGAATCAAATATACCGTCTTCAAAATACTGCTGCCTGCATCATCACCTTATCTAGGAGGAACTGTCACATAACCCCCATTTTGAATGAACTACACTGGCTTCCTGTCTCCCAAAGGATTGTTTTCAAACTCATGCTTCTGGTCCACAAAGCTCTCAACAACAAGACTCCCTACTACATTAAGGAACTACTACATGAATATTCTCCAGCAAGAACTCCTAGATCAAAGATCAAGTAACCAGCAACTTCTCAAGGAACCAATTGCTAAACGAACATGGGACGCCATATCTTTTTCTGTTGCAGCTCCTCGACTTTGGAATTCATTGCCACTTGAACTCAGAATATGCCATTGTACAACTAGGTTCAAATCGCTTCTTAAGACTTACTTGATGTCGCAAATTTTCAAGGATTAATTTACTTGTTGTTCTAAAATAAATTTACCTTTTGGGCTCGAAATTGCCTGTCGTCCACATTAACGGTCACATCGCACAGCGCCCCTTCCTGGCGAATTGAGTCCAACCCTGTAGCTAACGACAACAGCTGCAGTTTGCGAAACCGGTCACATCCACAGACATAACACATAACACATAGCACAGCGCCCCCTCCTGGCGAAGTGAGTCCAACCCCGTAGCTAACGACAATAGCTGCAGTTTGCGAAACCTGGGGTAATATGTTCCTCCCGGCCTGAGCGCGTACCCGAAACGAAGCCAGATATTCGAATAGGTCAACAAGTTTGTAGTCTTCACTCAAGCCGACCAAGAAAATACATTGTACACATGCACTTGTTGAATAGTATACTACTTCCACCCACAATGCTACTGCAATCATCGTGATACAACCCCATGAACCCGATATTTTTCATCCCACCCACCCGATATAACCCCATGAACCCCATGTTTTTCCCTCCACCGATATTACCCCATTTACCCAATTTTGGTTAATACCAATATTACGATACCACCGTGGGTTGTATTTTATAGTAAATATTGTTTAACTGACCAGTCCGAAGTTTTACACAGTCATTGATGCCGAGAAAAGTATGAAAAACACAAAAAAATAGCGTTTGTTTTCAACCGGCGTCAAGCAGTTATTCTTAAGTTATGGCGAAAGCGAATGTTTCTTTAAAAAATTATATTTTTTGAAATATTTACAAGATATCTAGTGCAATCATTTTGCTGGATGCCTAGAATAACTATTTATTATTTATAATTATTTGAAATGAGTTAGATATTTCTCAATAATTCGGTGCACATCATGAATGCTGAAGAAACACAAAAGAAAAAGCTCAGAGTTCAATGGAACAAACAACAAAAGGAGGATTAGGCTGAGGGATTAAAGGGTGAGGTCAGTGTGGGTAGGATCAATTTACATGTTTACCACAAGTGGGCGTGATAAACCTTGGTAAAACAATTTTGTCACTGTTGTCTACATTAACGTTATGTTTTGCGTAATAGCGATACATTTAGTATGTTTTCGTAGAGATAATTGTGTAATATTTATTTTGATACTCCAAGTCTCGAAGAAACAAATTTGCCAAAAAGGCCAACACACAAATACATTAACAAAAAATTAATTGCAAACTGTGATTACAGACAGCGGTGATATTGGGCACATATATAGCATTTAACACACGCTAAGATGTAGGTTCAGTAGAGTCATTGATGTTTATATTTGTATACATTGTAATATTGGTATTAACCAATATTGGGTAAATGGGGGCAATATCGGTGGAGGGAAAAACATCGGGTAAATGGGGTTATATCGGGGTGGGTGGGTTGAAAAACAACATGGGGGTTATATCGGGGTGGGTGGGTTGAAAAACAACATGGGGGTTGAAAAACAACATGGGGGTTATATCGGGGTGGGTGGGTTGAAAAACAACATGGGGGTTATATCGGGGTGGGTGGGTTGAAAAACAACATGGGGGTTGAAAAACAACATGGGGGTTATATCGGGGTGGGTGGGTTGAAAAACAACATGGGGGTTATATCGGGGTGGGTGGGTTGAAAAACAACATGGGGGTTATATCGGGGTGGGTTGGTTGGTTGAAAAACAACATGGGGGTTATATCGGGGTGGGTTGGTTGAAAAACAACATGGGGGTTATATCGGGGTAGGTGGGTTGAAAAACAACATGGGGGTTATATCGGGGTAGGTGGGTTGAAAAACAACATGGGGGTTATATCGGGGTAGGTGGGTTGAAAAACAACATGGGGGTTATATCGGGGTGGGTGGGTTGAAAAACAACATGGGGGTTATATCGGGCGGGTGGGTGCGTTTCTATTGACCGGCAATCGTGGTCGTCGGACAAAAGAATTGGGAGTCAAACAATGGGTCCACGATTGACAAAACGTCCACGATCTTTTCCCGTGTACAAATCCTATGGCGATCATCAAAAAACGTTTGAGTATAAACAAAAGAGGGAAGACGGTCGGACAATACCCCGTCCACGATCGAAGGCCTTTACACACTTCTATGGGTGGGTGAGTTTGTTTTTGATTGAAATAGGGGACGTATGACAAAGGGAACAATGGGGTCCCCTATTCCGCAAAGGTCCCCGATTCAGACTCGTGTGCAAATCCTATGGCGATCATCCGAAAACGTTAGAGTACAAACAAAAGAGGGAAGACGGTCGGACAATGCCCCGTCCCCTATTGACGGCATTTACCCACTTGTGTGGGTTGGTTGGTTGAAAAACAACATGGGGGTTATATCGGGGTAGGTGGGTTGAAAAACAACATGGGGGTTATATCGGGGTAGGTGGGTTGAAAAACAACATGGGGGTTATATCGGGGTAGGTGGGTTGAAAAACAACATGGGGGTTATATCGGGTGGGTGGGTTGAAAAACAACATGGGGGTTATATCGGGGTGGGTGGGTTGAAAAACAACATGGGGGTTGAAAAACAACATGGGGGTTATATCGGGGTGGGTGGGTTGAAAAACAACATGGGGGTTATATCGGGGTGGGTGGGTTGAAAAACAACATGGGGGTTATATCGGGGTGGGTGGGTTGAAAAACAACATGGGGGTTATATCGGGTGGGTTGGTTGGTTGAAAAACAACATGGGGGTTATATCGGGGTGGGTTGGTTGAAAAACAACATGGGGGTTATATCGGGGTAGGTGGGTTGAAAAACAACATGGGGGTTATATCGGGGTAGGTGGGTTGAAAAACAACATGGGGGCTATATCGGGGTGGGTGGGTTGAAAAACAACATGGGGGTTATATCGGGCGGGTGGGTGCGTTTCTATTGACCGGCAATCGTGGTCGTCGGACAAAAGAATTGGGAGTCAAACAATGGGTCCACGATTGACAAAACGTCCACGATCTTTTCCCGTGTACAAATCCTATGGCGATCATCAAAAAACGTTTGAGTATAAACAAAAGAGGGAAGACGGTCGGACAATACCCCGTCCACGATCGAAGGCCTTTACACACTTCTATGGGTGGGTGGGTTGGTTGGTTGAAAAACAACATGGGGGTTATATCGGGGTAGGTGGGTTGAAAAACAACACGGGGGTTATATCGGGGTAGGTGGGTTGAAAAACAACATGGGGGTTATATCGGGGTAGGTGGGTTGAAAAACAACATGGGGGTTATATCGGGTGGGTGGGTTGAAAAACAACATGGGGGTTATATCGGGTGGGTGGGTTGAAAAACAACATGGGGGTTATATCGGGTGGGTGGGTTGAAAAACAACATGGGGGTTATATCGGGGTGGGTGGGTTGAAAAACAACATGGGGGTTATATCGGGGTAGGTGGGTTGAAAAACAACATGGGGGTTATATCGGGGTGGGTGGGTTGAAAAACAACATGGGGGTTATATCGGGGTGGGTGGGTTGAAAAACAACATGGGGGTTATATCGGGGTGGGTGGGTGGTGGGGTTATATCGGGGTGGGTGGGTGGTGGGGTTATATCGGGGTGGGTGGGTGGTGGGGTTATATCGGGGTGGGTGGGTGGTGGGGTTATATCGGGGTGGGTGGGTGGTGGGGTTATATCGGGGTGGGTGGGTGGTGGGGTTATATCGGGGTGGGTGGGTGGTGGGGTTATATCGGGGTGGGTGGGTGGTGGGGGTTATATCGGGGTGGGTGGGTGGTGGGGTTATATCGGGTGGGTGGGTGGGGGGGTTATATCGGGTGGGTGGGTGGGGGGTTATATCGGGTGGGTGGGTGTGTGGGTGGGTTGAAAAATCAATGGGGTTATGTCGGGTGGGTGGGTTGAAAAATCAATGGGGTTATATCGGGCGGGTGGGTGGGTTGAAAAACATCGGGTCAAGTAGTATAGTATAGTATATAGAAGTAGTATACAATTCAACATGTACATGTATGTTGTGTACAATGTATATTCTTTCCCAAATTAATATGTTTGGTCGGCTTGAGTGAAGACTACGTACTTGTTAACCTATTCGAATATCTGGCTTCGTTTCGGGTACGCGCTCAGGCCGGGAGGAACATATTACCCCAGGTAAAGAACTAGAGTTTCTTTAATTAAATTGGACACTAAAAACTAGAGTTTCTTTAATTAAATTGGACACTAAGAACTAGAGTTTCTTTAATTAAATTGGACACTAAGAACTAGAGTTTCTTTAATTAAATTGGACACTAAGAACTAGAGTTTCTTTAATTAAATTGGACACTAAGAACTAGAGTTTCTTTAATTAAATTGGACACTAAGAACTAGAGTTTCTTTAATTAAATTGGACACTAAGAACTAGAGTTTCTTTAATTAAATTGGACACTAAGAACTAGAGTTTCTTTAATTAAATTGGACACTAAGAACTAGAGTTTCTTTAATTAAATTGGACACTAAGAACTAGAGTTTCTTTAATTAAATTGGACACTAAGAACTAAAGTTTCTTTAATTAAATTGGACACTAAGAACTAGAGTTTCTTTAATTAAATTGGACACTAAGAACTAGAGTTTCTTTAATTAAATTGGACACTAAGAACTAGAGTTTCTTTAATTAAATTGGACACTAAGAACTAGAGTTTCTTTAATTAAATTGGACACTAAGAACTAGAGTTTCTTTAATTAAATTGGACACTAAGAACTAGAGTTTCTTTAATTAAATTAGACACTAAGAACTAGAGTTTCTTTAATTAAATTGGACACTAAGAACTAGAGTTTCTTTAATTAAATTGGGCACTAAGAACTAGAGTTTCTTTAATTAAATTGGACACTAAGAACTAGAGTTTCTTTAATTAAATTGGACACTAAGAACTGTTGATACCACGCCTCAAATTCTTCAACAGACATCACGACCACTTGCTCGCGGACGAACTGAACAAAAAAAGAACATTAACACTTTTGAAATTAGTTTAGAGTTAATCTGGGGGTAAACACAAACAAAGATTTCAATGAATTTTCATTGAAGTAGGCAAGGTAACGCCAGTTATAAGCAAGGACTATAGTTAACCATAGTTAGCTGACAATGGTTGGACTAGTCTCACTATTGGCAAATAACCTACTGTGGGTCGTTGCGCTGGTTAGCAGAATGTTCATGGGGGGACCAACTATCGACCCCAAAAATAGTAGACAACAAAACTTTGCCGTGCAAACTGGCATATTTTTGTCCACGTTATTTTGTCATGGTAACTATAGGTTTTACATATGATTAATGCATTCAAGGGTGACAGCATTTTGTTTTTACCAAACAATTCTTTTCTGCATCTTTCTGAAATATTGACGTACATTTGTAAACCGAGTACTCAACTTAGTTCTCAAGCAATCGATAATCATGAACAGCCAAACCAATATTCTGGAAAAAAAATTATTTCAATTTAATATTCACATGCATAACTGTCTGAGCGATTGACGATGTATTTTGGCGGGTAAAGCGCCTTGCGGTTTCATTCATTCTCAGGGTTAAATATAAAATATGAAATATAAATTCTCCTCCCCACCAATTTTTGTAAACCTTAGTGATGTAAACCTATTTATTAATTTATGCATTCACAACTGTTAACATCAGTTAGAGTATATTTTCCGGAACATTTTGAACCATAAATTAACTCTATACGGTGCGAGAACACTTCAAGCAAGTTCATTACATTACATGCATTGTTTCAATGGCACAACTATAGTGATTATAGATTTCTACCTGAGATTTAGAGGCACAGGAATATCACATTTTATGATTGTACTAACATCAAAACAAAACTGCACGAGCGCCCGCTGTTCGGCCACCGCTAGCAACGGCACCACGCCGCATGCGCGAGAAAAATCTCCCACGCAACAATCGCCCCTGACGCTGTGAAATTTCAAGTCCCGCATAAAGTGCATTTCGCGTCAAATAACTCAGATTCCGCTGCTTTTTCCCCCAAAGTAAATGCAATATTACGTAAAGAAAAACTACATTTATCAAATTTTAGGTCGATTAGCCGTGAATAAATTCATTTGGTAGCTGAAAATCGGGCTCCAAACTTACCTTTAACAATTTGGCAGACGAAAACCGATCGTAACTAACGTGAACATCGGACTCGGACTCGACCTTTGTGACTCGTGACTCGGACTCGACCTGTAGTATGACTCGGGACTCGGACTCGGACTCGGACTCGGGGACTCGGACTCGGACTCGGACTCGATGTTTGGTGACTCGAATACAACTCTGTTGAAAACTGTTGATATATTAAGATTAAAACTGCTGCAAACTGCTTACTCTTACCTCTTTATCTCGTAGTCGTACTCCCCCCGTAAGTTACGACTCCACGTGCTATAATTGCTATGTTGATTATTAGTACAATAAGTGTGATAGTTTAAATTCCAATATAAGGCCATGAGAACTTAGGTATGAGTTTACCGTCCGAGACTTTTTGAAAAGTGATGAGGCTTTTTTTCATTATTCATTATTCATTATTCAATATTTTTCATTATTTCATTATTCATGAAGTATGGATAGTGAAGTACATAGAACCGGCAAGGGCCGCCCCGTATACTGCAATCACGTGACCTGTATCATGACGCGAGCATTCGTCTGCTGCGGCTGGGTCCTTCAAAAATCGCAAGATATCGTGTTAGATTTGTGCCATCGTTTGATGTAATTACATCTACGAGATTCATCAAAACATTATTCAGGTTTTCATTTGCGTATTTATGACTTTTCATCGTTTTAATGCTCGATATGATGAAAATACTTACGCACATGCAACACGGGAAATCCCACACGAAATCGGCAAATCGGTAAGCAACATCCGGGTCCCGGCCAAGCGTTGCCAAGCCGATGAAAGAGGACGACGGTGATTGGCTGACACGTTTGGCGCCCAGTAATAGTGTAACTACAAGTCGCTAGGGCCGAGTTCGGGCGGTCTGTTCTTGACACGCGAACTCTGTTCTCGCGCTCGAACGGCGGGAACGCGACCCGTGAACATTGCACTCGGAACAAGAACACACACCACCTATCCATCAGGGTTTTGCAAGAACAAGTTACGCGTGTCAAAAACAGACCGCCCGAACTCGGCCTATATGTCTCCCTGAACAACGCCATGATCGTAGGTGTAGAATTCGTCGTTTTTGGAGGGAATAAGTGAAACAGACTTTTGGGATAAAACTGTGCAACTTTTTTTGAGAAATAATGAAAAATTTTTAAATAATGAAAATTTTCATGCGGTGGCGCCACGACCATGCGGGCGGTGGACGGTAAACTCATACTTTCATTGACATGGCCTAAAAACCTCAATTTTTTCAATATTGGTCATTAAAACTTACCATATTTATACGTCTATCGCATCCAAGATACATCCAGATCACAGAGCCATTATATTTTTCGAAGAGGGCTGTCCAATTTCTTAGATTTTTGTCCCAAATTTGCCGCAACAATTCAACTTTCAAGACATCAACAACTTAAGTCAAAAAGAATAAAATGGCAGCTATTGAACTTTGACCCTTATGCATATTCATCATTTTGCCAACCGCGCGCGCACCATTGGGTTGACCTCGAGTATCATAGCAACCAGTGTACAGACTGCCGTACGTTTTTGCACGAAAACGTCTGAAAAGCAAGGCTGTTTTTCCCCTAAATAGAAAGTTTCTTCACATAACATCTCGTCCCTTGAAGATTTTAAGCCTCATCTTTTAGAAAGCGTTGGGTACTGTATTTTTGGTAACGTAAAAGACTAGATAAACACCGCTACGAATTTAGTAAAGTTTCGACTGGAAAATGGCTACCACGCGTATTTCAGCGAGGCTTCCACCCAACATTGACCCGACCAAAGCGCCGCTCGCCTACGGGGACAGGGCATTACCGAAGTTGGTAAGTATCGTTATTTGTTTCAGATTTGTAGGCCTGTAAATTAGGTACAATTTTCAAAAATATTCTGTTCTTTTATTATATGACATGTACATAAAACACAGCGATATTAATCTGTGAAATAAATATATACTTGATGATTTATGTTTCATTCCAAAACTTATAAATATTTATTTAAACCGAGAGGACAAGAACTGTTTTGTATTCATTTGAATATTTTTGATGGACGCATTTCTTGCTGTTTAACATTAACTATAGAATACTGTATACATACCAATCCATTTTGTTTCCTTTCTTTTGTTGTGATGATTTTGTTCGTTATTTTTCAGAATTGCGAACTGAACGATAAAGAGCTGATCACAAGACAGAGGGCCTTGATGACACTGTGTGACTACCTGCATGACCCTGAACACATTGCTGAAGCACTTAGAGTTGGTAGGCTAGTACTGGCAGTGACGGAGGTCTCGAGACCTCGTCTCAGTCTCGAGTCTCGAAAGCATGGGCCTCATAATCAGTCTCAAAGCTCTTGGCCTTAGTCTCAAAAGTCTTGGTATTGATCTCGAAAGCCTTGGTCTCGAAGCCTTGGTTTGCTTACAGTATATGCAGGAGATGAAGTATATATAAATAAATATGTAGATGGAATTCAAATACATTTATGATATTAAATCTCCTTAAAATAAATACATTATCTACAAAAATAACAGACTTTATGTTCCTTAACCCTAACTCCCTCACCATTGTTATTAAACAATACAATTCCTTCAAAATCCTCCAACTTCCTTTGTTGTGTAGGGAGTTAGGGTTAATAAACTTATGAAATTTATTTTCTTACCACATAATCTCAAAAAGTCAAAAAAGTGTAGCTTGTCAAATACTGGAGAAGCCATGAATTATGACCATTATGACCATTTTTGTTTTGGCAGGATGTGCGGAGAGTCTGAAGTCCCTGTTGTCCGATCCCGACGGCACGGTGCGGCATAAAGCTACCGAGGTCTTGTACATTATTGCAGGTAAATATTATCAGTGCTTCAATGCGTATGGATGGTGGAAGAAATGTGCACAGAACATGTGCATCCACATTTGTTTAAGGTGTAAATCAAGTATTTGTTACTCTCAACGATTTCCTAACTTTTTCCGACGGCTCTCATTGGTTTTGTACACAAATCTCAATCGAGGACATCCTCGATTACACACCTAACCCCAATTCATTGGCGTGCATTGGCATGTACAACTGCCTTGCAATAAACAGCTCTCCTAGAGCATGGGTTAATAGCTTGCGATTTGAGTTGGTACTGGAGGACTTGTGATGGCATTGAAGGACTTGTGATGGATTCGGGATTCGATTACTTTCCTGCCTTTTTAAGTTCTCGTTGTTTTCCCTGCAGGTCACAACATTGGCCGTGACGCCTTTCTCCGATACTCAATCATCAACCCTTTGTCTCATCTCTTCAACGACGAGCTGGACGTAGTCCGACGCAACACACACATGGCCGTGGAGATGCTTTGCCACTTCACTCCCGGGGCCGAGGGGGTGGTCGGGGCGGGCCTTATTCCCACCCTGGTAGACAAACTCAAGATTGAAGTGGACGAGATTAAAGTGAGTCAAAGGTGTGACGACTTTGGGAAAAGGTCCATTGAAAGTTTTCTTTCTGTACTAAAAAAACAAAAACAAAACTAAATATTTGTAATATAGCCTAGCTTGCTCTTATTAATAGTATCACCTCTTTTGCCTGCATCTTTATGTTTAGGAGTACATTCTGGACACGCTCCATTTCTGCCTGGTGTTGGAGCAGATTCAGGCGCTCATTGCGGGAGCCATGGAGGTTTTCACCGACCTCCTAAACCATGAGTCGCCAGTCATCCGAGCAAAAGCCGCCAGGGATGTCATGGATTTGAGGTAAGACGCTGTTCTTAAAAGTTCCAAGTGTGGATTTTGCCACTAGTCCGAAAACAGTACTGTGTCAACGAACGTTTTGAGCGTTCAATGAGCAAGGCTCTCTTGACTAACCCGTTTGCCTTTTACCCTAGACTATCTGGGTGAGCTTATTGAATGTACCCTAAGTAAAACTAAGATCGAGTCCAAGATTACATAAAACTGCAAAAAGTACAAGTCTATTGTCACTGAAGCCTGAGATCAAGACTGTTTTCCCAAACCCCAGCTTAGGCTCCGACTCGGGCTCCATCACCACTGCCAAACTGCATGAACGAAGCCAAAGACAGAAACGAAGATGGAGTTTGGACACTGGCCTTGGTCCTTCAAAACTTGACTTAGGCTGAACTAAGTCCAAGATATTGTTTGCCTGTTCAATAGTTTGGGGTCCATCTGTTTTTGTCTTCTTTTAGTGTTCCCCTTGACGGCAAGAACAAGGCATGTGAGGTGAACACCCTTCCCCCTCTAGTCACGTTGCTGGGGGATGCCAGCCCAGAGGTCAGGGCTAAGGCCGCAGGAGCCATCATGACGTGAGTTCCTTGAAGATATTGATCAACTACTTGCAGTTGGATTGACTGACAGATTGACCAGCAAAACATTTGATTGACTGACAATTAAGTTGACTTAACACTGACAAGCTGAGTGAAACAGATAGACTAACTAGCAAACAGGCTTGCCAGCAAACAGGCTTGCCAGCAAACAGGCTTTGCCAACAGGCTTTGCCAACAGGCTTTGCCAACAGGCTTTGCCAACAGGCTTTGCCAACAGGCTTTGCCAACAGGCTTTGCCAACAGGCTTTGCCAACAGGCTTTGCCAACAGGCTTTGCCAGCAGGCCTTGCCAGCAGGCCTTGCCAGCAGGCCTTGCCAGCAGGCCTTGCCAGCAGGCCTTGCCAGCAGGCCTTGCCAGCAGGCCTTGCCAGCAGGCCTTGCCAGCAGGCCTTGCCAGCAGGCCTTGCCAGCAGGCCTTGCCAGCAGGCCTTGCCAGCAGGCCTTGCCAGCAGGCCTTGCCAGCAGGCCTTGCCAGCAGGCCTTGCCAGCAGGCCTTGCCAGCAGGCCTTGCCAGCAGGCCTTGCCAGCAGGCCTTGCCAGCAGGCCTTGCCAGCAGGCCTTGCCAGCAGGCCTTGCCAGCAGGCCTTGCCAGCAGGCCTTGCCAGCAGGCCTTGCCAGCAGGCCTTGCCAGCAGGCCTTGCCAGCAGGCCTTGCCAGCAGGCCTTGCCAGCAGGCCTTGCCAACAGGCCTTGCCAACAGGCCTTGCCAACAGGCCTTGCCAACAGGCCTTGCCAACAGGCCTTGCCAACAGGCCTTGCCAACAGGCCTTGCCAACAGGCCTTGCCAACAGGCCTTGCCAACAGGCCTTGCCAACAGGCCTTGCCAACAGGCCTTGCCAACAGGCCTTGCCAACAGGCCTTGCCAACAGGCCTTGCCAACAGGCCTTGCCAACAGGCCTTGCCAACAGGCCTTGCCAGCAGGCTTTGCCAGCAGGCTTTGCCAGCAGGCTTTGCCAGCAGGCTTTGCCAGGCTTTATCATTCACCAACCAACTTACCATCTGAGAAACTTATCAACTGACAGAGTGACCAACTATAGCAGGCTAACCATGACACCAAATAACAGACTGATCATCTGACCAACTGGCCAGCACCGATTTAAATTACATACACACGTTAATGTTTCCCCGTAGCATTACAATCACAACACAAGGCAAGTCCAAAGCTATCCAGGCCAAGGCTATCCCCAAGTTAGTCAACCTAGTTAATGACAAGACCAGCGAGGTACGACTCAATGCTATCAAGGCAATCACGACACTCTCAGAGGCACCCGAGGGACGCAAGGCATTGCTGGAAAATGTCTCTACGGTAAGCCTTGGACAACAACATGTATCCAATACCTGGTCAAAATGTTGTGACCCGTTATCACAAAAATGAGCAGTTACAGATTAAGGTTTACTTGAAAAAATAAAATGGCAGTTTCCGACTTTCAGCTTATTTTGTGATGACAGATCATTATTCTTGCTGCGTTTTTGATTGTTTAAGGCAACAGAAAATACTCAAAATCTCAACTAAATTCCACTAACCTGTTGATGTTACATACATTTTAAGAAAATAGGGAAAGAAACAAATTACAACAATGTACACACAATGTTTTTCTCGAGTTATTCGTTTGTTCTCTTATTAAAGTTTGATAAAAATGAAACAAATCAGTACTTTTCCATATCCAAACAAAGAAACAATAGATTTTTTTTTCAGTTCGCAGATTAAAAAGCTGCTATGTTTTTTAAAATAACACAAACAATTTACAGCAAATTAATAAATGTACATAAGATCTGTTATATCAATAAAAAACTGTTGTTTTAAGAAATATCAATAAATTACTACATTTCTAAGAAACTTTTGTACATACTGCTACTTTGCAGCAGTTTTAAAAAACAATTCGGATAACCTGAATAAAGTAAAACATGGATTTTTTAAAATCCAATATGCCCTTTCTCTTTCGTAACTTTAAAATTTTGCAAATTTTTTAAGAGATCTTGCTAAAGGAAAAAACTTAATGTCAATCATATCAAAGACCTAAGCATTTGGGGAGAAAGTGGAGAATCCTTTTGACATTAAATTTTCATTTGAATAATTGTTGAATGTTAAAGTGTATTTTTCTTTAATTTGTGATGCAGATCGAGAAGCGATTGGAGGACGAATCGCCAGCTGTCGTTAAGGCTGCCCAGATAGCAGTTAAGGTCATAACATGGAAACCCTAACCTGAAATACATAGCTCTTTCATTTATTACATGCAATATCCAATATGTTTGGGTCTAATCATGTAATATTTGATGTAGAAAGTTACTAGTACGACGAATGGTTACAATTCGTTTTTTGTTTACCTGCACCAAAATACCCAACTGTCAGAAAACAATTTGGCTTCCCCCCTAAAAACAAAAAAACAAAACCAACATATTTATATGGTCTGTGTAGTTTCTATGAATATATATATATTTGTTGGTAAGAAGTTTAATTGACATGAATCATGTTCATAAAACCTTCAAAATTAATTGTAATTAAACACCTTAAATCAAAAATTGATCAATGAAGCCTTAATTCTTTTTGTGTACAAGTGCCTAAAAAAGCAGGATTTTGTTTAAGATTGAGAAACTTATTTTCTTTATTGGACTTGAAACTGTAGATAAACTACTGCCTTATTTTGATAATCAAGAATAAAACGGGCACCAAATCTAAACAAAAAACTGAGTTTGAATATTTTTTTATTTACAAATAAACCACAAAGATAAACCACAAGGAAAACTGACAAGGTAAATTTGCCAAAACAAAAATTGCAACCTTTGGAATAGTTGAATATTGCTGTATATTGCTTACCTTTTTGAAAAGAAGATGTCACCTTTTTTGCAATTAGTACATCCTTTGTGGGTATTGCTTGGGTGGGCTGGGCGATTCCGTACTGGGCTTCTGTAGGGGTGACAGGTACCAGATGGGGGAATTGTCTGAATTTCTCCCCTCGCCTCTCCGAAGTTTACCGTTCCATTGCCGCCACGATTGCACATTTTCAGGCCTCAAAACTGGTGACCCGAGTTCCTCTTGGAAAAAGAGTTCGTCACCTAACGGAATGTTTGATTGGGCCATCCAGTTGTTGTCATCATGGAAACGATGGGCGGAGCTATGGTAGGACCCGTCGTTACGGGGATAGCTCAACCTGTGGATTTGGTCCTGTGGGTCAGAGTGTCCGAATTGGAAGATGGGGTCTTGGGGACAAGGTTGAGAGGAAAGGGGTTGGTGGAAGGTACTAATTTGATCCAGAATGTCGTTTGAGTGTTCAACATGCTGCAAAATCAGAAAAACAAAATTAGGAATTATATTTCAACTAAATTCAAGTAAGATGAACATAAACACATTTGGAAGGCTTGCGTATTTACATATGATCGTGTGTAACACTGTTATAAAAGGTTAGCTCCTGCATGGAGTCTACTACATGCATTGCATCAACTACCATATATCTTACGTGGTATACCCTATGCTGGTCATTCTCCCAATGCAGTTGACTGCTGTCATGATCATTGGCTAGTCTCTCCCCAGCCGTTCTTTTTATCGACTTGCGTATATCTTCGGCCCTCCTCAGTAACTCCATTCCGTCAGTGATGGTGTGCAGCGCCCTCTTGTGGTCATCGGGCATTGAGGTCGAAGAAGAGGCAATATTAGTCGACATATCCTCCTGTATGTAGTAAGGATTCAAACCAACGCTTTGTGAATCGTTTTTGTCTCAAATTCACATTTCTTTTTTAAAGGAAAATGTCATGGTTTATACAACGTCAAATTTATTTTCATTTAACGAATGAAGTAGGAATTAAAGCCAGTTTAAATTTCATGCGATTGTTAATGCGGTGCGAATTTGACATCGAAAAGCATTCACTGCGAATTCGCCGGAGTTGAAATGTGTTCAACTTTTGCAAATTCGAAGTGCGAAAGCTTTCCCCGACATCACAAATTTGGTTTCATAAAGCTGCCTTTAGATGCTTGCCTGTTGTGGCATGAGATGCCTTAGATCCAGACCGTCACTCTCCTGAGAAAAATAATAAACTGCATTGCTTGGGTGCGGTTCAGGGTGTGGTTCAGGTGGTGGCCCTGGGTGTGGCCTATGGCATGATCCTGGTTGAGCTCCACAATCCTGATCGTCATGTGTTAAGGAATACACTGCATTTCCAGGGCGTGGTTCTGGGTGTGTTCCTTGGTGTGGTCCTGGGTGTGGTCCTGGGTGTGGTCCTGGGTGTGGTCCTGGGTGTGGTCCTGGGTGTGGTCCAGCTTCATGAAGACATTGAGGAATGTAGGTCTCTGCCACTTCGTGGGGTGGGGTGTCATCCATTAAGTGGTGGGTACATGATTTGCGATTCTTTTCTGTTGAGAAAAATAATCCAATGAAAACTTGAGCGCAAATATATAATTAGAAATTTACAAATTCCGAATGAAAACTTCGTTCTATATCTTTAGCTGAAAACATCTCAGCTTCAAATTTCTTGAATTTACCTTTATTTCTCGCAAGAAGGGCATCTATTCCTGACACATGAGGAGAACTGTTGTGGTCACAATCTTTACTGATCCTGTGGCATTAAATGAAAGGACCGCACGCAAGACGCTTGATTAATCAAGTTTTCTGTCATCAAGAACTGGTTAAAAAAAACTGGATAAAAATTTACTGCGAAAATTGCCACGGTTCTAAATGATGGAAAGTCAAGTACATATCCCCAGAAAACTCATGTTTTTAGGAAATAAGACAAAAAAAGGCAAGTTGGATAGCAAGCCAAAAAAAAGAAAAGAAAAAGTCATACCTGTTTTGTTTCATAAGTCGAAGCAAATCTTCCTGGACCTCCTTAAAATAATCTGAACATACAAAATGAGAGAAACTAATGAGCCTTACGTCTGAGTTCAACCACAACGGAAAATTAGTTTAACCAGTTCGAGTCGGAAGATGTGTATACACGGAATTCAAAACAGCTGACGGGTAAACACATCACGAGCAAGGCCAGAAATATCTGTCAGAGCAAACGAGGACGGAAATGTCAGGGTGTGCTATCCACAGTTGCCGACCTGAACCCTCTCGGATTGAGGTTCGTGAAAAACAATCTTGTGCCTGGGCCCGGTCAATGTCCGAATAATGCCGGCGCGAACTGGTTAAGAAATTGGCATGGAAAGAAACCCAAATATAAAACCAAAATATATTTGTCTCACCTCGATCAGGAAATATAGTTTTGACATCCAAGCTTGTCATTAGGTTCGTGGCAATCTCTGCACACGGCGGATCCTGCAAAGTACAAGTTAAGGAACTACTAAATATATTGAAATTAATTTACTCATTTAAAAAAAAGGTTAGTCTATCAAATTTGATTTGTGGCTTCTGACTAGCACCCCTGAACAAAGATATTAACTAATTTGGATAACCGCTAACATAGGGCTGGGTAGCTCAGTTTGTAGAGCACCGGTACGGCAATCCAGAGGTCACTGGTTCAAACCCCGCAGTCAATTTCTTTGCTCAATATACTTAATATAAAATATTGAAACATTTATGAAGTGTGGCCATTAGGATAAAAACAAAATTATGTCAGCTAGAGTTACACAAGACCATTGACTTCTACAACTAGATTTCATTTCTTATGATCACATAAGAATCTTTGTAGCCCATTAAATAAATATCTATTGATTGGCAGGTTACGATACCTCAGACAATTCTTTGGTTGTTGTCTCGGACACAAGATCTTCATTGGCAAATGAGCTGCGAGATCTGTAAAAAAAAAGGAAATATGTGACCTGCTCCAACGAAACCCGGACACAGTTGACAATTTTGTTTTTTTAGATTTAGCTTTTTTTTCAAATTCTCTAGGTTCTAAGCTTTAAAATGATGTTTCATTTACATATGTACCCCCGCCCTATCTCCCCTGGGGGAAGGATTTAGTGATAAAACCCAGACAACCTAGTTGTAAACAGCTTTGAAGTTTGAAGCTTTGAAAAGCGTATTATTTCTATACACAATTGTTTCGCAAAAATCAAAAATAAATAAATTCTAGATGACAGATTATATTCAAACTTGGGGAGATTGTAGACTAATAGTTTGGGATTCAGAAAAACCCAAAACCTCAAAATGGTCAAATCCAACCGAAATGACTTCACAAGTACATTGTAATAAAACACATTTTGCGACTTGTCCAGGTTTCGTTGGAACAGGTCGCATATAAATGTTTGGCGGTTCAGCAAAGGGAACATAAAACATGCAGACTAAAAACTAACAAAATATGCCGCAAACGTACAGTTTACTATTACCAATTATCAGTCAGATTTCTTAACAAATATTGTTTTTAACCTTTCACCAAACTTTATAGGTGTCCTTCCCCCTGGGATATTTTACCTTGTTGCCGAGGTAACAGATGGCACATGAGAACTTCTCTCCGTGCTAAATGCAGGGGTGCAACCCCTATTAAAGAACAGGGAGTCACAGCTTGGTGGGCAGTGCAGCGACGTGGGCGAGGAGCTACATAGGATTTCTTTCAGACCTTTCTCCACATCTTTTCTGACACGGTCGGGAACGTGGATCGGACCTGTGCAGTGTGGAATATAAAGGATCTTAGAAACTAGACTGCTATAGGTAGTAGACTACATTGGTGACTGTCTGTGCAATTTTGTTTTCATTTGTAACAGCAAAAGTGCCTAAAATCTAAAAACAAGTGGTCAATCTCTCTCTTACCTCGATAAACTTTGTCAGACTTCTTGCCCTTATTGTAAATTCCAACAGGTCTCTGCAGAAAAGTGAAACAAGAAGAAATTAAAATAGTTCAATTTTTGGTAAATTGACTTAAAGGTATTTTAAGTCTATAATACTTACAGTGACCCTGCTCTGGGTTATGACAGAGAATGGTTGTGAGTCTTGCATTGCATTGTCTATGCGGGAACGCTATAAAAAATGATTTAAAAAGTATTATTAAAAACAAAAAAATATTAAAGGTAGGATACACCATATTGGTAATTGCTTGAATTGTCATGAATAGGTGGATTTTTTTTGGGGGGGGGTTGTATTTTATAGTAAATACTGTTTAACAATCATGGAAGCTGAGAAAAGCAAGAAAGACAGCGGGAGGGGGGGGGGGGGGGGAATAACAACAGATAACATTTCAGAGTATTTGAAACATCAACTTACTGAGGATATTTCCCTGGCTCTTTTGATGTGTTTCCTAAATTCCGTTCTCTCATGTGGATCCACCTTTTGAGTACAGAATAAAAATGTAACAAAAGACCAGTATGCAAATTAAATGTGAAGGTAGGATACACCATTGGTAATTACTTTAATTATCATAAATGAGTGGATGCTGAGAAAAACAAGAAAAACAGAATTCGTTTTAAACCGGTGTCGGGCAGTGGTTCTTATGTTGTTCTCTTTTTTTGGTAATCACTTTTGTGCGATCGGTCTGTTCCAAAATGAGACACTTTGTTGTAAAAAAATTAGTAACTTTGCAAGAAAAACATTGTAATTTTTGTAATATTTGTTTACCTGCTGCTGTTTCTGGTGTGTTCTGCGGTTTCTTACGGTCCTAGATTTTCGTCGCTTCTCCTTGCGATAGTTGGCTTTGTGGCTTGCAGCACGCAACTGACGATGATCTCTTCTCTTTTCCTCCTCGAGTGTTTCCGCTTTATCATGCTTTTTGTGGTCTTTTTTCGGCTTCTGCTTTTCCGGCGTGCAAATTCCATCGCTTATCATCACATCATCGCTGTCGTACAGCTTGTATTTGTGGAATGTTTCTGTGGCTGTTTTCACTGATACAGAAAGAGTTTAAAATTGCAGCGTTCATTTAAAATTCCCAGATCCTTAACCCTCTTATGGTTTTGAAAGCACAAATATGCACAAATTTTCAGAGTCCAACCTTTTGCATGTGTTCCTACGAGGAACACAATTCTTCCCAAAGCTTCAATGTACAATTTCGTTACACAAAAAGACAGTCTGTGCATAGATCCCCTATTCTTTGTAGACAGATTTGTAAGAAAATTTGCTTTTTAAAACTAGATTTGAACCTGCAGTTCCCTATAGAATTCCATACAAATATTTTTCCTGACAAATTAAGTTGGTAATTTCTCAATTTATCATTGTTTTGTTTGATTTATTTTTGTGCCTATATATCCCAGCAAAAACAAATTTTTAATTTTGCATTACCTCCTTCTGTTTTTGAGATGGTGGGCGTCCTACGTCCAACGAGAATAGCTGGTCCACCGCACGGAGAGCTTGTCATGGCCTTGAACACTGACAATACAATCAAAAAAATGTGAACTTCTATTTCTATAGATTTGTGCATAGCAAATCCAAATATTAACCCTTGGTTCTTGGTAGATTAATCCCTTTTGCAGTTGTAGACAACTATACTGGGATGTGCAGGAGCACAGCCAGAAACACCGGGGCAAACCCCTTCTCTTAGCGATAAGTGTTACTATGGGTTCTTTTACGTGCATTATAATGATTATTATACAATACACGGGACCTACAGCTTTACGTCCCATCCGAAAGACGAAGCAATAGTGGTTTCAGTGCCTTGCTTAAGGACAAAGGTGTCGAGACCGAGATTCGAACCCACGCTCTGCAGAACAGAAAACCGGGTTCTTAACTGCTCGGCCACAACCCTTCCTATTGTTTACACTCAATGCACTTCAAAAGTCGTTTTCAACCAGTTCGCGCTTGGATGATTTTAACATCACCGAGCCGAGGCGCGGGATTATTTGTTTACAAAACTCGATCCGAGGCGGGTTCAGGCCGATGGTACCGAGAAGTTCGGACAATAAACTATAATTTATCAACTATGCCTTGATTTAATTTGCTGATTTTGCTCTACCGTTATAAAGTTATGCACCGTGCAAATGTTGGACCTCATATTCAACATACCGGTACTGTATTTTCAAGATAAATTTCTGAAAGTAAAATAATTTATTTGACCATTCTCTATGATTTGACTAAGTCCTACCTTTTAAAATAGCACTTCGGACTTTAGCGGGATCTCGACTTTTGTCCATCTTTTCATATTAGTTTCCTGCTCCTTCAAATCAACACATAATTGTAAAATCTGTTAATTATTAACAAAATAATATTATTAAAGATAATAATTTATCTCAAATGCTTGATAGAAATTAATAATAAGTTGAGACACGATGATTAAAATGTTTAATTTTCATAAAACAAAACTAGCTGGATGAACTCCATGTAAATTTCAGATAAAATTCAACTCATTTTAAAGTTATTGAATGAATGGTACATCATTACTTCATATATAAAATTAAATCATAATCATAAAGTTCATACACTTTGACATACTCACATAGTGGATCTTGTTTTTGAAAAAGAATGTTGCATCTAACGTCATATATTATTATTATTTCAATGAATGTCAGTCAGTGCAAAACTGGAGACAAAAAAAAATCGGCCCCAGGTCAACTTGTCAAGTCGGTATCCGGTCACTTCGGCACCTAGCCAAGTCGGCACCCACCAACTCGGCACCTTGTCAACTCGGCACCTGACCAACTCGGCACCTAGTCGGCACCCAGCAACTCGGCACCTAGCCAACTCGGCACCCGGAATTTTACCTCCTGCTCACGACTTCCAACTCGGCACCTAACCAACTCGGCACCTGACCTCGGCACCATGCCTCAACTACTATGGGCCGTGCCCGAACTACCATCTACATTAGTTTTATACATTTCAAGAAAAACTATATTACAAAAAAATATAAAACGAACATTTACAGCTCAGCTAGCCGGCCCGCGCGACAGACGTCGGCGGGCGCGCGGCATTTGGGCATTTGGGGAAATCCAGCATTTGGGGCCGGTACGCGGTGTAGCCTAGGCCTATTATGACAAAAACGGACTCATTATATTGTGAGAGCATTGTACAAGTGGAGATATTTACCATTAGGAGCCGAGACAGGGTTAATAAACTAGGCTCTAAATAGAGTCCGAAGTTCTGAAGTTCAGTCTGAAATGCACTGCACTGGTAACAGCGAACCCCGACGCACAGGGCTTATTCCCGGCCCTACAGGGCTTATTCCCGGCCCCATGCATGCGCGTTCACGGCAACCCGCCAGGCCCCCGGGCCCGGCGACGGAGCCGAGCGTTTCTGGTCTTGCTGATTTGTTTGATACTTAGGCCTACAGAATCCCGCTAGCCCAACTACTACTAGACATCGGGAACCTTTTTTATGGCAACTTTGCTGAATATTGAACATAATATATGAACCCCTCAATTTGTTTTTTAATAATGTAGAATTTGCTCAGAATTTAATAATTTCATTACAAATCTTTAGATTTTGGGGATTTCCTCACAACTTCCTTTTTTTCCCCATTTCATTAGAAATTCCTTGAGAAGTAAACAAATTCTTAAAATAAGGAAATGTCCTTGAAAGTGGAAGCACGCAGTTGACATGACCAGTTGACAGGCAACGCCAGGCAACAAAGTACCCGCTTAACGCTGATTGGTCTTCGTCGCTACACAACGGGCACAAAAGTATGCCGACTTCTGAACCTTCCAGTTTGGCGCTCGCGTCTGTGGAGGATGCTGAGCCGCTGGCCCATTGAAAAAGGGATCTCATCAGTCCAGCGTGTCGCTTTGGTCTTCGTGAAAACTAACGACGATTTGGGAAACATTTTACATTGATTAATTCTCATGCGTGATCTCGAATTATTCTTATCTGATTTTTAGAAAATACCTTTTCCAAGAAGTTCGTTTCAATCCACTTAATCGATTTCGGCCAAAAAAGAATTTCGAAAACATATTGATTTTTGCCAGATTTGCCAGGCCTATTTTTTTCTCTATAAAAATGCCTCCAAAATAATGAGAAGAGTTAGTGCGGGTAGGTTCATGCGCCCGTACTAATATCGGAGGTGCCGAGTAGGTCAGGTGCCGAGTCGGTCAGGTGCCGAGTTGGTTTTTGTGCAGGTGCCGAGTTGGTGGGTGCCGAGTTGGCAAGGTGCCGAGTTGGTGGGTGCCGACTTGGCAAGGTGCCGAGTTGGTGGGTGCCGACTTGACCAGGTGCCGAAGTGACCGACATTCCTAGTCGGCACCCAGCAACTCGGCACCTAGCCAACTCGGCACCCGGAATTTTACCTCCTGCTCACGACTTCCAACTCGGCACCTAACCAACTCGGCACCTGACCTCGGCACCATGCCTCAACTACTATGGGCCGTGCCCGAACTACCATCTACATTAGTTTTATACATTTCAAGAAAAACTATATTACAAAAAAATATAAAACGAACATTTACAGCTCAGCTAGCCGGCCCGCGCGACAGACGTCGGCGGGCGCGCGGCATTTGGGCATTTGGGGAAATCCAGCATTTGGGGCCGGTACGCGGTGTAGCCTAGGCCTATTATGACAAAAACGGACTCATTATATTGTGAGAGCATTGTACAAGTGGAGATATTTACCATTAGGAGCCGAGACAGGGTTAATAAACTAGGCTCTAAATAGAGTCCGAAGTTCTGAAGTTCAGTCTGAAATGCACTGCACTGGTAACAGCGAACCCCGACGCACAGGGCTTATTCCCGGCCCTACAGGGCTTATTCCCGGCCCCATGCATGCGCGTTCACGGCAACCCGCCAGGCCCCCGGGCCCGGCGACGGAGCCGAGCGTTTCTGGTCTTGCTGATTTGTTTGATACTTAGGCCTACAGAATCCCGCTAGCCCAACTACTACTAGACATCGGGAACCTTTTTTATGGCAACTTTGCTGAATATTGAACATAATATATGAACCCCTCAATTTGTTTTTTAATAATGTAGAATTTGCTCAGAATTTAATAATTTCATTACAAATCTTTAGATTTTGGGGATTTCCTCACAACTTCCTTTTTTTCCCCATTTCATTAGAAATTCCTTGAGAAGTAAACAAATTCTTAAAATAAGGAAATGTCCTTGAAAGTGGAAGCACGCAGTTGACATGACCAGTTGACAGGCAACGCCAGGCAACAAAGTACCCGCTTAACGCTGATTGGTCTTCGTCGCTACACAACGGGCACAAAAGTATGCCGACTTCTGAACCTTCCAGTTTGGCGCTCGCGTCTGTGGAGGATGCTGAGCCGCTGGCCCATTGAAAAAGGGATCTCATCAGTCCAGCGTGTCGCTTTGGTCTTCGTGAAAACTAACGACGATTTGGGAAACATTTTACATTGATTAATTCTCATGCGTGATCTCGAATTATTCTTATCTGATTTTTAGAAAATACCTTTTCCAAGAAGTTCGTTTCAATCCACTTAATCGATTTCGGCCAAAAAAGAATTTCGAAAACATATTGATTTTTGCCAGATTTGCCAGGCCTATTTTTTTCTCTATAAAAATGCCTCCAAAATAATGAGAAGAGTTAGTGCGGGTAGGTTCATGCGCCCGTACTAATATCGGAGGTGCCGAGTAGGTCAGGTGCCGAGTCGGTCAGGTGCCGAGTTGGTTTTTGTGCAGGTGCCGAGTTGGTGGGTGCCGAGTTGGCAAGGTGCCGAGTTGGTGGGTGCCGACTTGGCAAGGTGCCGAGTTGGTGGGTGCCGACTTGACCAGGTGCCGAAGTGACCGACATTCGTCAAGTCAACTTAAAGTCAACTCGGCCCCAACTTTATTTGGAGTAAAGGCCTTTAAATTTAATCGGGAACAGGTCAACTCGTACGCCAGCCAACTCGTACGCAGTCCAAAATTGTGGTTCACGGGGAAAAGGCAGATACGGCATCGAAGGTGAATCTGTACTTTTGTTGGCATTATTTACCTTTTTGGCATTATTAACCTTTAGCCTTGTAAACATTTTCGTCAAAAATTTTACAAGATGTAATACAAGTTGCATGAGATCATGAGATTCAGTCTAAATAATGGATTGCTCCATGGTCTAATCACGGAGGAATAAGAGCTTATTCCTACATGGTCTAAATCAGTCTCCGACTCATTTTTCGGTTTTTAAGAATAAGCTGGCCTTTTCTTTTTACAAAGGCATTCATGTAAGATTTTTCTATTGTTTATTTTACATCTTGGTTTTAATTTCGTAATCATCGTTTGACATAACTTGGTTTAATAATTAATATTTTCAGACTAATGTTTTCATTTGATTAGTATTTTTAAGATAACAAAAACATGTTTTTGGCACGCGTACTATTTGGTCCGCGTACGAGTTGGACAGCCTACGAGTTTGTCGCGTACGAGTTGGCTCGCGCCGGCCACAACTGGTACGTAAAATGATGAATATGCATAACGGTCAAAGTTCAATAGCTGCCATTTTATTCATTTTGAGTTGATGTTTTGATCTGTTTTGATTTGATTGTTGCGGCAAATTTGGGACGAAAATCGCAGAAATTAGACAGCCCTCTTCGAAAAATATAATGGCTCTGTGATCTGGATGTATCTGGGATGCGATAGACGTAAAAATATGGTAAGTTTGAATGAACAAAATTGTAAAAATTGAGGTTTTTATTTTGGAAATAATAAAAAATACAGTAAACGATATATCAAGACTGTCTTACCATGGAGAATTTCTCCATGGTCTTACTCATACATTCGGATACGCTTTCGGCTTTGTTTTGACTTGGTAGTTAAAAATCTTGCTTTGCCGTGCGCATTTTGTCTGAGGAATTGTGGAGTTGCAATTATTACTGGCACTATGTTTTCTATCTCACTCAGCTCTTATCTTACTATCTGGATTATTAAATGCTTTAAATAATCTTACCTCAAAACTTCCGAGAAATGTTGGCATCTTTTTTCAGTCGGTCGAACTTAACTGCAACGTGCATAAATATTCAAGTTTCCATTAATATATTAATAATCTAATGACCTGGAGGGCGCTTCACGAGTTGAGATGCGACGACAACAGTTGGAGCATAGTATAGGATAGAGAGTTAATGCCAAATTAGACAGATGTTTACTACAACATGTCACAACATCAAACAAATGTGCAACTAATGTTCCTTCTGTTTTTGACTTGGTTGTTTTTATTTATTTGTTTGTTTTTGTGGTGTGCAGAAAGCTGAAACAAATGCGAGTCGCCCAACTGAAGGAGTGACGCAAGCAGAATGAATGCACGATCACAGACCTTTGAAGTTGTAAGTATCCAAAAATCTCTGTCGTCATAGTGTTACATGAAGTAGGCATGTCAATTTTGGTTACGTACCATACCTGGTTTGCATGGATACAATTCCTTCCTTAAAAACATTATCTTAATTATTTCTTATTGCAGTCGGTGGAAGGCAGGCAGATTGAAGAAGTTGTGTTAAGTCTTCTACACACTTTGCTGTTCCATAGAACGACTGGCAAGGTAACGGGCTTGGGCGTTTCCACGCCGGAACCAATTTTCTAAGCTCGGAATTTTCTAAGACGGACTATAAATAGATAGACAGGTTTGGTTTTTATGTTTGCAAATGTCGCATGCTACCTTCAAATGCATTGTTCAACTCCATTTCCGTCAACAGTTCCACTTCAAGCAGGAAGGCACCTACGCCATCGGCACGGTGGGCATGGTAGACGTAGACTGCGACTATGTCGACTTTACCTACGTGCGGTGCCACTCGGCTGAGCTGGACCGCGCACTGCGCAAAGAGGTCGTCGCTTTCAGGGACTCGCTGCGCGCTAATGACGGCAGGCTCAGCAATGGGCAGGTGAGCACCGCAGGGTCACAGAACTTGTAGCAGCACGAGCTTCCAGACAAGTTGCGGGTACAATCATTCACTTTGTTGGGGGGTAAAAAGCTCGAATACAACTCTGGCCCCGGCTACTTCCAAAATGGCTACCTCCAACTTTTACCAACTCCCCTTAGTTTATCCTAAACCTGAGAAACCTCAGGAAGCAAAGATTACGCCACAAGTGTTAAATTCCGTTCTCTCTCTGTTCTTTAACCTTTGCAGATTTCGTTGGAGTTTTACCAGAAGAAGAAGAACCGTTGGCCGTTTCCCGACGAGTGCATCCCCTGGGAAGTCTGGACAATCCAGATCAACAATGTGACGCTGTCAAACGAACACGGTGAGAACAAACAGCATTTTCTCAGTTGAACAAAAAAAAACATCAACACCCACATTGCCTCGAACTGCCGGGGCACATTTAAGCACCATCCATTATTATTTTGATCGAAAATTTGCCAGAACCCATCACAAATTTGAATTTATTTGTTTTCCCCTTTCCAGAGAGGCAGCTCTACCGTGAGAAGTTGGGGGAGATCCTAGGAGAAAAGGTGATTTGCATCGCGGAGGCCATGGGACGTCACGACTACCTCCCTAAGGCCCCCAACCAACCCCTGCTAGATACCGTCTTTGATGTCGGCTTCCCCGATGTACAACCTTACCTGTTTAAGGTATTGTGAAGCCTGGGTGCTAGACGTTGTTGTAGTTGCCTGGCAACCGATCCATTTAACCCCGGCCACTTTACACCTCCCTAGTACATGTAGTCGTGTTTTGCCATAATGAACTGTGGTCGACTATAGTACTTTATCTCATTGTTGTGCATGCGCCGAGGCTATAAACCTTGTTTCAATCTTTCAACAGATGACCCATCAGACATCGGGGCCGGCCAACACGTCCGTGGGAACCACGATGAGGAAACTGCTACGAGACACGCTGGCTTTATGAGGACGAATACGCAAGCCAGGTCGATCTTCCAACTGCGCGTGTGCACAACAAGCAACAAGATCCAACGAGTTTTCAAAGGAATTGTTGACAAACCTGCATTCTGTGCAATTTTTCGTGCAATCAAAAACAAGATGAAAACTTTTTGCCAGCGAGCGAGCGATGGTTAGTTGGAACTGGAGGACTCGTGATGGACTGCGGATGGACTTGCAGGGACCTTGCGATAGACACGACTACATTTTTGGACAAAATCAAATTTTTGCATAATTTGACCTAATTTGCATACAAATGCAAGGCTAACCCCTTATCAATTAATTTTAGGAGAATTTTTAGACAAAATCTTATTGTTTGCATAATTATCATATTTTGACCTAATTTGCATACAAATGCAAGGCTAACCCCTTATCAATTAATTTTAGGAGAATTTTTAGACAAAATCTTATTGTTTGCATAATTATCATATTTTGACCTAATTTGCATACAAATGCAAGGCTAACCCCTTATCAGAGGTTGAATGAAAACGTTCTTTTATAAATAATCCAAACACAGGAAACTAACAAATCATTTTAAAGACGGACACGCGCAGCTCTTTTAAATGATATTGTCAGATGATTTTTTAATGATGGAATGATAATGATAATAATAATAGCAACCTTTAATTAATAACCACTACAACAGGGCATTAGCCTCCGACCAACAACAGTCTCATGGGTTTTTCTCCCTTCCAATTTTTTTAAAACGTAAAACTCAAAAAACTTGAAATCGTATTAAAGCTTATGAATAAACAGCCATCACTTCCGCCATTTTGTATTTGATAAATCCATGTATTTTTCATGCTTAGTCAATTTTGTTCTTTGAATGATGTAATTTTAGGCCTTGCATTTGATCAAAAAGTAAGGCAACTTTTTGGAAACAAATTTTTGTAGGAAAAACTTGATATGTACGGAACCACTAAATCACTTCTTTTTTTTCTTCTTCAAATGTCAAATTTTCATTTGAAGTACAAGTTTTCACACCACTAAATACATTTAGTGATGCTACAAGGCACAGTGGGCTTCACCTCCAAGCCGATATTTCCCTTTAAAGTTGTCAAATAATATATACGTTTTCTTTACCAACATGAAATAAACACGTTTTTTCCTTCAATAATCAACACTATCAGGTATTTTCTATACATGTATCTGCATGTCACTCTACTATAGTTCATTGTTGATCGTTATGGCATCCTAAAACAACAATCGACCAATCACCTTCTCCGACAGATATCTTGGACACCATCTGAATGCATTTGAACGTGTAACGCAAGCCTGGATTGGTCGCCCAGGACTCCATATAAAAATAGAAAACACCTGAGTAGGCGGAGCTTTAGCATCCTTTCGCTGTTTAATGCACTTCAAGAGGGCACATGAAACAGCCGTCGGATTTCAATAAAACTTGTGTACTCTTCGTACACTTGCTTATAAACTTAAAACTCTTTTAAAACTAATATATAATATGTTTTTCTTTAATAAAAAATAGCTAAAATGCTTTAAGTGTTGCAAGCACACACAAAGAAAACATGGCCGCTTGCATCTTAAATGTAACTTTGCCACGCCATCCACAAACTACAGTTTTCACATCTCCTTGCAGTTCAATAAACTCACAATGCAAAACCTAGTGGCTTTCAGCAAAGTTTGGTCCTGCTAGTGCTAAGTTGAGCGAACAAAAAGTCGTTGTGACAAACTGCATTAAAATGTACGAACATTTGAAAGAAACAGGGGAAAACAAGTTGCGTAAAAGTTATGAATTATAATCCTATGCTACTGTCCACAACGGGAAAATTCTACGACTACTCCAATGAAGAATTTAACAACTTATAAACGATCGCTACTTCAAATAACACCAAATTCAAAGACAAATACAATTGATCAGGCAAAATTGTTGTTGTTTTCAAGAAGAAATTCTCGTAACAAATGGCATTTTCTAAAACTCTGTAGAAGAAAGCAAGTTTTGGGTTTTTCTTTTTCTTACAAGTCTAAGAAGAAAACACCCCCAAACTTGCTACATCAAAACTTTACATACATGTACGCATCTTTTTCATAAAGAATCAGGTTCTATGTACTTTTCTCAGAGGCCAGATTCTCATATTTATGTTTAAATTTCCAATTTTTCTTTGTCAAAATATTCTTCACTCGAGCTAACTACTTCTACCAAACTACACACACATACATGTGATGGCTTCCCCCGACTAATTAAAGCCTCTATCTGTGAACCAACACCTGGAAATGTAAACATTTATAAGAATAAGGCAACTTCTTTCATACAACAGTATTGACAAGAACTACGGTGATGGTAGTTTTTTAAATACTCAAAAAGTGAGAGTTTTCCTTTTCTGCAAAACCGGGAAAGTCTTTACATGATTGAGAACTTAAATAGGCAGAAAACATTGCTCTCGTCCAAATAAATACCTGCAGTCTTTTCAACACGCTCTATGAATATTTTATGCAAATAGGAAAAAATACTTTGTTCTAACTTATGCATATTCACAATATGCAAATGAGACACGGAGCTGCATGAGTTAATGTACAGAGGTAACAGTTCATAGTATGCAAATAGTTGAACTTATTGTATAGTCTTACTAAAGTGATGGCTGATCGTTTTACTGGTGAATATTCAATAACTTCAAAGATGAATAATTCATTATTTTTTTTTAAATATTTTCCGGGCACAAACAAATGTTAGTGTTTAAACCTTTTTTTCTTTAATTTGTGTGTGCAAACTCCATTGAGCCGCTTAGCACACACACACACGGAAACAAAGTTAAATACTTGCTGAGCAAAACTTAGTAACTAGCATGGAAACTGCCGGTAGAAAATGCCAGCAACTAGTAAATGCGGAAAATACCACGGTAATTAGATGCATGGAAATTACCAGTACCGGGTAACTAACATGGGAATGCTAGTGACTAGGAAAATGCCAGTAACTAGCATGAACAATGAAAGTAACTATAGCTTCAACAAATACCATTAAATAAAATGAAGAATACCAGCAAATAGCACACAAAAACAGTAACTATCATGGAGAATTTCAGTAACTAGCATAGACAATTTCAGTAACCAGCATGGAAAATACCAGTAACTAGCATAGTAACTAGTATAGTGCGGAGATTCCGCAGTATAGGCCAACAAATACACTACCACTTGACAGAAACCTTTTTTTTTTGCCTTTAACCAAAAGCCTCTTCTAAAAATAAAAAAAAATAAAAAAATATGAATAATATGAATAATATGAATAATATATAAGCAAACTCTGAATATATATTTTTTCTAAAACCCAAACATTTTTTTTTTGGTTTTTTTGTGGCAGTTTTGTGGCTGGGTAATACACATATAATTTGGCAACGACAGTACTTCTTTTCGTTAAAAAGACGAGTTGGTTTTTGTTTTTTCTTTGTACAAAGGTAAAAGACACTTCAAGATAAAACAGTGGGGAGGGTGTAAAAACAATGCAATATTTGATTATCCACGTTTGAATTTGTGCAATTTTTTAGTTTTTTTAGTTTGACGTACAGTATTATGCAATTCTACATTTAATTGGGGAAGGGCTCAAATTCCCCCCCCCCCCCCCCCCCCCACTTATTAACCAGTTCGCGCCGGATGACGTATATAAACGCAAAAATTTCCCAAAATTCAAAACGGATGACGCATAAACACGCCAAGTTCAAGTTCGGAAATGTATGTCAGCAGCGCGCAAGGCCGGAAATGCGTGGGTGTGCTTCCCGGCACTATCAGCCGGAACACGCTTCGGATCGAGTTTCGTTAAAAATAATCCCGCCCGTCGGCTCGGCGTTGTTAAAATAATCCCGGCGCGAACTGGTTAACTGCACTCCACTTTCTTTGGCATACCGGCCGCTAGGTTTTTTTGTAACAAAATCATGAGAAAGGGTTCATTGAGAACTTTGTGCCAAACCTTTTTAAGTGTAACCACTTTGCATATTTAAACATGTTAGCGAACTTGTGAGAGCAGGCACATCGAGTAATCGGCATATCCATTTTTGTTTTGCTCACATTAAACTCTTTTCCATTTTGACATTTTTTTTAAAATGTCAATTTTGTTTTGAATAAATCTCGATGCCACATAACTGTTCTTGTACTTTCTCAATTAAAATAAAATAAAATGCAAGTAATTATCTGCTACTTGCCTTTCATAATATCTTCATGGATAATGCACCTGGTAATCGATTTTCTAATAAAAATAACAATAAATCAGAGGAATTGATTTGTATGGTGCTAAGATTTTGTATCATAAATCCATCATTGGATTGTGTAGGCTTACCGATGTTTAAAATGTTCGTATGAATCTTGTAAAAATCTTCACAGGTAAAATGAAATGTTTCTCTGTAACCATGATACATTTCTAGCTGGCTGAAAACCTCTTCATATACAGTCCCTAAACTAACTATATTAAAACTGCAATAAGATTGTCTCGCTAACCTTATAATTAAGTTTGGCTGATCACGTCGTTATTTGGGGAAACAAAATGCCAATTGACGAAGACACCTTATTTACTACTCATCGTAAAAAAAAGGAAATAAAACAATGACGGTTAAAATAGGCATGCATTTAGTAACTTGACTCTAATTAAACAAGTTCATGGGTTATGGATTTCTAACTTTTAAACTAATGAACTGAATAAAGCATGGAATTAATAAACAACTTTGTTAAAGAATGTTGAGATAGAAAACCTAACATCTTATCAACACCGCAAGTTTCAAATCTTAAAAAGAAAATGTTTGACTAATTTCCAGAAATTCTTTAAAAAAAGGTTGCAGGCAAAACATCCAGGTCAACCTCCAAACCAAATCAAACTAGTTAACTCACCAACTAGTTAACATAACCATTAGGATAACTATTAAACTAAACTGAACTGAAAAAAATAACCTGGTTAACAGAAAATTCAACTTCAGCATAATCCGCAACTCAATTAAAAAAACAATCCAATATATATATAAGCCACTAACTAGATATCATAATCCTAGTTACAAATTGCAAAAGTAATTGCAAGTTAACATAATAACTAGATATTAACATAATCCCACTAACTAGCCTAATCCAGGTTAAGCACTAACTAGTAAAGATGGACGATTCCAGGATTAATAGTTAAACAACGAACAAAGTAAAGAGCCAAAATATACAGGAATGAAATTCTCAACAATAAACTATCTCCATAATCCGGACAAAAAGAAGACAACAACGTTTTGCTAAACTAACTAACTAACTAACAAAATGGAGTAAGTTTGAAAGTGGTTAAACCGTTCATGCTAAATAAAACCGATGGGTTTATGAAAATGCATAATTTGCAATGCATTCTAATGAAATACTGAAATGTTTTAACAGAACAGCTGAGCAAGGAAAAGTGTTGTTTTAAAATGGATGGAATGTACACTGTATCTATTATAACTACAAATTAACCAGAAGGTTTGGAACAGTAAACCGTTTAATGACTTATAGTTAACGAAAACCCTTTGGTCAAGTTGATAAAACTACTCTTTGGTTAACGTCCTAGCTGTATAACGTGCAAGTTGCATTGCTCGAATAAGAGGTAAATAATCTAAACAATGAATGATCTAATGAAGCGAGAAAAAAGAAAGAAAAGCGTGAAACTAAAGTGATTTACTTGTCAACAAATTTGTACATGACTTAATCAATCTCCATCTATTAGTTTGTCCTAATCTTGTGACCTTAACGTGGGTGGACGTTTAAAACATTTCTTTGGTCTTGTAAACTCATACTGATACAAGACTGTACTGATTGCTCAGATTCTATTATCGATAATAGTATCAATTCTTTCTTTTTTTAATCAATATCGTTACGGATCGTTACCATCGCAATTTGGTCAATGGTTTTCGATGGCTCGGCTGAATAGTGATCTGACCAGTTTACACTAGGAATGTTGCATGATGTAATTATTTTGCATTTAACGCGGGCACTTACGGCCAGTAGCAAGATGTGATTTCAGCAAAAGATTTTCAAAATCACATCTAAATTCCAAATTCACGTCCTGGGTTTAAGTTGTTAAAGTCCAAATTCGGTTACATGGGATTTAATTTTGCATTTACCGAGCTTATCCGGGAATGTGAATTTGGAGCATTTAGATGTGATTTTTGAAATCTTTTGTTGAACTCAATCCTGCAACTGGCCGTGTCCGCTTTCAATGCCAAATCACACCAATGCCAAATCAAACCATTCCCGATCCTAGTGTTAATTTAGAATGATCCATATCGACTATTATGCATCAATCACTGAATTGCTGTGGATATTAGGTAATGATCGATAAATCAGTTTTTTTTTTTCCTATTGGCTACCGGTTTCAGTGGGTATTGATTTGTGATTGGTTAATATTGTGCAGTCTGGTAGACATCGTTGGGAGAGGCCGGGGCGTAACCGTGACCATGGTAACTGCCGTAGGTGAACTGTGGGCTGTCGGGCGCGTCTCCGCCTATTTGAGGAAAGAAAACGGTGAGGTAGGATAAAAAAAAGGGGGGAAATAAAAACAATAGTACACAAATCAAATCAACAGTCGCAAAGAACAGTGGCAATGACGTAATTATGTCAATTAATCACAACTTCGATAGAAAATATTGCAATACTGCAAATATATAGCAAGGATCAAAGTATATGATCACTATGTGAAAATCACTGTTGCATATTAACAGCTCATTTCATGAATTACGATCAATAAATGAATATTATAATAATTATTAGTCACAAATGGATATCACTGCCTTTCTGTTACTTTCCAACTCCGTTAGGTAAATGACAAATTAACACAAGTTGTCTCTAGTTAGTTTATTTAGGGAAAAGATCTGAAATTTGATTTTAGATGCTGGTCAGTGCAACAAAATGTTTTACTTTTTTTCATGGAGTTAGCGACTGGCAGGAAGAATGTGGGTTGAATCGTGAACAAAATGCAAATGAATTTCAGTCGTGGTTTAAAAAATGTGATGGAATGGTCAACAAATGTTGCATGAATCGTGTGATCGAAAGCCACTTGAGATGAAATCGCAGAAACCTCTTACGCATGTGAGCCTCACAAGATGAGAACCTCGTGAGATTTGGACTTTGAAATAGATCACTCAAGAGAACCTCATGTGAAGTGAATGCGAGTCTCATGTGATTTATACATGAACCTCATTGTTGCCTTAATGCATTAATCGCTAGAGAAGAAAACAAGTGAACCTCACACGGTATCACAAGAAGCTCGCAAGAGGCCCACAATGAACCTCGGGAGTGAATCCTCAAAATGCACCTCACATGAAACTCATCTTGATAGACAAGAACCTTGTGAACCATATGAGAATTAACCTCGCGTGGTAACATATGAACTTCAAGTGAAACTCAAAAGAACCTCACGTGAATTACCTCAGGAGTGAATCCTCACAATGCACCTCACATAAAACTCATTTTTATGGACACAATGACCTTGTTAATCCTAACCTCGCATAGCAACATATGAACCTCTCTCGAACCTCAAATGTACCTTACACAAAAAACCTCATGTCAAAGACCTTTGTGACTACCCTACCTGGTGTCATTAAGACGGGAGGTGATGTAGTGATAGGGACACCGACATAAGTCTGCTGGTAAGCAGTCGTTATGGCGCCTCCGTTTGACATCCCATGGGGGTTGGCATGGGTAGGAGGAGGTTGAGGAGGCTGGGGGCCCCCCTGGGAGTGATGAGGGGCGAGGTAGTCACCCGAGGCGAGGTAGTCGCCTGAACCGGTGGGGGAGGATGAGGTGACAATGGTGGTTGTGGGAACACTGTCAGAGCCTGGATGCAGAGCAAAAGAAAAATCGCCATGCAAAAGGTCAAAGTAGGGTGTTCAATTGTCTCTCGACACAGGAGTCCCACTTCTTTGTTTTGGCTGCATTTTAAATTTCTTTTAACCTTTCTTGAATCCCAGATGAAGGAATTAAAAATGAAAAAAACAAACACCTTGATGTTGTTATAGCAGACAATTGGTGAGGTACTTAGGCCTATGTATGTGAAATGTGGTTGAAGCATCAAGGTTTTTCCCTCAATATTCTAAATGTAAAGTGAACTTCATAGTACCATGAATTGATATTGAATTTTTTTTTAACACCTTTTGTTATTTTATTTGAGAAAGTGCAATAGATGAGAACAATCTGTATTATTTTAGGAGTGCAAAGGGATTTTACAGACCTATACTGTCAGATATCACACACAACCTGATTATTTTCAACTATTAGACCTAAAGAATATATCGCAATTGGAATTTGGTCCCATATGCTATAACTATAGTTGTACATAGTTGTAGACCATTGCTTATATATGATGTGTTACAACCCCGACCCACCACTCCCCAACAATTTGGTCAAATGGGATAATTAACTGTCCTCTTTTTGCTCAAGAAACTCAATTTTTGAACACCCTACTTTGATCATATACATGAATGCATATCGCCATGGACACTGCAAACAAATGGTTTAGCGATGACATTTGTCAAATGGAATGATCGGACAAAAATGGAAACCATTTCAATGTCGGAAGAAAACAAAAATATGATGGGTGGATGTACAGTGAAATGTATGGCTGACAGACTTTGACAATTTGCGTATTGTGTCGGCGCACAAAATGACTTTTCAGCAAACAAATTAAAAAACTAAAGTTCAGTTCATACTCGGCGCAAACACAAATATAAACACGACATAGTGACGGTTCAGCAAGTGCTTATGCTGCGAATTCGCAAAAGTCAAACACATTTCAACTCCGGCGGATTTTTGCAGCGAATGCTTTGTGACGTCAAATTCGTATCGCAATAGCTTTTGCGTGAAGTACGGTATGAACCGGCCTTTATACCAACTAAATATGCATATAGGATCGTGCACCTTTGTCAACAAAATTTTTTTTCAAGTATAAAACTCAAAAACAAATAAAGTCAAAGTTTGTACGATTCTAGAGGATGAATTTGGCATCTATCCAGCCGAACTTTCCTGGAGAACAACATATGTGACCTGTTCCAACGAAACCCGGACAAAGTCGCACAATGTGTTTTGTCACAATGTACTCCTGAAGTCATTTCGGGATGGATTTTACCATTTTGAGGTTTTAGGTTTTCCTAAGTCACTCACTATTAATCTACAATCTCCTCAAATTTGAACAAAATCCGTCTACCAGAAGTGGTTTTTTTTGGTCAATTTTGTGAAACATTTGGGTACAGAAATAATATGCTTTTCTGAACTTCAAAGCTGTTTATCTCATAATTAGGTTGTCAGGGTTTGATCACTAAATCCAGACCCCAGGGAAGATAGGGTGGGGGTACATATGTAAATGATACATCATTTTAAAGCTGAGAACCTAGAGAATTTGAAAAAAGCTAAATCTGAAAAACTAAAAAGTCGACTTTGTCCGGGTTTCGTTGGAACAGGTCACATATTGTCCAGTGAACGGTAGCTGTGTGGTCTTTCGCAATCGTGATAAACCTTGAACGAGCAAGGCATGATGGTCCAGCACCATGATGAACAAAATATTTTAAATACACAACTCTCGACCATGACCCATTAAACAAACAAAAACTGATACATGACTTTAATAGAAAAGACAAAAAGAAAAACACAATCACACATGGCAGCTAGGCTATAATGCACACCATACCAAATGTGACCTGATCCAACGAAACCCGGACAAAGTCGACTTTTTAGTTTTTCAGATTTTGCTTTTTTCAAATTCTCTAGGTTCTCAGCTTTAAAATGATGTATCATTTACATATGTACGCCCACCCTATCTTCCCTGGGGTCTGGATTTAGTGATAAAACCCTGACAACCTAATTATGAGATAAACAGCTTTGAAGTTCAGAAAAGCGTATTATTTCTATACACAAATGTTTCACAAAATTGACCAAAAAACACACTTCTGGTAGACGGATTTTGTTCAAATTTGAGGAGATTGTAGATTAATAGTGAGTGACTTAGGAAAACCTAAAACCTCAAAATGGTAAAATCCATCCAGAAATGACTTCAGGAGTACATTGTGACAAAACACATTGTGCGACTTTGTCCGGGTTTCGTTGGAACAGGTCACAAATGATAACAATGCAAATTGACACTTAATCTCACTCTGTTTAATCATTAAACCTCTCCCAGGCCTAAACTCAAACTCCAACCTCAGATTAACTATCAGGTTCATAATCATTCTAGTAATTTTGTTTTTCCCAGGACCGTTTTCTGATAAGAGATTTTTTTGTGTGAAATTGTTTGTCCTAGTACCAGCAAGAAAAAGAAAATTCAGATTATAAACCGGTAGGTCAGGTACCAAAGGTTGCTCGGATTGTATACAGAGTGAGGTTAAGCTGAATTGTTTTTAATATGAAACCCAAGACGAAGCTACAGACTATAAAATGATTTGCAACAATTTCTTCTGCACCGCATTCTGTACATTGAATTTAAATTTGAAAAAAAAAATAAATAAACAAAAATGTTTTTGTGATGAGTTACATGAGGCAACTCAGTGACAACTACCGTTCGCTCTTTTTGAAGTAAAAAACAACTCAAACTGTGAGGTGATGGTATGAGAAGGGAGTAGAAATAGACAGAAAAGAACAATCCAGGTCTAGAAAAAGAACATAGCAGTTCTTCCCTTAGATAGTGTTTCCCGCGGTAAAACAAAAGAGAAAAGTAGGATCAAGATATGAAAAATAAACAGGGCGAAAGATGACTTTGGTCTAATCACTTTAGATTTATAAGTGCAACTAGGTGAAATTAACATTGCTTAGCTCGCCTCACCATCGTTTCAAATTTAACCAGCTCTTGTCGGACGCCTTTGTACAAACGCAAAGTTTTTTTCGGAATTCGACATGGATGACGGGTTTAAACAAGTAACGAGCAAGGCTAATAATATATGTCAGCGACCAGCGACCAGCTTGCAGGGCTTGCTACCCGCAGATGCCGGCCCGAACCCGTCTTGGATCGCACATCATGGAAGGCAATCCTGTGCCTTGGTCTTATCATGTGAGACCTCGCAATTTTGTATTTTAATATTTTTGTAATTTGAAACACAATTTCTAAGAATTTCTTCAGAAGTTTACTGCCACCAAAAGAAACTAAAAACTTATCAACAGGGAAAACAAAGTGCAAGAAGTAAATAAGTGAAGAAAAAAAAAGCCCTCAAAAACACAGATGCAAAAAAAAAGAAATAATTAAACCCCCAAAGAGATGATGAAAAAAAAAATATGAAGAATGTTTTGTGAGATCACCCTTAAACCTGATCGGAAGGATGGAGTAAATATTCACTCTCGCTACTTAAAAAAAACAAAAAAAAAAACAGCAAAAAACTTCAGCAGGAATGCAGGATAGATTTGTTTGGCTTGGTGTTTATAGTACCTGTATGCTTAGCAGAAGAAATGCCGCAGATCTGCTAGGTTTTTACCGCTTACCATCCAAGGGCAGACCCATGGTTGTCAAGACGTGCTCGGCTGCTAGGGACTTGGCGTCTTCAACGCTGTTGCAGAGTTTAGAGGGCTGTATACCGGCCGGGTAACTCTGCGCTAGGGCTGGGATCTGAACCTGTGTTGGGGTGGCAGGGATGGCATGGGTGTAAAGCTCTCGTCTTTCACCAATGTGGCTCGGGTTCGACTCCCGGCATGCCTGTGCGTCATACAAATGCCCGCTCCATCCGCAGATTACAAGACAACTACTTACGGAAATTTCCAAAAATGCATGTTTAAGAGGCATCTTTGGAAATGAACTTCTTTTTGGTATTTTCTTCAAAATGACAGCATGCCAGAAGGAATAATTTTTCAGGGAGTTTACACTCATTAATATCTTTAGGTCTACAACAAGTCTATTAACTTTCTGTTGGACGAGGCTTATATTTCAGGTAAATATCTAGCTAGCGTCTTAAAATTGTCTTGGTTGAAAGTATATTTGCTAAGTAAATCTAGACAAGCCAGGGATCTGAACCTTCCAGTTTCGGGTGGCATAAAGCAAAGTTGGTCATTTTTACAGACCTGTCTTAAACTAGACTACAGGGTATAGTAGCTGAAATATTAAAAACCACAAGTGGTTTTTCTTTTCTTCCAGAACACTGCCAAATAGGAAAAAAGAACACAATTGTAAGTTGATTGAAGAAACTGACTGGAGCAGGGATTGAACCTGCAACCTCCGGATTGCCGTTACGGTGCTCTATCCAACTGAGCTATCCAGGCCAATGTTGGTGGGGTTCCCCGATTAGTCAGTATCTTTCCCCACGAACTCTCAAATTTGTATCCTAGTGGAGACATCTCTTTGTTCTCGTGTACAAACTGCTTAAAAAGTCGGGCACCTTTTTCAAAATGCTCCTATTTCAACCACAATTAATTTCCTGGGTTGAAATTTCGACCCAATACACTCTATATCATACCCTAACCCAAACACTAACCCTAACCCACACCCTAAACCTAGTTTTTGAGTGAGTAATTTGAGGCACACTCCAAAAATCTAATTCGTGAAATTCCCTGTGGCGACCTATTCATCTATAGAAATTTACCCTCCGGCGTCCTTTTGTCTCCATTATACACATTGTGTTCAGGTCTCCAGAGGGTACCGAATTTCAGATCACAGTACCTTGTATACAAACAGCTGGACATCGTTCTGTGGTCCACGGCTGGATAGCAGTGTATAGGTGGGTATGCCCCAGTTGTGCTTGGAACACTCTTCCTCCAGTATCTACAAAAGTAATACAAATTGCAACAATAATTAACGACTGTTTGGTGAACATTTTACAATATCGGCACATTTATTGGAAGAAAAAAACAAAACTAAAACAGGTTACAACGATAATGAATTGATTTCTGCAAAGTGTGGTAATAACTATTAGACGGAGGTTATAGAGTTTGTTGACAAAATAGTTGTAATGGTTTAGACAGAGTTGTATTTGAGTCCCTGCAAGTCCATCAAAAGTCCTTCAGTCTCAAGTCAAGTCACTTTTTGCTCTTCGAATGAACTGTTAACAAGAGCATATTTCTTTTTCATTGTTCAACCACCAAACGACTTGTGACTGGCCTTTTGAAAGGAACTTGGAAACAACTCTGGACCTGGAACTATTTTTGCCACAGCTAAAATAGACACGTCCTGTTCATGCAACATGCATTATTATGCCATGCAAACAATAAAACAATTATCCGCCCAAATTGAATGCGAATTTGATGTAGTTGAAATGTGTTCAACAGCTTTTGTAAATTTGCAGTACGACAGCTTGCCCCGACATCACTGTTCGAGAAACTAGCCCCTTTGGGCAGTACACAAATCAAAGCAGCTAAGAATATCAACCATCTCTGCCTTTACAGGTGAATGTACCCATTTACACCTGGGTGGGGAGAAGCAATATGTGACAAAGTGCCTTGCCCAAGGGCACACGCACCTCAGTCCCAGGCCAGACTCGACCCACAACCTGCAGCTTTACACACACATACAGCAAGTTCAATGCTCTAGGCTACAAGGCCAAGGCACTCCACATCTATTGTAGTCAGGACCGCTGAAACACATTTTGGGCAGAAGGTGCTGGATTTTTAAAAGAGAAACGCCAGGGGCCTTTTACAAAGGCCTTACGGCGGCGGCGGCCGCTGGGTCCAGGGGCCTGCTAGGGCCTCGTAAGCCCTTGGAGTCTAGATGCTCTGTGGTACAATATGAGCCACTATTTGACATTTTAACGACCCTTCCCTGAAGCATAAAACATTCATTTTCCTAGATGTCTACATTTTACCTGGACAAAACTCCTTTGTGGCTTGAGAGTTACTGGGTTGGTGGGTGTCAGTTCCATTCCAGGGATTATATCATAAAGCCTTGACTGTTAGTAGGGAATTAGGGTCACAAGGCGACAGGGTGACGAGTGAGGAGGTAAGACAGGGGTGTGGTGGTAGGCGTGGTTGGAATTGGGCGTGAGGGATGAGAAATGATGAATTGGTAGAATGGATAGGTTATAAGAGAGTGAGTATGTAGTCCATGCACAGGTACAGAGATGGGATGCATAATTTAAACAAATTGATTTTAAGAATTTAGTTAGTTGGTGGAAATGGGCAGTAGAGGTATGGTTGGGAATATTCAGGCAAAAAAACAACATGTGTCAAAAGGATAAGGGCATGTGGGGGAATAAATGGATAGGTTTAGTAAAGGTAGCAATTTAGAGCATGGTGAACGGTTAAAATATATGACATTTTTATCAACAAATGTACAAATTTGATAGAAAAGAATAGATCAAGGACATCATACAGAAAATAAAATAAACAGAAAATGGAACAAGGCGTGCAAAATGTATGAATTTAGGGGCACAATGTATGAATTTTGGGCAAAATATACAAATTTGTGGCAAAATAAACAAATTTGAAGCAAATTGTATGAATTTGGTGGGAAAATGAAAAGATTCAGGCAAAATGCATGAATTTGAGACAAAACGGGATTTTGAAATCGTGCAGGTTGGACAATGTACCGTAATGGAATATCGGGCATTGGGGATTAAAACAAGCATGTTTGGGGGGGAAAATTGGGGGGAAAAGCAATTATAATCAGAAATGCGTGCAAGGTTTGGTGGTGCGAATGTAGGAGGGGAGAAATGTCGATGCCGCAAATCAAGAATTGTACATGGTGCAAGGTACATGGTGTGTCAGGAATTTGGAGGTTTCGGAGAAAGAGAAGTGGAGAAAAAATAGAGAATAAATTGTACACAAATTATTCTAAACATGCTGGTTAGAGAGAAATTATTAGCAAGATGCTTCAGTCCAACCCCAAACGATTATTTAATCGTTGGTAATAAAATGAAGATTTCAGGCGCAAAAGCTGAAAAAAACACCACTTTCCATTAAAAAAAAAAGAGAGACTACGATATTAAGTGAAAGCTTTTCATTGGCTAGTATTACAATAATCAAATACTTTTTGCTGGTTTTTAGCTACTTTTGCACCTGAAGTCTTCAAATGGTTCCCTGTTCCAAACATATTTGGTATAGAATAATTTGTCTTTTGGACTATTTTAATTTCTTCATACACTTCATGCGTGGGTCAAAACTGCACGGCACACACGATTTATAATACAGGAAAAGAGAGTTTCTGGATTGTTTAATATTGAAGAGAAAATGGGTTAATGCAAAACGTAGTATATCTCATTTGGTTAATAATCAAACTCCCGTATTAGACATGTTTTCCCGTACAAAAAATAGTAGTGCCCTAAAAACTGAATCACCTAATCACCAAAAGTGAACTACAATGCATTTTTTATCTACTAGATTGTACACACTATATGTTTAGTTTATAGAACCAAAAAATATACAACAATATTATCTTCAGACAATAACTGGTGGGAATATACAAGGAAGAGTATTAAAAAATGTTGACAGTACAGGGAGTAACAGGCAGGGCGATTAGGGGAGTATAACAGGCAGGGCAGTGCGAGTGGTACATTCAAGTTAGTTTTTAGCTTTGAAAAAAATAATTAAAAGACATTAACCTCAGCTGGTTTGCGGCTGTCGTAGTACCGGTTGTAGCCACCACGGCTCCCAGCCTGGAGACCGCCGTAGCTGCGCATCCCGCCCGCGCCACGCATGCCAGCTGCCCCACGACCACGTCCCCTAGGGGAGAAGGCTCCTCCACGGGCGACCATACCCCCTCGACCTGCAGCACTAAACCTACAGGAAATGAAAAATACATCTGAAGCTTAGAAAGATTTGCGGTGCATGTGAAAGGATCTCTTTCGAGAAGAGGTAGGGTGGTTCTGATAAGAACCGGTGGTTTAACACAGAAAAGGCTTTTTTCTGTGAAGTCCCAGTAACCACTTGACTGACCCGTTCATGCTTCCTGCGTTGTTGTACGGCTGGTAGTACGGCTGTGTCTGCTGCTGGACAGCTATCTGCTGCTGGTCATAGCCGTAGCCATAGGCACCAGGCTGAATGTAGCCCCTGCCGGCCCCTGCCCGAGGGATGCGCATCAGGGCGTTCTTGTCCACCGGCTTGGCTAGGACCACCTCGATGATCGAGCCGTCGATGTTCACCTCTGCTTGGCAAAACAATGATTATTCAGATATTTGATTAGTTGATCCTAGTAGCTAAATAACACCTTTAAAATACCACGTAAAGGTACGAAAGCGAACGTGAAGTAAGGTTGACGTCGTGAAGCATTCGCGGTAAAATTCATCGGAGTTGGAAATGTGATCAACTGGTTTCAAACCCCCCCCCCCAAAAAAAAAAAGATTTATAGATTTGTTGTCCTTTGCCAAAAACCTAATCTCCCGGCATTGTCGCCAGGCCGTTTCTCACCGTTCATGGTTTCCAGGGCCTTGTGGGCATCCTCCCGGGTCAGGAAGTGGACGAAGGCAAAGTCTCTCAGTTTCTTGACCCTCTCCACGCAGCCTTCCCTCACCTCGTTGAACGCCGCCTGGATCGTCTCTTCTGTGGTGTGAAGCATCAGGTTCCTCACATACAGAATCTTGACCTGGATTTGATAAGAGTACGAGAAAAAGGATCGTAAGCTTCAGTGATAACGCCAAATTATTTGTCGACAAATTGTTTTAGGCTAGTACAGGGAGATCCACACAAAAATGGACAAGCATACTTTTACTACCCTGAGGCCACAACTACCCAACCAATGGACAGGGAATCTTTCTAAACAAATGATACCAAGATATATCCTGATTTGAGTTAGTAATTTTAGCTCCAGGCCCCATATTGTGAAACACAGTCAAAGGTCCTTTCACACCAAGATATAACTAAAACGCAAATTTAACGGTTTATATTTCTAGTTGCTAAAAGACCCCCCGACTTCGTATGGGTCTGAAGCTGAAACTACTAGCCAAAATCAAGATATCTTGGTATCATTTTTCTTCTAGAAAGATTCTCCATCCATTGTTATAGGTAGTTTTTGCCTCAGGGTGGTGCAAGTAGACTTGTCTGTTGGGGATATGCTTATCTGGCTTTGTGTTTTTTGGGGAGGTAGTTTTAACTGTATAAAAAGTGACAGAGAACAGCAAATATAGTTCAAACCTTGAAGTTGACACTAAAGATTATAGATGCAGTACAACTACCACAAGTTGACTTTTTCTAACAATAACACCACAAAAAGCTTTCAGCTCATTGTTGTTCACAATGAGGATTAAAAAAAAAAAAAAAATCCCTTAAAGAGTCTAATCTAACAACCACAACAATTTGCTCAACAAAAATGGTAATCATAAGCTCACTGTGTGCTTATCAAAGTGAACAAAAAGAGTTTGCACAGTGAATGTATTCAAGAGGTGTATATTTTTTGTAATAGCTGGCATGCATTTTACAGACTTAAGGGGATCTTCAAATTGACACAGGTCCAACCAAGACCTGTTTATTGTTAGAGGTTAATGCCACTGAACAAGAAGAAAATTCCTACCTATACTGACCACATCAAAGACAATTGGGTTTGTAATAAGCTGCTTAAACATAAAAAAAAAGTTGGGGCAACAGGTTATCTAGAGGTGTGCCAGGGCAATAGCCTGGGGTTACCGTTACCCAGAGGTCAAATGTTATCCTAAATTTGTGGGTTTTATCAGATGATGAATGTATCTAGGCAAATGCATACCAACTGTTGAGATGCCAGATACCTTATTACGATCGATCGCTGGACGGCAATCGCAAACAAGAACAAACGCCGTTTTTCTTCCTTTTTTTTAGGCATCCATGATTGTAAAACTTCGGACAGGTCAGTTAAACAATATTTACTACAAAATACAACCCCCAAGTCCACCCATTTCGGATAATTCAAGTAAAATACCAATGGTGTATCTTAACTTTGCTTGAGACTGATAAGCACAATGGCCTGTCTAGTTCAAACACAGGCCCAGCCACACTATCAGCCACCCAAGGTGACAATGTGTCCCAAGAGGGCACCCCCCCCCCCCCCCCTCTTATTAGGTTATTAGGTGACCCACTGGGACAGGGGTGTTAATGGGAAGGGAGGGGCTGGTGATAATACACAAACCAATAAACTGATACTAATACAGACCCTGGGGCTCCACTCTTGTGGATTTTTTTTAGCCCTGCTAAAGGAGCGAAACTCTGGTAAAATAAACAAGTTCTGGTCAACCCACTTTGTAATTCTTTCTTTCGAAGCTGTAAAAGGGATATCAGACATTCACACATGCTCCCGTGAAATGTCTGATCTTCAGATTAAATAAAAGGTTAAATTGATCTGAAATCTACAAAGTATTTTTACGATCAATATCAGATTTTGGCCCTTTACTGATGTATAATTTACACTACACTCAATGTTAGGCAAAAAGAACACTGACTCGGGTTGGACTCGAAACCCACGACTTCCCGCTTTCTAAATTTCTTACCACTCAACCACTGCGCTAGCCAGGGTCAGGTGGTTGTGTGATTTTTAGTCAATTCTTTCACAACAATCTTAACTTTATTCGAACTAAGTTTTTAATTGGGACGTATGGTACTGCCCGAATGATAAGTGCAGTGGGCAGTTAGTATCATGGTGAAGATTTTAAGTGTGACAGGAATGTTTTGTTGTTTTCCCAAATAAAAAAAAGGCCTAAAATTGTAACTGTCAGTGAATTGTGTGTACATTTTGCTTTGACAAATTGACAGCAATTTCAACATCAGGACCTAATCACTGTGTTTCCAAGTAAAAAAAACCAAGTAGGCCTAACTGATCCTATTACAGTTTGGGAGTCTTCAATCCATCTACACAGCAATCAAGCTGTCATCAGCTCCTTAAGGCCCCCAAATCACCCCTCCCCCTATTGTGCTGTCAAACAGTCTGAATGGCATGGGCAGTTTAGTATCATGGTGAAGATTATTAGTAATGACAGGAAAGGTCATTTGGTAGCTACTGTAGAATGTTGATAATAATAAATCAATGGCACGTGTCTCTGTCTGGGAAAACTATGACTTTAAAACAGGTCAGTGTCATGATTTTTACTATAAAAAACAAACCCCTAAACCATCCATTCGTAAAAAAAATCATCAAAAGCATAATAATAATAATACATTCTTTTATAGCGCATTTCTGAACTTGCAGAACAGTAGTTGTATACTACCTTTAAATGTTGGGAAAAAACTGTGCCAATGCCCTACTTAAATTTACACAAATTTCAAGTGTAAAGAAAAGCCACCCCTGGTAGACTTTTGATCAAGAACTTTTTGCAAATAAATAATATGTTAGATCAACTTTATTTTTTTTCAATCACAAGTGTGTCAGGCATTTCGAGCTTTACAGAGAAAATATATTTGTATTACTTTAAGCAATTGCTCTGTTGCTACATTTGTACATAATCCAAAGAAAAGAATCATTTTGTATGCTGCATTCACAATTTATATAGTGTCTTAATAAAAATTCCTGCTTGAATGAAGAACAATCTTAGAGATGTGGTAATGCTGCCTTACAAAAAGCTGTGACAACAATAACCATCAACAGATTAGCCACAGGATCCAACTAAAAGGCAGTACAAAAGGCCACCAAGACCATTAAAGGATTAAAGGTAATAGAAGGATTATTAAGCAACAAATTAGCCCTGCTGGATTATCTGCTGTTTATAACACTGCAAGTCAGGCCTTTTGGCATTTCTTTTGTTGGTTTCTTAAAGGATCACAGAAATAGAAAATAAAAAGTCCTTATATGATATAAAACATAGGTTACAGTATTAATACACCCAATAAAAAAAATTGTGTCCGATTTTAGGGTTATTTGAGCCATTACAAATTTCAAATTTCTCTTCGATCGCCCCGCCCAGAAAAATTCCTCCTTTGACAGAATGCCTGGATGTCGAAGTCGTGACGTCACGTAAAGAATAGCTTTCTTTGAGATTGATTGCGATCGCGTGGTTACGTATGTACGCACGCGATCGCGATCAATCGCGAAGAAAGCTATTCTTTACGTGACGTCACGACTTCGACAGGAGGAATTTTTCTGGGCGGGGCGATCGAAGAGAAATTTGAAATTTGTAATGGCTCAAATAACCCTAAAATCACACACAATTTTTTTTATTGGGTGTATTGATACTGTAACCTATGTTTTATATCATATAAGTACTTTTTATTTTTCTATTTCTGTAATCCTTTAAGGGGCAGGAGCTTAGAGTAATCTTTATTGACAAGATAAAATGACAACAATGGCCTGGAGACATGTGAATGATTATTATGGTGAAGGCTGGTTAACCTCAATTTGTAAGATTGAAGGATTATTGCAATGAAGGTTGGTTAACATCAATTTGTAAGATTGAAACTGATCCCTGGTTGAAATTGAGGGATTGTTGTTGGGCAAAGGATCTGCCCGCAATCGTTGGAAAATGATACAAACATTTAGTTTTTCTTGAAAACGACAGCACACCAACTGCTGTGATTTTACAGACAGGATGCTTGCGACCGATTTATTAAGAAATATCTTACTTATTTGAAAAGAAATAATGATTGTGGGCATCCAGCAAATTGATTACACTAGATAACCTGCAATTGTTTTTAAAAAAAAAACCAAAAAAAATATTGTCGACCGGCGATCGCGAAAAAAAAAAAGAACAAGAAGAACTGCATGACGCTGTCGTTGAAAACATACGCCGTTTTCCTTGCTTTTTACTCGGCATCCATGAATATAAAACTTCGGACACGTCAGTTAAACGATATTCACTATAAAATACAAGCCCCCAAATCCACCAATTCCTGATACTTAAGCAATTACCAATATAGTGTATCATGCCTTTAAATTGAAGGGAAAATAAATTGAAGGGAACAAAGCGATTCCTGCTAATCACCAGCAAAGTGCAGTCTACTTTTTTGACTCTGAACCATCACCCACTAAACGGTGGGCGTGTACAAAAACACAAGCCTATTTGCATGCAATATGGGTTTCATTTTTGACAATCGGAGGGGTTATCGGGCATGTATGTTTGTCAAACAACCTAAATATATTAAAGTTGTATCCGTCACTGGTAAGCTCAGGCCGTTATCGCATTAAAGCTCGCAAAGGTTAATAAATACACTGTTACACAGTGTACAGGGTCCAAGGGTCTCTGTGCAAAAAAAAAGAAAAAAAAAGCCGTTGATAGCATTAAAGTGCACGTGGCATATGCGTCCTGCGCTGCAATTTTTTTGCTGAAGTCATTGTGCCTCATGACTCATTCCTAGCAATGCGCAGTTTCATAATTGCGTACCTTATTGTACAATGTGATTTGAAGTTAAAAACTAACAGATTCTGGGGGAAACGGGGAATTTCCAGGGAAATAAGCCCATGATATACTTCCAGACCGTATACCAAATGTTTAAAATTAGCATTTTACCAATTAAGGTATTCCCTGATTGCCACTGAAAAACAAACTTCTACTGCTACTAGACAAATTATTATCAAAATTTAAAAACTACAGTTGAAATTTGGAAACTTATTATCAACAATTTAAAAACTAAAGTTGAAATTTGGAAACTGCCAAAATAGTTACAGTATGTTAACTTCCATCAGACTCCAATCCTGGATGTTTGTGGTGAACGAATTTTAGATCTGTCCCTACCCACTTTAAGTTCATCCCCCCAAAAATCCAGTCAGGATAAAATGTCCCAGTCGATTCACTTCACAGTGGATGTTTGGGCCACAAACTTGATCGAAAAATTTAAATTTCACAGATATATTTACCCTGAAAACTACAAAATGGCCCAATTTATTGCAAGCTCTGCTTTTAACCTTAAATAATACATGTTTTACAAGTTCAATTTGTTTGATTTAAATTGAAACATAATGAACAAATTTAGTTCATATACATTTACTCATTATAACAATGCCATATTTATTAGTAATAACTATTGTAGCTTTATTCAAACTGAAGAAGAAAATGTTTTATTTCTTTTGATAATTTGTGCAACTGGTCTTGTGCAAAAAAAATTATGGACATTTTTAATACATGTATTGTACTAGCAAAAAGATGTAAAGATTCAAAGGTTGGCATGACTACCAACAATCAGTTTTGGAGAGAAAAAAAAAAAGAACAAGCGATAATTCCACTAATCTCCACCAGCTCATGTATTTGGGTTTAAAATTTAACAAATTTCTGGTTACTTAATGACCCAGCCCTATCTCCAAGGGACTAAAGTCCTTTGAGTGATAATGAATGTATAACCCCGTAAACATGCGTGTATGCGTGATGTCCATTTTTTTTTTTCCATCCCATTTTTGCATTGGACCTGCAAGTTTTCAATCTGTTAGGTTGATATCGAAGCAAGGGGGTGTGTCGCAATACTGGGTGGTCGTATTAATTTGTGCAGTTAAATTTAGATGGAAAAAGAAAGAAGGGAAAAAAAGGGAAAATTATTCGCTATAGTTGGGGAAATTATTTTAATGCAACTTATGTACAAGGTGAAACAATATCACCAAAGCTATTAATGTATGTAGATTAGATCAGTTTCAATGCTTAGCGATGCATGATTAGTCCACAATTTTTTGCCTTCAACGCAACTGGTTCTCACAGTTTTCCAAAACATATGGGTAAAATGACTACATTTGTATAGTTTTTCTAACTTTTCTAATCCTACTAAGTGTAGACAACACCATGAAATTGAGTTTTGTAGGCCTATAGGCCTAAGCATTTGCCATCAAAATAACTAAATACTAGAAACATTCATCGTCCTTGCCAATTCCAATGTAAATTCTACATTCAAATTGTTGAATTCCAATTATGGTTGTATTTGTAAGGCATAACCAGTTTACTCATGCAATACCCACTCCAACAGATTAACATAATTAATTATGTTTTCAATATTTGCGTCAGATATTTGCTTGCTTTTTTTTTTTTAAAGAAATTCAGTACTATGGTGGAACCTCTAAACGTTTGTTATTGTCGTTGGACTTATAAGTTTACTGCTAGCTTGCGCAATAAACTCGCAAAGAAACAAATCATGAGTTTACAAGTCAGTACAAACGTACAAATGCATTGGGCAAAAACAATTAAAAAAACAAAATGGCAGCCACTGTAAAACCAAGCCATAAAACATGCACACCCAATAAATATGGGGGAAACCCTCAGTCTATCTTTCAATTTGTACAAGAGGTTCTTCCAACACATGGTCTGAACTCTGCACGCATAAAGTATGTTTATAACCCCTATTCAAATTTGAAAAGGAGGGTGCCCAAAGTAAAGGTAGAAAAAAAAAAAAAAAAAAAACAGCAAGCACAGGGTAACACAATGTTTTACTGAATTACCGTTTGACTTATGCTGTTGGCTTTAAAAGTACTTTTCGTTTGGTGCCCGGTTTTAAAAAGAAAATTCCACAAAGTCAAATATTTTTTAACTTGGAACAGTGAATTTAAAAAAAATATGAAACTGTGAATACTTTTTTGAGACTGAAATTCCTAAATAAATATAAACAGTTTTTCCCTTTTTAATGCAGTGAGCAGAAACAGCCAATGTGGAGATGCTTTTAAAAATGTAAAAACTGTAACCCAAACACTGCTGGCAACTTTGTGGAATTCATCATTTTGAACACAAATGTTCACACATCCTAGAGAGTTTAAGGGTTCTAATGTTGAAGTTAAATTATTAGTGGTGCAATAAACAAAAATGCCATAGGCTGGAATTAAGGATGAACAAATTGGGTTTAAAAACTTGACCAGTAGAACTTTATCATGGGAAAAATGTAAACTGATTGTGCAAAATCAATCAAATTTCTTAAGCATGTGCCGTGCCTTCCAAACCACAAACAACTAAAATAGCCACCTTTAACAGAAATAGCTCCCGAGTTCTGACATTGACAATGAAACAGAACAGAAACTTTAATTTAAGAAAAAAGCCAATCCAAAACATCAGGTAAAGGTCACAGAAAAAGTGATAATATTTACAAAAAGTGTGCGCCAACTGTGAATACTATCGTGGTTGGGGGTACATGTACATGGTCTCATATTCCAAATTATTTTCTTCAAATGTTGACTTTGGTTAGAGTATAGTATGATGACAGACCCAAGTTAGAATTCGAAACTAAAAAAGGAATTATAGTGTCCCAGCTACTGACCAGTCGATTTTAGGACTAATGGGAAAAAACTTTCATTTCAGTTTGAACAAAAAAATAAGTATGTTGTAGAATGAAAACAGGCCTAAAACAGGCTTAAAGTGTAACTCTACAAAATGCAATTAGGTCTAGTTATGACATTATAAAAACAAATTAATAGGCCTACATGATGTAGGCCTACTTAATTCAGTGTCATGTGCCCTAAACAGACCTAAACAAGAAAGAAAGAAAAAATCAAGATTCAAGACATTTAACAACAAATCTCTTTGAATTTTAAAAGAGCAATTCCATTCAAAATCTTTATTGCATGTGTCAGTCACTTCATCACATCAAATATGCTTCGTAATGTAAAACGTAATTTTTGAAGCCAAGGATGACATTTGTCCTGTCTTTGGCAAGTGAAGTAGATACTTTTTTTCTGAGGGATTTGTTTTAAGATGACACTTCAGTGACAGAACTAAAGCTTCACTTTCGCATGTTCAGCATGCCGAGTGCAAAATAAAATGCATTGTCTCCCTTTAAAAATTCAAACAATATTTAAGCTAGCTTGCAAGAAGTACCAGAAAGATTTACCGTCTTCATGACGTCTTCGTCGACGTCTCGCTCCGGCTCGGCCCAGTCCACCATGATCTGATGCCCCCACAGCTGAATTCTGCCCGGGATGAGCTTTCGCCTAGCCATGGCGGCCGCCCGGTGGTTTTCGTACTCTACGAAGGCGAAGCCCCGGTTCTTAGTCTTGTCCGTGGCCGACGGGTAGACAATCACGTCCACCACGCTCTCTGTAACTTTTGCCATCTCACCCAGGATTTCCTCCTTCTTCTTATTCTTTGGGATGCCGCCCACAAACAGCCGGCAGTTGTCGACGCTGGGGCAGACGCCCAGGTAGCGGCCCTTGCGAATTTCATAATTATTCAGTTGTTTGACGGCCTTTTTGCCGTCCTCTCGATCCGTGTACATGACGAAGGCGTAGCCGCGGTTGTTGCCGCTGAAATCCATCATGAGCCGGAGCTCGTAGATCTTGCCCACCTTCATGAAGACCGGCACCAGCTCGTCCTCAAAGAGGTCTCGGGGAATCTTCCCTACAAAGACCTCGCAGCCTCGGCAGGGAGGCTGGCCCTCCCAGCCCGGGCAGGGCCCGCCGTATTTACGCTGACCGTTCTCCTGTACGATATCGTAGCCGGTCTTCTCCATGAGCGCCAACAGGGCCGCCTCGTTGCGGGCTCCGGCGATGCCTTCGGGGGTTTGCATTTGCTTGCCTGTAGAATTTTCCATGATTACTGTTTTGTTCTTTGATTCAATGATGGGTTGGGCGGGCTACCGGCTGGCCAAGGACTGATCTGGAAAATAGAATTACTTCATATCTTGTTGGTTGGGAATAATTACGCCAGCCGGTTTCGTTTGTCCATGTGTGTGCGAGTTTCGTACCTTGCCAAAGTGCACGTTATCAGATTATTCTGATAATAAATGCGCGTGCTAAATATATATACCTATCGATTACACAAAAACCGAAGCATTGATCTATCGAAACCAATTTGCCCGCTTGACAATTAGTAACTTTAAGGCAATTATAAAGCAAAATATCATCAAACTCTTATAAAAGTTAGCCGCAATTGTCTGAAAAAGCTCAAAACATTGACTAACTTCGGAAAAAGCGTGACAAATAGTTGCGTTTTCTAAAGCGCTCAATTGGCGATTGATCACAACCGATATAAATATGCCCCAGGCGTCATCATTTTGTTGGCAGTGATCCTGCGCATGCGCTCTCTTTGATTAGGCGGCGATGTCGGCTGCTCACAAAGTCAACAAATCGGATGTGTATTTATGGCGGTCCATCATTGGGTCAAATGCCGACCTAAGGTTTTCCAACACAATGCCTGATTGGGCAAACAATTAGCGAGGAAGTTTATCAACAAATCGCATGATGCGAGTCATGACACCATGAACACAAGTTTAGATATCTTGTTAGCTGTAGTAATACGAGTTCTACAAGTTTTAAAAGGTCATGCTATGGGCCTAGAAGATTTTGTTCTGGAAATATGTCAACAAAGAATTGTCTCTGTTTTAAGAATTCGGAATGGTTTTTGGTTCGTAAAACAATAATTGGAGGACGCACATTTATATAGGCCTATATGGACGCACACTTAGCGCCAAGTTTCGTTATTTTACCGAAATAAAATTCGACAGTAAAATAAAAGCCTTTTTCAAAAAAGCAAAAGACAAGACAGAATGTGTTTTGTAACCTCATTTAAATGAAGTAAAAACACTTGATGATGCCTAAAAGAAAATACATAAATAAAATTGAGAAACCCTATTTCGGTTTTAGCTTTATAAACTAGATAATGTAATGTTCTAGTTTTTTAATGAGGTTATCTAAAGAATAACCGCGCTTAATTTGCAAACGATAACGTCAAGTGTTTTGCAAAGATTAAAAAAGGGGATTATGTTTTGCGTTTGCTCAACAAACGAATCGTACGAGTTTTTTGTATAGGTATACATTTCTCGTCTCGTCGAGTCAAATTTCATGAATAATAGTAGTTGTATTGATCACTGTATACAACACTTAGGTTCTAGGTCTCTTTCCGAAGATAGGCCTATTAACTAGAAAAAACGAGGTGACCTACAGCAGGATTCGAACCAGGATATTTGATCCATAGCCCATCCCACTATCCACTACACTATACGTATAGCAGCTCGACAACAGTTGTTCTTTAAAGTGATTTAATTAATGTAACTAGTTAACTAAATAACAACAATGCTGTGACGTCATGTTTTATTCCGATGAATAAACAGAACTTCTCATCCAAACTACTGAACGATTCATGAATTTTGACTCACCTACCTACGGAAAAAAATTGCGCTCCACACCGCCTTAAAGTAGTCTCGCCCCTCTAAACAAACCAAATTGTATCTTTTTTGTGCGTGTTTTTATAGACTCGATGATCGGTAGCTTATGAAACAGGATCGGCGAACCTGAAAGCAACATTATTGTTCAGCTTTGTTACGCTTCAAACCTTTGAGGTTTGGGGCGCTGGCGCATGTCGCGTCTTTTGGCGAATCGCGTGGGAAAACATACTGCCATGATCGAGTAATTAAAACAAAACTGTTTTAACAGAGGTGAAGTCAACGCGACATCGACTACAAGTTTGAGTGCGTATTTTGTGGTATTTGGCATGTTTCCAAAACTTTTTAACATTTTCAATAAAAGTTTATTATTGAGACTCTCTAAAATGGAAAGAGTAGAAAAGCCCACTGCTTAAACAAGAATAAGTCTCCCAGCAGGAGTTTTTCAGAGTAAAAACAAAATTAGAATGAGTGAAAACCACTCCAAAGAGTGCAGTTTTTACAGCAATGGATAGCGCCCATTGAGCCTAACAAACACTTTTGGGTTTTTGTTCACAGTCGGAACACGAAATGAACTTCCAACACTCCCAAATGGTTTATAGCGCCCATTGAGCCTAACAAACACTTCTGGGGTTTTTTTCACCGTCGGAACACGAAATGAACTTCCAACACTTCCAAATGGTCTTAATGAACTTAATTATTTTGTTTACTCTTTTGGTGTCGTTTTCACTGAAAAAAAACACCTCCATTTCACTCTTTTACATTAAGAGTCCTGTCAATGTATAAACACGATAAAACGGAAGTGTAAAGTAATATTTTGGCTACGACAGTTCAGACAAGTGTGGAAAACTTAATTGTCCTCATTTGTTTGGTTCAGTTTTCTCTCGACCTCACTTTTAAAAGCAAACAGTGGCGGCAGCTTAATTGTGGCTTCCCACTGCGACAATCGACGACTGGAGGCGACATCCCTCGGTCATTCACATCTTTTTGAGGCGTTCGGTATTTTAAGCAACAAAGGGAATGAGTCGCGGCAAGTACTCACAAACATTTCAAAATGTTTTACAAGGCGGCACAGAAAAAAGGGGCGGCGCAAGACGCAGAAATCAAACAAAATTTCAACACTTTGGAAGCGACGCCGCCATGCCGCGCTACTTCACAGAAAACCATCTTTCAATGAGCTGCCAAGCGCAAACATTATTTTGCTTAGCACAACAAAGTCTTGCTTAGTAAAAACAGGTTGCCATCAGGTATAACTCCATGTGCTTTTAATGCTAAGCAAAAAAAACCAGCTTATTCTCAATCACAAACAGCCCTGTTTTTGCCAACTTATTGGGAAGAATGTTTACGCTAGATGAGATTTGAGAGTTTGCATGGCGAAAGGCAATAAAATAAGTAATTTGCGGTAACACCGCGGTAATACTCTTTAGTGAGATGTGTGGTTTTGAAAAGAACTGGGGGAACTCAACGTTTCAGACAGTATGCTCTGCCCGTCGTCAGGAGACTGATGATTTCTATGCTAACAAATGTTGGTGCCTAGTACTAGTAGATCCATGAAATTGGCCTCGGGTTGAATGTTGTACATGTACTCGGTATCGCCGACAGCACAGCGGCTTACCGATGAGACTCGACTTCACCGTGCGTTGACATCTACTCTCCCCGGGAACTGGGCTAGTTTCTCCCGGTGGCCGTCTGGCTGTCATTCAGTCGAGTCGACAGACGTCTGTCGATAAATAGTCCGGTATACATTTGCCCTATCAATTAGTCAATCTTTATCGCTATCACATAAATCACAACTAATCCCTTTTAAATGATTCCCATGAATTCTGGACAATACAAATCTTGATTTTAAACAACTAATTAAAACTGGATTGCCTATCTTTTGCACTGTTCAATTTGGAGGAAATACGATGACTTTTCGAGATTTTTCCTCAAAAAATGTAAACATCATTTTAACCAGCACAATTGGACCTTTACACAATTCGCGTCCATTTATAAATACAAAATCACATTAATACAAGCACATCATTAAAAGGTGTGACAAGCCCCCTTGGCCTGCCACAAAAACCCTGAAATTGAGACGCCATCGTTTTTCGACCACTGGACCGGGAACCTCGAAAGATAGAAGTTGGGGGGGGGGGAAAGGTGGGGCCTTAACAAATGCCAGAGTAGATTATGATGGGGTGAAGGTGGCCTGGCATTTTTCAATGTCACCACTGGATTGTCAACTCACTCATCGTTACTTTTTAGGGGAACACAATTTGAAATAAAATACACGTACTTGTTGTGTACATTCTGAGGCAACGGACAAGAAACATCACCATGGCCAATTTCATAGAGCTGCTAAGCACAGACATTTTGCTTAGCACGAAAAAGCACATGGAGTTTTGAATGGTATTGTGTGTTTTTCCCGAGCAAAAAGTTTGATGCTAAGCAGTTTTGTGTGCTTAGCAGCTTCTTGAAGTCGACGACAGGTTTCGGACCGTTTACGTGCGCTTTTGTATACATTGTATACATTGTACCACAAGTACCAACTTGGAGCTTGGCAACTTCGATTCGTCACAGCGGTTTCCCACGGATACTCAAAGGTTGACTTTGTCTCTCGGGGTTAACGCCCGATTAAGTATAGGCCACACCCCTCGACAAAATTCAACCAATCACAGTGTATAATTTTGTAGGACCCGACAAATTGTCCCCATCGTTTCCCCGAAGACATTTTGTTGATGTACATGTAATTGCGGTTTCGAATTTCTCTCAGCATATTAAGGGGGTAAAACTTAAACCTGAATTCAAGAAATCAACGCTGATAGGAATAACATGTACCTTATTTCACACTTTTAATGGATAATTATTGGCAAAAGTGTCAGCATAATGGTTATTATTATAGGACTACTCGATGGCCCCAATAAAAAAAAAACTGCCGTTTTTTTCTTTTTTTAACAAGCGTCGAGCAGTTGTTCTTATTCTTTTCACAATTGCCATTAAATTAAAATTAAAATTCTCGGAACAAAAAGGATATCTAGCGCAATCCCTTTGCTGAATGCCTAGAATCATTATTTACTTTCAAAATAATTATTAGAATGCTCGAAAAGGACAGAAAACCTTTGCAAACATTCAATCTGCTCTTTGGCAATAATCAGAGCTGAAAAAGGTTGAAGTAAACATTGTTACTTTAAAAAAACACTTTACGGTTCCCTCTAGTTATGCAAGTCAGTCAAACGCCAGGTGGACGTTCTTCTCCTGGTCTCTTCGTACCATCTCGCTCTGCTTGCTAACCTCGTCCACTTTTCGTTGGAGCATTACTAAAAATTAAAAATAAACAATCTTAACGATAACCACCCAAACAAATTTACTAAAAATATATAATAATTTACAAGGAAGATTATGTGGATTCATGGGGAGTCAGGTTGGAGTAGCGGTTCTTTTCTCGCCTTCCACCGCTGTGACCCGGGTTCGATTCCTGCCTGGGAGTCAGGTTGGTGTAGCGGTTCTTTCCTTGCCTTTCACCGCTGTGACCCGGGTTCGATTCCTGCCTGGGAGTCAGGTTGGCATAGTGGTTTTTAATACGAAAATAATTTACATCGACAAACAGCAGTAAAACCTGACAAAAATCAGCCCACTTCAAAACACTGTTTGCGAATATTATCCGTTTGCGAAAACCCTTCGCATTTTGGATCTCGTCATTCGGAACCATGTTCGCGTGTTTACTTCAAGACAAGAATGAAGTTTCCGATTCCCCCCTTGAGTATTACCTGTGTTCTGGTCAATCCACTGCAAGGAATCCATATGGGCATTTAAGATCTTGACAATTTGTGATATCTAAAAATAAAAAAATAAAAAATTGTTTATATAAAAATAACAATTAAAAAAAGATAAACAATTTCAGAATATAGGTAACATAGGGGTTCAATTTTTTGGTAGAAGTAGGGGCACATTGAAAATAGCCCTTGACTTTCCGAATATTTTGTAGACGAGGATATAAATTTAAGTATGGGTGGGTGTGAAGGGGTGGGAGGGGGAGAGGTTGTATCTGAATTCAAACAGTGGAAGTAGAACAATAGAGGACAGAAAGGCCGCGATTAAAAATATTGTACAAAACTAATTGGAGGCCTTCCAAAAAAGTTACAAACACAAAAGAACAATATGGGTTCCACAATGGAAGGTTAACAGGGGAGGTAGGGGGGGGGGGGAAGACACACTGTCGTGAACCACATAACGACCGAGGATCGATATTGTGTTTTCCTTTGTTCCTTTACTATACCCTAACCCCATTACCTAGCGCTTGCCCCACCGATCAAGGACCGAATTCGGACAAGCAAACCGTCCTTCGAGGATCCTTTGTTCCCTTTGTTCTCTTTTGTGTTTCGATCCTCGATCGTAATACGATACAAAAACACACTCACTGGATCAGTAGTATCTTGCGGGGCATTGGCAGTGTTGAGATGTTCAATGATCTCCCTCAGGTCTTGGACCATTCTTGTGAGCTGACAGTCAATGTTCTCAGCCAAGACGTACCTGATTACAAAAGTAGAGGGGAAAAAAATAACAGACACTGTCATGAAAGGTTCACCCTTTTGTGATTTCTAAGTACTATACGGTCAAGTCTCAAATCTAGTCACAAGCTTTTCGATTGAACTATAACAGAGGCATTCCACTGCTACTTGCGGCCGATCTCTTTCGGGACTTTATACAGGCCGAGGCAAAAACAAATTTCCAAGGCAAATTTGTCTTTATTCATGAGCAAAAGACGTTATTACAGGCCATCGCGTGCTCAGGCCTGGTAATGGCATCGTTGAAATTCACGTTTCCTTTTTGTCAAGGGGGTCAAGGTTTTAATGATTATCGCCCCAGGCTACTTACGTCCTTTCCCTCTCCGAGTCGGCATGCTGCGAGTACACCGTGCCTTGCTGCTGGGTGCGGACGGCATCCTCCAGGGGTACCAACATGTCCTCCAGCTCCCGCTGCTGGGCCATGATGAAGTCCAACTCGTGCTCCAACCTGACCAAAAGGTGTAAAAAAAAGAGAGATACTTTAAACAAATTGATAATTTACTTGACCAAAGGGGCAAACATGTGAGGCAATCTAGCAGAATAAGACCTAACTGGGCTAGGGTCAAAAGGATGGTGTACGATGGTGCGTGGGTTTAAACCTTGCCTTCTGATTTTGCTAGAACGCCCAACGTATGTTCAGGGTGGCGAAACAATTTTTTAAATGGTCATCAATATTTTCTAGGAATGGAATTTGATTTGTTTTATTCTTTACCTTTGTTGGTCTGTCTTCACCTTCTCGAGGTCACTGTGAAGAGACGTTATCTGATAAGAAGTAAATCATTGGAATTGTGTTACGAGAAAGGAAAGTGGACATCAACTGAGCAGCAACTTGAAAGGCGTTGAATACCCAGTCCTACTCGGTCTTTTCAGTCCTACCCGGTCCTACCCAGGTACCTGGTCTTAATCAGGTACCCGTCTTACCAAGGTTCCCCAGATGGGGTATAACTGACCATCTCTTCGTTCTGGATGAGTATCTGATCCCAGGCGTTGGGTTACCCAAGTAATCGTCTTACCCAAGTAATCGTCTTACCTCTGTACCCGTCTTATCCAGGTACCCCTAGATGAGGTATAACGTACCATCTCTCCGTTCTGGATGAGTATCCGATCCCAGATTGTTGGGTTTCTTTGACGGGTACCCATCTCACCCGGTACCCATCTCACCCAGGTACCCATCTTTACCCAGGTACCCCTATAGATGGGGTATAACTTACCATCTCTCCGTTCTGGATGAGTATCCGATCCCAGGCGTTGACCTGAGTGGCCTGGGTCAGGAATATCTTCTCTTGATCCTCCAGCTGCACCGTCCATTTGTTGATGGCTTGCTCCAGCTGATGGTAGCTCAGCATCGGCCCCTGGGACGCCGTAGGGGCACTCGTCGTGGTGGTCGTGGTTCTGACGGACAATCACATTTTCCGATATTTGTTCAACTAACGTTAGAGCTTGGAAACCTCTTTGTGACTCGGTTCCCAACAGTATTTAAAGCTTGACTCTGTGTCTTTGGGGTTAACACCCTAATAAACCGATCTATTAGGCCCCACCCCCTCAACAGCAAAAATAGTCAAATCACAGTGCAGGATTTCAAGGTCCGACAAACTGTCTCAATTTTGTTTTTCCGAAAATAAATTGTCACTTCAGCATTGTTGATTTAACGACACCAAAAGAATATTTAAATAAAAAACAATTATAAAAAAACTCACGGTGCTTTTGATGCGATGGTGGCCCCTAGTCCTCCTGCAGATTCAGAAATCAAAAATTTAATTTCTGTCAAATAACCTTAGCAAATTAAATTGGTTTTTATCAAAGACAGGTTAATGAAGTTGATGAGAATTTGAGACCCATTATGTAGCACCTTTGTAAGAGTTTTTAACAAGGTGCTGCGGCGTACTTTGCAGCCACTGCCAGGAACACCGGGGCAAACCCCTCCTCTTAGCGCTAAGTGTTACTGGGTTCTTGTACGTGCATTACACAACACACGGGACCTACGACTTTACATCCCATCCGAAAGACGAAGCAAAAGGGGTTAAGTGCCTTGCTTAAGGACACACGTGTCCAGACCGAGACTCGAACCCACACTCTGCTGATCAGAAACACTAGAGCTTGAGTCTGCGTGCTCTTAAACGCTCGGCCATAACACGCCACAAATGCTTACCCAGTGATTGTCCTACGGATGTATTTGTTGTAGCCGTCAGTGCACTTGTGCCTGATGAAAGACCTATATACCAAAGGAATAAAGAAGAAGCATTTAGGGTCCGTCCAAACTCATATATGAGACAAGTTCAGGAACTTGTCGTGGGAATTTCCATCAGCAAATGTTTTGACTCATCGACACCGACAACTTTGTTGCAGAAATGTATTTAAGGAAGTTGTTCAGAATTCTGCAACTTATACCACAAATGTTTTGAGATGTTTTCAATATCGACAACATGTCAAAAAATTTGTGGTATAAGTTGCAGAATTCTGAACAACTTCCGCAAAAACATTTCTGCAGAATGCTTTTTAAGGAAGCTTGAGGAAGCTCTGCAACTTATACCTGACAACACAATGTCCGTCACTTGTCCGGGACTTTTTTTGTTTGCTATAACCAAAATTTGTATTAACGAGAGTCGATTGTATTAACCAAGATGTTTTGGAACTCACCGAGGGTGAGCCCGGTCGATGCAGGTCTGGTGGTAGAGGTAGTCGCCGGCTTACCGAGCAAGGACCCGAGCCCTTCGGACGACTTGACGGCTGTGGCACCAAACGACAACCCTCCCCCTGATCAACAAAGAAGTATCAGAATGTGAGTAGTTGATGCCAGGAACCGATTCCAGATTATGAAATTGAGTTCCTAAGGCCAACTTTACAAGTAGGTAGTAACCTTCCAAACGATAAAAGCGAAAGGTTTTGAATGTCATTTGTTGGAACTGGTTAAAGTGCGGACCAGGAACTTGTGATATTTACATTTTAAGAATTGGGCTTCTTTAAAAAGTCTTATTCTTCGACTTACCAGTTGTTGACGACGTTGTGGCCAGCGTGCCAAGGGTTCCCGTGCCTAGGGTGCCAAGGGTTCTTGACCCGGGTACATACCCGGCTGTTGTTGCTGTTGCGGTCTTGGAGCTAAATGCAAAGCCCTGATTTGCAGTTGCAGCAGCAGCAACAGCAGCAGAGGCAGGAGGAAGAGGCGCGGTGGTAGCGACGGTTGCAGTGGGTACGCCGAAGCCGACGGGTTTAGTTGATCCAAGGCCGCCCATACTAAAACCCCCGCTGGTGGTCGACGCAGGAGCTGCCCCGCCTAGCAACACAGAGAATGAAGATAAGAAGGAGGAGCTAGTTGGATTGAGTGATGTTTGAAACTGCAACTTAACTTTTACGCAAAACCTGACCAGTGTAAGTGGATCCATTAGATCAACAGTCTTAATAATTTTTCTTGCGAAGCAGAGAATAATAATTATAATTGGGGAGGCTAATCATCTTTATTCGCAGCTAAGATGCTGAATTACGAAGGACGAATTTTGATCTGTAATGACGAATATTCCCGAAACAAGGTTTAAATATAGTGACTAAAATTTGAAATTGAGTGACCAGATGACAAAATTGGTTTAGTAAAAGCATTTGCATTTTTTTTCAGACTAAATTTAGTGTGAAAGTTGGTGAATTTATTGAAAAGCTTGAGATGGAGTAACTCACCAAGGGTGAAACCACCACTGGTGGCAGCGGCGCCGCCTAGAGACGCTTCACCCCCAAAACTAAAGCCGCCGGGAGCTGCCGTGGTGTTTGGCGGTGCCCCGCCGAGTGTCGGTGTCCCGCCGAGTGTCGGTGCCCCGCTGTGCATCGGTGCCCCGCTGTGCATCGGTGCCCCGCTGTGCATCGGTGCCCCGCCAAGATTCAGTGCCATGGTGGTGGCAGCTGGTGCCCCGCCGAGAGTTGGTGCCCCACCGAGAGTCGGTGCCCCCCCGAGATTCAGTGGTGCTGCAGCAGTCGTCGCGGAGGGTAAACCAGAGGCGAACGAAAAGCCGCCGGGTGCGGCCATGCTCGTGGCTGTCGCACCGGAGCCGAGAGTAAAACTGCCCGTGCTTGAAGGCGTTCCAAAGGTTGAGACGGCGGCGGGTGCGGCCGGAAGGGCGCCAAAAGAAAAGCTAGAGCCTGTTGAGAACGAACACGGACACGCGCAACTCATTTCAAAGCCATAAGTTATTAATTATTATGAATTCTTTCTGGTAATGAAACCAAGGATACTTCAGAAGCGCCCTAGGCACTGCAGCTCGCAAACCTGAAAAAACCTACCAATGAGGTGACAAACTCCTCCAAAGTCAAACAGCACTTTTTGTCATTCATTCTCAATTCTCCAAAATCTTTCAAAATTGCTAGGAAGTATTTAGAGGATTCAGGGTTAGGGTTTTATTGACTGAGGTAACTTACCGACCGGTTTGACCCCAGTACCGAGCGAGAATCCGCCAGTGGACGCGACGCTGGTCGTTGATGCTGCACCGGGTTGGGCACCGAATGAAAAACCACCTGCCGGGGCGGCTGGGGCAGCTGTAGAAGTTGTGAATGGTGTACCACCTGAGAATGAAAAAGAGAAATCGTATAACTGTTAACTTTTGTACCAAGTACGATCTGGTCTTCAGCCATAACATTTACGACTAGATCAAAAAGTGTACTAAAATAATAATAATTTTTCCCTTTTTTATTTATTTTTTTAATTTACATTTTGCCTTTCAGACTTTGAGATAAAGGGCTGCCATAATAATAATAGGGGATGTTGCGCCATTTGGGAAATTTTGAAGATTCAACAAAGTTTCTCACAAAAATTCTACTTTAAGTAGAATTTTTAGGTATAAAGGCAAGACAAACAAAATTAATTTGAAACTTACTTCCAAAAGGGAGACCCCCGCTAGTAGTACCACCGCCCAATGCGGTCCCTCCTCCAAATGAAAACCCGCCCGTCCCTAAACCGGAAGTGGTAGATGCCACCGTTGATGCTGGCCTGGGGGTACCAAAGGAGAAACCGCCTGAGCCGCCTCCAATCCCAGTACCGGTGGGGGTGCCGAAGAGGTTATTGGGGAGGTTGGACATTGTTGTTTCAAAAGAGACAATAGCTAGGGATACAAAAATATGTGATTCAAAGTTGTTATTTTTTGCATGTTTACCTCAAATACATTAATCTAAACGTAAACCTCGACTACACAAACACTACAGCGTGTAGTGCGCACTAGCGGTTATCAAAAATTGTACAATAAATGGTCGTCGCAACTCGCAACACAATTCCAGTGTAAACTGTGATGCAGAGCGCGAATGAGTCTGAAGAGCCGGAAGATTGATTTGCACAACCCGACGTCAGAGGGTGATCCAATCACAAATAAACATGGCTGCCAAAAAGTGTCATCTGCAAGTGCAAGTAAGTTGACCTGGGGCCGGGTTGACCTGGGGCCGGGTTGACCTGGGGCCGGGTTGACCTGGGGGCGGGTTGACCTGGGGCGGGTTGACCTGGGGCGGAGTTGACTGTTTGTCATTCCATGCCATCGGCACGACGTCACAAAAGGGAGAGTTGTCCACAGCAACATGCGTTATTAAACCTTGAATGTTTCCTTTGTGCTAAAGTACATAAACAATGTTAGATAAACGAGGTTCGCAGATATCCGACCGCGAGAATCCATAAACTTACGAGATAGGCCTCTATTCCCTCATTCATACATCATGTACGTTAATTACGTTGTTGTTTTGAGGTTTTGTTGACAATAAAAAAGTCAAGAGCCAAAACTCTTCCCCCACGTTTTCAAAACATGACATTTTCTAAAGGCCTAGGCCGAAATAAAACAATGTTTTACAAACTATCAAAAAAAAGATTCAAATTCAAACGAAAAGATAGAAATTTACCTTTCTTTTTCAATCCGAAGAGTGCTAGAAATAGAATGGTAAGTTACTTCATGCACGTACGAACGGTTTGGCGGTATAAGCCACTTCGACATCTCACGCGCGCAGTGCACTATGGGTAATGTCAAGGGTTATTGCAGATAAACAAATGGTGTCGCCGTTGGCAACGTACTCGTGTCGCGCGTGGCGAATGCCATTTTTCTATTTCTACTGTCGCGTTTTAGATTGTTTTTTTCTCAAATAACTTTGTCAATGTCCTCAGAGGATTCTTTTGCTTTGTCTTTAGATGTTATTGAACACTGGAATGTCGAGGCTTTGAAGGATTTTTTTTTAATTAAGAGGAAATCCAGCGGGGGGAAGAAGGAAATCTGCTTGATCAGCTCAACGTTCCTCTATCTGAAAGTTGACGAACTGACCGAAGACAAACACAGAACGAAGTTATATTCGGAACTTGGATGGATTATTGCCACAAAAGCAATTACAATTTCGTTTGTGTTAATTGGCAAAGCAGCTACCAATACCAGATTCCACTTTCAAAATTGAATTATGTTGTTCATTGATACCATTATTGAATTTACCATTTATAAATTATATTGATTTTATAACTAGCTGATGCGGAGGTTACACAAAATATAGTGGTGTTCAAACATTTGACAAATCTTGAATTGTTTTCGTATTTATGAAGGGTTAATTGCAGCTGCAAGTGGGTGTATAATAATATTGTTAATTAACTGAGCAGCTTAAACAATATTATTTTAGTCAGGCTTTAATATCTTTATTATTTTGTAATACATGTATGTTCACTTTTTTCTTCTTGCACCTGTTGATTAAAGCACGATACCTTTAAAATACGTTCACAAACACATCAGCCGAGTGATTTTATATGCTTCGTGATAAAGAGTGAAAGCATTTTATTAATATTACATGTAAAAGGAAAGCCACCAGCCCTATACAATCATTATTTCACGTATAGTGTACATTTATATCTGCACACTTTATTTGGTCAACGAGTTATTCACAGCTGTACAGAGATACATTGTATACATTTACACAATGAGGTCTGGTTAAAGAATACTAGAACAGCAAAGACTAATTATATCATTGGCTGAAGATACAATTAAGTGTCTTGAGCATACACGATCGACGATTTTGCAACCCAGTTCCTGTTTGTTCGGGGATATTTCCTGTTGATCATCTTGTGCCAGCGACGACTGTGTCTTCATCACGCTTCTCAGTTGAGAATGGAATGGAGGTTCACAATCACATGTTCCGAAACCTAAATGGCATCCATGCTTTGTACATTGTCCTCCTTTTCATTTTTCAAGTTGATTATTGATGTTGCCGCAGTTTGCAACATAACATATATCCTCAGGTTCAGCCAAAGATGGTCCTCGTCACCTTATGAAGGAAGACACATAAGAGAACAATATAGTTGCTAAGTATATTATACATTGTACTTTATTTTCGTGTTGCATGTTGTCATTGTCATTATCACTTTGATCCCTAAATTTCCTTTAAAAAATAAAACCCCTAGACCTACTTAATTAGGCCCTACCCTAATTAATTAGGCCCTCCTATAAAAAGGATAATGAAAACTCTACAAATACAATTTAAAAATACATTATCATGATGCAAATGACACTTTTTGGTACAAAATACATGCAAGTCTTTTATAGTTTTTCCTTTAGAAAAATGTTTCAGACAAAGATAAAGCTAAGTAGGTCGTGCCAGCACCCTAGAGAAATTATGCAGGCTGCCACATTTTTAATAATGGGCGCCCTAGATCCCAAACGTAGTTTACACACATACACACTGCATAAAATGTGACTGTGACTGCGTGGTCGACCGTACAAGTTTACAATTTTAGCGAACTCGAAACGAGATTTGTTTTGCTCTATCTGAAGAAAAACAAAGTTAGGTAACATTAATTATCTCACCATGATTAAATTCGAGTCAGGATTCTGCTGTATTGGGTTTAATAAACACGGGAAAAATTGTGTTTTTCCCCCCACATGCTAACGAACGTCAGTTAAGCAGTATGTTTACACGTGTATCGTACCCGCGTTATGCACGTTGCATACGTGCAGCGCGACTTTGTTTATCTCAAATTTCAGGTTGCCAAGGTAAGTAACGCATGCGCAGTTGGAATGTCGAAGTGGCTTATTGCACATGCATCATACACAGCGCCCTCAAGCGGTCAATTTCCAATTGTCGTCTGCTAAATAAAACCACTTTCGAGTCGCATGGACCTCTCTCGACAATTAAAGTGCAGCTCAAAACCCAGAGACGTGATTTCTGTTATCATGTTCGTAACAAAAAAGGGAGACAACTTATCACGTTCAACAGCTTCTATTTGTAGCTTCCAATTTTAATCCTCAAATGATACTTTCTTTTTAAATTTTGCTTGGATTATTTTAGTACCATTTCAAACCCACTCCTACTCTTAGCCATTATACATGCTAGCTGACAAAAATGAGAAAACACAATAAAGAACTTGGTAGCCGAGTTGGTAGAGCACTGGAATGGCAATCCAGAGGTTGCCAGTTCAAATCCTGCTCTTATCAATAGTTTAGTTGGTAGAGCACTGGAATGGCAATCCTGAGGTCGCCAGTTCAAATCCTGCTCTCATCAATAGTTTAGTTGGTAGAGCACTGGAATGGCAATCCAGAGGTTGCCAGTTCAAATCCTACTCTTATCAATAGTTTAGTTGGTAGAGCACTGGAATGGCAAACCAGAGGTTGCCAGTTTAAATCCTGTTCTTATCAATAGTTTAGTTGGTAGAGCACTGGAATGGCAATCAAAAGGTCGCCAGTTCAAATCCTGCTCTTATCAACAGTTCAGTTGATAGAGCACTGAAATGGCATTTAAGAGGTTACCGGTTCCATTCCTGCTCTTATCAATAGTTTAGTTGGTAGAGCACTGGAATGGCATTCCAGAGGTTACCAGTTCCAATCCTGCTCTTATTAATAGTTTAGTTGGTAGAGCACTGGAATGGCAATCGAGAGGTTGCCAGTTTAAATCCTGCTCTTATCAATAGTTTAGTTGGTAGAGCACTGGAATGGCATTCTAGAGGTTACCAGTTCCAATCCTGCTCTTATCAATAGTTTAGTTGGTAGAGCACTAGAAAGGCAATTCGGAGGTCGCCAGTTCAAATCCTGCTCTTATTAATAGTTTAGTTGGTAGAGCACTGGAATGGCAATCCAGAGGTCGCCAGTTCAAATCCTGCTCTTATCAATAGTTTAGTTGGTAGAGCACTGGAATGGCAATCCAGAGGTTGCCAGTTAAAATCCTGCTCTTATCAATAGTTTGTTTGGTAGAGCACCGGAATGGCAATCCAGAGGTTGCCAGTTCAAATTCTGCTCTCATCAATAGTTTAGTTGGTAGAGCACTGGAATGGCAATCAAGAGGTTGCCAGTTAAAATCCTGCTCTCATCAATAGTTTAGTTGGTAGAGCACTGGAATGGCAATCCAGAGGTTGCCAGTTAAAATCCTGCTCTTATCAATAGTTTGTTTGGTAGAGCACCGGAATGGCAATCCAGAGGTTGCCAGTTCAAATTCTGCTCTCATTAATAGTTTAGTTGGTAGAGCACTGGAATGGCAATCAAGAGGTTGCCAGTTCAAATCCTGCTGTGATCAATATATCAGTTGGTAGAGCCCCGGAATAGCAATCCGGAGTCGCCAGTTCAAATCCTGCTCTTATCAATAGCTTAGTTGGTAGAGCAATGGAAAGGCAATTCGGAGGTCGCCAGTTCAAATCCTGCTCTTATCAATAGTTTAGTTGGTAGAGCACTGGAAAGGCAATTCGGAGGTTGCCAGTTCAAATCCTGCCCTTATCAATAGTTTAGTTGGTAGAGCACTGGAATGGCAATCCGGAGATCGCAGGTTAAATCCCCGCTCTTGTCAATAACTCAGTTAATAGAGCACATGTACAGTGTTCCATAAGTCGCAGGTTCAATTCCTGGTCCAGTCAATTTCTCTGTTCCCCTTTGTACCAATTTCTTTTTTCAAACATCTTTCAAAAATGGTCCTTGATGAGTAGACGTCAGCCGTGGCACTTTTGTAGGATCGACGTAACCCTTAAGGTTTACGTCTCTGTATGTGATGCGAACCCGTGCTGTAGGATTGCAAAGAGAGAACTCCCAAGATCTTCTTCCTGAGGGTAAAAAAAAATCGTAAAAAATCCGGCGATCGTGAATTTGTTTTTATAATATTGAATTTGTCAAAACAAATTACAGGATATCATTTTGCTGGATGCCAACAATCATTATTTACTCGCAAATAAGTAAGATATTTCTTGATAATTCGGTAGTAACAAATTTTGATATCTGCAAATGCTGTATCCTATCTTTAATATGGTTAAGGCTATTTGTTGCTCCAAAACAGAAAATGGTAAAAAAAAATTGGTTTTTTTTAATTTCATTTTAACGAACGTCCTGTCTTACCTGGTACGGCCACGACACTAACAGGTCTAAAGATTCATCACTTTCCCCCGCCACCTAAATGAAAGAAAACATTTTTTCTTAAAATTTGGGCCAGCAGCTTAAGGAGGATGAAAGTTTAATAATACAAAAATTGCTGTCTTCAGAAAATCTGTCGTTGAGGACATATTTTGTCTCAAATTTGACGACCCAATTTTTTCCCTTTTTTTCTGGTTACTGCTTATAGGGCCCTGTCTCAATTAAAGTCTGGGACGAGTTCTAGACAAGATGCGGGTAGAATCATTCATTTTGTCCAGAAGAAGTTACGCGTTGTCCTGGTCATGTTTCCTGGGAAATTATTATTATCAGCAATTGCTTGGCTCACCAAATACTTATATTGCGGGAAGATTGCGGGAAAGTTGTTCAGAATCCTTGCAACTTATAATCGATACGATGTCTGGAACTTGTCCGGTACTCGTCTAAGATATGAATTTGAGACAAGACCTTTACCTTGACCAGAACCGATCCGACTAGAATTGAACCGTCCGACGTGAGCTGTACACTCTGCTGGGGGAATCTCCTGAAAACAAAACAAACAAGCAATTACCAATGGTGTATCCTACCTTTAACTCTTTAACAAACCCTCGGAAAAAATCCAGTGATACCTTTTGAGTTTCTTCTGCACCACCTCCATGCTCATGGCGGGAATGTTTACAGTAGAAGTGAACCGTATCTCGTGCTCTGTCATGCCCAGTTGCTGCATCGTCTTAGAGGCGTCTTCAAGATGCATTTTCTAAAATATTAACAAAAACAAATGAAGACTTTATGGGTCGAAAACGCGATCTACGCCATTTTGTTCACTTGCCCAAAGTCTATTTCAACGACCGTTACATACTTAAACACGACTTGAGAATACAATAATGTGAAAAGGAAAGTTGTTAAAACTTCTGTCGTGTAGTTTTTCCTAGATTTCCTAAAGTTAGAAAAACAAAATTGAAAATGTTTGGCAAAGACTAATTCCAATAGTGTGAAATCCGTCAGTTTTAATATAAATGTTCACACGCTTAGGGGGTTATGGGGTTAAAATGATTCGCAATTTTTTTTATTTGAACAAACGTACCTCTCCCGAAATGGTGATTGCACCGTGTAGTATTCTTGTTTTTTTTACATCTTTCAATGTATCGCCTACAAAAATATAAAACAATTTATTTTTTACTTTTTAGGTTAATTTTGCCCTTCTAATACTAGTGGGACAATTTCCTAAACTTACAAGCTCACGCTGGAATCATTTTGACAGGTGTGAGATTGTTTTTCACGAAACCTTGGTCCGAGACGGGTTCAGGCCAGCATCTGTGGGTAGCACACCCTAATATATCTGGCCCGGCTCGCTGTGAGCCGGTTGGTGACAGATATTTCCAGCCTTGCTCGTGACGTGTTTATCCGTCATTCGTTTGGAATTCCGAAACAAATTGGCATGTATATACACGTCATCCGACGCAAACTGGTTAAGAGGTAATAATGGCCGAAAATCTCGGCAATAAATTACAACTATTTAATTGTTTTTCTCCTCTCAATATTTCCTTCGTCTCGACATATCTGACCTGACCCGGCAATGCTACGCTTCAGCAAGTTCAAGGACACGTCCGCGGTAAGGTTTGCCTTGGTTTCCATGGCGACAACTTCCCCGTTCGCTGGCATGAAACACTGGACTCCTGAAAAGTGGAAAAATACCAAAAATTCAAGAATTTTTAAAACATTTGAAGAGTTCAGATGCAAAAGCCGTAAACGCCGCAACCATAAATAATTATTTTAACGATATCGAGTAAAAGCTCATCGCCTAGTAGACGAAAATCAAATACTTTTTGCTGGCGTTTAGCAGCTTCATTTTATCGTGAAATAGACGGAGGTTTTTTTATCATTTCTCGGAATCATTATTTATATATCGCGGTTAATTGGCCCATCACATCATCATTATATAATTTCCTTTCCCAATGCGAGCAAAGTCCACATCGAGAATTTCGAAAGAAATACAAAACCGCGTTACTGGTGATTTTGTTCAAAGACTGACCAAATTCTCCAGTGATTTTTTGCTTGAGGAATTCCATCTTCTTGGCTTCGCCGTGAACCAGAATCACGTTCTTGGGCTCGCACATTCTGATGAGCTGCATGATCCCTTTGGCATCAGCATGGGCGCTAAATCAAAGAAAAGGATATCTTACCAATTAAAAAACATGTCCAAATGTGTCATTTTGATCAAGAAGTACAGACTATTACTTCCTGTACTGCCACGACCCACCCTGCCCGTTTGCACCCGTACTGCCCAAACTACTCTGCCTGTTACTCCCTGTACTGCCCCAAACCGCCCTGCCTGTTACTCCTTGTACTGCCCCAAACTGCCCTGCCCGTTACTCCCTGTACTGCCCAAGCCACCCTGCCTGTTACTCCCTGTATCAACTCAAACCACCCTGCCTGTTACTCCCTGTACTGCCCCAAACCACCCTGCCTGTTACTCCCTGTATCACCTCAAACCACCCTGCCTGTTTGTCCCCGTAGTGCCCAAAACTACCCTGCCTGTTACTCCCTGTACTGCCCTAAACCACCCTGCCTGTTACTCCTTGTACTGCCCTAACCACCCTGCCTGTTACTCCCTGTACTGCCCAAGCCACCCTGCCTGTTACTCCCTGTACTGCCTCAAACCTCCCTGCCTGTTACTCCCTGTACTGCCCAAACCACCCAGCCTGTTACTCCCTGTACTGCCCCAAACCACCCTGCCTGTTACTCCCTGTACTGCCCCAAACCACCCTGCCTATTACTCCCTGTACTGCCCCAAACCACCCTGCCTGTTACTCCCTGTACTGCCCCAAACCACCCTGCCTGTTACTCCCTGTACTGCCCCAAACCACCCTGCCTGTTACTCCCTGTACTGCCCCAAACCACCCTGCCTGTTACTCCCTGTACTGCCCAAACCACCCTGCCTGTAACTCCCTGTACTGCCTCAAACCACCCTGCCTGTTACTCCCTGTATCATCTCAAACCACCCTGCCTGTTGCTCCTCGTACTGCCCAAAACCACCCTGCCTGTTACTCCCTGTACTGCTCCAAACCGCCCTGCCTGTTACTCCCTGTACTGCCCAAACCACCCTGCCTGTTACTCCCTGTACCACCTCAAACCACCTGCCTGTTACTCCCTGTATCACCTCAAACCACCCTGCCTGTTTCTCCTCGTACTGCCCAAAACCACCCTGCCTGTTACTCCCTCTAATGCCCCAAACCGCCCTGCCTGTTACTCCTTGTACTGCCCCAAACTGCCCTGCCTGTTACTCACTGTACCGCCAAAAACTTCTCCAGTTTTTGCCACACTTTCACCAAGCTACATGTAGTTTTTCAGTTTATATACAAAAAATAAAGAATTAAATGAACAAGAACGTTGGAGCGTATTTCACCAAACCTGAAAGACATGTACTGGACCGACAGCTTGACCTCAATCTGTAAGATAACCAAACCAAAAACAAAATTAGTTAGATAACCTGATAGGAGGAGTCAAGGCACCAGACATCAACATATATTGCTTCCATCTCTCTTTACTTACCACTTGTCTGTTCTCCATCTCAATCTTCTTGGCCCCGCTCAGAATCTTGCTCCCTACGGTGCCCGCTACGCAGTAGCCGGGCATGATGACCATGTTCAGAGGGTTGGAGGCCCAGTTACGGAAGATTTGTAGCGACAAGCCGGCGTGGAGCATACCGGGCGTGGCAAAGACCACCATGGGACCAGGGTTGTGGATATAACCCCGGTCAAATGCCTGGATAAATTATAAATGATCAACGACGATTTAATGTAGGACACACACACCATTGGTAATTGCTTGAATTGTCATGAATGGTTGGATTGGGGGGTCGTATTTTATAGTAAATATCGTTTAACTGACCTGTTCATAGTTTTACAATCATGGATGCCGAAAAAAGCGAGGAGAATGCGTTCGTTTTTAACCGGCGCCGGGCAGTGGTTCTTATGTTGTTCTTGTTCTTGTTCTTGTTCTTTCGCGATGGCTGTCTGGCGATCGTGATATTTTTTTATAAAATTCAATTTGTTTGGACAATTATAGGATATCTAGCGCAATCGTTTTGTTAGATGCCTACAACCATTATTTAATTTTCGATATCTGCAAAAGGTGTATCCTACCTTTAAATTCGGGCGATTCACAATGCAGTGCGCCACCAAGCATTTGACTCAAAAGAGCCACTTTTAAACTTTACGGTCAACTTCTTCTGTATATCATACTGTAGTGAAATATCTATTCTTCATTGTTCACGCCAGGTACAACACAAACATAAATGTATCCGGAAGCGTCGTTGATTAAAACATTGTTATTTGCAGAAAAAAATTGGAACTTTAATCGTGCGCGTCCAAAAAGACGTAAAAACTGAGGAGTTCATGCAAAATGAATACCGTCTTTCAAACTGATGCCGACTTTTCCCCCATGATGCACTGCGGGTATAGCAGGATTTGCGCCTTCAACGGCAGCTTCTAGGTATTGTGAATCGCTCGAATTGACAACAGGGTATATTGCAGAGTTAATATGCAATTAGATAAACAGAAAAAACAGTACCTTGATATGCTTGAAGTCAAACAGGTTTCTCTTGACGAAGGTTTTTCGGATCTTCTGATTGGTCCACATGACAAAGAGCTTGTAGTAATGGTTGGCCTGGCAACCACAAAATAAACAGTGCATAGTGTCATCAACACATACAGAGAGCTATTGCACATTCTTTAATTGTATAAATTAGGCAGTTATTGCATGATCTTTGAGTTAAAAACTTGATCTTGGCAAACCTTTTCTGTGAGTCCCAACGAAAAGTAGACGGGCACTGTCAAATTCATGCGGTCCCTGCAAAAGTCAAATAAAATCAATGCTTTTTTTTCACATTTCTTGCAAACAGAACACCATGAAATCTTTAATTTAAAGGATTACAGAAATAGAAAAATAAAAAGTACTTATACGATATAAAACATAGGTTACAGTATCAATACACCCAATAAAAAAAATTGTGTGTGATTTTAGGGTTATTTGAGCCATTACAAATTTCAAATTTCTCTTTGATCGCCCCGCCCAGAAACATTCCTCCTGTCGAAGTCGTGACGTCACGTAAAGAATAGCTTTCTTCGCGATTGATCGCGATCGCGTGCGTACATACGTAACCACGCGATCGCAATCAATCGCGAAGAAAGCTATTCTTTACGTGACGTCACGACTTCGACATCCAGGCATTCTGTCAAAGGAGGAATTTTTCTGGGCGGGGCGATCGAAGAGAAATTTGTAATGGCTCAAATAACCCTAAAATCACACACAATTTTTTTTATTGGGTGTATTAATACTGTAACCTATGTTTTATATCATATAAGTACTTTTTATTTTCTATTTCTGTGATCCTTTAAAGGTAGGATACACCATTAGTAATCTGGGGCAACTTTGCGTGTATATACGTCCTCCGGCGCGAACTGGTTAAAAGCGCTATATAAATCACTAGTTTATTCTTATTCTTCTTAGTATTTTGTGTGTATTCTTAATTCGCTTCAATCTCTTACCAGTAAGTCTCGACTAGAATACAGAGTTCCTGGGCTCTTCCCAGGGCAAAGACTGGGATCAGCACCTTGCCCCCTTTCTGAATGGAGTCGTGAATCTTCTGAAGAAAGTCGCGCTCTCGACATCTGAAAGACACAAAATACAAACAGTGCCTCAAAATGTATAGCTTTGGCTTCGTGTCATCCTGATCCAGTCTCCATTTTTTGTTGGAAGAGTGATTTATTTTTTGTTGAAAACGTGATTTGTTTTTCTTTACCTTTTAGAATCCCGGATTGTGGTGGCGTACGTTGACTCCGTAATCAGGATATCTGGCCTACACTTATCAATCCACGCGGCTCTGTCATTCACAAAGACAAAAATCACAGGAAATTCTCGTTCAATCATCTATTCAAGAATCTAACAGGCGACAACAAGTGATTAAAAAAGACGTGTTAGAACTAGACAATGTATATTTTCTTATTATGCAAAGTGCATCATTAATAATTAAATAATGAGTACATAATTATAATATGAAAAGAGCTAAACATTTTCCTCACCCAAGATGTCTGTCTGGTGTCATGTTATAATCACCCTGGAAAAAGAATATTGAAAAAAAAATATTTAAACTTAGCTTCAGATTATTATAATGTACAAGAACCAGCTAAGTATAACATTCAAACATATACCACTGTCTGACATAACCAATTCGCGCTGGATGACGTATATAAACGCAAAGTTTTCCCCAGATTCAAAACGGATAACGCATAAACACGCCACGAGCAAGGCCGGAAATGTCTGTCAGCAGCGAGCAAGGCCAGAATCGCGTTGGTGTGCTTCCCGGTACCATCAGCCTGAACCCGCCTCGAATCGGGTTTCGTTAAGAATAATCCCGCACGTCGGCTCGGTGATGTTAAAATAATCCCGGCGCGAACTGGTTAAAGGTTGGAATATTATAACTCACTGTATAGACCACAGATTGCGAGCCAACTTTTAGTCGGAACATGGCGGCCCCCAACACGTGACCAGCGTAGTAGGCCGTGATCTCTAACTCCTCATCAACCTTGTCCAAAAAAAAGTGAAGAAAAATTTAGATTAACATTCTTCCAAATAGACACTTGGGGAGACAATTTAGCATAAGTTTTTAGGTATTAAGGAGACAGTGGCACTTAGGGAGACATTTCATTGATATTTGGGGGTTATTTTTGTCCTAGAACGACAGATTTTGTTCTAAATAGCATAAATCTCGAAGATCATAGAGAAAAGGGTTAGGGTAAACAAGTTAGGACTGTTTTAAGTTTGTGTACATCTCTATGGGATTGTCTCCCCAAGTGCCTATTTGGAGGTATACTTATTATTATTATTTATTTGACCCAACAATATGGAATATACAAGGTAGAAACAAGACAAACATACTCGAAATGAAAACAAAACAAATTAACCCCAAAACAAATAGGTATACAAATGTAATAATAATAACCGAAGACAGAAGACAGAAGATAGAATAGGAGCCAATTACAAAAAAAACAAAAAAACCAGGACAAATTTAATTAAAACAACTAGAAAATACAACAAATTATACAATACACAATGGCTGAAGTAGCATCAGGAATGATGGTACATTCTTTCAAAAATAAGTCCTAGGACTATCTTCGTTCGTCTTACCTGAACTGTTTGATGAAGGTTAACAATGATGACCTTCTTCATGCAATCTTTAATCATCTGAAACATGAAAGGATGGGGGAAAAAGGGTAAAACAAGAAACAGAAAAAAATAAAAATAATAACTCTTTACATACACAAGTGTGCCCTTCAATTATGGACCCTCCATTGTCCCTCTTGTTTTAACCTTAAAACGTTACAAAAACCATCCTCTTTTATTCGCGGATGGATCTCGTTACTTACTGCCGAGGTGAAGAAGTTTGTCTCTCCTTTTCTCTCCACTGTGATCTTCCTGTAGTCCTCCTAAAAATAAAAATTAAAAAAAAACAAATAAAATATAAAACAGCCGAATGTTCTGGGCCCAATTTCTTGGCCCCGCTAACCACAGAATTCCGCGCTTACGGTCACCATTTTCCGCTAACCGCGATAGCAGAAAAATTGTGCGCTAACCCTGTAAGCACAGAATCCTTAGTTACGGGATGTACGCATGTTCAGAGACTAAAATTCCTCGCTAACCCGTGAAATACGTTTACCGTAAGCACCGAATTGTCTGCTATAGTAAGCAGGGATTTTTCGCTAACGGTAAGTTGAGCCAAGAAATTGGGCCCTGTTCAGCCGCGTTCCTCTGGACATCGCAAATATGTATTGGGCTAGACTAATAAATAACTACTCTTTACCAGTAGGATGGGGCATATTGCCTTGGTTGGCTGAGTCATGTAGATTGGACCGTCGTACCCGACGATCTCACTCATGTACGGCAAGGCACCGCAGTGATCCAAGTGAAAATGACTGGTGAAAAATATAGGAGAAACAGGGAAAAACTGTGATCACAACGTAACAATATAAGGCCCGGTGACAGTCAGTCAGTCAGTCAGTCAGTCAGTCAGTTAGTTATGAATTCCAAGATACAGGTAGATACAAAGGGGACACAGGGATTAAGGATGGTTTCTAGCAAAAAGGGCCTAGGGGGTTAAGGTTAATTGAAGATATGAACCTTCTGAAGTAGTAATTAAGTTGTGCTTCAACCCTAACTCTTCCAGATCTTTTGAAATCCATTATTTTGGAGGATTAAGAAAGGGGCGCAAGTCAATTTTTACACAACTTGGTTAAAAGACATCTTTAACTCTTTTAAATTTCCTCACCTAATTATTATACAGTCCAAGTGTTCTGTGAGGCGACCAGTTCGAGTGATGTAGCTGAAATCGGGGAATCGTCTCTGGAAAAAAAAAGAAAAAAAAATATAAAAAATTGTTTTATAATTTGTAACCCACAAAAGTTATTGTAACTAAAAGACATCCATGCTTGTTTTATTATTCCATGACACTGGGAAGCAGCTGTGACCGCAGACTGCTAATCCTCCCAGAATGCTGTTGTCAGCTGTGCTGTATGCCTAGAACACAGCCTGTGTGACAGCTGCATGCTCAGATCCATTGTGCAGTGAAGCTGCTGAACAAGGGCTGCTGTGCAGTAATGCGCATAATCCAATGAGTAAGAAATTCTCTTAGACTTAGACAAAGTTGTTTTCAGGCTATATTTTGGGTACACATATCGTTCGGGCATCCGATGGTGTAAATTTCGAAAGACGTATTAAAGCGTAAGTGTGCAGTGGCTAGATATGAAACGCTTTCTCTAAAAATAGCAACTTACGTCATCGTTGAATCCCATGTGCATGCCGCAATCCAGCATGATGTTCTTGCCACCAATTGTGACCAAGATACAACTGCGACCCACATCTGAATCAAATAAAGAGAACAAAATGATGGGTATATTATGCTACATTACATTTCCACAATGACAAGTATGTCAACTAAACTGTATATTTGACAAACATTTTCGCTAATGTCGGTTCTCAAACTTTACAATCTGAAATGCCAAAAAAACGCTAAACTGAATAATTTTTACTGTACTGGGCTTCAGAATGAAAAAAGGTGGTACCACCAGTGCAGTTCACAACTTTTTGTAACACTTTGTAATAACAATTTAATTTAATTAGGCTACTTATAAGTTATATTGTTGTTATATGCCCTACCTCATTTGATGAAAGGAATGATATTTGATAAATGTTGGTGGGGGACGTGAACAAAACCAAAATTGTACTTACCCTGTCCTGCACCTATTCAATAAAAACAAATGAAAAGAAAAAAAAGTCATAAGTTATTTGAGTAGTATATTTTTACATAATATAATACCCGACGCTTAATAATTCTGCAATGAATAAAGTCTATACAAATTTAAGCCCACCCCCCCCCCCCCCCAAAAAAGTGTCCTCGTCCATTTTTTTTTTCAAGTTCAAGTTTCAAAAGTTTAAACGAGAAGCTTTTTATTTGGCCTATTCGTTTCACTAACCAAGCGGGGTGACCTTTATTTCAGCCATGGTTCATTCAGCGTCTTAACTTGCGGTTACTGCTGCGATAACTTAAGCAAATTTGATTGGATTAAACTTCAAGAAATTGTTTACAAAAGTCACTCGCTTCGCAGTCGCACAACTTTGCAGTGAGCAAAACAACACTGTGTCAGTCACACATGTCGAGGATCTCTACAAATAAAAAATAGGTGAATCAAAATATTATTTATACTATTATTACTGATTATTTTACATGTTGACAAGAAATAGTATACACAAATTACATAATACATCTCAAAATATTATCAAATATATATATCATACCAGCTTAGTTTATTTTTATATGATAATTAAAGCAAATACGTAAATTAAACCCACTTTTTATTAAACAATTACCCACACTTGCAATGGATTGAACCAATTTGTTTTCAGACTGACACCCTACCTATAGTGCGTGTTAATCTGTATTGCCAGCCACCAGTCACCAAACATATGCACAGCATGCAGACGACCCTTTCATGTTTAGACCACTGTCTTTATAAAGACTGATCATTTTGTATAGACGCTGCGCATCACCAAACAGTCATTGTATGTATAGAAAGTGCTGACCGGAAGTAGTTATGGCAGGAAAAGAACTCTTCGATTTTAAGCATTTATTGGCAGAATTCACTGCCTCAAAAACACCCGAATGTAACATTTTGATAGATCATTATGTAGATGCGTTCAACGACTTGTCACGGTAGTTTTTTTTCTGAATTTTTGCTAAATGTGACGATTAAATTTTGTGCTTGAAGATGATGATCTTAATTAGATTCGTCGCGTCCGTCCGCACTAGTGCATTTCAATGCTATTGCTATAAATAAGTAACCTGGCTTTCAAACTTTAATTACTTTTTTAATTTTTTTTTAATGAAGGTCTATGTTTTCTTTTCTTTATGGTTTATGATAGTAATTTATGTTGTGTACATTTTGTTTACAAGAGTTCATTGTTTATTTATCATCTTCGCAGGTTCTTCGTTCTGCTGGGTACCGCTTTCGGCTTCGTCTCCAAAGACGTTAACGAGAAAGTGGGCATCCTGAAGGCCCACCGAGCCGAGAACCCGGACCACTTTGTCACCATCCAGTCCATGGTGGCCTACGAGGTCCAAAACAACCTGACCCAAGCTAAGACCAAGTCGGGCCTCGTCTCGGGTTCCCGCACCTTACTGCGTCTCCACCGCACCATGGACTTCGTGGCCAAGTTTCTGGGGCGAATGCGAGACATGAAAGATGACGAGTACACGAGTAAAGCCGCCTCGGAGGAGTACAGCAAATCGCTGGGACACTTCCACCCCTGGATGATCCGTAAGATTGCCGGTGTCGCCATGTACACGCTGCCGACGCGCGGGGTGTTCATCAAGAATTACTGCAAACAGGAGAAAGACGAACTGGAGACACTGGTCGGGCCGACTGCGGCGATTATGACAGAGATACATGACATCACGCAGCAGTTGTACGCCGATAATAAACTCCTAGATCTTCCATAACATTGACTTAACCTCGATTCCCTAGTGTAGTTTACTAGGAATCATACCCATCCTGGCAAATCCCAACACCCTATGACAAACTGTACACACAAAGTTACTGTTAGACTATATCTTGAGGTATAATAATAAATAATAGGCAGTTTTTATATAGCGCACGTGTCTACCGAGACTGGTACTCAAGGCACTCTCATATTATTACCCCGGTCATTGGGCACATGAAACATTCCACATACCATCTCAGCTCCCTGGGGAGTATACAGCTCGATGCTGCCATTTCGGCGCAAAGCAGCTAAATCAACCATTATAACCATCTCTGCCCTCTCACATGTACCCATTTACTCCTGTGTGGAGAGAAGCAATGAGTGACAAAGTACCTTGCCCAAGGGCACACGTACTGTAGTCCCAGGCCAGATTCGAAGCTCAAACCCACACCATGGATTGTTGGGGTAAATCTAAATGTGGGACTGTCAATACGAGAATCCAACCACATAAGATTCTTAAATCTGCTAATGTACACTATCCAAAAATAGGACACTAAACTTTTGTATAGAGAGTCCTAAAATTTAAGTTGAAAGTGTGTGAACTAGCCCTTGCTCTTTATCTTATTTACACTCAAATGCACTTCAATATTATTAGCCCCATGGTATATTCCTCCAATGGTATATTCCTCTAATCATTGACATACAATAAACAACTCTTATAGAGCAAGGGTTAAAAATACCTTGTGCAATCTCCTTACATTCTGAACCATGCTGTTGCATCTCAAGTTGGGACGATCCTAACTACAGTTGAGCCCAACCCAACAATAAGTTTGGACTGTCCGAACTATAGTTGGCACGACACTAAAAATTGGGGCTTAAAACAGTGCCACTACAGTAGTAAGGTTTTTCTTCCTGATGTTAATCTTATTACGACAATTGTCATGCAAAATACTTTTCTTAGGAAGTTTTTTTAAGGATTATTGGGATAAGGTGGTAGATTTGTGTATGTCCTAAATTTTTAGACTGTTTATAATTGACACTTTTTTATTTATAACTTGGCAGGAAAAAATATTAAGTTATTCGTCCAGTATTTAGTTGGATATTATTTAGTGTATTGGGTGATAATCCAATTATGTATTGATGTAGGAAATTCGAAATGTCCCCAGTTTTATGTACACTGTATTCTTATTTCTCTGAATAAGATCTTGTTAAGATCAAAATATTAGGCCTTCTTAACTTATTTGATTTGTATAATTCAGGTCATTCCAGCCAGTAAGCAGTTTGCATCAGTTTTAATCTTAATCTTATTTTTCTGACACAATATAGGCCTATTTTTTCAGGTGACGCAGTAGTGTTTTGGTATTGAGGCGGGCTTAACTATAGAATGCAGGGCCCACTGACACCTCTCGGTTTTATTTACCCTATGAAATAGAATGGAGTGGCCCTGTATTATATACAGAGTATACAGAGTTAGGGTCAGTCCATTCTATGTCCTAGGGTAAATACAGTCGAGAGTTGTCAGTGGGCCCAGCATTCTATAATTGCTCCTAGAGACGATTTTTTACAGATATTTGTTTCATGTAATTTTAACGCATGCAACAACAAGAGCAATATTACGCAGTATATTTTTAAAATAAACAACAGTCTTGCATGCATTGTTGGGAAAATCTCAACGCCTTTAAAGTGTTTATTAAAACAATTTCACCGACGACTTTGAATAGGTATAAATACATGTAGTGTTTTATTGTTCATCTTGTTTTGTTTCCCAAACGCGCAAGGGCGCTGTTTCTACGCTATTGTGTGGGCACCAGCTAAGACTCGAAACTATCGTTTATTGAAGTAACTTAGGAACTGTATTTTTATCTACAAACTAAGCTTTGGGTAAGAATATCTGCAGGGATGTGTAAACTTACGTGAATTATATGCGAACTCGCTATTTTTGGGCCGTGGGTACAAACAAAAGATAGGCAGGGTGTTATCTGACGCTTGGTGGCGCTAAAGGGGCAGAAATGAGCTTTTTATAGGAATATGACGTTTTCCAAACTCCAACTTTAGATCCGGCTCCCACACGATTGCCGAACCCAGCGCGATATGAGACCAAGAGACCCCCCCCCCCCCCCCCCCCCCCCCCCCCTTAGTTCTCTATACCCATACACTCTCTAGACTATTGTTACCTAAAAAGCATTCCTAGGAAAACAAAAACATTTCGCAAGCACAATGACACCACAAATCGGGGGGGGGGGGGGGGGGGGGGGGGGACCGGAGTCCCTCCATATTTTGCTTCATATGCGTACTGAGCTGCCTTACAAAATGCCGCGCGCGGAATCCGTTGAAGGCCAATACACAAACAAAAAATGTTGGTTAGTGCATGTTAGTAACACACCGCCAACTTATAGGCGGGCTCAATGCTTTTAATACTTTTTTCTGTTCACCTAGTCTCCAAGCCCTTTCAATGAATACACAATGATCGTCACAGCTGGCCACACAACACAAGCGATTATCAAACCAACAACCACTCGATACAGCGTAAACTTGAGAGAAAAAAACGATTGTTCCATTATATTTTTTTCGAGGTTGCACTGATGACCTGTGCTGATCCTCAATAACACACTTTGTAAATACATTTTTGAATAGTCATCTCTGTTCCTACAGGTATAACCTCGACGGCGAAGCCCATGAAAAAAATCTTATTGTTCGTGATATCATGGAGGAAGGAATAGGGTGTTTTGACAATGTATTCCATTTCGGAAGTGTATCCGTTCACTTTTAGGCCTACGCCCCGGTCACTAGCCACACGGAAATGGTTGATCATGCGCTGATAGTTTGAGCACCTGTAGAGTAACGCAAATTCATTTCCCGTCCAAAGGTTAAACTAGTCCCGACAACGACTAGGACAGTACAGGTAGATTCGGCCTAGGTACGTACTTGGTCCAAACCGACCGGGAGATTTTTTGACCTACAAGAGGCCGGACGAGGCTCGACATCATGGCTAGTGGCAAGAGGGAACTTTTCGACTTTTATAAACTTCGGGAAGAGTTTCAAGCGGCGAAGACGCCCAACAATGAGATTTTGCTGGAAGAGTACGCGACAGCATTTTCGGGAATCGCAGGGTAAGCTTTAGGGCAATGTTTTGTTAGCGTTCTAGTTTACCATCAAGACTAATAATAAAGTCATTATGGTCATAAGTTCACGCAGGTCCTGTGTATCCTATCCTGCCATACAGTCAAAAGGTCCTTAAAAAATTATAAATTACCTTGTATATTATCAGCAATGAACAACGATGACTCGCCTAGTAATTTTTTTTCTTGTTTCTTGACCTTACAATTCCACGTCTACAAATTGCTCTCTACAATTGCGTCTAAAAAAAAAAGCATCTACAAACCCAAAACGTTAAATAAGTCAGTGTAACAATAATTTCTATAACATACTACTAACCCAGTAGGCCTACTAAGATAATAAATTTATGAAAATTACAGCAAATGCAAATGATGATTCCCTTTGCAGGTGCTCTTAATCTAATTAATATTATCAGCGTTCGATTGTATTCACGAAATTAGGCCCATGTAGTCAAATATCGTTACATTTGGCTTCAGTCAACATTGACAAACTTTCAAAATCTCTCAATGTCTTCTTTAGTTTCTTCGATCTACTGGGCACCGCCTTCGGTTTCGTGGCCAAGGGCATCCGCGAGGAGGTCAAAGTCGTACAAGCGAACCGGGCAAATGACCCGGAGCACTACGCCACGCTGCAGTCCATGGTCGCGCACGAAGTAGGCGCCGGCCTGACCCGGGCCAAGCCCGCCAAGTCCGGACTGGGAAACGGCTGCCGCACGGTGCTCAGCATGCATCGCACCCTGGACTTCGTGACCCGCTTTCTGGACCGGATCAAGGCGATGCCCGATGAGGGTTACACCAGCACCGCGGCTAGCGAAGAGTACAAGGCCACCCTGGCCCACCACGCGCCCTGGCTGATACAGAAGGTGGCCCTCTTGGCCATCAAGACCCTGCCCATTAGGAAGGTGTTCTTGGAGAGGAACGTCAAGCAACCCAAAGATGAGTTGGAAGCCATGGCCGACTCGGTAATCGGATTGATGAAGGAAGTTGTGGACATTACACACAAATTATTTGAGAAAAACGACATTCTGGAACTAAAGTAGCCAAAATCACAAGTCCCATTTTTTAGTCCTATATAGTTTAAACACAAAAATAAAATAAAATTATTTGAAATATTCCAATGCAATTACCGATGATAAACAGCAATTGAATATTTATATGTATTTGTATGTACGACAACAAGAAATTAGACAATCCGCCATTTCAAAAACAAACTTTTGTAAGCGGACTTTGATACGAGCGTTGTCATGACGCACGGAGTAAAAAGGTTTGGTATTTCGCATAGTTTAACCATTCATTGTGTCTATGTTGACTTTTTGACAAGATAGTTAATAATATCAACAATTGGGTCAATTTCGAAATAAATTGTATCTATAATAGGCTGAAAACGCTCACAGGAATTTATCTGTATACACAAGATTGATATAAACACGATAGCGTGTGGTTACCGAATCAGTATAGAAACGGAAGTCACTAAAACCATAACCAGTGTAGCGGTTCTTCTTGTATTTTTCTAGGCACTTATGTAACGACCCGGATTTCCCCTTCAACTTTGTTCTATGGTTAAAATAACCTATAAGAAAATGTGTCGGAGAAAAAGACGAACGTTAACATTAGTCGGACTCGGAACTATTTACCTTTCAATCCATAGCTCTTCTCTCTACAAACTATGCTATTGGCGAGTTGGTCGAGGAAGCCGTTTTTATAATTCTTTATACTGTACATGTAGTTTTTTATTGTACGAGTTGCCATTGCTCATGACTATACTGTACATGTACATACACGCACAACTGCTCCTGAAAAACCCGCGAAGCCCTATACCGTCTTCCTGTAGAAATGGGTGGGAACCATAGAGCTATATTAAATTAATAATATTAATTTAATATAGCTCTATAATTATGATGGGAACTTGACTAATTTAGGCTATATAAACGCACCTTGGGTCGTTTTCCAAACCCCAGCTTAAGCTCCGTTCTCCGGCTCCATCGCGATTTTCAAAAGACCGAGACGACTCCCAGGACATCCGTTCATATTTCAGCAAAATTCAAATGCAGATTCAGTACAAACTTGCACACAATAATGCCGGATTGTATGCTCTCCAGAAAAATCATCTTGCAGATATTTTGACCAAGTATAAAATGACAAAACAATGCAGAGAATCCGACCGAAGTGAGAGTTACTTACTAAAAATGCTCTACTATTCCTTAATTTGGCGCGCGTCGCTGATTGGCTGAAATTTTTGGTATCATGCTATGGTGGCCCATTGCGACCATTTCCAAGGAAACATTTGTTCAAAAGTGTACACCCGTACGGATGTTCTTAGCAATATACACATACTAGGCCTGTACATTACAGGCTACCGTAAATGAGGTCATGCCAACCTACCTTTAAAGCAGACGATATTTTTTTTACGAACTGGTAAATTATGAACATAAAAATCCAAGGACCTAAAAGCTCCCAATCCGAATCTGTAGACGAAACCAAGTTGTAGAAACTTAAATATAATAGCTACAGACTTCCACATCCGCTATACAAAAATGAAATCTTCAAAAGTTTTATTCTAAAAAAAAAACAGACTACAGAACCGCCCCGTTATACAACTGCATGGCGAAACTTTTATTATGCAAAAATGTTCACAGCTTTGACTGACAAGAAAAGGTCACCTAATATAAATATTCATCGACTACGCCACACAATGAATATTCATCATCACTTATTTTCAATCAACTCCATGAAACTCTTAAATATGCGCATACATTTACAGGTTTCTTTTCATAATACAATAATTAACGTTTTTTCTATGGGTGACCTTTTATGCTAATTAACCTTTCTTAAACTTGCAGAGGTCACTGGAAGAACAGGTTTGGGAACAGCAAAATGCTCTTGAAAACTTTTTTTTTTAATACAATTTCTATAATTTTAAGGCCATGTTAAAAAAAGTAACCACACACTTTTTGATCGAAAAAGAAATCCTTTAGTAAAAGTGCTAAGACGTTGGTATCTAATTTACATAAAGTATTTTCATGTTAAACAAGGCGGCCAGCCGATGATGTATTATACATATAGAGCCATCATGCACTGCTAATTTTTAATTAAAAGATACTAAAAAGTAAAAGCCATTATCTGCGATTTGGAAATATTTTGTATAATTGAAACAAACTTCAGATTTGTGTATTTCTTTTAACATGGCCTTAAAACTGTCTGAGCAATTATCTTCTAATGTTACATAATATCAGGCAACATTTTAAGTAAAACTTTGTTGTGACAAACTTACGAAATATCTTTAAAAACGTCTGTTTTGTTGTCAATATATTTACAAGGCAATAATGGTTTGATGTTAGCTAATTAAAAAAAAAGTCTATACAAAAACCAAACAACTGATTTGGACTTCCAACTCCCTGGTTATCGTTTAACCCAGTGGTACCCAAAGGTGTTCTTGTAGCCAACTGCAACCAACCCAGTAGTACCCAAAGGTGTTCTTGTAGCCAACTGCAACCAACCCAGTGGTACCCAAAGGTGTTCTTGTAGCCAACTGCAATCAACCCAGTGGTACCCAAAGGTGTTCTTGTAGCCAACTGCAATCAACCCAGTGGTACCCAGAGGTGTTCTTGTAGCCAACTGCAATCAACCCAGTGGTACCCAGTTCTTAAATGCTTAATGTTAAACTATTGAACCTAATGGTACCCATTCATATCTAACAGGATTGCAAGCTTTTTTTTATTATTAGGAACCAACTCTAAACACAAGGATTGACACCTGTTGTTATCCACCAATAGCGACACTGCTTGCAGTCGAATTGGTGTCTAAAGTCTCAAAGTGCATTGTTAATAGCTCGGGGTAATCTAAGCAAGGCACCAGCCTAGCTACCCTACCCAATCCAGATAGATTATAGAAAACAGGAAACCACATGCTATAAAATCTGTCAACCAGCTACAATGTAACACACAAAAATAAGAAGTTTAAAGTGTGCACTAAATCTCGGATTGCTAAAGTGCATTCGCACCAAGTAAAACTGAATATGTTCCCATTTGTACAAAACCGTTTCTGGTTCAAAACGCCAAAACTGAATTATTTCCGAATTATGAATTAGTTTCAATGTTTAACATAAACAGAAAAAAATTCTATGAGAACTGTGAATTATAAAGCAACAACTTGTCTTCAGAAATCTTGTCTAAAGAATTTCAAATAATTACCCTTTCAAACCCCCCCCCAAAAAACACACCCTATAACTATATACTAATGTGCCAAATATACACTGTTGCAAAGGTCAAATGTTAAAGGTCAAATAATACAAACTATCATAATTACTTGGCTGTACAGTATTAGTTAATCATAATATTAATGCAATCTACAATAAGCTTGATTGAAAACATCTGCTGGAAAAAAAAGTACCGTTTTACACATTAAATCTACACGCTTAAAAATGTCTATTTTTTTGTCAAAATGTATTTCTTTTGCACACACCAATGCAAGCACGTGGTTTAATACCCTAATGCGATCAATTTTTTATTTTTTTTTCCAAAACTTTTTATTTTTATTTTGCAAGATGTTACAGCTTGGGGAAAAATAATGTACAAAAATGTAAATGTTTGGTTTACAAAATGGTTGGGGGACTTTTAGTACAAAAATTCATTAGGGAACTTGTTCTGATTTTATCTCAAATAAAAAATGTACTAATTGAATATACACAATTTTCTTGAATATGCAAACTCTTGATAATACACATATTCAAACTTTCAGTTTTTTGTCCGCAACAAAAACCTTTTTGGTAAAAAACACATCGCAAACAAAATCCCTTTTGGGCACAAAATGTCCAACTTTTTTTTGTTTTAACTTACATAAACAAAAAATATGTAGGGCACAGGTAACCAACTACATAGTAAATAAAACAAAAACACGAACCTCTCACTAGGGATAAAATAAAAATAACAACAAATTAAAACCAACATTTATAGTGCCAAACATTTAATTTCACATTCCTGTAGGACTTGTATAGTGTAGAAACTAATAGTTTAATTTTGACAATTGTCAAGTAACGTACTGGCCTTGACGGAGTTATCCCAAAGCCCCTTCAATACCAAACTTATAAAACCCAAATGGAATTAAAAAAATCCACTAAATGTAGAAATTTGATGAATGTTTCATGATGTTGTTTCATGATGATGATATTGTTGTTGTTGTTGTTGTTGTTATTGTTATTGCTTGTCGGATTGGTAGGCTCAAACCCAGGAATCGCCCGCCGGACCTCCGGAGTCGAGATATACAGAGCTGGAGGGATGACGATCTTTGTTGACTTGAGCGTAGACTACGTTGTCTCGCTGTGGTGGGGGATCCTATACAATGAACAAAAACAACAACAAATGATAACTCATTTGATTTCCACATTCTCCTTAACTATGGAATATCCCTGAAGTTCTACTGGCATCTTTCTGGTTGCTTATACTTGGAAGAACTCAACAGAAAAGTCAAATTCTCCCTACTTATAAAGATCATTTTGTAAATTCTTCCTACCAAGGACACATGAAATATCCCTACAGTTATACAGTTATTACTTAGGAGAATTCAACAAATTGATTGCAGCAATGAGTGAATTCTTATACAAGTCTTTTTATAAATTCTTCCTACTAAGACGAGATAAGTAATATTTTGACAGACGTCAACAATTAAAATTCTGTTTTTTCTAGATTTCCAGTGATTTGGCTGGCGACCCTGCAATGTCTCTGATCTTTGGGACACTCACCCTGCCAAACACGGCGACCCCACCCACGGGCGGACCCCTGCGACCTCCGCCAGACTCGTTCTGTGCGTGATCTATAGAGGCGTAGTTTAGTTCCCGCATAGGGATGTCGTCTCTTGACCGGTCAGACGGAGCTAAACAAGAAGAGACAAAAACAAATACAATTTATCACAATTTTATATATTACGAAATTACCTTACATCAGAACTGTGTTCTAGTAGTTACGGTGCCCGATTCAAGTGCGGTGGTACATGGGTTCAAACCTCGACTGGGACACGGTGCTTGTGTTCTTGAGCAAGACACTTTACTACAATTGCCTATCTATCCACCTAGGAACAACATAAATGGAGCCTAAACTCGGCCACACTTTAATTGCAAATTGCAACAAAATCTTTAAACAAAACAAAAAACTGCTTACAATTATTAATTGCATGCAATTATGCTGTTAGGATCAATCGAGAAAGCAAAGCTTAGTTTAAAAACAAAAGGGCAAAATAGTTTTAAGCAAACTACGATCTACCTTCTTCGCTATAAGCGGACATGGAATCGCGAGTTTGGGGAGCGGCAAAACTCGTCGTCAATCGATCTTGTCTTTCAGGAACATAAGAGGAGGCTGCACAGGCAAAAAACAAACCAGTCATGCAAGCAACGGGGAAAAAGAGAGGGAAGAAAGAAAAAAACAGGGAAGGAAAAAAATATAAAAACATAAAAAAAGGCAGAATATTTCACAAGGTATCCATTCGTACGAGAAGAAATTAAGATTTATTAGCAGGATTGAGGATGCATCTTAGCGAAAAATAAATGGCAAGATGTTTTAAGGCGTAAGCATTTTCCCAACTAATTTCTAGGGTCAGCTGTTTAACATTTAATGAGTGCGCCGTGTCTACCTTCGTCACTATGCTGCGACATGTACTCCCTGGCGCCCGGCTGGTCGGTTGCAAGCGGCAACGGTCCTCCGTCTGCGGCAACTTTGAGTTCTAGCACACGGACATGCAAAGGCACACCACAAGACATCACAGCAAGCAAATATTACATAAGGGGTTAACGGATATAATTGAAAGAGTTAGTGAATTAAAAAGTAGCATGAGGCTGGTTAATACAACAGTACAACAGTACTGAATTAATACAACAGTACACATTCAGCTGATGGCAACACAAATTCTTTGTTAACCAGTTCGCGCCGGGATTATTTTAACATCGCCGAGCCGACGGGCGGGATTATTTTTAACGAAACTCGATCCGAAGCGTGTTCAGGCCGATAGTGCTGGGTAGCACACCCACGCATTTCCGGCCTTGCGCGCTGCTGACATACATTTTCGAACTTGAACTTGGCGTGTTTATGCGTCATCCGTTTTGAATTTGGGGAAATTTTTGCGTTTATATACGTCATCCGGCGCGAACTGGTTAATCAGTTTGCGCCGGAATTATTTTAATGCGCAACATTTGTCTTTCATCCGCAACTAAGCTCTAGGAAGTACAGTTGCAGTACTCCTGCAACCAAGCCCTTCATTGTGTGATGTACAGATGACACTGTGCCATCAGACTTATGAAAACAATTAATATTCAATGAGAATTAATTTGTCAGAGTTGTGGGGCGAATAGAAGAAAACAGCACAAAGTTTTTAAAAAAGAAAAGAAAGAGAAAAACTAAGAAGAAAAAAATGTAGACATTTAGAGAAGGAGTACATTTTCAATTTGTTAATGCCTTGATTAAATAAGCAAGTGTCAGAAGTCACAAAGTTCTGCAGAAGGCTATGCCTATATAAAGCGATATAAGCGTGCTACCTTCGTCGCTATAAGCCGACATAGAGTCTCTAGTGAACGCCGGCCGGCGGAGGCTTGTGTAGGGGTTGTCAACCTGCCGGTCCTCTCTATCTACGCCATGCTGGGGATCTACACATGCAAGGTATGTATACACACAGTAGGTTACGGAAGCAAATGTTAAAGGTTATGGAAGCAAAGGTTAAAGGTTACGGGTGCCAAGGCTGGGAATGTTGAAGTGCTTAACTAATCAGTCATGTAAGTTGTTGACTACTGAAAAGGAACTCTGTAAAACGAGAATTCATCTGTCTCCATCGATGTTTGTTTTCCTGAAGTCGACCTGTTACACTATATGTCGGCCATAGACTGGTTCAAGTATTTCAATTAGGTAATGACTTTAAGGTAGGATACACCATTGGTAATTGCTTAAATTATCTAAGGGGTTAATAGGTTTTATTTCATGCAAAAATGTTAAACACACTAACAATTTTGGGGTTAAGAGATCAACTATAGGCATAACTGGCATTACCTTGCGATATCTGCAAACATTTGCATATAATTATCATTATTTACATATTGCATTATTTACATTATTTGCATAAATTTGCATAGATTTACCTTGCGGTCGATAGGTTTCGTACGGATCACTTCTCTGCTGCTGTTGCTCCTGTTGTCGTCGATCGTAGGAGTCGTAGCTGAACGGCGGGGGTCCCTCATCCCTTGGCAGGGCTGTCTTGACTGGGAGGGCGGAGGCCTCGTATTCCAATCGCCCAGCTGGTGTATTTAAGAAAAACGCAAATTGTTAATTTTTTTAAACCAAGTCCCATATGTATTCAATGTAAAGAATGATCTGAAATGGACTCGCGTAAAAATGTCCAAAGATTGAAATCCCACTCTAAATTTTATTTGTTGCCAGTTCCATATGAATTCTAATTCACACTTTTTATTACCAAGAGGTTACCAGGAACACCAGCTACAAGGCAATAATAAGTTTAGGACCTCTAACAAAAAACAAAATTAAAAAACAAAAATAATAAATTACAATTCTATCAAATTGTACACCAATCTGTCTGACTAAACAGTAGGTTTTTTTTCAAAGCGTCTGAACGTTACCGGGTGTGGTGCCGGGTGCGACTCCGGGCGTGGAGGTAGAGCGTTGGGGCGGGGGGCCCCCTATCCTCTCCGAGCTAGGGGTCTGTAGGGTCTGGCTCTTGTTCGGGGAGCGCGCCGTGGTCCAGACGCCGGGGCTGAACTGTGGCTCCTCCCAGCCGTCCTGCTTGTACAAGGGACGCAGCTCTTTGAATGCCCACATGGTGCTGAGAACCTTAGAAGAAAACAAATGAAATAAAAATACCAACATTTGAAACCAGATGATATTCGTCTTGTCTGTTCAGATTAGATGCACGAAAGTGGTTTTGTTTGTTTTTGCACGGAGCTAGAACTCATTATCTCGTGCATATAAAAACAAACACACTTCTAGTTTTCACACTATGTGAGGCATTTTTGCAAAATGAGACAAACTGGGCAGATGTTCGAACGAGGGTTTGCGGGTGTTTAGGAAAGAGATTAAAGTACTGTTTGTTGCACTTCAATCGGACATTCCGTTGACGAGTTATGGCCGTTAGTTCGCACTTATGGACATGTCAAACAGTAGAAAAACCTGAGAAAAGTATAATGGGAAAAGAGTTGTACATTTTTTGCAGGACACCTCGTATAGCACTTCATACCAAAGTCTCAGAGCACTTCACAATTTACCCATTTATGCTTCTTGGTGAAGAGAGGCAATTGGAGTAAAGTGTCTTGCCCAAGAACACAAGCAACACATTCCCGGTCAGGGTTCACAACCCACATACTGTGGCACGCGGACACGCTGTCGCAAAGCTAGCAACTACTTTTTTTTCTTCCTTACCTGGAAGGAGCACTTGATGACCGTCGGCGGATACTTGTTGCGTGATTTGGTGATCGAGACTAGCTTCTCTATCCCACTGGCGTCTCGTAGAGATCTGAGCAGTTAAAAGAAGAAAAAAAACACATAAAAACATCAAAATTGGTTCGACTTATTCGCAGTACAGGGGTTAGTGAAGGAACGCGCACTGGTTCGACTTGTTCGCAGTACAGGGGTTAGTAAAGGAATGCGCCCATGGAGTCAAGGCAGCCGTCAGTCTTACTTGGAGTTTTCCGCGTTCCTGTTGATCAGCTCCTGCAGGGCGTTCAGGATGGCCACCAAGGTGTCGGTGCTGATTTGCTGCTTGCTGCTGTCAGTGGCACCGCGGCTGGCTGAGATGTCGCTGCTAGGCAGCCTAAAGACCAGGTCCCGCATGGCGTACTTGCCTGAATAAAAACAAGCAGAGAATAAATTTCCTTAGCACAAAAGGTCTTGCTCAGCAAAACCATTTACCAGTCAAACCTCCACGTGCTTTTCATGCTTAGAAAAAAAACCACTCGAATACCAGTCAACAAATAATATACCTCACCTAAATAAATTGGTTTGAAACCCTGTTTTTTGCCAAGGGAGAATTTTCATGTTAGGGATGTTTTATGGGTGCTTAGCAGCTATATGAAATTGGTCCTTGGCTTCTTACCGATGAGCTCCTTGTTCCTACTGTCCAGCGATAGGTTACGTAGTGCCCTGGCCACTGACGATACTATCTTATCGTTGTCCAGCCTGAGTAGCTCTACGAGGACAGCCAGGCCCTTCTCCTTGCGAACCTGAGCCCTGACGTACAGAGCCCACTGGAGTGAGAAAAAGAACAAACATACGCCCAGTCAAAACATTACATACCTTGTGTGGACATTCCTTTGAATTCGTGTCGTTAAGAATCTTACTATCCAAGAATACTAATTTTCCTTAAAACCATGAACATTCTTTCGACCTAAATTGTTCCTCTTCACTTTTACCCAAATTTTACTCTAAACCCATTTTACCTCGAGAGCTCTTTTTCAAAAAGGGAAAAAAAAATTGCGTAGCTAAGACTACACAAGGTTTTCGGTCTGCGTATTGTGTGGACATCTTTTGTTTGCAAGTCCACACAGTGTTTTGCAAAGGTTGGTACACAGATTGAGAGGTACAACAAGAGATACAACAAGTTGACCTAAGAGAAACTCAGGACGCTACAGCAGAAAAAACAGAAACAATTATGACAGGTTTCTCTTTTTGAAAGAAGGCGAGCAGCAAGCAGGCCGACAATAGACGCAACCGTAGCTCTTGGAAGCACGGCGGCGCAAGACTTACCCTCCACTCTCCCGAGGATATGTTCTGGATAGTCCCCGTGGTGGCCTCCAGCGTGACGTGATTGGAGCAGTCCGACAGCAGCTTGAGGTACGTCCCCACCATCTCGTGGGCGAAGAGCAGCTCCGCGCCCCTCGGAGGCTGCTTGCGCTCTGGGATGGGGGTGTTGGGATCCCAGGTCATGGTTCTCCTGTGAACGGCAGGGACGGGATTGTTAAAATAAAGACTGAACATTGAAATGCCTGAAAGTTAGCGTATCTTTTTTATAATCTCTCAGATTCCAAAAAGCTGATTTCAGACAAAAGTCTGAAGAATCTCATGTCTAAATAAAATGGGAAGAATAAGGGTGGAGGGTGTTTAACGAGTTCGCGCTGGATGACAAATATAAACGCAAAGTTTTTCCCAGATTCGAAACGGATGATGCATAAACACGCCACGAACAAGGCCGGAAATGTGATCAAGTTTCGTTGAAAAATAATCCTGTGCGTCAGCTCGGTGATGTTAAAATAATCCCAGGGCCAACTGGTTAATAAGGGTGGGGGCGAAAATCGGGGTTAAGGAGAGGGTGGGGGATGTAGGAAGAAGCAGATTAGGTTTGGAATGCAAAACAGTCAATGCAGTTGATTCTTGTTATAAGCTCCTAGTGAAGCACCTTCTCAACGGTAAGCAAAGAGAGTTGGAGAAAAAAACCAACAAGAGAGACTTTCTAACGTACGCCTGACGCTCAGGCGAATACGCTATGGCTTTGTGTACATTCGGGAGTAAATTGATACAGCCCAACTTACGGTAACGTTGACGTGGCCTGTTTGCCAGCCGGGGACAAGCCATCCGTCTTCTTCTTCTTATTGCTCCCAAAGCATCCAGAGTTGTCGTCCGCTGTGCGAATAATGAATACACTAATTCATGAATAATTGAATATGAATGTATGAATATATAACAGGGGACGCCATGTCTCTTTTTTACATCTTTTTGTCGTGTTGCGAGATTTACTGAATACAAATTGTCTCTGGTGTTTAAACCCACGTTTCTTTTTGGGCGGGGTTGCGGTGCCGTTCCTGGAAGGGGCCGCCCGCGGGGGAGGGGCCGGAACCGCGTCTGGGTGATTGGCCTCGTTGGAGATCTTGAAGGAGAGGTTACGCAGAACGCACATGGCATTCTCCACCACCTAAACAAAAAAGCATCAGGGCAGACAAATTTAAATGACAAGTTCCTAAAATGTGTTTAAAGTCAGACTTAAACAAAAGTGAGATATTAATTTTTCTGGATTCTGCAGAATTGGAGCTTTCAAATGGTATGCAACTTTAAAGGGGTGCCAAGTTAAGCAACGGAAATACGAACCACCAGTTGGCATTTAAAAATCTTGCAGTCGTGTTACAGCCAATGCAATGATAAAATAGGATTTAGAGACGTTTCACAGAATGAACAATTGAGAAACGTAGAATGAGAGTTACAGAAGTTTGGCTTTGATTCATTGTATTGCAAATCAGCAATTTCAATTTTTCCGCTCATTATGCAGTGACAAGTCAAAATTGAATTTTACAAATTTTATACTACACACAGATATTAAAAGCGCGTTGAAGGGTCGCAAAACGTTATCGGGTGGTTGAAACAAGGAGCCCACCTTATTGTGCAGATTATTGGTGTCGATGGCAGACTTGATGACATGCACCAGGGAATCCACCAATCCAAGGCAGTCTCTCATCTTCTTTCGGGCGTCCAGTCCGCTGGAACTCACGTTTCTGTCGAGGAGAGAAGTTACAAAATTCAAACAAGTTTCAATTTTTACTGTTGTAAATCAAATTCATGAGCTCTGAAATGGCAATTCCGCATAAAAACCAAGGTTCCCTACGTTAGTCATGTTGGTTTTTTCTTTAAAAAAGGCAAAGTTTTCTTCACCAAACAGAGACCGATTTCATGAAGCTTCTGGCATGAACATTCTTCTTTGGCAAAAACTATGTTACAAACCAACATTTCAGGTGATAAATACTATTTTCGACTGGCTTTCAGTTGGTTTTGCTTAGCGTGAGAAGCACTTGAGCAAGACTTTTTGTTGTGCTAATCAAATAGTTGTACTTACATGTTTTATGAAATTGGCCCGAGGTCCCTTACCTTAAACAACCTGTGGTGTTCCTGTAAGTCCCGGACCAGGTGTAATCACTCGGGTAGGAGCTCTCTGGATTTTCCGCCTTCCAGCCGGAATCCGGCACGATGATATCGTTGACGAAGACAGCGAGGCCGTCGTCCAGGATGGCTTTCTTGAGGGGCTGTTGGACACAGAGACATAATGTGGCTTAGTGGTTTAGGGTTTGCGACTTGTGATAAGAGGGTCAGGGGTTTAAATCCAGCTGCCAGTCATATGTTGTGTCCTTAGGCAAGCCATTTAACCCCAACTTGCCTCTCTCCACCCAGGAGTAGAAATGGGTACCGGCATTAGCTGGGAAGTAACCTGAGATAGACTAGCATCCCATCCAGGAAGGAATAGGAATGTTCTCTGTTGCTTTGTGCCACTGAAACCGGAGATAAACGCTAGCCCGATGGGTCGTATTGGCTAGTGACAACCTTGACTTTACAAACGCAATCTAACAGGTACAAAAAGTATGTTAAACCTTAATTGCATGGGGCATATTCTTTTATTAAAAGTGTTTAAAAACTTAACAATCTGATTAATCTTGAGACTCACCTCCGATGAAGACAAATTCCATAGGGTCCCTGTCACAAGCTCTTTGGTCTGAAGATGAGAAGGTTAACGACAAGAAAAATTTAGGCCCAAAATAACCGATCCGATGTCAAGAATGTTTTACAATAACTCGTTGTGGGCATGTCTTGTGAGTTGTGTTATTTGACCATTGAAAGAGGTACTCCCTGTACTGCTCCAAACCACCCTGCCTGTTACTATCTGTACTGCTCCAAACCACCCTGCCTGTTACTATCTGTACTGCTCCAAACAACCCTGCCTGTTACTATCTGTACTGCCCCAAACAACCCTGCCTGTTACTCCCTGTACCGTCCCAAACCACGCTGCCTGTTACTCCCTGTACTGCCCCAAACAACCCTGCCTGTTACTCCCTGTACCGTCCCAAACCACGCTGCCTGTTACTCCCTGTACTGCCCCAAACCACCCTGCCCGTTACTCCCTGTAGTGCCCCAAACCACCCTGCCTGTTACTCCCTGTACTGCCCCAAACCACGCTGCCTGTTACTCCCTGTACTGCCCCAAACAACCCTGCCTGTTACTCCCTGTACCGTCCCAAACCACGCTGCCTGTTACTCCCTGTACTGCCCCAAACCACCTGCCTGTTACTCCCTGTACCGCCCCAAACCACCCTGCCTGTTACTCCCAGTACTGCCTCAAACCACCCTCCCTGTTACTGCCTCAAACCACCCTGCCTGTTACTCCCTGTACCGCCCCAAACCACCCTGCTCTTACATCTGGGTCTCTGGTGCTGCGCAGCAGTCGTACCAGGGCCGGTACGCCGCCTGCATTCTTGATGGCCACTTTGTTCTCCTCGTTGGCCTTGCCGTAAGACATGTTGCGTAGCGCCCCGCAGGCGCACTTGTGGATGTCTTGGGTGGGGTTGCCTAGAAGCTCCACCAGGATGGGGATGCCCCCAAGACTCCTGAGACGGGAAGGAACGAGCAAGTGTGAGTAACTGTTACTTTTGGAGTAATAGACATATCAACAGTGTCCCACACAATATAAATCAATAAAAACAGTCAACACTTTCACCCAAATAACATATGTATATTATAAGACGCCAACCTTAGTGATACACCAAAATGAAGAGCAAGTGATGTGCATTTTACCGCATGTGAACAAATTAACACCTGAAAACTTGTCACTGACTTTAAACTTCCGTAACTTGCCTTTCGAATGTCCGGTTGAAGTGTAACAAAAGCGGTACTGTAAGGAAAATTTTATTCTCTTTTCTAACAACCGCAAACCCTCAATTTTGACGTCTGCACAGTTCCGTCTTATTTTGCCAGAATGCCTTATAAATAACCCATAGCCGATTGCAACATTTAGGGAGTGAGTTGGGACTACGCGTCACCTTGTCTTGTTCTTGATAGGGTCATCGCCGTAGGTCAGATGCTGTAGGTAGCCCGCCGCGTTGGCCACGATGGCTGGATTGTTGTGACTCAGATAGTCAATGATCTCCTGCAGGTCAGGAGTCCTCCACTCCGGGTCATCTATATACATAAAGGTCACAGGTCAAAGGTTTCAGGTCAAATGCGTCAGGTCAAATGCGTCAGTTCAAATGCGTCAGTTCAAATGCGTCAGTTCAAATGTAATAGTTTTCAAAATTAACAAGGTCAAAGATCACACTAAAAAAAAGAGGAATTAATCTAATGATTACAATGTAACAGTTTTCAAAGAGAAGAGTTTTTTTATTTTGTGTGACATCTGTAAAAAGATCACAGGTCATAAGGTCAAGGGTCACTCTGAACTAAGAATAAATTATATTTTTGTAAATGGAAACAAGTTGACAATTAGAACCTAGATTTTATTTTCCATATTTGTCCACAAAAATACATCATTTAACTACACAAGGCATGCTTTGGGTTAATACTGGAATAAACTATTCTAAATTATTCTTTAGTCTGACTATAAAGTTAATAATCATGCAATTTGTTTTTAGTTTGCTTCATCACAAGTCCACAAAAGAAGAGGTCTCTGAAAGATTACAAGAGTAACTCAAGAAGAAAGTCATTAAGAAATTAATTAATGCTTACACAAATGTACTACAGAACGAAAAACATTACATGTACACAAACAAGTTTACATACGACACAGAGAAAATTATTTTTCTGTTTTCTAAAAACTTGAAATCTGAAAGAAAATATGTGTATGTATACAATGTGGTCAATTGGGCCCTGATCTGAATTACGGTTTTAAATGGACAAATTAATCCACATTTTTGTTACGCGTCATGCAATTTTTTCCCGAGGCATGCAAAATAAAACACGTACTGGAAACTATACCTTTCCCATTACCACTGCCCATGGAGGATTTGCGCGGGATAGAATCCTGACTACGATGAACATGGTGGGAGTGACGGTACCTGTAAGGACCTGAGGGGGTGGGGAGGGGTGTATGACAGTGTATGCTCCAAAACAATTTGTGCGATATTAAAACTCGAGTTAGATCAACAATTGCACACTACAGCAATCCTTTCTAAAAATGCACATTCAAAAACGTGAATGTCTCTGTTACAAATAAACAACATAATGGTTATTACAAACACTGGCGTTTTACAAAATGGATGCGAAACAGTTTCATATGGCCTAAATATGATCTTTGAATAGCCGGCCTACCTAGGATACAGCTGAAAACTGAATGGCAGGGGAGGTTGGGTTCTAGACTTACCTTTGTCGAATTTGTCGTATTCCACCGTGTCCTGACTGCCTGTGCGGTCCATCGCCGCTAGCGGAGCCATCTGCTCGTGGGCAGTATCCGCGGTGATGTCATCAGGGTGGTGATTGTCATAGGGATACGACCCGTCTATGAGAGAAACGACGCGATTGGTTGATTGGTATATAACCAGTTCTCCAATTGGTTGGTACAGGTACATAAAATGATCAATCTTTAAACTAATGTGATTGGTTGATTATTATAGATAAGCGGTCATGTGATTGTTTATTAAATTATTTCAAAGTGGTTATTTGTTATTGTACATTACCCATTAAAAAAAAAAAAATATGGTCAATCTGTTAGAGAAACCTTGTGATTGGTTGATTGGTTTATAAGGAGTTGTGTGATTGGCTAATAAGTGAGCTGAAAAAAATAATGTCACGGGTTGAATGGTAACAAGAAGCTCCCTGATTGGTTGGTTGGTGAAAATGAATAATCAATATAATGGAATGATCTGATTGGTTACATGGAAAGGGTACCCAGTTCAATATTAGTCAGTTTTATCTGTGCATCTTCAAGAAAACACATGATTGGTTAGTCAATGATTGGTTAGTCAATGATTGGTTAGAATGTATGGCTGGTGCTGTTAAAATCCTCAAAAACTACAAATCCTTTAAAATACATCCTCCGATTAGCTAAACTTTTGACTGAAATGAGACTGTCCAGTATTTTATCACACAAACTTTCCACCAAAAATAACAAAAATCCTAGGAGCAATTATAGAATGCAGAACCCACTGAAAACTCTCGACTTTATTAATCCTAAAAAATAGAATGGACTGACCCTAACCCTAACCCAGTATACCCCAATACCCATAGAATACAGGGCCACCCCATTCTATGTCATAGGGTACTCGTTCTTTTTTTATGTCACAAGCTACTAAAGAGTGGCAAGTCAAATAACTTAAAAGTGAATTTTGTTCTCTCATTGGAACAGGATTAAAAACTAACTACACAATCGGGACAAATATGAGGTTAGATGATTATTCACTAAAATGACCTTAAAAAAAAAAAACATGCAGCAAGCAAAATGTTTTTGTAGAAGTTGGGGCAAAAAAATTAAATACAACGAAAATCTCCTCACTGTTGTAACCTTCCTCGGGCGGCAGGTTTGAATCCCAGTCTGCGTGGGCTGGTAGAGGGCGCCTGTCGTCGTACGGGTCCGCGTAATTATTAAATGTGTCTGCTAAGGACGGGAGGGAGAGGGGTATACAAATAAACGGGAGGTTCGGACGGTGAAATGAAACGAAAAAAATGATATTCGAAAACAAAAATAAATAAATTGGAATGAAAAAAATGACAAATATGGCGGAATGAAATGGGTAGATTTTTTTATGATAAAAATTCACTCAATTAATAAAAAAAAAAGGTTTCGAAATCTTTTCTTAGTTAAGGAAAGAAATTCCTGACTTCATGATTAGCACATTTCACACAAGTTTTTCAAAGAATAAAGATATTAGGCTTCGCACGCACACAGTAAGGCCAAACGAAAACAATGGTGCGTTTACGGTAACCCACCCATACTGAATTATTACCGGTCAAATTGCCGACCTCCGACTTTTTATTGCCGTTTTGCGAGTTGATAATTGTACATGAACGCTAGTTTTAATTATTTGCTACAAACAAAACTATTTTTCACACTTGAAACTCGACTGTAATTAAAAAATAAATAAATAAATAAAATAAAATTACATTCCTACCTTCTTACTGGTTTTATTTTCTTTTTCAAGCTGTTACCCCAACGACACAATTTGTGTTTGTTTGGCCTAACTATTAAGGATTCTTAGTTTACGAGGTTAGCACAGAATTTTCTTGCTAGAATTGTCAGCTTTTTGGGGGCACAGAATTATAATCGTAAGCGCAGAATTATACGGTACAGCGGGGTTGAAGGATTTGACCCTGTGCCAACACTCACTTCTTGGCTCGATGGGCCGTTCATCATAGCGGTCTCCATACTCCGGTCGCGGAGAATCGTACGCGTTCTGCGTTGGCCTGGGCGCGGTCCCGTAGCGATCGCTGCCTTCCACGGAGGGCGCGTACATGTCGCTGGGCGTGTCATTGTACGAGCGGTCGAACCGCTCCGGCCCCAGGTCAGCCCGGTAACCCGGCCGGTCGCTGCCTTCGATAGAGGGCGTTCTGTCGTACGGCTGGTCGCCGCCGTCGTCGTACTGGTCCCCGGGGTAGGGGGACTCGTTGCTCCCGTGGTTGTTTTCGGGGTGGGCCGGGTAGTCTGCAGGGCGTGCGTAGTCCGGGGAGCGGACGATGCGCGTTTGGACTGTCTGCTTCGTAATGGTGACCTACGATCCCAAACATTTTTAAATGAAAACTGGAAATACATTTTATGTAACTATTTATGTAAATCAAATAAGTTAAGAGGGCCTAATATTTTGATCTTAACAAGATCTTCTTCAGAGACTATTTATGTATACAGAGTTGTGTGATCGATCCCATGTTATCACAAGTAATTTTGCACATTTTGACTTGAAAACTTGCTAATTTAACTTTTCATTGTCTTGATCAAGACTTGTGATTGGCTAGCGATTGGCTAGCGATTGGCTATCGATTGGCTATCGATCGGCTTGCAACAGAGTTTACAATTAACCTGAGCAAATAAAGACAGCTCTACAAAAAAAGAGTTCATCGTTTTAATACCTGTGTAGTTTTCTTGACTTGTTGCTTAGGTCCTGGGGAGTCTGCATGGCCATTCACGGCCGGTCGGCCATAATCTGTCATGAACACAAACAACAATGATTATATCGTTGATTCAACTACAGTTATAACGGCAACCTTAACTTTGCTACGTCTACAAATTACATCGGCCAAGAATGGTTTGAGTTTTACCATTGTAGCTCCCGTCTGGTCCGTTGTAGCCGGAGTGGTGCATGGTGTCGGAGGTATCCATGACGTTGTGTTTACGCAATGCGTTTCTGGAAAAAAACAAAAAAAGATAAATAATAATTTTAGTGCTAAGCACAACAAATTTGCTAAGCATGAAAATTCTTCTTTGTCAAGAACAGGGGTGACGGGCCAAATTTTCAAGCGATGTATATTGTTTTTGACTGGTAATCGGATGGTTTTTTTTGCTTAGCATGAAAAGCACATTACTGACCAAGATTTTACTTACCAAGACTTTTGTGCTAAGCAATTTGTTTGGCTTAGCAACTCCCCTTAGAAAATCACCAACTTTTAAGAATATTTGAACTAATTATATGGATTCGGTAATGTCAGGTGGCAAAAGCGTACGTTTGGTCGTGTCGAAAACCAGGTTTTAGGTAACAAGCTCAGAGTGTCTGGACTTACAAGGCAGAATCGATGAGATGAGAGTTGTTGTACGCCTTGCTGGACACACTACTTTCGCTCTCGAGAACCGACTCGTTGACTGCCGAACGGCGGAAGGAAAAAGAATCCTCGGTTTCACTGAATAAAGGTTAAAAATTTAAAGAACTTTAGATCAAAGCTTTTAACATCGACCCACATGTTCAGGCTGCATTAATTAATAAAGAAAAAATCTAACAACAAAATCTAGTCTTGAACCAAGACTAATGTCATGTCCGAATTACTTCGCTACGGCTTAAAATTACACACGAGTCTATGGGATGCGGCTGCAGCCACTGCTGTATACCTTATACTGGCAAACGTGCCAGTCTCGGACTCCAGGCGGGTTTTCTCAAACTGGTTGAGCACGTTCTGTCGCTCCTTGTCCAACTCTCGCGTCAATTTTTGGAAGTTCTCTTCCTGGTTATTTCCATAATAAAAAAACAAAACCACCAAATTCACTGACAAATCAAATTATGAAACTACATTTAAATGATCCTGAACACTGAACAATGGATTGACCCATCTGTACCAAGTCAATCAAAATTCCACTGTTGGAGTTTGGCAGGTTTAGCGCCGTTAGGTTTATTACAGTGTACCAATAATTACTGAACCTGTGGGCAGTCGTTGTAGTTTGTTAGATTTGGTATGCTTTCTAGTGCGCGAGCCTAGAGGGTTAAGGTTAACCATATTAGTATGGAGTCGCATTGTTAATTTGAATGTTAATTTTACCAATCTGTCAGTTTGTACAGGTCATCCACAGAAATTCCCGTAAGATACAAATAATCAGTGTTTACGAGCGCAATAGTACACAATGTACAAGTAAGAATAAGTTCAAAATAACAATAATTTGAGCAACAAATAATACCACACAAATATTTTAAAATTGTTTAGCAACATAAAACTATTAGACGCCCTTAAACGTTGCATACATGTACAATTGTTTAGATCGAGAAACTTTGAAGGTGCAAACAAGCATTAGAAAAATAAAAAAATAGAAAAATAGCAGCATGCAAATTATAGCTCAAATGTAAAGATTATCGAACACATGCCCCGACACATGCCCCGACACATGCCCCGACACATGCCCCGACACATGCCCCGACACATGCCCCGACACATGCCCCGACACATGCCCCGACACATGCCCCGACACATGCCCCGACACATGCCCCGACACATGCCCCGACACATGCCCCGACACATGCCCCGACACATGCCCCGACACATGCCCCGACACATACTGAAAAAGGAAGACCACCATTCCAAAAAAGAATATGAAACTTTTAAAACAGAAATTAAACGAAAAACATAGAAACAAAAACATTTTGGGAAATTATGCTACTGCTCATCTGGTTAACTTGCACTAATTTTTTTTAAATTTAATATTAATTTTTAAAAATGGCTGCCCATTAAAGTGATCAACTTACCACTTATATTTAACCTGAAGTAAAGTCAATCTAAAAGTCCTGAAAGGATGACAGAACAAATTATGAGAAACCCCTAAATCGGAGGCATCTATTAACCAATCTGATTGGCTGATACAGTGTACATGTAATTCTTGGCAGATTCTAATTGGCTAACAATATTAGAAATGGTCAGAATCTGATTGGCTGATAATTCTCAATATCAGAATCTAATTGGCTGATGATTCTCCATGGCAGAATCTAATTGGCTAATAATCCTCCATGACAGAATCTGATTGGTTGATGAATCGCAATGATCAGAATCCGATTAGCTGGACAAAAATCAACTCAGATGTGATTGGCCACCAAAACGAATATCAAAAATGGACACGGTCAAGATCTTTAAATCCTCCACGGCGATTGGCTGAACATTTTAAATATTCAAATGTACCCACCTGTTGTTGGACGGTTTTCAGGATGTGGGAGGGGGTGTCGGGCTCTGTGTTCAGGTCTCGCTGGGCCTGGGTGATGGCACTTCTCAGTGCTAGATCCGTCTGCCCATTATCTCTCTCCGGCATTCTAATGAGGGGCGCCAATAGAGCATCAAGCTATCCGCTTAGTGCAAAAACCTGGCAGAAAGAAAAACCATAAAAAATATTTTTGGGGGGTGATAATTAGCTTTTTTTTGTATTTTATAAATTTCTGTATCGCTAAAACGTGGAAGTCATTTGCTTTTGCTGTAATTTATTTTAATTTGAATGGTTGGGAGGTAATTGTAGGCAATATTGTGTGAGTGATCCGTTTCTAATTGTGTTTATACAATGTACATGTAGATGCTAAAAAAATTAACAAGAACATTACTGTTTTTGTAGTCCGGTTCCTTGATTTCCTTCAGACGAAACGGAGCATTTTATACTAATTAGGGAATTATCCAGGTTTAGGAAACCAGACTAGTTGGCTTGCACCCATTCACGGACAAGTACAAATAATGGTTTTAACTTTTCAATTGCTGAGAAATTTCAGTGTTGATTTTACAAATGTACTTATACATGTTGTGCAATGTACCGGGTACATAAATACAATGTATAGTACATGCTTCGATTTAAAACACCAGGCCCATGTAATTCCCAGTAGGGTAATTTGACAAATTCACCTCATAACCAGATCATCTAAACACTGCACAATATGACCCAGACATTGGTTTACATTGTTCACATACCAAGAGTTCACAGTCTTTTGCCCTGACCTGGGACCACATTAAATAGAATGGAGATAAATTATACATGTACATGTACATGTACATGTACAGTGTATGTTCCATACATCTACATGCTGGGAGGAGAAATCCGAGGCCTGTGTTATTTCTGGAAATCAAATGGAACCAGATTGCATGGGGATTGGATAACTGGTCCATGGTTGTCCCTGGGAGGTCACAGTTAGATAACATTAAAGGGGTACTCCAAACAAACAATAAGTCAATTGGGAAATATTAACCCTAGCCCTGTCAGACGCAGCATAGTGCATCAGGCAAACAACTCTGGTTGCACTTTAATGCATTTAGCTGTGAGCGCCAGTGCAAAAAACGACCACAGTCTAAGACTATTGAGAGCTAATCCCCATCGAACAATGTTCGATATGGATTCTGCTGCTTTGGGTGACGGCAGACTCTGAAGCAGTTTGACCTTGAGATTTCTGACCTGATGGATCTCGCCGCACAGGGCAGCGTTGTCACTTTGACAAATGATGCAGTCTACTCCAACAACATGATTTTCTGAATCAAGAAGTTGGGCGTCTTTTTTAATTTCACCTCTTGAAATCGAGCTCTAAGCGTTGCAGTATATATTTTAATCAGTGCCCAGGTTGCCCCAATAACCCACTAACAGAGTACAGATAAAAACAGCTAAAAATCCCTAACATTAAAAGTATTCACCAGTCTGTTGCCACAGGCAACCGTAATTAGGCATCCTCAACGACAGACGACGCGTCAAGCTTCACTGTTCGCCTTCGCCAACAGCGCTGCAAAAACAATTGCTAGGGGGTCCACCCAGATGCTGAGTCATATTCCAATTAAACAATAGACATCACTGATCCCTGGAGACGCCCCCTGGATTATCCATCTGACGGGGCCATGACTCAAATTGGCCCCTCCACTGATGGACTGAACTCAACGGGTCACATCCCACACAATGTATGCTTGAGAGACTCAGCTGGAGAAACTCAATAGATTTTGTCCATTTTACAGGGCCATGATGTGCTGCGCAACAAAGAGGGTGCCCACTTGTCCATATTGCAGGGCCATGACTCATTTCTTCTAATTGTATTGGTTCCAGCAGTATTTTATCCATAATGAAAGGCGGCAGTCAACAGGGACCAATTTCATGGAGAGCTGCTTCAATTATTTCCCTTGAACATGTATAATAATTGTCCACACTTATGAATACTTAAAAGTAAATTGACTGAAATAAAAAATAGACAAAATTCATTATTTTTTCGGTTTTGTTTGTCTAGATCACAAAAGAGCACTGGCCGTGTACCTGTACTGTATATGTGGAAGGAAAGACGAAGATTCAACAATGACTGAGTCTCCCCACTCTTCCCTCAGGAAGCCTCATTGTTGTGTCGGCCTGTTGCCCTGTTGCCGTGGCAACCGCATCAATCACGGAGATGGAAGAGACGAGTTTGCAATCGTACGCCAAAGCGATGGACGATAAGCGCTTGCAATGATTAGCTAGATTGGAGACTGTGGTCGATGGTGTGGAATTTCAAGTGCTCTCATCCAAACGAGAAACACACAAATATCATGCGGCTATTTTTATCTAGGGTCGTGGGTCGTTTTAACTCTTTATCACAAAAGTATGAGGCATCTCTAGTTAGGTCTAGTCATTGGCCAAACACCACATCATGTACATCAAAATATACAGCAGAGACTGAGGCCGAGAGTGTGGAATTTCAAGTGCTCTCATCCCAAACGAGAAAACACAAAAATATCACGCGGCTATTTTTATCTAGGGTCGTGGGTCGTTAACTCGTTATCACAAAAGTACGAGGCATCTGTAGTCCGGACTAGTCACCGGCCAAACATGTAATGCAGGCATACATGCAGTGTGCAGGTACATGTACCTGTAGAGTGTTGTACTTTGTGACAAAATCCCTGTCCAGGCCTCGCTTGGCCCCCCAAAAAATCTTCTCATTTCTCGCACATTTCTGCATGTCATCCACTCGCAAAAAGGAAAGAAAACAAAGAAGACAAACAAATAAAGAGAAGATACCATGCGGGTACAGATACTGTATCCATAATCTTCGACACTTCAGAGGTTACTGGGAGATGCTGCCCAACTCTACCTCCATACATGTATCTACAATCATTGTAAACACACAGGTAAAAACTATCCACGGGTACAATACAAAAACAAAACTTTAAAACTCGGCCACTGGTAACACTTCATGTTCATGACTGTAGCAAGTTTCCCAAAAATCAGGCTTACAATTTTGTTACGCCGCAGGCGAGATCCAAGTGTTGCAAACACTCAGTGTCTTCATACTTATCCTCTTCTCTCAATCGTGTCAAAGGTCAAGCCCACCATACCCACTACCCAACCCCCATGTCTTCAACAATCTTGATGGCTTCACCTCGTCCGATGATCTACAAAGTTCCCACAGTGCACTAAAAAAACTCCGTAGTTGAAAGGCACCCACGCAGCAATGATACCCGCTGGTCTCCCGAACTACGACCCAACTTTGTCAAAAATATTGCGCCAGAGTTTTAAACAGAGTTTTACTTTGGAAAAGCTTCATTTCAACTTAACAAGTTAACAAGACTGGCACTGTGTCAGCCAGGGTTTGCCCTACTGACATTTCACAAATTGAAGGGTCTTAATGGAGATTTATGTGCACTTCACAATTGTAGTCAAAGGGGCAGGGGGGGGGGGGGGGGGAATACTACTTTCTTATCTTTTTTTTGTGAAATTGATGTTTTAAAATAAACGCTGCACTATTAAAACGCCTGCTTTCAATTGTACAATGTAGGCCCAAACTTTTACAAATTAAGATATGCCTTGTTGACAGTTTGTGCCCAACCTTGTTCTCTGCTCCATCTAATCTGTAATAAGGTTGCGACCTTGTAGCATTGGTGTTATGACCAAGAAGACTGCTGTTTTGATTGAATAGGCAAAAAAAAAAAACTAAGTTACTTGTGAAAGGACTTGTGAAAGGAATTGAATGTTGTACATTGCACAATTCTGGGGCCATAATCATGAAACCATACTGACTTAGCAGCCAACTTGGCCTTAGTAGGATACTAAAATGCCTGTTAGTATTAGGTTACTATGGAGTTAACAACTAAATTGAAATTCATGATGAAACCTTACTATCGTAGCACATATTATCGGTACAAGGACAATTTAGTTGCATATGTGTGGATGTGGGCATACATTTGTATGGGATGTGATGACAACATATACCATACTACAATAAATAATTTGACAGGTGGCTAATTTCATGTCCAGCACTAGCATGGGTTAGCATAGAAGGAGGAAATTCTATCAATTCCGTAATTCTTCTGGCTACCTATGTTGTCACGTCGGTTGTCAGTATTAATACAATGATATACGGTACTGTAGTTGCCAACTAATGACTTAGAGTTACACTACATGTAGATCAACTAGTAAGAAACTTAGAACGTGTTTCAAGAATACCAATCAGTAACCAACTAGGCTTACTTGTAGTAAGCAACTACTCGTACAGGCCTTCTTAGTAACCAACTACCAGTAGGCTTAGTAAGGTTTCATGAATATGGACCCTGGTCTCTGATTTCACCCCTTATTGGAAATCAGTTTCGGTTATACTGATAAGGTGTCCCTCTGATGAATTCCCAAGATAAGACAGCTCAGCCTAACCTTTCAAGTACTTCCAAACCAACCTCCTCTTTTCTTTTTCTTCAGTTTTCTCCTTCACATGGGATCTGCAGGTCGCGACCTCTCACAGCTAGCCAGCAATGTTTTGACATTTTGGGGTCTTGGCAGTCAAGCGGCCCAGATTTTGTTTCACCCTTAGCCCTGCAGGGATGGCAGTATTTTGTTAGGCCTTAATGGTTGCCATAGGGACAAGAGAGTCATGCTTGTCTGTCCGAGAGGAAAATCAATTCCTTAAAGGTAAACTAAAGGTGATTCTAACCCAATGTTTAGGGGAGCCAGTACCCTCTCCTAACAGATCCAACAAAACCTGGTGTTTGAATTCGACTGGACGGAGATTGTTAGAGTTAATTAATGATGCTGAACTTCCAGTGAGATTTTACTCATTTTGACATGCTGCCATTTTGAAAGAAAACATCTCCTATTTATGCACCATAGATGCAACGGGCACTCAGAATAGCAGAGAGCCAGCAGGGAATATTAAATTTTCCTAATATTCACATTTCCTGATCACTGAAAACCTGAAATGTACCGATCAATATAAAGGCCCTAGCTGGACAAAAAAAAACACAATTTGTAATGCTTTTAGTCCTGTTCCATAAATTTGACTGACAAATAGAATCTACATCATGTTCGGTACTCTATTTAAACAGTCTCCAGTTTCGGTTTTAGCCTCTGAACTAAACCTATTTAAATAATCCATCCTCTATGCACTGAAGGACTGAATACGAGAACTAATATTCACCACTTCACTATTCTTGGACTGTGTTCCTGAAAGCCACTAGACATGCCCTGAATAATGACTGACAAGTCTTTGGTGAAGCTTCCTTCTAGTTCTAGGGAGACAGATATGAATGATCCATTCTTTTTAATGTATTATCAGGGGAGACTGAATCTGGAACAGGAAATGTGCATGATATTTGAGGGTTCTGCCAAGGTCAACAATACATGTAGGAGCACAGCTGGCCCTACATGTACATGTACACAGGTAGACAGGTACCCATGTACCCATGTACGGTACCCATACGCGATACATGTAAGGTACATGTACACATGTACACATGTACCCATGTACCCATGTACCCGGTACATGTACACATGTCCGTACCCGGTACATGTAACGGTACATATGTACACATACATACCGGTACATGTAAGGTATATGTCTGGAAAGACATTTCTCAGAAGTCAATTTGTGGTGCAGCATTTCATGCTGGTGAATCATGGACAGAATTTGCGACAGGCAAATGGTGGAAGGAACAAACAAATCCCAGGCGACAATTTATAAACATTATAAAAGGCCAAGGGCCAATAATTTTTATTTTTTCTGGGGGAGGAGGGGGGGGGGGGGGAATGTAGTTTGGTTCTGAAGTCTGGAAAAGGTGAGGTAAGTCACAACTTCCTCTCTGCAAACCAAAACACAAAAGGAAAAAAAAACACGGAGGAAAAAAAAAACAGAAGAAAAAAACCATTGATGCGAGAAAGACAGTACAGTATCCCACGAGCATCGTATCAGATGTCACCGGTGGGTCGCATCCTCGCTATCCCTCGAGAAATCTAGAATAACTCGCACCACAAACTCACTCATCGAGCTTCGTTACCAGTTAGCGGGCGAGACCGGAGGATGGGTCCTCTCTCAGAGATGCCTTGAATGCCGGCTGAGATGCCGTACCGTAATAAGGCGAGCTGGTGGCTCGGTGTAAGACGCCACGAGGCGATGATGTTACATTACACTGGCCATAATACTATCATCTCCTCGGCTAATGATGCTCTGAAAGATGTCCCATGATTGTATAAACATCTGTCTGTACCGAACTCACACTGTGCGCATGCTGTGATGGGACTAATAGTTTGTGGCTTTTAGAGAAGTTTAAGAGAATAGTAAAGATTACAAACAAATGTTTTGTTTTTTAATTCTCTGACAACAAAATAGTACCTCGTCAAACTGAAAATTAAAAAAACAAACCCGTCACTGCTACAGGTTTCAACCCATTACAAGGTTAACGACGTTTGTACAGGTAAGTTAAATGCATACATGCATATCACAGTACATGTACCAGCATTATTTCCAAACACAACAGTTCTTTGAAAGAAGCCCTTGGTAGAGAACACAATTTCTTTCACCAATGCAAATGTTTTTATTGATTTTTCCTTGCATGAAAATTACGCTTTAACATGCAAGCCTTAAAATACACAAACCCAGTCGATGTGAAGGCCACACACGTACACGAACTGCATATATTCTTTTAGTAATGATAGTTCATTAAAAGGTAGGATACACCATTGGTAATTGCTTGAATTATCATGAATGGGGAGATTTGGGTTTTAGTTTTTTTTATAACAAGTAGTATCGTTTACCGACCTGTTAGAAGTTTTACAATCATGGATGCTGGAAATGAATGTCGTTCAGTTTCAACCGGCGTCGGGAAGTAAGTCACGATCGCCGGACAACGATCGCCAGACGACGATCGCCAGACGATGATCGCAATTTTATTTTTAAATTAAATTCCCTTTTTTCGTAACAATTATAGGATATCGAGCGCAATCATTTTGCTGGATACTTACCTGTACAGCACAATCATTATTTACTTTCAAATAAGTAAGATACTTTCAAATAAGTAAGATACTTCCTAATAATTCGGTAGTAAATTTGTTCGATATCTGCAAATGGTGTACCCTACCTTTAACATGTACCAACACCGAACCTGGAATAAAGATGCAGGTAGCCATCTTGGTCTTGTTCCCTGACAACTGGGCCATTTTTATCAGTGAAATGTCCCCATTCACATCAATTATCATCCATGTACATGTACATTTGTATGCCATCACAACATCGCACACAACAAAACAGCGCTCCATAAGCCAGACTTCCATTTACAGCGTAGATCCCTCCCCACTGCTCCAAATCTTCCATTCATTAACGAGGACCACAAACCTGATCCCCGTCGGGCCAGCGAGGGGTAGCACGGACTTACCTCTGGATACTTGGCCCCATCCACATGGGGTATGGCGTGGTTTCTAAAAGACTGAACAGCTTAGGCACTGGGACAAGGAATATATCTCCACAAAAGGCAATAGTAAAGATCTGCATTGTGCGAAGAACAAAATGAGCCGAGACTTCGATGAGTTATTATTTACATGTACTGTAGCTACATGTACCTTAGCTAGCGTGGATATTTCTTTGTATTCGTATAAGAGAAACCTGAGAAAAAAAATTATTTTAATTCCAACGTGAAAATTCTCTGTAACCAGAATTTTCGATCATGATTCCCTTAGTGTTCCTCTTAACCAGTTCGCACCGGGATTATTTTAACATCACCGAGCCGAGGGATTAATTTTTAACTAAACTCGATCTGAAGCAGGTTCAGGCCGCCAGTACCAGGAAGCACACCCACGCATTTCCGGCCTTGCTCACTGCTGACAGACTTTTTCCGGCCTTGCTCGTGACGTGTTTATGCGTCATCCGTTTTGAATCTGGGAAAAAACTTTGCATTTATATTTGTCATCCGGCGCGAACTGGTTAACCAGTTCGCGCCGGAGGACGTATACAATGAATACATGCAAAGTTTTCCCCAGATTCAAAACAGATGACGCATAAACACGCCACGAGCAAGGCCAGAAAATGTCTGTCGGCAGCGAGCAAGGCTGGAATTGTCATGGGTGTGCTTCCCGGTACCATCGGCCTGAACCCGCCTCGGATCGAGTTTAGTTAAAAATAATCCCGCGCCTCAGCTCGGTGATGCTAAAATAATCCCGGTGCGAACTGGTTAATATTTCTGCCTTCTAAAGCCTTTTTTTTCTTCAAAACCTGCTCTGTGTGGACATATTTTGTTCAGAGGTTCACACGTTGAATATAATGCTTGTACACTGTGTAAACAACATACAGTTCATGTACATGTACCTACGTACATAATGTACACAAACCAGTAGAATATGAAACACCAGGTCATTGACATCAACAGTTTGTTCTGTAAATTAAATCCCTGTCCCTTTGGGCAAAACTGTGGTTCAATTCTTAGGCCAGAAATGCCCTTGCAGAAACCGCAAAATAGGGGGATGGGCCGGAAGTGTAAACAAGAACAAGGGTAAAGAACGAAATGTCGAGAAGCTAATTTTGTTGATTTGTATATTTTAGCTCAATACCGGTATAGTTAGTTTTCTATTTGCATTTCTTTTCTTTTTTGTGTAAAAATTCAAGCAAATTTGGCAGACTCCCCTGGGTGCCTCAATTGCTGCCTAACACTTCCTTCTCCTCTGGGAGAGCAGGTTCTTGCAGGTTCTGTATTGACTAAGTGGCGGGATAGCCCCAGGGGAATAATTCACTGCATAATTCAAGCAACAAACATTGCCCTGCATACATACACACTACTAGCTGCACATGTACAATTTGCGAACTCCCAAAGGACTCTATAATTATGTACATGTATGCTAAAAGCACTTGTACCTGTAGTTTCAATAAGTTACTGGATTCAGTCGAGGTTATATTTTCCACAGTTCATGAATAATGCACAAATTATGAGACAATGACTCGGTCATGAATAATTCATAAGCCCTTCCACAGCAAACATATTTTCTGCCCTTCAATCAATCTTCGAGATATATACACAATCTGGTCGGCATTCATTCTCACATCAACGTTCAGGTTTTCACAACATGAATAACGCACGAGTTTAACTCATAATTAACAAAGAACTTTACGAAAATCTAATAAAAATATATGCCAAACCTTAGGAAATAAGGATGTGTAGTGCACACTTGCCTTTGCAAAACTACTCCATCTATTGTCCACACAAAAAGAGTCACTATTATCATTGTCGCAACGGGAATTTCTAACCCCACAGGTTCACAGGCACGGCACGGTAAACAAAAGCGGGGTACCAGCCGAGTCTGGCGCACAAACACACACATTAACTCTAACTCCCTACACAACAAAGGAAGTTGGAGGATTTTGAAGGAATTGTATTGTTCAATAACAATGGTGAGGGAGTTAGGGTTAAAGGTGCGATAGGATGTATAACACTATTTGCAGATATCGAAAATTTACTCCCAAATTATTAAGAAATATCTTACTTATTTGAAAGTACATGTAACTAATGATTGTAGGTATCCAGCAAAAGGATTGCACTAGATATCCTGTAATTGTTCCGGACGTCTATTGGGTAAAAAAAATAATATATATACTTGTACATTATGTAAGAACCACTGCCCGACGCTGGTTGAAAACGAACGCTGTTTTTCTTGCTTTTCTCAGCATCCGTGATTGTAAAACTTCGAACAGGTCAGTTAAACGATATTTACTATAAAATACAACCCCCCAAATAAATCCAGCCATTCCTGATAATTTAAGCAATTACCAATGGTGTTTCCCACCTTTAATACATACCATACCATTGTTCAAATACAGCAGTACCACATTTTGTTTGTTTTGTTGTATCTGGTTCCAGAGTTCTGAGTGTGACGCATGTTTTTGTTTTTTTTCATTTAATTTTTTCAATACAGTTCACTCGGGCCCAAAACAATTCCAAGTATGTACATTCCTACACGTCTGGCATATTACATTTGATAATATTCAATCGTAGTTTCCCTTACATGATTATTTGTTGCCTACAAATTAGAATCAAAATAATCAGGATGCGTGAGACACGAGATAGGAATTCCCGGGGGTTTTTTCGCGGACGTTTATTTTTAAGAAATTCCACAAATATACATCATGTACCAATATGTGTATGACAATGAACAGACAATCTTTGGTGAATACCGTACATTACTTTATCTGAGGAATGTACAATTGTCAGTTTGTCACAAGTGGAATATTAATTCAGCAGTTTAAAAATTTGTTTAACTCTAACTCCCTCACCCCTTTTACTAGAAAGTATCCTGAATCCGCCACAGTCCACCAATTTTGGTTTGCGAAAACTGCTGGTGTCCTGAGTCCATCAGACTCCACCAGTATGCATTCTGGATAGATCCTGAGTCCATCATAATCCACCAGCAAAAGTTTGATGGACTGTGACAGATTCAGGATACCTAGGTGGCATACAAAAAATTGCAGTGTGTTTCTCTATAGAGTCCATCACAGTCCATCACCTGAATGTCTGTATCCTGAATCCACCACACTCCTGCAGTAACGCTAGGCTTAAAATCCTCAATCCATCACACTCCTCCAGTTGGTTCAATATGGAGGTATCCTGAATCCGCTAAAATCCTCCAAAACAGGAAATGGATTTTGATGGACTCAGGGTGGTTAGGGTTAATCAATGTTCATCAGCATAAATCTGGTTTTGCTGTGGTTTTCAGGAATAGATGAATTTGGGGATTCGTAATTTCTAGCAAATCCACCGATTCAGTTTTATAGTCATGGATGCAAAAAAATAATGTAAAGAAAAAAATAATTGAAAACCAGATTTTAAAACCTCTGATTTCTCCGAAATACAAGAGCATTGCTGAATTTCAAAAACCTCATCTCTACCATAAACCTGACGCATCCGAGCCAAAGGCAAACAAAAATGCGACGAATGTTGATCTTTTTGTTTACAGAGCTGCCCGCATCAGAGATTGAGATGTTATTGGCGAGCTCTGGAATTCCACCTAGAGCATGAATGTTAAGGTCTCCTATTATTAAAGGGGTCGTATACGTTTGGTAATTACTCCAAAAATTAATGGCATTAAAAACTTACTTGGTAAGATAGCCATACAATAACAACAAGAACAACTGCCCGACGCCGGTTGAAAACCAACGCCGGTTGAAAACGAACACCGGTTTTCTTGGTTTTATTCTTTCATCAGTTAAAATATATTTACCGGTACTATAAAATACCCCCTCAATTCCAGCAATTACTAATGGTGTATCCTACCTTTAAACAAAACTATATTATTTATACAAAAACCACAGACAGTACACGTTTACTGGAGGTGCTGCAGACTTAGGGTCTTGAAGTTCAGAACAACATTCTGATAAGGAACAAAGGACCATGTTCACAGACAAAAGGCGCTGCCTTAGTGTCTTCAACATCACTAACCTGTTGCGTAGTGTTTTCAGTCGAAGACAAAAATAATCCCTACCCACGGTTTTAGTCCAAAGTACAGGGATGTCGCGACTGTAAACAAACGCACTTAAAAAAAATATTTTCCAAGTCTGAAAATAGCGTTGGTACAATCGAGTCAAATGGTGTTTCTGAAAGCTTGCTTGCCTAGAATCAGCCTGAATCCTCCGATATCCTCCAACGGCTATAGCCGTGTTCGCACTGGATAAACATTTGGGGTTATTTGACCATGACCGCCGGGTAACATTCCGATGGGTTAATCTTCCCACTGTCCGCACTTGGATTTAATTGACGCAGGTAGAATTGCCGATACGATGGGTAAACTAACCGAGCTGGCTCCAAAACAATAAAGAGGGCGCCCTGCGTGACCTATGACCGCGACTTGACGACCGGATCGTCTGTTCCCGACGCTAGCTCTCAACATTATTTTCTTACATAATGGGTGATGGAAGATTTAACCGAGACGTCGCGTCCGCACTGGATTTTCTGGCTCGGTTAAACTGACCTGGTCAATCTTCCTGGGCACCTTTGGCTCGGTTAAACTACCCACGCGGCGTGGGTAAGTTACCTGTGAGGAAAGTTACCCAGGCTGTTCGCACTGGACTTGAAATGGGTAAGTTACCCATTGGCTCGGTAAGTTTGCCCAAATTAAGTCCAGTGCGGACAGGGCTTTAGAGGTAAAAACTCTAAGCACCTCAATAAGCCCCTAATGGTTCCCAGGACTGGCCTGCTAAATCCAACAGAGTCCAACTGTGAGTCGTATGGCTTTACTGCTCAATCCAACACAGTCCAACACACCAAGTTGCTAGGTACCGGTACATGTACCACTACGATACTTGAACATACAAAATGACTTTAGTTCAATTCCGTTGGATTTAGCAGGATTAGGGTTAATATAAGAAACATTATGACATTCTTAAGAGTCTTATTTTGACCTACAGGTTGAGAAAGACAAGACTTCTTTCTCGTGTATGTTTTGAAATTGACGTCCAAACTTTTACTGGCAATAAACAGCCATGATTAATCACTCACTGCATGCAAGGCACAAGCTCTAAACTCCAACGACTCTTTAGTTTAAATGTGGGAGCCATATGGCAATGTTTTTACAACCTCAATGAACACGGGTCTGCTTGTTTTGATTGAAACAAAAATAATTAATTTAGCGTCCATAAATAATTAAAAACACATGCAGTGGTATTGCAGTCACAAATCACTGGTCTACATACAGTACAGTACACACACACATGTACTGGTAACACGCGTTTCATTTTTTTTTTCTTTTTCAAAATCTACTGAACCCAATCTTGACGGTCTTCTGAAAACAAAAAGAAGACAAATATCGGTAGTAACAGCTACAAAAGAGGAAAGCCACAAGGCAGAGATGACTAAAAGCACGCTTATTAATTTAGCTCTAATGGACCAGCGTCTGAGGTTTTTGCTCTGTGGGGATTCAAAGTCAGAAGCAACAATCGTCATCTGTCCAGCCTGTAGCCTGGGGGATCAAAGCCCAGACGTGATTAATCAAAACATTAATTAAAAACCAAACATGACATAAAGGGATAGTATACATTTTGCAACCGTCTCAAAAATGACTTCCGTTCAACGATCACGCAGATAACAGTAAGGAAAATTTGAAACAGGGGAGTGAGTGGTTTTGTTTATGGTGAAAATAGAGGACGTCCTCGATTGAGATTCGTGTACAAAACCAATGAGAACCATTGAAAAATGTTGGTACAGAAGAACAAAAGAAATCCTTTATTTACACCATAAACAAACATACACAACTAGACTCGTTTGTGTTTGGTGCCAAGTGGGCAGTGATTCTTATGTTCTTGGTTTTTGTTTATAAAATTAAATTTGTCTGAACAATTACAGAATATCTAGCGCAATCATTTTGCTGGATGCCGACAATCATTATTTACTTTCAAATAAGTAAGATATTTCCTAATAATTCGGCTGTAAAGATTTTTTCGATATCTGCAAATGGTGTATCCTACCTTTAAAGGTAGGATACACCATTTGCAGATATCTAAAAAAAATTACTACCGAATTATTAATAAATATCTTACTTATTTAAAAGTAAATAATGATTGTAGGCATCCAGCAAAATAAGGGTCCTAGATATCCTGTAATTGTTTCAAAAAATTGAATTGTATAAACCAAAATTCATTCTCGCCGTCCGGCGAGCGCGAAAAAACAAAGATAACATAAGAATAACTGCTCGACTCCGGTGGAAAACAAACGCTGTTTTCATGCTTTTCTCGGCATCCATGAATGTAAAAATTCGGACAGGTCAGTTAAACGATATTTACTATAAAATACAACCCCCCAAATCCACCCATTCCTGATAATTCAACAAATTACCAATGGTGTATACTACCTTTAAGAGTGTAGTGTAACATCATTTCTAGGATTCGTGACAAGTCATACTGTATTTGCAATTAATTTTTTTACATAAATCACTCACTTAAATTGTTGTCATACCAGATTTTCTCACGACCCTCCTGTCACTTCATTGTTTAGCTATGGTAAATTCTGTCCTCACGAAAACCAACATGACCAAAAACCACAAAAAAACCACCAAAATTACTATGTTTGTTTATTACCACCGAAACAGTAACCTGCCTTACGGATATTTGTACAATTTGGTTTTTACTTCATGTTCTATTGGCAGGAAATGAAAGCTAAATATAATTTACAGAGTACGTTAGGGGAAACTCCGCGATTCGTGGAATCAGTATTCGAGTTCATGTCAATCAACTTGAAATGATTTCATAATCTTTTTTTATAGCGGAACCGGTACTAATATAATATCTGATTCAACTCAACCTCATTAACAAAAAAATTAAAATAATAATAAATAAATACATAAATTAACAAATAGCTGTTAGTTTTACATTTGTTCACCAATTAAATAAAATAATTTCTACCATTTCCATTTGGAAAATAAACAATTATATTATTCCTCATGAAAACAAGCACAAATGCACACAATGAACAAGGATTCCCCCGACAAACTGTACATTCCATTTAAATCATTCACATGTATACACACGTACACTATACAAAACCTTTGTTATAATAAATAAAAAATAAATAAAGGGCTTGGCTGAAATTTCATGAGTTGGTGTTATATTGGGTTTTTTCCCAAGGCTAAATTCCCCTGGGGGAAAGTAACAAGCCACAATTGCTGAGAATTGAATGAAAAAGGGAATAAATATATGAGGCAGCAGGTTTCGTTTCTTTGGTTGGATTGCAGGGCAAATTGTTAGTGTGTTATTGCATAGAGCTGGGTTTATTTGGGGCTGGGGTTATTTGGGGCTGGGGTTATTTGGGCCTTTGTTGGGGGGGGGGGGGGGGGGGGGGAGGCCAAGTTTGGGCAGGCAGGATTGAAATACATGGACTGGATTGCTGTGTGGGGTTTACAGAGACAGCCCATCTCAGTCTGAAATGATTATAATCTTAAGAATGCGAGAATGGCAGACAGAAAAACAAATGGCTAGCGGGGAAGGAATTCTCACGGCATTGGAATTGATGTGAGTACAAGAGACGCATGCAATTTGGAGGGAAAAAACAACAACTAGGCAATTTTATGTGGCTAATCTCACCGTGCCCATCTCAATAATTTGGTTAAAGTTATTAACCATTCAACAAAATCCAAAGCCAGCCAAACTCCAACACCAGGTTTGGTCGGGATCTGTTAGGAATTAGGATGGGTACTGGACCCCTAAACTGACAGTTTTCCATACTAGGTTTAACCAGTTCGCGCCGGATGACGTATATAAACGCAAACATTTCCCCAAATTTAAAACGGATGACGCATAAAACACGCCAAGTTCAAGTTCAGAAATGTATGTCAGCAGCGAGCAAGGCCGGAAAAGCGTGGGTGTGCTTCCCGGCACTATTAGCCTGAACCCGCTTCGGATCGAGTTTCGTTAAAAATAATCCCACCCCTCGGCTCGGCGATGTTAAAATAATCCTGACGCGAACTGGTTAACAGGCATGTACCTCCAGAATCAGAGTTTGTGTGTAAGGTTGGACATATGGCGTTAGAATTTGCAAGGATCCATATGGTTTCCTCGTGAATTAATTTTCTAGCCGATGAGTTTTTTTGGCTCCAGTGTCCAAAATCTCTTGCGTTGTATCCAGCGCCAACACAGATTTTGTTTCAAATTCTCAGAGCAGACTGTAATTTAATATTAAAAAATTGGTTTTAAATTCCAACGGCCACATAATAGAAATATGTACATGGTATATTTATGGTATAAACAACATCTGTCAATTAACAACTAAACCAGTAATGACCTTTGTTAGTACTTTTGTTGCACCCAAACTTTCCTCGGCAGAGACCACGTTACCAGTATCTCATTATAGTTAATAATTAATGTTGAGTGAAATATATGTACAATGTGTATGTATGCTGGGTCAATATTGACATAGTATTTTAATATTCAACCCAGTTTGAGCGAGACTGTGCCTTATTACAACTATGGAGCTGTCCATCAATGTGTTGTGCAAGAATTAAAGGTACATGTAAGATACACCATTGGTAATTGCTTGAATTATCATGAATGGGTGGATTTGGGGTTTTTTTTATTTTATATTTTATATGCTGAGAAATCCCAAAAAAATGGCGTTCATTTTCAATTGGGGTCGGGCAGTGGATTTTATGTTGTTCGTGTTTTTTATCGCGATCGCCGTTCGGGTAATGTCTGTCAGCAACGAGCGCTGACGGAAATGCCTCGGATCGAGTTTTGTTAAAAATAATCGCGCGCCTCGGCTCAGTGATATTAAAAATAATCAAAATATAATCCCGGTGCGAACTGGTTAAGGCTTGTTCAGACTTCATAGGAATGAGATGGGAATTTTATGTGACTGAGAATCCATCTAATTCGGCCGAGTTGAAACATGGTCCAAATTAAAAAATACATGCACTGAACACCGATGCTAAATTTCAAATAAAACTCTGCAGTATACAAACAAAATTATTAGCCGACTCAGCATGGAATTTCTTTACGATGAAATTGTGACTATTTTGTAAACATGCAGCGGGTACCAACTTTTACTTTAAAACCAAAACCATTTTGTTCCTTTATTCATTGTTGTTTGGCCTTGGGCCGTCAAACCATGCATACTGGGTACAATGGCAAAGCATGACATCATTGTGGTAACAAATGCACTGGAAAAACTCACTGACACATGTACATGTATGTATGCACAATATATGTACAGTATATTGTACGGGTAGTACACCTTGACTTGGGCCGTTTTCCAAACCCCAGCTTTGTCTTCGTCTTGGGCTTCGTTCATGCAGTTTAGCAATGGGCAAAAGCCGAATCAAGGGGTTTTAGTTTGAAATGAAATATATCCCAAAAGGATTTTTAAGGTCACTTCATGATTTACTTCCGTTAATTTTTCTTGTTAGGACGGCTCATTGCACACGTCATGTCAGGTTAATCAGAACTTACAAATCTGGAACTATGTACAGAAAGTGGGGATTTATGTTGTAAAGTTTTCAATAATTTGCGGCAAATCCACAGTTGATTTGTAAAAAATACATGTATTATAAAAAAAATTTAAAAGGAAGTTGTCAAAAGGTACCGAACATATAGTTTTTATAATATTTTATTAATAACTCAGTCGGTTTTTTTTGTAAATGCAAATGGTGTAATCTACCTTTAATATAACAGTATTGATGCCTCAGAAATATTAGCAAATATTTTGTGGTTTGTTTATTCCTCTGTCTCCAGTGGCGAGTTTCTTTGGATGAATAAACCACATATTTCCTGAATTGCCCAACAACTTCCTGTCAAATGACACACAATCTGAGTCAAAATGGAATGCGAACTTGACTGCCAAATTAGAAACAGGAAATTTGCATATAATATTGTGTGTGTTTTTAATCACCTATAAAAATGATGCAAGTACTATTATGGGAACATGACGTACACTATGAAATTGATAATATACAACTAAAGGTACGATACACCATTGACCACATAAATTGCTTCAATTATCAATAATAGGTGGATTTGGGGGTTGAATTAGAATCCTATAATATAAAGAATAAGGTGCTTTGGTTTTTTTAAATTCTAGTACTAGGGGGGGGGGACAATACAAATTTTAATATTGCTTTTAGGAAGTTATTTGGGACTATTTCTTGAAGGGCTTGGTGAGTAGATTGCAAATCTCTTTCAACTTTCAAAATCGGTCAAAGCGTTGCCAAGTTATGGTCCGATAAACTTTTCAGATTGCGCTTTTTCCTAGACAACAAACGTATTAAGCAACAGTAATTAAAAAGTGTTTTTTGAACCATCTCATTTATTCTATTTACATCTTTCAAGCATTTCAAATCATCTTTTCTAGTATGTATGTTGCTCATATTTTTCATATAAGTCTTTCTTTTTCAGATGATACATTTTCATGAGATCTGCAAATTCTCATGTTGTTACTCGTTGTCTAGTGGGTCTGCACGGTGTGTATGACACCCCTACTAGTACAATAGAAAATGTTGGTAAATTCAAATAAGAAAAGATAATATTGTATTACTGTCATTACAAATAACGTAGACAATAAAAATCACCATTTCTACTGGTATGTGCTGTGACATCACGCATTCAATAGCTTAGTGACTCGCTGTCAAACAATGTATGTAGCACTAGCATCCTCCAACCATTTAAAAACCACTTGATCCCAAAATCCACTTTTAATAAACTTTAATAACTTAACTATATTTGTAATTGTACAGGGCTAAAACGTATTTAACAAAAGGCAGTTTAACTTGTGTAAAATGTGTCAACTTCACTTGTTTTAAGTTTTAACTCCAGTTAAATTAAAATAGCCTAACATTTTATCACAATCTTTTCATTCAAAAAGAATAATAGTTTCGTTTTTATTTGTACAAACTAAAATAGACAAATTCTAGAAGCCAAAAAAAAATAAGCCGAGTATTCAAATATCCAGAGTTAACATTAAACAGAGAAAAAGTCGTGGGAATGTGATGGGGCGCAAAACTATTTTTCACGGCGGAAGATGGCCGTTAAATAATGCGGTTCAAGACCGTCCAGTCGACACAAAATCACACCCCTGCGACACTCACAAATGTCACGTTTTTAAGCCTTTAGAAGCAAATAGGACTTCGTATTTTTTATGAAATATCAACATATGCACTTCATCATCTACTACTGGCTGAATACTGAAAGGACACTCACCAAAATGAAGTAAAATCCAGGGTAAAGTTGGGAAGTTGGCGTTCAAAAAATATGTCCAACTGTTGTTTGCGTGTACACGAACGCGATTGTGTCAATCATATGCATATTCGACCCCGCCTGGCTCTTCTATGCATGTGACGCTCCCCTCTGTACCTGTTAATAACACTAGAGGGCGCGCTATCAAAGGAATGGTCTTTGTTTTTGCCATAGACATCTAAATAATAATATTATTTAGATGTCTATGGTTTTTGCAGCCTAACGAGGCTGCGAAAACAAAGATTTATCTGGCGGCCGCCACATAATATCTGGCGACCGCCACTTAATTATCTGGCAGCCGCCACTTAATTAGATAATTCAGTGGCGCCAGATATTTAAGTGGCGGCCGCCAGATATTATGTGGCGGCCGCCAGGTAAATGGTACCAATTAAAGAATATCCTCGCGCGTTTGCAAAAAAATATATTTATCAGTATCCAGTGGCACTATCCGTCTTTCGTAACAAAGAAACGGAGAGAGAAGAAAGAAAAAACAAATGAATATGCCCAATTAATTAAAAAAGGTTATATAGTCTTCCGTACTATCCGTCTTCCGTACTAAGCCGGTTAATTGCATACAAATACAAATTTACGGAAGACGCATAGTGCCACTGGATACTAATGAATATATTTTTCGCAAACGCGCGAGAATATTTTGTCGTACCATTTATCTGGCGGCCGCCACTTTATTATCTGGCGTCCGCCAGATAATTATGTGGCGGCCGCCAGATAATTATGTGGCGGCCGCCAGATAATTATGTGGCGGCCGCCAGATAATTATGTGGCGGCCGCCAGATAATTATGTGGCGGCCGCCAGATAATTATGTGGCGGCCGCCAGATAATTATGTGGCGGCCGCCAGATAATTATGTGGCGGCCGCCAGATAATTAAGTGGCGGCCGCTAGATAATTAAGAGATATTATGTGGCGGCCGCCAGATAAATGGCAAAAATATTCTCGCGCGTTTGCAAAAAATATATTTATCAGTATCCAGTGGCACTATCCGTCTTCCGTAACAAAGAAACGGAGAGACAAGAAAGAGAAAACAAATAAATATGCCCAATTAATTAAAAAGTTTGCCAAAGTTCAAACAGGCCGTTAGATTTGAATAGCCCCCTCTGTTGACAGGTAGCAACAAGACATGCAAGATGGCGCCGGGTAAACAACAACCTGAAAAAGGTAGGAGGCAAACCCCCCCCAAAAAATCAAAATTTACTGGTTTCCGATGGTAATAATGTCATACCTCATTATTTTATCCAATCAAAGAAACAATCGTTCCTCTGAAGTAAATTTTAAAGGTTTTATTTAATCCCCAATCGGCAGGCACATGCGCGAAAAACCTCAAGACTAGCGAGGAATTAAAACAAGTTTTATCTGCAATTATTTAAAGATTTGATTTAAATTAAAACTACATAGAGGAGAGAAAGAGAGAGTTTTTTTCTTCATCTCGAAGGAAACGTCAAATTATCACAGTACGTACAGTGCAGAAATGTTAAGCTGTTTTGGGGCCAATGGGGGTTAATTTTTTCGGATGCGATTTTTAAAATTGTTTGACCCAACCAACCACACAAATTTGTTGAATACGGAGGTTTTAAAGTGGTTGCGCAAGCAAGTAAGGAAAATTTGCCCCCAAAATGCAACAGTTTAACTGTCGACGACTTGTTTTCTTCCAAGATTCGACGCACGAGTTGATGGAGGCAGCCATAAAGGGCGACGCGACCACCGTCCGCCGCGTCCTGAAAGAGAGCTCAGCGGACTTGAACTTTGGCCACAGCGGCGACTATAGGACTGCGCTACTACGCGCCTGCCAGTACGGGCAGGTGAACGTTGTAAAAGAATTATTAGAGGTACGTTTTTTGTTTTTTTTAATAATGAGTAGGTAAATAGTAAAATCTGTCCGGCATTTATTTCCGGTTTAAGTAGCTTGAAATGGCCGAAAACTCTTCTATTCCTTCCTGGATGGGATGCTAGTCTATCGCAGGTTACTCCCGATGTAATGCCAGTACCCAATTCTACTACTGGGTGGAGAGAGGCAAGTGTGGGTAAAGTGACTTGGCGGTAAAGTGACTTGCCCAAGGACACGTTTGTCCAGCAGCTGGACTCGAACCCCCGACCCTGAAAGTCACACTCAGAGTAGAAACTATCCAGTAACTGCTACCGGTATTTTTCATTTATAATAGGCCGGCGCCGACACGAGCATCAGAACCGTCAAGAACCGGACTCTCCTGCATGAGGCCTGCGTTGGCGGCCATCCTAAGATCCTACAGCTACTCGTAGATCAAATCAACGACATCAATGAAGTGGACTCGGAAGGTCAAAGCGCGTGCCACACCGCAGGCTTCCAGGGTGAACTGGAGTGCTTACAGGTCCTGTCAGAAAAAGGTAGCATTTTGGGTTCGAATCCCAAGTTATTCTTAAGTATAGGAACGCACTGCACATTTTCTGATTATAAGGTTGTAGGACTAAATTGTTATTCAAATGTATTCAAACAGGTGCCGATACGTCTTTGGAGGACAGAAATCTGAAGAGCCCCGCCCACCTAGCTGCTGAGAGGAACCACCCTAGGATTCTAGGCTACTTGCTGAGTCAGGGCGCGGACATCGAGACATCAGACAGGCTAGGGCGAAGACCGGCCCACTATGCAGCTATCCACGGAGGTATTGGCTGGGAGTCCTCGGTTTGTTTGTCTGTTTTTGTCTGTCTTGTAGAAACTGTTGAGACTATGAGTTGTTGAAAATTTAGTTTGTTGGAAGACAATTGCTAGTCGGTCACAAGGAATCACAAGTCAGTCACAAATAAGTCATTACAATCCATCACAAGAGAGTCTCAAGGCATTCCAAATTCCCCAATTTAATCACAGTTCAACCACAAGCTTAATCGGTGCCCAGATTTGGGTATTGTTTCAAACTGCTCTGTGTTTCCCCCCCCCCCTGTTAGGTCTGGAGAGCTTAATCCTCTTCGTCCAGGGCAACTCTGACATCTTAGCCACGGACAACGCCGGCTGCCTCCCGGCCCACTTTGCCGCCAAGAAGGATCACCTCGACTGCTTGAGGTTTCTGGTCAAGCACGGCACAGACCTCGGGGCGAAGGACGGATCGGGCAGAACGCTGGCTCACATGGTATATGGATAATAGTTTATTTTTATGTGGAGTGCCGTGGCCTCGAGCCTTGTGTCCTTAGGCAAGGCACTTTTCACCAATTGAACATAATTTCTTTTTTTGAAGGCTGCTTCGTATGGCGCGATGACATGTCTGCACTGGCTGTTTGAGAAGGGAGCTGATGAGTCAGCCAAAGACAGTAAGCGTCTTTCATGAGTTTAAGAAACTTGCTTAGCTAAGATCAGTATTTGCAAGGGACCTTGACTGCAACTCGGTGACATAGTGAAGTGGTTTTCAAAGTTCGGTTAACATGAATATTTCAATATGTAAAGTTATAATCGACAGACCAGGGCAACACACCGGCCCACCTGGCCGCGACAGGCGGCCACGCCAAGTGCTTCAACTGCTGCCTGCAGCACAGCGGGTCGCTAGACGCCCTCAATGACAGGCAGGACACGCCTATGGATTGCGCAAGGCGATCGGGGCACCCCCAGCTCATGAGCAGAGCAGGTCAGTCGTAAATATGAGCCATTCTGGCCAAATGAGGGTAATATTTTCAATTTTTAGAGATTTATTGATATTTGTAAACTTTGACTGCTACACATTTTTTATTTTTTTTTTGTCTTCACATTAACGCAGGTAACAATGAAGTCCGATGCGTCCACTGCAAAGACAATTTTGAAATGGTGGAATGGGAACAGGCTCACCAACCCTCACAAGTACAAAAAGCCATCAAAGAGAAGAAAGGCGGCATGTTTAGCTCGCCGTTGCCCCGAAAACCGTAGGTTTTTTTTTTACGATAGCTCCAGTAGAGTCTGTCTTATCATTAAGAATTACTAAAGTGTACATGTACGACAAAAGTTTAAGAATGTTTTTTTTTTTCATTTTAGGAAAACACAAGTACAAAATCTGAAGGGCGTCGGGTCAAAGTTCACAGGTCAAGGGTTGTCCGCAGAGTTCCTGCCAAAGAGGGATCTGGCTACCAAATACTTTGGACGGGAAGAACCTGAATAATAGCGGTTCAATTTCATGGACAAGCTCAAGACAAGTTGATTGGCATGTTTGTGTCCCTGGGCAAGAGACTTTATCACAAAATCAGCTGTATTCCTTGGGTGCATAATGGGTCTAAATGTTGGTGAAATAAAATCTCGCACAAATACAAGAACGTCAAGTTTCATTTCAATTCTGTTAATTTGACACTTGGTTTCTCCACAGAAAATGTAATTATTAAATGCACAGTTTCACAAACAACCCTGAACAAAACTTGTTTAAAAAAACAACTATTCATTTAGATCCAACTCCTTTTGGTGGTTTACTCGGAACCTTCCTCCTTGCCTATCCCAGCCCTTATCCTAGCTCCTCTATTTACACACTAGTCCCACATAATGTCTTTGTTTCAGGGGCGCTAGTCAGAAGCTTATTGCCAAAATAATAAACCTCCCACCTCAGGCTAGATAGCTTGGTTGGTAGAGCACCGTAACGGCATCTCGGAGGCCGCAGGTTCAACCTCCTCTCTAGTGAATTTCATTGTTCAACTTTTAAATCACTATAATGCACATAACTCGGTTTGCCTTTATAGATTATTCAACAATTATTTTGTACTCGCGTTAAGTTTAAATACAATTTTGAGATCACTTTAATTGACCGGAGCAGAGTTTAAACCTGCGACCTCCGGAACACCAGACCGGTTGCTCGGCCAACAGCGCTATGTTGGCATTGATTTCTTCATTAAACATTTTGTTGTTTAATGTAAAACCAAATCCGTTTTTAGTTTTATAGTACACTTGTTTTTTAAAACAATTATTTAAGTCGTTGAACGATGACAGCGTTGAGTAATTTGGCGTCGGCTAGCGTCTCTGTATCGTCTGTAAGCTCCTTGTTGGGGAAAGTTGTCATCAGGGTGAAATCTTGACCGGCATAGGCTGGCCGGGCGCTGATTTTGATGGACAAAAATTAAGGACAACATTTCGATTGACATGGCCCCATCCTAAGCAAAAGTAACTATTTGGGGAGTAAGAGAAACACGTGACTTTAAAGAATTTTTTTAAAAGGATACACTGTGATGAATCTTCTAATGTCTGCGACTGTGTGGGAGTGATTAAACTTGTTGACCAACCTGAAAGAAAATATAAAAATTTAAAAAGAATTTTTTTTATGAAAAATTAGTTTTTCCCAAGTACTGCACTTGAAAATAACGGCGCTTAACCAGCTCGAGTCGGATGACGTATATACACGCAAAGTTTTTCTGAGATTCAAAATGGATGTCGGATAAACACGTCACAAGCAAGGCCCGGAAATATCTGTCAGCGATCGGTTCGCAGCGAGTGAGGCCGGGTGGGCTTCCCACTGATATTAGCAAGGTCAATTTTCGTGAAAAAAGAATCCCGCGCCTGGGCTCAACCAATGTCTAAATAATCCCGGCGCGAACTGGTTAAACATGACAGAGGGTTTGATTGCGAAAGCCCAATTCTGAAGTTGGAACCTAAAGCTAAAACCAAAGTCAAAACAGTGTCTGAGTTTTGGGGAAAACTGTCTCTATTGTAAAAACAGACCTTGTGCCGTCTGCGAGCCGGATTTGAATGTTGGTGACGGGCTCCGATTGGTTGACGCTGACCGACTGCTGTGCTGCGCCGTCATCGTGTCTGGCCGTCGGTGTCGTGAGCGGAGTCGATATGACCGTGGGAACGGGGCTGTGGGAAGAGAGAGGACGGCGAAACATTTAAACTTCTTGAAAACAGAAACTTGGGTCATAAAATGGCCTGCCCTAGGTCAGAGATAACCCCCTCCCTCCCAAGTTCGCCGTACCTGCCCAACATGTTGCCTTGACCGCTGAACGGTTTGACCTTGACCTTTGGCCTGACATACTCCTCGTCCCGGTGGTCCTCCAGGTCAAGGTTAACCTCCCCTCCCTTCGCTCCTCGGATCAGCTCCATCGGAATTTGTCTGAGAAACACGGGAAGAGCGAAAGAATTTTGCTTGACAAAACAGTCGGCACCAAAAAACGCAACGCGACTCATGGTCACTAACATTGTGATCGAGTGACTTGCAATCGACCGAGATGACCGACTCGTGACTGACCTGTGAGCAAGCGTCTTACCCTTTTGAGATGGCATTAAGGAACTCTGCATTCTGCGGATCTTTAAAGTCTCTCAGATCCCCGTCGTTCACACTAAATCCATTCTTCCACAGCTTGAGAGTGACGTGCGTCTGTCGGAACGCGAAACCAAAAAGAAAATCAGACAGTGGACACGATGCTTGTACATTTTTAAAACTCTTAGAACTAATTCCGATTTCATACAGGAGTCACGATTTCACGTGAAATCAAATTAATTTATATTCACCAAATAAAAAAGGAAAGAACTTCATTATTTTACTTATATTTTAACACTATATTTTACACTTGTTAAAGTGTCTAAAATCAATTATTGGGGGAGACGACGCTGGTTTTGGTGAAAACAGCCTTGATTTTATACTGACCCCTCTAGATTCCTTGGCTGGGAGTGTGCCCGCCGTGCCGGGCTCCGGTCTCACCAAGCCCGTGTTCTCCGTGTTGCCTAGCCGGTACCCGGCACCTCTGAAGACGTAACTGCTGGAGGAAGCGTCTGGGGAGGTCGATGGCCCCGTGCCGACCTCTTGGGCTCCATGACTGAGAAGATAACATAGTCGTGTAATTCCCATTTGGTCTTTAATAATCCTTTGGGAATATTATCATTTTGACAGATTCTGATCGAGTGCATGAAAGACTTACTCTCTGGCACTCTTGAAGAGGTCATTGATCATGCTGTCGGTGTTGCTCTTTTTTCTCCGTGGGCCCACAACCTGTTGTCCGCTAAAGAGAGAAAAGATAGTCAGGTTGTCACAGTGGTAAACTTTCCTTGCCTTCTACCGTTGTAGCCCAGGTTCGAATCCTGCCCTGGACCACATGTGAATTAATGTTGTTCCAATATTACTATTAGAGAAAAAATATAACTTGTGGGACTCGAACCCACTACCTCCTGCTAAATTCTAGAGCAGACATCGCACTAGACAACCGAGTTGGCCAGGGTTGGCTGGCCGGTTCGAATCTAAATATTCCATCTTGTGAAACAATCGTACCTCCCGCGGTCAGAGCCGCCGGCGTAAAATGTCTGCCCTTCCTCCCCGCTGTCGCTATCGGCCTCCGCGTCTCTGGCAAAATCGCTGACGGTGTGAAACCGGGACGGGGGTTTCGTCGCCGAGCCTGTCCGCCCAGAACCCCGCGCGACAGCCGCCGGTGCCCCTTCCGTATCCAGATCCTCGCCGGACAAGTCTACAATCTCGGGCTGCTCCGGCCCGCCCGGGTTGGGGTCATCGGAGGCTTCATGAAACATGACGTCATCATCGCCGTCATTGTCGTAGAAGCTTCCCAAAGCAACCTTAAAGGTAGGATACACCATTTGCAGATATCAAAAATATTTACTACCGAATTATTAAGAAATATCTTACTCAATTGAAAGTAAATGATGATTCTAGGCATCCAGCAAAATGATTGCGCTAGATATCCTGTAATTAGGGTGTTCAGGTAAAACATTATTCTTCCTCCAAAATGCTCAAACTATACACCAAATAAAAGGTCTTGATGAAAGAAATACAATGCTTTTTAAATCGAGAAAATCGGATAATTAGTTTTTGAGAAATCCTGTTTTATTTGATTAAATTCACCCCATTCGATGAAGACGGTCCCTACATACATTATGTATATCCCTGAATGGCACCAAAACATGCCTCACACACGGCACGCGAAACGCGGAGCTCACACATACATTCGCGTAGCTGTCATGAATCTAGCTTTACAAAGTACACTTTCCGCCCGAATCTACGCACATTAGAGACTTAAAAATAACAGGTATAGTAGACAAGACAAGTAAACTTTATGTAAATGATAACTCCTACCTTGAATTTTGAGGATTGCACCTCAAAAAATTGAGTTTATTTTTACTTTTTTCGTAACTTTCGTTCTAAATTGTTTTTTCGGGATCGAGTAAACACTAACGTGTTCAGTACCCCTTCGGGATCAAAATGAAACCCGTTTCAACTGTCAATCCGGGGTTCGGAAATCGCGCGGAGTTAAAACTCCACGATGTTTACGGGAAAAATCTGGGGCCGAACGCGTGGACGCGGGGATCGGTTTTTCTCGGGAAAAGTTGGGCGGAGCAAAAGGGCTTCATTCACAAAAAGTATAAGCTGTCGTACATCCACCCTACTGATATTTTATGTGCATTATTCGATAGCTGAAAGTCAGGGGTTTCAAATGAAGGTTTTACTTGCAGTTTCTGACATAGAAAAGTCGTACAATTTGGGGGATAAACATTGGTTAGATTTTCGGCGCACGGACAGTCTGTGTGTGGATGTCTTCAGTCGCGGTGAGTGACCTGAACACCCTACTGTAATTATTCTGAAAAATTTAATTTTATAAAGAAAAATTCGCGATCGCCGGACGGCGATCGCGAAAAAAACAAAGATAACATAAGAATAACTCACTGCTTGACGCCGGTTGAAAACAAACGCTATTTTTTTGTGCTTTTCTCGGCATCCATGATTGTAAAACTTCGGAAAGGTCAGTTAAACAGTATATTTACTATACAACCCCCCAAATCTACCATGTCTACCCATTCGTGATAATTTAAGCAATTACCGGCAATGGTGTATCCTACCTTTAAATTAAAAAAATGGCCACTGCATTCTATAGCCGAATCACTTAAAAAGCCTCTGAATAACTTGTGCATGCTTTATGCACTTTTTGATTTCCAGGACCATTCATTCACTGAACAATATCACCCCAGGCCAGCACGGCCATGTCGGAAATAGGTAGCCAAAAGGCAATACATTGTGCAAAAACCAATCACTTTGTGCGTAGCGTTTCAATACCAACACGATTTTAGGCGTTGTTTCTTAATATATAAACACTACCTGAAGTTGCCAACCAGATGATTCGAGATAAAACTTCGCTCTGTCAGCATCTACACCAGTAACACCAGCGAAATCTGCCATTAAACTCGCTTTCCCTGCTTCGTCCGCCATGATGAATCAGCTGAATGGATACTTCTCGACGCTTGGTGGCAGTATTTCATTATTCACATAATTTATAAAATGCCCGGGGCAGGCGCATTCCTTTTTCCAATTTCCCCGAAATTGCTGTATGCACTACCCTAAACCCATAATCTTATAAATATACGACAATAAATGCACAAACTTGACGTGCAAGACATCAAAACGGTTGAATTTGTGCCATGGTTATTTTCCAAGTCTAGTAAATGAAACCCTCTGCCACATTACTCCACGTACTGCCCCCCGCCCCCGCCCCGGCCTGTTGCTCCCTGTACTGTCCCACACCACCCTACCTGTTACTTCCTGTACTGCCCCAAACCACCCTGCCTGTTACCCCTGTACTGCCCCAAACCACCCCGTCTGTTACTCCCTGTACTGCCTCAAACTGCCCTTCTGTACTGCCCCAAAATGCCAGAGAACTTTGATCAAGATTGTATGAATACTTTGGGGGGGGGGGAGGGGGGGATGATGTACAATTTATACAATGTAGTACCAATGCTAATGGTTGCACAGTATGTGTAACAAGAATATAATTGTGATGATTATGAAGGGTTCCTTGTACTGCCTCAAACTGCCCTTCTGTACTGCCCCAAAATGCCAGAGAACTTTGATCAAGATTGTATGAATACTTTGGGGGGGGGGGGGGGGGGGGGGGGGGAATGATGTACAATTTATACAATGTAGTACCAATGCTAATGGTTGCACAGTATGTGTAACAAGAATATAATTGTGATAATTATGAAGGGGTCCTAGAAATAAGTTGGTATTGAGTATGGATCTAGATATTATTAGCCTTTTGTTAATTGTCAACATTAACAGATAATATGACTTGACAACAATGACAGGTCTTGTTTAAATTTCCTAAAATTAATTTACAGCCAGTTATTAAAGAAGAGCCAAAATCTTTGGGAAATCATTGATTTAGCCACAGTCAGTTAAAAAAACTATATGCATAACACTGACATAATATTGATCCAAAACTCGAGACAAAGTACATGTACACTTGCTTTTGCTACTTATATACAGTTTTTTGTCATAAATAAAGGAAATGGAAAGTTTCTTATACTAAGGTGATACTTTTCAAAGGCAACAATTTTTTGTTTCTAAAAAAGGAAATGGGTAAAAGAAACATACGGGGAAAAAGGTTTTTTAATAATCGTTCACGAGTTATAATGTAATTTGTGTAGTACAAATAAATGGATTTCGGTTACACTAAGGCCATTTCTTGCTTGGCTGCTACATTTCCGTTTATACTGTCAGATCCATTTTCTAACTCTGTGGCTGCAAGTTTCATGTTCTCGTCATTCTTAGCGAGCCGGGCAAACCGGACGCCGCAGAAAAGTGCCGCAGCCAACAGCAATGAGCAGAGGATGAAGATGTGACGTGTGCCTCGCTGCGTGTAGTTGCCGTGCAGCAGCATGAGCAGCCCGCAAGCAATCAGGTTGAGCGGCACTCGAAACCAGTTCATGATCCCCGCCCGGTGGGCTTCGGGGAGTACCTTCCCCCGTAGGAAACCCATGGAAGGGAAGTAGAGGCCACAGGCCAGCTCCAAAAACAGGAAGGCCACATAGTATACCGGTTGATAATGACGGAAGGACATGGCGCAAGTCAAGGTGGATAGTAGAGCTAGGAGGATCGACCCGTTGACGATGCTGTAGGCAGGTACTCCTCGATTAGACAGCAGCTCGTACAGATTGGAGCCGATCATGATGCAGGCCATAAAGCAAGAGAAGATCAGTCCCAGGGGAGCTTTTGAAGGCATGTCCAGGACCGGCGTCCAGATGAAGATGAAGATGTACATGACACTCTCAAAGAGTGACTGCATGGCCCCAATCAGCTTCATGCGGCGGGAGTTGATGATGTGGCGCAGCCCGTCTGTGCAGGTCTTGGAGATCTTGATCTTCTTTGCTCCATAGTTTTCATTCCAGGAGGATGCCACAACAGCCCCCGAGGCGAGGAGCAAGGGAATGGCAAGCATAAAGGGCGCCACGGGGCCAAGGCGCAGCAGGCTTACCATAAAGTTGGATACCAAACCGGCTCCGATGGCCAAGATGCCATTCCAGAAGGTTGCCTTTGAGAAGGTCAAAGCCACCCACTCCTTGGGGAAGTCGTGGGATTCGACATGCTCGTGGAGGTACCAAGCTTCGTAGGCAGTGAAGAGCAGTGAGGTGGATACACCACCCAAGACCCGACCCAAAATCAGGACATAGTAGCTGTAAGACAACTTGGTGAAGCAGGAGATGGAGTAGATGATCGAGAAAGTGATGCAGAGTTTCTTGCGGCCGCAATGGTCAGCCAGGGCGCTGGTGGCTGTGCCCAGGATCACACTGGATGCAAACCCACAGACATACAGAACAGCGATCTGGGGTTCCTGGAACCCATAGTGGCGGTAGAGTTTGTAGAGATACGGTCCCTGCAGCCAGTCCGCCGTCAATGCCAGGAAATAGGCCACAAAGTATTTGCGCTGGAACTGCACGAAAATCGGGTTGTGTCCTGTCGTCTCCTTAGGTCGCCTTCGCCTGACAAAGAAGTGTAGCACCCCGCATATGGCAAGAAGCGCGGCAAAACTGGCTACATATGACACTAAGTACATTGTTATACAGGACTCAGAAGCTGTTCGAATGTCTTACTCGATACTTTTATATTTCTATTATGAAGACTGGCTTGACATAACCTCCACTGAACTCATTCAAAAATGTAGCCAGTCAAATCTGTTTAGCAGTTTTAACAGCAGTTTGCGTGAAATTTAAATCAGGACCTGTTGCGTTGATAATTCATTAGTATTACTATTAGGGTCTTTAACCCTAACTCCATAGGGTGTGTGAAAATTTGTAGTGATTTTGGAGGATTGAGGACTGTTAGGGTAACAACTACACCTCAAACCTCCAATGTATTTTGGCCAAGTAAATTTGTCTTCCGACAAACGGATATCATGTAAAATCTCCAAGCAGTGCAACAGATATTGGCTGAAGTAACTTTAAAGATGCTTTGCTCGTTAAACTGAGGCTGAAGTTGCATTCGGATGTTCATCAGCTGCTGACCAACACATGTACATTGCACTAGACACTGAAAACAAACCACAAAGTAAACATAATTAGGCTCATACATGTTATTATAATAATTATAAAGTAAAGATAAATGTTTCCAGCATCCAATATACTAAATAGTGTACACTTAGTATGGTTAGAAACAATCACTTGGGTGAGACTCGAACCCATGATAACCTCCTGCTTTCTAGTGCAGATGTCTACTCTTTACCACTCAAGTTTGTTTTCTTCTTTAACCCTAACCCTACCTAATGCTACTTTTTACTACTAGTAGTAAAAGGTAGTATGCAGTACTCTCACTGACTTGTGTGCAATGCCTGTAGTAATTTTTAGTATTTGGTACTTCACCCCTTATTGCACTTGTAGTACTTTTTAGCATTGGGTTTCTCTGCTTGCTGAGTGTGCATGGCCCATGTATGCTGTGTAAGGTGTTCTAAACTTTACAGCAAAAATTGTCACTTGGGACAGTGGGTCAAGTCTGACTACTGCATTTTTTGCCAGGTAAGTATTACTGACCTGTATTGCCACTATATTAGTATTTTGTAGTTGGCAGTATCTGTACTCTGTCATTACACACCCAATCATCAGTCACAGAGAGACCCAGTGCTACAAAATACTAAGTAGTATTCTGTAGTAGTAGTACGCAGTTCTTTAGCCCAAAGTAAGGCCTAGGGGGTTAGGGTTATAACAACAATAATCTCTTGGGACAACACCAAGTAGGCCATGTACAGTGTTTATATAAATACGTTATAAAAGGGCAAGTGAATTTACACCAGTCCACGATGCAATTTTGCAAATTCCATATAATAAGATAATAAAGTATTTCAGCATCAATAACTAATACTATTTGATCATTCATTTTTCACTGAAGATATATGTATTTTTTTGGGTGGACATATTTCAGGGATGGTGTGGGGAAAGTTTACCCCTAGAATTTTGGGCTCAATATTTCTAGTACTTGTACTACTACTAGTAGGGTGTTTTCACAAAAACACTTTTTGTTTTACTTCACTTCACTTTATTTTCCACATAAAAAATAAAGACAACCAGAGGGTATGTATAATATGTGGATGGGGATGATCCCTAAAAAAAAGCAAAGCTATACCTATACTATACAGGCTAGTATACAACTGTATACAGGCAATGACAGGTATAGGCTCGTACTATACAATTCACAAAACAATTAACGTTTATTTAAAGTTAAACTATAATAACAGAAATAAAGTTGCATAACTAGTTTTTCACAGGTTGCCCACCCCCCCAGCCCAGCCCAGCCCAGCCATTATTGCGCGCGAAACGCCACGTGCACTACGTGCCATTCCATTCTGCGTGGGCAGGTTTACTTTATGCACACCGGCGTGAGTACCCCTAGAACTCTGGGGCTCCCGACGCCCGTAGGGCGGAGCCCCATAGATAGAGAGGGTTTTTACAGGTTAACCGTCGTTAAACAATAGAAACCGTGCACAAATTTCGGGTAATAACTCCATACTGCCGCACGGTCTACCCCAAGTAAAAATTTGTATGAGTACTTTATCAACTCACCCAGCTGTAACAAACCAAAAACCGGTCGAATCTTGGCCAATTTCTGTAAAAAAGGTGAAAACTATGCCCGTTCCGCAAACGCGACTGTTACAAGATGGCGGATAAACTCGTGCGTAATAATTCAAGCCGCATGCGCATTAGCCGTTTTTGAAACACAAGCTTCATCTTGCGCGGCCTTATCATACAGTTTAGCAATGCGCCAGAGGCAAAGCCACAATATACCAAAACCAGGGTTTGGAAAACAGCACCCATTGAACGATGTTATCCGCCATCTTGTAACAGTCGCGTTTGCGGAACGGGCATAGTTTTCACTTTTTTTACAGATATTGGCCAAGATTCGACCGGTTTTTGGTTTGTTACAGCTGGGTGAGTTGATAAAGTACTCATACAAATTTTTACTTGGGGTAGACCGTGCGGCAGTATGGAGTTATTACCCGAAATTTGTGCACGGTTTCTATTGTTTAACGGCGGTTAACCTGTAAAAACCCTCTCTATCAGACTATGGGGCTCCGCCCTACGGGCGTCGGGAGCCCAGAGTTCTGGGCCGGGTACGGCGTGAGTTGCTCACCTGTTCATATTTGGCCTATTTCACTAAACCCTTTGTAAACTGTCTGATGCAACCTAAAATATTACTCATTCGTATCAATTGACGTACATGATACACTGCGTTACGGAGTTAAAATAAAGGAGTTGAAAAACAACACAAAATTATTCCAACGTGGAGGCAGCCATTTTGATTGTCGTATTGCATTGTGGGAAACTTCCTGAATGCATGACCAACCAATGAACATAGGACAGTGAACCAGTCTATACCATTTATCGTCTGGTACCCTTTTAGGTAATGTATAATTAACTAGAGGAGAAAGACGGGTTCTTATAATCCCACTGTACATGCATCGGTCTTTTCCCAGTGTGCTGTTGTATACTGCTTACGATCAGGGGTGAGAAACGTCACAAAATCCCTTAAGATCACTAAAAAATATATGCCATCACTATCCCTATCGATGTAGTTTGGATTCTTTAAAACATCTGGAGTCTTTTTCTTACAAGATTTTTAAAATAGTGATTACATTAATGTAGCAAAATTCGATTTATTTGTAGGGACTGTTTAGTTTTATTGTATTAAATTGTAGTTACTTCAATACTTGTACCAGTTAGTTGTACACGCATCGCATCTTGTTTGCCCAAGTGACTACTGACTGTTATTGCAAGCATTTGTGGTGTTTGTCTACCCTTCTTTCCTGCTAACACTGAACATTTGACGACATTTAGGAATAATTAATTGCTGAATACCTTGCCACAAAAAAAATAAGGTAAAAATCAACAAATGAAATGGTGCTACTGCAGTGCTAGTGCTACGCGGTCCGGTTGACGCACCTAGCACTAGCACTAAAGCAGTAGTTGGCGCAGAAGAGACATCTTGACTGTAGACATGCGAGAAAAACATCTCGGCGCTTTTGACTAACCGAGTCCTGACAGATTTTCTAGTCAGGTAATTTCCGTTAACATTTTTGTTCTGATCATCAACAATGTTCTCACACCATTCTTTGCAGGACGTTACCCCAGGGCTTCAAATCAAGATGGGGGCCTACAAGTACATGCAAGAGCTTCACCGTAAGAAGCAGTCCGACGTGATGCGCTTTTTATCTCGCATCCGCACATGGAACCTGCGCCAGCTGTCGTCCGTTCACCGCGCCTCGCGACCCATGCGGCCGGACAAGGCGAGGAGATTAGGCTACCGGGCAAAACAAGGTACCGGTACACTCTAGTCGGCAAGGAATCCTGTTCTTGAATCGAATTGTACAGAATTTTCCAGGATACAGGTTACATGTGGGTTATTTCCTAAAGATAGCGTTAATCTATTTGAACATAGTTCTAAGCTATTTTCATTTCTAGGATATGTCATCTACCGTGTGCGCGTGCGACGCGGAGGTCGCAAGAGGCCCGTGCCGAAGGGCGCCACCTATGGCAAGCCCACCAACCAGGGTGTGAACCAGCTGAAGTTTCAGCGCAGTCTGCAGTCAGTGGCTGAGGTAAGGCAAGATTTCAAAGGAATGGCCTGAAGCAGGGTTTGAACCTCCAACCGGAGTAACTATAGAATGCAGGGCCACTCAACCCCTCTCAACTTTATTTACCCTAGGACATATAATGAACTGACCCTAACCCTGTATACCCCAATACCCGGCCCCATCCATAGAATACAGGGCCACTTCATTTTATGTGATAGGGTAAATAAAGTCGAGAGGGGTTGAGTGGCCCTGCATTCTATAGTTGTACCCTGCAACCTCTGGATTGCCGTTCCTATGCTCTACCATTAGCAATCTCTTGCACACCAGCAAATTTGCCGACAAAAAAACCCAAAATGCCTGTCTTCATTTCTCCAATGCACACAGCTGGAGTGCATTGGCATGTACCACTGACGTGCAATAAAAAAAACACTCGTAGACCAAGGGTTAATAAGTAATTTTATAAAATGAGCACATGTATTTGGAGTAAATGCTGCATTCTTGATGAAATAAATTTGTTACTGGTCGTTTGCTTCATCAGGAACGAGCGGGTCGGCGTTGCGGCGGCCTGCGCGTCCTAAACAGTTACTGGACCTGTGAGGACTCCACATACAAGTACTTCGAGATCATCATGCTGGATCCATTCCACAATGCCGTCCGACGGAACCCGGATGCCCGATGGATATGCAACCCCGTGCACAAACATCGCGAGCTCCGCGGGCTTACTTCAGCCGGTAAGCTCCCGAGATATTTGCCGTGTCAAAAACGGCCTTCCAGAGTTACTTTCTCCAGAATTGCCTGATATCAGATGCTGGGATTTGCCCCATGTCAAATAAAATAAATTGTGAATACTTGGATTTTGCAATTATCATTTTATTATTTTCCTTTTCCTCTTTGTTTTTATTTTTTCAGGCAAAAAGAGTCGAGGTCTTGGCAAGGGTCATCTGTACAAGCAGACAATCGGCGGATCGCGCCGCGCTGCGTGGAAGCGCAGAAACACCCTCTCCCTCAAACGCTACCGTTAAGCTCAACCAGCACATCCAAACACATCACTCAGTTTCTGGAGGAACCAAAAAAAAGTTTTCTTTTTCAAAGTCGTTCATCATTTTGCTCCGTGGGATTATTATTTTTGTTTTCCTCCAGACTTGTTTTAATGACACAAGTCTAATAACAGTTGTGACGTGAACAAGTTGGTCTTTGTAAATCTGAATAAGTAAAACCGTTATTAAAACATCCCAAAGTAAGAAACGTGATTGAAGTGTTGTTTGTTTTATTTTGGGGTCCACGAGATGAAGATTTTGACCACTAAACATAAGTGAACTTAAAGAAAACCGGCAGAAGCAAGGTTTGAACCTACAACTAATGAATAACAATATCAGCGCTCTACCAACTGCGCTATCTTGCCCTATGTTTGTGGTCTCTAATATTGTCAATGTCTTTGTTAGGGGGCGGCGCTAGTTAGAAGTCGTAAACCCATAATGATGTATAGCCGGGGATCATGCCCAATTTTACGATACAAGCTGGAAAGCGATATTTTGGGGATTACTCAAGGAGGATACGACTTTATTAACATTTGTTAAACAAACTCCAAGGGAAACTGACTAAATGTAGTCAAAGTGAACAAACTGGCAGGAACAATATTTACGTAGTAGGTTGAATAATAAAAGTTTGATAAGAATTATTTTGTGTAAATGGCCATGTCTACGAAATTAATGACAAATTGCCAAGTCCTTGTTAATTTAGGTACATGTAATATGAACGTTTATTAATCATTGAAAACATTGTCCATAAATTATTCTCGCCTGCTTATAGGATGCTGTAGCTAATATAAAGAGTGGGTTTGTTTGTTTATTTGGTTTTTTTTAAGGGGGGGGGGGGCAGTGTTGGTGACAGTGACAGGTAGTACATGTATGTACATGTACGTACGTACATGTAAATCCATTCATTTGGTGCGTTCCGCTCAAGCGAACGTTGCCAACGTTGGCCAACGTTAGCGTTGTTCGCGTGAGTGGAACGCAATGTTCGCCAATTATGTTGGCAAACGTTAGCAAAAACGACATTTCGAGCTGTTCGCTGTTGGCCAGTGACGTATTTTTAAGATGGCGGAGAAGTTAGCAGCCGACGGTTTTCTTTTCACGGTTTTGATTTACGTTTCATACTTTTCGTTATAAACGGTGGGTTGTTTTGAGCAGTCACAGGGATCTTTTTAAGGAAAATAATGAGTTGGACAAAAAGCAGCCAACCAAACGACATCACTGTCACTGGGCGCCGCCATTTTGAAATCGTAGTTTTTCAAATATCGTTCCACTTCAACTAACGCCAACTCGAAACGTAGGCTAACGTTCGCGCAAACAGTTCGCATAAGTGGAACGCACCCCTGCATTGACAAAGTCGATCTCGACACTTGCGGACAATTGGTGGCGGTATATAATATAGCCTGCAGTGTGTTTTTTGCGGTCACAAACAGTCGTAACGGTATTTTTTGGTCAGTATTATTTCTTTGAGAATTTTTAAAAGGCGGGAATTATGCACAATCGTGCAATACTCAAATCCCTAAAACAATTGACCAAAGATAAACAACGGAACCAGTGTTTGGTAATGACCGCCAAAACGCACCCCAGCTGAGCTTAATTCTTAATGTTTTTCAACGAAAAAATAATAGGTGGGGGGCGTTGAGAGTGTGGTAAAAGATCTCCTATTTATGAGTTTACTAATCGCTTTATATACTAGGCCTACGCCTATTTGCAGATGAAAACTCAAACCCCTTGAGATAAAAAATAACTCCCCGCCCCACCCCGCCCTCACCGCGCTGTTGATGCTGCGGAATTACCTCCATGCAAATTGACTGTCCCGTACATGCGCAGTGCAGTGCGCAAATATTTCCCGCTCCTTTTGTTGATTGATTGATCGGTCAATACATTTTGTGAACGTGGCCGGTCGTGGCTGCTGAAGAAAAAGTTGTTGTGTGCCATACACTTTTCGTAAATACTGTCAACTTTTGTTGTGTACATCCACCGCAACAGTGGAGTACTGAAGCCTGCACTCTGCAGTACTAGGTGAGCATTTTTGGTGTTTGTATTGATCCCCAGTTTGTATTGATTAACAGTTTGCCAAGCTCGGTCATCGGAACGCTGCAACGGCAATTGGAGCAACAACGAGTAGTACATGTACATACATGTAAACGTTTCGAGTCAACTTTGCTTTAAACCGACCGCGCCAACTCGGCCCCAGTCAACTCCACCTAGCTAGTCATAGGCTTTATATTAGTACCTTAACTCGGCCCCAGGTGGACTCGGCCGCGCCCGTGCGCCCAAGTCAACTCGGCCCCAACCTAGTAGTAATAGTATTAGTAAACTCGGCCCCAGCCCCATAAATGTGGCTCACATTTTCCGTATACATGTGATGCAATCATTGTGTGATGCGAGCCGTACAGACAAAGTACCGAAAATGTAAGGCAGTTTTTAAACACTACATTAACAACAACAAGGTCAGTAACACTAGTCTGGAATGATTTTTCAGTGAAAACAAAAGTGTAAATGAGGTTTTGTGTAACCATCTTTATCCATGTTCATCTTTCAGAATTTTTGGGACCTTCGATCCCACCATTTTACATAATTAAATCATGGCCGTGTGGCGGAAGGAAGTCTAGTATTTGAGCCACATTTATAGGGCTAACTCGACCCCGGTTCAACTTGGCCTGAATTGTGCATAAAAAACCTTGTATTTTTCTTGTTACAAACCTAATGATGGTGTTGGACAACTCGACCATTAGGACAACTCGACTATCGAGACAACTCGACCTTCGAGACAACTCAACTTTGACATGTACAGCGACAGACAGTACATGGCCCAGCACAATAGGGATTGCAGTGCACATGGGGAATGCAGTCCACAGGTGGCGCGTGGCATGTTGGCCTCCAAGTTTTTTGGTTTTTTTACACAAATACATTTTAATTTTTTACACTTCACATGAATGGAACTCTTCAGAAGAGTGACTTTCAAAAGACATTTTCAATTTTTTGGGTTGTGTATTTTTTTTCTTTGCACAGACAGTTGAGGGAGTGAAAGCCTGGAGAGTTATTTAAACAAATAACAGGATACATGTACATTGTATTGTACAATAATAGGCAGAAATTAAGACCATGGGCGAAACAAGTTGTAGTTTTACCTCTGAGAAACACATGCATGTAAGGAAGAAATGTTGCGACATCTGCGGCAAATCATTCGTACCAAAATGTCCACTCGCGGGACATCAAGTACTTCTTACTGATGACGCACCATTCAGATGTGACATCTGTAGGCAGTCTTACCAGTTTACAGACCGCCTCAAATTAAACAAATTGACACACACCGATGAGAAACCATTCGCATGCGACATCTGTGGTAAATCGTTCGTGCGGAAGGGAGATCTCAAGCAACACTGGATGACCCACACTAATTATGAGAAACCGTTCCCATGCGACATATGTGGAAAGTCGTTCTCGAAAAATGGATGCCTCAAGCGACACCAGGTGACCCACGCCGATGAAAGACTGTACGCATGCGACATCTGTGGTAATTTGTTCAGGCGAAGTGATACGCTCAAGCAGCATAAGATGACCCACTCGAAACAGAAACCGTACGCGTGCTACCTCTGCGGAAAATCATACGCCCATAGTTCACACCTTAAACGACACCAATACTCCCACATGAACCAGAAACCAGATGTGTACGACATCTGCAGAATATCATTCGCATCAAAATCTACCCTGGCGGGACATCAAGTACTCCATACAGATGATGCACCATTCAGATGTGACATCTGTGGGAAGTCTTACCAGTCTACAGACTGCCTTAAATTACACCAGATGACGCACATGATTGAGAAACCATACGCTTGCGACATCTGTGGAAAATCGCTCGCATCAAAGTTTTCCCTCGAGAGACATAATAAATTAGTTCATACAGATAACGCACCGTTCAGATGTGACACCTGTGGGAAATCATACAAGTTGACACACCGCCTCAAATTACACCAGATGACGCACACCAATAAAAAACTGTTCGCGTGCGACATCTGTGGAAAGTTGTTCGTTCGGAATAATTACCTCAAGCAACACCGAATGACCCACACTAATGAGAAATGGTACGCATGCGACATCTGCGGCAAAGCGTTCTTGCGGAATGGACACCTCAAGCAACATCAGATGACCCACACTAGAGAAAAATCGTACGCATGTGACATTTGCGGCAAATCTTTCTTGCAAAATGGACACCTCAAGCGACATCGGATGACCCACACCAATGAAAAACCCTACGCATGCGACATCTGTGGAAATTTGTTCGGGCGGAGTGATTTACTCAAACAGCATAAGATGACTCATACCAAACAGAAACCATACGCATGCGACCTCTGTGGAAAATCATATGCCCGTAATGGACACCTAAATCGACACCAAGTATCCCACAAACTCATATGAATTATAGCTAAGCATTTGATATGAATTGGGATGAAGAACTGGTTAAGCGGTCAATTGTTTCTGTTGTTTCTAACCAGGGGCCAATTTCATACAGCTGCCTAAACCCAAAAATTGCTTAAGCCCAAAACAATCTTGCTTAGTAAAATGAGCGTAACAGCTACAACTCATTATTTGTCATACATGTAGTTATCTAGCTGTTTTTAGCTTAGCATAACGATCACGCGGAATTTTGGCTAGTAGTCTGATCTTGTTTTTAATTTTCATCTTTGCCGTTCTAACCTTTGTTCTGTGTTTACATTTTATATAGTTTTCATAATATCTGCTTATTTGCATGCGACCTTGGATGCTTTTAACATTTTACCTAAGTAGTGATTTGCATACAAAATGTGCTATCACAAAGGATGAAAGGATTATGTGGCGATCTTACTCGCGTGAAACTGATTTTTGTATGTACACAGTCTGAAACCGTCATTTACCTAACGATCGTGAAAAACAATCTCGTGCCTGGCCCGGTCAATGTCAAAATACATTGTAATCCTATAGCAAACTTGTTCAAAAGTTATTGTATTAATCTAAAACAAAATCTTACACAGGCCTGCTTATCTGTAAAATAATTGTGTGTGTGATTAAAAAAAGTATCTTCCACTATAAAAGATTATTGTTAAATGCTATTTTCTTTATGTGTTGTATGTGTTGTACTTGCATAGATTACTGTATAAAGGCAGCAGTGTATAACACGTCCGAACCATGGCCGAAAAAAAATCGTCATATTTCCAGATGGCCACAATGCACCAGTGACCATTCCACATGTATTGTAGGCGAACATGAGACAAGGCACCTACATTTTTTGGGGGAAAATGTTCACTTTTTGCTCTTTTTCCTTGCAGAAGCAATTATTTAAGACACGCCTAAACCATCATGGCCCAACAAAGTTGTAAGAAGGAAGGGCACGCGTCCGACATCTGCGAAAAATGTATCGCATCAGAATGTAACCTTAAGCGGCATCAAATGACCCTCTCCAAGGGCAGACAGTTCAAATGCAACATCTGTGGACAATCTTACAAATTTGCATACAGCCTCAAATTACACCGGATGACTCACACTAATGAGAAGAAGCCGTACACATGCGACATCTGCGGGGTATCGTTAGCGCTGAAAGGACACCTCGAGGGACACCAGGTGACCCACACCAAAAAGAAAGCGCACACATGTGACATCTGTGGCATATCGTTTGCGTATAATAGTTACTTAAAGAAACACCAGGTGACTCACACTAATGAGAAACCGTACTCATGCGACATCTGTGGAAAATCGTATCCGCATAAGGGAGAGTTCAATCGACACCAGAGGACACACACGAATGTGAAACCGTATGCATGCGACATCTGTGGAAAAACGTTTGGGCGGAGTGTAGAACTCAAGCGACACGGGGTGTCTCACACGAATGACAGACCGTTTCATTGCGATTTATGTGGACAATTTTATAAATGCAAGGGTAGTCTACAGCAACACCGGATGACCCACACCAATGAAAAACCGTACACGTGCGACATCTGTAGAAAATCGTTCAGAAACAATGGAATCCTCAAGCGACACAAAATATGTCATGTGAATGAAAAACCATTTTGTTGTGACATCTGCGGACAGTCTTACAAATATGCTTGTGTCCTCAAGCGACATCAAAGGAAGCACACCGATGAGAGACCATGCACATGCGACATCTGTGGAAAAGCGTTTGCATGGAATGGAGACCTCAAGCGACACCGGATGATCCACACTAATGAGAAACCGTACACATGCGACATCTGCGGAATATCGTTTGCGCACAGTGGACACCTCAATCGACATCAGGCGACCCACACCAATAAGAAACCATATGCATGCGACGTCTGTGGAAAATCGTTCAAGACTAGTGGAAACCTAAAGGAACACCACATGACCCACACCAATGAAAAACTGTATGCATGTGACATCTGTGAAAAAGTGTTCAAGTGCAATGGGTCTCGCAATCGACATCAGATAACCCACACCAATAAGAAACCACACACATGTGCATGTGACATATGTGGAAACTTGTTCGCCCATAATGAAAGCCTCAATCGACATAAAATGATTCACGACAATAAGAAAACGTACACGTGCCACATCTGTGGAATGTCGTTAAGTCATACTGGAAACCTCAAGCAACACCAGAAAACCCACACCAATGAGAAACCGTATGCATGTGGCATATGTGGAAAATCATTCAGAAAGAATGGAAACCTTAAGGAACACCAGATAACCCACACAAATGAAAAACCGTATCCATGCGATATCTGTGGAAAATCGTTTGCCTGTAAAAGACACCTGAATATACATCGGATGGCCCACACCAATGAGAAACCGTACGCTTGCGACATCTGTGGAAAATCTTTCGCCCAACATGGAAAAGTCAAGCGGCACCGGATGACACACGCCAATGAGAAACCGTACGCATGCGACATCTGTGAAATGTCGTTCAATCAGAAGGGACGACTCGAGTGGCACCGGAAGACGCACACGACATACGCGTGCGACATCTGTGGAAAAGTGTTTGTGCAGAGTAGACGCCTTAAGCAACACCAGATGATCCACAACAATGAGAAACCGTACGCATGCGACATCTGTGGAAAATCGTTCCGACATAATGGAAACCTTAAGCGACACCAGGTGACCCACACCAATGAACAACCATACACATGCAACATCTGTGGGAAATCGTTCAAGCATAATGCAAGCCTCAAGCCACACCAGTTGATCCACACCAACGAGAAACCGTACGCATGTGACAGCTGTGGAAAATCGTTTACGCAGAGTGGAAACCTCAAGCAACACCAGATGATCCACACCAATGAGAAACCGTACACATGCGACATCTGTGGAAAACTGTTCAGGTATAATGGCCACTTTAAGCAACACCAGATGACCCACACCAGTGAGAGACCGTTCCCATGCGACACCTGTGGAAAAGCGTTTTGGCGGAGTATAGAACTTAAGAAACACCAGATGATCCACACCAATGAAAAACCGTATACGTGCGACATCTGTGGAAAATCATTCGTGCAGAGTGGAGACCTCAAGCGACACATAATGACCCACACCAAGGAGAAGCCGTACACATGCGAAACCTGTGGAAAGTCGTTCACGCAAAATGGAAGCCTCAAGCTACACCAGATGATCCACACCAATAAAAAGCCGTTTGCATGCGACACCTGTGGAAAATTGTTCAGGCATAATGGAAACTTAAAGCAACACCAGATGACCCACACCATGCAGAAGCCATACACGTGCGACATATGTGGAAAATCGTGTAGTCGAAGTGCAGAACTCAAGCAACACCAGACGACACACACCAATAAAAAGCCGTACACATGCGACATCTGTGGAAAATTGTTCACGCAGAGTGGAAGCCTAAAGCAACATAAGATGGCCCATAACAACGCGGAGCCGGACCCAAGGAGATCCACACGGCTTTCAATTAAAGGGATTGTGATTTCAGCCACGAAAAGAAAACAGCGTAAAGCGAGTATCAAAAGCATATAAAGGACACTCGACATTGACAAATCATGTGACAATAGTTGGCAGATATTTCACAAGGCACATGATATGTCTGTGGAGTTTGTTTTACTTCGTTCGTGTATTTACGAAGAGCGTCTCTCAAACACAATCTCAAGCATTCGTCGTCTTTGTTTTTAATGTTGAGAGATTTCTTATTTTTTAGAAAAGAATCTAGATTTATGTAAGAACTACCTCTTATAAGTACTAAGGCTGTACGTGTTTACCTGTATGTAAAATGATAGTATTTCAACGTACCCGATCCTCAAGTAACCCGATTCTATATTCGTATGAAGCGTGTGTTTTTCTATTATTTTGTCGATTTCCTTTTTCAAGTTGATAGTTTTTCCTTCAAGTTGATACGTTTTTGCTAATACATGTAAAGGTAAAATTACCGGTCGGTACAAGTTCTAGCTTTTGATTGTCTACAATTTGTTTTAGCTTTTTTTTAGTCTCGTTTTTTTTTGTATTACTCTCTTCGACTCCTCAATAGCGTCGATATACATGTAGTCTCGAAGAATAGGTTTATTCTCTTGTTCATAAAATGCTATAGGACATGTATTATTTTGTTCCACGTTACATTTAGTCCACTGTTAATAACCTTTTGGCGTTGGTCTCGATTTTGAATAAAATTGTATATATGTTAGGATAATATATATAATAATACATGTATATCTAGATTTTGTTCAGGTGTTTAATGGATTTCCCTCTTATGCAGGTGGCATCTCTGAAAAAACATTCAATCAGATTGGAGACCTCAAGCAACACCAGATGAGCCACACCAATGAGAAGCCGTTTGCATGCCACATATGTGGAAAATCGTTCACGCAGAATGGAAACCTCGAGCAACACCAAATGATCCACAACAATGAGAAGCCGTTTGCATGCGACATCTGTGGAAAATTGTTCAGGCATAATGGAACTCTCAAGCGACACCAGATAACCCACACGAATGAGAAACCGTACCCATGCGACATCTGTGGAAAATTGTTCCCCCATAATAGACACCTGAATCGACATCAGATGACCCACACCAATGAGAAACTGTACACATGCGAAACCTGTGGAAAATCGTTCACGCAGAGTGGAAACCTCAAGAAACACCAGATGATTCACACCAATAAGAAGCCGTTTGCATGCCACATCTGTGGAAAATTGTTCTTCCATAATAGAGACCTAAATCGACATCGGATGACCCATACCAATGAGAAACCGTACGCATGCAAAACCTGTGGAAAATCGTTCACGCAGAGTGGAGACCTCAAGCGACACATTATGACCCACACCAAAGAGAAGCCGTTTGCATGCGACATCTGTGGACAATCTTTCACGCAGAGTGGAGACCTCGAGCGACACCAGATGATCCACACCAACGAGAAGCCATTTGCATGCAACATCTGTGGGAAATCGTTCGCCCATAATATAGACCTAAATCAACATCGGATTACCCATACCAATGAGAAACCGTACGGATGCGAAACCTGTGGAAAATCGTTCACGCAGAGTGGAAACCTCAAGCAACACCAGATGATCCACACCAATGAGAAGCCGTTTGCATGCCACATATGTGGACAATCGTTCACGCAGAATGGAAGCCTCAAGCAACACCAGATGATCCACACCAATGAAAAGCCGTTTTCATGCGACACCTGTGGAAAATGGTTCAGGCATAATGGAAACTTAAAACAACATCAGATGACCCACACCAATAAGAAAGCATACACATGCGACATCTGTGGAAAATCGTGTAGTCGCAGTGTACAACTCGAGCAAAGTCAGATGACACACGCCAATAAAAAGCCGTGCAAATGCGACATCTGTGAAAAAAAATTGTTCACGCAAAGTGGAAGCCTCAAGGAACACCAGATGATCCACATCAAAGAGAAGCCGTACACATGCGACATCTGTGGAAAATTGTTCGCCCATAATAGAGACGTGAATCGACATCGGAAGACCCACACTAATGAGAAACCGTACACCTGCGAAACCTGTGGAAAATCGTTCTCGCAGAATGGAAACCTCAAGCAACACCAGATTATCCACACCAATGAGAAACCGTACCCATGCGACATCTGTGGAAAATCGTTCCCCCGTAATGGAGACCTCAAGCGACACCAGATGATTCACACTAATGAGAAGGCGTTTGCATGCGGCATCTGTGGAAAATCGTTCAGGCATAATGGAAGCCTCAAGCGACACCAGATAACCCACACCGATGAGAAACCGTACCCATGCGACATCTGTGGAAAACCGTTCCCCCATAATAGACACCTGAATCTACATCGGATGGCCCACACCAATGAAAAACCGTACAGATGCGAAACCTGTGGAAAGTCGTTCACGCAAAGTGGAAGCCTCAAGGAACACCAGATGATCCACACCAATGAGAAGCCGTACACATGCGACATCTGTGGAAAATCGTTCGCCCATAATAGAGACCTAAATCGACATCGGATGACCCATACCAATGAGAAACCGTACGCATGCGAAACCTGTGGAAAATCGTTCGCACAGAGTGCAAGCCTCAAGCTACACCAGATGATCCACACCAATGAGAAGCCGCATGCATGCCACATCTGTGGAATATCGTTCAGGCAAAGTGGAAGCCTCAAGCTACACCAGATGATCCACACCGATGCGAAGCCGTTAACATGCGACACCTGTGGAAAATCGTTCAGGCATAATGGAAATCTCGAGCGACACCAGATAACCCACACCAATGAGAAACCGTACCCATGCGACATCTGTGGAAAATCGTTCCCCCATAATAGACACCTGAATCGACATCGGATGACCCACACCAATGAGAAACCGTACACATGCGAAACCTGTGGAAAGTCATTCACGCGAAATGGAAGCCTCAAGCTACACCAGATGATCCACACCAATGAAAAGCCGTGTGCATGCGACATCTGTGGAAAATCGTTCGCGCAAAATGGAAGCCTTAACCCTCGGAGGCACCACCTAAAATTTTTTTCAGGGAGGCACTACCGGGATCCATCGGTAGGCATTTTATGTTGGAGGGTAAATAACTGTGTTGGGGGGGCCCAAATCTTGTTCTAATGGTTTGAACAGATGGATATAAGGACCCTGGACACACATATCAAAGATTTAAACATTCTGGCTATTTTATGTATTTTTTTAAGGACATCCATTGCAAGCATGTAAACATTGAAATCAGTATTGCGCAATACATACATGAAACAGCAATAGGATACACACTGTACACATAACAACGACCAACAGCTCTAACTACCCCCCAGGGGATGTCTGGGTCACAGCTGTGTTTGTTATCTACCCCAAGGCCGCTCAAAGAGATGTCAGAGACTTTTTTTGACAGCGGCTATACACAATGGGATCAGATTTCGATTTGTTTGCACAACTCTATGGCTTTTGGCCAAAACCATTATTTTGAAGGGATGGTTTTTTTTTTTCACCCCCTGAATGACCTCCTGGGTTAGAATTTTTTTCCCAGTCCATTCAGCAGGGTCTAGGGATAGATGAAAAAAAAGGACAGCTCCATTGACTGAAAAAAAAAAAATATATAAACAAACACATAGTTTTTGTCCACCCTTTGGAGGCTGGCCGTTTGACTGAGGGTTAAGCTACACCAGATGATCCACACCAAAGAGAAGTCGTTTGCATGCGACATCTGTGGAAAATCGTTCACGCAGCGGGGAGACCTGAATCGACATCGGGTGACCCACACCAATGAAAAAACGGGGAAAAAGGGAAACCTGTGGAAAGTCGTTCACGCAGAGTGGAAACCTCAAGCTACACCGGATGATCTACACCAATGAGACGCCGTACACGTGCGACATCGAGTGAAAAATCTTTCAGGCATAATAATGTAAACTTAAAGCAACACCAGATGACACACACCAATACAAAGCCGTACACGTGCGACATCGGTGGAAAATCGTTCACGCAGAGTGGAAACCTAACGAAACATAAGATGACCTATACCAATGCGATACCGGACACAATAAGCTCCACACGGCTTTCAATTAAAAGGATTGTGATTTCCGCGACAAAACGAAAACGGCGTAAAGCGAGCATCAAAAGCATATCAAAAACACTGGCCAATGACAAACTGTGACAATAATTGGCAGATATTTCACAAGACACATGATATAACTGGAATTTGTTTTACCTCGTTTGTGTATTTACGCAGAGCGTCTCGCCAACACAATCTCAAGCACTCGTCTTTGTTTTTAATTTTAAGAGCTTTCTTATTTTCTTAGAAAAGGATCTAGATAGAACTAGATAAAAATACAGTATTTATCGAAAGGGATCTTAAAAAAAAACCAATTATACATGTTTATTATCATTAGCCCAGATTTTCAGTAAAAATGAATTTAATTAGCAGTGCCTCTTTTTTTCTCGAGTCGACACAGATCTAATTCAACACAAAAAGACCACTGAATTTTGGGAGACCAGAAATAATTGCGACACTAGGAATCTCAATTCCAGAACGCTAAATTAATTATGGGAATATTTTACATATCGACATATAAATGCTGGGTTGCATGTCTATACATCCTCCTAAAACCTCCAAATAATGCAATGATTAATATTGGAGGATTTTGGAGGGTAAAGTTTAAAACTGGAAATTTCTAATGCACACTTCTTTTCCTTTACATATTTGACTCGAAGGCTTGTCCCGACATCTGGTGTCCAGTTTTGTTGAATTTGCACCAACGGTATGGGTTTTAGGGTAAAAAAGCACTTATTTGGCCTTAAATTACAAGACAAGCTCAAAAGTATCGTTTTTGACCAGAAGACTAGAAATTTTACATCTCAACTTTTTTCCTTTACATATTTGACTCGAAGGCTTGTTCCGACATCTGGTGTCCAGTTTAGTTGAATTTGCATCAACGGTATGGGTTTTAGGGTAAAAAAGCACTTATTTGGCCTTAAATTACAAGACAAGCTCAAAAGTAGCGTTTTTGACCAGAAGACTAGAAATTTTACATCTCAACTTGTTTCCTTTACATATTTGACTCGAAGGCTTGTTCCGACATCTGGTGTCCAGTTTAGTTGAATTTGCACCAACGGTATGGGTTTTAGGGTAAAAAAGCACTTATTTGGCCTTAAATTACAAGACAAGCTCAAAAGTAGCGTTTTTGACCAGAAGACTAGAAATTTTACATCTCAACTTGTTTCCTTTACATATTTGACTCGAAGGCTTGTTCCGACATCTGGTGTCCAGTTTAGTTGAATTTGCACCAACGGTATGGGTTTTAGGGTAAAAAAGCACTTATTTGGCCTTAAATTACAAGACAAGCTCAAAAGTAGCGTTTTTGACCAGAAGACTAGAAATTTTACATCTCAACTTTTTTCCTTTACATATTTGACTCGAAGGCTTGTTCCGACATCTGGTGTCCAGTTTAGTGAAATTTGCACCAACGGTATGGGTTTTAGGTTAAAAAAAAGCACTTATTTGGCCTTAAATTACAAGACAAGCTCAAAAGTAGCGTTTTTGACCAGAAGACTAGAAATTTTACATCTCAACTTTTTTCCTTTACATATTTGACTCGAAGGCTTGTTCCGACATCTGGTGTCCAGTTTAGTGGAATTTGCACCAACGGTATGGGTTTTCGGGTAAAAAAAACCACTTATTTGGCCTTAAATTACAATACTTAGCTTGAAAGTATCATTTTTGACCAGAAGACTAGAAATTTTACATCTCAACTTTTTTCCTTTACATATTGGACTCAAAGGCTTGTCCCGACATCTGGTGTCCAGTTTTGTTGAATTTGCACCAACGGTATGGGTTTTAGGGTAAAAAAAACACTTCCAAGATTTTGTAAGTTCTGGTTTTGTTCAGTCCCTAAATGAGCCACAGGAACATAGTCCCACCCTGCACCGTTCTTGTTTCTCACTCGCTTTATTGATGATACGAGTGTGGCGGAGAAGGTACCGGCAAGTGTGGCGAAGATGGTACCGGTGAGTGTGGCGGAGATGGTGCCTTTGGAACAATCTGAACCAAAACATCCCCGACACCCCTTGACTAGTTAATTTATGTATTAGGCCCTCTTAACTTATTTGATTTATGTTATGACTAGACAACATGTTTCATTTTTGTCATTGTGTATTGTATTTTATGTACTATTGCGGTAACGGTATTGCAAGTTTTTTAATAACAGTATTATTCTTTGAAGAGAAAGCATCGTGCATTGCCAATCCTCTTTTATCTTGTCTCTTTAACAAAATAATAAGCTTTAGCACCCCCCCCAAAAAAAAAAAAAAAAAGACTAGCTAAACTTGAAGTTAACGTCGCGTGCGAAGGTATACATGTAGGCCCCCCTAAAATATTTGCTCTAGAATTGCGTATGTGCAGCCAGTTTATATTTTTAAATACAAACCATAATGGATTTGATTAATACCATATCAATAATACAACTCACCTTTTCATAAATATAGTTCATTTTGATATATTACTAAAAATTAGGCCTGCTTGCGTTATTTAGAGTGGCTATTTTAACAGCAGTCAGCATCTGATTCCCATAATGCCCAGCCTGACATTGAAAATACACTCTTGACCTTTCACTCTCGAAACCCAACTATAAAAAAATATTGTTAATGTGAGGTTGGGTATAGTTGTGTAAACAGATCGTCGACTGCTGTAATGATAGTTTATGATCCACGGAGCATTCTATTTTTCCCTCAAATATTTGTATTATATTAGTACTAAGCCTTTAGTACTCAGTACTAGTAGTTACATGTACAGTTCTACTAATTGCATATAAACAAAGAAATAAGACAGAGGGAATTTTTTTTTTTTTTTTGGGGGGGGGGGGAGTTAGGTAACAATAGTCTAGAGAGCATATGGGGGGGGGGGGGGAAGTACCTCGGTCTTATATCTGGGTATAACTACATGTAATTGTACTGTACTACTAGGCCTGCAGTCTTCCCCCAATACAATGACTCATGAAAGTTTGTGGTTATTAACAGTTAGCTCTGTGGTTTTGTATTTGCATACAACAGTAGCAAAAGGCCAGGCAAGTTGTTGTGGTTAGTGGTGGTTGTTGACAACTGGTGGTGGCAGAGGCTAGCTGTCTCACACCTCTTAATCCTTACACAATGGCAGTATTACGTTTCAGACATTTCCAGGCCAAGACTGGGCCAATGTTATAACCTAATTATGTTTCAGACATTTTGAGGTTTGCAAATGTCTGAAATGTAATCGGTGATTAGGAAGCTTACGTTTCAGACATTTGAAATGTCTGAAACATAATTGCTACTTACGTTTCAGACATTTAATGTCTGAAACGTAAGTCTATTGTTCACGTTTCAGACTTTTTGGCACTAACAAAAGAGTTTCAGACATTCTTGGTTCACAGTGTATTATACTACTACTAGTAGGGGTGTACGTGTTTACGTTTATGTGAAATGATAGTATTTCAACGAGTACCCGATCCTAATTTAGTAACCCGATCCTATATTCTTATGACGCGCGCGTTTTTCTTTTATTTGGTCGATTACCTTCTTTAAGTTGATAGTTCTTCTTTCAAGTTGATGGGTTTTTGCTAATAAAGGTAAAAGAGTTAGACACTTGCGTGTCGTCTTGTCTTTCTTTATAAAGCATTTCGCTTGTAATGCTAACTGAAGTTTGATTTTGGAAAGTTCGGTTAATTATTTCTAAAGCAACTTTGCTTTCATTCAGCTTGGTGCGTTCTATGCTGTACATCGTTATTATTAAACAATCTGGGAATCAACTTCCAGTTTCTAAGAGATGCTTTTCTCTTTCTAAAGTTGGCCTCTTAGAAATATTCCAGGGATTAAAATTTCTTGATCGCTTAAATGTTTCCTTAAAACAAATATTAAAAAAAAAATTACCCGTCGGTTCAAGTTCCAACTTTTGATCGTCTACATTTTGTTTTAGCTTGGCGAGTTACTTGTTTCGTCTCGGTTTTTTTTCATTACTCTCTTCGACTCTTCAATAGCGTCGATACTGTCTCAAAGAATAGGTTTATTCTCTCGTTTATACAATGCTATAGGACATTTTGTTCCACGTAACTCTGTAACGCAGATTAGTCCACTGTTAATAGCCTTACGGCGATGGTATCGAATTTAAATACAATTTTATATATGTTAAGATAATATATATAATAATACATGTACATGTAAATCTATATTTTTTCAGGTGTTTTAACAGATTTCCCTCTTATTTTCTCCAGCTATAGACGTGACCTATGAACTCAACTCGCGCTGTTTTATATTTATTTGTTCGACGCACACAAAAGAAAGACCGTACACGTGTGACATATGTGGACAAGCGTTTGCATGGAATAGAGACTTCAAGCGACACCGGATGACCCAAACTAATGAGAACTGTACACATAAGATATTCGGAATATCGTTTGCGCACAGTGGACACCTTGATAGACATATAGGCGGTTCACACCAATAACCAACTATGCACGCGACATCTGTGGAAAATCGAGCAACACCACATGCCCCATACCAATAAAAAAAACTGTTTGCATGCGACATCCGGGAACAGTGTTAAGTATAGGTCTCGCAATCGACATCGGATGACCCACACCAATAAGAAACCGTATGCAGGTGACATCTCTGGAAGAACATTCAATCAGATTGGAAACCTCAAGGAACTCCAGATGATCCACACCAATGAGAAACCGTACCCATGCGACATCTGTGGAAAATCGTTCGCCCATAATAGAGACGCGAATCGACATCGAATAAACCACACCAATGAGAAACCGTACACATGCGAAACCTGTGGAAAATCGTTTACGCAGAGTGGAAGCATCAAGCGACACCAGATGATCCACACCAATGAGAAACCGTTTGCATGCGACATATGTGGAAAATTGTTCAGGCATAATGGAACTCTCAAGCGACACCAGATAACCCACACCAATGAGAAACCGTACCCATGCGACATCTGTGGAAAATCGTTCCCTCATAATAGACACCTGAATCGACATCGGATGATCCACACCAAAGAGAAGCAGTACACATGCAAAACATGTGAAAAATCGTTCACGCAGAGTGGAAGCCTCAATCAACACCAGATGACCCACACCAATGAGAAGCCGTTTGCATGCCAGATATGTGGACAATCGTTCACGCACAATAGAAGCCTCAAGCAACACCAGATGATCCACACCAATGAGAAGCCGTTTCCATGCGACATCTGTGGACAATTGTTCACGCGAAATGGAAGCCTCAAGCGACACCAGATGATCCACACCAATGAGAAGCCGTTTGCATGCCACATATGTGGACAATCGTTCACGCAGAATGGAAGCCTCAAGCGACACCAGATGATCCACACCAATGAGAAGCCGTTTGCATGCGATATCTGTGGAAAATCGTTCAGGCATAATGGAAGCCTTAAGCTACACCAGGTGATCCACACCAATGAGAAACCGCACGCATGCGACATCTGTGGAAAATCGTTCACGCAGAGTGGAAACCTAAATCGACATCGGATGACCCATACCAATGAGAAACCGTACGGATGCGAAACCTGTGGAAAATGGTTCACGCAGAGGGGAAACCTGAATCTACATCGGATGACCCACACCAATGCGAAACAGTACACATGCGACATCTGTGGAAAATCGTGTAGTCGCAGTGTAGAACTCAAGTTACACCATATGACACACACCACTAAAAAGCCGTACAAATGCGACATCTGTGGGAAATTTTTCACGCAAAATGGAGGCCTCAAGCGACACCAGATGATCCACACCAACGAGAAGCCGTTTGCATGCGACATCTGTGGAAAATCTTTCCTCCGTAATACACACCTGAATCGACATCGGATGACCCACACCAATAAAAAAAAACGGGGGAAAGGGGAAACCTGTGGAAAGTGAACCTCTACACTGGTTAACCTACACCAATGATAAGCCGTTTACATCTGTGGAAAATCGTTCAGGCATAATGGAAACTGAAAACGACACCAGATGACCCACACTAATAAGAAACCATACAAATGTGAAACCATACAAATGCGAAACCATACAAAATGCGAAACTTGTGAAAGTCGTTCACGGAAAATGGAAGCCTCAAGCTACACTAGATGACCCACACAAATGAGAAGCCATACACATGCGACATCTGTGGAAAATCGTTCACGCAGAGTGGAAACCTAAAGCAACATAAGATGACCCACACCAATGCGAAGCCGGACACAAGAAGATACACACGGCTTTCAATTAAAGGGATTGTGATTTCTGCGACGAAAAGAAAACAGCGCAAAGCGAGCATGTAAAGGACACTCGCCAATGTGATATGTCTGTGGAATTTGTTTTACTTCGTTCGTGTATTTACGAAGAGCGTCTCTCAAACACAATCTCAAGCACTTGTCGTTTTTGTTTTCAATGTTGAGAGATTTCTTATTTTTTTTGAAAATGATCTAGATTTATGTAAGAACTACCTCTTATGGGTGGGTGTACGTGTTTACGTTTATGTAAAATGATAGTATTTCAACGAGTACCCGATATCCTACAGTAACCCGATCCTATATTAATACGTAGCATGTGTTTTTCTTTTATTTCTTCAAGTTAATAGTTCTTCCTTCGAGTTGATAGGTTGTTGCTAATAGAGGTAGAATAGTTAGACACTTGTCTTTCTTTAGAGTATTTCGCTTTTAATGCTAACTGAAGTTTGGTTTTAAAAAGTTCTCTTAATTATTTCTGAGGCAACTTTGCCCTTAATCATCTGTGTGTGTTCTGCATCGTTATTAAACAATTTGGGAATCAACTTCCAGTTTCTAGAGTTGTTTCTAAAAGCTCTTGTCTCTCTAAAGTTGGCCTCTTGAAAAAATTTCGCAAATATACATTTCTTGATCGCTAGTGTTTCCTTCATTTTTTTTACAAACCAACTATTTTACCCGTCGGTACAAGCTCTAGATTTTGATCGTCTACAATTGTTTAGCTTGGCGAGTTACTTTTTTTAGTCTCTTTTTTTGTGTATTACTCTCTTCGACTCTCCAATAGTGTCGATATAGTCTCGATTCTCGAAGAATATGTTCATTTTCTCGTTCATTAAATGCTATAGGACATGTATTATTTTGTTCCATGTAACTCTGTAACGCAGATTTAGTCCACTGTTAATAACCTTTCGGCGATGGTCTCGATTTTGAATTAAATTGTATATATGTTACGATAATATATATAATAATACATGTACATGTACATTTTGTAAATCTATATTTTTTCAGGTGTTTAACGGATTTCCCTCTTATTTTCTCCAGCTATAGACGTGACCTATGAACTCAACTCGCGCTGTTTTATATTTATTTGTTCGACGCACACAGATGAAAGGCTGTACACGTGTGACATCTGTGGACAAGCGTTTGCATGGAAAGGAGACCTCAAGCGACACCGGATGACCCACACTAATGAGATCTGTACACATAAGATATCTTCGGAATATCGTTTGCGCACAGTGGACACCTTGATCGATATATAGGCGATTCACACCAATAACAAACTATGCACGCGACATCTGTGGAAAATCGAGCAACACCACATGTCCCACACTAATAAAAAAACAACTGTATGCATGCGACATCCGTGAACAGGGTTCAAGTATAGGTCTCGCAATCGACATCGGATGACCCACACCAATAAGAAACCGTATGCAGGTGGCATCTCCGGAAAAACATTCAATCAGATGACCCACACCAATGAGAAACCGTACCCATGCGACATCTGTGGAAAATCGTTCGCCCATAATAAAGACGTGAGTCGACATCGGATGACCCACACCAGTGAGAAACCGTACACATGCGAAACCTGTGGAAAGTCGTTCACGCGAAATGGAGGCCTCAAGGTACACCAGATGATCCACACCAATGATAAGCCGTTTGCATGCGACATCTGTGAACAATCGTTCACGCAGAAGGGAAACCTCAAGCAACACCAGATAATTCACACCATTGAGAAGCCGTTTGCATGCGACATCTGTGGAAAATCGTTCAGGCATAGTGGAACCCTCAAGCGACACCAGATAACCCACACCAATGAGACACCGTACCCATGCGACATCTGTGGAAAACCGTCCCCCCATAATAGACACCTGAATCGACATCGGATGACCCACACCAATGAGAAACCGTACACATGCGAAACCTGTGGAAAATCGTTCACGCAAAATGGAAGCCTTAAGCTACACCAGATGATCCACACCAATGAGAAGCCGTTTGCATGCGACATCTGTGGAAAATCGTTCAGGCAAAATGTAAGCCTTAAGCTACACCAGGTGATCCACACCAATGAGAAACCGCACGCATGCGACATCTGTGGAAAATCGTTCGCTCATTATAGAGACCTAAATCGACATCGGATGACCCATACCAATGAGAAACCGTACGGATGCGAAACCTGTGGAAAATCGTTCACGCAGCGTGGAAACCTGAATCTACATCGGAGGACCCACACCAATGCGAAATCGTACACATGCGACATCTGTGGAAAATCGTGTAGTCGCAGTGTAGAACTCAAGCTACACCATATGACACACGCCACTAAAAAGCCGTACAAATGCGACATCTGTGGAAAAATGTTCACGCAAAGGGGAAGCATCAAGCTACACCAGGTGATCCACACCAACGAGAAGCCGTTTGCATGCGACATCTGTGGACAATTGTTCACGCAAAATGGAAGCCTTAAGCTACACCAGATGATCCACACCAATGAGAAGCCGTTTGCATGCCACATCTGTGGAAAATCTTTCCGCCGTAATACACACCTGAATCGACATCGGATGACCCACACCAATATAAAAAACCGGGGGAAAGGGGAAACCTGCGGAAAGTCGTTCACGCAGAGTGGGAACCTCTACACCGGGTGATCCACACCAATGAACCGTTTACATCTGTGGAAAATCGTTCAGGCATAATGGAAACTTAAAACGACACCAGATGACCCACACTAATAAGAAACCATACAAATGCGAAAACATACAAAATGCGCAACTTGTGAAAGTCGTTCACGGAAAATGGAAGCCTCAAGCTACACTAGATGACCCACACAAATAAGAAGCCATACACATGCGACATCTGTGGAAAATCGTTCACGCAGAGTGGAAACCTAAAGCAACATAAGATGACCCACACCAATGCGAAGCCGGACACTAGAAGATCTACACGGCTTTCAATTAAAAGGATTGTGATTTCCGCGACGAAGAGAAAACGGCGCAAAGCGAGCATCAAAAGCATACAAAGGACACTCGCCAATGACAAACCACGTGACAATAATTGGCAGATATTTCACAAAGCACATGATATGTCTGTGGAATTTGTTTTACTTCGTTCGTGTATTTACGAAGAGCGTCTCTTAAACACAATCTCAAGCACTTGTCGTTTTTGTTTTCAATGTTGAGAGATTTCTTATTTTTTTAGAAAAGGATCTAGATTTATGTAAGAACTACCTCTTATAAGTACTAGGGGTGTACGTGTTTACGTTTATGTAAAATTATAGTATTTCAACGAGTACCCGATATCCTATAGTAACCCGATCCTATATTCGTACTAAGCATGTGTTTTTCTTTTATTTCTTCAAGTTAATAGTTCTTCCTTCAAGTTGATGTGTTGTTGCTAATAGAGGTAGAATAGTTAGACACTTGTCTTTCTTTAGAGTATTTCGCTTTTAATGCTAACTGAAGTTTGGTTTTAGAAAGTTCTCTTAATTATTTCTGAGGCAACTTTGCCTTTAATCAGCTGGGTGTGTTCTGCATCGTTATTAAACAATTTGGGAATCAACTTCCAGTTTCTAGAGTTGTTTCTAAAAGCTCTTGTCTCTCTAAAGTTGGCCTCTTGGAAATATTCCGCAAATATAAATTTTTTGATCGCTGAAATGTTGCCTTTAATAAAAAAATAATAATTAAAAACCAACTATTTTTAAGAAACCACCACAAGGGAGGTTTTTTTTTCTCCGTCTCGCTTCATATTATGCTCCAGCTAGTGTGTCTGGGATTGTGCCTTCTCCTATACTCGTAACAATAGTCTGGAGTGGACATAATGAACAAAAGGGGTTCCCAATATGTCCCATATTTGGCAGGATATGTGCTACGCTTCCCTGGCCACTACATGTATACGAATGTACTTTATGATGCATGCATCTATTGACCGGAATAACACTGTAAGCCTATTCGCTTACACTGAACATTGATTTAATGCCAAGTAACAATGGATTTTCATTATTGTTCACACACCGTGTTACATTTGTTCCCCCATAATAGACACCTGGATCTACATCGGATGGCCCACACCAATGAAAAACCGTACAGATGCGAAACCTGTGGTAAGTCGTTTACGCAAAGTGGAAGCCTCAAGAAACACCAGATGATCCACACCAATGAGAAGCCGTTTGCATGCGACATCTGTGGAAAATCGTTCGCGCAGAATGGAAGCCTCAAGCGACACCAGATGATCCACACCAATGAGAAGCCGATTGCATGCGACATCTGTGGGAAATCATTCAGGCATAATGGAACTCTCAAGCGACACCAGATGATCCACACCAATGAGAAGCCGTACACATGCGACATCTGTGGAAAATCGTTCGCCCATAATGGAGACCTAAATCGACATCGGATGACCCATACCAATGAGAAACCGTACGCATGCGAAACCTGTGGAAAATCGTTCGCACGGAGTGGAAGCCTTAAGCTACACAAGATGATCCACACCAATGAGAAGCCGTTTGCATGCGACATCTGTGGAAAATTGTTCAGGCAAAGTCGAAGCCTCAAGCTACACAAGATGATCCACACCAATGAGAAGGCGTTTGCATGCGGCATCTGTGGACAATCGTTCAGGCATAATGGAAATCTCAAGCGACACCAGATAACCCACACCAATGAGAAACCACACCCATGCGACATCTGTGAAAAATCGTTTCCTCATAATAGACACCTGAATCGACATCGGATGATCCACACCAAAGATAAGCCGTACACATGCAAAACCTGTGAAAAATCTTTCATGCAGAGTGGAAACCTCAAGCTACACCAGATGATCCACACCAATGAAAAGCCGTTTGCATGCCACATATGTGGACAATCGTTCACGCAGAAGGGAAACCTCAAGCAACACCAGATAATCCACACCAATGAGAAGCCGTTTGCATGCGACATCTGTGGAAAATCGTTCAGGCATAGTGGAACCCTCAAGCGACACCAGATAACACACACGAATGAGAAACCGTACCCATGCGACATATGTGGAAAATCGTTCCCCCATAATAGACACCTGAATCGACATCGGATGGCCCACACCATTGAGAAACCGTACACATGCGAAACCTGTGGAAAGTCGTTCACGCGAAATGGAAGCCTTAAGCTACACCAGATAATCCACACCAAAGAGAAGTCGTTTGCATGCGACATCTGTGGAAAATCGTTCACGCAAAATGGAAGCCTTAGGCTACACCAGGTGACCCATACCAATGAGAAACCGCACGGATGCGACATCTGTGAAAAATCGTTCGCCAAAAATACAGACCTAAATCGACATCGGAGGACCCATACCAATGAGAAACCGTACGGATGCGAAACCTGTGGAAAATCGTTCACGCAGAGAGGAAACCTGAAGCTACATCGAAGGACCCACACCAATGCGAAACAGTACACATGCGACATCTGTGGAAAATCGTGTAGTCACAGTGTAGAACTCGAGCTACACCATATTGTAGTCACAGTGTAGAACTCGAGCTACACCATATGACACACACCACTAAAAAGTCGTACAAATGCGGAATCTGTGGAAAAAATTTCACGCAAAGGGGAAGCGTCAAGCTACACCAGGTGATCCACACCAACGAGAAGTCGTTTGCATGCGACATCTGTGGACAATTGTTCACGCAAAATGGAAGCCTCAAGCGACACCAGATGATCCACACCAATGAGAAGCCGTTTGTTTGCCACGTCTGTGGAAAATCTTTCCCCCGTAATACACACCTGAATCGACATCGGATGACCCACACCAATGAAAAAACCGGGGGAAAGGAGAAACCTGCGGAAAGTCGTTCACGCAGAGTGGGAACCTCTACACCGGGTGATCCACACCAATGAAAAGCCGTTTACATCTGTGGAAAATCGGTCAGGCATAATGGAAACTTAAAACGACACCAGATGACCCACACTAATAAGAAACCATACAAATGCGAAAACATACAAAATGCGCAACTTGTGAAAGTCGTTCACGGAAAATGGAAGCCTCAAGCTACACTAGATGACCCACACAAATGAGAAGCCATACACATGCGACATCTGTGGAAAATCGTTTACGCAGAGTGGAAACCTAAAGCAACATAAGATGACCCACACCAATGCGAAACCGGACACAATAAGCCCCACACGGCTTTCAATTAAAAGGATTGTAATTTCTGCGACGAAAATGAAACATCGCAAAGCGAGCATCAAAAGCATACAAAGGACACTCGCCAATGACAAACCATGTGACAATAATTGGCAGATATTTCACAAGGCACATGATATATCTGTGGAATTTGGTTTACCTCAATCGTGTATTTACGCAGAGCGTCTCTCAAACACAATCTCAAGCACTTGTCGTTTTTGTTTTTAATGTTGAGATTTTTTTATTTTTTTAGAAAATGATCTAGATTTATGTAAGAACTACCTCTTATAAGTACTAGGGGTGTACGTATTTACGTTTATGTAAAATGATAGTATTTCAACGAGTACCCGATATCCTATAGTAACCCGATCCTGTATTTGTACTAAGCATGTGGTTTTTCTTTTATTTCTTCAAGTTAATAGTTCTTCCTTCAAGTTGATGGGTTGTTGCTAGTAATAGAGGTAGAATAGTTTGACGTTTGTCTTTCTTTAGAGTATTTCGCTTTTAATGCTAACTGAAGTTTGATTTTAGAAAGTTCTCTTAATTATTTCTGAGGCAACTTTGCCCTTAATCATCTGTGTGTGTTCTGCATCGTTATTAAACAATTTGGGAATCAACTTCCAGTTTCTAGAGTTGTTTCTAAAAGCTCTTGTCTCTCTAAAGTTGGCCTCTTGGAAATATTCCGCAAATATAAATTTCTTGATCGCTGAAATGTTGCCTTTAATAAAAAAATAATAATTAAAAACCAACTATTTTTAAGAAACCACCACAAGGGAGGTTTTTTTCCCGTCTCGCTTCATATTATGCTCCAGCTAGTGTGTCTGGGATTGTGCCTTCTCCCTATACTCGTAACAATAGTCTGGAGTAAACATATGAACAAAAGGGGTTCCAAATATGTCCCATATTTGGCAGGATATGTGATACGCTTCCCTGGCCACTACATATGTATACGAATGTACTTGATGATGCATGCATCTATTGACCGGAATAACACTGTAAGCCCATTCGCTTACACTGAACATTGATTTAATGCCAAGTAACAATGGATTTCATTATTGTTCACACACCGTGTTAAATTTGTTCCCCCCATAATAGACACCTGGATCTACATCGGATGGCCCACACCAATGAAAAACCGTACAGATTCGAAACCTGTGGAAAGTCGTTCACGCAAAGTGGAAGCCTCAAGAAACACCAGATGATCCACACCAATGAGAAGCCGTACACATGCGACATCTGTGGAAAATCGTTCGCCCATAATGGAGACCTAAATCGACATCGGATGACCCATACCAATGAGAAACCGTTCGCATGCGAAACCTGTGGAAAATCGTTCGCACGGAGTGGAAGCCTCAAGCTACACAAGATGATCCACACCAATGAGAAGCCGTTTGTATGCGACATCTGTGGACAATTGTTCACGCGAAATGGAAGCCTCAAGCGACACCAGATGATCCACACCAATGAGAAGCCGTTTGCATGCGACATCTGTGGAAAATCTTTCCCCCGTAATACAGTCCTAAATCGACATCGGATGACCCACACCAATGAGAAACCGTACACAGGCGAAACCTGTTTGAAGTCGTTCACGCAAAATGGAAGCCTCGAGCAACACCAGATAATTCACACCAATGAGAAGCCGTTTGCATGCGACATCTGTGGAAAATCGTTCAGGCATAGTGGAAACCTCAAGCGACACCAGACAACCCACACCAATGAGAAACCACACGCATGCGACATCTGTGGAAAATCGTTCGCCCATAATAGCGACCTGAATCGACATCGGATGACCCACACCAATGAGAAACCGTACTCATGCGAAACCTGTGGAAAATCGTTCACGCGAAATGGAAGCCTCAAGCTACACCAGATGATCCACACCAATGAGAAACCGTTTGCATGCGACATCTGTGGAAATTCGTTCGCCCATAATAGCGACCTAAATCGACATCGGATGACCCATACCAATGAGAAACCGTACGGACGCGAAACCTGTGGAAAATCGTTCACGGAGTGGAAGCCTCAAGCTACACCAGATGATCCACACCAATGAGAAGCCGTTTGCGTGCGACATCTGTGGACAATTGTTCATTCAAAATAGAAGCCTCAAGCAACACCAGATGATGCAACACCAGATGATTCACACCAATGAGAAGCCGTTTGCATGCCACATCTGTGGAAAATCTTTCCCCCGTAATACACACCTGAATCGACATCGGATGGCCCACACCAATGAAAAAAACCGGGGGAAAGGGGAAACCTGTGGAAAGTCGTTCACGCAGAGTGGGAACCTCTACACCGGGTGATCCACACCAATGAGAAGCCGTACATATGCGAAACCTGTAGAAAATCGTTTACGCGGAGTGGAAACCTCAAGCGACACCAGATGACCAACACCTGTACCAATGCGAAGCCGGACACAAGAAGATCCACACGGCTTTTAATAAAGGGATTGTGATTTCCGCGACGAAAAGAAAACAGCGTAAAGCGAGCATCAAAAGCATATAAAGGACACTCGCCAATGACAAACCACGTGACAATAATTGGCAGATATTTCACAAAGCACATGATATTTCTGTGAAATTTGTTTTACTTCGTTCGTGTATTTACGAAGAGCGTCTCTCAAACACAATCTCAAGCACTTGTCGTTTTTGTTTTCAATGTTGAGAGATTTCTTATTTTTTTAGAAAAGGATCTAGAGTTATGTAAGAACTACATAAAGTACTAGGGGTGTACGTGTTTACGTTTATGTAAAATATAGTATTTCAACGAGTATCCAATATCCTATTGTAACCCGAACAAATATTCCTATGAAGCGTGTGTTTTTTTCTTTTATTTCTTCAAGTTAATAGTTCTTCCTTCAAGTTGTTAGGTTGTTGCTAATAGAGGTAGAATAGTTAGACACTTGTCTTTCTTTAGTGTATTTCGTTTTTAATGCTAACTGAAGTTTGGTTTTAGAAAGTTCTCTTAATTATTTCTGAGGCAACTTTGCTCTTAATCAGCTGGGTGTGTTATGCATCGTTATTAAACAATTTAGGAATCGACTCCCAGTTTCTAGAGTTGTTTCTAAAAGCTCTTGTCTCTCTAAAGTTGGCCTCTTGAAAAAATTTCGCAAATATACATTTCTTGATCGCTAGTGTTTCCTTCATTTTGTTTACAAACCAACTATTTTACCCGTCGGTACAAGCTCTAGCTTTTGATCGACTACAATTGTTTAGCTTGGCGAGTTACTTTTTTTAGTCTCTTTTTTTGTTTTGTATTACTCTCTTCGACTCTCCAATAGCGTCGATATAGTCTCGATTCTCGAAGAATATGTTCATTTTCTCGTTCATTAAATGCTATAGGACATGTATTATTTTGTTCCACGTAACTCTGTAACGCAGATTTAGTCCACTGTTAATAACCTTTCGGCGATGGTCTCGATTTTGAATTAAATTGTATATATGTTACGATAATATATATAATAATACATGTACATGTAAATCTATATTTTTTCAGGTGTTTAACGGATTTCCCTCTTATTTTCTCCAGCTATAGACGCGACCTGTGAACTCAACTCGCGCTGTTTTATATTTATTTGTTCGACGCACACAGATGAAAGACCGTACATGTGTGACATGTGGACAAGCGTTTGCATGGAATAGAGACCTCAAGCGACACCGGATGACCCACACTAATGAGAACTGTACACATAAGATATCTTCGGAATATCGTTTGCGCACAGTGGACACCTTGATCGACATATAGGCGATTCACACCAATAACAAACTATGTGAAAAATCGAGCAACACCACATGACCTACACCAATAAAAAAAACTGTATGCATGCGACATCCGTGAAAAGTGTTCAAGTACAGTAGGTCTCGCAATCGGCATAGGATGACCCACACCATTAAGAAACCGTATGCAGGTGGAATCTCTAAAAAAACATTCAATCAGATTGGAAACCTCAAGGAACACCAGATGACCCACACCAATGAGAAACCGTACCCATGCGACATCCGTGGAAAATCGTTCGCCCATAATAAAGACGCGAGTCGACATCGGATGACCCACACCAATGAGAAACCGTACACATGCGAAACCTGTGGAAAATCGTTTACGCAGAGTGGAAAACTCAAGCAACACCAGATGATCCACACCAATGAGAAGCCGTTTGCATGCGACATATGTGGACAATCGTTCACGCAGAATATAAGCCTCAAGCGACACCAGATGATCCACACCAATGAGAAGCCGTTTGCATGCGACATCTGTGGACAATTGTTCGCGCGAAATGGAAGCCTCAAGCGACACCAGATGATCCACACCAATGAGAAGCCGTTTGCATGCCACATATGTGGACAATCGTTCACGCAGAATAGAAGCCTCAAGCGACACCAGATGATCCACACCAATGAGAAGCCGTTTGCATGCGACATCTGTGGACAATTGTTCGCGCGAAATGGAAGCCTCAAGCGACACCAGATGATCCACACCAATGAGAAGCCGTTTGCATGCCACATATGTGGACAATCGTTCGCGCAGAATGGAAGCCTCAAGCAACACCAGATGATCCACACCAATGAGAAGCCGTTTGCATGCGACATCTGTGGGAAATCGTTCAGGCATAATAGAACTATCAAGCCACACCAGATGACCCACACTAATAAGAAGCCATACACATGCGACATCTGTGGAAAATCGTTCGCCCATAATAAAGACGTGAATCGACATCGAATGACCCACACCAATGAGAAACCGTACACATGCGAAACCTGTGGAAAATCGTTTACGCAGAGTGGAAACCTCAAGCAACACCAGATGATCCACACCAATGAGAAGCCGTTTGCATGCCACATCTGTGGACAATCGTTCACGCAGAATATAAGCCTCAAGCGACACCAGATGATCCACACCAATGAGAAGTCGTTTGCATGCGACATCTGTGGACAATTGTTCGCGCGAAATGGAAGCCTCAAGCGACACCAGATGATCCACGCCAATGAGAAGCCGTTTGCATGCGACATCTGTGGACAATTGTTCGCGCGAAATGGAAGCCTCAAGCGACACCAGATGATCCACACCAATGAGAAGCCGTTTGCATGCCACATATGTGGACAATCGTTCGCGCAGAATGGAAGCCTCAAGCAACACCAGATGATCCACACCAATGAGAAGCCGTTTGCATGCGACATCTGTGGGAAATCGTTCAGGCATAATAGAACTATCAAGCGACACCAGATGACCCACACTAATAAGAAGCCATACACATGCGACATCTGTGGAAAATCTTTCCCCCGTAATACACACCTGAATCGACATCGGATGGCCCACACCAATGAAAAAAACCGGGGGAAAGGGGAAACCTGTGGAAAGTCGTTCACGCAGAGTGGGAACCTCTACACCGGGTGATCCACACCAATGAGAAGCCGTACATATGCGAAACCTGTAGAAAATCGTTTACGCGGAGTGGAAACCTCAAGCGACACCAGATGACCAACACCTGTACCAATGCGAAGCCGGACACAAGAAGATCCACACGGCTTTTAATAAAGGGATTGTTATTTCCGCGACGAAAAGAAAACAGCGTAAAGCGAGCATCAAAAGCATATAAAGGACACTCGCCAATGACAAACCACGTGACAATAATTGGCAGATATTTCACAAAGCACATGATATTTCTGTGAAATTTGTTTTACTTCGTTCGTGTATTTACGAAGAGCGTCTCTCAAACACAATCTCAAGCACTTGTCGTTTTTGTTTTCAATGTTGAGAGATTTCTTATTTTTTTAGAAAAGGATCTAGAGTTATGTAAGAACTACATAAAGTACTAGGGGTGTACGTGTTTACGTTTATGTAAAATATAGTATTTCAACGAGTATCCAATATCCTATTGTAACCCGAACAAATATTCCTATGAAGCGTGTGTTTTTTTCTTTTATTTCTTCAAGTTAATAGTTCTTCCTTCAAGTTGTTAGGTTGTTGCTAATAGAGGTAGAATAGTTAGACACTTGTCTTTCTTTAGTGTATTTCGTTTTTAATGCTAACTGAAGTTTGGTTTTAGAAAGTTCTCTTAATTATTTCTGAGGCAACTTTGCTCTTAATCAGCTGGGTGTGTTATGCATCGTTATTAAACAATTTAGGAATCGACTCCCAGTTTCTAGAGTTGTTTCTAAAAGCTCTTGTCTCTCTAAAGTTGGCCTCTTGAAAAAATTTCGCAAATATACATTTCTTGATCGCTAGTGTTTCCTTCATTTTGTTTACAAACCAACTATTTTACCCGTCGGTACAAGCTCTAGCTTTTGATCGACTACAATTGTTTAGCTTGGCGAGTTACTTTTTTTAGTCTCTTTTTTTGTTTTGTATTACTCTCTTCGACTCTCCAATAGCGTCGATATAGTCTCGATTCTCGAAGAATATGTTCATTTTCTCGTTCATTAAATGCTATAGGACATGTATTATTTTGTTCCACGTAACTCTGTAACGCAGATTTAGTCCACTGTTAATAACCTTTCGGCGATGGTCTCGATTTTGAATTAAATTGTATATATGTTACGATAATATATATAATAATACATGTACATGTAAATCTATATTTTTTCAGGTGTTTAACGGATTTCCCTCTTATTTTCTCCAGCTATAGACGCGACCTGTGAACTCAACTCGCGCTGTTTTATATTTATTTGTTCGACGCACACAGATGAAAGACCGTACATGTGTGACATGTGGACAAGCGTTTGCATGGAATAGAGACCTCAAGCGACACCGGATGACCCACACTAATGAGAACTGTACACATAAGATATCTTCGGAATATCGTTTGCGCACAGTGGACACCTTGATCGACATATAGGCGATTCACACCAATAACAAACTATGTGAAAAATCGAGCAACACCACATGACCTACACCAATAAAAAAAACTGTATGCATGCGACATCCGTGAAAAGTGTTCAAGTACAGTAGGTCTCGCAATCGGCATAGGATGACCCACACCATTAAGAAACCGTATGCAGGTGGAATCTCTAAAAAAACATTCAATCAGATTGGAAACCTCAAGGAACACCAGATGACCCACACCAATGAGAAACCGTACCCATGCGACATCCGTGGAAAATCGTTCGCCCATAATAAAGACGCGAGTCGACATCGGATGACCCACACCAATGAGAAACCGTACACATGCGAAACCTGTGAAAAATCGTTTACGCAGAGTGGAAAACTCAAGCAACACCAGATGATCCACACCAATGAGAAGCCGTTTGCATGCGACATATGTGGACAATCGTTCACGCAGAATATAAGCCTCAAGCGACACCAGATGATCCACACCAATGAGAAGCCGTTTGCATGCGACATCTGTGGACAATTGTTCGCGCGAAATGGAAGCCTCAAGCGACACCAGATGATCCACACCAATGAGAAGCCGTTTGCATGCCACATATGTGGACAATCGTTCACGCAGAATAGAAGCCTCAAGCGACACCAGATGATCCACACCAATGAGAAGCCGTTTGCATGCGACATCTGTGGACAATTGTTCGCGCGAAATGGAAGCCTCAAGCGACACCAGATGATCCACACCAATGAGAAGCCGTTTGCATGCCACATATGTGGACAATCGTTCGCGCAGAATGGAAGCCTCAAGCAACACCAGATGATCCACACCAATGAGAAGCCGTTTGCATGCGACATCTGTGGGAAATCGTTCAGGCATAATAGAACTATCAAGCCACACCAGATGACCCACACTAATAAGAAGCCATACACATGCGACATCTGTGGAAAATCGTTCGCCCATAATAAAGACGTGAATCGACATCGAATGACCCACACCAATGAGAAACCGTACACATGCGAAACCTGTGGAAAATCGTTTACGCAGAGTGGAAACCTCAAGCAACACCAGATGATCCACACCAATGAGAAGCCGTTTGCATGCCACATCTGTGGACAATCGTTCACGCAGAATATAAGCCTCAAGCGACACCAGATGATCCACACCAATGAGAAGTCGTTTGCATGCGACATCTGTGGACAATTGTTCGCGCGAAATGGAAGCCTCAAGCGACACCAGATGATCCACGCCAATGAGAAGCCGTTTGCATGCGACATCTGTGGACAATTGTTCGCGCGAAATGGAAGCCTCAAGCGACACCAGATGATCCACACCAATGAGAAGCCGTTTGCATGCCACATATGTGGACAATCGTTCGCGCAGAATGGAAGCCTCAAGCAACACCAGATGATCCACACCAATGAGAAGCCGTTTGCATGCGACATCTGTGGGAAATCGTTCAGGCATAATAGAACTATCAAGCGACACCAGATGACCCACACTAATAAGAAGCCATACACATGCGACATCTGTGGAAAATCGTTCGCCCATAATAGAGACGTGAATCGACATCGAATGACCCACACCAATGAGAAACGGTACACATGCGAAACCTGTGGAAAATCGTTTACGCAGAGTGGAAACCTCAAGCAACACCAGATGATCCACACCAATGAGAAGCCGTTTGCATGCCACATCTGTGGAAAATCGTTCACGCATAATGGAAACCTCGAGCAACACCAGATGATCCACACCAATGAGAAGCCGTTTGCATGCGACATCTGTGGAAAATTGTTCAGGCATAATGGAACTCTCAAGCGACACCAGATGACCCACACTAATAAGAAGCCATACACATGCGACATCTGTGGAAAATCGTTCACGCAGAGTGGAAATCTAAAGCAACATAAGATGGCCCACACCAATGCAAAGCCAGACACAAGAAGATCCACACGGCTTTTAATAAAGGGATTGTGATTTCTGCGACGAAGAGAAAACGACGTATAAAGGACACTTGACAATGACAAATCATGTGACAATAATTGGCAGATATTTCACAAAGCACATGATATGTCTGTGGAATTTGTTTTACTTCATTCGTGTATTTACGAAGAGCGTCTCTCAAACACAATCTCAAGCACTTGTCGTTTTTGTTTTCAATGTTGAGAGATTTCTTATTTGTTTAGAAAAGGATCTAGATTTATGTAAGAACTACCTCTTATGTGTGTACGTGTTTACGTTTATGTAAAATGATAGTATTTCAACGAGTACCCGATATCTTACAGTAACCCGATCCTATATTTGTACGTAGCATGTGTTTTTCTTTTTATTTCTTCAAGTTAATAGTTCTTCCTTCAAGTTGATAGGTTGTTGCTAATAATAGAGGTAGAATAGTTAGACACTTGTCGTTCTTTAGAGTATTTCGCTTTTAATGCTAACTGAAGTTTAATTTTAGAAAGTTCTCTTAATTATTTCTGAGGCAACTTTGCCTTTAATCAGCTGGGTGTGTTCTGCATCGTTATTAAACAATCTGGGAATCAACTCCCAGTTTCTAGAGTTGTTTCTAAAAGTTCTTGTCTCTCTAAAGTTGGCCTCTTGGAAATATTCCGCAAATATAAATTTCTTGATCGCTGAAATGTTGGCTTTAATAAAAAAAAAAATTTAAAACCAACTATTTTTAAGAAACCACCACAAGGGAGTTTTTTTTCTCCGTCTCGCTTCATATGCTCCATCCAGCTAGTGTGTCTGGGATTGTGCCTTCTCCCAATACTCGTAACAACAGTCTGGAGTGGGCATAGGAACAAAAGGGGTTCCCAATATGTCCCATATTTTGCAGGATATTGTGATACGCTTACCTGGCCACTACATGTAGGCCTATACAAATGTACTTGATGATGCATGCATCTATTGACCGGAATAACACTGTAAGCCCATTCGCTTACACTGGACATTGATTTAATGCCAAGTAACAATGGATTTTCATTATTGTTCACACACCGTGTTAAATTTGTTAGATGTTCTTGTTGTTGACCCTTGCTCTATGCTGTGACTAACAATACTGGCGCGCTTGCAGTCGGGGACTTGGGCTTTCCGGTCGTGCTAGTGTTTTAGTTCAACGAAGTACCCTCCTTGATGATTTCGTCCACTGAATCGCCTCTGGATTGGTCTTGGTAAGTAAATATATACATTACTTTATTTCGTGAGCCAATCATACTCCGTTGGGTTTTATGTTTACCATAACCAGAATTTGCCATGCCTTGATCTGAACAGAAAAACCAAAGACCGACACCAGACAGAATGGCGGATTCGAAAGGCAACACGACAGCAGGACGCAAGCGAATACCACCCAGCAAGCAGCGGTTTCCCTGCCCAATTTGCGGCAAGACCCTGGCTCAGAAAACCGGCCTGAAGAAGCACCTACGAATCCACTCCAAGGAGCGGCCGTTTGTCTGCGACGTTTGCGCCAAAGCCTTCACGGAGAAAAGCCACCTCTGCCGCCACATGAGGATCCACGACAACCACAAGCCGTACGTGTGCGACATCTGCGGGAAGTCGTTCAACCAGATCATCAACCTAAACCAGCACATGCATACACACGGTACGGACGAGAAGCCGTTTGTCTGCGACCACTGCGGGTACTCGTGCGCGTACCAGTCCAATCTCGTCGTGCACATGAGAACGCACACCAACGAGAAGCCGTATACCTGCGAGGTGTGTGGCTTGTCCGTTAGCATGAAATGCTCATTGACCAAGCACCTTCGTGTCCACACCAAGGAAAAGCCGTATCAGTGCAATACGTGCGGCAGATGCTTTGCACGGCTGTTTACGCTCACAATGCACGAGCGGCGCATTCACGCGGACAAGTAATACAATGTAATTACTAATTAGCCTGTCTGTCATAGTCGGCGCGGCCAGGGGCAGTTCTTGGAGATCACGTGCGACAAAAAAGTAAAATGTACTCCAGGTACATTCAAAATATTCAGGTCAAACCGTTGTCCTGATTGGTTGTTGTTTGTTTGTACATTAATTTGTATACATGTATACATTTGTATACAGCGAGCGAATTATGATTTAGCTGTATGAAATACTCAGGGCAATTAATTATAATTTGTGACCCAGCACGAGTAAATGAGACACTTTGAGGCAAAAATGAAAATTTTAATTTTGATTTCATTTTAAATAATGAAATCAAAATCTCAATTTTCATTTTTGCCTCAAAGTGTCTCATTTACTCGTGCTGGTTCACATTTCCCCTCATCATTTTTTATTGTTTTTCTTACGGTTACGAGATGTTTTGATTTTTTAATAAATTGACTAATGTACGAAAATATTTCTGTGGAATGTTTGGGACAGCGAATACATTTGTGTTTTTAAATAAAATATGTATCCCATTAAGTCGCCTATGATAGAGATGTTTGTGCATACAAAACGGTTCGTGTCTTTTACATCTTCCGCAACTCGTAGGAACAGGGAGCCTTCACCCCTCCCCGGCCGTGTTGGTCATTGTGTTACTGGAATAAAAAAAAGAACCTGAAATTTGGAACCCCTTTGAATTCCATTGACTTTTACCGTTTTATTGGATGAACGTTCACAAGGCACGTGCAATACTTATTTCCAGTGAGTCAGCATTTAATGGTCCGAAATTTACAGCTGCATCTCCGCGACATCGCGCAGTACGCGCGAACGCGCGCGCCAATGTCCATAAAACTAAAGGAGTTTACGTTTAAGGCCGTGTCCGAAACGAGTGTCTAGAGCTACGGTCTACGTAGGCGCTAAGGCAAATGGAATTCGGACGTGGCTATGGTAGAGCCTACGGCTAGTTATTGCGCCCCCAAGCGATGCTTGAATTAGTGTTTGCAAAATTACGACGTAAGAATTTACAACCATTATCGTCTGCTAGATGTTACGCAATGTTTGTTTACAGCCAGTCAAAATACCTGATCAAATTGACGTATTTGTCGATCTGTTGGTTTCAATTCAATGCACTATTATTAAAAAACAAACGAAAATTTGCTCCAAAATTAACGTTAGTGCTGCCGCCATTTTGTTTTGCCGGAGCTAGACAACTTCTTTTACGGCTAGATTTTTGTGACGTTGTAGCCGTAGCTGTAGCTCTAGACGCCATTTCGGACAGCGCTACAAAATGGCCGCCGTAGACAATAGACCTAGCCGTAGCTCTAGACACCCGTTTCGGACACGGCCTTATTACTCGCGAGCTGAGAGCTAGAGCTCCCTAAGGTTGTTTCACGTTCCGCGGCCATCTTGGATTCAGCGCAAAAAGAGGTACCCAACTTACCCGGATGATAGCGTGTTTATATGGGCGTTCCCCTCTTCCTACATGTAGTAGGCCTACAGAGGGCGCTCTACTGAGCATGCGCAACTGGAACGCGAAACAACCTTATTATAACCACAACAACGGCGACCAGTTTTCACACAGTGAACGGGCGCGTATGCATAATACGCTGCAGATCTAGTCGTTTTATTGTATATCTATGTTCGCAACTGACGGGATGGATAGTCAAGCCCGGGGGGGGGGGGGGGGGGGGGGAATAATTCAATCAAAGGTAATACAATCATTTCCCATCTCGAGTAGGCTAACCCATCAATATTCCGTCGTTATTTTGTTCCTTCGGGTTTTCTATAGTAATAAGCCGGCGATCATCAACAATAGGCTGCCTATAGGTAGCCCGGGGTTCTTGTATTCACTTTAATAAGACATGGAAATTGTCTCCGAGTTGATTACTTTAAAATAATGATGAGAGGCGGGGACCCGAATCTGATGAGCTTGAGTGCGTGATCACATTCCCTGCCATGCATGCTCTCTAATAAATTCCCGAAGTTTGTTTAAAAGCAACAAATGTTAGTTTTGCTCTGTCGGTATTGAAAGGCCCTTTGAATACAATATGTTTTGGCGGGTATCACTGGCTAGTAATATACATGTCAGCAAAAGGAAATAATAGTATTGGGGGGAAAAAACATGAACCAAAACTAATGGTTTTTGTTATGGCGATCCTATGATTAAGATCTTTAACTATTGTGATGAATCAAAGCTGTTATGGACAAGTATGGACAACAGATTCAACGCCCTCCATTGACCGTCATTAATATGAAATCGGCCAATCACGCGTGCTCTTCAAACAAAATGGCTGTACGCAGGAAATGCGGTTGTATCTCGAAATTAATTCTTGCCAGGCTTCAATTGCTGGCTTGGTGTTTTTTCTGAGATGAGATTCGTAGTCAATTAAAGGAAAAGGGGGGAAAAGGGACCTAGAACCTAAGTGTTGTACAGTGATCAATATGCATACTGAATAATTCATGAAACCTGCCAGTTAAGTTTGGGAAAAATATAGGCCTATTCGCGACCGGCTTGAACCTTGATAAAATAAAAGTCTCTAATTAAGTAAGGTAGATTTTAGTCGAGGTGCATGTTTGTGGGGATTAGCCTGCTAATCTATGTCTCTCGAAATTGTTAATCTGCTACCAGGGTGGATATCGGCGGCTTGCGTGGCAGCATGAGCACTCGGCAAATAAATCGGCCCTTTTACCCGAGTGATCTTTCGGGGCATATGTTCGGAAGATGTTGGCCTATTGATTTTCTGTCAAAAAGCAGCACTTTGTCCAAAAGTGCTCACATCACACGGTGCAAATAAAACAAAAATACGGCTTATAATTGCGCGAGTCTTGCTCGTAGTTTGCACAAAAACATTGCTGTAAAAAAAGTGGTTTTATTACAATAAAGATTTAAATAAAATATGAGGACTGTCGGTGTCTGCATTAGTATTTCGTTTTCAGTGTTTATCCGAGCCGATGTAATAAAAGCTCCATCCAATTATATGACCTACATAATCCCGCTAGATGAAAAGTGACTGCATGTTTTTTTGTTTTTTTTACATTCCCCTCACTTTTAACTCATGTCGATCTGTAAGGTGTTTTGATGAGATTGAACCTTTAAAATAGTTTTGTTATACTGGTTGGTTTGTTTGTTTGCTAACAAAATGAAACGTTTTCTATTTTGACCATACTTTTGTGTATATTATTCATGCAGTACTTAAATCATCACACGAACACGCGCCTTAATGGTTTTCAGCGAGCGAGAAAACTGGGCTTATTAATGTTTATAACCGGATAAATCTGCAGGGTATTGATTTAATTATAGAAGATAAACACAAGCGTCGTGTTTGATTAGTAGCTCTCGAGTGTTTTGCTTGATGAAGCCGCACTTAACCCCACCCCCCTGTTTTTCTCTTTCCCGCTCCCCATCACCTACCCCCGCTCTCCCTTGAGGGCCGGACTGGCTGGGATGAGCCGCGTGATTACAGTCTAATTAGCAAAGAAGTACGGCAAACCCAAGCCGAGGCCATGGTGAAGTTCGTGTGACCGCGCTCAAAAGAAGAGCAAGGACATAGAGGTGTTTGGTCTGCGGCGGCGACGGTCGGTTTTCGGGAAGTGTCATGATACACCTCTGAACTTGCTGTAGCCGTCAAAACTTTAGCATTTGGTAACAGACTCTGTTTGAGAAAGGGAAGGTGGCGGGAAAGGGTGGAGCAAACTGCCATAGGCCTAATGGTAAGGATGTTGAATGACCAAGATTGTGCGACTAGTAGGCCTAGGCCCAATAGTCGGCAAAACAAACAACGGTTTTTATTGTTTTAGCAAAAGGGGGCGCGTTAAAGGCTTCAAGTTTGAACCCGAAATAAGGTCAGGACCTATTCAAGTTAATTCACGTTTTTTTTTTTTAAGTTTTTTTTATTATGTAGTATGTGGATTGAGGCAAAGTTAATAAAGTGTTGCATTAATGAACGATTTGTTCTACTTTCAGAAAATGGCGCCATTGCAGCGCCCTCACTCGCTCAAAAATAATGGCCTACTGGGATTTCGAGCAACGAACTATAGATGGCGCTCCCGGTCTTCAACTGCCCTATGCGCGCATATGCAAGTGCTCTGACAGCCAGTAATCAGCTAGTCTCGTTTTCCGTCACAATGCATGCCAGAAAAACCAGCGCTTCGAATAGGAAAATAGAGCTGCCTAATTAAGCACAAACATTTTGCTTAAGCACAAACTCTTTGGTATTAGGAGCCAAAGTTCCATGCGAGTCTTATGCCAAGTTGAAAACAGCTAAATACCAATCACAAACAATATACACTACATGGAGCTGTGGCTAATAAGCTGGTTTTACTAAAGCAAGTTTTTTTAAAAGCAATTATTGTTGTGCTTACTGAGCATCCATTTTAAACTAAGCCGAGGATCTAAATAAATATCAAATAACAAAAACAAAAGCCTATTGACGTTTTCTGATCGGGCAGTGGGTAGGCTATCATTGGTACACAATGTATTCTGGCTTCGGAATTAATGAAATGTACTTTTTCAAAGATACATGTAATTTATTGACAGAAAAACGTCAATAGAATACATGTCAAGAAATCATCTCATGTACGGAAACCCTTTGTTGATTTGGACTCGGAGGCAAAAGAAGAAAGATGAGACTCTATAGAGCCAGGCTATGCAATATCAGAAACCCCCGAAGCAATGGGGTTTGTAGTGCACGCAAAGTCGGGGAAGACCAGGCTAGGCCGGAGGCCGAGTCGCCCGATTGATTTTCCGACGGCAGCGTTCGAGAGATACGAATCGGAGATGCACGGCCGGCCTATAGATCCCCGGTCCCGCACATTCTTGATGACAGTCTCGCCGAGTTCGCCACGCACGCATGGCATGTGTGTATTATCGAGGCCAAAACTCCCCCTCCGTGACACGCGTACTGCGTTCACTGTTAGCTAATAAAAGCTAACCTACATAACACGCATACACCTTACGGGTCAGACTTGCGAGCGAGTGATTTCACCATCCCGGGCGTTACGGGGGGAAACGAGCCGCTAAGCCGGTCGAGAAGTGTTCTCCCGAGAGTCCATTAGTCAGTAATTTTGGTTCGCGGAAAACGAAATATTTGTTTACTCGGATCCGTCATGTGGGAGCTGCAAGCTGTTTTCGCGATTGTCGTCAACTTTGGTAAGTCCAAGTCCAATATTCACGACACGGCTGTAACTAAAGATGTGATTGGTTCGAATCCCATATTTTCCTAATATTTTAGGGAGTGTTACACGTTAAATTCGCATCAGCAAAGGTATGGATGAATCAGTGGACGTCAACAGAGATTTTGTTGTGTTGTGTAGTGCAATAATACCAACAGAATTGGTGATGCATAAATTCTGTTAAAAATGGTCCGTTTATTCCTGCCGTTATAGTCGGTGGTAATTCCCGAATTTCTGCGATTACACCCGATAGTCTGCGATCATCTGCGAGGATTGTTTTGCTTACGTTGCACCGGTTAACGTACCTTAACAATATTTATGACAGGTAAAAGTTGTAACAGGTGAAAATCCTTTTTGTTTTAAGTGACTCGAGTCGAGTCAGTTTAGGTCCGGCAAGAAGTGGAGTCGAGTCGAATCATAGTGGGCATGCAGTCGAGTCGAGTCAAGTCAAATCTTTAGCTCAAATCTATTTGAGTCACGAAAAATTTCGAACACTACCTGAACATCATAAACAAACACAGGTAATTTTGTTGTCATTTTTTATAAAAAAAGCCAATTATTTATGAAACTATACCTATTGGAAATATGCATGTAACGTCCGGTTTCGGGGTAGTATTTAGGAGTCCGTGGCACGATGTTTGCTTGTACACGATAAGCGGCCGCTGTTTCGCTTTTATTTCTGGGACTTGAGTGCTTTTTAGCCTTCACTCGAGTTGAGTTTTTATGAGAGACTCGAGTCGAGTCGACTGGGGAAAAGTTGCTCCCAAATCTGACTCGAGTCGGACTCGAGTTATTACAGCTCTGACAAAATCCCGTCTTTTAGGATTAACGGGGGAAAGATAACGTTCGTGATTTGAACCGCCGGCGCTAGTTTATCAGACCTGACATCGTGCGAACCGTGCCGTACCATACCACGGATGAACTCAAAACGACACGACACGGCCAGTAATCTGCACGATACACTGACCTTATTCGAGATATCAACAGCAGGCCACACACGCGCTGCAGCAAAACGGAACGACGGGCACGATCGTCCCGGACATCGATTTTGGGCCGTTCTGACCCGAGAATCTCTCATATTAAGTCCCGCGCATCCGCGTCGCTCGCGGCGATTGTACGAAGTAGACTATATAGTGCCGCCAATAATCACACTAGATGGACACACTCACGCACACGCGATAATTGTATCGACGACAGCGCTAAAGGCAGGTTTATGCTTCAAGCGAAAGCGAATGTGATGCGAATTTGACTTTGCGAAGCATTCGCTGCAAAAATCCGCCGGAGTGGAAATATAGTCAACCTATGCGAATTCACAGGGCAGGCATTCCCCGTGATAACACCACAAATTCGCGTTCGCGTCGAGTATGAACCATAGGCATAACACGGTAACGCATCCATTGTTTTTGAACAATTTTAAAATGCCGCATGTATGTGACAATGAAGTCAACAATAACTCGACAAGGGTTTTTAGTCTCTGTTGCGCGCGAGGGAAGACACATACTAACCGGTGTAGCGGTTTCCGATATATTTTGTTCAGGAGCTATAGGTGGTGTCTTGATATATTCATGAGAAAGAGCAATGACAACTCGTATCATATCTTTAAAGAACTATACAGAATTATAAAGAACGGCTTCCTCAACCAACTCGCCAACTTGGTAGAGAGGAGAGCTATAGATCGAAAGGTCTGTGGTTCGAATCCGACTATTGTTAACGTTTGCCTTTTTTTGACAAATTTTCTTATGAAAAAGGGAAAATCGGGTTAGGATACATTAAGGGTTTTGAAAAATCCAACAAGAACCGCTACACTGGTTAGTTTTTAGTGACTTCCGACCATAGACACCCCGTCGTGAAATTTGACGGTTTTGTTTGTCAAATTCGCGCGCGCGCGCGCGCGAGGGTTGAGGGTTGTGTTACGTTTTTGACGGTGGGCTTTGGGGGACTGGTATAGATTCAGAAATCGGCCTCCTGTCTAATGGTCGAGTTGTGTCTTGGTACATCTCATGCTTCAATGGTGAGATCCGCCCCGGAGCAACTCTGATGACTCTTTTTGGATATTCTTGTCGCCAAAGTCTTCGCGATCGAGTCATGCAGAAGACAATTACCGTCAAACCAGTCTGAGGTCCAGTGTCTGGCATTCGAAAAGAACTGTGGCGATCATGAGCACCTCCGTCCCTGCCAATCCATGTTATCCGTGACTAGCTTGTGGTCATAAAGTGACAAAACCTACGCCGCGATTCACGAAAAACCTGTTCAATAAATAAATGTTTTCGAATAGGATCACCAAAAATGCGCATCGAACTGTTAATTGCGAAGAAGTTGGCTTTATAAATAAAGCGAATTGCATTTGGATAAACCACGATCGATGTATATTCAGACAACATCAAGATCTTATGCTGCGAGAAGAAATTGCAACCGACACATTGTGTCAACACTTGTACATTGACACCGTCGTAATTTACACGGAAAGCATTTCAAGACCTCGTTTTTTTTTTCGCGTCAATTGGAGCTGTCACTCGCTGTTGAACAGCCAGTGTTGTGGCCTAGATGTGTTTGCTTCCACAACTGCAAATGCACTTAGGCTCAGTCTGACAGGTCAGTGTCGTTTGTTAACATTAAAACGTCTCACGAAAGGCGACGTGTGTAGGAAGTGTTTACACGTTACATAAGATGGTTTGTGTTTCTAAACGTCAACGATGCGTACAACAGAATTTGTTATACCACGGCAATAGATTGTGAATTTTTATTGGTCGAGAAGCGTTCACGTGACATGCCACAAAAACGCATGTATCCGAGTGTGCCGATATACAATGTATGTATGAGCATGGTATGAGTGATGTACGCTGAGTACGCGTGGTACATGAGTTCATGTACCCCACGGGGTACATGAACTTTCTTTTTCCAGGCCGCGGAATCTTTTTTTACACGCTAGCGCATAGCCTGGCCGGCCATTTCTGTGATAAATACCATGGAAGCGACTGATATTAGAGTCTAGCAACGCTGTGTTATATTAGCTGGTACTACGTAAATTGATGTATGTTCCTGTGCGATGTAAACAGGGAACAGTGAAGTTAGCACTTTCGGCAACGACTAACGACCGCCATTGTTGTTTACACCGGCTTTCGTTTATGCTGTTCGTCTGCTTTTTTCTGTTCCAATTTTGCCTTATTTTCTCCGTAATGTCGGCAGACGACAGCATTAAGTCACCTCCAAAGAAGCGATTTCTGTCTCGTTCAAAAGAGGAGATCAGAAATTTGATTTTCGAGCAAGACAGCGCCAGTACGAAGAAAAACACGGAACATTCAGTGCGACTACTTCGGCAATTTTGCACCGCAACGGGAACGGACCCATAACAAACAATTCTTGCCTGCTGTAATCTACTACCGTGGTATAACAAAACAATTGTTGCCTGCTGTGATATGGTCCATGGCGTTTTGTACACCCTCGGGGGCAAATGGCACCCTCGGCTTCGCCTCGGGTGCCATTTGCCCCCTCGGGTGTACAAAACGCCATGGACCATGTCACAGCAGGCAACAATTGTTAAATGTGTTCCCGAAAGTGAGTTTTGAGTAGGGTAACACGAGGACGGGCCGTTCGTGGCTGAGAATGCATGAGGGGATGGCGAAGTCCAGGGACCATTCATCACCCACGAACGGCGCGCTACAGAGTGTATTAACTCAACACGCTTCAATAAGGTTTCATTATTGTACAAACGAATGTCGTGGGTTTTTTGTAAAATCAAGAAAGCCAGTTTTGAAGGAATGTTGACAATACATTTGTCGGTCAAAAAGTTATGCTGAATAAGCTAAATACGTTGTTACATTCGCACTTTTCTCATTGTCTCCCACTATAAGTCTGAAAAATGCAGCGCGCCATTCGTATGATGGCGCGCTGTCCTCTATTCGTGCAAAATATTGTCGCAAAAACGTAATAGTGTGACGTAACAGGAGGGTGTTAACTAGAAAGATTCTCCATCGTTAGTATATGCCCTATAAGTAGTTTTCACCTCAGGGTGGTGCATGTTCGTTGAGGTATGTTCGTCCGTATTTTTCTTGCTAGGCACCCTGTGTAATCGTGCTTCGAAGGAAGGTTACCATTAGTCCCCGCCCGAGAGATTTAAATATCGGCTCTATCGCACGAAAGTCGCTGTGCTTATAATCCTCTTATCACGCGCAGTACAATCACCTCGACACAAACCCATTAGGTTTAAGGAGACCAGCGGGCAACTTTCAACCTGCTGCCCTGCTAACGACAGATATAAGCTCACTGTTTCAATAGCAAACAAAAGGGTACCAGACAAAACATGGCGCCAAATTTGCATAATGTTCGCACGTTATCCCATGTGTTTTGTTTTTGTTTCTTTCCAAAATACAAAAGCTGGACGGTTTTCAATACATTAGGCCTACAGCTGCGCCAAATTGTTGGAATAGAGGTCGTTTGATGCACGTTGTATGCGGTTGCCCCATGCGTCGAAAGCAGACATAATTGAGATGACAACTCAAGATTTGACGATAATCAACTTAGACACAGGGCTGGGGTAGCTCTCTTCTTACGTATAAGTCTAGGAGACAGCTCCTGGAATCTGCCATTTCGTTTTACCCCTAAGGGGGGGGGGGGAGGGTTTGGCACTCGTATTATATGAGAAGGGGGTATAGTATTTTAAGGTCGGGTGTAAGCATCCACGGTACCACGAAGATACTTTAATTCACCAATCTTTCTAGGTACCCTCGCCTTGCTACTCTCACATTATTTAGCTATAATGAAGCAAATGAAGAATGTCGCGTATACGCTCGGCCTCGCTGTGGGTAATAAATCATCTACCTGAACGATCCACGTACACCGGGGTTTATTTCCAGAAATGAGAGGGAAAAAATGCTTTCAGTTATAGCACATTTACCAAATTTACACCACCCTTACTAAAAACGAAATTGACTCTAACCCAGTATCCCCCAGTCCTATCTTTCCATCTGATTACTATCTCGGTTCGTAATCGACGTACGGAAATGAAATTCTCGGTTGCCCGACGGAAACCTCTTTTTGTTAATTTCACGTTAAATTACATCGCCGCCACGTTGAAAAGCCATTTTCTCGTTCGCCGACCGTCCTGTATGTATAAAAGGAAACATGCCTGCGTCGAGTTCCGTGTGCTAATGGCCGCGCAAATGAATTTTTCGCTCCAACTGATGCGCAGACGTGCCCGGAAATGCGACCAAGTGCTTTGTTTATTGAGTCAAATTATACGCCATTTTCTGTTGGACATGGAGGAATTTTGGGCCAGCTCTTTCGCTTATTTTTTTGGAATCTCGCCTGAGGAATAATGTATATAGGGCAAGGCATAGTAGCAGTTAGAGTGAGCAAAGGTTTTCTTCGTGTTGTAAGCGAACAGCATTAGCCATGTTTGTGTAGTAAAACAACGCTAATCTGCCAACATGTTTGATGACAGTTTGGCCGCTAATGGTGACGTCATAACTGAGGTCACGCGTCAAAGGTTAATGGTTTGGTGACCTCAAGTTCGTATATAAACCAGCATCGCTTCGGCCCAATTGCTTCAAACTACAAAGAAAAATACCCAAGTTACACGTTGGTATGCATGTTGTAACAGTCTCAGCGGTCGCGAACCAACATTTCTCATTTTTCGTATACATCAACTCGGTTTTCAAGACGAATTATTGCAGGTGTACCAATTTCTTCCGCTGCTATAACTCCTTATGAAAATCTCGATTGCTCTAACTGACACGTATTATTAAACAAAATAAACTTCAAACGGATCGGTTTATGACACGATCGTGCGAAAGCGAAACATTGCCTACCACTTCCCACCGAAAACTGCGTCGTCGGGTTTCACGCTGAAGTTGCACGCACGGTGCGCCAGACGCGCAAAAGAGCTACTCGTAGGACGGTAATATCTGCACACGAGTGCGCCGCTATGGCACTTCAGACTCTGGAGGTTTTTATAGCGGATGGATGTAATAACCTGGGCGAAATTAAAACGGAGTGTGCTGTGCCATTTATCACACCGGAGGGGCTTGTCATATTAGACGGAAATTATAATGCTGGGTATAGTCGCAGGGCGATACTTAACCTCGGATTTGTGGACCACCTCTAGCCCCAGATTCGTCCCTCTGTGACCCACGCAGACACGCATGGTTCTGATCGAAGTGCGAGGAAGGCTAAACTATAGTCGGCCATGTCAGAATCATGCTTGGCTGCGGCTTACAATTACACACAAGTGTACAAAATAGAGGCTGGCACTGACGCGAAGACGGTTATGGCTTTGTGCACATTAGAATAAAATGCGTACTTGATGTGTCCAGTCCACGGGGCTATCAAAGGGATAGTTCGAAACCTATGCTTCGTCGTTGGCTTCGCCTCTGGCTTCGCCTCTGACTTTATAATTATCAGTGAGATAGTAAACAAATATTGACTGCTTTGAGTGGTATAGTAAAACTATCCTCCCGAGGTGATCCATGGAGCATTCTATTTTCCCGAGGCGAAGCCGAGGGAAAATAGAATGCTCCATGGATCACCGAGGGAGGCTAGTTTTACTATACCGCGAAATAAAGCAGTCAATATTTGTTTTATAACACCTCACTCACATATTCTGCACAATTTAAGCTTCCTGAAAGTATAGTAATGACACAAAATCTCCGAATTATACGTCTCTCGATCATACGTGTACTTTGTTGCCTTGATGAACGGGTGCGAAGGTGATAGAGCAATGTTTACGCAATGCACCGAAACACACGTCTGGGTTTCAGTCACGCTTTCGTTGCTATGCGCATATTTCGTGTGTTGCTATGCGCATAGTCCTTTTTGCGTGGTATAGTCTTTTTGGATAGCACAAGTAAAAAATAGTAAAAATAGCAAGTGACACGTGCCGCGCTCTCGGCCAATCAAGACACAGAATCTGTGAGTGAGGTGTTATAATAACAAAGAGTACAGTCCGACTGTATCATGACGCGCGAGATTGCCTCCATGATATCGATGTACGAGAAAATCTGACATTTCCAACCTTGATATCATCTTTGCATTGAGTTTCCCCTAGCTCTAGGGGCCGGGGATGGGGCATCAAAAGCTACTCGAGAGGTGGGGATTACATCGGCTTCTCCTTCGCCTCCTCTCGATAAGCCGTGAGAAAATATTGAAAGAGGGTTCGTGATTCCGTATTAATTCTGCGGGATGAGTTCTTTGTGTGCCCTGGGGAACCGACATACTGTGTCCATCCAAAAAGGGCACGCACTGTCGCTGTTTAATTTGTTATTCTTATAAGGGACTTTGTTGCTTATTATTATAATGTATGAGTACATCGTATTCATAGGCTGTTGTTTCAGTTTTGGTGACCGACCGGATCGTGTCATTCCGACTTGGAAAAGTGTCATTGTGAATCTGAAAAAAAGTCATTTTGACCTGGAAAAAGCGAAACATTGATCCGGAAAACGTGTCAATTTGACCTGGAAAAGTGTAATTTTGACCCGGAAAAGTGTCATTTTAAGTGTCTATTGACCCGGAACAGTTTCATTTTGCCCCGGAAAGGTGTCATTTTGCCACGGGAAAAGGGTCATTGACTCGTAAGTGCCATATATTGGTGCCCCGTGATGACATTTTCGTCCCATTCCCGTCCCCACAGTTTACACCGCGTCGACAGAGCTCCTGTCAAGCGGGACATTATGCATCGTCGACCCCACCAAGTCCAAGGACCTGCCCGGTAACTCATACTACTGCCCGGCCTACAACGAGGACGGATCGCTCAGCACGTTCACGGAGTGCTGCAGCGACGGCCGGCCGGGACCAGACTACCAAAAGTGCTGCCAAACAACGAAGCTCGGACCAAATCAGCAGTAAGTCATGAACCAACATAGAAAGCACTTAGATGTGATCATTTTATAAGGTCAACATTTTACAACATTTCCAAGAGATAACCACAAAGGATCCAGAGTTTAGGTTTGCAACATTGCATATCTAATGTTGCTATAGTACATGTATTGTGACTTCGGGCGTGATCTCCGAGGCTAATTTCATGGAGCTGCTAAGCACAAAAAAAGTGCTTAACACAAATAATTAAATCTTGCTCAGTTATAGTAAGAAACAGGTTACCAGCTAAAACCACTTCTGTTGTGCTTTTACTAAAAGTTTTAGTTTAGGCAAAAGCATTTCTTCATACTCGTGTTTTGCGACTGCCTTCATTCACGAAGGACATTTTCTAAACGCTGAAAACAAAATATGTTATGATAAAGGTAGGATAGACCATTGGTAATTGCATGAATTATCAGGAATGGGTGGATGTAAAGGTAGGATACACCATTGATAATTGCTTGAATGATCAGGAATGAGTGGACTTATAGGTAGGATAAACCATTGGTAATTGCTTGATTTATCGGGAATGGCTGTATTTAAAGGTAGATTGCACCATTGGTAATTGCTTGAATCATCAGGAATGGCTTGATTTGGGGAGTTGTATTTTTTAGTGGATATCGGGGTTTTTTCGCGATCGCCGTATGGCGAGCGTTATTTTTGTATATAATTGAATTTTTCGAAACAATAAAATTGCAGGATATCTAGCACAATCATTTTTCTGGATGCCTAAAATCATTATTTACTTTCAAACAAGTAAGATATTTTTGTTTTAAATGTCGATATCTGCAAATGGTGTCTCCCACCTCTAATATAATTGCCGTTGTGATAGACAACTCGGGTGTATTGTATGACAGCAGAGGCAGGTGCAAACAGCAGAGCTAATTGACGTCCTTCAAATTCACAATCAGTATATAGTGTTATCTATCTCCTGCATATATGAAGCCACTGATAGTTTAAGGGAAGCTTCAAAGTAAACCCCCTTTCAATCTTATGCTAGGGAGTAATAACGGTCAGTACAGCTGTCCCGCAGTCTCTGTGAACCAAACCATACCTTGGCTCAATACAATGTCGCTGCTTAACAGAAAATCACAAAATATCTGCGATAGTTTTCACCCACTCACTGTCAAAATATATTAGTCAAAAGAACGTGAATTACTCGCACGATGCATCATGTTGACTACAATTAGTCGAGATGATGCCTCAGTCGTATGACTAATGTACGTCATTTTGACTATTCTGTGCGAGCCTTTATTGTTTCTTAGGTCTTTTCCTGCTTGGGTCCTCAATATTTAAACCGAGGCAGAATATAAATTGAAAGGTACAGGTGACCACGAAGCTTCTAATGCGATATCACATTTTAACAGAGCCGTAAAGAGGGGGAATCTTGATTTAACCTTTTCCATGTCCGTAACCCGCAATTCGTCTGGCGCGCTGTATAACTAAACTGTTATAAACAGCAGCTGAAATTCCACACACACCCGTTCTCTGAAATGCACCCGTACCCCAGTCTCGGAAGCTATAAGATCGGATAAATAAAAATACACCACCTCACGCCCCCTGCACCTATATCTTATTCATCAAGAAAATTATTTCAGGGCTAATTTGGCCGTTGCAACACACGGGGTTGCCATACCGACCAAAACAGCGCAGAAAAAAGAATTTCCAACAAAAACTAAAAGACCGCCAGAATTGCATTGGCGCGGCACCTTACAATGGAAGGTATCGATTTTCAAAGATGTAAATAATTTATGGCGGGAAAAAAATAGAATAACAGCCTGCTGGGTTGGCCCTTGGCGGGAAACAGTTACTGATTCTAACTAGGTATTGAAAATGTGGATCAGTTGCACGGACCTTTAGATCTTGACAAACACGTACGTAGGGTTTATCTAGTTTTATATGAAATCATTTTCCCAGCTGATTTCAGTACCGCTTTGCTCACTCGCTTGTACTGAGGTATCGGTGAAAACTCTTCGGAGCTCGTGTATAATAACTGAACCCAGTGTTGGTGGTACGATGCTTTAATTCCTTATCGAAATTCAAATTGTATTTCTTGTCCCCTTCCCCTGAGATCGAATGCCACACACTGTACGGGTAAGCTGCATATTATTACCAGCGCCTTAACACTACAGTGTATAAAACATTCATGAAGATTCTCTCTAGAGAGTGTCAAAATTCACTGTTTACTGAGGCCTACGAAAATGCCCGGCGACTGGAGAATAAAATATCAAATCGATGCATAGTGACTCGTGATATTATCCAACTGTTGATACTGTGAAGTGCATTGTGAATTATTATGGACGATGAAATGTCAACTTTCAACGCGAAGGAATTTTTCACCTGAAAAACAGAGGTTCGAACCTCAACTTGCAAATGTATTTATTTATTTTTTATATTTTTATACATGGTGTTTTTTTAAAAATTGTTTAGGGGGGGGGGGGGGGGGGGGTTGAACGTTAGATCTTTTATTTAGATAGTGCAGTGCCCGTTCAAAATGTGCCTAGTTGGAACAGGAGAATTTACAGTGATCAAAGCACTTTTGCAAAAGGACAGCGCCCTCAAGCGATATAGAAACTATCTTTGTTCGGATCTGTATCCATTGCACGGACGGGCTATCACTATATTTAGTCCTTTTTGCCGTTTAATCGCCCCTAATTACGTAATTATATAATACCTACCCGTTACTGTCTGCTCGGGGTACCTGCCGGTACCCGCGCCAAATATAAATGCTGTCAGGCTGCCGGTTTCTAATCCTAATTGGATTCACCTTTTTAAATTAAAAGGTGACCAAGATTGCAAATAAAAAAGACGAACGGCCAACTAAACCTGCCATGCAGTCTTCTTCAACAGTATAATTCCCATAAGGAGTTCCCTAGGCACTCTGAACTTCTCACCTAACCTATAATTTTAAGAAGTGGGTCAATTAATCCCCGGAGATCGTGCGTCCAATATACTAAAACGTATTGACACAATAGATAGGAAGACGTTAAAGGAAAGTATACCCGTTGTACCTTGCACAAAAGTAACCATGCAACCTTTAATTATTGTTAAAAAGATTACTTGGTGTAATAACTCTAAATTCCCTTTAAATATTCCTTCTGGCATGCTGTCATTCTGACGAAAATAATACAAATTAAAAGTCGAAAGAAGCGTCTTGGACACAAAACACTTGGAAATGTCAGTGTGATTTTCTCGAAATATACAGCATTCCCAGAGCTAAAACATCGTCGGGTTAGGCATAGTCGAGCTCCATTCTTTTGCCATTTTGAGAACTGTTGTTGCTTCAAATTATACAAAATGCAAAACTGACAAAATGTTATACTATAACTCTAAGAACACCTCAATCAAAAATGGCAGCTTTCTCCGCCACGTGCTTCCGCCAAGCAATTTCCCTTTCTTCGCTAAAATATCTGCCTGCCATAAGATTCTGTTTTCAATTTAACCCCCTCCCCCCTCCCCCCCTCCCCCCCTCCCCCCAACCCAATATCATTTGCCCGTCGCAAAGTCCCCCTGGCGCGCTTGTTAATCCTCCGTCTTAACATGGTACACGCTCATTGAGATTGGTGTCTTTTGGCGCGAGTTACCATAGCGACACACAGATTCTTCTTTTCTTTTTTAGACACATGAGAAATCTCCTTGAGAACTTTTGTTGCTTCAAATTATACAAATGCACAACTGACAAAATGTTATACTATAACTCTAAGAACACCTCAATCAAAAATGGCAGCTTTTTCCGCCACGTGCTTCCGCCAAGCAATTTCCCTTACTTCGCTAAAATGTCTGCCTGCCATTATATTTTGTTTTCAATTTAACCTCCTCCCCCTCCCCTCTCCCCCAACCCAATATCATTTGCCCGCCGCAAAGTCTCCCCCGAGGCGCTTGTTAATCCTCCGTCTTAACATGGTACACGCTCATATTGAGATTGGTGTCTTTTGGCGCGAGTTACCATAGCGACACACAGCTTCTTCTTTGTTCTCTTTAGACACATGGGAAATCTCCTGTGGACAGCGAACGTGCTTCCGTAACCATTTACGGTGATACTTACAAGTCACGAAGCACGCCGCCAATATCACCTGCAGTTAACTGAAGGACGTGCCCCGAACGGTTAAAAACAAAAATATCATCTTGTTTCGCTAACAGTGTGTAAAATTGTCACCGTCAAAATAATGCATTTACCGGTACAAAACACTTCTCGCGCTCGAGTAGAATTCGTGATGAGCGGCTGACTTTGCAAGTCGGTACACAATGATGATGGCTAGGTTTTTTAAAGTCAACTGTGGGAAGAATTTCCGTAGAAAAATGACGATTTTAGTGGACCCATTTTGTTTGCGCCATTTGTTTTGTAATTTGACTTTTTCATGCAAGTTTAATGTAGTCAATACAGAAGAAATGTGAAATAATTGTGAGTGCTGGTTATTGCTTTAGAACTAAAAAAAAAAAATTAATTTTTTTTTAGAAAGGATTTTTGATTGGAATGCATCTCAAGCTAAAACGATGTTTTGCCCCTTAATTAATTTGTCAACAATTAGTACGGCAAAACAAAGGTGATGGGGTTATACCTTTAATGGTACAAGCATGGAATTTGGCGCGCAGTCGGAGTAATGAGAAAGATATTCGGCCGTCTGCCCAACTATAACATGGCTTCTTTTTGCCATAAAAACTTCGCATAAAATACGGTACAATCCTTTGTATGCTGTCTGGCGAGAATACTCGACAGTAAAATTGACAGTTTTGACCTCCGTGTCAAATTTCGTGACAAATTGGAGATTACGGTTTTCTTTCTATATAATAAGATTTGCCGTCGATTGTCGTCGCCAACTCATGTGTAGTCTTTCATTCAAGGCTATTTATTTTTGGTCACACACTTGATTTGCGCCACCGCACGATATTTTGACAAGAAGCCTGAAACGCGAGACGGTGAACGACCGTGCAAGCAAGCAGAGCCTCGAAACAAGGCCAGCGAAGCGTGTGTAAAAATACAACACCGCAGAAAAAATACCTGCCTCGAACCCAGAGCTCGCATCAGAGCATAAGAGAGATTATTTATAGCCAACCCGTGGTTCTTTTGAACCAAATAAAAGCTGCACACACAGTCATACGCCCCGACAGGGAGAAGGTTATTAATGATGCATCTGAGTCCCGGAAATTAAAACAAAATTATATTTCATCCACGAAGCAGAGAGAAAAATAGTTTCACCGAGGCACACGGAACATATGACTGTACATTCATTATTCAAAAGCACCTGTTTGTTCCAAATCCTGATGTATACTCGGAACACGCGCAGCGTTTTCAGACAAAATTCAGATAAATAGAGTGGTGCACTCTAGAAAACTGAAGTGTTAAATCCCACAGTTTAACTTTAAGTGTTGGATTGAGCTTTTAAAATGCTGGATTCGACCTGTTTAAAGTGTAGTCACTGGCTCACTAAACTCATGCAAGTGTTAGATTGAACACTTCAGAATGTTTGTGTTGGTAAAATGTCTTCTTTCAGCATTATGTAAAGATCCATAATAGGCTAATTATTCAAAATGGTTGTTTTTTCAAATGATAACAAAACAAACGTTTGTATAGCACTCTTACCCCACTTAAAAAACAAACCAATTGCTATGGTAACTAATCATAAGAGTCGGTTTTTCAGGAAAACAAATACTTGTTTTAATAGTTGCCATTCATCCACGAATCCCAAAATCTTGATGGCAAACATTTCAAGCAGGTATTCTCAGATGTGTAAAACTGGGAAAAAAATGCCATTTGACTCTAAAAATCCTGTTGTCAAATTTAAACGTGATAATTGTTTTTACACACCCTTTGGATTCAAAAAAGAATGTGTGTATAAATGTACTTTGTGTCTTTGTGTCGGCCATACAATAGTATGCATCTATCATGCGTCGTATTGCATTATTGATACAGAGGAGATAATATGAATCAGCGCCGACCGCGAGAAAAGCTACGGCACGCACCACCCGGCAAATTACGATTGATTCATAATACGAGCAAAGTCCACAAGTCAGTACTACTTATAGACACGGCTACTCCTGTCGTTTCTCACAGAGTTTCTTTAAAATATAAACTACAGTTTTGTGTACCATAAACATCAATTACATAAACATTCATTTAAACACCATATTTTCAACGTTTTTACCACCCCCTTAAAAAAGGGGAAAATTTGAAACTGAAGGAGTATTTTATTTAGACTATGTAAAACATATTACATGCACCAACTATCGCAACTCGTGTATTTTAATTCAATCCCAAATTCTCAGCTAATTCGGAGTTCCAAAAAACGGATCAATAAAATTCCGAGGCTTGTGCAAACTTCGAAACCCAATTAAAGCCAGCCACACGTAGATATTCGTCTGGAGCCAAGTCGTTAATTAGATTTCCCGCCTTTTTCTCCAGCCCCCCAAAAAAATCCTTCCCACTCCGTTTATAAAGTCGTATTTACCCTGTGCGATTAGATACGTTCTTACAAGATAAACACAGCCGTCTCTGCGATCAATAAAACTCCAACATTGTTGATTCTGGTGGTTTTTTTTACCTGCTCAGGTGGGACTCGATTAAAGAGACGGGCATCTACGTTGGCATAGCAACGGCCTGCCTTCTTGCCGTCATCTTCGTCTGTACATACTGTCGGTCGGAAACCTATCCCTGCTTGGGGGCGCTACAGCGACAGCTCATACACTGGAAGAATACGTGCCTGGACGCTATCTGCTTCTGCGACTCTTTTAAGTGAGGAACATTTTCCGAGTCATTATTCACATTACAAGAACGCACTGTGCTTAAATACCGACACGAAATAGTAGTAGGTATAATCTATTCCGGTGGCTTTTCTATTTCACAGGACGAAACGAAAGATCCAGCGGCGACTGGAGGCGACCAAACTGAACCAGATCGAACCGCTTTTCGAAAGGACGGACAGTCAAGAGCAACTCGTCGTACCCATGGTGATACTGGAGGAAAAAGAACCTTTCTGGTGGTAGTCTCCGGTGATATTTTGACTCTTTGAAATACGGACTGGTTTACCGCACTGCGCATGTCTTTGCAGAACTCTTGGGTCCCTTCTTGAGTTATTCTGACTGCAAAGTTGTACATGAGATATTCAAATTCGTTTGGGGTCTTGTATTCAAAATTAAGAGGTTTTATATTTATACGAGGGTAACAATTATTTAGAAAATTAACTAATAAAGGGATGATAATTTGTTTATCGAATATTGCTACAACATACAAAAAGTAGAGAAAGAAAGTGACAGAAATGTATGGCGGAGGCATAAGGAATGATTACTAGTGTTTATTAAAAACTTAAGTTTGTTTTAACAAATTATTCGTATGTACATTCTTAGAAATATATACATCGTTTGTAGAAATTAAACGTTTTTCATTTTTTTTTCAAAGATAAAAACTAGAATGGCGATTTATGCAGCAAAGTTGAACAAAGTGCAAATTTGTACCGCAAGAAGATAAATAATATGCACTTGCATATTACAAAAAGTAACATCTAAAGCCTAATTTACCTGTTTCATTCGTACTCTGATAATCGTATCGCCTTGTGCAAGATTGGTAAGTAAAACTGATGAAGAGCGATGAAATTTTTGAAAATATGATATGGAAGACGAGTAGATATGAACATCTAACAAAAAACCCAAGGTGCACTGAAAATGAAAATACTAAATCCGTTGCTGGGGCACAATAAAGGCTTTAGGCCTATGCGTTTATGACAAAATTTGTTTAAGCTTTCTACATAAATGATAATTAATAAGCTATGGCGGAGGAAAACGGACATGAAAAGCAAAAATGAAACTTATGGTTGTCCAGGAGCTATAATAACCAAAACGAATTATACTAAATTAAATTAGTCGCGCCAATATGGCCGCCCCAGCAACCAGCGCGAAGCTGAAGGTCACTGCGCCTGCGCCGTTGCACAGGTCATCCATCTGACAGCAGTAGGTGCACTCCTCGTCGTTGCTGTTGCACGTGTCTTCGCAGTTGTCCCCGCCACAACCGCGTATTGTGATTGGTCGGCCAAACTCGTCCTTGGTGAATTGTTTCTGCAAAAAAAAAATAGATCACGGTGGAAACTGTAACTACTACTTTAAAGTGTGACAATTGGAGGGCAATTGGACCGCGGAACAACTTTAAAATTCTAATAAATTGAAGGAGTCTTTCGCGCCATAACAGTTGTCCCTTAACACGACGAAAGAGGGCAGTATACTATAAACGCCGCAAGACCTTTTTTAACTGACGTGAGGTAAGTGAGTTTTCAAGAACACAATTTAACAACTTTGTCTCAAGCCAAGTGTGGGTTAAATTCATCAATTCGTACGCCAACTTTCAATTTAAACAGTATAGCTTTACTAGGTTCAAATTTGGAATCTTTCAAGTACTGGGGTACAGTTAATTTAAGTGATTTCCACCATTTAGTCCGTTGCCTGTCTGTTCTGGACTTTGGCGTTTTACGCTAGTGGCTATCGTTACAGACAGATCTGATTCCCCGACGTACGCGACCTAGTGACAATAATTCGGATATATCTCTCTTAATTGGAACCAGACTGTTGGTTGATACATGAAGTTTTTCCTTCCTCCTTGGTAGTCGGGTTCCATAACAAGATGTGAACGGTCCAGTGTATTATCAATCAGTGTCGGGCTGAGCATGTCCGGGAAAATCTGGCTGACTGCCGTAACGATAGCCACTGCGTTACTCTTGTTTTAGTATACGTGGTCTAGGCCTCTTTGAACTTCTTGACGTTACGTCTTTGCCCCGCATTGTCTCGTTTATGTCTCGTCATATATCGTTCTTTCTCGTACCATTTTATCCTGGCAACCCGAAATAATTTAAGCCATGTCCGGATACCTTATTTGACTGCTGTTAAAATTGCACACAAGTGTACGGTAAGCTAGCAGCCGCTACCAAAGTACCATAGACTGGTGTGTAATTTCAAGCCGTAATGGTGAAATCCCAACTTGTCAAAAGCAGTCACTGACCGCACACTTTTAACGTGTATATTGTTTGGAGAGGGTATAGGGATAACAAGGGATTTCTATAAATTGTGCCAGTTATATCTAGATATTCGTTTAAATGGAGACCATGCCAGTGGTCTGATTTTCTCCAACTCACCCGGCAGAACCGTGGACATTCTATCTTTCCCACCCTGGGGTCCTCCCGAAAGAAGTTCGTACGGTCGCACGAGCTGCCGGCGTAGCCCTCGCAACTGAAGCAAAACTTGGCCTGGATGTCGCCTAAACAGGCCATGAAGATGAACAAAAGAAAATGAAGTTCAGCAAGGAATGATGTAGGAAAGGCCTAACGATCATTATGCACCCAAAAACTTCTGGGTCAGAATCTGAATCCAAATTTGCTCAGTCCATTTCTTGCTCAAAAGATTTATGACGCTTTTCCCGGTCAAAAATGACACATTTCCGTGTCAAACATGACACTTTTCTGTGTCAAATATGACACTTTTTTCTGTGTCAAACATGACGCTTTTTCTGGGTTAAAAATTGTTAAAAATGACACTTTTCTGGTAAAAAAAGTTGACACGTTTAGGTAAAAAAAAAATCACTTTTCTAGGTACAAAATTATTTTTGTGTAGATTAAAATGACAATTTTCTAGATTAAAATTACATTTTTCCGGGTCAAAAAATGCACTTTTTCGTGTTGAAAATGCAACCTTTCCTAGTCAAAAATGACACTTTTCCGGGTCAAAACTCCCGGTCAAAAATGACACTTTTGCAGTTCCAAACTGCTCGGTTTTTCTTCCTTACCGACGAAGATTGACAAGAGCACAAGAATGCAAAGTGTCCGCATCATGGTGGCCGTATGTTGTGTCGCTATAGTTCTGTAAAGTCGAAAAACAAAATCTTGGATCATTTTTTTAAAGTAAAAATTGAGTTTATTCCCGATTCCAAGTTCCCATAGACGAGTTTAGTGCACGGTTTACGTGAATCGGAAGCGTGTTTATGTGGTATAAATTGTGCTTCATAGTGCAACACTTTGTGTGTGAATGGGTGTGTATGTTCCCAAACCTCAACTTTAGTGTACAATAAATTAAAACGTTCATGTAAAAAACACTTACCCAATTGGAAGACAGTGGTGTTTTTCGGATAGTCTAAATAATAACGTTGGAAAAGAATTATCTTCAAAACCCACCGATTTAAAAAAACAACAGCCAAACAAAGATGGCCGAATGAGCAGCGCTTCTGCCAATAAAATCACGCCCTTTGAACCTATAGCTGTAGAACGCTGTAACAGTATCTCGGAATTTTGTAAATTATTAACCAGAAATAAATAAAAGCCTTTTGCCTCCCCGCCATTTTTGTGTTGTCTGTAGAAAGGAATGTACAAGCAAATGAACAGGAATGTTTAATGCATGCTGTTAAAATTTAAAAACAAAACAAATAAAAAAAACCATGAACATTGGGTAAACGTTATTACTGATTGAAATAAATGATGCAAAGTTTTACATTTTGTTTTGGCACAAATTGATCCAAAATGCCGGGAGTACATGTACTTATAATTGGCATAGAACTTGTTGCCATTGACTAATAAAATTGACTGTAGTAAATCAGCTAGGGATCAGCTTCTATAAGCGGTATTGACCGACTACTTGTGCTATACACGAAACGTTGTTCCAAAACGTTTGGAAATGTCTTCACAGAATATCAGACGGGGACGATTTCGATTGTAGAACCTATTCCTCGACAGAACTGTAAGCTCTAGGTATCCAGTTCGTCGTGTTTGTCAAGCTATTTGCTTTATAATGAAAAGTAATATAATTTAACAAGCCACTTTAGCTCAACTTTGTTTTAAAGACAACCGTCATCATTAAGCAGAGTTGTATTCGAGTCCCTGCAAGTCACTGCACAAGTCCTTTCACAAGTCCAGTCACAATTCCAGTCATAAAGCCAGTCATAAGTAACTGGTTGAACAATGACAAAGGAATGCTTTTGTCAAAGCTCATTTGAATAGCTTGTGATTTGAATTGAAACTTGTGATGGACTTGCAGGGACTTGTGGTGGACTTGACTACATTCACGCTACACCGTAACTTTGTTATAATTCCTAGTACAAAAAGAACGGTTCAGATATAGACAAAACAACTCACCCATAATTACAAAAACAATAGTTCCGAACTCTGTATCATTATTGGTTTATTCAATGTTCATTTCAGCACAAAAGCTCACTTTATTAAATCCACAAAATTACCCACTTCAATTAAACATTTTTGTTATCACAATATATATACATAGAAATATGGCAGTTCGAAATATAATTTCCTCTATATAGGATCAAAGTGGCTGTATAATAATGATTAGAAAGGAAACAATACAATACATAGGAGGAAATGACAATAACCTAACTGCGCTAACATCAGGGTTGTAGTCGAGTCCCTGCAAGTCCTTTCACAAGTCCTTTCGTGAAGCCAGTCACAAGTCCCTTCATAAAGGCAGTCACAAGTAACTGGATGAACAATGACAAAGAAATGCTTTTGTCGAAGCTGATTTGAATAGCTTGTGATTTGAATTTGAACTGAAGGACTTGTGATGGACTTGCAGGGACTTTCAGGGACTTGCAGGGACTTGTGATGGACTCGACTATATCCCTGGCTAACATCTACTGTAGGCCTACTTATCATGTTACAGTGTATACCAACGTCAATTGCATTCCAATCAATTGGCTAAGGTAAACAATTATCCGATACACAATACAATGGCAAAATGCGCAAAAAATATGTACAAGCCGACTATAATATGAAAGTTGCATAGGGCCCCGACGTCTTCTAATAACAGATCAAGAGAGAAAATTGAGGCAGAAATGGATTGTCTCTTGAGGAAATACCTCTATTGGAAAACTATTGAATGAATGGAGGAAGCTATAATAATCTGCATGTTTAGCTTTTTTTTCATTTACGACAAATATCGTTTCTTATAATGATGTCGGTATTGTGGTAAATTTACATAAATTAAAAACAAACAATCTGAGGTATGATTTATAAAAACCACAAGAATCTACTGTTCAAATTGTGATTATATAGCTGCACGATCCCCAAACGTAATCTACTGAGCATCTACAATAGTTGACCTTTTAGTTTTATCGCATCCAATTCCAAACGAGAATTAATACGAAACGAGAATTGAACACAAAATAATAAACAAAAACGAGACCTTATTTATTGCGTATTTTTCTTCTTTTTGATTTGATAAATGCATGGTGTCAAAAATTATAGCGCTTCTAGGTCCCTCAAGTGAAACCCCACCTAAAGAAAACAAAACTTGTTAAAAAAAATATCTCAAAAGAAAGTAAAACAACTAATGCGAAACTATTCTGGCCGCGATCCAAGCCAGGAGGACGACGGGAAGACTGAAGGTCACCGCGCGTGCGCCGTTGCACATGTTGTTGTTACAGCAGCGGACGCAGTCTTGGTGATCTTTGTTGCCAAAGCAACCGGGCACGCAGTCCGTTTCCCGCTCATAGCAGCCGCGGTAGACCAAGGTGTCGGTGTAGGGACCAATGTTGTGGATAGTATGGCGGACCTAACATGGTATAAAAAGGGGTAAACAATGAAGTGACTGCTCAAAATAATTAAGTTGCTAATTAAATTGGTGATGGTGTCGCACATAATGACGGCGACAACGGCTGCGGATGACGATGACAACCATAACTTACATAGCAAACCCCGCCACATTTGGCCAGGTACACCCCGGGGTTTTCCGAGGTGACGGTGATGGCGTTGTTCGCGTCGTTCGGGTCTTGGGGTATACAGTACGGGTTGGCCGAGCACTTGAAGCAGAAATGAATGCCGCTGACGCTGCTGACACCTGTAGGTCAGAGGTCAGAGAGGGGAATAATGTCGACGGTATAAACTTCCTAAAAAATATCTCAACCTCGGCAGTACACTCAATGGCATTGGTAACTCCCTCTTTTTTTCCCGCCGAAGTTGTGTCGGCTGATGCTCGGGTACTCAATAAAAAAAAAACCACACAAATGTTTGGATGCCTTTACAAACAGAAAACCAGATGATTTCTTGACTTTACAAACGGACTATAGGGAATCTGTTTAATTGCCCAATATCTAAAACGGTGTCCCCAAACCAGGTACACAAAAATTGTTTTTAAACGTAACAGTTTATACGCTCACTCACCAATAAACGAGAACACCAGCGCCAAAAGAACAACAGACCGCGGCATCTTGTATCTGCTTTAAATAGTCGTCAGTCTGCAGAAATAGAGTGAAACAGTCGTCATGTGTCAGTTAATTTCTAGACTGTCTTGTTTATCAAAGATTTGTTGTGTTTTATGGTACTGAGGGGACATTGACATTAGGGAGACATTTAGATGTCTTAACATTAACAGTCTATATCAACAGAGCGGGGTCCAAAATGCATAAATACCAAATTTCGTAGGAAAAAGGATTAGGGGAAAACGGGTTAGGTTACAGCAAAGATTGAACAATGTTGTGCACGCGTCTACGGAGATGTCTCCCAAATGTACCATTGTGATTAATCGTTGTTCTTATTATCGAAATTAAACTTAAAGCAACATTAGGTTGACGCCAAATTTTGAAGGCGGTCCCGGTATGCGCGCAGCCATTGTTGACTTTTAGGTTGGCGCAAAGTACAAACCCGTACCACTGCTTGGCGCGTATTTGAGCTATGACTGGTTCTGTGGCTGATAATCTAGTTAATAATTAACCAGCGGAGTAAAAGAATGCGATCTATACGCATTTGACTGTACTTTTGGTTGAAATAACCAAACGATTGGTAGATTGTGTACAAACCAATAATATTAGTCAATTTTAACCAAAATAGTGGTCGAGATAACCAATGATATTGGACATTTAAAGAAAATGTTGGTCAAAATATTAAACAAATGTTTTGGTAAAATTTTACCAATATATTGGTTGGACACATAATCCAATCAATTGGTTATTTCATGGTTTATAAACATTAGTTCTGTTGTATTTTATGAATAATTAAGACCTAGCTAATTATAACTTACAGTACACACTGTCAATTTATGGAGTTTACGGTTTTCCATTTTCAATTAAGACTACTTGAAAAATCTGAAAAACCGTTTCAAAATGTCCGTCTGCGCAACTTCAGTATCCTCAGATTTTACATCAAAATCACATTTAATCGTTTGAAGTGAGAATTTGACTAAACCAGAGTGAACTTAAAGCCTTTCCAAATCGATGTTTGCACAATTATTATCAAAAAATCTATTTAACCCGTATAAGGCGTGTGGACATTTTTATTGAAATTGATGGATCCAGCACGTACTGCTGTGTTTTAAAATGAAGACGCAGTCAACAAAATAAAGGATCTCCGTTATTTTGACTTACCTGAATAGAACAAAAATAACCAGCACTAGTTTCAGCTTTACATCCTTCAAAATCTCAAACAAAACGGACGATTTTTATGCTATAAACTCCAAACAAAATGGACGATAGACGCCTTTGCCCGTTTGATCAAAGTCCAATTATTTGATTGGACAAACATCGAATATGGACGGGAGAGGGCGCTATTTAGGGCTCCAGCAGCTAGCAGACGACCGAGCAGATTTTTTTTCTCAATATTTGGGAAATTTCGATAGCTCCTTGTGGTTCAATTTAGCACGAATTGTAAACAGCTAGGCTTAGAATGAGTGACCCCGACCACGTAGGTAGACAACCTTTTTGTAGGAGTTTGTACGTTTTTGGAATAGAAACAACAAATCAGGGCAAAAAATAGTACTTTTGTGCGATGATTTGCTAACTAGTTGGGGTGCGAGTTGGCACAAAGTTTTACTCGGGCGTTTTTAAAAACCCAGCCGGTTTTTAAAACCAAGCTTAGACTCCGTGAGGCTCTATCACCATTGCCAAACTGCATGAACGGAGACGAAGCTAGGGTTTAGAAAACGGCCTCTAATTCGTACCAACAGCGAGGTGGGAAAATCAACAAGAAGTTTTTTAAAGTAACGGAGACAGTAATGCAATTTGTTTCCAAGGCTTCTTTTGTTTGTTCAACAGTTGCTGTTTTGAATACTTTCATTAAAACATTTAAAACATATACAAGCACATCATTGAATATAAAAACCGAAAACCAGATTTGTACTTCCTTTGTAGGTTGCAATATAAACGTTCACGCACAAACACACACACGTTTTGTTTATGGTGTAAATCGAGGATTTCCTTTGTACTTTTTTTCGACGGCTCTCATTGGTTTAGTACACGAATCTCAATCGAGGACGTCCTCGATTACACACCTAACTAACCCTGGTTCACCGACAGGTGGCGCCAGGGATGTGTTCTATACTTACACCATAAACAAACCCAAATACACGCCACTTTTCAGGATTTTCTGTAAACAGAATTGTTCAGAATACAGTTTACAAAATGCCCAGTCATAATTATGTCCTAACGTTAATTAGGGTCTGTAATGATTTCTTAGTTAGGACTACATTTTGTGCAACTTTTTACTCCTAAAATGTCTGAAAATTGTGAGATTCCTTGTTGGTTACTTTGGTTGAAAAACGAACTTTTTAAAACATTATTAAACAAAATCTCCAGGATTTTTCGAGGGCCCCGTTTCTGTGATGTCATTTCAGAAAAAACATTGTTCAGTTCAAGTTTTTTTTTTTAATTTGTGAACCCATACAATTGTTCTTGGAAAAACCTCTTTGAAAATTGTTCTCATTGGCCTACTTTGTCAGTATTCTGACAACGAATCGACATGGAAAAGAAAATGTACAAAATAAAAAATAAAAAATTCTCAGTGTCGACTTTAATTTGGTGCCGTAACATTGAGATTTCTGCCTGAAATGACATCACATATTTGCTCATGAATATGGAAATATGCATTAGCATAAAGAACAAAGACCCCTAAAAATGGCAGAGCAAAAAGGTGCATTTTCAAGAATTACATTAACCCCGAAACAATTTTATGAATTAACAAAAATTGCCTGAGCCCTTTTATAGTACATCACATTTGAAAGTCACAATCTACACTATAACATTTCATATACAGTTAAATTTACAATGCTAATCAAGGTGTTTTTAAAAATCATAATCACATATAGTATACAACATTTGCAAACATAAAAAAACTACTGAATTAAGTAAACCTTACTTGACTGTAAGTGAATCTCCAGCATTCTGTGAAATCACGGAACCTGATGTCACGCGAACTCATTTGTTTGTGTGCATTTATAAAAGCGTATCCCTCAAACAAAGATACTGACAATTTGGGAGACCGCCAACATAGGGCAAGGGTAGCTCAGTTGGTAGAGCGCCGGTCCGGTATTTTCCGGAGGTCGCAGGTTCGAGTCCCGCCTTGCCAATTTCTTTGTTCACTTTGAAGTGTATGCAAATTTAATTAGTCAGTTTTCATTCTGCGAGCGCTGAAGGAACGTCATCCGGTCGGTCAGCCCCATGGCACGCTCTGGTACGTAAGCGGGTTCTGTTTTGAGTCCAGTCCCGATTGCAAAACCAATTAAGGTAGTTGGTAATTAACAGTGATTTACTTAATTATCCGATAAAAGGTACGCGGGGCATTCAATCGACGCCAAAAACTGTGACTGGTGGGCCAGCAGATCGACCCAAAATCTGATTAATAAACGTACATTATAATTCGCACGTGTATCCCTTGTATGCGCAAGGAACCAATACATTAAACTTGACCCAAAATATTATTTCACACAAATAAACCACAAGGGAATCTGACTAGGTAAATGTGCATACATTTAAAAGTGAATAAAGAAATTGGCAAGGCGGGACTTGAACCTGCGACGTCCGGAATACCAACTGAGCGATCTTGCTCTGTGTTTGCGGTCTTCCAAATTGTCAGTATCTTTATTAGAGGGCGCTAGTTAGCAAACAAAAAGTCGTATCTTCATTGAGTGATTCCCACAATGTCGCTTCCCGGGTTGTATCGTAAAAATGGGCGTGATCCCTGGCTACACGGTATTCTGGTGTTTATGACTATAGTGATCTCGAACAAAGATACTGACAATTTGGGAGACCTGAATAATAAATAGTCGGAATGAATACTTGGGACGTTAGCGTTATTCCCATCCAATATGTTTGTTTACTGCAGATCTTTTCACATAGCCATCTGTGCTTCCACCTGCCCATTCCACACCTCCGCGGCCCGAGAACCAACATCGCTGCTCTCCGGGAGGTACACCACCGAGTCACCTACCAACGGCCGGGCCACCCTCTGGCACGTCTGGGCCGTGTCGGTGCCGTTAAACTCTAGGCTTACCACCGCACCTGTAACAGACAACCAAAGTTTGGTTAGCGAAGAAAATATTTGCTTAGCAGGAAACAGGTTACCGGCGAAAATATTTCATGCAACTGTACTGCTCGCGACTGGTTTCCAGCAGATTGTTGCTTAGCTTGTACGTTTGCCAAGCAATATTTTTCCTCCTGGCAGCTGCATGAAACTGAGCTCTGAGCTTCATTGTATAACATTGCATTACATTGAGGAGTCAGGTTGGTGTAGCAGTTCTTTCCTCGCCTTCCACCGCTGTGACCCGGTTCGTTTTCTGCCTGAGCCAATTCGTGCATTGGGTTCTCGGTACCTGATGATTCCATTGTTTTCCCCAAAATATTCTTCTGGGGTTTTCCTCCCACCTCTAAAACTGTACCTTCTTCTCACTGTCATCTCTCTACAGGTTTCTTCAAGCTTGCGAGCTACAGTGCCTAGGGTGCTTTTGAGGGCTCCTTGAGATTACCAGAAAGAATTAATGATTTGCATTATTTTATAATGGATATCCTTACCGTTTGTAACAGCTTTTGCATATCGTTTATCCTCCCCAAATATCCTAGTTGCAGTGTCTTCATCAATCTCAATCTCTGTTGTGCGAGCAAGGCAGCAAGATCCCTGGATCAGAAACGAAGATAAATATCGCAGTTTTCTCAAAGCACTCCAGCTGTGTGTGTTAGAGGATTTGGGGGGGGCAAATATTGAAGTGCGTTGGAGTTTTAAAAAGAGCAAAGGTTAACGAGTGTACAGTTGCAAAAGAACGACAAATGCTTCTAGTGCATTTACCTCCTGCCTCATGTCTTTAAGAAACTGTCTCAGCTTCTCCTCGGAGGAGGAGTCCTTGAAGAAGACGATAAGCGACGACTGCGGATAAGAAAAGGAAAACCAAATATATCTTTCAGACGTGGAAAGGGCAGCAACGGATCTAACTTTTAGCAAACTAGGAGGTCCTGGGCAATGGGTCAATGTCTAAATAATGCATTGAAAAATATTAATTTTGTGAATGGAGACGAAAGTTTGACTATCTCATCACAAACAAATTCCAATTGTGTTTCTCCACCTATACACTTTACATGCAGGTACATCTTATTTGATTACGGGAAGAAAAGAATAAATTATTTCTATTTTACACCACCTTACCACCTAAACCCTCTCCTAATTCATCAGATCAGGCAGGATTTCGAGTCATGAAGGAAGATAATCTAGCAATGACAATTCAAAAGTATAAATAAAGGTTTAAGACGGTCAAAGAATCAGAGGCTCTTCCGTCGTCATTTACCTCCGATCCTTTCTGTTTTGTTCCGCCCAGGGTCAGTGGCACAACACTGTCATCAACGGACGTCGACAACTTCATGTCCTGGAACTGTTCCGTCGTCGGCTTCGGCACATAATCCTCAACTTTGGCATCCTGCGAGCAAAAAGTAAGCATTTCCAATCTCAGTGAAGAAGAAAGAAGAGATCCGACGGCTGCTAGATACTTTATAACTTCTTTGAGAATTTTTGTGTGCATTTTTAGGGTTTTACTTAATTGGATAATTTTCTGCAAATGATCTTTTATCAAAATTTTTAAAATAGTTTCAAAGCAGTAGTAGTTAAACGAGTTAATATTTATCCCTGTACTGCCGCAAACCTCCCTGCCTGTTGCTCCCAGCTGTACTGCCTCAAACCGCCCTGCCTGTTACTCCCTGTACTGCCCCAAACCATTAATTTATTTTATTTATCGGTTTATAAATCTTACATCTGACAGCAGTGACCAATTTCGTTCGTCCGGCATCGGTGAGAAGTCGTGAATATTATCCCATGTATTGCTGTAGGGGCTCAGACTGCTCTTAGCAAAGTGATCTGAAAATGCAGGTCAAAGGTTAAAAAAGAAGAAGAGACAAAAATAGTCAAATTTATTTGGGATTTAAAGGGGCACTCCAGCCAGGAAAGTAGGATATAAACGTTCACAAATTAAACCACCTTTTAAAAACTTGCCATTTTGATGTTATTAATTAACTCCAACTCTTTTTGGTGATTTACTAGAAACCTTCCTCATCCTTGCCAATCCCAACACCCTGAACTGCTATTAAACTTTGCACTAAACAGCTGGACTCCACTAAACCTTTGTGTTGGAGTTTGGCTGGATGAAGACCATTAGGGTTAATAATAAACCCTAACCCTCCAGGGTATTTTGGCTAGAAACCCTGCCAGACGCAACAGATTGCATACTTTGTCACATTGACTTGTGCTGGATCTGGCAGGGTTAGGGTTAATAGACCACGGCACTATTAAAGCCATGGCACTTTCACAGAATCTCTCCCAAATTTGGAATTAGAGTTGAATACCTGCCAGTTCTGGGTAGTGATACTGGAAACATCCAAAGCGCATCTTAGTAGAGGCTTCGATGATTGGCTGAGAGCCGCAGTGGAGAAAGATGTCGATGGACTTGCAGTCCCGCGACCGGAACTGCCCGCAGGCGACGACGCACTTGCAGGACGAGCAGTTGCGCAGAAAGACGCTGTTTCGCGACGACAAAAACAAATTAATTAATTTGAAAACCGCTCAACAATTACACAAAAGGTAGGATACACCATGGTAATTGGTTGAATTGTCATGAATAGGTGGATTTGGGGGTTGTAGTTTTACAATCTGAAGTTTTACAAATAGTAGCCACGTGTGCATCGTGTTGATTATTTATTCAGCCAAATGTTATAAGAAACTCTACCTTCCTTTGATGGGGCCTAGGAATATTGTGCAATCCTGGCACTGGTCGACAGTGATGGTGGCTGAATGATCAAAGATGTAGATATTGCAGTTCTGGGAATGAAGAACAAAAAAGATATTAACCCTAACCCCCAAGGCTCTCACACTAGAAAGCATACCAAACCTAGCAAACTATAACAAGGGCACACAGGTTCAGTAGTTAACCCTAACCCCCTAGGCTCTCACACTAGAAAGCATACCAAACCTAGCAAAAAAACTTCAACAACTGCACACAGGTTTAGTACTTATTATTGGTACTGAGGCCAACAGCACTAAACCTGCCAAACCCCAACTTGTTGAAGTTTGACTGACTTGGTACAGATGGGTGTATGCATTGTTCAGTGTTCAGTAACACTGTTGTGGAAAATATTTAATGAGATTTTAATTGTCGGAGTTGTGGAACAAAAAAAGTAACAAATAGTAGAAACTTCAAGGAAAAAAAGTAGGAAGAGCAGGATCAAAGGCAAATCAATTCTAACTGACCTGGCAGTTCCTGATAACAAACTGCTGCCCGTTGACTTTGCCCGGTACCCGGCCCACTGTCTCCCCGCTCAGGTTTTCCACTGTGAAATCCTTCGGGTCCGGCCGGTCTTTGCGGTCCCTGCGCAACAAAGATGAGAAAGGCAGACACAGCATGATTGCATTGAGGGCGCCGTGCGATGGTGTGCCACCATCCATTAGTTTTCTCTTTACAATCTCCACGGAGAATCAACACAGTATATATCCAGGGTTCTTCAAGCTTTTGTTTGTCAAAAATAATGGTCGGCAACGACACACTATGCGTACATTTTCGATGGTAATGCTGCTCTTATTCCTCCATGCTATGACCAAGGGCACTGCCACAACTACTTAACATCTGCGCAGCTTGAAGCTGCAAGTCAACCTATCTAAATAGAACCATTATCACGCTGGGTAGTATGTTATACATGTACATGTACATCCTTCGATCATTTCATGTCGTAGAGAATGTACATGTATAGGTAGAGTCGCTTCAGCGATTGTATAGAGTAATGTTGATAGTAACGGAGTTCGCTTCTATTTTTAGAAGTGGCAGTGATCCACACTTCTGTCATTCAAATGAGCCATTGTTGTAAAAAAAACCTGCTTACAGTAAGGTGAATCAAATCATCTTTTATATTGAAATGACCTCTGGCGTTGACCCTGGGGATCACTCCAGTGAGCAATTTGAATTGAAGTAATTGGAAGGGTACAGTATGTATGTGTATGGTATTGTACAATGTACATATGTGACCTGTTCCAACAAAACCCGGACAAAGTCGCACAATGTGTTTTGTCACAATGTACTCCTGAAGTCATTTCAGGATGGATTTTACCATTTTGAGGTTTTAGGTTTTCCCAAGTCACTAACTATTAATCTACAATCTCCTCACATTTGAACAAAATCCGTCTACCAGAAGTGTGTTTTTTTGTCAATTTTGTGAAATATTTGTGTATAGAAATAATACGCTTCAAAGCTGTTTATCTCATAATTAGGTTGTCAGGGTTTTATCACTAAATCCAGACCCCAGGGAAGATGGGGTGGGGGTACATATGTAAGTGATACATCATTTTAAAGCTGAGAACCTAGAGAATTTGAAAAAAGCAAAATTTGAAAAACAAAAAATTCGACTTTGTCCGGATTTCGTTGGAACAGGTCACATATTATGGAGTCTGTTTCTGTACGAATATTTATACCTATACTTTTTTTTGTACCAACTGATAGATCTATGCACAATATTTGGGTACATACATGTACATTTATTTAATTTATTTTAATTTAAATGGCACAGAAAATAAAAAAATGTTTGACATTTCTAAAAGGGGGGGGGGGGGGACATGAAAATCCTGATGTGTTTGTACAGATGTTGTATAGTACACATCCCTAATTTACGAAACCATTCTTTTATTATATTGGATGAAAGAATACCTGTAATAACAATAACAATAACATATAACATTTATATAGCGCTTAATACAAGTGTTTCTAAGCACTAAGATTTCCCCGGTCATTGGGCTCATGAAACATTCCAAATACTATCTCAGCTCCCTGGGGAGTATACAGCTCGATGCTGCCATTTCGGCGCAAACCAGCTAAACCAACCACAATATAACCATCTCTGCCCTCACAGGTACCCATTTACTCCTGGGTGGAGAGAAGCAATGAGTGACAAAGTGCCTTGCCCAAGGGCACACGAACCGTAGTCCCAGGCCGGACTCGAACCCACAACCTGTAGCTTTTACCTACAGATTACAAATTCAATGCTCCAGACCACGAGGCCACGGCACTTTTTTTTACCTAGTCCCGCCAACCTTGAGCAATGACTCACAGGTGTTCATGAATAATTCATGAGCCCTTTTTTACAGAAGGCTTTCATCAGTATCTGTATAAACATCTCCCATGGCAACCAGCCTCCTGGTAAGGAGAGAACCCCCCCTAACAGATCACAATGTGTGCATATATATAGGGCAGGAACTGTTCAAGGTAAATAGGGTAATGAGCAGGCCGTAAACTGGCATAAATTAAGTTTCAATCCTGGGGGCTGCTAGGTTCTAGCATTTTTCCTTGGCAGAAAAAAAAAGGGTTACAAAGCAAATGTTCCGGTGGTGTATAGTTGTGGCTGGTATTCAGCATCAAAAGCATAAAAAGCACATGGAATTTTGGCTGGAAGCCTTTTTCTGCTTAGCAAATTTGTGTGGTGCAATAGTCAATGTTTTAACCCTTTTGAAGTTAAAGACAATTTCATTCCAAATAAAAATCTGCAGTGTAAAAAAGAAAAGATGAAACAAAATATACTCTATTTTGTATTCCTAAAAAAAAATTCGAATGTAGACTTTGTCCATGTTTTTAAATGACAGAAATCATATTATGATTTCAATAAAGGATAAATTATTATAATTCATGTATTTATTGATATATTCAAGGTATGGTGATAAGATCTAGACATTTATAATATCAGAACACAAGAGTCTAAAAATAAAACAGTGTGACGAGACAAGGTAAGGCAATTTAAAGTAACATTTGAAGTAAAATAACAAGTTAAGTAGGCCTAATTTAAATTATAGCGTAAACAGCTTGTTTGATAAATTAGCATTATTAAATAAGCAAAAATGTCAAGGGAAAAATTGAAAATTTGCGAATATTCGGCAGAGTTGAAATGTGTTTAACTTTTCTTCTCTTGGCAGATGTAAATACATGTACGTCAAGTTGCCCCCCCCCCCCCCCCCCCTAACAAAGTGCCCCGCATCGTCGAGATTTGACGAGAAACTAGTGTATTTCTGAGTATTAATTTTGTTTGGCCTTCATCACTCACCAGCTGTAGACCTGCGGCGCAGGATCCGCCTCTTTTACTTCTCCTTTCGAAAACAAACAACCCATTGCTGGTAGTTATTTAACTCATACAGCTGTGCAACAGATCGGAACGATTTTATTTGAATAAAGTACAAATTTAGTGTAATAATAGACGCAAGGCTGCGATGACTAGAGGCTCCGCGTCAGAATTTCGCAGCAACCGGCAACAATGTATAGCGCCCTCAGTTGGTGGTATACAATTCATTCACTGTTTTCCAAACTTCAATTCGTCTTTTGGCTTCGTTTATGCAGTTCGACAATATTGGAGCAGAACGGGCCTGAGTTTGGAAAACGGTCCGAAGGCGGTTTTTAATAGTACGGTGGCCACTAATGAACAATCAATATGGGTAAACTATGCATAATTATTTTTTGTTTTAGGACAATTTCATGGGAATGCAAATACATTTTATGTCATTTAGCTCTTTGCCGTTTTAGTTTTTAACTGTATTAATAAAATGTGTCCACAAAATCGGAGCCTATGCTGTTTCCAAACCCAGCTGATGAAGCTCCGTCAACATAACCGTTGCCCAAACTGTCTAAACGATGCCGAAACGGAGACGAGGCTTGTGTTTCGTATGTAAACGGCCCTGATATACATGTATGTCTGTGATACTGTCCGCTAGTCTGGTATAGCGCCCTCTATATCCGTTGGCCTAGAATGTAATGCAAATTTCAGTTAGTTTCACAACGATGACATTTCACGAGCAATAAATATATTAGCAAGGAGCTTTTTCAGGACGTTTTGAACAGGTAAAAATGCAACCTAATTGTTTTCATAATGTGGAATATTTGAAAAAAGAAGTGTGACATTTGTGGATGTGAATGTGTTTATTGTCATGTTTGAATTATTTGTGGTGATTTTTTATCATAAATAATTGGATATATTATCAATCGTGTACAAATCATGTTTCGCCGTTCAGCATGTTTATATCAGCGGGTTCAGCATACGGATCATACGCATGTAGCCCAGAGGTACGTACAGGTGCCTAACTATTTTGGATTTTGTAATTTTAATTTTGGCAGATTTGGGACGATTAGGGTTAATTACAGTGGCTTTTTTTTCTTCTCGTGACAGAGCCATGGACGCTCGACGACCCATCGTTCCCTTTCCTCTGCACCGCATGAACAATCCCATGAACAAGGGCCCCCCGGTCAACATGATAAACCACGCCCAGTACGGCATGGACTCTCAAGGCCAACAGAACCTGGAGATTAAGTCCAAGCGCATGGCGGTCAGTTGGCGGGACGACACGTTGTTCTACGTGCCGGACCGGACGGGCAAGCAAGGGGTTTGCATCCTGGAGCCTAGCATGCAACCGGGGCAGGAGTACTTTGAGGTAGTAATACAACAATCGGGAATTTAAAAAAAATCAATTCAATTTGTTTGAACAATTACAGCGCAATAATTTAGCTGGATGCCTAGAATCATTATTTAACTTTCAGTAAAGTAGGATACTTCTGAATAATTCGGTAGTAAATATTTTTCGATCTGCTCGGATGCAAATGGTGTATCCTACCTTTAAACTGTCTTCCTTACAGGCCGAGATAGTAAGCACTGGACGATGGGGTGCTATCAGGGTAGGACTGGCACCCCCTGACCACTCGCTAGAAGTGCATCTAGGCATAGAAGGAAACTCGGTAGCGTTCAGTGTGGATGACAGTACAGTGTAAGTACACATCCTTGCGAGTAGTGAGTAGTCTATAAATTTCTCTGTTTCGTCTGAAGGAAGTCAAGGAACCAGACTACCAGAACCGCAAGTCTAAGCCTTCGAACAATATTTTGAGTTGGTCACTTTTTGGATGGTTGCAAAAGGTACACTGTCCATTTTAAAACCGGTCGATTTATGAATCCAGGCTAATTTTTTTATTAATTTTTGGGTACATTTTTTACTTTACTCGTGCAGATACGGTCAGGACCAGAAGACCACTCTCCAGTGTCGGTCCTGCAAGCCGGGCGACAAGATCGGAGTGGGCATCAAGTTTGGCGAGAACTACATGGAGGGCGCCGATGAGAAGTGCCCCGTCGTGTTCACACTCAATGGCAAAGAGGTGCGATTACCGGCTAAACAAAAACAACTTAAATCTACAGCTGACCATACACAACCTCTTGCATTTGAAATATTAAAAACGTGTTATGAAAATTTAAGATTCTTACCCCCCTTCAACCCCCCCCCCCCCCCCCTTCCAGATCCATAGGCGAGACGTGGTCATCCCTTTCAAGGGTCTGTGCCCAGCAGTTTCCATGGCGTCCCAGGGTCAGATGGTGCGTTTCAAGGCGCGCTGTGATTGGTCGAGCCAGGAGGAGGAGATGGTGATTGACAGCTGCGAGGATGAATGGGCACGGCTTCACGATGTCACGGTACATGGCCAGGTAAAATCAGCGTTCCAAATGTTGACGTGAACTAAAGTTTTGTTATAGTTTGACCAACTTTGCTTGATAAAAGCGTGGGTGAACTAATTAGCCCTAAACCCTCATTTCGGTTGTACGTTACCTTGACCCCGGGCTTAAGCAGCTCTGTGAAATTAACCCTGCAGATCTTAGCCTACGCCGGCCGAGGCAAGACCATCGCGGACGTTGGCCTGGCCCAGGCCAAGAAACCCCTCAGCCCCATGAATCATTACTTCGAGTTGGAGATCATCGATCCGGGCAAGAACTGCTACATTGCCATCGGCCTGGCTAAGAAGGACTACCCAAAGAAGAGACATCCAGGGTGGAACTACGGCTCCATAGCCTACCATGCAGGTAAGAGAGGGTGTTTGTAGTATACGCGAGGTCACAGGTCATGTTAACCAGCTCGCGTCGGAGGACGTGTATACATGCCAAGTTTTTTTCTGGAATTCAAAACGAATTACGGATATACAACGTCACAAGCAAGGCTCTAAATATCTGTCAACTATTGGCTCGCGAGCGAACGAGGCCGGAAATATCAGGGTGTGCTACCCACAGATGCCAGCCTAAACCCGTCTCGGATCGAGTTCGTGAAAAATAATCCTGCGCCTGGGCCCAGTCAACGCTAAAATAATCCCAGCGCAAACTGGTTAAGCAATGCTGTGAAATTGGGCCCTACTCTAGAGTCGAAATAAAAAACTGCAATTTTTAATTTTATTTGCGACAGACGATGGCAAGATCTTCAAAGGGAGTGGCGTGGGCGACTCCTTTGGCCCCCGCTGTCACAAAGGAGACATCATGGGGTGCGGTATCATGTTCCCTAGGGACTACATCATGGACAGGTTGGTTGAAATGGGGGGTGGTGGAAGGAGGTGCATGGGAGAAGGGGTACAGACAAGAGTAGGGGAACGTTGGGTGGGAGATAGGGTTTGTGTTGGTCATTGTTTTTCGGAATTCATATTCACGGCTTCTGTAATTCCTCCCCCCCCCCACCCTCTTCGACACACACAGTGACGAAGGTGAGAGCGACAACGAGGAGGTCAACACCGTGGTCAAATCCTGGCCGGACCGGGAACCCTTCAACCGACTGAACCAGCTCGACCGTATCGCCCAGGACAACTTTGCCATCGACGTCTACGATCTGTCAGAGGACGAGTACGAAGACTATCTCTCTGAGGAAGAGGAATACGAATTGCAAATAGATGGCGTTCAGCAGACGGCAAAAGTACAGGTCCACGTAAGTAAACAAAAAATTGTTACCCCAAAAAAATTTGCTGAAAGTCTGAATTTTGTAAATCTAGATTCTCCAGAACAAGAGCTTTCCAAGGGTATACAACGTTTAGTAAGTAAAAGTATGGATTAGCAAACGCGATAAAATATGTTTTTACAGACGTTTCACCGAACAAAGTGAAGAAAGGTAACATGGGAATTGCAAATTAAGGTTTACCGGAAGAAAAGAAATTGACCCTTTTTGGCATTGACTTTTGCTTCGACCCATTATTCTGCAAAATGGCAATTCTTCGACTTTTTTTGTGACAATTAAGCCACATATGTTTTTAAAACTTATTCCCCTCCTGAAATCCAGGTGTTCTTCACGCGAAATGGAACCACAATAGGCAGACGAGAGGTGCACATACCGGCGTCGGGCTTCTATCCAACCATCGGCATGCTCAGCTTAGACGAGAAGGTTCGAGTCGACCTCAGACCCCTAAGTGGTTGACCTGGAGTAGTTGAACCCTAACCTTGTTCACCCCCGACCTTTGCACTTTAATGTTTAGTGTCTTGTTGTTTCCAACCTTGTCTTGTTTGTCTGTCTGAAAAGTACTTGCACAAATAAAATGTTTCGGCGTGATCTGTGTGAAGCTTGACCTCAAAGGTTGCGACCTCTGACCTGCAAGCCGACAAAGTAGTGACCGAGGATGTTTGCTACTTGTAGACCTGTCTGCAATGTAATGAACTTTTACCCCTTGACCTTTTTCTGGATAACTTCGGTGGATTGTTTCCGATTAAAAAGTACTGTTGAGCTTCATGTGTGCCGGTGTAAAAAATGTAATTTTACGATCATTGTTGACCCAAAAAAGTTATCATTCTTGAGGTACATCGTGTCAGTATCGTGGAAGATTGTGCTCGGGCATTAGGGCTCAGAGAAGATATATTTACTCGGTGAACGTATTTTGATTAGCGAATGTTTTAAAGACGGACACTAGTTTGGTAAACTTAAATGCTGTTGTATGTATGGAGCCGGGTGTTGAAAAAAAGTTCAAATAACCGCTGTGGTTTTAACCAGTTCGCCGCGGATGACGTATATAAACGCAAAAATTTCCCAAAACTCAAAACGGATGACGCATAAACACGCCGAGTTCAAGTTCGGAAATGTATGTCAGCAGCGTGCAAGGCCGGAAATGCGTGGGTGTGCTTCCTGGCACTATCAGCCTGAACACGCTTCGGATCGAGTTTCGTTAAAAATAATCCCGCCCGTTGGCTCGGCGTTGTTAAAATAATCCCGGCGCGAACTGGTTAACACTTGACCCAAACCGACTTTTAATTTGTGTTTTTCATATTCCCGTCTCTGACTTGCCGAAACATTTTGCGGACGAGCATGTATGGTTTGCGCTTCGTAAGGCTTTGTGTAAAATAAAAAATATTTGTATAAGCAAAATTAAATACATGTAGATATATATATATTCGACTTTATGCAACTGATGCTTAATGTTTAGGGTTATTGTGAGTTTGTGGAGGTTTACAAAACTCAAGAAATTCACCGCTTTGAATTTGCCCGGCGCAAACTGATTGTGGGTAAAACCTTGTGTTGTCTTGGCTGTGTTTAAAGGTAGGATACACCATTGGTAATTGCTTGAATTATCATGAATGGGTGGACATTTCTGAAAAAGAGGCATGTGCGAACCATGGTTTGGAAAGGGTGGTAGAACAACCCCCAATAGAAAATATAGATCATGTTGGCTCAAGTTTATCTTTAGAGAAAATTCTTAAAATTAACCTGTTGATTTTCTACCTTGGGGGAATAAAGTAGAGAAATAGGACAGGAAAGAGAAACAAAACTTTTCAAACATGTGGCCAAAGTGGTATGTTCCATTTTGCTGTAGTGGGGAATGCCTTTTTGTGTGCAGATATTGACCAAGCATTATGTAGATTTTGATGTATTAACCAGCACAGTACAGTATATAAAAAAAGCTTGTGTATATTATTCAACGCGCGCTACAAAAAACCCTTATATTCCAAAGATGTGTACATTGTTGTAAGATATTAAAAATAACAACTGCTTTTAGTTTTGGAGAAAAGAACCTAGAAAGCAACAAGATTAAAGAAACTAAAATTTTAATTAAGATTAAGACTTGCTGCTATGAAAACGAGCCTTTTTATGCGAGAAAAATAACGCGTTAATCTTGTGGTGATGCTGCAATTGATTTGTCAAGCAGTCATTCAACACGCTTATGTGTTTTTCAGACAAAAATATCTTAAACATAACTTTTGCCAATAGAAGCATACGCATCTTTATAAAGTTCAAAGATTATTTTCTACCCCAACTCCCTAGGGTGTGTGCAAAATCATATAAATTTGAGAGGGTTAAGCAGGCTACGATTTTGATTGTATGAAATGGAGACCTTCTAAATGATGTACAATTTGGCCTTCTCTGTGCTATAAGTTTGGAGGTCACGCTAATTATTTCATTGACCCGTATCTCAAACACAAATTACAAACAAAATCAGTTCTTGGGGTTTCTCATACAGGCCAAGGGTTGTGTCCAAAAGCGTGTTGAATTAGGATTGTCTACAATATTTGTACATGTACTAGCATTTTCCAAGCTGTGGCTCCCAAGGAAAATTCCCTGCACAGTAATCGCGTTATCACATTGCAAGTGGTCCATGTATTTAAAAATACTAAACCGACGACAAATATTTGTGCTGGACTGGTAGTTGAACTTGTTATTACTTAATGTCACTTTTCTGTACATTGTGGTTTTTCTTGAAACATTTTCCGAATATTTTAAAAGCATTTCCTTTGTGTCTTCCATTTTTTGATAATTGTGTCGTTAAAAAAACCATAATTGATAATACCAATTGTGCAAAATGAATCGACTTTAACTTGTTTGTATGTTATGCATTATTCATCAGTTAAACTTGTTTTGCATATTCATGTTTCAGATAATTTGAATGCAATATTCTGGGCTGTTTACGATTTGAGATATGGGAAAAATTAATTAAAAGCAACATTATTATTCTTGGGAAAGTGCTTGAGTTATTTTATCTCAGTGTTATAAAATTAAACATAAATGTTCTGCGATTCCTTGTAAAAATGACAACTTTCATGTTTTGTTTTGTTTTGTTCTTCAAGAAATGCTGCACGTTAATTAAGTTCAGAACTAAAACAGACAACAAAGACTGTATGTTTCTTCTTTTTTTAACTGTACTTTATTTTATTCAGCACATGTTTTCACTCTTTGAATGAACTTGTATTTCTCTAGCCTGGTACATTCCTTTCTTCAACAGTTCATCATGACGCTGTATGTATGTACAGTTCCGTTTCAGGCTAGCGTCGGGCTCCACTGTTTATTCCTGCATAAGGAAGAAAGGAGAATTAATTGAGTTTAATACAAGTTTTTATCAAGCAACTAACAATTTGAATCTCAATTTCTGTGCAAGGACTTTCTTATTAAATATAACTGAGAAAATAGAACATTTCAAAAAATTGTAAAAGACTAACGCATTACACTACAGAGTTGTGCCATATATCAAATGATAATTTTAACAATGCCAGACTCCTTTTTGCAAAGTGGGTCACATAAGTTTCTCGTGCCAAATCTCATGCTTGCTTCATCAGAGGCACTCTCCCATAACCTTCGAACGGTTCAAATCCCACCACGGACAATATGTGGATTGGGTTTTCAGTTCCTGCCCGATTGCATGGGTTTTCCCTAGGATAATCCTGGGTTTTTCTCTACAACCTAAATAATTTCTTCTCATTGTCTTCTCTCTACAGGTTTCTTTCAGGCTTGCGAGCTACAGTGCCCTGGGCTGCTCCTAAGGGACCTTTAGTTTCATTACCAGAAAGAACTAATAATAATGCATCTCTGGCATTGGGGAATAGCTCTCAACAGACTTTGACTTTTGTTATGCCTTGGTGCCTACTGCTGAATGCATCAAAGTGTAGCAGACTTTTCCCCACCTGATGCACTGTGCTGCGACTGGCAGGGTTAGAGATATGGAAGTCACTATAAACTAACCAGTGTAGCGGTTCTTGTTGTATTTTTCAAGAAACTTATGTACCCTAACCCGGTTTTCCCTTCAGCCTTGTTCAATGATTAAAATAACCCATAAGAACATTGTAGAAGAAAAAGACAAACGTTAATGAGTCGGATTTGAACCGCAGACCTTTCGATCTATAGCTCTCCTCTTTACCAACTATGCTATTGGCGAGTTGGTTGAGGAAGCCGTTCTTTATAATTCGTTATAGTTCTTTATGAGTTGTCATTGCTCTTTCTCATGAATATACTTTCACGCACCACCCAGCTCCTGAAAAAAAATAACCCGAACCGCTACACCGGTTAGTATTAAGTGTTACCCTGAATACCGTCTTCCCACCTTTAGGAGCACCTTTTAGTTAAATATAGTATTTTAACTTTTTACCAGGACAGGTTTGGCATTTACCTCCGGGATTTCGATCTCCTCATTGTTGATCTTGTCGATGACGTCGTGGGGGTTGATGCCGTCCACAGTGCAGCCCACAGACTGGGCCGTGCCTAGGATCTCCTTGACGGTACCAGACAGCTCCCTGGCCATGGAGCGCTCCCGCATGATGCGGGCAATCTTGACTATCTCCTCGAAGGCAATGTTGCCATTGTGCTTGACTACAAAACAGAAAGAATTAGGGCATTTAAAGAAGGTAGGTATTAACTAACCAACCACCCCCAAAGGCACGTGGGCGCTGTGATTCCAGATGCCCCCTCGACCCCAAACTTCTACAATTGACTACAAGTTGAGAGTGTAAGACTATTACTTTTATTTAATTTAGGGCAAGGAACCCCTTGTGTTTTTTTCCCGAGACTCACAAGATCTCTTGACAACCCTTGTCATGGTGTTTCTCTTGACAGCCCGTTGAAGGTGTCCAAGCCGGAGATGGGGCAAGTTTAGCCTCAGGGAAAACACTACAGATTTGAAGGGGAAGAGGGGTCAACACTCACTGTTCTTGACCTTCTTGCGGTCACGTGGAGGTTCCTTCAGGGCCTTGATGATCATCGATGACGCCGAGGGGACGACCGACACCTGGGCCTGGCGGTTCTGGATGGTCAGCTTGACCGTGATTTTCAGACCCTTCCAGTCTTGGGTGGCCTTGGCAATGTCGTCACCGACTTTCTTGGGCGACTACCAAAGTAAGGGAACGATAGACATAATCAAGCGAATTTATACAAAAAAATGACCAATGACAGAATGAGAAATGACTAAAAATGCACCGACCAAATTCAACATGTACAACTTTAACTTCTTACCAAGCCCAGAGGGCCGACTTTGGGGGCGAGTGAGGATGTTGCCCCTACTTCACCACCAACAGCCCTCAGGCAAACTGCAAAAAATAATAAAAAATGAATGTTTAAAACCATGTTTAACAAAACATTAGGAAAAGAATAAGATGATTTAATATAGAATGCAGGGCCCACTCACAACTCTCAACTTTATTTACCCTAAGACATAGAATGGACTGACCCTAACCCTGTATACCCCAAATAAAGTACCCATAGAATACAGGGTTACTCCATTACTTTTGATAGGGTAAATAAAATCGAGAGTAGTTTAAACCCCTCCCCTAAATGTGTAATCACGAAGACAGTTTCTAACTGTATAAACAATTAATTACGAAGGACCTTAATAAAACCTTTTGGCAAAAACAATCCGACTACTAATGCTGACACGAGTGACAGCGGAGGGTCTATTTAAACATTAATGTTTATAATGTGTTTGCAAGTCCCCATTGGAGGAATAAGTACACACGTACACACGGCGGCCTAATGCTCAAACCACGGTCCTCAATGTGATCCGTTTTCGGCACAAATTCTCCACTCACCGACTTTAATCTCGTTAGGATCGATCTTGGGAGGCATCCTGCTTGATGTCTCGACTCCAAAAATGGAAGAAAACGACGGTGAAAGTGTCGGATGAGCCCGATTCTGGACACGACCGAAAAGTTGCACAAACACCGCGAAACTGAGGTTAGCGAAAAGGCCGAGTGGACGCCCTCATGCGGTTAAATAAAGTTAGTTCAGGGTTGATGGGATGAACCGTTTCCAAACCCTGCTTCACAAAAGTGTTTGGATCCGCTCCTGTAAATTGCTCCGTTTCGTCTAATATTAGTCAAGGAACCATGCTACAACTTCTGGCATCTACGAGTATGAACACAACACTTTAAACAGGTCAGTGTCACAATATTTATGAATCCCTAAACCCATTTATTTTCGAAAATTACAGCAAAAGGAAATGGTGTTAATATTATTTAACTATCTTTCATTTCCAGAATTGGTAGTTGGTTGCCGTTTGAGATCTTTATGAATTGTTTTACATGTAAAGTTATCAAACACTCATCTTTCATAACTGAATACTGTGTAACTAACACATGACATACACCCCCAAGTTTAGCCACACCCCAAGTTCTGCTTAGCCTTAACCCCACCCCAAGTTTTGCTTAGCCCCACCCTCAAAATAGGTGGCGATTCATTCACGCTTGGACAGAAACATGCAACTTTTTTGGTTAACATCCAATTACCTAATAATCAGTGTTGTATTAGAGTCCCTGCAAGTCTTTTCACAAGTCCAGTCGCAAGTAACTAGTTGAACTATGACAAAGGAATGCTTTTGTTAACAGTTCATCTGAACAGCTAGTGACTTGACTTGAGACTAAGGGACTTGTGATGGACTTGCAGAAGGGAATTGTGCGGACTCGAATACAACTCTGCTAATAATGTAATCGGCTTTCTATGTACACAAATTGCAGCTTGTATTTGTAATGTTAAAGAGAATACCTCTATTGTTGTATTTAATTAAAAATTACAAAATAATAACGTATGTTCACAACATCAGTTTCATAAATGACTTATTACAGTGATCCTTTAAATACATTTAACATGCCATTTTGTTAAAAAAGAAAACATTACATTGTATTTTGCCGCAAAATTGTTAAGGCAATATACAACATTTGCAAAAATCCAATTACAAAATCACTGAATTATGATGAAATACATAAATTACTGGACTGTACGTGAATAACAATAACATCAGCTGGTCTGATTCCCTCTGTTTCGTTAAAAATAATCCCGCGCCTCGGTGATGTTTAAATAATCCCGGCGCGAACCAGTTAAAGAGGGCAACATTCCAGGACATATTCAATTCTTCGTTTGATTTTGGGTTTTTTTCAGTCAAAAATGACCTGTAAACATTTGGAATTATGATACCAAAACACCAACCTTTTTTTTATCTAAAACTAATATGGAACTTACCAGAACAGGTTCGCCACACATTACACCCTGTATAATGCTAACTTTAAATTCTAGGGTTGAATTCCACTAACAGTTCAATTGTGTAGGTTGCGCCTCAAATTGATAAATAGGAGAGATTTCAGGCGTCACTTTATTTAGAGTCGCCTCACTTTGTGATGCAAGCGACAAAAAAGTATAGTTTGGTTTGTGACTGGACGCCTTAGTGAGGACTTGGTGACAACTCTAGGTCACACAACTTGTAAACAAAACCTGGGCTCCATCTCAGCTTTGGCTAAACTATAAATCTCCTGCTTTGTAAGCATTTAACAAAAAAAAGCACGCAGTTTAAATAAAAACACTCTTTCAATTTTGGCCTTGCATGGGTTCTGATCGTTTTTTTCAAGAAGAACATGGGCCTTTATCCAGACAGATCGTCCCCCATCCCCCAAGTCAACGTCTAAAATCACCAGGAGTCTGAGAGAAAGTCTAGGTTTCAAACACACTTGCAGGGTATCATACACAACAAAGCAGTGTCCCACAATGCCGAGGGGCGAACCAAATAAATATCTCCATGGTAACCGTCATCAGCGATTGACCTCTGAGGAGTTTGCACCATCGTCTTCTCGGCTGTCGGTCGTCCGTTCCTGCGCCTGTCGTTTCGCCGCCTCTTTCTCGCCCTTCAGTCGCTCCTCTTCTTCTTCTTCTCCCTCCTCCTCTTCCAGTTGTCGTAGTTCCTCCTCGTCTTGCTCCATGAGCTGCTTGGCAAGTTTCATCTGGGAGGCCTCATCGTAGTGCTGCTTCCGATGAATCTCAAACTTGCGCTTGAGATCTGCGAAGAAAAGGCGGGAAAAGAGAGATGTGGACAAACAATTGAGTTTTGGCTGGAAAATTAGCTCATTCAGGGTTCTTACCATATTTAATGAAAACAAAATTCCCTGATTTGTTTTCCCCTGGGTTCAGGGACTCCCTATCTGCTGACCTTTGGCCTCCGGTGACATCATGCTTTCATCTTCGTCTTCGTCGTCACTCTCGTCGTCGTGCTCCTGTCCGGGTACTTTGTCCCACCATCTCCTGTCTGTCGTGTCTGACTCCAGCCTGCGAGGAAGTTACCCAAAAGAATTACTTCAACAGGGAAAAGTACTAAGTGCATATAATCTAACAACATGGCACTTTATTTGCAAAAGCTGATACGGCTGAGAACGTCAACAGTGGGAGGATCGCGCTGGGTTTGGGTTTAGGAAGAAAACAAATTACCTGTTGGCCAGTTTTCCGGGGTCTAAGACTTTCTCGTCCTCGTCTTCGCTTTGAGGGTCGGCTTCCACGTTGGCTTCCACGTCCTCCTCGTCTGGATCGGTGTATTTGTTGTAAGGGGTGTCGGGTTCATCCACTTTCATGTGGCCGTAGTCTTTGCCTTCTGGGTGAAAGGTCGCCAGAATGTTCATCTCATCCCACTTGATTCCATCTCTACCAAAAACAAATTAAATTCAAAGTTTCAAAGTAGAGCGCCGGTTCGGGAACAAGAAAAGAAGCTTGTAGAAAAAATCTACAGTCAGAGTTTTTAAATTGCGAGCATGTGGCTTATTAAGGAAAAAAGTATGATCAATATTCTTAAAAGATTGGCTAGATTTGGCAACAACAACAATTATTGTACATGTATTACAATTTTTTTAAATTCAATCTAATTATTCTAAACAAAATTTGACCATGAATTTTGCAATTAATTTCATTTTTAAAACATTGAGCTAGTGATTGTTGATTGTCACGCACACCGCCAACAGTATCATGGGTTACTGTGTGTGATGAGCCGTGACCATGTCAATCATGATTCATGGTGATGCAAATTGAAACATGACACTTGACATTTTTTGTTTTCAAATGTCAACAACAACAACTTTTCAAGACTACTTTTGGCTTTTCTTTTTCCGATCACTCAAGTAAACTACTTGCAAACAAAGTGCCACTTTGCTCTATACTTACTCCGGCCTGTTGGCTGGATCTTCGTAATGCCCCGAAGCCTTTAGAATGCCTCTTTTAGGATTTTCCGTTAATTTTTCTGCCATTTCGAGCTCGCACTAGTCGCAGTCAAGAAAAATCAATGCAATTGAATGACAAATCTACAAACACTGGCGACTTATCAAATTTACACTGTAAGCTCATGCTTTAGGGTCTGGGTGTAAGACTTCGTGCAAACTTACGAGGGCGCCCTTTACTGGCAACACATGTACATTTGATTCCCTATAAATGTGGTTTTTTAGTTAATTGTTTTAATTATATGCACATTTGTCTCTTTGTATATATATTTCTTGTTTATAAACGGATTATATTTCGTTTTATGCAACTCAAATTATAAGACAAAAGAAACTTAGCTATCTGACGATAATGAGGTCACTATTTGCATAAAAGGTCATTGGTCCAAAAAAAAAACATCATCGTGATCTTTCCGAGTACGACAGTCACATTTTTGTCGGTAAATACCACCTAAAAAGCTTCCTTTTGACTGTTTATATGCAAATACAATCTTTATTGTTATAGGCCCTAGGACTTTTATGTTTGAAGAGGTTTGTTAGCTCTTATTCCTCCATGGTTAGCTATTCAAAATGAGTATCGGGTAATTTGGAGTGAAATGTGAACTGGGTCGAGTGATTGAAACTGCAGACCATTAATTATACAATCGTAAAAACTAGGAGTAGGAGTAGGACTAGACAACATTCTTTGGGCCTTGAGGGGGAAATATGCATTGCAATGTCATTGCATTTTTGCAAATGTAATTTCTCCATCATCCATGGTTTTCTATGTGTCATTTCAATTCATATTCTATTTTTTTCTCTCAAATCAAACGTAAATAATTCTTTCTTTATGAAATGAATACGTAAACAAAACTGCTTAAATTACTTGCAGTTAAATACCATGCAATTTTAGCTGCGAATTGGTCTAATAAATATGAATGAATGAATGAATGATTAAATAGATGGATGGATGGATGAATACATGTATTGTGATCTTTTTGTTGGTTTTTATTTGCTTTTATTAAAAGTTTTAACGGGAAGTAGGTCGGCCATAATTAATGGGTCTCATTTCAGAAAATTGGAAATTTCAAACTACATGTAGTAGCTTCACACGGCACATTTTCTCAACAGAAATATGTTAAATTTGATGTCTTTTTTCACAACCTGTCTTTTGAACCCCTTGCCACCGGTAGTAATTTCTTACTCACCGGATTATACATTAGTGCTAGAAACGAACCGCAAGCTTTACATGATCATTTATAGCGCTACAAAATGTGTGGAAGGGCAAAATGATCACCCATAGACTTGAAGTTTTATAATTTGTTCTTTATTTAGGATTGAGGAAGACTAAGCCTGCTATTGAAACAAGATGTTGTCGAGATCGTCCTCCCAGGTTGAGGATCGTTACCGCATGCTGAGCGGTCACTGTCCCGACGCACAATGCCAGACCAAGCTGTACTTTCCCTCCTATGACTCCAGCATCGAGTGCACGGGCTGCGGCCAGCGGCACGAGCGCGGCAGCCTGCGTGACGTCCAGGAGGTGACCGACCCCGAGGTCATGCTTCACAATATGGTCCGGAACCTCTTGGTGGGAAGCGTCGTGCCCAAACAGACGGCTGACTCGGTTAAGGTCCTCGGCCTGTCGAATTACCACTGCAAGCTCCTCAGTCCTTTGCTGACCCACTACGGCATGGACAAACAAGGCCGGGCCCGCCCGCTTCCGGAGTTGAACCAGGGCTGCGAAGTCTTCGACTGCAGCCTCTTGGGCGGACGGGCTTTCCTACTGCAGCCCGAGCACATCGGGATTATGGGATATGGCCGGGATCAGACGGGCAGCGCCAAGTACCTGCGGGACACCCTGGAGTTTATCACCCAGCTCAGTGGGAACCAGGAGGTGCTGGTGCCCATCCACGCTGACGGGGACGGCCACTGCCTCGTCCATGGCATCTCCCGCGCCCTGGTCGGACGGGAGCTCTTCTGGCATGCCCTGCGCACCAACCTCAAGGCACACTTCTTGGCTAACCTGGACCGGTACAAGAATCACTTCAAGGATTTCTTGACGGACAGCAGCGAGTGGACGCAGATTATTGACGAGAGTGACCCTGACTACCTGCCCACGGAGACCGAACTATTTGGCTTGCAAAATATCCACATATTCGGCCTGGCCAACGTCTTGCATCGCCCAATCATTTTACTGGATTCTCTCAAAGGACTACAAAGTTCTGGAGATTATTCAGGTAGGATCTAAATTATAAAAAGAAATTGAAATTTTTCAAAAATTCCTATCAACATAAAATTGTAGCTTTTCCAACATTCTCAAAGCGTTTTAGCATTATTACCCCATTCATCAAGCTATAGGCCAGACGGCTGCCAAAATTCTCACTCAATCGGCCTCGACCCTCTCAGTTACTCATTTATACTCGTGGGTAAAGAAAGGCAATTGCAGTTAGGTGTCTTGCCCAAGGGCACAAACACCATGTTCCTGGCACAGGGTTCGAACCGACGCACCATCGTTCACAGTTAAACGCCGTAACCACTGGACCACTGACTGTGTTGCCTCAAACTTGTGTATTTTTAATTTTATTGTGGTCCCTCAGGTGTTTTTTTGCCAGTGTTTGTCCCCCGCAAGGACTGCAGTGGGAAAGATGGTACGCTCAACAAGCCATTGTGTATTGCATGGAGCAGCTCTGGACGCAACCATTTTATTGCCCTCGTAGGGGTGAAAGGTATGGGCTCCAATTTGTTTACTGGATATGTATACTGGTAATTTTTTTCAGAAGAAACCGTTTTTGTTTTTTAAAGTTTCCTTCGCGATAAAACGTTACAACTTACCTCTGACCTCTGACCTCCGACTGTGCTTCACAAAATAGGGTCTAGAGCTAAAACTACTAGCCCAAATCAAAATATCTTGGTATCATTTTTCTTCTAGAAAGATTCTCCATCCATTAGTATAAGTAGTTTTAGCTTCGGAGTAGTGGAAGTATGCTTGCTCATTTTGTGTGTGTACCACCCTGTATATTGAGGACTAATTGTGTTTACATGTCTTGTTGTTTGGATGGCTCTGGCAGGTCGTCCTTTGCCTCGACTACCCCGTGATATGCTGACCAAAGCGTGGGGCGCGCCTCATGAACTGATCGACACCTACATTCAGTTTGACCAAGATGACATGTGTACTGTCGGGGGAGATCGCTCACTCCAGGTAAGAAATATTTGTACTCATTCGGATCGGTTAGGTAAACATGTCATTCACTTTGTTTGAAGGGTCTAAATTGATCTCACAACTGTTGACGTTTCTTCTCTCTAAACTCCCTACCCTATTGACACAACCCAGGACAAATACGTACAGAGGCTTGCTGCCGCAATGGAGGAGGTGTTTGTGGAGAAATATCGTCTTCACCCGACAGTGGTCGCGGACGTGCATCACTACATCTATAAACGCACCGGTAGGTATTTAACCAGTCCAAAACCCCAGAACAAGTCAACAAATTGAACTTTCCAACGATTTTTTTAACAGTTTCACTTCATGTTCTCTGAAACCCCCCCCTCCCCCTCCCCCTCCCCTCTAACTATATAATAGAGTGTCCAGCTCTTAGATATTTATTTATTAGTCAAGTTTACCTCTGAGAAACTCCAAATTCATCCTAAATCCAATTTTGTTTTGTAAAATAAACCACATTATCCGACACAGGTGTGGTCGGTGTGCACCAGAACATCATCATCGAGAACACGCGTCATGCCGTGGAGAACAAACAGCTGTTCCGCTGCCTGCTCTGCAGTGCGGTGTCGCAGATTGAGAAGACTAACGTGCCGCAGGAGTGGCTGCTGCGCGGCGGGGAGCTGTACGAGTTGGCCAGGAAGCTTCACGGACGACTGAAGGAAGGGAAGGTCTATGCCTTCCCACTACATGGTGAGCCCTACAGCCCTAGCATATATCCAGAGCACAAAACTGAAGCCACTTGGACGCCATCTTGGGAAGAACATAGTTTGCATCAAATCTTAACCTTAACTTCCTAAGTGTGCGAGGAAAATCATATGAAAATTGGACGACTCAGAACTCCGAGTTATTGTGGATGAAAATTTCTACATATTTCTTTGTGAACAAAATGTTGAAACCTTTCGCGTAAATCCTAAACTTAAAAAAAGAAATTAAAAAAGATTTCACAATTGTGAATATTGGATTGGTTTTGTTTTCTACACAGAACTAAATTGTACATATGATGCAACAAAGGATGAACTGGTTCCGGAGCAGTCCACCATGAGACCCTCCCAGTGTGCGTGGTGTCAGGGGTAAGACCATTATACATGAATTTCAAATATGCAACCAGAGAATGGGCAGAAAAGGTCAATAATGTACAGCACAAAAATTATTCATCAAAATATGCTATTTTATCAGATTAAAAAATTTGAACTTGATAGGTCATTTTTGTTCAAGAGTTATGATTAATTATAAGAGTAAAATGAAGCATTTTAAAGAATGAAAAACATGTTGGGGTGTTTTTTTTGTTTTTTTTTAGTAAGCAGTTGCGTCAGATTCAAGCGGATGGGAGCGTGATTTATTTCAACGGAGACCGCACCACGACTCCGGCGCCCAAGACCAAATGCAACTGTGGCTTCAAGCACTACTGGAACGATGTGGAATACGACAACAACCCATCTATGTTAGTTCCCACAGCTAAAGTCCCAAACCTCTCAGAGTTTTTGTTCTCTTCCCAAGCTTAGGCTTTAACGTTCCACCCAGAATAGTTTTTTTGTTATGCAAGTTGACAGACTTACAGAAGAAAAATTGACCCACGTTTGAACCGGAATCTGCCCCAAATTTGGAACCTGAAATCAGAAATGTTGTGCTAAAGCCAAAACGCAAAGGTTTTTTCGGAATGCCATGTCCTTTTTTTGGAAGTATACCAAAACACGAACCTTGATTCGAGCTGGGTTCATGCCGGCATCTGTGGGTATCTGCGACCCGGTCACGAACAGATATTTCTCTTCTTTCTTGTGACGTGTTTATACCTCATCCGTTTTGAGTTCTTAAAAAAAACTTTGCGTGTATACACATCCGCCAACGCGAACTGGTTAATAACCTTTTGGTTTTATGTTGCCATTAAGGGCACAATTTAGACCTAAAATGGTCTAAGTAGCAACGATTTGTTGATCTTTCTTTTCTTTCCCAGTTTCCCCGTTCCCTTGAAGTGGAAGGGCCAGACTTACACGGAGGACGTGCTCTGGTTCCAGGACGAATCGGACTTGTCTCTAAACAGCAACGCCTACGACATCGCCTCGGCTTTAGTCCAGAAGCATTTCCCAAGGGATTTCGGCTCCGAGAAGTTGGTCCAGCAAGTCGTGGAGGCCATCCTCTTAAACGTGGGTACCGAAACGGTGAAACTGTCGCCAAAACTATAACAAAAATTACCTTGTTAGTTTTCCTTGCCGGATACAAATTAACAAATTTTATCCTAATGAGTAATCCCTACAATGTCGCTTCCTAGGTTGTATCGTAAAATCGGGCATGATCCCTGGCTATTCAGTAATGTGGGTTTGTGACTTCTGACTTAATATGTCCAAGAAAACCACTATTTTTAGAATGATATTTTTTTTCAACACAACAACACACCTCTTTGTTTTTCACAAATTACAAATTACTTACAAAGTGTTTCGTTACAGACTGCTGGACAACAGGAAGAGTACCGTCCAATCAGCTTGAAGGACATGCCGACTGCAAGCACCTCCGACCAATCGGCTGCCGGCGTTTCCCCGAGGCCAAGGGGAGACACTCCTGAGCTCAAGCGGAGCTCGAAAACGGAACCGGGGGGCCACACTCCTAAGCACAGACCGATAGATAAAGACGGCCCGTCGGGTAGATCTGGATCGCCCAGCAGTGGCCGTAGGTCTCCTAGGGTGGGGTCCCCCCTGGGGAAGAAAGGAAGCTTGTTGGATGACTCGCCGTCAAAGATTATTCTGACTGGACATTCAGTAAGCCCAACAAGTTTTCCTATTTTTTCCTATTTTTTCCTACTTTTTCTATTTTTCCTTTTTTTTTCTTCAATTTTGTCCTCATTTTTTTTTATTCACTTCTACGTTCTTACTTTTTTTCTATGCCATTCCTATGAAAATGCAGGACTATATTAACTGAAAACGATGTCATTTTAGGCAAAGACGATTCATAAGGAAGAACTGACTATGAGCGAAGCCGAACGTAACCTTCGCAAACGTATCCAGGACAAAGCTCCCATCATGCAACAGCACCACGTGGCAACTGTCAAGTCGGGAAAGCAGCCGTCCGCCAGCCCCGACGGAGGTGCGCTCTCGCGGGCCGGAGAAGGCACCAAAGAGGAGATGGGCCAAACAGCGGATCTTGCCATGGAGACGGTCGCCAAGGCAGCCAAGGAGGCGCCCAAGCAGAAGAGGGTCCGGCTAACATCCTCGGATGGAAAACAGGTATGCGTGGAATCCTAGGGAAATTTCAGTCGTTAACACTGGAATCTACGTGTTCGTGTTCTTGAGCAAGGCAGTTTATCACAATCGCTACTCTTTTATTAACACCTACGAGAAAGCAAAGATTAAATGTTTTCATTTTACTAGCCTTTGTTCATCCCTCTGTTAACTATTTGTCTCTTTTAATTGGGCCTTTGATTAACCGACGGACTTTTGTCACACGTGCCCAGGTTACACTGGTTCTCGACCCCGACACGACTTTCTCCGAGCTCCAGGGCAAGATCGAGGCGGAGCTTCAAATCAAAGCGGCCAATCAGAAAATCCGCTACGGTTTCCCGCCGAAGGAGCTGACGGCGCCCGCTGGGGACCAGGAGAACCAATCTGTGCCCCTGCAGAACGGGGATAGGGTGACCGTGGAAGTGATTTCCAGAGGTGAGTTTATGCGTCCAATGTATTGGTGCTCAGTGCCGATTCGTTTGGCATGAATGTTGAACGGTTACCAACCAAAATGTCATGTAAAGGTCTTTGAGCTGGTACCCAGCAAATAAACGTGATCGGCAGTATTAAGTGATATTAAGTGTCGTGGCCGGGCGGTTAAGAACTCAGTTTTCTGTTCCGCAGAGCGTGGGTTCGAGTCCCGGTGTCGACACGTGTGTCCTTAAGCAAGGCAATTAAACCACTATTGCTTCGTCCTTCGGATGGGACGTAAAGGTGTAGGTCCCGTGCGTTGTGTAATGCACGTAAAAGAACCCAGTAACACTCTTCGCTAAAGAGAAGGGGTTCGCCCCGGTGTTCCTGGCAGCGCCTCGGAATAGGCAACTAGATAGATGGCGCTTTACAAATGCATTGATTGATTGATTGATATATTAATTTGTCCCTGCTAAGCAAGGAAAATGCTTGCTTAGCAAATTCCGGTTACCAGCCAAAACACCACATGATGTATATTGTATTTTGACCGGTTTTCGGCTGTTCCATGCTTGCCACATAACATCGGTTACTGATACTTTGTGTTTATCACGCAGCCCAACCGATGGAGGTCGGACGCTCTGAACGTGACCAACACACCTTGAGCACTGCCCCGGGATCTTCCACTTTCCCCGAGGGGGGAAACCGATTCCTGAACAGGGATGAGATAATGAGGGGCATGGAGAGTTTACAGCAAGAAACAGGTGCAAATAAAAAACAAATGTGTATTACTTATATGCAGATTTATGTAGATTTATGTAGATTTATGCAGCCAGGTGACAACTGTTGGTGTTTATATACATATGAATATGCAATTATGTAAATGCATCATATTTAATGTATTTATTATACAGATATATGTAAACTTATTCAAAAGGCAACAACACCGCCTTTATTTTTGTCCCTGAACCTTGAATCTACAGATTACATACATGACCTTCAATACATGACTCTACTCCTTCAAGTCATTAAACATGTAAATTTATGCAAATACATTCAACCAGGTGACAACATTGATCCAATTGGCTACCTCTACTTCTTTCCATCTTGAATATGTAGATTTATGTAAATAACCTTGACCTGTGACTCTATTCCTTAAACCTCTTGAATATGTGAATTATCAATCAGGTGACAACCTTGACCTGCGGCTGTACTCGCTGAATCTGATGGCCACCCTGATGAACTCTGACATGTGGACCTATGTCCAGCAGAACGCCACATTATTTGAGAGGGGTGGTATCTTCTACGCCATCGTAGAGAGGGACTTGGGATTGGCCGACGGCAAACACTTCATGTTGCCCTCCATCCCAAACAAGGTAGGAATTATCTCTAAACCCCCTACTGGAATAGGAATAGCAAGCACCATTAGAAACCATTTGATTGGTTGTGACCGATTGTAGTTCTGCTTCCGATTGGCCAGATAAGGATTACAGTAGCTGTTCCAATTGCAGCATCATGGCTTTCATAATTTTGGGGATCCCAAAAATAGTTCCGACAGTTCTGAATCCTGAATCCTCCGATTTTAATAGGAATTTACACAAACTCTAGGAAGTTGGGGTGCACCTATATTGCATTGCTTAAAGCATTGAGCGTAATTTGCTTTGTTTTCTCTCGGTTCTATCCCTGTGTTTAACCACTGGTTCTTATCAGAACCACGTACCCTACCTCTTCGCAAAAGAGATTCTTCCACATGGTGTTACCGCAAATCTTTCTAAGTTCTATCCCTTCTCTCCCGTATTGATACACGTTTTCTCTCTTCGTCCTGCGAAGAAATTCACGTATAATGCCCTGGAAGATCGCATTGAGCTCTGCCTGGAGCCTGTGGGCCACTTCCCCATCAGGCCTGGGGTGGACGACTCCGAGAGCCCCTCGACCAGCCGGCCCGCGAACGTCGTCGAAACGGAAGAAAAGGAGCGGTCGGAGTTCATCACCGGACTCCGGAGCAAACTGAGGGCCGGGGGTAGCGGAGTGGTGACCTCGGGCGGCAAACAGGTCGGAGGTTACAGGGCGTTCTCGGGTCACGCGCATACTTTAGCGTCCGGAACAGGGGAGCGGATACTCGAAGGGGGGTCCAGACTCGACGGGGGATCCGGCAACAGGAGCAGCGGCGGCGGAAAACAGGAAGAAGAGTGGGAGATTCCACGGTGGGCAGAGTACCAGAGGGAGTTTAAGAAGCTCCTGGAACAGCAGGAACAACAGGCCTCACCAGGGGAGGCTGTTCTGATGCCAGAGGAGCCGTCTGAAGAACAGTCGGGGGACCCTGGACAGGAGCCCATGCAATCGGATCAGAGTGTGACAGGGGAACAGACTAGAAGGAAATCAACCAATCGGGAAGGACTCGGGGACGAGAGAATGGACTCTTTTGTTGTGGATTCTGGAGGGGAAAGCGGAGGGTGCGCCGGCACGTCAGGCAGCGCTGAATTGAAGGAGGGGAATGACACCGCGGAGGGAGACTGCGGGATGGACGTCATTAAAGACGTCCCTCCGGAACGCCGGGCCCCTTCATCACCCCTCCCAATGGAAGTGGACGCGGCCGGCAGCATCATTGAGAACGCAGCCACCGAGGAACGTCAAGCGAGCACAGGCGGTGACGCGCCGCCGTTTGACGCACCTCAAGTACAACACCGCCAGGAAGACGAACAACCCACGACCCCGAACGAAACAACGGAGGAGAACTCGCCGGTATACGTCGCGAAGAGACTGGGACCGGGGTACACAGTTCTGGTTGAGCAGACGCCGAGTGAGGTGTCAGGTTCAAGTGAAAGAGACAAAAACGACGAAAGGACGTAATGAGAACAACTTGCATAGCTCGATCAATTTTTTGCTTTTATCACAGAAGAATTTAGAAATTATTAAAATCTATTATGTATTATGGCCAAGTGACGATTGCAGGCGGGATTACCTAAGGCTAATTTAATGGAGCTGAGGCACAGAAATTTGCTTAGCACAAAAAAAAGTCTTGCTCAGTAAAAAGAGATGACCAGCCAAAACTCCTGAATACAAGTGACAACCAATCTAAACCAACCAAAAATTTGGTTTGTAACGTTGTTTTGGCAAAAAAAGAAAAATTTTTCATGCTGAGCAATTTTGGTGCTTAATTAGCCCCTAGTGTAAGAATTGAAAGAAAAAGAAATGTCTGCGTGTATATCTTGTGTCGATGCTCTGTATGTATGGCTAACAATGTGTAAATATTGTTATAATAGACGAAGGTAATCTTACAGTGTCGTGTGCGAACGCAAATCGTGCCAAGTCCGAACCCGACCTTGAAGCCTAAGAGAAAAGTTATTTTGATCACTTGCACAGAATAGTCAAAAGGAGAAATTGTATTGATAGTTTAAAATTTACCCTGAAATCCTTCGTTGTCAAAATCTTACGTTCTTTGTGTAAATAATTATATTGTATTCCAGAAAATTACTATCTTGCAAAACTGTGCAGGAAAACCTGCTAGAAATTATCAAATTTGGTTGATATTAAGTTGCTAAAGTTATTTTTTTCTAGAAGCTGTATCTAAAAATCACCCCAACCCCATAATTTTGTTGTTTTATTACTAACACTGCAAAATAATTGTCCACTTGCCAAATCAAATTTATAACAATTTATAGTCTGTGCACTTCACACTGAAGCATCGACTTCACATTTACTGAGTCCGGGAACCAGTCTCTATCCATGTCGGGCATTTTTCAAAATGCGTGTGTCGTCTGTTAATGCTAGTGCGTTGCTACGCACAGTAGTCAGCTAGTCTGGTCTCAAAGTATGGGTAATAATACAACACATATTGAAGAGACAGGGTACCATGCATAAGCTAAAATATGGCCCCTGGAAATGTCACCAAAAGAAAAGTCAGGAAATTTGGAGCATTTTTTTCATTTTTTCTCGATAAAAAGGTATTTATTAAAGGGAATAATTTATCAGTGCGGGAACCCGGTTATTACTGCGTGATAATGACCGAGTTGGGGGATGACCGCTGGTAATGGACCAAGCCAAAGTCCTCATAGTCCCAAATCTAACGTTGGGGCAGATACGTCTAGGGTATTTTCCAAAAGACGGAGAATCTAAGAGTCAAGTTTAGTAGGTGAATGTTACAAACCCCCCCCTCGCACTGTTATTCTCTAATTATTCTCGAGTAGAAGCCCAAAACATTATGGCATGTAAACGCCCCCGTTATAACTAATATCAACACTTACTGTTGAGTAGAATGTTAATGACAATGAAGACTTTATGCAATATCTGTATATTGGGCTGCCATGTGTGACAATTATTAAATAAATAACATCCACTCTTCAACAAATTGTTTTCATTTTTACTGAAAAAAATTAAATCATAAATAGAATACCTACAATCATGGACCTCAAAATATGTGTTTTGGTAACCCTAACGAGTGTGTCTAAAAAGCATATTAAAATTGAAGGATTCAGGACCGTGTATTAACCAGTTCCTGCATATAAAACGCAAATTTTTCCCCAGATTCAAAACTGATGACGCATAAACACGCCACGAGCAAGGCTGGAAATGCTTGGGCCTGAACCCGCTTCGGATTGAGTTTTGTTAACAAAAAAAACGGCGCGAACTGCATTTTACAGAACCACACAAAAGATATTAGACTAATTCCATTTTATTAAAATGATTTATTCTCATACACTACAAAAAACCAAGCTTTACAAATCAAAAAAAAAAAGGAATATTAAAATAACTAAAATAGTAATCTGGTAGTATTATAAACACACAAAAAAACTTAGAAATTTCATTTTAATGACCGCAGCAACATTAAGAATACACCTTTCTCCCGTCGTAAAGTAATTAATGCAAAAATAGTCCTAATTGCAAGATGACCTAATCGCGGTATGCAGCGCGCGCAGGCCGTAGACCACGTCATGAACTTCCAAAAAGTCGTCTAATCACTCGAAAAATTACGAGCAGAATTGTGTCGCATTTGCATGCGCGTGTGACCTATTGGAAGGTCATGGCGTGGTCAGAGGGCGATCGCATCGGCGGCCTACGCACGCTGCATACTGCAATTAGGTTGTCTTGCAAATAAGACTAAGACATACTGTAGAGATACAAGAAAACATAGGAAAACATAAAGGCACTTTATGAACCGTAATGCCTTTATGGCCGAATGACAACATTTATCACCAAGCACCAAGTTTATAGTCCAACCATACTCGAGTATACATGACACTATTCCAAACCAGTCAGTCACTGGTACACATCGCATGAATATTTGGCTGGTAACCAAATCTCTCCTTGCACTTAGCCCCCAAATTCACATCAAAGAAAGTCCGAAAATGTTTTGCTCAAACGAAATTGGTCTGATCTATTAGCATACACGACTTGCACAACACATGAACCATATTGTTGTTACAATGAATAAGTTTACAAATGTGGGGCGCTGTGGTCCAGTGTTTACGATCTTTGACTCCTGTGCGATGGTAAGTGGGTTCGAACCCTGGCAGGGAACATGGTGCTTGTGTTCTTGGGCAAGACACTTTGCTACAATTGCCTCTCTCCACCCAGGAGTAATGGGTACCTGTGAAGGTAGAGACTACATGCGCTGAACTTGAGCTGCTGCAGAAATGGTCTCGTTCCTAGTGAACAGGGATAATAGTTGTAAAGTGCTTTGATACACCCACATTGTGGGAGTCTAAAGCGCTATATAAGAACTAACATTAAATGAGTAATTTGTCGACAACACAATTTTGGTCCGAGGAATAAGGTTGGAGAACTTAGTGCACGGCACATAATTGAAATATTTGGTCAGAAAATATTGATATTCTCCGAAAAAGTGTTAAAAATATTATTATATTTAGAAAAATTAACAGAAAAAAAAACCACACATTTTTTATCCGAGGCCTCTATTTAATACAAGAATCTAGTTAAAACCTTTTCTTAATTATTTAATTAAAATAAATGTACTAATTTGGTTACTTTGTACACTGAAGATACTCATGTTAAAATTGAACAATGCAGCTAATTTCCCGTTCTAAAAAAACATGCGGACTTGAAATACACGGTCAATGTGACCGAAAAAACAGTTTAGCATAATATTAACCGGGTTTAAAAGTTTGTTTCCAACCAGGTTTAGATCATTTTAAACCTGGTTTTGGCCGAAACATTTCTAATAGCACTTATGTTAATTGCTAAGTAGACATTTTGCAACAGGTGTCGAGTTTTGAGAATTTGGGAAGTTTTCGATAGCAAAAATAGTTAGAGGGTTTTAAGACTTTTGTTAAAAAAATTGCGCTGAGAATGTCTTGCAATTGGAATTTTGGTTCATGTACATTTAAACATTTCTGAAAAGTCTTTAAAAAAACAAATCCTAATTATGTTTTTATGAAACAGGAATGTTTGAATCTGGCATTTTCAAATTTTCACTAGATTAAAAAAAATGGTCTTTAAGATAATTCATTTTTTTTTTTCTTTTTCTTTTTTGTCCACATGCATAATACAGTATAAGCCATATCCACAAAGGAGGACTTTTTGAAGTGGCTACTGAAACCTTTGTGAGAAATCCGTAGCCGTAGGAATACTTTGCATGGATACAGCCGCAGCCTGGTTGCCAGGCATATATTTTAACCTGCTAAGGGGCCTTTTTATTTAGTTGGTCCCAATAACCGATGCTTTGGATTCACCGTGGTGTGTCCTTGCGAGGAGTACCGGTGAACAGAACTGCTTTTTGTCGCAGATCTCTTCAAGGCCCTGAAATTGAGGAAAAAAGTCGGCTTAAAAAAGGTTGGTGACTTCTTTCAAAAGAATTGTTTTCTTTATTTGTTATCCCACTAAACGCTGCCCTCGTGGTTAAGGCATACACCGAGTTACGGGGACGCTTTCTGTTGAACAAATTTGACTGAGTTGTAGGGACATTTTCGCGTCCCCACAAAATGTGTTTATGGTATGCGAGGCAGCGGTAAGACAAATCCTAAATATATTGATGATTACAATACGAAAAAACCTTGATACATTATAAAACCAAAATCTTATTGGAATACTTCGACATCAAATTAACAATATTTTCTTTATTTTTCCTGGACACAAAAATGTGAGCAAACGTTTAAACATTCACCGCCTCAACAAAATTTAGTGATCGGTAAATAGTCCGTAAATGTTACATGCCCGACGGTAAAATTAACAATGTGAAGGTCATAATATTCACCAGTATTTACAGTACTCACCTCCCCTGCGTATGATAGCAGTGGCGAGACCTCGCACACAACTGGGTAGTCGTCAACGTCATTAGCTCTCCGGCTACAAAAAACAAAACAACACATCTAGTTTGACGTTTCTACTGCACACATGCCGTTACCGAAACGAAGAGTTTAACAGTTTGCGGTAGCCACCAAACGTTTGTTGACCACAAACAGGCACAGATCATGCCTAGTTTTACGGAGATTATTATTATATATTTCTGGTAATGAAACCAAGGATCCCTCAAAAGTGCCCTCGGCACGGTAGCTCGCAAGCCTGAAGAGAGAAGACAATGAGAAGAAGGTACCGTTGTAGACGTGGGAGGAAAACCCTAGAAGAATATCCTAGGGAAAACCCACGGAGTCAGGCAGGGACTGAAAACCCAATCCACATACATGTATTGGCCCATCAGGCCAGATTTGAACCCGGGTCATAGTGGTGAAAGGCAAGGAAAGAACCGCTACGCCAACTCTACTCCCCTAATAAGCAATGCTCTGAAGTTAGTGGCACCTTCCACCACTGTGACCAGAATTAGATTCATCGTCCCTGTGCGTCTGATCCGTGGGTTTTCCCCAGAATATTCTTTTGGGCTTTTTTCTCCCACCTCTAAAACTGTCCTTTGACTTCACTGACTTCTCTTTTTCCTCAGACTTACGAGCTACAGTTCCTAGGGAGCTTTGTTTAGAGGTCCTTGATTTCATTAATAGAAATAATTATTTTTAATGATAATATTAATAATCAATAGTTAATCAATAATAGTGTAGTTAATAAGCACAAAATTTAATTTGTGAATGACTGCCTTTACCACAATACTCTAGTTGGGAAAGACTACTGTATTTTCATGCAAAGCAAATGGGGAGGGGAGGTCAAACAATCTAGCACATATCTAAACCCTTCAAGACCGAGAAAAAATATTAAATTATAAAACCTGGCAAACGACAACTTACAAACTAAAACATGAAGGATTATCATTTCCGTTTTCACAAATGTTATGATCGCTGTGCAAACGAGAAGAGATGTACACACATTTAAAACACTTGCAAATAAGTCTCTATTATTGAGAAATGTTTTTAAGAATAATTTTCTTAATTATTAATTTTGTACATTGACCAGCTTAGGGATTTGTTTTTCACGAACTTTGATCCGAGGCAGTTTCAGGCCAGCATCTGTGGGTAGCACACCCTGATATTTCCAGGCTCGCTTGCTGCGACCCGTTTGCCGACATGTATTTCCGGCCTTGCTCGTGACACGTTTATCCGCCATCCGTTTTGATTTGACTTGTTTTAGAGAATTTTTCTTTAGCGTTCAGATTCTGCTTTTAATACCTTGGGATGGCCGGGATTGGCGTTCCGTCCTGCTCCACAAATCTCCCGCCGGCGTTCAGAACCCATCGGTGATGAAGGGAAAGCAGCGCGTGGCGCGACGTCGTGGGGTTGTCCTTCTCCGCCGTACTGCTGTTCTTGAGAGGCGAGAACTCGTCCTCGCGTAGAACTTCAAAGACCGCAAAATTGCTGCGCGATAGAAAACAAAGATTTGATTGGCAATTTAGGAAAATGTCTGCAAATTGATAAAACGTCTAAAAGGGTGCATATTTTTTTGGTACAAATAACGGAAGACAAAAGTCTGCACCATTTCATGCCTGTTATCAGGGTCGGATCCAGGAATTTCGGTTAGAGGGGGCGCCAAAAATTGTCAACATAATATATTGGGAGAAGATATGGGAGCGCAGGAGGCGCCGGGGGGGGGGGGGGGGGGTGCGCTGAGGTGTTCTCGAGATTTTTTTTAGGGGGGGCGCGCGCCGGGTGCGCCCCCCCCCTGGATCCGCGCCTGGTTATGGGCCGAGCACAAAAACTGACGAAAATGTATAAATACGATAAAACAAATTTCTGCCCTTTTAGGTTTTTAGTTACCACATGCCCCCAACCTTCCCTGCTCCCAAATAAAGAATAACAAATTGTAGAGAATACATACTTTGAAAACTCAAAGACGTCAAAGACAAATTTCTCCATCTTAATTCCGTTGGGTTTGTCTGGGACCACCCGGTTACCGCTGTTGTCAATGTAAGGGATCTTCTTCTTAGCTATATGATGCTTGAGTTGTGGCTCGTGACTTCTGTTTTATTGGACAAAAAAAAAAAAAAAAAAATTATAAAATTGAATTACATCCCTAAAGAATTAACATTTCTGCAACTTTTGTTTTAATTACGATCAAGTTGAATTCAACAGCTTAACCAGTTTGCGTCGGGTGCCGTGTAACTTGCACGCAAAGTTTTGCCGGAATTCAAAATGGATGTTGGATACCCACATCACAACAAAAAGGATGGAAAAATATCTCCCAGCGACCGGCCCCGAAATATCAGGGTGTGCTACCCACGGATTTTGCCCTGTACCCGTCTCAGATCGAGGTTCGTGAAAAACAACCCAGTGCCTGTCCCGGTCAATGTTTAAAATAAACCTGGCGCAAAACTGATTATTAACTGCATTTAACTCTCTTTTTTTTTATTCCATTCATTTAAAAAAATTCAAGTTACTTTGATAATTAAGGAAGTCCTATTTTCCCTTTTAAGCTATTATTAATATTATAGGGTGGGAGATGACAACCTTCCCGCGGTTCAAACCGATGTATGCATATGAAAGAAAAGGAGTTATTATTATTATTTCCTCTAAAAATTCAACTGCATTTGTTTACAAATTTCAATCAGGTTTTGAATCAGACATTCAAATCTCTTTGGATGAATAAACCAATTTATCACGCGTTTCCTTCCCCCGACATTGTTCGCTTCACGCACTGACAACAGAAATCAATACAACGCCCACACTGTTGAATGACACACATAGCAACCAATCTGCACAAGGCCATCTGTTCAATGTTGACCCAAAAAAACCCTGATATGGCACACAAATGGTTGAGAAAATACTTCAAATCATTAACAGATCTCTACAGGTGTTCTTGTTTTAACAAGCTGCATAGTATGAGAACGGAATTACTAAAGTCGCAATTTTAGACATTTTGCATGGGATTTTAATTTTTTTTTTTTTTTTTTAATTTTTTTTTTTAATTTAATGTTCAGTTTTTTTTAAGTTAAGCTGTATGTCCCCACAAAAAACATTTGATAATTGATATTTTAAAACCTGGTTACCTGAATTCAGTACCATGGACAATAGACACCATTGGCGAAATGAGAGGATATTCTAGTTGTTTTTCGTTAGCTTGTTTCACAAAATAATAGATGACCTAATATTTGTTATGTTGGTTTCCAATATGAGGTGTCCAAATAATCAACCAAACAATGGAATTCCAACCACTACACTACACTACACTACCAAATCATGTTCTCCTTTCAACTTTGACTCTACGAATGGCCAATAGTTTAACATAGTGTTTAGCATTCAATTTTGTTTAGCTTTTTTTTATCATATTTTATCTCAATGATAGTCAGGCCTAGTCAGTCACTGAAAAAAAAAGGTTGAAAGGACATGAATCTTGGACGAGAAAAACTTTTCAAATTTGTTAGATAATATTGAGGCTTTGTGCGGCAGGATTATCACATTCTTTCTTTTCCTTCTTATACCTGACCAGGTCCTTCAAGAAGTCTGTGGAGAATAAGTGATTGCAGATGTTGCCGGCGCTGAAGATGAGCCTTCCATCCTCGTCCCTCTTCTCCGCAGTCTTCAGCGTGATCTCGCTGTACTCCACGACCTGGTTCTTGCCCTTGACGCGGCAGACGACGCCTACCGGCTCCGTCGGAAACGCCTTGGCAACCACCTGCATTTCAAACACAAAATAATAACTCAAAAACAGAAACAGAAAACACGGCCTGATTTGAAACAGACGGCAATATTTAAAATAAAAAAAGTCCAGCACAACGCCATATCTGCCAATGTTAAAAAAAATTGTTCGAAGTGATCCAGATTCCTGATCTAGATCCAGATCCAAATTTTAGATCAAATTCAATGTAATCATCCTTAACCTATAAGCTATTCACCCACCATGTTTCGTTACAATCCCTTTAGTAGTTTTTTTATAATCCTACCAACAAACAAACAAACTAACAACACCCCAACAAACAAATAAACAAACAAACAGCCCGACAGACAGACAGACAGACAGCCCGGCCGATACCCAAACAGACAGAGAGACAAATAAACAATGTCAACCAACATAACCTTATTGGGTAGAGACAGGCAATTGTAGTAAAGTGTCTTACCCAAGAACACAAGCACATCGTTAGTCACTATTTCAACCGATAAGTTGAACACTGTAAGCTGTTCTCTGTGACACTCCAGACTAAATGGTAAATTTTTTTACCAGTTTGCGGCTAAGAACTCCAAAAAGATCAAAGAAATGCGCAGCCATTTTGTTCTCACCTTGGCTCCGCAGTTTACTCCTTTAGACCTGCAGAATCCGATGAACCACGGATCGGCCATCTTGACCAGGATGTTGTCGACTCCGTAGACGTGGACATACCTAAGGTTCCGTTGTTCCATGTCCTCGAGGATGTTTTTCCTGCCCAGGGCTCGGTACAAACCTCCGTTCCCATCTACAAACCAAACCAACAACAACAACAAATAAAGTCACATCATATCAACAATCTCAAATTATTACCCTGTCTGCCAGGCAATGAATGAGCCACGTGGCAGCCGATATCGGTGCCCAATCGGCCTCGACCCTCACAGGTACCCATTTATACTCCTGGGTAAAGAGAGGTAAAGAGAGGCAATTGTAGTCAAGCGTCTTGCCCAAGGACACAAACACACGTTCCTGGCAGGGTTCGAACCCACGCACCACTGAAAAACAAATTTAGATATTCTAGAAACAAAGTCCTACCTGGGGCACGAGAGATCTTCCATTTTTGGTCCAGGAGGATTTTGCCGTCGAAGGACAAGCAAGGCACCATGTTCTGCTCAAACATGATGACATTCTCCTTCTGAAGCCCGAAGTAGTTATGTTGGAGGAAGAACTCCTCTGTGGGTTCCTTGGTGTGCTCGCTGGTCATGATGTACCTGTAGAGGCAAACACGGGTGTGACAGGGTGTTAAATAACGCTAAGCCTGTTAAGTGGCTTGCCCAAGGACACATGTATAGCGGCTAGATTGAAACCCTAAACCTAACGCTAAGCCTGCTAGACGCAGCACAGTGCATCGGGTGGAAAAGGTCTGCTAAGTATGTTAAGTGGCTTGCCCAAGGACACCAGATTGAAACCCTGAATTTAACGCTAAGCCTGCTAGACGCAGCACAGTGCATCAGGTGGAAAACAACTGCTACACTTTGATGCATTCAACTGTCAAACACCAGTGCTTACAAAAAGTCCAAGTCTTTTGAGAGCTAGTCCCCATTGAACAATGCCAGCGATGGATCCTGCTGCGTAACGTGTGTGACCACGGTAAACAAATCAACACTCTTGCGTGACTAAAGCTTCACTCCTTCATATAAATATAAAACGGTACCGGTACTAAGATTTCACAAGGGCCATTTTCCAATCCCAAGCTTAGTCCCCGTCTCTCCTCCATCACCATTGTTAAACTGCATGAACGAAACCTAAGATGAGACGAAGCTGGGGTTTGCAAAACGGCCCCATCCCTGCCTTATTGGTGTACCAAAGAGCTGCTACAATGCCAGTAACAGTGCCAAATTGCTGCTACAAATGCCAGTAACAGTGCCAAATTGCTGCTACAAATGCCAGTAACAGTGCCAAATTACGTGGCTACAGCTAGAAATTACACACGAGCAATTGGAAGCGGCTACTTCTACTTCCCATAGACCCATGTGTTAGCTTCAGCCGTAGCTAAGTCATTCGGACGCGGCTAGCTTATATCTTACCATGGTACGACCCCCCTCTCGTGATACATATCATAGGCCAGCTGTTGCACCTGTAGAATCCGTTCGGCCTGGATCTGATACAGCGTCTTCCCCGACGGCAGACCTACATTGTACATGCCCTTCGGGTACTTAACGCCGAGTCTGGTGCCCTGACCCCCGGCCAGCAGCAGGACACAGCATTGTCCTTTTGCGATCAGCCTCAAACCTGATAGAGAATGAACCCAAACAAAATAATATCTTTCCTTAACATTATAGACTTTTTTATAAAAAAAAAAACTACTTGGTAAAAACATTCATGAATATTTTTTAATTATATGTATAAAAATAACAGCCAAAATGCTTCTGTAGTGCTTCAGTGTCTTACAGTGAGATAATTTTGTAATAAATTTTGAAGGATTGGTCACCCCTCCCCTGAACAAATTTAAGAAACAATCAGAGGTTTCTTGAGGATTGATGATACATCGTGCCAAAAAAAAAGGCCTTGGCATTAAGAAATCCTTGTGTGGTTGTTGTTGTTGTTTTTCTTTGCAAATTCAGGTTTAAAAAAAATGTTTTTCCTTAATTTAAACCACATGTATTTATGATAATGACTCGCAAAATTCTGCTTAATAACTGGATTTGCACAACACAGTTGTCTCATATTGAATAAGTATTGATTTTTTTTTCAGATTCGACAATTCGTTGACAGCTGCAGAGGCCTTCAAGTGTACATAATCAAGGTAATGTTTTTTTTCTCCAAAACATCTGCACAGGTAGAATTCACCATTTGACCCTTAAACTAATTGTCATTTGCACTGGGTCAGGCATACCTCCAGAATAGGTCAGTTAAACAATATTTACTATAAGTAAAAAATACAACCCCTAAATCCACCCATTCCTGACAATTCAAGTAATTACCAATGGTATATCCTACCTTTATTTAAAGCATCTCTCTTTAGATTTTGAGCACTTTTGCTGAACCTAAAATGATTTGTTTTTATACAAATGTGACCTGTTCCAACGAAACCCGGACAAAGTCGACTTTTTAGTTTTTCAGATTTTTTTTTTTTTTAATTCTCTAGGTTCTCAGCTTTAAAATGATGTATCATTTACATATGTACCCTCACCCTATCTTCCCTGGGGTCTGGATTTAGTGATAAAACCCTGACAACCTAATTATGAGATAAACAGCTTTGAAGTTCAGAAAAGCGTATTATTTCTGTACACAAATGTTTCACAAAATTGACAAAAAAACACACTTCTGGTAGACGGATTTTGTTCAAATTTTAGGAGATTGTAGATTAATAGTGAGTGACTTAGGAAAATCTAAAACCTCAAAATGGTAAAATACATCCCGAAATGACTTCAGGAGTACATTGAGACAAAACACATTGTGCGACTTTGTCCGGGTTTCGTTGGAACAGGTCACAAATGACAACTTGTAAACTCTGAATTTAAGTTCTAGAAAAATACTTCACAAATTACTACATCATTTTAAATATGTTTGTAGGGTCTGTACTCTTTCTGCAACCAAACAAATTATATTTATTTCCGTCTTTATGACCACAATTTAGAGAAAGGTACAATGGTGTGTGAATGTTGTACACATGACTGACCTATTATCTAAAGGTCAAGGTGACATTCTAGTGGAACAATGTCCATACCCTGTTTACACAAAATATTCTGAGATAACAACCTTGCACATGACATAGTCAAGTTTTCTCTGTAAACAACAGAACCAAGCAAAGAACAATTGTAAAAATCGATTATTTTTTTGTTGGCACATATCCACATAAAATTGTGCACTTTGCAATTTCTACAAAATGTACACGCCCATATGATCCCCAAAAACAGGTCTACCTTTAAACGGTCATGGTTGAATACACACACGACTTGTTTATCAAAACAAAATCATGACAACCAAAAAATCTATTGTGTCATTTGTATTGACGGCAACCGTTTATTCACGCATATGGAACCGCCACTGAAGAGGCGAAAATAACAATACAACTGCTGTGAATAATCAATGAAACTCCCTGGAACAGGATTGAGTTTACATGTACTTTTTATAGTTTTGGTGAATAGTTCAGATTTATATTTTTTTTTTTTTTAATTTTTTTTTGGGGGGGGGGGGGTCTTGAGGCTTTATAAAAAAAACCAAAAAAACAGTATTTTTGAAACGGATTTTTCATCGTTTGCCCTCTCATTCACTTTTTTACATTTTTTTCGTTCCAACAAAATGTTTTCACGTTTTTCGGGCCTCGCACTCGAGTGTTTTTTCCTATTCCCCTGATGCTCTCTGAAATCTAAAAGATTCCCTACGTTCGTTTCAACAAAAAATCCAGGCAATAATTGTGGTCACGAACTACAATTTTATGAAGTATGCCTCGACTCCAACCCTCTTTAATTAAAATGTCCCCTCTGGAAGCCCAATGCCGTTGTTGGGTGCGATCGGTAGATCGGCGATATCACCCAAACGCACAGAAATGCGCTCAGTTGATCTGGTACAAAATCTCTGACTTTATTTAATTTCCATGGATCTGTGCTATCGGTCGATTGGAGGAGTGATTTGTTAAAAGGGAAGTAAAGTCAGAAATTGTCTACCAGATCGAATGATCGTGCAAGTGTATTATTTCTGCACATGCGATCGATTCGATTGACAGCGCAGTTCCACCAACACCTCCACCGGTACAACTATAGAATGCAGGGCCACTCAACCCCTCTCGACTTTATTTACCCTATCACATAAAATGGAGTGGCCCTGTATTCTATGGATGGTGCCGGGTACGGTATATGGGTTAGGGTTAGGGTTAGGGTTAGGGTCAGTTCATTATATGTCCTAGGGTAAATAAAGTCGAGAGGGGTTGAGTGGCCCTGCATTCTATAGTTACTCCCCTCCACCCTACTTACCTTCCCGATACCATTTCTCCTTCTCATTTCCCGACCGCGTCATCGACCCGAAGAACTCAGAGGGCGTCTGCTCCATCTGGCTGTCCACCTTCTCGGTTTCCCCGGCTGCTTGTATGGCCGAGGTAAAGGAAGCCACGAGCTCCGCGACATCTGTGCTCTCGATGTCCTTGTACAGGAAGGCCTTCTGGTCGTGATCTAGCTCGTGCCAGAACTCCAGAAGATGCTGCTGGCCGAACTGGGACAGCTTCTGACGCAAGGCTTCCACGTCCATCGTTTTTGTGGTACGACACTCAAAATTTCCTCTTTATTTTAAACCTGAATAAAGAAAAGGAAATGCATACAAATCTAAATCAAATTGAAACATCAATGCAGGTTTGCTGCCTTCTTAAAATAAATATTTAAAATTATAACTGTGCTAGGCCTAGTATTAGCAATATTGTTCTTTAAATTTTCATAGGGCCTATTTGTATTTTAGTATTTAAATTTAAATTAAAAATTAAACCAAAGAAAACAATGGTTTAATGGATTTGCAAAATCCCCATGACTACAGTATGTTATACGTATGATCATTAAATAAGGATGTAGCCTGTAAACTGTTTCTGAAATATATAAACAAAAATATGAGGGCCGCTATATCAATAGTTTTTAAAATACTAGTACTAATAGTACTACCCCCCCCCCCCCCCCCTCACTACCCGTACCCCCTCACTACCCCCCCCCCCCCCCCCCCCCCCCCCTCAACCACACACGCGTACCGTACCACACACAGCCAACGCGGCCAGCTAGCCCAGCCCAGCAAACTTGCCGGTGAAACGGTGCCGTACCGCGAGGCCAATCCAAATGTTAAACGCCCACTTTGTAAACTCAATGATATCTAATAAAAATGTGACTAACATATCGCCAAAACATACCGTTTGGAAGAAATTCTTCAGCTGGGCAGAAGTGTGCGTAATCTGGCGCAATCGGAATACAAAATCGCCGTAAAAATGGTAAAAATTCAGCGAGTTTTCAACCGCACGTACGTCAAACCGAGTGACAAGGTATTGCAACCTACCACCTAATGTTTGCTTTTCGTGATAGGCTTGCGGCGCTCTCTGCTCCGATCATCTTTGAGACTAAGCACCAGACTAGTGCCGCGTCACATCATATACCGCTTTGTAAACTCGTGCTTTGTCTGCGGATTGGCTTTGTTTATGCAGTTTAGCAGTGATGGAGCCAATAATGATAACAAAACCTAGGCTGGAGTCTGGGAAACGTTCTATGATTTCTTCTCTGTTGTATGTAAATAGCGCCACCACAAAATAGTAACGAAAATGGCTAGATTTTGTTTGGGGGGTCCGGGTGGGGGGGGGGGGGGGGGGGGGGGGTAGTTTGTTTATGCTGATCGTAATTAATTTAATTACATCAAAGATGTTACAATTGTTTGAGGATCCAAACGAATTTCACAAAGTGTGTAGTTTTTGTGGCTGAGAAAGTTTGATAATGTTTTGTTTGTTCAGTTTGTTTTCTTAGGAATTAAAGCCCACCGCCAAATATTGGGGGCGCTATACACAATATCTAATGGGCGTGTTGTCCAATGTTGTCTGGGCATATACTGAGCAATAAAACTTTGTTTTATTACTTTTTGCGAATTAAACTGCTCATAAGAGTCACGGTGAATAAATGATTTATGGACGTCCAGGGGTCAACAATTTACACCAATTTGACAACTGTTAAACAACACAGTATCAATTTTTGGGGGAGTTAAAAAACACAACCAACACGCATAAAAACAGTGGGTATTTAAAACAGTCAGAGTACCGCGGCCCCTGATTGGTGGGACCACATCACGTGATATAACACCCCCAAAGTCAAGATGGCGAAGCAGGTGAGTCGGAAAACTTCCTGAGTTGACATTTATGTAATTTGGAAGATATGTTTTTGCTGAAGTAAAACGTCATTTGGTTGAGAGAATCAATGCGTGATGTTATGGTAGTTTTGTTCTGGAGGAAGCTTGTTTGTATCGTTATTTCAAAGCTTTGCTCTCCATTTTCTGTGTGTGTTTATAAACCGATTCTCCTGCGGGGGATTCTTAAAACCACGACCGACCACCGCGCAGCGCGCCGCTTGTGTGTGGAGGTACAACTCTACCGAGACAACTCGACCGGTGAAACAACTCGACGAGCGCGACAACTCGACCGGCGGGATAACTCGACCGTCCGTGTGTGAATAAGAACTAATTAATTTATATTTAGAATTAAAAAACAAAATTGTGGGCGAGGGCAAGGTGTGCCCGCATCAACCCCCTGCGAAGAGGACCGAAATGTTTTCTAGCACAGCATCCACTACGGCGCCCGTTGCGTTGTGCAAGATGGGTCCGTGCATTGTCTTGCAACAGATTATAAATGTGCCTGCTATGCGACACGCAACGCGCTGCGCTGTACAAGTACCCGCCAAAGTCGAGTTGCCCAACGGTCGAGTTGCCCCACGGTCGAGTTGCCCCACGGTCGAGTTGCCCCACGGTCGAGTTGCCCCACGGTCAAGTTGCCCCACGGTCGAGTTGCCCCACGGTCGAGTTGCCCCACGGTCGAGTTGCCCCACGGTCGAGTTGCCCCACGGTCGAGTTGCCCCACGGTCGAGTTGTTTCGCGGTTGGTTGTCTCGCGATCGAGTTGTCTCGCGATCGAGTTGTCTCGCGATCGAGTTGTCTCGCGATCGAGTTGTCTCGCGATCGAGTTGTCTCGCGATCGAGTTGTCCGACGGTCACGTTATCCCACAGTCGAATTATTCCACAGTCGAATTATTCCACCGGTCGAGTTGTCCTACTAGTCGAGTTTTCACAAATTCACATGTGTCCTGCACTGTCTCAATATGGGAGGGGGGAGAATTTTGGCGGATTTGGGATGGTTAGGGTTAATTTTGAGACAAAATTTGCAGAGAATTCTGGAAACCGTTGAAGTTTGTACACAGACACACTGCAGAAATTCTAGCAATTTAGCACTCGTTTGAACTTCAGTAGACGCATTTAATTCCTAATACTAATAGAAAAATTTGACTAATTCCATCCAGTTTCCACACGGAAATGAAAAAATTACTAATCTGAATGCCATGTCAAAAAATTGAGGAATGACATCGCCAAAATAACTTTTGTCCATTTATGGGAAGTAAAGTCCATGAGTGGTGTGCTCGTTTAAATGTGGAGTTAGTACTTTTTTCTGGTTTTGATTCTACGTCGTAGATGTACATGTACTTCCTCCTACAGTGATTAGCCAGGGCTGAAGTAGATCTGCGCACATGTACATTGTACTCCATATTCCAAGGACATTGTACAACAAGTACCGTGTATTGAAATATGTAGCTTAAAATTACAGTTCTTTTTAGTGATATGTGTATAAAATTGTTGGGTTTCCCCCCTGAAAGCTTCACTGTTTAACCAGTTCACGAAGGAGGACGTGTATACACACGCAAAGTTTCCCCCAGATTCCAAATGGATGACCCATAAACACGTCACGAGCAAGACGGAAATGTCTGTCGGCAGCGAGCAAGGCCGAAAATGCGTGGGTGTGCTTTCCGGTACCATCGGCCTGAACCCGCCTCGGATCAAGTTTCGTCAAAAAATAATCCCGCGCCTCGGCTCGGTGATGTTGAAATAATCCCGGCGCGAACTGGTTATGGGTATTCATTGTGGCCCTTCAGTCTTTTTTCACAACTTTTTCTTAATAACCATAGCCTTCCCAACGAAAAATTTACTAAACTTTTGACAGAGTATGATGGACTTTGGGCTGGTTGGCCTGAAACCCTGCTGAGGGAATCTGAATAATTGTGTCCGTCATGCTAGTACTGCTGTTTTCATAAAAACCATTTGTAATATTAGTCCATTACAATCGACCAGTCCCTTTCTAAACAGTAGTGCATGGATGTACTATAGTACAAGTAGTTTGTATTGTATAGATAAGAATTTGTTGACAAAATTGAGTGAGCTTTATTCAGGGTTTCCTGATACGGTTCACCGACTCTTTTCAGAGCATAACCAGAAGTAGGCGTACATGTACATTTTTGTTCGTGTTGACATGGGGAAATATTAAAGATAATGGGGTAATTTTCATCGAGTTTCATTTTCGATACAATCAGTGCTGTAAAGTTATAAATCTTGGTCATTGTTTCGCCTATTTGAAATGTGTAATTCGTTTTCGTACCATTTTGGTTAATGGTTCGAAAAATTTGCCATATATTCAAAGTTGAAGCCTAATTCCAATCAAACCTTGGTCATGGATGCGATATTGTAACCTCCATACCACGGTGTTGAAAGTCAAGTACTGAGGTCAAAGGTCATTTGAGGTCAATTTGTAAAAGGTGGAATGTTGTTTTTACCAAATCTAACTTTCAGTTTATTTGAATAAGATTAATACTGCTGCAAACTGCTTACTGGCTGGAATGACCTGAAATATACAAATCAACAAATACAAATCAACAAATATACAAATACAAATCAACTAAGTTAAGAGGGCCTCAGTTTATTTGGTAATAGTTAAAAAATAAATAACAAGCTTATTTTGAAAAAAACAATCATCTGCTATTCTTGATGTACAGAAATAACCCAGATTCTTGTATCCAACTGGAACCTTGATTCAAAAACACGGCGTACTTTAAAGACGATTACAAAAAGGCCCGCGTTTGCATGACAGGGATTGTTTAAAAATCATTAATTAAACAAGGACTGATCGATGACTGGTTTATTTGCAGGTGGGCAATTAGTGTGTAAAATGTCAGTTTCAGTTTTGAAACTGACAGGTAAATTTTGAAACTGACAGGTCCAAGTTAGAAGGATAACTGTGTATTTAAAAGTACATGTAGGATCTAGGCAAAATAATCCCAACTCAAACTGGTTAAAAAAAGTAACCCACTACATTTTTGTTCAAAATCTTGATTGATGTAAAAGATATTAATGACTCTAAACTCCCTGTGAAGTTATTCCTTTATTCATTTTGAATCAAATATTACAAGAAGTCCAAAAAATGCATCCCAGACATGCAAATTTAAATTTTCTATTGAGTGGTTGTTCAAAATCTAGACCGTAGAATATGTATTATTTAAAGAACTTTTGCTGTTTCAAATGATAAAAATGCACAATTGACAACTGGTGCACTTTAACTTTAAGAAGTAGAGGTTGGGTCCCTTCCTTTCCTCCTCCTTTTTTTGCCTCCTTTATGACATAGACCAAAATTGTGCCCCCAAGAGATGTTGCTGTCTGCGTAATTTAAGGCCTTCAAAGACTGCACTGTCACTTTTCCCGCAGGGGACTAGAAAACCGCAGCGGAAAAGATGTTTGTGGATTTCCCGCCAGGAAAGGTCGGGCAATGGATGTGGTTACATGTAGAAAGAGGAAACGGGAAAAGAATGGTCATGTTGCCCAATTGGTTATCAGCGTTAGGGGAAGCAATACAAAAAGTCAAACAGAAGGCCAGATTAAATTGATAGTAACGGGGAAGTCGTTACCAATGCCGAGTTGTAGCATGTGTTAACTTTAAACCCTGCTGAATCCAACAGGATCCAACCAGTTGGCACTTCATCAGTTGGATCCAATAGCAAACAAAAAACTAAGACGGTTTGATCCAGTTGGATTTAGTAGGCAAGTCATTTTATATGTTCAGGTACCCAACAACTTGGTGAGTTGGACTGTGTTGGATTGAGCAGTAGAGTCATATATGAGTCACAGTTGGATTCAGAAGGCAACCGGGGAACCATTCGGGGGTTAGGGTTAAAGGTAGAATACACAATTGGTAATTGCTTGAATTATCATGAATGGGTGGATTTGGGGGGTTGTAATTTATAGTAAATATCGTTTAACTAGCCTGTCCGCAGTATTACAATCATGAATGCTGAGAAAAGCAAAAAAAAAATGGCATTCATTTTCAACCGTCGTCCGGCAGTGGTTCTTATGTTCTTGGTTTTTTTCGCGATCGCCGTCCAGCGATCTTTAATTTGTTTTTATAAAATTCAATTTGTCGGAACAATTACATGATATCTAGTGCAATCCTTTTGCTGTATGCCTACATGTACAATAATTATTTACTTTCAAATAAGTAAGACATTTCCTAATAAATCGGTAGTAACAGTTTTCGATATCTGCAAAGGGTGTATCCTACATATACCTTTAATACAACCCAACATGCTGTATGTCTCTGCAGAGTGTGACCTACATTGTACAAGTTTGTCCTTAAATTATGGACATTGTTTTACAATCATTGACACGATTTCCTTTGTAAACAATGGTAAATGAAACCACAGACAAAGCTTGACACGAAACACTTCCTCAGTACGGTAGGCGTGCCATCGGGTCGCTTTTAGATTTTGGACCATCTCCAATCTCCGGCATTGTTTTTACTTTTCCCTGTTGGAGTCGGGCCGACCAAGATAGTGTGAGTCACTCAATATTAAAACCAGAACAGCTTCTGCAGTACATGTACATTGTTCATGATCTCATATCTCGTGGTGTTGTATTGCCTCTCTCTGTGATTAGCCGCAGTGACACATGATCTCGGCGGACTCGAGTCACCCCAGAAAATATCGGCTTTCGAGGAGCCTTGGACTGGCCGACGCATTATTTATCGGTGTCGAGGTTCGCTCGGATGGATGTCGTACATTTGTTTCGTGGATGAGTGCACGAGGATTTATTGTGTATTAATAGATTATGTGAGCTGTGAGTTGGAATATTTGCTGGCTCTGGATATATTGTGTGCTGGTTAAAGGTGGGAATTTATAGACGACATCATAATGCTGGGAGTGCAAAAGGTACACGTAGTTTAGCAAAGCAATCCTCTTTTTGCTGTGTTTTGTGATGCGTTCTTGCACGGGTTTTGATTGTTGTACCGATATATATGCATTGAGGTAAATCTGGGCCAATTGAGCATTTGCATAATTTTGACCACAAAAAAACCGAAAATACTCTGTCACCTGTGATTTTAAAAAGAGCAAATGATTCATATTTGTCAGGTGGGGCAGAAGTACGTTATTATTTGTCATTTGTGTGTAGTCAAGCGAAGAATTCAGCCATATTGTTATCAGCTTAACTGCCGGATTTCCTGGTACTTGTACCTGGAAGTATTTTAACCCTAACGTCGCCCAATACTACAAAAAACTACTACTTTGAGTAAACTGCAGTACGCTTACTACACTAGCCTCTTAGATTTGAGTAGTATTTTCTAGTAATGTTCTGACTTGCTGTACCCCAAACGTACTTAAGGACGCTGGGGTTAAATTGATTGTGTAGAATGTTTTAAGAATGCTCAAAGTGAGTTGTGGCAATTAATCATGTTAACCTTCCTCCCTCTGGGAGATAAATCTGACAGAATCCGTTTAGTGACAGGTTTTGACATTATTTATGTACTTCCTGATCAAGGCTCAAAATATTTCGGGCGAAATAAATCTAATTGAAATGTGATTTCTAAAAGCCATTGTTAAAACCCTTGCTATTGTTAAATACTCCAATGCGCTTTAAATATTCATGCCCTAAAAACCTATACAGTGTATTTATTGCATGGCCCTGGCATGCAAAAAAAACACCTGTTTATTGCATGGCCCTCCCATGCACTCTAAGTTATGCTAAAGGAAACTGGAGGTCAACTTGGTCATGCTGTGAGTTTACTGTGTATTACACTGATAAGCAAAGCCATATGCCAAGTTATTGTCTTTACTGATAAACAGTAGTGCATCCTGTACTCCAGTAGAAGCTTTGAAAATTAGTTCTCTGGTAATGTAAAGAATCCTCCAATGCTCTTTAGCTGGAGTGCATTGGCATGTACCACTGACTTGCAGTAAACAACTCTCATAGAGCAAGGGTTAATCAGTTCTCTGGTAATGCAAAGAATCCTCCAATGCTCTGCAGCTGGAGTGCATTGGCCTGCACCACTGACTTGCAGTAAACAACTCTCATAGAGCAAGGGTTAATCAGTTCTCTGGTAATGCAAAGAATCCTCCAATGCTCTGCAGCTGGAGTGCATTGGCCTGCACCACTGACTTGCAGTAAACAACTCTCATAGAGCAAGGGTTAATATGCCATCGTTTCTAATCTGTTCTTCTTTCTCTTTGTTTCTTGTGCGTTTTTTTTTTACGACAGGCGAAGGTTTTGTACGACTTTGATGGCGAAGTCGAGAATGGGGAGCTGGTGATCCGAGAGAAGCAGGTCCTGACTATCATCCGACAAGATGTCGGGGACGGATGGTGGGAGGCGGAGACTTCCACCAAGAAGAGGGGGTTGATTCCCGAGGCTTACGTCCAGGTGAGTTGAACTGGGGCAAAAAAAGAAGCTAAGTTGCGTGTTGACGTGAGATTTGTGACTGTGTAATTGCGTGACCTCAGACTCTGAAGCAGTTTGACCTTGAGGTTTCTGACCTGATGGATCTCGCTGCACTAGGGAAGGGTTGTCACTAGTTGACAAATGATGCGGATTGCTGCGTGTGGCAGGGATCCTAGCAAAAATACCCTGTAGGGTAACTTCAAATTTCACAAGCATCATCAACGTGAAATATATTTTAATTTCCTATGTACCGGTATATGTAGCCTAGTTTCATTTTGAAAAAAAAAATTCCAACAAATGACATTCAAACGCTTCTCTTTTCTTGTCCGAGAAGTTGCTATCTAATTTGTAAAGTTGGTTACGGGTACTCGATCACATAATCTGGAACCGGTTCCTGACATGAACGGTCGGGTACTTGGTTCCAATACACACACACACTCCTGGTTGAGGAGGTACAATGTACATGTACTCGGGCACGATCTCCAGCACTTTAACCCTAACCCTCCAGGGTATTTTGGCTTGAAACCCTGCCAGATGCAACAGATTGCATACTTTGTCACATTGACTTGTGTGCAGAGTGCAGCAAGGTCAAGCAGTCACCACAGATGCACTGTGCTGGATCTGGCAGGGTTAGGGTTAAAGAACTGTAACACCTATAAAGTTTTATGATAATCAGATAGTTCCTGTTCAGTTTGATATCTGTATGGGTAAGAGTTCCCCCTATATATCACGACGGCTGCTATTGTGTAAAGTTGTTTGTTCTGTTACTTCCGACGATATTTGCGTCTTGTTCAGGTTCCAAGGTGCACCAACCTATTGTTATCACTCGATTGTAATCATGTTTTATTGTATATTTTAAATTGTCGGTAATGTCCTGTCATCCTTTGTTTATAAATAAATGCACATCTCAGATCCTGCCTTTCTTGTTTCGTCATTGTCTCAGAATGTGCTAAGGAAGTGGTTAGAAATTTGATCCTTTTTATAGATGTATCTACATAGAATGATAGATGCCATACAACTTGTAGTTTTGGGCAATAACGACATGTTTCTATTTTTGTATCATGGTGGTTTCTGTCGTTCAGACGTAAATAGTTTATTTCCTGTTCTGACTTTTTCGTGTCATTGTCCGTTCACTTTTGAGAGGAAGCGGTCGTCGGGGAAATAAATGATAAAACAATAGAAACAAATTGATTTATATTGTGGTTGAAACATATTATGAGGTAATCTCGCTCAATAAAACATTTTTTTGACAGTGTGGCTAATTCCCCAAAATTCTATGTAACCTGAAAATGTTGGCTACATTTGGGAAATTCTGAGAAAAAGAAGAATCGTTCTGTCCAGAGCCAACATGGTTTATGAGGCCGGTGTTTAACTCCGGTTTCCATGGAATGAAACGACTGAGATTATTTATATTTCCCCCTGAATGGGATGGGATACCAGTCCATCGCAGGTTATTCCCAGCTAATAGCCGGTACCCATTTATACTCCTGGGTGGAGAGAGGCAACTTGGGGTGAAGTGGCTTGCCCAAGAACACAACATAATGGCCAGCAGTAAGATTGGAACCCCTGACTCTCCGATCACGAGTCGCGAACCTTAACCACCCGGCAATACGAACACCTGTCTCTTATCTGTCGTTATTTGTAGGCTTAACCCTCCCTCTACTTTTTTGGAACAATTATAGCATATCTTTGCTGAATGCCTACAGTCATTATTTACTTTCAAATAAGTAAGATATTTCTTAATAATTTGGTAGTAATTTTTGTTTTTCTCGATATCTGCAAATGGTGTATTTGACCTTTAATATACGATGCCTTGACCTTTTTTCTTGAGAAGGGGAAGAACAGAGGGAATACTTTTTTTTTTGTTAGTCGCCGAGACAACCGCACGTACGTACACCAGGATGCCAAGAATTTCCTGACTGCATTATGAGTCAACGCACCCCTCAAGAGACCCTGGCACAGACACACAGAGACACAGACACACACATGTAGTCGTGAACCACATAACGACCGAGGATCGATATTGTGTTTTCCTTTCTTCCTTTACTTAACCCAATCCCCATTGCTTTGCCATTGCACCGTCGATCGAGGACAGAATTCGGACAAGCAAACCGTCGATCGAGGATCCTTTGTTCCCTTTGTTCTCTTTTGTGTTTCGATCCTCGATCGTAATGCAAGACAAGAACAACCCCACCACGAGCCTTAAAGCAGGACTGACTAGGCTCCGCACCACCTGAAGATTACATATTTACCCTAGCCTCATTGTCTCCTGGCTTCTATTTACAATGTACATTAGTTCGTGAATTGCCATTACGACCGAGGATTCCCTATTGTGTTTTCCTTTATTCCTTTACTGAAACCTAACCCCATTGCTTTGCGCTTATCTTGCCGATCGAGGACAAAGAAACGTCCTTCGAGGATCTTTTGTTCCCTTTGTTTTTTTGTTTTTTTCGATCCTTGATCGCAAAAGGAAACAAGCACATGTACACATACAGTCGTGTTTTACATTTACGACCGAGGATTCCCTATTGTGTTTTCCTTTTGTTCCCGTACTGTAACCTGTTGACACAGACACACTATTTCAGCACGTACGTGTTTTGGTAGAAACCAGCAGAAAGTAAAATCAACTAGCTTTACCTCACATACGTACTGTGGTCATTCCTTTGTCTTCGTGTAGTTAAAAAACTTTGACTAAATACTCATTTTTCTCGCTTCCCCAAAACAAATTTACCCTCAAATTTGGATTATGGGCCTCTCAGCTGTCCCTTCCATCTTTTCTATATATAACCCTAACCCGTTTTTCGCTCTTTTTCGGAAACTGAAAAACGGATTGTGGACCTGGGCAAGTCCACAAACCGTAACCTCTTCCCGCATCTTGTGGACCTATATTGTTCGGAGGTCCACAGTGCGTATGCAAGACTAACTCAGAAGTATTTACTTTTTTATTTCGTTGTTTTATTTATTTTTTAATTAGATTGTGGATTCGTGGGATGCTCCCGATGATGCTCCGCCCCCTCCTCCCCCTCCTATTGGTGATAGTGGGGTAACCAATCACGGTCATCGATAGCCGATATCGCGCATGAATTAACCAGTCAATAATTAACCAATAACTGATCATCTGTTTTACACACTAGAAGTACCTGTAGTGCCCCGCCCATCCATCATCGTCATGACAACACCAGACTTGAACATCAATCGATGATTTTCATCGTGTGATTAGAAATTCATTATTAATCATGAACATTTTAAATTACCATTATTTTGCAAAACGTGTTCCTCATCTCAAACCAGATTTGTCTAACTACTCACCGACTCTAAAAATCATGACCATCAAAAAATGTTTAATGAATGAATAATTGATTATTGATTATCAGTAATCGATGTACGGTAATAATCAATACCGCCTTCATGTATTCTTAAACCAGTAGCTCGTCATCCTCATGATAGCACCAGACTAATCAAGCATGGATCCCATTTAATGTGCACGTCGTTAACCAGTTTGCGGCGGATGACGTGTGTGTACGTGCAAAGCTCTTCCGTAATTCAAAACGGTTGGCTGATAAACACGTGAGTGAACGGCTAGCAGCGAGCGAGGCCGGAAGTATTAGGGTGAGCTACCCACAGACGTGAACAGATGCCGGCATTCGTCATAAAGAACTCAAATCACTCTAAATCATTCATGTAGCGAATCAAATTCACTAACACAATTTGGAAAATTTCAGAAAGCATTTATTCGCATGCCTTAAAATTGTAGTTTTTTAAACGTTCATTTTCACCATGTTAGTTAGAGTTTAGTCCATTGTCGTCACCTCCACATTTTATAATAACACTGTTCGTCAACCTTTGACTTTTTATAATACATAATACATGTCGTCAGGTCTACACAACCATTTTTCTCTCCTCCCAGATGAGCCAATCGGATGCTGCCGAACTTCCAGCCCCGCCCTCTTTTGTTTCACAGCCGGTAATGACGTCATCTTATTATTTTGTCCTTCCCTGAAATGCAACGAAATCATTCTTCACAAATTTCAGGAAACTTGAATCCTGTTCAAAGTTGACTTTGACAGTTGCATTTTTATGTTGCCAGAAATTTTGAAAAATAAATATTGAATTAATTAATTAATTCATTAGAAGCGTGTTAACTTTTGTAGGCATACTAGTACAGTTTGTGAATGTGTTGTACATGTAGGCTACCGGTACTTCCGACAAGGACTCTTGGGATAGGCCTGAGACGGCCCCACCGCAACCCCCACCTGAAGAAGACGTATACATATCGGTAAACAAGGGGTCACACAGTCATACTCCGTTTCTTTGTCGTTTTACACCATGAGCACTCATTTTGTGAGAGAAAAATCCTTCAAACAAATTATGAATTTAGGAGTATAAGAAACTGACTGACTTAAAATTTACAAAATTCAGGTTCGGAATTTTATTTATTTATTAATTTAAAAAAAATAAATTCGAAGATGAAAGTGGCGACTTAGGCACAAGGAAGCTTAATCCGATCGTTTTGGCTTTAGTAACTCCAGCCATCACGTCGAGAGATTTGCATGGCCCCGGGACAAAATAAAGTTGTCTGACAATTTCTTTATTAACCAGTTTGGGCCGGATGACATATATAAACGAAAAGTTTTCCCCAAATTCAAAACGGATGACGCATAAACACGCCAAGTTCAAGTTCGAAAATGTCTGTCAGCAGCGAGCAAGGCCGGAAATGCGTGGCTGTGCTTCCCGGCACTATCGGCCTAAACCCGCTTTGGATCGAGTTTCGTTAAAAAATAATCCCGCCCCCTCGGCTCGGTGATGTTAAAATAATCCCGGCGCGAACTGGTTAAAGTCAACCCCCCCAAAAAAACAAAAAAAATCAAAAAACGACCAATTTCCTTACATTTTCTTTTCAGTAGATAACACAAATATTTCTTTAGGACCAATGAAGTCAATTGTTTCCCCATTCTGTTAAATACATTGTATAAATCACTTCGAGGTACTCACTTTAGTTTACAAAAATTAGACCAGCAACAAATTTGTATATATATATTTGTTTTTATGTTTTTTTATTTATTTATGTATTTATTACTTTTATTTTTAAAAGTTTTTTCAAGTTTTTTAAAACATATTTTGTATTTTTGAATGGGGGTGTTTACCCTCTTAGTCGTTCACTGCTTCCAACGACCCGTGGGACAAGATGGAGGAACAAGAGCCTGTGGTAATTGCCGGGAACTTTTCCCAACCAATCGTTTTAGTCATCAGCTTTTCATTTCATGATCAGATTCACCAGCTGCGATCACCGACCGCGTGGGAGACATTGAACATCATCCCGGGGGGCTAAGAAAATGATCCAAGTCTTAACGAGTCATCCAGTCCTAAGTATCAGCTGGGGATCGATTTCATAAACACTGAAATATCAGGATGTCCTACCCACAGATGCTGCCCTGAACCTGTTTCGGATCGAGGTTTATTTAAAAAAACAATTCCGCGCCCGGTTCCAGTCAATGTCAAAATAACCCCGGCGCTAACTGGTTAAATTTACAATCGTTTTTTCTACAGGTGCGATTCAAGTGGACATTCTCACCAATATCATACATGTTTATTTTATTTAAAATAAAACTCATTATTTGTGACTTTCATTAGCACAGTCATGTTTTTTTCTTTACAGAGAACACCTTTTGACGAGTTCATCATCTTCATATGAATCAGTTAACATAATCTGTTTTTTTCCTTGCTAACAAAAAAATGCTAAACGCATGCTAAAATACATTTCGTGCATACATGTGTAAGATTAGCATTTGTGGTTTAATAGTCCGTAAAGCACTCGCCGCTTTACCATTGTGGCTCGGGTTCGAATCCCAACTTGGTCATTGTGAGCAGAATTTATTTTCGGCTGTGCCACAAGGTTTTTCTCCGCACTTTTAGGTTTTACCCCTCTGACAAAAAAAACAAAAAAAACCCTGTTGATCACTAGCTGTGCTTCGTGGTCCGATCTAGGACATATGGAAGCAGCCTAATGTGCCTTTACTCGCCTTCGGTTTGACCATGTTGTAGCCCCGCCCTTCTTTGCAGCCCCGCCCTTCTTTGCAATTGAGCTTCTCAGCCATGTCAACTGATTAGCCCCCAAATTATGTGCCCATTTCAAACATCGTTTTTTGCTACGATGCAATTCTGTAGAATAAAGCGAGACGAACAAGTAGTGTTCACCCCATTACCCACTCACACAAGTGGGTAAATGCCGTCAATAGGGGACGGGGCATTGTCCGACCGTCTTCCCTCTTTTGTTTGTACTCTAACGTTTTCGGATGATCGCCATAGGATTTGCACACGAGTCTGAATCGGGGACCTTTGCGGAATAGGGGACCCCATTGTTCCCTTTGTCATACGTCCCCTATTTCAATCAAAAACAAACGCATCCACACGCATACACCCATACTGACCAACCGCGACGTGTCAAACATCCTTTAAACTGGGCCCAATTTCATAGAGCTGCTAAGCAAAAAAAATTGCTTAGCACAAAAAGTCTTGCTCATTAAAAAAGCAAAAAGCAATCATGCTAAAGCAAAAATACAGCTGATTATCAATCCAGAACAATAAAGATCAGGTACAAATTTGGTCTGTAACCTTGTTTTTGCCATGGACAAATTGTCATGCTAAGCAAATTGTTGTGCTTATCAGCTCTATGAAATTGGCCCCAGGTATTACACTGGTCAAAGGTCGAAATCTAAGTCATCTTTTTTTTGTTTTTTAACCTCCTTCCCAGGTGGTCAGCTCCTCGGGGAGGGATCACCAGGACCACGATGATGACTGGGACGACGACGAAGACGATTGGGACGACAGCCAATCAACACCTGTAAGAATTTGCATAAATTTGCATATTTATTTATACAACATTTTACATATTCATACCAATTTGCCTGTGTCTTGAGATTCAGATATTTCAAAACTGTGAAGCCCTATCGCAGTCATAACCGATCGATCACAAGTCCGTCGCAAGCCTTCCGCTCTTAAGTCTGAAGCTCTAGGCATTTCTTCATGTTTTTGTTGGTATCAAATGACAAATTTTTGTGTTTTGATAGGTTGGTCTATTCGAGCTACATGTACATACTTTCTTTATTTTGAGTTCATCCAGTTGTAGGGCCTGTTTGTTTTACACATGGTGTAGCACACGGTGTAATACAATGTAATACAATGTAATACAATGTAATACAATGTAATACAATGTAATACAATGTAATACAATGTAATACAATGTAATACAATGTAATACAATGTAATACAATGTAATACAATGTAATACAATGTAATACAATGTAATACAATGTAATACACTGTAATACACTGTAATACACTGTAATACACTGTAATACACTGTAATACACTGTAATACACTGTAATACAATGTAATACAATGTAATAGAATCATATTTCAATGTTTGATTCACTGCTGATGCACACACACACGTAGGATTATCCTGAAGAAGATCCCAATGCATATTATGACGAGCAGGGATCACCACAGGTAACAAAGCCCCGCTGTACTACGTCTTGTATCCCGTCTTGTATCTCGTCTGGTATCCCGTGTTGTTGTATCACTCCCCAGTGGTAGTTTACACTTAACATCCCTGTCAACACTTGTGTACCTTGGTTTCTGCATGGTGTACACATTGAACACTTAGTAATTTGATGTTGGTGTTCTCAGTTGAAACTAAGCCTGCAACGGTTACACGACCGTTCAAACGGTTACACGGTTACATTTTTTCGGTTCGGTTAACCTTCTTTTTCTTTTTTTTTTTTTTTTTTTTTTTTTGGTAATTTTTGTTGTTGTTACGTTGGTTACGGTTAACCGTAACCGTAACCGTAAAACATACAGTTGCACGGATAATTGAATAACCGAAAACTGGCAGCCTTAGTTGAAACTGTTCGGATAATATCGACAACTTAACCTTAACCCCCACAAGGTATTCCTTAAGCACCCTGCCAAAGCATCAGATTGCATTGTACATGTACATACGCCGACGTATGACTGTATTCTTGACCAGTAACATGTCACAGTATTTTTTGTTTAATAGGGTATCATAACAATTCTTGTTTTGTGGATGATACCCGTAGTGTTACATTTTACACTGCTTTTAAACCTTCCCTGAATAGTCCTTCTTCTTTGCTCCATGGTTAATCATTCTTAAGTCGTCACTGTTTGTGATTTTTGTTCTTCAACTTTTTGTCAAGCCTTCGCCTGATCTTTTGCATGATACACAAACTGGTACAATGTACACCTACACAATTCAAATTTAGCAGCAGCAAAGAAAGTATCGCTCCTCCCCAACGAAAGACGTCAGCAAACCGTACCTCTCCCACACGGTCCCTCGCAAGAGCACTGCCCAGCAGAGCCGCTCCTGCGAACCGGAGACGACCGGGGGCGACCCTACGTATAGTAACGCCCCCCGGGACCCTCAGGTGGCCACCATCAGCAAGAGCCGCTCCTTCCACCAGGGGAAGATGTCCACGTTCCAGAACCGCCAGGGGAACACGGTGCAAGAGAGAGGCAGCTTTCGGATCACGCTACCGAACCGGCCCCTGGAGCTACCCCCGACCCCCGGTGGGGGTGGGGAAGGGGGCGGGGGCGGGGGCGGGAGACACGCCCTACAGCAGCAAGGGTCCTTTGAGGGCACCAAGGTGGGGAACAGGGGGCGAGAGGCGGCGACGCGGGCCGACAGCACCAGCACGTTTGACTCGGATGAGGAACTCGGTTCGGGGCATCATGTGAGTTCTCCGTGTGGTGATGCCTTTTTTGCCTGAGAATGCTGTGATACTTTGCCGTGCAGTATTGCAATGCCAGGAGTCTGTTGACATTAGGATCGCATGGGCTGCCTGCATGACTTATGATCATACCCGTACTAACGACGTTTCGGCGACGTTTCAGCGGCGGTGGCGGCGGCGCCACTGTTTCGTAAGTCTTAAAAACAGACACTAGCCGCTTCCCATTTCAGCATAGACAGCAGAACTAGTGCCACAAGGTCATGTTTGTCATCGCTTTCCAGGATTGATAAGGAAGGGAAACATCTTTGGAAGTGGAGGTTTTAGGAACTGTGCTTATTCTCATCACCATCAAATTCATCGGAGATTAGATACAACGTGTCTACGCATAGCTGTCTAGAAATGGTTGCCTGCTTGAGATGTGAACTGCGGTCCAAAGGCGAGACCTAGAAGTAGTTGCCTAAAAAGACATCTTGGAACAAACCATGAACGTGTACTATATCTGTTGTTTTTTTACCTATGAGAAAGTTCCGATGAGAACTATTAGTTGACTCATGCTTATAACTTGTGCAATAGTAGTAGCGTCCTAACGACTTTCGCCAAGTGCCGGTCAAACGTCAACAGTCTTTTTCGAATCTCTGGCTTCGTCTTCATCTTCATCTTCATCTTGGGCTTAAGGCAATTTTTGGCTCTCAACTACGGGAAATCCAGGCACTTTCTGGTGCCTGTTGTGCTTCAGAAACATTCAGTCAACTTGAAGGGTCAAATATTTTGATTGGGTTTGCTTCTTGGTGATTGCGAGAAGCTGCCTCAGGATCTAGTAAGCGCCGAAAATCATCACCAGTTTAGATCCAAAATTTAAGCCAAGGCCTCTTCGACTGACTTTCCTGTGGCGTTCTTAAGAGGATAACCACCAAGTACCAAGTAGGATTCAGGAGTGGGATTCGGACGCGAAGCCACGGCCAAAGATGAAGCAAAGGTTCTGAAAAGGCCCATAAAAACTTCTTGATCCTGGCTCCTGCTGTGATTTATGAAGCATGCAGCTACCAGCAACCAGTGAGAGAACCACGCCCAAGGCTCTCTGGTTCGAGATAGTCAACTAGAGGAGTCCAACCATCCTGCGCTTGAGTGCGGTGAGTCGAGGTACGGTATGCTGAAAACTACGGACTCGAGTCGAGCAAGAACCTTCGTCCATACTCCTCTCGACCCCCTTCCCATCTTCTCTGCATAGTGCGTCTGCTTTAAATTTGGAACCTGGAGAAACTGTCGACTGAAAAATGGGCGGACATCAACTCTGCACTTGTCTGGCAAGCGAGGACGCTGTCTGGATTCCAAACCCGCGATACAAGAACTTCATTCTTTCGGATTTTGCAAGAGTTGTGTTAATAATAGCATGCACATTATCGTGCACTAAAATGTATGACGAAAACCATCCTGCATGACTTTTGTGATTTTGGGGTTTTTGTTTTTGGGGGTTTGTAAGTCATTCTTTTGAGAATGTTTACTTTTATAGGTATTGATTTTGCACCTGCACCAGTATTTGCATGGAATCGTGGAATCGTTTGTGAACTTTAAATATCAGATAAGTTGTTTACGGTAGCACCAAGTGGTCAATCTCTCTAGTGAATTTGCGATGTTCTGAAAAGAACCGGAGAGAACTCAACGTTTCGGACAGTATGCTCTGCTCGTCATCAGGAGACTAAGGGATTCTAACAGTGAAGCAGAATGATACAATGTCTGGAAGCGATGAGACTTAAAAAGGATGCAAACTATCGCGCAGGACGTAGGGAATACCGGATGATCATTGAGACATGTCAGTCTTACGGTAGGGAGAATTTGTGGCAATTCACAAAAGAGAATTATCACATGATTCTACCGTAACAACTATAATTCTTATTGCCTTGTCACTATGTAAACCTTCAAATCTCATCTAACTTTAAAGGTAGGATACACCATTGGTAATTGTTTGAATTATCAGGATTGGGTGGATTTGGGGGGTTGTATTTATAGTAAATATCATTTAACTGACCTGTTTGTTTTCAACTGGCGTAGGGCAGTGATTCTTATGTTGTTCCTGTTTTTGTTTGTGATCCCCTGTTCGACGATTGTGATTTTGTTTTTATAAAATTACATTATTCGGAACAGTTATAGGATATCTACATGTAGCACAATAATTTTGCTGGATGCCTACAATCATTATCTATTTTAAAATAAGTAAGATATTTTCTACTAATTTGGTAGTAAACATTTTTGATATAGATGGTGTATCCTACCTTTAATATAAACGTCAACATACCCAAAAAATAGGCCACAGGGTACCATACAGGAGAACTAGAAAATATGGAGGTGATACTTCTAATACAATTTAATTTGTTGTTCCCTGTTGATTTAGGATCCAGCAGTCAACGGCTCTGGTAACTATGGCCTGTCGCCACCCAATCGACAGTACAAACAGCGCAACAGCGACGCATCGACCAAAGCCACCGGCACCGTCAAAAAGAATTTTGCCAGGTAAATAAAATCTGACTTCTTGCCAACTAAATTATTCTTTCAATTTTAATAACCACATTCTTAACAGCAGCAGAAAAACAAGTTTACAATAATATCTTGAAAAAAAAAAAAAAATCTGAATTGTTTTTTTTTTTTTTTTTTTTCAGTCGATTCTCCATCTTTGCCAAGTCGGGTGGGGAGGCGTACTTGCTGGGAACTGGGGTTAAAAAAGGCATCTCACCTAATGCAGAAATTAGAATTGTGGTGAGTTGTGTTCTCCTAAAATGCAGAAATTAGAATTGTGGTGAGTTGTGTTCTCCTAAAATGCAGAAATTAGAATTGTGGTGAGTTGTGTTCTCCTAAAATGCAGAAATTAGAATTGTGGTGAGTTGTGTTCTCCTAAAATGCAGAAATTAGAATTGTGGTGAGTTGTGTTCTCCTAAAATGCAGAAATTAGAATTGTGGTGAGTTGTGTTCTCCTAAAATGCAGAAATTAGAATTGTGGTGAGTTGTGTTCTCCTAAAATGCAGAAATTAGAATTGTGGTGAGTTGTGTTCTCCTAAAATGCAGAAATTAGAATTGTGGTGAGTTGTGTTCTCCTAAAATGCAGAAATTAGAATTGTGGTGAGTTGTGTTCTCCTAAAATGCAGAAATTAGAATTGTGGTGAGTTGTGTTCTCCTAAAATGCAGAAATTAGAATTGTGGTGAGTTGTTTTCTCCTAAAATGCAGAAATTAGAATTGTGGTGAGTTGTGTTCTCCTAAAATGCAGAAATTAGAATTGTGGTGAGTTGTGTTCTCCTAAAATGCAGAAATTAGAATTGTGGTGAGTTGTGTTCTCCTAAAATGCAGAAATTAGAATTGTGGTGAGTTGTTTTCTCCTAAAATGCAGAAATTAGAATTATGGTGAGTTGTGTTCTCCTAAAATGCAGAAATTAGAATTGTGGTGAGGTGTGTTCTCCTAAAATGCATAAATTAGAATTGTGGTGAGTTGTGTTTTCCTAAAATGCATAAATTAGAATTGTGGTGAGTTGTGTTCTCCTAAAATGCAGAAATTAGAATTATGGTGAGTTGTGTTCTCCTAAAATGCAGAAATTAGAATTGTGGTGAGGTGTGTTCTCCTAAAATGCAGAAATTAGAATTGTGGTGAGTTGTGTTCTCCTAAAATGCAGAAATTAGAATTATGGTGAGTTGTGTTCTCCTAAAATGCAGAAATTAGAATTGTGGTGAGTTGTGTTCTCCTAAAATGCAGAAATTAGAATTGTGGTGAGTTGTGTTCTCCTAAAATGCATAAATTAGAATTGTGGTGACTTGTGTTCTCCTAAAATGCAGAAATTAGAATTGTGGTGAGTTGTGTTCTCCTAAAATGCAGAAATTAGAATTGTGGTGAGTTGTGTTCTCCTAAAATGCAGAAATTAGAATTGTGGTGAGTTGTGTTCTCCTAAAATGCAGAAATTAGAATTGTGGTGAGTTGTGTTCTCCTAAAATGCAGAAATTAGAATTATGGTGAGTTGTGTTCTCCTAAAATGCAGAAATTAGAATTGTGGTAAGTTGTGTTCTCCTAAAATGCAGAAATTAGAATTGTGGTGAGTTGTGTTCTCCTAAAATGCAGAAATTAGAATTATGGTGAGTTGTGTTCTCCTAAAATGCAGAAATTAGAATTGTGGTGAGTTGTGTTCTCCTAAAATGCATAAATTAGAATTGTGGTGAGTTGTGTTCTCCTAAAATGCATAAATTAGAATTGTGGTGAGTTGTGTTCTCCTAAAATGCATAAATTAGAATTGTGGTGAGTTGTGTTCTCCTAAAATGCAGAAATTAGAATTGTGGTGAGTTGTATTGTGGTGAGTTGTGTTCTCTTAAAATGCATAAATTAGAATTGTGGTGAGTTGTGTTCTCCTAAAATGCAGAAATTAGAATTGTGGTGAGTTGTGTTCTCCTAAAATGCAGAAATTAGAATTGTGGTGAGTTGTGTTCTCCTAAAATGCAGAAATTAGAATTGTGGTGAGTTGTGTTCTCCTAAAATGTTAACTTTAATTTCAGCGTTGATATGATGCAATAGTACATTGTTAATATGTACAATCAGCTTAATAAGAACATGCGCATATGTGAGGTGTTCTGGCAAAATGAGTTGTGTTCTCCTAAAATGCAGAAATTAGAATTATGGTGAGTTGTGTTCTCCTAAAATGCAGAAATTAGAATTGTGGTGAGTTGTGTTCTCCTAAAATGCAGAAATTAGAATTGTGGTGAGTTGTGTTCTCCTAAAATGCATAAATTAGAATTGTGGTGACTTGTGTTCTCCTAAAATGCAGAAATTAGAATTGTGGTGAGTTGTGTTCTCCTAAAATGCAGAAATTAGAATTGTGGTGAGTTGTGTTCTCCTAAAATGCAGAAATTAGAATTGTGGTGAGTTGTGTTCTCCTAAAATGCAGAAATTAGAATTGTGGTGAGTTGTGTTCTCCTAAAATGCAGAAATTAGAATTATGGTGAGTTGTGTTCTCCTAAAATGCAGAAATTAGAATTGTGGTGAGTTGTGTTCTCCTAAAATGCAGAAATTAGAATTGTGGTGAGTTGTGTTCTCCTAAAATGCAGAAATTAGAATTATGGTGAGTTGTGTTCTCCTAAAATGCAGAAATTAGAATTGTGGTGAGTTGTGTTCTCCTAAAATGCATAAATTAGAATTGTGGTGAGTTGTGTTCTCCTAAAATGCATAAATTAGAATTGTGGTGAGTTGTGTTCTCCTAAAATGCATAAATTAGAATTGTGGTGAGTTGTGTTCTCCTAAAATGCAGAAATTAGAATTGTGGTGAGTTGTATTGTGGTGAGTTGTGTTCTCTTAAAATGCATAAATTAGAATTGTGGTGAGTTGTGTTCTCCTAAAATGCAGAAATTAGAATTGTGGTGAGTTGTGTTCTCCTAAAATGCAGAAATTAGAATTGTGGTGAGTTGTGTTCTCCTAAAATGCAGAAATTAGAATTGTGGTGAGTTGTGTTCTCCTAAAATGTTAACTTTAATTTCAGCGTTGATATGATGCAATAGTACATTGTTAATATGTACAATCAGCTTAATAAGAACATGCGCATATGTGAGGTGTTCTGGCAAAATGAGACGGAACTGGGCACAGGGCATAGTGGAGAAAACTGCAAATTAATGAATAATGGGTGATTGATTTATATTTTTAGATTCATTGATATTCGTAATCTTTGACATGCCTTTTAACTATATTTTGTTAAGAAATAGTATGGAGGTAGTGGAATAAAAGTGTCTTTAAGAAAAATTTATTTACATTTTTTCACATCACATGTCAACAATATGCAAATATTTTTGTCTTGGACCAATAGGAAGGCAACGACGGGCCAGTGTGGGAAGATCCCGGCGATGTGGTAACCATAGAGATCAAAAACCCAAAGAAGGAGACCAAGATGAAGGGAATCAAAAGCTTTATTGCATACCAGCTTACCCCCTCGGTAAGATAATGGTTTGGTCCTACCGTCATTGGCTCTCTGCGAAGATGGTTTGTACCATTGTTCATTCCGGGTAGAAATAATGGTTCCGGTTTTTTTTAAATTGTTTTTATGATTAACTTGATCACCCCTTGGTGGTAGAAAGTGGTATCATCCAATAAACCTAGTTGTGTACAGTTTGGTTTGTACCATTTTGTAAATAGGTATTTCTTTATTTACAGGACTCGGGCATCCAAGTCAGTAGGAGATACAAACACTTTGACTGGTTGTATGAGAGACTGGCGGAGAAGTTTACCTTTGTATGCATACCACCGTTACCTGACAAACAAGTCACAGGTAATTAACACAGGGGTTTTCGAAACCTTGGTTTTGTCTTCGGCTTTGGCTTCGCCTCCGCCTCCAAACTCCGAATCACTGAGAAGCGAATCGAGAATAGAAGCAAACTATTCGGAAACGGAAACTTTGACGTTGTTTTTCTCGTTTTACCAGGGAGATACGAGGAGGCGTTTATTGAGAAGCGCATGGAGCAACTCCAGAGATGGATGAATAGAATGAGCGCCCATCCCGTCACTGGTCAGGCCGACGTCTACAAACATTTTCTCTCATGCACGGACGAAAAGGTTTGTTTTTTTGCAATAGTCTCATATTGTGACAGACAACAGGGTGTTCACTTCAAACACGAGTGATGAATCGAGTTGCGAGTCGGGTTGCGGGGTGAGTCGAGTGTTGAGAGTCGAGTGTTGAGAGTCGAGTGTTGAGAGTCGAGTGTTGAGAGTCGAGTGTTGAGAGTCGAGTGTTGAGAGTCGAGTGTTGAGAGTCGAGTGTTGAGAGTCGAGTGTTGAGAGTCGAGTGTTGAGAGTCGAGTGTTGAGAGTCGAGTGTTGAGAGTCGAGAGTCGAGAGTTGAGAGTCGAGTGTTGAGAGTCGAGTGTTGAGAGTCGAGTGTTGAGAGTCGAGTGTTGAGAGTCGAGTGTTGAGAGTCGAGTGTTGAGAGTCGAGTGTTGAGAGTCGAGTGTTGAGAGTCGAGTGTTGAGAGTCGAGTGTTGAGAGTCGAGTGTTGAGAGTCGAGTGTTGAGAGTCGAGTGTTGAGAGTCGAGTGTTGAGAGTCGAGTGTTGAGAGTCGAGTGTTGAGAGTCGAGTGTTGAGAGTCGAGTGTTGAGAGTCGAGTGTTGAGAGTCGAGTGTTGAGAGTCGAGTGTTGAGAGTCGAGTGTTGAGAGTCGAGTGTTGAGAGTCGAGTGTTGAGAGTCGAGTGTTGAGAGTCTTGAGGGTCGAGTCTTGAGGGTTGAGGTCTCGGGAGTCGAGGGAGTCGAGGTCGAGGGAGTCGAGTCACGAACAATCTCTTTATTCTTTGTTTCTGACTAATAAACAGAAATGGAAACAAGGCAAGAGAAAAGCAGAGAAGGATGAACACGTGGGAGCGGCATTCCTCCAAGTCATCCAAGCCCCAGACAAACCACTAGATATAGGCATTGTGTGAGTTACATGCAACTTTCTTATTTATTTTTTGACTGGTATTCAGCTGGTTTTTGCTCAGCAAAAAAAGCACATGGAGTTTTGGCTGGTGACCTGTTTTTATTAAGCAAGATCTTTTTTATGCTCAGCAAAATATTTTGTTTTTGCTTAGCAGCTCCATGATATTGGCCCTCTGGTTGATGAGGGGTACGTTTGCATGAAGCCGATAAAGCTAAGCAGAATTTGTCCTGTATCTTCACGGCACCTTTTTGCTTAGTACTAACCACAAGGCAGCCTGCTTAAAATTTGACGTAGGCCTTCCGTAATCTATTTTGTGTTTCTCTGTCGTTCACCGTTGCAGTGAGAAGCATCACGATAATTTCAGCAAGTTCCAGAAGAGTATGGATCAGACCGTTGCGGTCGCTGTCCAGACCAGCCACGAGTTCTCCAAGAAACACAATGGCCGTAAGCATCATTGCTATATCTTCTTAATCTTCTTCTTTTTTTTTTTACAAAATTGTGATGAATGATACACAGAAACCTAACGTCCGTCGTCCATCAACCTTCAGTGAGTGGCGGCTTCAATGGTGTATGAATCAGTTTTTTAATGACTGATGTTTCGTCTTTTTTAACTCTTTACCTTCAGCATTCAAGAGAGAGTTCCAAAAAGTCGGCCTCAGTTTCACCTCACTAGCGCAGTCGTTCGACTTGGACACCAGACCGCGTAAGTCCGATCGTTTTTTTTCTCTCTCCACAATCGTTTATCAAAAAAAGATATTGAAATTATTTTTTAATCCAAGACAATGCAGACATCAGACAAATTAGGAATTGTTCAAGAACTGTCTTTGAGCTGTTACCCCATTTGTCGATGATTCATTTGTGTTCAAATTTGGAGATGTTCATTCATATATTTTCCTCTGAAACATGATCTGTTCCGTCTAGAAAAGAAGTAATATTGTTGCGTAGAGCTTTGCGAAACAGTCTATTTTCAAATGTTGTGTAGACTTGTTTTCAGATTAGTTTTTAGATTTTTTATTATCTGGTAAGATTTGAACCTTTTTTCTTGGTTGCTCCACCATTACATTACTAGTCGCATACATTCATTGCACTGTGCAACCTGTCCATAGCTCTTAACACAAACAACAAGCTTTATGCATTTCAAAATCTTGCTGGGTTTGGCCGTGTGTTGCAGCATTTCGAGATAATTTGTCGGTGCTGGTTTTCTCTTTTTGCTGGTTTTCTTATCGTTTTTTGCCGTGTTCGTACATTGTCTCTGTTTGCATGCATACCGCAGGGAGTTCTGATGACGATAGGCCGCCGCAAGGTATTGTATTCGTTCAGATCATCTCATTTTATCTGTGTGCCTAAAATGTTCTGTCATCTCGCTTCCTAAAAACGTTTATCTAGTGTAGAGGCTTAAAGTTCCCTATTTCTCTTGCAATTAAGTTTTGTATTGTAGTGTTTTCAACACACCTCTAGTTTCAGCATTACTCGATTACTCACCTCCGCTTACTCACCTCCGATTACTCACCTCCGCTCACTCACCTCCGCTCACTCACCTCCGCTCACTCACCTCCGATTACTCACCTCCATTTATTCACCTCCGATTACTCACCTGCGCTCTCTAAATCGGGAATGTCTGGAATTTTTAACCAACTGTGTAAATAGTTTGCTTGTAGACCCTTAACCCTTTCGCGTCGGGTGACGTTAATACACGCAAAGATTTTTTTTAGGAATTCAAATCGGATGACGGATAAACACGTCAAGATGAAGAATATGTTGATATACTTTCCATCAATTTCCTGTAATTCTGACCAAATTTACAAAAAGGCATAAAGCATACGGATAATTATTTGTTGTATTGCGTTTTTTAATTTGTTTGTACCCAGGTCTAGTTTCTTCTACTAATTTGGTGTGTTCTTTCCTCCTAACTGCCATAGACTTTGCACACACTTCTAGTTTCTTCTTCTAATTTGGTGTGTTCTTGCCTTCTAACTGCCATAGACTTAGCACACACCTCTAGTTTCTTCTAATTTTGCGTGTTCTTCGCTCCCAGTTCCTATAGACTTTGTGCACACACCTCTAGTTTCTTCTTCTAATTTGGCGTGTTCTTGCCTTCTAACTGCCATAGACTTTGCACACACCTCTAAGTCTTTTCTAATTTGTCGTGTTCATTCCTCCTTACTGCCATAGACTTTGCACACACCTCTAGTTTCTTCTAATTTGGCCTTGTCTTCGCTCCCAGTTCCCATAGACTTTATGCACATAGGTCTAGTTTCTTCTTCTAATTTGGCTTGTTCTCCTATAGACTGCCATAGACTTTGTACAGACTTCTCTTCTTCTATCCCGCAGTGTCATCCAAGCTGACAGAAGCCATGAAGTACACCGGACAGACGTACGAAGCCATCGGACAGCTGTTTGCCGAGCAGCCCAGGTACGACGGCTACATCTTGGAAGACTTCTTGCGGGAGTACTCGGGCCTTCTCTCCACCTTCCCCGACATGATCAATTTCCACAAGGTAGAGTCAGCAAGCTTGTCTGGTACCCTGACTTGACAATTCCCTGACATGTAAAGTATAGGCCGGGTAGCCTCCGCCGTCCAAAGCTATATTTATTTAAAAGATTCTGCAACATTTTGTTTAATGTCCTTCTCTCTAAACAGCACACCATCTCAACTGTCAAGGAATGCCAGAAGCAGCGCGAGGAGCAGAAGATGGACTACGAGGAGGCGGAGACCGTGAAAAAGAGGGCGGACGTGGTCTCGTATGCCATGATGGGTACGTCTTGGTGGCCAGTGGTCTTGGTGGCCAGTGGTCTTGGTGGCCAGTGGTCTTGGTGGCCAGTGGTCTTGGTGGCCAGTGGTCTTGGTGGCCAGTGGTCTTGGTGGCCAGTGGTCTTGGTGGCCAGTGGTCTTGGTTTAAGATCAACTATCATAAGTACTTAACCCTAACCTCCTGTGTCAAAATACGCAGAGAACTTTAAACTGTCTTGTGTATTTAGATAGCTTTAACCAGTTCGCGCCGGAATTATTTTGATGTTGACCGGGCCCAGGCGCGGGATTGTTTTTCACGAACCTCGATTCGAGACGCGTTCAGGCCGGCATCAGCCTATGGAGGTCGCGGGTCCAGATCTCTCTAATGTCATTTTCTGTGATTGATTTCTCTGTCTGTTTTTGTTTTTTTCCTTTTAGCGGAGATCAACCACTTTCACGCGGAGCGAGTGACTGACTTCAAGGAAACCATGCAACACTATCTCAAGGAACAAATCAAATTCTATCAGACCATTACGTCAAATCTTCAGGAGGCACTACAGAAATATGAAGAAATCTGATTCATTTCTAGGTTACACTTTTAAATTTGTTTTATTTTTTATTTTATTTTATTTTTATTTTATTTTTACAAAGCAGTGTTTTAATAGAGGTAATATTTCATAGAAGAACAGATTGTTTTTGTCCAAATGCCACAGTCATTAATGTTGGATAGAGACTTAAATTCGGAAGGAAACAAATTTCCCAATTTAACATTAATGATTCATGTACCGGTAAGTCCTTGTTAAATTCAAATTTTGTAAGTAGCTTACAAAACAAATACTTGACATTTAATTTAACGTCACATTTAGCTTAAATTTTTTTTTTTTTTTATTTATTTTTTTAATTTTTGTATTGGCCAGTTACAAAAATCCCACACTTTTTTTCCTTCCCCAAGAATTTAACCCACGTAGGTTTTCAAAATTCTGAACCTCGAACTGCCTTCTCATTAGATATAAACTGTATTCCCTGATGTGTTTAATTCTACTTTTTAAGGGAAGATTTTCTTTAATAACATTGCACAATTTCTTGAGAATTTGTTTTTTTCCCTTTAAATTTTTACTTGAAATGCATTGCTACGATTACAGACAAATTGATATTTTTTAAGGAAAGTAATTTTTTTATTTAAATAAAAACACACCTTTTTGTGGAATGTACCATTTTTAAGTATTGTATCACAGACATTGTACAGTGTATATATTAACCTGAACAAAATAATATGCTTAACCGAGACGGAACTTTTAATTTGGAATTATTTTTTTAATCCTGCAAAACTGTTTTGAGTTGTTTCATTTGAACTTAAATGGATGTAAGTGTATGTTTAACATTGTCAAAAAAACAAATTCATTATTAACAAATTGTCTGTATTTTCGGGACGAATATACGGTTTAGAAAGTAACGTTAGGAACGGCGGAGTCGGTAACATTTGTGTTTTGTTGTAAAGAAAAATGCCCAACAATAATCTTTGTACACCGTGACTTTTATTATTGGTCGTAATTGGTGCTTTACCTTTGATTATAATTTCATGTAATTATGCATAATGGTTGCTTGTTTCTTCATTACTCCAGTGAATACCACCAGTAAGCAAGGAAGAAATAAAATCTTGTTTCTTGGGCATGTATTAAAAACTTTTTTCGTTTTAGAGTTGAAATATATTTTTTTTTAATGATGAATAGATAGAGTTGGTGTTAATTCATTGCTATTTAATCCAATATTTTGTTTACTTTATACGGGAGACAATTATCATCTTTTGTAGTCTGATATTTAAAGCTTATTCAAAATTAGTTATATATATGAATAAGATTCGGGTGAGTAATCTGTATGTTTTAGTGATGCTGTTGCTACGAATATTTTGGAAAGTTCCACAAAACGGGAAGCCGAAACAATTTTTGTTCCCCTATCGCCAAAGAAGGCCGTTGCCTTTTTTGTTGTGGTTACAGTATTTCACAGATTGGACGGAGTTTGGGCTTTTGCAGAACATGGTGTTTATGCCCCTGGGCAAGACACTTGACTACAATTGCCTCTATACCCACCCAGGAGTATAAATGGGTACCTGTGAGGGTCGAGGCCAATTGAGTTGCGATATCCACAGCCTGATAAACGGGGTAATAATTGTAAAACCTTGCTTGGACTCTCTGGCACAAACACTTTCAATTATTCCCTACTTTTCCTTCTTTCATGGAGCTGCTGAGCTCAACAAAAATATTTGCTCAGCACAAACAATTCTTGCTCATTAAAAACATATTACCACCCAAAACTCCATGTGCTTTTCATGCCAAGCAACAAAAAAAAACAGCTGAATACCAGTTAAACAATATACTTCGGGTTCGGTGAAAATTGGGTTTGTAACCTCATTTCAGCCGAGGAAGAATTTTCATGCTAGGCAAATTGTTGTGCTTGGCAGCTCTGTAAAATTGGCCGCTGGATGGTTGGCTGAAATCGACCTATTCATTAGCATGCAGGGAAGTCCTATACAATAACACTGCCCAACGAAACCCAACGACTTGGTACTTGGTAGGTATCATGACCCTTCCAAAGAAAGCAACCCGCAAAAGTCTAACACAGAAATTATTTTTTGTTGACCCATTTTCTAAATTGTTTTTGTTTTGTCTGACCCCTCTGCAGGAGATTCGTTCCAAGATGGCAGCTGCGTTTTATATATATATATATATAGGTTATGTAATCTTATGAATATTCATCAAATGCTAATTATTATTTATAGCTATATAGAATTACTTTTTGTGTATCGAAGTATTCTCTAATTATCTTCTTTTTTTTTAATTGAGGAGTATATAAATTACTGGTACACTATACTTGCCCACCAAAATGCACATAATTATCAACTTGTAACAAGTCTCAACAGTAATATTGTTTATGGTTTAAGGGGTTTTTATCGACAAGTTTAATACATTTATAGCCTTGACTCAAGACTGGATTTCATTTTATTCCCCTTATTCTTCTGGTCTGTAGTCTCCATCAAAAAAAGATATATTAAATTCAGTCTTAGCAACATGAAATCATGAAATCACCTCGCAGTTGCTGAATATTCAAGTTAATGGAAGTGGCTGCAATATAGGGGGAGTAAAATTCTAATCAAGCTTGAACCAAGACTATACTTTTGCTGTTGTGTGTACATTTCTGTATCTCCCTAATAGTTATAGAGCATGTATGTAAATGCATGTATACCCAATAGTTTCATAATAAAAATGTTTTTCTTTTTCTTTTTTTTACCTCTAAAATGAAAACGGTGTACATGTATTTATAATATAGATGTACATTTTTAAGTATTGTCATATTTTCAGATAAAGTTGAGGAGTTTTTTTTTTTTATTCAAATATGGCAATTTGTGTAACATTTTGTTTAACTGTCAAAATTGCTGATAGGAGGAGGTATGTTGGGGTTAACAAGAGCATGATTATTAAACTTTGAAACAAAATATGATCCAAGTATTTAATCACTTTCCTTTAGCTTAGCATTTAATGCCTCTACTTGTTAAAAAAAAACACTCTGAATATAATATACATTCATATACACTATTTCTACACCCAACTAAGTTTCTTTTGTTTATACATGAAATAAACTGTTTTTATATAAGAAAGGTTGGAAACAAATTTACAATAAAGTACAGAATTTGCCTTACCACAACCCCCCCTCACAATGATTATGCAAACTTTAATAATATGACTAATGTGTAGCATTTTAATACTCTAGTTAAATTGTGACCAACATTTCACTGCAATTACAAAGCGAATTACAACAAACATCCGTCATTATTTGAAAAAAATACTTAATATGAGTTGCCTTCATTAAAGTATGACGCTAAAAACAAACAAAGTTAACCTTTACCCAAAACTCATTCAATACGACGGGGATCAACGAATGATTGAGTGGCTGATACTTGGCCAATCAAGCTAGTCATGAATAATTCATAGCAATGTTTCAACCAATGATCAGGGGCCAATTTCATAAAACATGTAAGCACACAAATTTGCTTAGCACAAAAAAAAGTCTTGCTCAGTAAAAACACGTTATGGGCCAAAACTCCAAGTGCTATTTATTCCAAGCGAAAAAACGGCTGAATACAGTCACAAACAATAAACATCACCTGAAATTGTTGTTTATAACCCTGTAGTTTTTTCCAAGGAAGAATTTTCATGCTAAGCAAATTTTGGTGCTTATACGTTTTATAAAAAACCAGTTCATGAATAATTCATAGCAATTTTTCAACCAATGATCTGGTGCCACTGGTCCTGGCTGAAATATTTTAGGAGACACTGAATTATTCAGCGACTTCAACTTGAACAGCCAATCAGATCATCAGAAACCAGTTCATTGAATAATTCATACTGTTTGTCCCACCAATTATCTGGTCACTCTGGTCATAAGGAAGTAGGCCAGTATGAATATTCCGACCACGATCGCGATCAGGTAGCACATGAGGCGCCGGTTGTTCTTGCCGGAGCTTAGCATGGTGTCGAAACGTTTGATGGTCCCGCCGAGAAGCCCTTGTGAGCTGTCAAAATCGCCATCCTGGGAGATAAAAACAAATCATTTAAATTGGATGAAATCAATAAGGAATTAAAACAGATTCACAACAGCATTTCAGTTTAAAGAAAAATAGCCACGATGATACAAAATACTGGGGTGTGACCATTTTTGAAAGAATCTCGTGTCTTCATGCCACTTTTTTGTATCTTTTTTATTTTCGGTCATTGTATTTTTTTTTTTAAAGATGTGGATTTCGGACTTGGCAAATGCACCCAATTCTTTACAGACTTCGTACACAAGATGTGTGTGTCAAAAGTACGGCTTAAACTCGGATTGATATCAGAAAGGGTCAGTAATTAGTAGCCAGCTACGGAACGTTCTCTTACTTGTGATCCACTGGTAAACATCGAACTTTAAAGTCGTGAAACAATCAACGACAAAGCACCTACCATATTATCTAGATATCTGTTTTGTTCCCTTGTCTCTTCTTCGATGTCCAGCGCAAGCTGCAGAATGAAATTAAGACGTACTTGGACTTTAGGTTTACCTCAAGGAATGCATCAATATAAAAAGACCTAACATTCTGAGTTTTGACTTCTCACCGATTTCAGAGTGGAGACTTTTGTTGACAGTCCTTCCTGCATCCTGTTGTTCTCGGACTCCAGCATGTCTTCAGTGCTAGCGGTGGCAGTACCATTCCGTCCTGTTGAATCAAAACAAGGTTGTTTCACGTTTCGTTTCACGTTTCATTCCAGTTTAGATGCACATGCTCAGTAGACCTACGAACATGATGTAGGCAGAAGGGAACAACCATAAAAACATGCTATCAATCATCCGGGTAAATTTGTTCCCCACTGATGCGCTGAATTCAAGATGGCCGTGGAATTTGAAACAAATTTGTTAAACAGGTAACACTAACAGTGTCACTAAACACAGAAATTGAAAGCATATGAATTACTAATTAGCATCAGAAGATTTTTCCATTTTGTTTTGCCTTCATTCAAGTATGTTGGTGTGATTTATACGGAAATTTCGGTCAACTACTTTTGTTTTAATTGTAATACTGCAACCGGGTAAGGCAATTTACATCTTCAATTAACTCATAATTTTAAACTAGTTTATTTTGATTGATTGTGCGATCGTCTTATTCAATTCTACGGCAGAAATTGTTTGAGAGGTATCTGAAACTGCCTATTAAACATTTACATCAGTAATTACAAATATCAGACCTAAAGTGCCAAGTTTTAAACAAAAATATACTAACCATTGCGTGGCCGTCCTCTGTCGTCCATTTTGATTGTTGACGTGTTCGGATTGAGGCCGTTATTCAAACCTCATCTTAGGTTGCTAAACTGCACAAACGAAGCCACAATGGAGGTGAAGCTGAGGTTTCGAAATCGGCCTTGTAGTTTCTGGGTTTTTTTCTTCTGCGGCGGCGCGGTACGTACAGTGACTACACAGGCGACTACATCACGTCACATAGGGAAGAGGTAATTAACTTTTATCAGAAACTTCCGATATAAATAGTCGCCAGTTTTACGCAGATCAATTTCAAGAAAATATCTTAAAGATGATCTACAGTTGGCTGGTTAAGAACAATACATTGGACAAAATGGGGTGTTTTTTTCTGTTCGCTGGGAATGAACAAAGATAACACTAGCGATTCACCCATTTAACTAGGGTGGAACAATCCATCATGTTGACATTTAGCTAGCTGGCCCCCTATCGTGTTTATGACATATTTCTCGGCTGATGACGAGTACCAGCTAAGTAGTAGCAGAGCAGGTGGTCGGCTGGGTCATGTCAAAGATAAACAGCAGACAACATTTGCAGACGACACATTGAAAGACTGTCAGTGCTAGTGTCATCGAAAACGGAAAGACCCGGCGTGTGGTGAGTCTCTTGGGGACATTTCTATTAAAATTGTAAACTTTAACATGTACGCATAAGTCTCTCTAGTCATGCTCTAGTCATGGAGGTAGGAAACATGTTTGCAATAGATTTTATTGTGCAGCATTGCATTTTGTTTGATTGAAAAAATGTATTCGTGTTGAAGATTTCAATAATAGTAAGGCCTAAGAATGATGAATGACATGGTGTATAGGTAATTATATATGTTATAACATATTATTAGGGGGGACAATACAAATTTTAATATTGCTTTTAGGAAGTTATTTGGGACTATTTCTTGAAGGGCTTGGTGAGTAGATTGCAAACCTCTTTCAACTTTCAAAATCGGTCAAAGCGTTGCCAAGTTATGGTCCGATAAACTTTTCAGATTGCGCTTTTACCTAGACAACAAACGTATTAAGCAACAGTAATTAAAAAGTGTTTTTTGAACCATCTCATTTATTCTATTTACATCTTTCAAGCATTTCAAATCATCTTTTCTTGTATGTTGCTCATATTTTTCATATAAGTCTTTCTTTTTCAGATGATAGTATTGATACATTTCATGAGATCTGCAAATTCTCATGTTGTTACTCGTTGTCTAGTGGGTCTGCACGGTGTGTATGACACCCCTAATATTATAGGATTGATGATGAATACAAAAGAGAGTTTGAAAGTTTATTGTATTTAATACTATTTTACTGGTGTTGGTAAAAGTCGGAGGTGGTCGGAGCTAGCCGGAGGGCGCGCGCATTAAACCGTTACAATGAAAACCTGACGCGAACCAGGAGAGGATCTTGGAGTGAACAATATTATTTTAAAATACAGACAAAATGTAACTTTGATGGTCTGTGGAAACCCAGAGGTATAATTGTATTCAGTGTAATCAGTAATTATAATCTGTATGGGAAACTATACACAAAGCGTATACAACAGCATTAAGCTAGCTCCGGCTAGCTCCGGCCAGCTCCGGCCACCTCCGGCCACCTCCGACTTTACCAACACCCGTTCTACTGCAAAAAAAGTTGTTTATTTAAGGCCTGCATTTATTGCCACAGATAAAGTGCTTACTTCTTGTGTGTTCCTTCTCAGAATGAATATTTTAAAACTATATTTCTATAATATAATAATAACTTTTTAATTTCATTAAAATATCTTTCTTGTTCCTACAGCACTTTGACTGACAATTGACAAAACACAATCACAAAAGATGCGACCAAAATACGGCAACTTGCCCCGGCTGTGTATTTGTTCAACATCCAGCATTTGCATCAATTGAACTTTTAGTAGTTCTTGTTGGGCTTATTTTCCCTTCCAGTTCTGAAACAATAATGGGGGATTTTATGGAAATGTTGCTGCTTCTAAGTTTGGCGCTGGCAAGACCAGTATGTAGCTCGAAGGACAGCCTCCCAACGCAGCCCAATTCCCCAGGGTCTAACAAACTCGGACCGCAAGAAGACAGTACTACGGATACTGGAGGGGTGCGCCCGCTCACGACACATTTGTTTCGCTTATCGCACAATGGATGGAGCCCTTGCGAAAGGCTGAACTTGACCTCCTGCGGACAAACATTGGGAAACCTCAGCTGCATATACGCGCCGGAAAACAGACAGGTTCCTATGCATTTCTGCGCCTCTTTACTCGCGTCTCAACCGACGTTTCAGCCTTGCAATGTTTGCCCCGAGGATTGCGCCGTGACCGTTTGGTCAGCCTGGGCGGAATGCAGCTCCACGTGCTTACCGGCAGCCCGGCTTCGGACCAGGCGGGTTCTAACCCCACCCAGGCATGGCGGGCAGGAGTGCGGGGTGCTCGCGGAGAGGGAAGCTTGTACCGAGTTGCCGGATTGCGAGGTCGAGGTCGTGGTGCCGGTATACACCTGGAAGATCGCAGAATGGAGTAGCTGCAGACAGGTAAGATTTACGTAAGATGTTAACATTCCCAATTGTATCAGTTGAGAAAATTTTTGAATCCTACAAAATCTTTAATTTTTTTCTGAAATATCAGTAACATATTGCCAAGGTTATTATTAAAGTCAAGTTGTAAAGTAGAAAATTGTAACTGCAGAAGTTTATTCAAATTATTTGTTCAATTCACGAGAAAGAAACAAAGTGCCAATGTGTTACTCTTCTGGTTTTTTTGTGTTTTAAAAAATTTAATCAGGAGTTCTGGTTCAAGGTAAACCGTGCTGCTTAATTTATGTATAATTTTTAATCTGTTATACATTAAATTCTTTTAGGTTTCAAACAAATTGAATTAACTTTTATTTTCAAAAATTCTTTCAAAATTATACCGAACTACAAATCTACTTGAAGACCAACTAGATTCAAACATCTTGACAGCTTGGACGTGTCTTTGTTGTATCTTCCGCCGGTCCTTAGACAAAACAAGAATCTGGCACTTAAAATTCTTTCTGCATTTAGGCGTCTCCTCTAAGTGGAATTTGTAAGCCTGATTTGTTACATTTTTATTGTTCCATGGTGTACTGCAAAAAAAGAATATGCCAGTTGCAAAGAGCTTCTTTTACAATGTAGTCCAATAAAAATCCACATGAAGTTTTGGACATTTCAATCATATTATGCTAATGAAACAAGTGACAGAGAGCGAAAAATAAGGGAACATCGATGACTGTAGAATGAGTCATCAAAGCTAAATCCACACTGATCGCATTGCTCTGGCTTATTCTTATTCATAAAGGGACTGCTCGTTTCATGAAACCTTTTATGAAGGGACTTGTGACTGGCTTCACAAAAGGACTTGTGAACGGACTTGCAGGGACTCGACTACAACCCTGATTCAAACACATTAGTCATGTTAGTCATTAGTGAAAGTTAGTCATTATTCATGTTAGTCATTGGGATTTCAAATCATTAACGACGAGCGCACAGATCTGCAAAATGAAGGAGTGAGTAACGCTCAGTGGAAGGTTCTAGGAGGGCACGGAATTGCTCACTAGTCACAGCGATTGTAAACGTTGTGTTAAAGGATATGTACACCATTTGCAGATATCGTAAAAAAAATTAATACCGAATTCTTAAAGAAATATCTTACTTCTTTGAAAGTAAATAATGATTGTAGGCATCCAGCAAAATGAATAAGCTAGAATTTTGAAAAATTGAATTTTATATAAAATAAATTCCAATTAAGAAAATGAGAACAACATCTGCCGGACGCCGGTTGAAAATGAACGCCGTTTTTCTTGCTTTTCTCAGCATCTATGATGGTAAAACGTGGGACATGTCAGTTAAACGATATTTCCAAAAAATACAACCCCCCAAATCCACCCATTCATGATAATTCAAGCAATTACCAATGGTGTATCATACCTTTAAATGTGCATACAGGGCCTGGTAAGGTCAAAGCATTATGGTCCAAGGAAGTTACTTTGCAGACAACTGATAATGTATTATTGTCACAAACAAAGTAGGCAGGAAATGTGCACTGAGTTAGTTCCTGTGTTTGTTTTAAACCATGGACAAGGCCATGGTCTGACGCCCTTGAACACATTTACAGACTTGATTGTCTTTTATTGAGTCTAAAAATAACTTCTCTGTCAGATCACCAAATTCATGCAATTGTAGCTCATCAAATAACCCTTCAAATGAACATTTATTTTCAAAGCAGCCATTTCGATTATAAAGTACGTCCCCCTAAAAGTGTTCGTCTGACTGTTTTGTAAATAACTACAAAACCTGAACTCCATTTGTGACCCGCTCCATCGAAATCAGGAATAAGTCTCAAAATGACTTTTTGAGATATGCATGGTAAGACAGGGAATGTTATAAGCTTTCTAATGAAACCCATCACAAGTGTGTATCTGTTTAGGTTAACGAGTTATGGTCTGATGAAGATGACAGGTGTATGTTTATTTGCCGAATCCACATTCCGAGAAAAACAGCTTTGAAATAAACCAAATTTACCAAAATCATACGGACAGCGCACACTAATCCTTTTCATTTTCATCTTTATTGATCGTTTTTACATACAAGACATTAATGACAATAATCTGTGATAACTACACTTACTAAAAATACAATGTTCAAAAAATCGACTTTTTCACCCATGCGTTCACTTCAACGGCCGATTGCGCAAAACGGCCTCAGCGACTTATTCCTGATTACGATAGAGCGGGTCACATTTGTGCAGATACTCATGGAGGTTTTTGTTTTTTTCTGTTCTTTTTGGCTAGGCTTCTCAGCATGCTAGCAGTGGCTGTGGCCTCGGGCAGCGATTCCGAGCCATTTCCTGTGTGGACTCCCAAGGAGAAATTGTTGACAATGATTTGTGCTCCCGCGACCAACAAGGTTGGATGTTATTACCACAATCAAAACTGTTGTCAGAGTCCTGGTGCTAATTTTATAAAACATGTAAGCACAATAATTTGCCTGTAGTGCAAAAAAAACCAGGTGACCAGCCAAAACTGTTCATGCTAAGCAAAACAAACAGCTGAATACCACTCATAAACATAACCGGAAAATTAGGTTTGTAACCCTGCTTTTTCCCAAGGAAGAATTTTCAAGCTAAGCACATTTTTGTGCTTACATGTTTTATAAAATTGGCCACTGAAATTTCCGACATTTTTTCTTGTTGGCTTTCTATCACACCAAAGTGTTATTTTTTTTTTTGCGAAATTAAAGTTAAACAGACCGGCTTAACATAAATAACCATGTTCATGACATTTGATTAAGTTAAGTCTGTCAAGAGCCAATTAGACTGGCGTTAATCCCAAATTTTATAAAAATTGACTGAGAAAATGTCCATTGCTCTAGATTAAATGCCAGTCTATCACAGGTTACTCCGATACGTTTGGGCACGTATTGCCACCGCACGCCATCTCCTAAAACCACCTTTTCAAGATACTAATTATAATTTTGAAGATTACCATTTTGTGATACCCCTCGTACGCCCGATTCAGATCCTCGAAAACGTGGGACCCAGCCCCCGTCGGCCGACACCTGCTCGGTCCCCTGCGACTGCCGGACCTTGCAGTGGTCTGCCTGGGGAGCCTGCTCGCAGACCTGCCGGTTACCGGCCCAGACTGCTGCCGGTCCCCCGACACAGACCCGCACCAGGGAGATCGCGACCCTGCCTGAGAACGGGGGGCTGCCCTGCCCGACCCTAGCGGAACGCAGAGAGTGTGAAGGGGGGACGCTTCCGGAATGCCCCCGATTTGAGTGGGTCGCTGAGGTCAGTAAATGAAATCAATTTGTGGGTTAAAAAGGGTGAAAGTCTTATGATTGACTTGTGATTTATTTATTTATTAATAATTTGTTTTGGTTTGTGGACGTCGTTCGGTACCAGGAGTGGCAGCCATGTAGGTTATCTCCAGACAGTGAGGGTACCTGTGGAGCTGGACGAGAGAAACGACAGGTGTACTGCATCCAGGAAGGAGACCTAGACCACATCCCTGCCACGGCCGACAACTGCATCAACTCACGTAAGCTCAGCGGTTTCTATTCTGCTAAATGACAAATAACAAATGTTTGTTGTATAAAATGATTTATTGCACAGCTATGCTGTATTCAACAGGCCTTAAGCTGGCCAATAAAAGAAATCGACTTTACAACCTCAACCAAGCCAACGTCAACCCGGGTTGAACTCAACCTTGATCAAGGCCAGGGTAGAGATATTCAACCCCGGTTAAAACTGTCGCCCCAGAATTAAACAAAGTAGTAACTGCTCAGTTACTACTTGGTGGGCCGGTGCATCTGAATGTCAAGTGTCGTGGTCCGCCCCTGATCAGGATACTACATTTTTGCCTCTAACCTTCATTTTCTCCGCAGCTGTCGACTCTACGAGCCTTGAGCCACCGACCAAACGAGCCTGCTGGTTAGACTGCCCCGTCGACTGCCAGCTGGGGGAGTGGCAGAGCTGGTCGCCTTGTTCCCAGAGCTGCCAGGAGGGAATCCAGGTGCGAGTCAAGGAGATCCTGGTGCAGCCGGCCCACGGCGGGACGGAGTGCGGACCGCTAGCCGAGGCCAAGGAGTGTGAATTTGTGCAGTGCTCCTGGTGGCATACGTGTAAGATTTGCCCTCGGACAAATATCATGAACACTAAGGCCTGTTATTCTATAATTTATGAAATAATCTATGAAATTGAAGTCCAATCATGCAAATTCGCGAAGGTGTGGACTAATCAACTAAGAGCATTCGGCTCATAAATATACAAATTCTGCTGATAAATCTGCATGAAGTGTGACAAATTCATTCATTATTCCACCCCACAGCACGATGGAGCAAGTGTTTCCTGAGCCGCGGCCAGACCGACTGCGGCCAAGGCTCCCACATCCGCACAGTCTACTGCATGAGTGCCCTGGACGAGCTCCTGGATGACGAAGAGTGTCCGGGGGCCTCTCCGGCTTACCAGGAAGATTGCCGCATTCCCTGCCCGACGGACTGCGTCATCGCAGAGTGGACAGAGTGGGGTCCTTGTTCCAGAACCTGCGGGAAGAAGGGTGGCGTGCAGACCAGGACCAGACAGATTCTGGGTAAAAGCTTAAATCGGAGCGGGAAAACCTATAAACCTCGAAGAGAGAAAACGTAAATGATACAACGGAATGAGAAAGGGGTTGCTTATTGTGGATCAAGTAGGTGTGCTAAGGTTTAAACGTCTGGCAAAGTTTCACACATTGTCCTTTTTCTTTAATACCACAGCCTACTCGGACATGGCCGAAGACTCGTGCCTCCCCGAAAGCGAGCTGACCCAGCTCCGCCCGTGCAACCTGCACGTGTCCTGCCAGAGCTACACCTGGCAGGTCGGAGCCTGGCAAGGCTGCATCGGGTCAGGATCGGTGTCAGCAGCGGGATGCGGAGAAGGCGCGGGCACCGAGCGCCGGGAGGTCACCTGCGAGAAGGGGACCGGCATGGCGCCGGATGAGAGCTACTGCGACCCAGCCTCCAGGCCTGCTGCGCAGCACGCCTGCGACGTGCCTTGCCCCGTGGACTGCAGGCTGTCGGCCTGGAGCGCCCTCTCGAGTTGCAGCGAGACGTGCGGCCCGAACGGAAAGCGGGTGCAGTTGCAGATAGTCGTGCGACTCCCGGCTCATGGCGGAATGCCCTGTCCAAGTGAAGCAGATGAAGATGGTGAGACTTTTGGGATCTAACTAGCTGGCAGGGAAACATATTTGTTCAATCAAAGATGATTTGTAAGATTTGTACTTAACTGGCATTTCGCAGGTCTGATTATCAGAATGGAGACGTGCGATGATCTTCCTCCTTGCTACAGCTATCAGTGGAATGCTGGGAACTGGACCGACTGCGAGGTCGTCGGCACCGTCTGCGGTAAGGGTTTGCAGACGAGGGAGGTGCTTTGTGGGAGGAGTGACGGAACAGCTTTTAAACCAGGTAAGGAGGCCGTAGTTGACCAGGTGACCACAGACTCTAATTAAGGCAGTTTGGCCGGGTAACTTGTTAATTACCGGATGGATCTTGCTGCACAGGACAGCTAATCATTTCGACTAGTGGTGCATGTTGCTGCGTTTTGCAGGGTTTTTGTCCAAAAAGGGTTAGGGTTAAAAGGAAATTTTGAAGCGAATATATTATTAAAAAATGATGTTTTGTTGCACCAGGTGTATGCCTACGTGAGTTAGTGGCCACGCCATCATCTTCCCATCAGCAGTGTCTGGTTCCCTGCGCTGGAGACTGTCTTCTCTCTGATTGGACGGTCTTTGGGCCCTGCGTTCACGACTGCGGCTACACGGAGCACAGCGGGTATTGCAGATTGCGATCTCGAACCATCATAAGCATTGGTAAGAATCCATTGCATCGATGTTTGCGAAATCTTAGTTTTCATTTTGGGCTCTTGTTTTAGTTTTCACTGCTTAATAGTATAGTCCCCGATGATTGACATTTGACAGTACAACATTGGACTGTTGCCACATTTGGTAAAGTGCTGGCCTCTCACTGCTGTGGCCTTGGTTCGATTCTCGGCCGGAGTCCTATATTTAAGTAGAGTTATTCCCTGATTCTTTCTGAAGCCACAGGTTTTTCTCTCAGAGTTCTTCGGTTTTCCTTCTCCTTCCTCGAAAATCACCACGTTCGATCTAGCTGTGCTTCGTGGTAAAGACGTTGGTTGTATGCTGGATAACTCATCAGTTGGTCATGACTGCAGTTTGGTCGAGCACCGAAACGGCAGTCGGGAGGACGCAGGTTTCACACCCTGCTCCAGACAATTATCTTGATTCATTTTTTGGGGAGTTTAAATGTAATCCGTTCTTTGTTACAGATCCAGCCACGGACGACGCAGAGGAACTGTGCCCCCACGTTACAGACTCGGACTTGAGGAACTACGCCCCGTGTGACGATGTCACTTTCTCCTACGAGTGGCAGAACGGAACCTGGCAGAGCTGTCTTCTAACAGAAGGTCAATTTTAACTCGTCCTTCTTTTATTTCACTTGGTTGGACTCCATTGTAGGCTTGGACGGTATTGCCTTTTACTATACCGGGATACCGTGACAAAAAAAACCGCGGTATTCGGTAATACCGAGGTGTTATGTTAAGTGGGTATTACGTCATTATTATCAACCCAAACAAATTACAGCGATCACTGCATGCTACGTCGAACCGGCAAACCACGTAATTGCATCTTCATGGCAAATTCTTCAACACCTAAGATTCATTATCAGTCTTTATATTTGTACCGGCACACTGCGAACTTGCTTCCCACGATCATGCTAGCTATCAGTTGGTATCCTGCATCAATGGCAGTGATTCAATTGGCTCATCATGCGATTCATGCCGGCCACCAGCGATTCCTACTGCGTGTGCGTTCGCAGCATATGCAGCGGCGATGTACATGTACTGGTACATGTATTATAATATCGCCCTGTTTGCAGGGCGGGCGTACGACGATACAATCAGAGCAGGCGCCAATAGGAGGCCGTACTGGAGTAATCGGTGTGACGAAACCTTATTTGTGAATGAAAAATGTTCTGGTCGTTGTTTTAGACGGCCAATCAGATTTGTTTAAAATGACATTAGCTCGCGGCGTGCAAGTCGTGCGTGGGAGAAAAGCACGTGTATTACCTTGTGCATGCTGTGCGTGGAGTAGGTCTGCCATGTTTGATTCGAGAAAGTAAAGTGGGTGTGGGACTGGGAGCAGCTTTTGGGCCGCATTTAAAAAGTTGTTTGAACTTTCGTCCAGACACTACACACAAAGAAAACCGCAAACACGGCGGCGTAATAAGCAAACTTCAAAGGCCTTTCTGGAAGGACGGCTGCTGCTGAAGTATCGGGTTATCAAGTGGAGATTGACAATAACGTCTTATCTTTCCACTTGATTGAATGCAGACATGACACTGAATGGAATGAAACATGTGGATCGGGTGTTTCTCCTTCTGTTTGAAAGACTTTTGCGAGGTTCTGAACAATATCGCGGTATTGCAATTCCATACCGAGATCACCGGTATTTCGGTTTTTGTAGATCATTAGTACCGACTAGTCGGTAATAAAAAAAAACCGTGACTATCCGGTAATACCGAAATACCGTCCAAGCCTACTCCATTGGAATCAAAACTAACAAAAGCCCTTACGAGTACTTACAGTGATCCAGATTCCTGATTAGTATCCAGATCAATCTGAAAGTTTAATAGAATCACCCCCGACCCATAAGCTATCTACCCACCAAGTTTCGTTAAATTCCATTCTGCTAACAAACACCCTAACACCCAAACAGGCAGACAAATAAACGCCGGCAAAAACCTCCTCCTTCTTAGCAGAGGTAATAAAGGTGTTGTTATTGGTTGTCTGCAGGTGTTGAGTGTGGCCTGGGCACAGCGCATCGCAGCGTGCTGTGTCAGCGCAGTGACAGCACCTTCGTCCCCGATCACTTCTGCCAGAGCTCCGCCGCCGTCTATCAGCCCGCCACGCAGCAGAGCTGCGACGTCCCGTGTCCCGAAGACTGCATCGTGTCGGAGTGGATTGGCTGGTCGCCGTGTACGCAGCCTTGCGGACAGGGTAAGAAAACAGCTACAGACTGTTTGCCGCTAAACAGGGCTCGGGGAACTCGTTTTGAAAGGTAGTAACCTCCCTCCACAGTTAACCAGTTCACGCCGGGATTATTTTAACATCACCGAGCCGAGGGGCGGGATTATTTTTAACGAAACTCAATCCGAAGCGGGTTCAGGCCGATAGTACCGGGAAGCACACCCACGCAATTCCGGCCTTGCTCGCTGCTGACAGACATGCCTGGCCTTGCTCGTGGCGTGTTTATGCGTCATCTGTTTCGAATCTGGGGAAAACTTTGCGTTAATATACGTCATCCGGCTCGAACTGGTTAACTGACTCACGGTCTCAAATAATTTTAGGCTACTTGTCTACTTGTCTTGTCTGGAATAGTTTAGATACCTCGCTTAAATCATCACCTTCTCTGTCTGTCTTTGTTAAGAATTTAAAATCTCGATTCCTTGATTTGTACTTATAATTTTGGTCTTATTTGTGAACTAATAATTCTGCCTTGTCTCACACTAGTCTGTCTTTTCGTTGTATTTTGTTGTCCTTTGTGTGGTTTTCCTGTTTGTTTATTTGTCTGTCCATATAGGTTAGGGCACAAAAGCGTTATACGCTTAACCTTATACCTAAATGTTGTCACTTAATTTTAATATCGCTTCTTTATTTAACTTAGTGTGTATAGTTTCTATCAACTTCTTGAATTATTATATTTTTGTAATTTATATAAGATTGTACATATATATTGTAATGGCAACGTTGAAATAAATGTTACAACAGTTTACTAGAAATTGTCATCCCTGAATTAGCATTTAATTTTTATCTTTTTCAATTTGTGACACAAAATGAAATAAAAAATTGAGCGTGGGTGAAGATTTGTGCGTTACAGTGCTATAAATATTCATGACTTCTAGGTTTCAGGACCAGAATGAGGGACACTCAGCAGCGGAGTTATCACGGTGGGAGGGACTGCCCAGCCCTGATTGACACCGAGATTTGCATAGAGATGCTGTGTGATGAACTGGAGTGGGAGGTGTCACAGGTAATGATGTCATGAATATTCAGTGATAGCTTGATTTGTTGCTCTTGATGCATTGTCCCATCCCAGACAGTTAGCTCATGCAATGAAAGAGCTGTTGGTATAAGTGCCAAGTTTAAGCACCATTGACTGTGGGCAGTAGTTGGATGGGAGGTAATTCCACGTGTTGTCCTGGTCAATCTGTGACATGATAGGGTTCCTTCATCTTAACCCGCATCTTTCAGATGGGACGTAAAACTGTAGGTCCTCTACGTTGTGTAAATTACAGCTTATATCCCGACTTATATCACCTCTTCCTGGAGCATAATGTCATAATACTATTGCTGTTCCCAGTGGGGTCCTTGTGTGTCAATCGACCTTGGCCTCATTTGCGGCAGCGGGGCGCAGACCCGTACGGTCCTCTGCAGGGCTGGGCAGGACATGGAGGAAGAGTGCGGGCAACGGTTTCCTAAGCCTGACGCCAGCAGGGACTGCCTTCTGCCTTGCCCCGGTGAGTATCCCCGTCAACCTTCCTGGCGGCTTGCCTCCTTGAGAAGAATGATGAAAACCTAATTCTGCTCAATGTAAGGCAGATGTGGATCAGTCCATCGCATGTCTTCATAAATATACTCCCACCATTATAACCTACAAATATTTTGTGTTTTGTTTTTAATATTTAAAGGTAGGATACATCATTTGCAGATATAAAGAAAAGTATTACTATCAAATTATTAGGAAATATCTTACTGATTTGAAAGTAAAGGCTTAGGCTAGATATCCTGTAACTTATTTTGTTTTCAGGCGACTGCGTGATGACAGAGTGGTCGGACCAGGACCTCTGCCCTTCTCTCTGCCAGCAGAACAGCAGCAAGTCGCAGATTCGCTCGGTGATCCGTCACCCGACAGCCACCGGGGAGCAGTGCGGAGAGCTGACGCAGACTCTGCTGTGCAAGGCGGCAGAGTGTACCGGCGATGACGGGGACCGGTATCGGCTGGTGACCGGGGAGTGGAGCCGCTGCAAAGCAGTCAGCGGGGAATGTGGCGCAGGTAGAGGCAGAGTTGTATTCGAGTCCCTGCAAGTCCTTGCACAAGTCCCGTCACAAGTCCTTTCACAAGTTTCGTCACAAGTCCAGTCATGCCTCGTGCTACAACACTGCTAATATGAGGATGTTTTCTACAGGACATGCACACTTTGTCCACCTATTGAGTTTTTGATGGAAAGTTAAGAATTCGTCTGGTTGTGTTGGCTAAAATTAAAATTTTACTTCATTCACGCTGTCCGCAATTATTTCAGGTCTTCGACAGCGGACCTTGAACTGCATCAATGCCCAGGGTTTCCCCGTAGCCAGCCGCTACTGCCACTACCAGAACCTGACCACCAGCGAGACCTGTCGCATCCCTTGCCCCGTCACCTGCGAGCCCGGCAAGTACTCCGATTGGTCCTCGTGCAACGCGACCTGCGGGCTGGTCGGGGTCATGACGAGGTCAAGGGTTGTAGGAAGCTATCCCGGGGAGAAGTGTTCCAACAAGGTCACCTTGAGTCAGGTAAGTGATTAGTCGTTTCAGAAGCATTACCTCGTTAGGCCCTGTTTGATTTTCTTGGCACGGCTTGAAATTACACACAAGTCTTTGAAAACTGGCTGCATGGGGTTTTGGCTTTCCTTTTTTTGTTTTACTGAGCAAGACTTGTTTGTGCTAAGCCCAAGTGACGTTTATCCCCCATCCCCAGTAGAGTGACGTCCATCCCCCATCCCCAGTAGAGTGACGTCCACCCCCCATCCCCAGTAGAGCGACGTCCATCCCCCATCCCCAGTAGAGCGACGTCCATCCCCCATCCCCAGTAGAGCGACGTCCATCCCCCATCCCCAGTAGAGCGACGTTCATCCCCCATCCCCAGTAGAGTGATAGCACTACATCAAATTGGCCCCTGGTCTGTCCTCCAGGTGTTGATGGCTCAATGCAGCAAGGTCCCAGAGGTTTACACCTGATGCACTATGTCACGTCTAAATCTGACAGGGTTTGTGATCTAGGCCGCGTCCGAATCTCTTGTCTATGGCTATTGTCTAGGTGTTCGCTCATTACCCAGACACGAGCAGGCCGACAATAGACGTAGCCGTCGCTCTTAAAGCCTTGTTTTTGACACCTGTACCACTCTCTTACGAACCAATGCAACACTGTTCTCTCACAGACGATGCCGTGCAACGCTTTGCCCTGCCACGCCTACAGGTGGCAGCGGAGTTTCTGGAGCGAGTGCCAGTTTGAGACGGTGAGGGGTTGCGGCTTCGGTGAGCGCACGCGGTTTGTGGAGTGTCTACGCAGCGACGGGCTAACTGTGGACCACGAGAACTGCATAGCACAAGGTAAGACGGGCACGGTGTCAAATATTGAGTCGACTCTGTTGAACCCAAGGGGCTTAACATTTTAAGTCTTAGCCTCAACGCTTAGTTATCTCAGTGCCAATTTTCACGTCGAGTAACCCTGACCCTAATCCTAACCTTAGCCCTTACTCCTAAACCTAACCCTAACCCTTACCCCAACCCTAACTTTTTATCCTGCCGTTTTTATTCTGTTCAACAAGGATTCCCTGAGGCTCAGGATCCGGACCTTGTGAACCAAGTCCTGCCCGGTGTCAATGATACGGTGTTAGACATCGAGACATCTCAGCTCTGTGAGAAGCCCTGCCCTGGAGACTGCCTGGTGTGTTCACGTTCATTCAATAATGGGACCATTATCGGAGTTTATGTCAAGTAAATTACAAAGTCGTATATGACATCAATTACAAGCAGGGATGTAGTCAAGTCTATCACAAGTCCCTGTAAGTCCCTGTAAGTCCCTGTAAGTCCCTGTAAGTGCCTGTAAGTCCTTGTAAGTCCCTGTAAGTCCCTGTAAGTCCCTGTAAGTCCCTGTAAAGTCCCTGTAAGTCCATCACAAGTCCTTCAGTTCCAATTTAAATCCTATTCCTATTCAAATCAGCTTTGACAAAAGCATTCCTTTGCCATTGTTCATCCAGTTACTTGTGACTGGCTTCACGAAAGGACTTGTGAACGGACTTGCAGGGACTCGACTACAACCCTGATTACAAGCCAAGTTAACACTCGAACATTATTCAGTTTTCTAGGAAACGTAAAGAATGCTTTGATCATGATACAACTACAGGATCAATAATCAATTATTTTGTTTAACCCTCATCAGATGTCCTCTTGGAGTTCTTCTTCCTCTTGCTATGGTTCCTGTTTTTCCGACAGCGAGCCGGCCTTCACGACACGGTCCAGGGCAGTGACCAGGCCTGCCAGGCCCGGCGGCGTTGCCTGCCCTCAAAATCTCATTGATCAAAGGTAAGATAGCTCAATCAAAGATCTGAATCTGATCTCTGAAACAGAATCTGGTGTCGGAATCAGGTGTCGGAATCTGGTGTCGGAATCTCATGTTTGTTTTTTTGGTTTGTTTTTTTGTCACAGGGGATGTCCAGCAGAGCAGGCCATTTGCCCCAATTTTACCTGGCAGACTGGTGCCTTCGGTACTGAGACAAGGACCAGGGATGTCTGGTGTCAAATACAAGGTAGCTACTCAAAAAGAATAGGACGTAGGGTGCCAGTCTTGATTCCTAAACAGACTTGATTCTTAAATCAACACTATCATTATAGAATTCTTCGAATATTGATGTTGGCTTAATAGAAGTTGGCAAATGAGGAGTCGAACCTCTAACCTGTAGACATTTGTTCAGTGTTCTAACCATCGAGTCCACCCTCAGTGCCTTTGATCGCAGTACCAACTCTGAAACCAGTTAGCTGAACCCGGCAAGCTCAGTGATCGAGAGGTTACGGGTTCGATCCTCGCCCGAGTAACCTTGTGACGTTTTTGTCATGGTCTCTCCGACAGAAACGTAGACAGCCTTAGATTCAGTTAGTACAGTTTAGCACTCTAGCTCTGTCGTGTTGCAGATGACACCGTGATTCTGAATGTGACCGGAGGGTGCGTCAAGGCTTTGCGGCCTTCGTCCGTACTGGACTGTGACCCACGATGCACTGCAGCAGGCTCCCTCTGTGACTGGGGCAGATGCCGTTGTGAGGTGGGATTTAAAGGTAAGACTAAAAAGTGAATTTTTTTTTTACAACAAATGCTGCTGAAAAAAAGTTTCATGTTTTATATTTCACACAAGATATGTGAACTCTGAAAAAAAATTATGTAAAAGGAAATGAATAATTCTTCAATCATTGTTAGAGCTTCTGCTTGGTCCGGTTAAGTTTGTTAATAACAAGACTTGACCGTAGTGTTGGGTGACCCACTTGTTTCGAAGTTTGTCTTTATTTGCACCCCCCTATGCCCCTTGGAGACAAACTTCACTGTGTTTTTCACTTTCAGAAACTTCTAGTGACCGATTCTGTTATTTGTTTAACCCACAGGCAACGGTCGTCTATGCTTCCCGGTCAGCGGCTGTACCATCGATGACCACTGTCCGCTTCCCCACACCATCTGCGACCGTCACGGTCAGTGTGCCTGTCGGCCCGGATTCGCCCTAGACGTCGAGTCAGGACTGTGCGTGGAGTCCAATGCCATTCCTGACGGTGACGGGCAGGCCGGACCAACGAGCACCAGACCGGACAACGGGAATAACGACGTGCAACAGTACGAGGGCGAGTCTGGTCTGTACACTTCTAGAAAATCCTTTGTTTATGAAATAAGACTTATATTTTTTGTCTTATAGTCTTACTTAGTTTGAATTACTGAGCAAATGTTTTTAAACAGCTTGTGGTGGACCTGCAAGTATTCTGTGAATGACTTTGGATAAAATCGATCTTGTGGTTGACTTGCGATAACTTGTGACAGCCTGTGACATTTTGGGGATTATTTGATTTTGGCTTGTGATAACTGTTTATAAAGTACGATAACTTGTCATAACGTGTAAGTTTCTTGTGACTGACTTGATTAATTGTGAGTTTCTTGTGATTGGCTGTTGATAACTTGTAATGACTTGTGATAACCTGTGAGTCTCTTGTGATTGGCTTGTGATAACTTGTGATTAATTGTGAGTTTCTTGTGATTGGCTGTTGATAACTTGTGATGACTTGTGATAACCTGAGAGTTTCTTGTGATTGGCTTGTGAGTTTCTTGTGATAACTTGCTATTACTTGTGAGTTTCTTGTGATAACTTGTGACAACGTGGGTTTCGTGTGAGTTTCCTGTGGCTTGTCATATTTTTTGGTGATCTTGCGATGCTTTGTGATTGACCTAACTTTGACCTGAGGTTGATAACAACTCATTGTTTTCTCTCCGTCCAGACGTCTGGAAGTGGATTCTCATTGCCAGCGTTCTCATCCTGCTCCTCCTACTAATTATCATTGGCATCATCGTCGTCAGGAGACGGAGGGCAGGAGAGGTTGGCTTCATCCCCATTTCGACCATCAGCAGCGACTCAGACTTCCAGCTCAGCAAGATGGTCAAAGAAGTGGTCACCAAGTGTTGACCAACGAACATCGTCGGCGATGACAAAACTGACGAAGAGATTGTAGTCAATTTGTGTTTTATTTTTGTTCTATTATTTATTTATCCAATCATAAAATTTAAAACAATTACTACCTAATTATTTTTAACCGGACGGCAATTGCGAAAAAAACAAGAACAGCATAAGAACTTAAGTGCCCGACTAGGGTTAAAAACAAACGCTGTTTTTCTTGCTTTTCCTAGCATTTATGGTTGTAAAACTTCAGACAGGTAAGTTAAAGCTTGAACAAAGGCTAGACAGGGTCGTAACATCAAGTCCAACAGTATTAATTTCAATTTTTTTCTGTAAAAGAGGATTCTTTGCAGAAATGAATAGAAAACAATTGTATGGCAAATGGTTCACTAAAAACCCGGTGAAATAATTTTCAGAAACCTACCTATTTATTCCATTCATGTGTTGTGTGTGGGTCTTATAGATGTGTGTATTTTCAGCAAAAAACAATACTAGTTTATTTTTATATTTGTGTTCCAAATACATGTAGAATGTATTTATAATTTAGAAGTAGAACAATTGAAATATGAAAAGCAACAAAAAACCTTCGAAGAAGTTAATTGGATATTTTAAAATATAAATATTTGCGCACGACAACTGCGCATTTATTTATTAATTTCATTTTTATTTTATGTACTGAATTGTCTTCAATGTTTATACCTATTTATACCTATAATATATACTTATTGATCTTAAATATTCCAGACAAACAAATATTCCAGACAAACATAGTTGAAACAATTCTTTCTTTTTTTAAATACCAACTATAGCTCCGTTTGTATATTTTGTAGAATTTTTATAATCAGTTTTTGTACTCTGAGTTTTATATATTGACAATTTCTGAACTATTTGTTAAAATGTTTGCTGCGAACTGTACGTTATTAGGAAGTTTATTGTATGACGTGTGCTTTACAATTATTGTTTTATTTGGACAACAATTTTGCCATAAGTTGTGTAAGTAAATAAAGCATTTTTACAAACCAGTTTGATAACCAAACTTAGTGAATTGTGTTGCTCTTGCTAAATATAAATTTTGAGTGGATTTGAGACGTTTTAGGCGAGGTTGGCAAAATGATGAATATGCATGAGGGTCAAAGTTCAGTAACTGCCATTTAATTTTAAGTTGGATTTGATTGTTGCGGCAAATTTTTGGAACGAAAATCTCATAAATTAGACAGCCTTCTTTGAAAAATACAATCGCTCTGTGATCTGGATGTATCTTGGATGAAATAGACGTATAAATATGGTAAGTTTGAATGAACAAAATTGTAAAAATTGAGGTTTTTATATTTCAAAGGAGCGCTCTAATTTAATTACTGATCTCTAAATCTTTGTACCATTTTACAGGTGTGAGTAGTACTGTGTCAAGAAACGGAATCTGATGAAAGAAGTCGAAAAGAGGAAACAGGAACTGTACATTATGAAGCAAAACAGGGGACGTACCAAGACAGTTCTTCACTTGATAAGGTTAGTAAAAAACTTCACCCAAATATTGGGTTATAAATGCTGTTTCTCCCCGACGTAGGAATGAATGTAGTATCCTGACGCTACTTCGGCGGTTGTGTACAATCAATGTCCAAGTATTTCCTAACAAATTTGGAAATGTTTCTCAATCCCAAATTCATGTCTTTTTATCACTTTTGCACTGATTGACTTTCATTGAGTTGACTTTATTAGTCAAGATTTGTACCTACCGTTACAGTGTGACCAAGGCTTTAGGATGATTAGCCTCCCCCCAAAATGAAATTAATGGGTCACCAAAGGAAAATTAATTTTTTTCCAGCGAGTCCAGGTTTGAGGCAGCAGGAATTTGGTACGAGCACCGACTCATTGACGACATGGCTGCCTATGCCATGAAATCGGAGGGGGGATTCATGTTTGGCGTGCAAAAACTATGATGACGATGTGCAGTCGGATAGTGTAGCAAGGTGAGTGCCCACCCCCTTCGTCAAGAATGAATCATTCCACTTTAGTGATACCAATCGGGGGATCAATTTCATATTCTGGTTAGCACAAAAATTGCTTTAACAAGTTCGTGCCGGAGGACGTATATAGACACACACAAAGTTTTGCCCAGATTTGCTTGATTGCAACCCACCCACCCACCCACCCACCCACCCACCCAATATTACCCCATTTGCTTGATTGCAACCCACCCACCCAGTTTCTTCGAGACTTGGAGTAAATCAATATTACACAATTATCTCTACGAAAACATACTAAACGTATCGCTATTACGCAAAACATAACGTTCATGTTGAAAAAAGTGACAAAATTGTTTTAATACCAAGGTTTATCACGCCCACTTGGGGTCAACATGTAAATTGAGTTTGTTCCTACCCTGCCTTTGATCCTACCCACACTGACCTCCCCCTCTAATCCCTCAGCCTAATCCTCCTTTTGTTGTTTGTTCCATTGAACTCTAAGCTTTTTCTTTTGTGTTTCTTCAGCATCCATCGAAATATTAGGACCTCTTAACTTATTACCTCTGACATACATTTCCGAACTTGAACTTGGTGTGTTTATGCGTCATCCGTTTTGAATTTGGGGGAATTTTTGCGTTTATGTACGTCATCCGGCGCGAACTGGTTAAAATAATCCCAGCGCGATTTGGTTAAGCACAAAAAAAATTTGCTTAGTTAAACCATGGGCCAATTTCATGGATTGATGAGTCTCTGGATTGACGAGTATAGGCTATCTATTTACGGAATGCTTTAGTTTTATACATGTCACCTCAGTCAATACTTGTACACTAACATTGGGCAATACATAGTGCTTTACCTTACATACGTACTGTGGACATTCCTTTGTCTTCGTGTAGTTAAGAAACTTTGACTAAATACTCATTTTTCTCGCTTCCCCAAAACAAATTTACCCTCAAATTTGGATTATGGGCCTCTCAGCTGTCCCTTCTATCTTTTCTATATATAACCCTAACCCGTTTTTCCTCTAGCGCTCTTTTTCGGAAACTGAAAAACGGATTGTGGACGTGTGCAAGTCCACAAACCGTAACTCTTCCCGCATCGTGTGGACCTATATTGTTCGGAGGTCCACAGTGCGTATGCAAGACTAACTCATCTTCTTAGGTTCCAGGAGTTGGCGTAGTGTATACCCAGTTACATGGCCTGTGCTGCCTTGCTGGACAAGCTGAAAGGCAATGGCATCATTGAGAGTCGCAAGATCACGCTGCAGAAGTTCCTGAATGTCCTGAAAGGGCTGAAGCCGTGCCTGCCGGACATCAGCGCTGCAGTCGAGGTAAGCGTGTAAATCTAGGTCGCAATGTCAGACTAGTCAGACTAGTCCAACCATCGTCAGCTAGCGCGAATTCAATCAGAGTTAGTCGAACTATGGTTAACTATAGTCCTTGATCGAACTTGCTCATAACTTGGCGTTACCTTGCCTACTTCAATAAAAATTGATTGAAATCTTTGTTTGTGCTTAGCCCCAGATCAACTCTAAACTAAGCCAGTTGTATTTCAATCAGTGTTCGTTTTCTTTCTTTGTCCAGTTCGTCCGCAAGCGAGTGGTCCCGATGTCTGTTGAAGAGTTTGAGGCGTTCTATCAAGAATTCTAAGCCGGTCGCAGAGCGTTCCACCCAACATGTTCCCGTCCTAACACCGAAGTCGCTCTAATGAAATTGGGTCTCATCTCTTTAGCAAATTTGTAGTATACACCATTTGCAAACCCAAAAACTACAGAGTTATTATGATTAATTTCGAACAATTGCAATCGTTAGAAATACTGGACTAATTTGAAAGATTACCTCTACTATATTAAATTTGTTCCCTCTTTTATTTGCAATACTGTTGCACATCCGTGAATGGGTGTAAGCCATTGTGTATATGCGTATATGTTTTTGATTGAAATAGGGGACGTAGGACAAAGGGAACAATGGGGTCCCCTATTCCGCAAAGGTCCCCGATTCAGACTCGTGTGCAAATCCTATGGCGATCATCCGAAAACGTTATGAGTACAAACAAAAGCGCAAAAGCAATGGGGATTGGGTTAAGCAAAGGAAGAAAGGAAAACACAATATCGATCCTCGGTCGTTATGTGGTTCACGACTGTGTGTGTAAGTGTGTGTATTAAACATTTTTTAATTTTTTTTATTGTTGTCCAACAATATCAATAATCACTCTAAATTTAATTTTTAAGGGGTTAGCCTTGCATTGGCATTTTACATTGGGTTATTATAAAAATCTCAAAATTATCTTTATACTTTGCATTTATCAACATGTTGCAAAAATAAAATGTTAAGACAGAGGCCTTTAGTAGGCATGACAAATGACAGTGTTTGAATAAGATTTTGTTTTGTTGTCTGTCGTTAGTTCCATTTTAATATACAAGTAACTGTTTTATTATTTGTTTATAAACACTTAAATATAAATAAATATTTTTTGAAAATATATAAAACGTCTGAGAAATAATTCCTCAAGAGCCAGTAGCTCAAAAGGATAAGCCCAGGACTGGGTCCTGTGTTCTAACCCAGGTGGTGCAATCGAGAAAATAATAAGTTTGTTTATAAACAATTTTTTTTTTTTTTTTTTTTATTTTTTTTTTTTTAATTTTTTAACCCAGTTCGTCCATGAGCGAGTGGTCCTGATGTCTGCCGTCCACTGCAATGACTACTGCAAGCTGCATTCCCTCACCTCGTCCTCCACTGTTTGGACCAGAACATCGTCACTACCGAAGCTACTCTCTAGTCTGCTGTCCACTCCAATGACTCCCGCAAGCTGCATTCCCTCACCTCGTCCTCCACTGTCTGGACCAGGACATCGTCACTACCGAAGCTACTCTCTAGTCTGCCGTCCACTCCAATGACTCCCGCAAGCTGCATTCCCTCACCTCGTCCTCCACTGTCTGGACCAGAACATCGTCACTACCGAAGCTACTCTCTAGTCTGCCGTCCACTGCAATGACTACTGCAAGCTGCATTCCCTCACCTCGTCCTCCACTGTTTGGACCAGAACATCGTCACTACCGAAGCTACTCTCTAGTCTGCTGTCCACTCCAATGACTCCCGCAAGCTGCATTCCCTCACCTCGTCCTCCACTGTCTGGACCAGGACATCGTCACTACCGAAGCTACTCTCTAGTCTGCTGTCCACTCCAATGACTCCCGCAAGCTGCATTCCCTCACCTCGTCCTCCACTGTCTGGACCAGGACATCGTCACTACCGAAGCTACTCTCTAGTCTGCCGTCCACTCCAATGACTCCCGCAAGCTGCATTCCCTCACCTCGTCCTCCACTGTCTGGACCAGAACATCGTCACTACCGAAGCTACTCTCTAGTCTGCCGTCCACTGCAATGACTACTGCAAGCTGCATTCCCTCACCTCGTCCTCCACTGTTTGGACCAGAACATCGTCACTACCGAAGCTACTCTCTAGTCTGCTGTCCACTCCAATGACTCCCGCAAGCTGCATTCCCTCACCTCGTCCTCCACTGTCTGGACCAGGACATCGTCACTACCGAAGCTACTCTCTAGTCTGCCGTCCACTGCAATGACTACTGCAAGCTGCATTCCCTCACCTCGTCCTCCACTGTTTGGACCAGAACATCGTCACTACCGAAGCTACTCTCTAGTCTGCTGTCCACTCCAATGACTCCCGCAAGCTGCATTCCCTCACCTCGTCCTCCACTGTTTGGACCAGAACATCGTCACTACCGAAGCTACTCTCTAGTCTGCCGTCCACTCCAATGACTCCCGCAAGCTGCATTCCCTCACCTCGTCCTCCACTGTCTGGACCAGAACATCGTCACTACCGAAGCTACTCTCTAGTCTGCTGTCCACTCCAATGACTCCCGCAAGCTGCATTCCCTCACCTCGTCCTCCACTGTCTGGACCAGGACATCGTCACTACCGAAGCTACTCTCTAGTCTGCTGTCCACTCCAATGACTCCCGCAAGCTGCATTCCCTCACCTCGTCCTCCACTGTCTGGACCAGAACATCGTCACTACCGAAGCTACTCTCTAGTCTGCTGTCCACTCCAATGACTCCCGCAAGCTTCATTCCCTCACCTCGTCCTCCACAGTCTGGACCAGGACATCGCCACTGCCAAAGCTACTCTCTAGTCTGCTGTCCACTCCAATGACTCCCGCAAGCTTCATTCCCTCACCTCGTCCTCCACAGTCTGGACCAGGACATCGCCACTGCCAAAGCTACTCTCTAGTCTGCTGTCCACTCCAATGACTCCCGCAAGCTCTATTCCCTCACCTCGTCCTCCACAGTCCGGACCAGAACATCGCCACTACCAAAGCTACTCTCTAGTCTGCCGTCCACTCCAATGACTCCCGCAAGTCTATTCCCTCACCTCGTCCTCCACAGTCCGGACCAGTACATCGCCACTACCAAAGCTACTCTCTAGTCTGCTGCCCACTCCAATGACTACCGCAAGCTGCATTCCCTCACCTCGTCCTCCACAGTTTGGACCAGGACATCGCCACTACCGAAGCTACTCTCTAGTCTGCTGTCCACTCCAATGACTCCCGCAAGCTCTATTCCCTCACCTCGTCCTCCACAGTCCGGACCAGAACATCGCCACTACCAAAGCTACTCTCTAGTCTGCCGTCCACTCCAATGACTACCGCAAGCTCTATTCTCTCACCTCGTCCTCCACAGTACATCGCCACTACCAAAGCTACTCTCTAGTCTGCTGCCCACTCCAATGACTACCGCAAGCTCTATTCCCTCACCTCGTCCTCCACTGTCTGGACCAGGACATCGTCACTACCGATTAAACCCGTACAAATACATTTTGGGGAGATTTTATAGATACAATTATATTTTGACTTAATTAACCAATTAATTCCTTATTCGGCAAAAGACGAAACCCAACAGATGTTTCTTGAGATGTTTCAATCGGTGCCACAACCTTTCAAGAACAGATTTCCCTGCACATAAGGAACGCGGAATGCCGGTCTGCACGAAACAATTATGTGAGGGGTTCTGGCAAAATGAGATATAACTGGACCGAGGTTGAAATGAGGGTTATTATAAAAATCTCAAAATTATTTTTATACTTTGCATTTATCAACATGTTGCAAAAATAAAATGTTAAGAAAGAGGCCTTTAGTAGGCATGACAAATGACAGTGTTTGAATAAGATTTTGTTTTGTTGTCTGTCGTTAGTTCCATTTTAATATACAAGTAACTGTTTTATTATTTGTTTATTTGAAAATATATAAAACGTCTGAGAAATAATTCCTCAAGAGCCAGTAGCTCAAAAGGATAAGCCCAGGACTGGGTCCCGTGTTCTAACCCAGGTGGTGCAATCGAGAAAATAATAAGTTCGTTTATAAACAATTAAAAAAAAAAATTTTTGGAAATTTTTTAACCCAAAGGAAAAGTTTGTTTACAAACACTTAGAAATTTTTTTGCTAACGCAAAAAAAGTTTCTAATAAAGCTACGCTTTATTAGAGCTACGCTCTAATAATACTTATATAATGAACTTCTTTATTAGACACTTATTATAAAATAAAGCTTGTTTTATTAGACACTCGTTATAATTTTAAGCTTGTTTTATTAGACACTTATTATAATATAAAACTTATTTTATTAGACACTCGTTATAATTTTAAGCTTGTTTTATTACACACTCGTTATAATTTTAAGCTTGTTTTATTAGACACTTATTATAATATAAAGCTTGTTTTATTAGACACTCATTATAATATAAAGCTTATTTCATTAGACACTTATTATAATTTTAAGCTTGCTTTATTAGACACTTATTATAATTTTAAGCTTGTTTTATTAGACACTTATTATAATTTTAAGCTTGTTTTATTACACACTTATTATAATTTTAAGCTTGTTTTATTACACACTTATTATAATTTTAAGCTTGTTTTATTACACACTTATTACAATTTAAAGCTTGTTTTATTAGACGCTTGTTATAAAATTTAACTGTCTATTATAGTTTCTTCAATATTGTCGCTCACTAAATTAAACTGATTAGAGCGACTTCAGTGTTGGGTAGAGCACTCTGCAACAGGCTTCCAATTCTTCTACAGACATCAGGACCACTCGCTCATGGACGAACTGGGCAAACAAAGAAAACAGACACTGAATGAAATACAAGGACTATAGTTAACCATAGTTCGACTAACTCTGATTAACTCACACTAGTCGACAATGGTTGGACTAGTCTGACTATTCGCAACTAACCTACTCTGGAATGGAGCTTGCAGTAGTCATTGGAGTGGACGGCAGACTAGAGAGTAGCTTGGGTAGTGACAATGTCCTGGTCCAGACTGTGGAGGACGAGGTGAGGGAATAGAGCTTGCGGTAGTCATTGCAGTGGGCAGCAGACTAGAGAGTAGCTTCGGTAGTGGCGATGTCCTGGTCCACACTGTGGAGGACGAGGTGAGGGAATAGAACTTGCAGTAGTCATTGCAGTGCACGGCAGACTAGAGAGTAGCTTCGGTAGTGGCGATGTCCTGGTCCAGACTGTGGAGGACGAGGTGAGGGAATGCAGCTTGCGGTAGTCATTGCAGTGGACGGCAGACTAGAGAGTAGCTTCGGTAGTGGCGATGTCCTGGTCCAGACTGTGGAGGACGAGGTGAGGGAATGCAGCTTGCGGTAGTCATTGGAGTGGACGGCAGACTAAAGAGTAGCTTTGGTAGTGGCGATGTCCTGGTCCAGACAGTGCAAGACGAGGTGAGGGAATGCAGCTTGCGAACCTCAGCTCAGTCAATGTCACGTAATTCTGACGCGAGCTGATTAAAAATGCATCCAAACACGCAATGAGGGTTTTACATACCTCTTCATTCCCTTGACGCATATGGCCAGGTCTTTAGTCGTTAAGCCAGCCTCTATCATCTCCACGCACGAAGCCTCCACATCGCTGGTGAACCGGGCCAGCTGGGAGTTCCCGTCCAGCTTGGTTCAGTTGGCCAAGCCCCGCGCTCTGCAACCGGCTTAAAATTCTGCAAACTCGTGTTGATACCACGCTTCAAACTCTTCAACAGACATCAGGACCACTCGCTCATGGACAAACTGGGCAAACAAAGACAACGGGCACTGAGTGAAATACAACTGGCTTATATTACAATTGATCTGGGGCAAAGCACAAACAAAGATTTCAATGAATCTTCATTCAAATAGGCAAGGTAACGCCAGTTATGAGCAAGTTCGATCAAGGACTCATTGGATGACCATAAATTTTATTTATAGCCTTGCATTTTTATGAAAATTAGGTCAAAATACGATTTTGTCCAACAATATCTAACATCACCAAAAATCATTATTTCACTGACCTTCATCCAGATGATGTGATAACAAAAAATGTACTATTTTTTTAGGACCAGATAGAAGGCGACAACAATTATCCACGTACCTTGTCAACTGAACAGGATTCGTGGTGGATGAGGTTCTATTCTCAATGAGTTCCCGTAGCAACTGAAAAGAAAAACAAACATAAAAAATCACAGAATCACTTAAAAATCCAACATTGGTTCTAGCTAAACGAACTTATCCCATTACACTGTGCCAAATAAAATTTAAAAATTGTCAATTTTGGTTGGTCAATTTTGTAGAGAAAGTCCAAATAATGTATTGGTTTCCCCTTTAGATTCCAGTTGTGAAAATATCTAAAGATTCTTTAACCCTAAATCCTCCTCATTTCTCCAAAATCCTTCTTGCAGTTTTGGGAGGATTTTCGAGGATTGAGGCAAAAGAATGTCGGTTTATTTAATTAAGAGGATGCATTGTGTTGAGTTCGTAGGCTGTACCCAGCATTGTTTACCCTGCATTTAATATGCTCGATATCATCCACACTGCCTCTGAATGTCATCTGCGCTGCCTCAACCCATACAGTGATAGATAAAGGATTTTGGAGAATTGAGGAAACGGTCACCCATCCACTCAACAAATTCAAGAAATAACAACTTGATTTTTGGAGGATTGAGGATGAATCAATTTTTTTACATGGTGTCAAATTGAGGGATTTTGCAGAATTGAAGATGATTCCTAGCTAAATGGGCCTAGGCGGTAAGCGTTAATCCCCGAAAAGTACTTCAATGGCAAACGCAATCAACTCACTCAGTTGTGCCTTGGTGGCTTTTCCCTTGGCGACCTCCTCATCAAGGCTCACAGCAGCGAAGGTGATGGTGATCCTCATCTTTGCCTGAACTAAACATCCCGCATTTCTCATCGCTCATATCCAATTGGTCGTCTTCTCGGATGGGTCATCGTCGGACTCAGGGGACATCTGATCATCGCTACTATCAATCGCATCATCGTCATCATCACTATCGACAATATCGTTTTCATTCTCGGCACTCAATTCAACATCATCTGTAAAGAGAAAACAAGTGATCCTTGAATCGCGAGTGTCACCTTTTTGGCTGAGTGAAGACTGTTTTTAGTTCGGAACGAGATAGTTTTAGGCCTGCCATAGTTTAAAACTTTTTTACAAAATGGGAAATGATTCGATCGTCTCTTGTTCTAGCCATGGTGGCGATTTGTTGATAAAATAACAGACAAATTTTGGAGGTAAACCGTGCAGCACTTTGGGAGTTATAAATGCAAACAATTCGTAGGGAGAACCCCATTTTTACAATTGCAATCTGTGTACGTACTGTTTATAATGAGTGTTACAGTTGGCCCATCTATGGGGCTCGGCCCTTCGGGCGTCGGGGCCCCACCCTTCAGGCGTCGGGGCCCCATAGTTTTAGGGGTAGCCCCATAATACTAAGGAAGTCCAGTATTTGGGCCACATTAATGGAGCTAGTCACATTTGCACTACATTTTATACGGCTTGGTTGAGGATTTCAAATAATTATAAATAATAAATAATTATTCTAGGAATCCAGCAAAATGATTGCACTAGATATCCTGTAAATATTCCCAATAATATAATTTAATAAAGAAAAATTTGCGATCGCCATAACTTAGAATAACTGCTCGAATCCCGTTGAAAACAAACGCTGTTTTTCCTTTTTTTTGGTGTGTTTTTCATTCTTTTCTCGGCATCAATGACTGTGTAAAACTTCGAACTGGTCAGTTAAACGATATTTACTATAAAATACAACCCCCCTCCCCCCCCAAAAAAAATAAAAAATTCTACCCATTATTTTATGATAATTCAAGCAATTACCAACCCTTGGGGTATCCTACCTTTATAGGCCAAGAGCATTAGTTTTAACATGGACATTTTCGATAACAAGCTGATTTTTTCAGGATAGCTCCAGGAATATGTCTAAAATAACATACTAAAAGTCCTCGTATATCCTCCTTGAGCGTTTTTCGCAATCCAAGATGGCGTCCAAAATGGCCGCCATTTCCTGTTTTTCTCATAAATTTGAAACTAGGTAACCCCAATACACACTTGAAGTGTCTAAATATATGTTTTGATACATAAGTAACCCAATAAAATACCTATTTAGAGATTTTGAAAAACACAAGTACCAATAAAAACCACTTGAGGTCATCCCAAAATCCAAAATGAAACCGCGGAATTAGTCTCTCAAGCCATATACGCCAACTCTACAGGGACGGACTCATATCGAAAGACATATCTGCGTTTCTTAACCCCCACAACCTCGACATTAAAACACCTTGCCTTTACCTCCTACAGAAAGTTCACAAAAAAGTACAAGAAGGAACACGGTTCGTGGGGAGGCCAATCATTAGTGGTTGCGGAGGACCGACTCAATCCATATCCAAATACATAGACTATTTCTTACTCCCAATTGTCAAACAGCAAAGCACATACACACGCGATTCTGGGCATGTGCTTGAAAAACTAAATAACCTGACATTGGAGCAAGATAACTTATTGATAACACTGGATTTAGTATCCATGTACACTGACTGCCCACAAGATGAGGCAATTGAATCAGTTTGTGACGCACTTGCAATGGCCGACGACAGACTATACGCAATACCCAAGCCCACGACAGACCAAGCGCAAAGTCTCCTTGAACTCATTATGCGTCGAAACACGTTTAAATTCAATGGCAAGTTTTTCAGACAAAAAATTGGCGTGGCCATGGGCAGCGAATGCAGTACGGAGATTTGTGACATAACCCTATTCAAGACAAAATCCTCCCTCACAATCCCTCAATTGTGATCTACATGAGATATAGAGACGATGTTCTTATAATCTTTAACAGAAATGAAAAGCAGGCTGCTGACCTAGCGCAATCACCTAATAAAAATCATCCTACACTGAAGTCCACGTCTGAGATCTCGCACCGCCAAGTCACTTTTCTCAACCTTATTATCTACAAAGGCGAACGATTCATACATGAAGGGATATTGGATACTCGAGTCGCTACCCAAAAAACTGATACATTTCAGTACCTATAGCTCGAGATTCAGCACACCCTAAGTCGGTATTTGGCAGATTAATCAAGGGCGAAGTGACCAGATACAAACGTATATGTACCCATTGAAAAGACTTTGACGAGAGGGTTGAATTCTTCAAAGACAAACTTCAAAAGCGCGGATACACAAACGAAGACTTAGCCCTCCTTTCTCAAAGGGGCAAAACTCCGGCGGACCCTAAGCGTGAAAAAAACCAAAACAATATCCCACTGGTGTTCGTCCTACCATACTACCCACATGTCGCGCACCCAGCCCTCAAACGGGCCATCCTCAAACACTGGCCCTTAATTAGCGAAAACGAATATCTGAATAGGATACTCAACCCATCCTGACATACAAACGGCACAAAAACATAAAAGATGAACTTGTTTGATCTAGGACTAAAGCATCTCTACAATCCAACCAAGAGGAACAAAATCTTGATGAGTAGAATCTGCAAATTCTATTGGAACTATTGAAAGAACAGCTTGAACGGTCGGTGAACCGTGTAACCGTGGCAGCCCTACTACAATGACCCGCAATACTTAAATTGACCTCTTAATTATTCGACGATGAGCTAGCTCGATTAACCAGAAATTGAAAGAAACCAATATAAACTTAGCAGCCACTTTGTTAACAATTTACATTGCCACACATTGACCTTCTGTAATGAAATTTTCCGTGTAATTGAGCCAGCTAATTTACGTTGAAAATAGTCCTATGGGTATTTCTTTGGCTAGTAAGTGCCGTGGACAAGCGCGCGGCTGACAGGCGCTTGCGTACAACAATAGTCGGCAAAGAAGTGCCGTGAAGAATAGTACAGCAAGAATAGTCGGCAAAGAAGTGCCGTGAAGAATAGTCTGTACAGCAAAAATAGTTGGCAAAAAAGTGCCGTGAAGAATAGTCTGTACAGCAAGAATAGTCGGCAAAGAAGTGCCGTGAAGAATAGTCTGTACAGCAAGAATAGTCGGCAAAGAAGTGCCGTGAAGAATAGTCTGTACAGCAAGAATAGTCGGCAAAGAAGTGCCGTGAAGAATAGTCTGTACAGCAAGAATAGTCGGCAAAGAAGTGCAGTGAAGAATAGTCTGTACAGCAAGAATAGTCTGTACAGCAAGAATAGTCGACAAAGAATAGTCGACAAAGAATAGTCGACAAAGAATAGTCGACAAAGAATAGTCGACAAAGAAGTGTCGACAAAGAAGTGTCGAAAAAGAAGTGCTGTTAATAAACTATTTGTTGCGTTCGAGTTCTTGAATTATAAAAGCTGTTTCCTCGAGTGAATTACTCTATTTAGTCTGTTTTTAATGCGTGCGCCTGCGCATTAGGTCTATTAATTAGTAGACTGGATTTTCTTAAGTCTCCTCATTTGATTGACGACGGTGGAATCTTCCTGGTGAGCCTGGGCTACCTACACCCCTCCCCTCCCCTTCCCCAGTTATTATTATTATTATTATTATTTATTCGGCCTTCAACAACAGGTACAAACATACATGAACAACAACAATTCCAAATTACACTAACATTAAAACAAAACAAAAACAACTTTATCCAAGTTGGCCAGGACCGACAAAAGTATAATAAAACACTTTGACTCGAAAGCCTGCCGATCCTAACTTGAAAAAGTGACACAGAATAAAATTAAATGTATTTAAAAATATATGTATAAAAAACTATGATGAATTTAGCTAAACAGTGAAAAAATAATTATATTTGTGTATTTATATTTTGTGTATTTATAATATTACGGACCAATTTAAAAACAGGACATTAAACAAGGGATACTGTCCCACAATCCCATTACCAAGCAATCCCCCTCCCTCATCAGTCACTCCCTCATCAAACCACCCCACCCCGCCCACCCCGAATGCATGCAAGTTGTGTATCTACAAGAGAAAACGTCTGAGCAATGAATACAAAATAATAAAATGAGCTGTGAAGCTTAAAATGTAATTCAATACATTAAATAAGGAAAAACCAAACCACAATAATCCTGCTGTCAGGGTTTGACGTCACACTATTTCCAACGCGCTATACAGAATATCTAGAGCAATTATTTAGCTGGATGCCTATAAATAGGGGGTTCAGGTAAAACATTATTCTTCCTCCAAAATGCTCAAACTATACACCAAATAAAAGGTCTTGATGAAAGAAATACAATGCTTTTTAAATCGAGAAAATCGGATAATTAGTTTTTGAGAAATCCTGTTTTATTTGATTAAATTCACCCCATTCGATGAAGACGGTCCCTACATACATTATGTATATCCCTGAATGGCACCAAAACATGCCTCACACACGGCACGCGAAACGCGGAGCTCACACATACATTCGCGTAGCTGTCATGAATCTAGCTTTACAAAGTACACTTTCCGCCCGAATCTACGCACATTAGAGACTTAAAAATAACAGGTATAGTAGACAAGACAAGTAAACTTTATGATAACTCCTACCTTGAATTTTGAGGATTGCACCTCAAAAAATTGAGTTTATTTTTACTTTTTTCGTAACTTTCGTTCTAAATTGTTTTTTCGGGATCGAGTAAACACTAACGTGTTCAGTACCCCTTCGGGATCAAAATGAAACCCGTTTCAACTGTCAATCCGGGGTTCGGAAATCGCGCGGAGTTAAAACTCCACGATGTTTACGGGAAAAATCTGGGGCCGAACGCGTGGACGCGGGGATCGGTTTTTCTCGGGAAAAGTTGGGCGGAGCAAAAGGGCTTCATTCACAAAAAGTATAAGCTGTCGTACATCCACCCTACTGATATTTTATGTGCATTATTCGATAGCTGAAAGTCAGGGGTTTCAAATGAAGGTTTTACTTGCAGTTTCTGACATAGAAAAGTCGTACAATTTTGGGGATAAACATTGGTTAGATTTTCGGCGCACGGACAGTCTGTGTGTGGATGTCTTCAGTCGCGGTGAGTGAACTGAACACCCTACTATAAATCATCATTTACTTTCAAATAATTAAGACACTTCTTAAAAATTCGGTATTATTTTTTTTCTCGATATCTGCAAATGGTTACCTTTAATTGGGTGAAAAGAAGTATATAATTTCAAACTCACTTCAAAGCCTTCTGCTGATACATGTAGGTAGGTCGGTCTCATCTTGTAACATCACCTCTGATTGGCTGGCTTCCTTTAGCCCACCTGTGAACATCGCGCCCTGAAGTCATTACTCAATGCTGCCAGTACAACCTAAAAAAATAAGAAGTTTTTTGTAAAAAATATCATGTCCAACAACAGACAAATAAGGTGTTTCACGGTAATATGCGCCATCTTGTTCACGGGGCAAATTTAACACGCGTTGCTATTTTAGAATGAACGCATGATGACTTGGAAGCGCAAAAGTTCCTCAGCTGAGCCTGAGGAATCGTCACAGAATCTTTCGATTCTGGTTCGACAGAGAGCACGTTTCTGTACCCACTGTGGTCCAGTTCCATCTCTGGGCTAAATACTTGATAACCACAAATCACTTTGGACTCGATTCAAACTTCTTCTAGGAGGAAATGAATAACGTTTTGTGAATTACACAAACATCGCACATTCGGCGGCGGCGGCGGCGGCGGCGGCTCAAATTTTTGAATAACTTTGAAGTTTACTAAAACTTTTCAACTTTCATAATTTGTGTATCATACGGGGTATTCTCCCGGCCTGAGCCCGTACCCGAAACGAAGCCAGATATTCGAATAGGTTAACAAGTACGCAGTCTTCACTCAAGCCGACCAAACATATTAATTTGGGAAAGAATATACATTGTACACAACATACATGCTGTGGCGGTTGCAGTTCGTATTTAATTCACAAAGTGTGCTTTACTCAGAATGTTCAATCAGTAACTTGGTAATGTTCAATCAGTAACTTGGTAATGTCCACTCTGTCTATGCACTTTGCTCATTGTAGCTGCTCCCTTGCCTTGGTTTATTCTGTTAATTCTGGTTCATGTATTCACAGAATCACAGGTTCATAGGTTCACGGATCACAAATCACGGATCACAAATCACAGATCACAGACACAGATCACGTAAAAACTGCAATAAAGCAGAACAAAACTAACGCTTAGAAGAATACAAACAACTAATCTAATTAGAGAACAAGATGTATAATAAAGGCAAATCACTGATCTATAATGTGCATCAGAAATAGTAGCAATAAACCCTAGAAAATGTAAGGTCGAAGGTCATCTGAACAGTGAAAGTGCACGCAACAACAATAATCTCATGCAAATAATGTCATGAAAATCTGGCCCTAAATTCACCTAAATCGCACTTATGTAGCACAACAACTGCAATCATATAAAGTTCTCCAATAATCAAACTTTCTTTACCTCTGTCCTCGGTTCCTGGGGTGGAGGGATGATCAAATTATTATGGCAAGAGTATGAGTCAAGAATTTAGAACAAATTCATTGTGTCATCAGCAAGGACCATGTATCTACGGTGGCAACGAAGGGCGCCCTCAAGAGTTGTGAAGAGCGCCACCATGAGGCAAGCTTAGACTCGCTCACCAGCAGTTACACGGGGTAATATCTTTCTCCCGGGGAGGCCGGCCCGCCCGAGCCCCGTACCCGAAACGAAGCCAGATATTCGAATAGGTTAACAAGTACGTAGTCTTTACTCAAGCCGACCAAACATATTAATTTGGGAAAGAATATACATTGTACACAACATACATGCACTTGTTGAATTGTATACTACTTCCGCCCACAATGCTAGTGCAATCATCGTGATTGCAACCCACCTAATATTACCCAATTTGCTTGATGTTTGTTTCCCACCCACTATCCCGAATCATCGTGATTGCAACCCACCCACAATTACCCCATTTGCTTAATGTTTTTCCCATCCACCCATCCACCCATCCATCCACCCATAAAATCGTGATTGCAACCCACCCACCCGAAATTACCCAATTTGCTTAATGTTTTTCCCCCCACCCGATATTGCCCCATATCATCGTGATTGCAACCCACCCGAAATTACCCCATTTGCTTAATGTTTTTCCCCCCGCCCATCCGCCCATCCGCCCATCCGCCCATCCGCCCATCCGCCCATCCGCCCATCCGCCCATCCGCCCATCCGCCCATCCGCCCATCCGCCCATCCGCCCATCCGCCCGATATTGCCTCATTAACCCGAAAAATCGTGATTGCAACCCACCCACCCGAAATTACCCAATTTGCTTAATGTTTTTCCCCCCACCCGATATTGCCATATTGCCATATTGCCCCATATCATCGTGATTGCAACCCACCCACCCGAAATTACCCAATTTGCTTAATGTTTTCCCTCCACCCATTTATCCGATGTTTTTTCCCCCACCGATATTACCAGGATGTTAACCACTATTTCTGGCATTGCATCTTATTACTTATTATGTGTAATAACGATATTACCCCATTCACCCAATATTGGTTAATACCAATATTACGACATCACTGGAACAATACTACAATGTATACACATATACACATCAATGACTCTACTGAACCTACATCTTAGCGTGTGTTAAATGCTATATATGTGCCCAATATCACCGCTGTCTGTAATCACAGTTTGCAATTATGTTTTTGGTAATGTTATTTTTTTTGGTAATGTATTTGTGTGTTGGCTTTTTGGCAAATTTGTTTCTTCGAGACTTGAAGTAAATAAATATTACACAATTATCTCTACGAAAACATACTAAACGTATCGCTATTACGCAAAACACACTCGTTCTGAAAAAAGTGACAAAATTGTTTTACCAAGGTTTATCACGCCCACTTGGGGTCAACATGTACATTGAGGTCACCCGATATTACCCAATTTGCCCATCCCCTCTAATCCCTCAGTCTAATCCTCCTTTTGTTGTTTGTTCCATTGAACTCTGAGCTTTTTCTTTTGTGTTTCTCCCGTCCGCCATGATGATGTACATCATGCTGTATGTTGCCCTGTATATGAAAAAGTTTGTTTCTTGTAAACAGCCATTTAGTCTCTGAAGAAGATCTTGTTAAGATCGAAATATTAGGCCCTCTCAACTTATTTTATTTAAAAGTCAATAGTCACGGTGATTCTAGGCATCCAGCAAGTGCGCTAGATATCCTGTAATTGTTCCGAAATTTTTATTAAACCAAACAAAATCGCCCCCAAAAACAACCACTACAACATAATAACCACTACACGACGCCTGTTGAAAACGAACGCTATTTTTTTTGCTGTCCCTTATTAAAACACTTTGAACGAGTCAGTCGAACGATATTTACTATAAAATACACCCCCCCCCCCCCCCAACCAAATACACCCATTCATGATAATTCAAGCAATTACCAATGGGGTATCTTACAAATTAAGAAAATCTGAGGCAAAATGAATACAGTGGTACAAGAAACACTAATGGGACGCGCAAACAAGCAGAATTAGAAGAATACAAGGTTTTAAATGTAAAGGCGACATTTCTTACTGATATTTCTTCTTTACAAGTATAAACCAATCTATTTTAAAACTAGAACGGGGGGCACTTGGTAGAGAACAGACCGCTGCCCCAATTGCAGAACACCCTGTCTCCCAATGTTAAACAAAATCCTTCAAAGTGATTAAAATTCCTGATCTGATCGAGATCAATATAAAAATGTGCTGAAATCATCCTTGACACATAAGCTATCCACCCACCAAGTTTCGTTAAAATCCATCAAGTAGTTTTCCTGTTTTCCTGTTATACAAGCAGCCCGACAGATAGATAGACAGATAGATAGACAGATAGATAGACAGACAGACAGCCCGACAGACAGACAGACAGCCCGACAGCCCGACAGATAGACAGCCCGACAGACAGACAGACAGCCCGACAGCCCGACAGATAGACACAACGACAGCCCGACAGATAGACAGACAGACAGACAGATAGACAAATATAATATTCCTTTACGATCGGAGATAGGTAATGGTATCAAATTATAATGAAACTGGCCTTTATACACTTCTAGGGACACAACCAGCGGCCACAATGTTCCTAAATTAGAGTAAAGTTTACTTACAAGTGTACTACATTTATCCTACAATTTAACACACAATTTCATTTGCATATTAATATTTCTCTTTTCCTTTTACTGATTTTACAAGCCAAGGCAGCGTAACTATTAATAAATAATAATATAAATGAAATAAAATATGCACCAAGCAGTTGTGATACACCGAAAATCACAAAAAATTGCTCACTATATAAAACGTTTTCGTCCAAAAACTTCTTCTACTAAAATTAGCGGCCATGAACTTTGACGTCACTAGAACGGAACAAACCATTCTTCGACAAGGGAAAGTTTTTTTAAGAGGCGGGGCTTAAACGATAATGGAACTTTCATTTCATTCGATTGGTCAAAAGTACATAATTTGCATATACATGGCATGATTATGATTAGAAATATTAATAGAAAATAAACGTTAAAGGCGACTAATTTCTAAAGAAGAAAAACATTGGAAAGCAGACAGATTGATATTCTGAAGGACTTAAACAAAAATATTTAAAAGATTTTTCATTAAAATTATACCGAATATATTTTTAAACATTTAGCTAACCCCTTTATATCCAATACTTTTAGGGATATTCGAGACATGTTTGGACAAAATCTAATGTTTGCATAATTATCATATCTTGACCTAAATTGCATACAAATGAAAGGCGAACCCCTTATCCAGTAATTTAAGGGACAGAGAATATTTTGGACAGAATCATATTTTGAACTAATTTGGCCAAATCTTCTTTTTTATTTAAAAATTGTGGGGGATTAACTTTGCATTTTCTTTCGGGCAAGAACGACAACTTCAAGATATAAATAAGAAGCTACAACAACACATTTATGGGTTTACATTATGAGCTTTAATTCTCTAAAGCTTAACTTATTTAAACAAGGTTGCTTTTTTTTTACAAAAGCACAAGTACAATTATTAATATTACGCATCAGTATCCGATTTTACCAAAAATGATTAAACTCTGAAAAAAAAACTTAACTGATTAAAGGCTGTGTGTTATACTTGGTAGAAGTGAGCTGCTATGGCATAATGGAGAATAACCCCCACCTTTTTCAGGTTTTTTCTTCACCCTATGTGACCTGTCACCACAGAATTAGCGTAAAGTCGCACGGAGTGATTTCCCAGTACGGCCAGTAAAAGTCAAAGGGGTGGTCGATTTTGAGATTATACGGTTTTTTTAAGACTAAATCCCCAACAATCAATTCCCAATTTTTCAGGACGATCAGATAAAAACAAAATTAGTTTTTAGACAATTTTGACTATGCCTTTCATTGCCTTTCACACAATTTTTCGAAAGAAATGCCGGTTTTCTCATAATCTCTGTATTAAGACTCCAGACTAAAAAAGAAAAATAACAAAAATATTGAGTATCAAACCTCCAAGTGTTATATACCATTGGAAAGCTCTGTTTCCACAGAAGTTAGAAATACCCATATCTCAATTTTGGATTTTGCCGACTTTACGCTTATTTTGTGATGACAGGTCACATATACAAGAGCAACACATAGCAGGCAGCTCTCGATTGAAACCAAACTTATTCCTGTAGCTCCTTTAATTCCAAAGAAATACCACAGGAAAACAAACAAAAAACACTATTTTTTCCCCACATTTGGGGTAACTTTTCACACAAAAAATGCACAGTGTGAATCTTGGATACCTTGGCAACTTAAAAATACACAGGTAACAAAAACAAAATACAGAAAACTCGGAATCCATTTTGAAACAATCGTTCACGTATTGCCAACTTTAGGTGACGATTACACGAAACTTTCAAAGGAAATTCAAGGGCCAAAAAAACCTAACCAGACCAGTTCTTGGTTTATAACTGTTTGTGACCGCCAAGTCGCACTCCTTGGTTGACATATGATTATCATACACTATTACACAGTATATTTCAAGAAATAAACAAATATATGGTACTGAATGGGACACGGAAAACTGAACTAAACATCTCAAAAATAAAACGGACCGCAAAAGATGTCACAAACTGTGGTTGACGAAATCGCGACTACACCCCCAGCTGTGGCTTATGTGGAACAAGCATTATCTGAACCAAATGGAATTCTCCTGACCTTTGACCTTATTACAGAATAGGCTTTACCTGAAGGCAAAGCTGGGGACACAGCCAATATTTCAAAAAAAGGGCCAAGGCGATCTTCCAATAGCCCGCATGGTTTAATTCTTGTCAGTTTATGCATTCCTACAGCTCAAAAATTATATTTTTTTCCTTCACAATTACATTTTTAGATCAACGGACACTTTACAAAACTATTTTCACAAATGTGATTTTGCCATATTGGTCCCAGAAAAGGGTCCTTAAATGCCCTCGTGCGATCAGGTGAGTAGCCGTGTCTGAAAACTGGCTTCCAGAGCTACGGCTACGTCCAGAGTTGTTAATCGAGGCATTAACAAGTCAATCGCAAGTCATTAACAAGTCAATCGCAAGTCATTAACAAGTCAATCACAAGTCATTAACAAGTCAATCGCAAGTCATTAACAAGTCAATCACAAGTCATTAACAAGTCAATCGCAAGTCATTAACAAGTCAATCACAAGTCATTAACAAGTCAATCACAAGTCATTAACAAGTCAATCACAAGTCAATCGCAAGTCATTAACAAGTCAATCACAAGTCATTAACAAGTCAATCACAAGTCATTAACAAGTCAATCGCAAGTCATTAACAAGTCAATCGCAAGTCATTAACAAGTCAATCGCAAGTCAATCGCAAGTCATTAACAAGTCAATCACAAGTCAATCGCAAGTCATTAACAAGTCAATCACAAGTCAATCGCAAGTCATTAACAAGTCAATCACAAGTCAATCGCAAGTCATTAACAAGTCAATCACAAGTCAATCGCAAGTCATTCACAAGTCAATCACAAGTCAATCACAAGTCATTAACAAGTCAATCACAAGTCATTAACAAGTCAATCGCAAGTCATTAACAAGTCAATCGCAAGTCATTAACAAGTCAATCACAAGTCAATCACAAGTCAATCACAAGTCAATCACAAGTCATTAACAAGTCAATCGCAAGTCATTAACAAGTCAATCACAAGTCAATCACAAGTCAATCACAAGTCAATCACAAGTCATTAACAAGTCAATCACAAGTCATTAACAAGTCAATCGCAAGTCAACTCACAAGCTGTGTAAAGGTAGCATACACCATTTGCAGATATCAAAACTTTTTACTACCAAATTATTGAGAGATATCTTACTTATTTGAAAGTAAATAAAAAGTGTAGGCATCCAACAAAAGCATTTCTTTGTCATTGTTCAATCAGTTTTTAGGCGACTGGCTTTCCGAAAGGACTTGTGACTGGACTTGTGAAAGGACTTGCAGGGACTCAGACACAACTCTGCCACATAGACAATAGCCATAGACAAGAAATTTTGAATGCGACGTTTAATACTGTGAATATATCACAGTGCCCCCGGCTTAGGTCCCTTTCCTTTGGTTCACTTTTTGTGCAACTTGGCCAGCACTCCTAGGTTCAGGATCTTAAAGTCTGAGGGTCCGCGACCGTCCATTTTGACGATTCCGTCTTCGTTGTCGATGCTGATCAGTACGCCAGTCTGATCTCGGTCATCCCCCTCAATCACCTTCACCTAAAAAAACCAAAAAACTAAACATTACAAAACGTAATCAAGACGAAGACAGCACACAGCACAGATCGGAGAGTTCACAACAAAAGTGAATTGTGGGTGTTCCAGACAATACAGATTCTTTAACCCATTAAACTCGGGCCTGTTTTCGAAGATTTTGTACGTGTTGCTAGTTTGTATACAAATATCATTTACAGTGTACAAATCCCATATAATTATGTATCATTGGAAAGCTTACAAATAGGGCTATATTTTGGGGAAATATTTGGACCCCCAGGAGCTTTTAAGGGACTTATAAGTCAGATGTAGCGCGGGGCTAGGTGCAAAGGGTTAAGCAAACCTGGTGTGGGTGGGGTTGCGTTTACAGATTGGCACTTAGGGGGTACCGGGAACAAAAGGGCAACAATGGGACAATGGTACCCACAGTCCCGTCTTTAGAAATATAAGTACCCCACACTCGTAACGCTATGTATGTCGAGATCTCTAAGGAGACAAAGAAAAACAAAAGAAGAGAAGGAAGGCGAACAATAGAGGTACCCAACAACTAATGGCGTGCCAAGTAGGGGTGGGGTGAGGGATGTTTTCTTCTACTTACTCTATCCATCTTGGCTGGGGTGATTGCTTCAAGATGGGCACTCTCAACGTTCACAACACGTTCCTCATCTGGCAAGTAGACGGAACACATCCTCCCCTAAAGACGGAAATTTAAAAGAAGAAAAAACAACTAGGTAAAATGATTTCACAGGGAGTTTAGAATCAATAATATCTTTACAACAAGTAAGCTTTTCAACAATATTTTGGTTGGTTACTTTTTGGATAGCGGCAAAAGGTATATTACCCCTTTAACCAGTTCGCGCTGGGATTATTGTAACATTCACCGAGCCGAGGCGCGGGATTATTTTTAACGAAACTCGATCCGACGCGGGTTCAGGCCGATGGTATCGGAAAGCAATCGCATGACATTTCCGGCCTTGCTCTGTGCTGACAGACAATTCCGGCCTTGCTCGTTACGTGTTTATGCGTCATCCGTTTTGAATCTCGGAAAAACTTTGCGCGTATATACGTCCTCCGGCGCAAACTGGTTAAAAACCCCAAACTGACCGTGATACTGCGAATGACCCCGGTCTTCTTAACCAGCGCCTGGTCCTCGTGAGAGACGATGGTCACCTCGATATCCGTGGTCTGCCACTCGTTGGCTCCCCCCTCCATCCCCGACCCTAGCCCGCCCCCGGGGGTCTGGGGGTTGAACCCTAGGGGGGAAGGGGCACCGGGGGTCATAGGGAACCCTACGGGGCTCGGGGTGGCTTGGTAGCTGCCCGGGGAAGGGGTAGGCTGGTAGCTAGCTGGGGACGGAGTGGCCTGGTAGCTGCCGGGACTCGGGGCTTGCTGAAAAGAGCTCGAGGAAGGGCTAGGTGTGGCTGTCGGGAGAAACAGACAATCACAAAAAAAGGATCAACAGCCGATTTTACGCAACGGCACAACTCTCCTTGAGCTACAAATTACTATTATTATTATTATTATTATTACTATTAATATTTCTGGTACTGAAACAAAGAAATGGTTAGGAATCTTAGGGAAACTGGGAATAGAGAAAATGGAAATCTTTAACTGGGAATCTTAGGGAATCTTAAAGAATCTGGGAATCTTAGGGAAACTGGGAATCTTAAGGAATCTGGGAATATTAAAGAATCTGGAAATATTAAGGAATCTGGGGGAATTTCAGGGAATCTTAGAAAATCTGGGAATCTTAGGGAATCTTAGGGAATCTGTAAATCTTAGGGAAACTGTAAATCTTAGGGAAACTGGAAATCTTAGTGAAACTGGGTATCTTAGGGAATCTGGGAATTTCTCTCAACTAGACTGACGTAAATCTTACGTTGGTAGTTGCCGGGAGACGGCGTAGGCTGGTACGGAGAGTAGTTTGAATCGCTGCCATACATCCCGGCCGAGCTGCCTGGCGTGGCTGGGGTGTAGGGGCCATTACTGGGGGGCGTCTCCGATCCGTAGCCCGGGGTGGCCGGGTTAGCGCTGTAAGGCTGGGGGGAGGGCGAGGCCTCGTCGTAACTGAAGTCGTAATCACTGGACCTGAAAGATTTGGCAAAGACAATTGGGGAAGATATTGAAAGATTTGTCTTTTTGGCTCTATAACGTTGCAGGACTTTTGCGAGACAATTTTCTCCAAGTTATAGGCAAGTTCCATCAAGGACCAATGGTTATCTAGTGGTTGGTTTGTGACGTACTTAGCGCATGCGCACTTAGTACTCGACTATAACTCTGTTTTAAACGTTACCTGCTGGGCGTGTTGGTGATGTTAGGGTCCCACGCGCCAGATCGTCCTGGGGTCTGACTACCATCGTGCAAGGGGGTCTGTGAGCCGTAGTGGGGCGTTCGGCTACCTGTGTGCAGCATCAACAACAAATACTATCATCACTAAAACAAAGTTTACGCAACAACTCGGCATTTCAAAGTAACCGAGAAAAATAGTTCTGGTGGTTCAAAGATTTATACAAAAAGCCTGGAACCTACCATCATGGAGCGGCGTCTGTGAGCCATAGACTGGCGTCTTGGATCCCGACCCATACATGGGAGTCTGGGAACCATACATGGGTGTCCGGCCATAAGCTGTGGTCGCACCAGACCTGAGCTGTCCACTGGAAAAAATAAAAATTGTAAATAATTAGTTTATTTATGTAAATTGTTTAATTAATTTCTAATTAGAACATTTATTCGTGTGCTACTTAATATTGCGGGCACATTTTATTATTGGTTTTGTTTTATGAAAAACAAATCACAAATATTAGCATTTCAATAGAAACTTTAGTTTTGGGGTGCCACATCCTGAAAACAACAACAAGGGACACAAATATGGCGTAGCAGTTCTTTCCTTGCTTTTCACTGCTGTGACCCGGGTTTTTTTTACAGAATATTCTTCAAGGGTTTTCCTCCCACCTCTAAAACTATATTGTCTTCTAATTGTCTTCTTTCTACAGGTTTCTTGCGAGCTACAGTGCCTAGAGCGTTTATGAAGAATCCTTGCTTTTATTACCAGAAAGAGTAAATAATAAATAATAAATAATAATTTACCCGACTTTGTTGAGCCTGTTTTTGTCGACGCTGATTGTTCTAAACATGGCGTGCAACTCTACTCTGGCTGTGGAATCGGTGGCGTCCTTCACGATACCGATATGACCTGCGCAACAACAAAACTCGATCTCAAACTGGAGCCAAGTAATTGACTGGAGTAGGGTTCGAACCCGCAACCTCCGGATTGCCGTTCCGACTGAGCTATCCAGCCTATGTGGGTAGCATTCCATTTTATTACAATATCACACGTCTATTGTAATTCACAACACATTTAAGAGGCAAGTTGTGGTCAAGTAGATTGCTCAAGGACATGGAACACTGTACCTTTGTAGGGTCCCTGCGATATTCTGACCGTCTGTCCGATCAGCTCCATGTCCCGTCCCATTCGGCCTCGGCCCCGACCCATCTGAGCACCGCCCATACCTTGACCTTGAGGAAAATAAAAGTTTAAAAATTGTAAAGCTTGTCACAAGCTTAATATGACCCGTCAGGCTGGCGTTTATCTCTGATTCCTTGGCGTAAAACGACTAAGAATATGGCTACACTCGACGCGAAAGGAGGAAGACTTGGGCATTAAATCTTACCGCCACCGCCACTGCCACTGCCACTGCTAGGATGTGCCGGGCTGGATATTCTCGGAGACATTGGTGTGTATCCCACGCCGAACCCAGAATCCAGTTGCTAAACAAAAAAACAGAGCACAATTTGATTTTTGTTTAACAACCTACTGATACAAATTTCTAAAGATACGTCTCAGAGACGCATCTTTGGAAATGACATTCTTTCATTTATTTTCTTTAAAAAGACAGCATCCCTGAAGGAATAATTTCACAGTGAGGTTAGAGACATTGATTTCCCTTACGTCAAGTAAACTTTAGTACAATCATTTCGATAGCTGCCAAAAGGTTGTACTGCAGATTTAACGAGTTAACGCCGGGATTATTCCGACATTGACCGGTACCCAGGCACGGGATTTTTTCCACGAACCTTGATTCAAAGACTGATTCAGGCTGGCATCTGTGGGTAGCACACCCTGATATTGCAGGCCTCGTTTGCTGCGACCGGTCGCTGACAGATAAGTTCAACCTTGCTCGTGACATGTTTAGGCGTCATTCATTTTGAATCCCAAAAAAACTTTGCGTCTACACACGTCCTCCGACATTAACTGGTTAAAGAGTGTCTAAGAAAGATTTGACTTGTTGAGATTCCTCACCCTCGAGCCTCCTGCCAGGACGATGTGTCTTGTCCGGCAGACGAAGATCCCCCCGTTGTCCGTCATCAGGCGGGAGTGCAGGAACGCAAAGCTGCGGTAGATGTGCTTGATTTCACCCTGTCGACCCTGAGGGTGGTAACAAAAAAAATCGGGGGTGAACATATGCGAGGGGTTCTAGGAAAATAAGACGGAACTGGGCAGAGGTTGAAGTGAGGGTTCTCAGGTTTTAGAAAAAGAGGATAAAATTCTTCCAACAATGCTGTTTGTTGCCCTTCAACTGGACATTCCATTAACAAGTTATGGCTGGTTAAAGTTTGCATTTATCAATGTCACAAAGATAAAATGTTGAGAAAAAAGGCCTTTGAAGTTTCGAAGGCCTTTGAAGTTTCGAAGGCCTTTGAAGTTTCGAAGGCCTTTGAAGGTTTGAAAGGCCTTTGCAATGGACCTGGGGAAGGGGGAGGGGGGGGGGGAGTAACGATATCCATCATTGCCCTCACAGCGACGTATTTACTCCTGGGTGGGGAGAAGCAAAGAGTGTCTTCCCGAGTGCGAGCGAGCCGTAACCCCTAGGTTGGACTCGAACCCACAACCTGCACAGAACTACCCGCACACCGCAAAATCAATGCTCCAGACCACGGCACACATTCACACGAGGGTTTATACCAGACTTACCGAGTGCGGCCCGTCGATTACTTTGACGATATCCTTGACTTGTATGTTGTTCTGTTCGGCGTCCAGGGCGATGGCGTTGCGGGAATCTTTCTTTCTAGTGATTGCTGCCGCTTTGACGTGAACCAACTGCGACAAAAAAGTGGATCCAGAGAGAAACACAACTTCAAAACTTAACTGAAACAGAACAAAAACTAGAAACGAAGAACTTGGTAAAGCGCAAATCTCTGCCCCAACCAGAGAACCGCCCTACCTCCAAAGGTTACAACAATTATTCAAAATGAACCAGATTCCCGATCTGGTTACAGATCAATGTACAAATTTAATAGAACCATCCTTGACCCATAAGCTATCTATCCGAGTTTAGTTTAGTTTTTATGTAAATAGACAAATAAACAGACAGACACCCCGACAGACAGGGGTGAATAAATAACCTCTGCCATCAGAGATCAGAGATAGACCGAAATTGTTAATCTCACCTTATTGTTCATGTTGAGTACTTGGAATGTCTCCTTCTCCAGTCGCACAATGACGCCCACTGTCTGGAGACTGTACAAAACGCAGGTAATAAACTGTGAGCAAGGCTGGTATGGAGACTAGCCACCTAACCCAACACAACAAAGACAATATTCTACGGCTATGAAGGGTATGAAAGGGTTTTGCACATTGCTTTGAATGCCGACTTTCAACTAAAAGGGTTCATTTGTAGGAAAACTTTGCCAAGAAGGCTACGGGACTTACTCTAGCTGTACCAGGTCTCCTAGTTGGAACTGTCCAAGCGAGTCAACGCCCGAACTCATCTCCTGACAATTATACTATAGTCTACGGCTATGAATGGCCTGAAAGGGTTTTGCACATTGCTTTGAATGCCGAATTTCAACTATAAGGGTTCATTTGTAGGAAAACTACGGGACTTACTCTAGCTGTACCAAGTCTCCTAGTTGGAACTGCCCCAGCGAGTCCACACCCGAACTCATCTCCTGACAGAGCTGCATGTCCTTGGGCAAGACTTTCATCTGACAGAACAAAGACAAAAATTCACCAGGGCAGAATAAGCCAATTCGGTAACGTAACGAAGTAGTCTAGGTCAAAGGCTATTTGTGATTAAATTGCCGTCGCGATGGTAATTGCTTGAATTATCAGGAATGGGTAGATTTGGAGAGTTGTATTTTATAGTAAATATCGTTTTACTCGACCTGTTCGAAGTTTTACAATCATGGATGCCGAGGAAAGCAAAAAAACGGCGTTCGTTTTCAACTGGCGTCAGGTAGTGGTTTTTATGTTGTTCTTGTTTTTTCGCGATGGCCGTCCTGCGATTGTAATTTTATGATAATTTTAAAGCTAAACATTGAAAGCGGAGATTAGACCTGGACCTTTGGATTGCCATTACGGTGCTGTACCAACTGAGCTATCCAGGCCAATGTTGGTGGTTCCCCAATTTGTCAAGGTTGTTGCTCAAGGGGTGCTACTAATGATTACAGTGCTTCAAAAACAAGTTTCAAAGTAACTTTTTGATACCTCATGCATGGTCAGATCGGAGAACAGCACTGCCATGTTTTCTTCCACCCGCACCACTAGGCCCGTGTCACCTTCGTAACGACCCGCGATGACCTTGACGTGATCGCCGATCTTGAAGTGTTTCCTGAGCTCGTTGGCAGGGAATTCCAAAAGGTCCTAGCAGGTAAAAAAAAATAGAAAGACAACAATAAATACAAATGTTGTGGCAAAATATAAGTGATAAGATAAGATAATAGTATTTCTTAGGAACTGGTGTTGAGCCATCCCCGAAAGTGAATGAACTCTTCCAACTATTCTTTGTTTTCATTAGTATCATAAGGTCACATCCATTTAAAAATAAGGGATTTTTGTTGTTACACCAAGGAAGGACAGATATTATATTTACGTGAAACTGTGATGATCCACCCCTATAGGCTAACGAGCCCTACCAATTATTTAATGAGCTCTTCCAATTATTTATGAGCTCTTCCAACTTTCTGTGCTTTTATTTGTACTGAGAGGTCAATACCATTTTAAAAATAGGGAGTTTTCCATTACCTTTAGGTCTTCATGTGTGGGCAGGACAGATATGGTGTTCCCCTCGACCGTGATGACTCTCCCCTGCAGGTGAATCAACTCTCCCTCGATGACCTCTACGTTGTCGCCGGGGGCAAAGCTGTGAGCTTGTTCCAGGCTACTCTTCGTCTCTGCGACCACTGGAAGAAGGAGTTAAGGGTCCTACAATCTGACCAGCATACATTGTATTACAAATGTATACATTGTATTACATATTGTTTTACAAATGTATACATTGTATTACATATTGTTTTACAAATGTATACATTGTATTACATATTGTTTTACAAATGTATACATTGTATTACATATTGTTTTACAAATGTATACATTGTATTACATATTGTTTTACAGATGTATACATTGTATTACATATTGTTTTACAGATGTATACATTGTATTACATATTGTTTTACAAATGTATACATTGTATTACATATTGTTTTACAAATGTATACATTGTATTACATATTGTTTTACAAATGAATTTAAAGAGGATACGGTGTACGTCGATGCCTTCAGGGCGGTCTTCAAATCGCTCCAGCTCTGACAGGGTAGGCTTGATACCCTCCGCAACCTAAAGCAGTCGAAGGAAGAGATCGAGGATGAGTGAGAAAGTTTGAAAATAACAGACTGTTGTCAAACAGGAAAACAAAATCACAAAGTAATAGAAGCAATCTTATGGGTAGGTCACACCCATCGACTGCCTCGGCCTAGTGGTTACAGCGTTCGACTTGTGTACGATGGTGTTTGTGCCCCTGGGCAAGACACTTAACTACAATTGCCTCTCTCCACCCAGTAGTATAAATGAACACCTGTGAGAGTCGAGGCCAAATAAGCTCCAAGGAAACCTGCTTGATGGTGATAAAGTATACAGATCGTATTTTAAGAGTGATATTCGTAACCTTTTTTTATTAAAATTAATTTACAATCGTAAACTCACGATAGCACTCATAGCGAAGGTCTTGTAGAGAAACCCCTTGCGGCTGTAGCGGTTGCCCTCAAAGATCAAGAAATCTCCATCCTTTGAAACGTCGCCACTAATTGCTCTGACAAAAATTAGATAAAAAACAAACAAAAAAGTTGTTGTCAGACTTTCTATATTTGTTTAGCATTATTTATAAACACCCTGATAAGTTATCAAAACTGTATGAGGGTCCTCACCTGATGGCCTCCTCGTCGAAGAGCTTCTGGATAGGACGCCGTTTCTTCTTGCGCTTGTCCGTGCTGGCCACTCGCAAGACGCCTCGCATACGCGTGTAGTCGATGCGGGGCAGCAACTTGAGAGTGACCTGGTTCTGAGAGGTCTCCACGTAGTCCACCTGGGCAAGGTCATCCTTGAAGACACCCCGCCTGCAAGAGGTCAAAGCAACACCAGGTTCTTTAGGATCTTTGCGGGACTGAACCGTTCTTTTCTTTGCGGCCGTCATCATACTTAATTGTGCCAAACCCAGGACCTTGGTTTCAGCGACACCACCTTCTTTAGAATCTTTGTAAGACTGCAAGTAACTCTACCGTTCTTTCCACCATGCCCGTCATCGTACTAGTGCCAAACCAGAACCTTTGTTTCAGCGACACCACCTTCTTTAGGATCTTTGTAAGACTGCAAGTAGATCTACCGTTCTTTCCACCGTGCCCGTCATCGTACTTACTTGTGCCAAACCAGAACCTTTGTTTCAGCGACACCACCTTCTTTAGGATCTTTGCGAGACTGCAAGAAACTCAATCGTTCTTCCCTTCATGCCCGTCATCATATTTCCTTGTGCCAAACCCAGGACCTTGGTTTCAGCTGTAGGGTCTTAGCAAGACTGCAAGAAACTCATAATCGTTCTTTCTTTTGCGCCACACTCATCGTCGTACTTACTTGAGTCGGACCCAAGACTTGGTTTTCAGCGACACTACCTCCTTGACCACATTGAGTACGTCAGTCATCTCCTTGATGGGCACCATGAGCTGGTTCCACTGCCCGATGCGCAGGTTGCCTATCCCCTGGATGGCATGCTTGACGTGGGTCTGCTTGAAGGACTCAACGTAGAGGTAACCCTTCAGGCCTTCAACGGCCACCACCGACTTGATCTGCAGTGGCTGTAGGAGTAAGAGGTCAGGGATAATTGGAGGGATAATTGGGGGGATAATTGGAAGGCAATGGTTCTAGGTTAATGACGACTACTGCTGGGCAGTATATCCTTTCAATGAAGGTCAATCAGTGCTCAAATATTGAAAAGACATGAATCTGGGACTGAGAAACAGTTCCAATTTTGTAAGAAATACTTAGAACTTGTACACAACCGCTGAAGTAGCGTCAAGATACTACATTCTGTCCCAGTTTTATTTGTTCTCAGTAATTTCCTACCTCGTCTTGGTACTGGTATGCAATAAATTTCCTCATCATCTGGACAGCTGTAGCCTTCTCCTCCCCGATCTTACACTTCACCATCCACAAATTTGGATCCCTTCAATTAAAAACAAATTTACCAAAGAACTAATTCAGTCATAGGCATTCCAATTAACAGTTGCTCCCTGGTATGCAGCATGGCAGGAATAGTAGGAAATTTAGTAGGAATTTGAAGAGAAAAAAGTAGAAAAAATAGAAGCGAGGTGAACAATTTTGAAAAAAAGTAGGGAAACATAAAAGCCTGATATTTAAATTAGATTTTTTTAAAGTAGTAAATTAACAAGAAAATCTGACTGACTTGACCCCGGGCAGAAGCCCCTGCTGTGTGATCTGGTCGGGCAGCTCGTCTTCGTCGGCATAGCGACTTCTTGAAGACGTCTCGGCATACTTCCTCTTGTAGTACTCCTCAATCTCATCCTCCTTCTGATGGCTGTAGGAGAAAGAACAAAAATCACTTACTGACATTTCTTAACCAGTTTCTTCTTCTTGTTCAGATCGAAATATTAGGCCCTCTTAACTTATTTGATTTGTATATTTCAGGTCATTCCAGCCAGTAAGCAGTTTGCAGCAGTTTTAATCTTATTCGTTCTTCTTTTAGAAGAAATATTTGTGGGCAACATTTTAGTCCAATTAGGCCGATTGAGCAACTATAAACGGCTGCCGCGTGGTCCAGGGCCCGATGAACGGGGTAATCATTGTCAAGCGCTTTGAGATCGTTGATACGATGGAAAGCGCTAAGGACCAGAATTTTTAGTATTAGTATTACATTGAGGATAGTTCTGGATCTAACCTGAGTAACTGTTGTAGCCTCCTGGCTCCGTGTCTCTCAGACTCATCTTGCTCTACTCGGCTGGTCTTATCGATGAGATCCTTGGCTCCTTCCTCCCAATCTCCCTCCTCATCATCCTCATAATCGTTATCCACATCTAGAGATGACACAATAATGTCTCAAATATAACAAATATTCAATCATGGGGGCCAAATTCATGGATCTGTTAATTACAGCTGCTAGTAGTAGGGATGAATAGCCCCAATATTATTGTATTATGGAGTTGGGCCCGGTCCTCCGGTTTAAGACTTACCGGCTTCATCCAGGATGAACTCCCTGAAGCGAGCCTTCTTGCGGTTGGCCATAGCCGCCTCCTCCTCCGAGTCATATTCCTCCTCGTCCTCATCCTGCATGGTCAGGTCCACGCCTTCTTCTTCATCTTCGTCCTCTTCGTTTCCTCCTGCAGCGCTTCCTGCAGCGCTTCCTGCAGCGCTTCCTGCGGCGCTCCCGGCGGCGCTCCCGGCCTCGCTCCCTTCGTCGCTGGGCGCCTCCTCGGCTTCACTGGCCACTGGGCTCTCCTCCTGAGTCAAACAAAGATGGACGCTGAAGTCGTTTTTATGTTGGACTAAAACTAAACAACTGTCGTCAACACTACCGAGATGGTTGTCAACTCAAGTTCACTAAGAACAGCCGGTAGTAGGCCTTTTTGGAATGGTTAGGGTTAAGAAAGGTTAGGGTTTTATGAAAAGAAAATAACTTGCCTCAGCATCACTTTTGGCTTGAAAACTGCCCTCGCTCTCCGCTTCGGAAAATGCGCTGGCGTCACTGTCTGACATGGTGTTGGGTCTGGTAACACAGCCTACATGTCAAAAAGTCCAGATACTTGGTAATAAGAAGGGGAGTAGTGTGAAATTTTGGAAATACCTGTCAGCAACCGGCTAGCAGCGAGCGAGGCTGGAAATATCAGGGTGTGCCACCCACAGATGCCGGCCTGAACCTGTTTCGGATCAAGGTAGTGAAAAATGATCCCACGCCTGGGCCCGCTCAATAAATGTCAAAATAATCCCGGCGCAAACTGGTTTAACCTGTTTAAAGATTTACTTGTAAAAAAAAAGATAACTTTTTGGAAGATTGCATGAATTAAGAGATGTTGCACCACGTTATTAACGTTTGGCCTAAACCATGCTAACGTTATATATTTAAAGGAGTGCATTGGGCATTCATTGATTCATTCATCTTGATAAGTGTTATGGGATTCACAAAATGTGAATTTCAGGAAAGTAACGTTCTTTATTGCTATGTTGTTAATTGTTAGGCTACTGCTGTTTAAATTATTTAACGTTATTCGTTAATGTTAAAGTTAATCTAACATTAACAAACGTTAACGTTACAAACAAGTTGAAACTAGGCTTACCACCCGTACCCACTAGTCTACCACTGTGTACAATATATTTTAACATCGGTCTTTGTATAAATTCGTAATGTTGAGAATAAGACTAAGAGCCATTTGAATGATTTTAGTGACGCCTTGTCGGGCTAGAATCAATCATGTCGACTGTCCCACAATTACAACATGCACATTTGTTGCATGTGGACTGTTGTCAAATGTTGGTGTCATTTTAAATTTGACATGTGCAACTTGAATGAAATTGTCAACAAATTAAAGTGGCAGGCATGGGAAACTTTCATTCAATTAATTTGTTTAGCCAGGCATGTTTGTTACTGTTTACTTCAGTGCTGTTGCTGGTTACAAAAAGCTTTTTAAGCTAAGATGAATTGTTAGTCTATGAATGAGGGAACATACTTCTATTTTCTTTCTTTAAAAAAACGGGACTTAAGTTATTAAGTCTCACACAAGTGCTTACCCAAAAGCCGAGACAATTAAGTGCAGTGCGCCTGTTAATTTGTTTGTTTTTGCGTTGAAGATTTTATTTTTCGTGACAATAAAGCGCCACCAACGGTAGGATGTGGACAGCGCTCCGCTCTTTATGCAAATGACCTATCACGTTCTCTGAAGTAGCCTCAAAAGGACAATTTAATATTTATTTTTAAAATCTGTCACGCGCAATTTTAAACAGACAACAGAAAAGGAGTCGATATTCCTTATCTTAACTTGGTTATATTCTAAAAACAAAACGACGAGCGAAATCTAAACTCTTACGAAACGACGAGCAAATTAAAACAAAGAGTTCTAGAGATCTCGCGGCTAAAATGTTTGTTTTGATTGCGTACTGTTGCGGCCACCGTATTACAGTGACGCAGCCTTGGTCATGCGCAGTGAAACATTTTTAGTTCGCCACGACGTCGAAAAATGCGAGATGTAGATTGTCGGCCCCAACAAAATTTGCCGATATCTGCTCAAAACGGTGGGAAGAGCGCAGGATACACGAACGTGAATAACCGTTACGGTTTAGAGAACACAAGAGAAGCAACTTTGCCAGGAGAACTGGTCGGTAAACGACCGAAAATGGCTCTCGAAAGTCTGTTTGAAACGCCCCCATCTCTCGTGAACAATGAAAAACTTACGATGAGTGAGAAGTCTGTGTATGAAAGGTCAAGTAAAAATGTTCCTAGTTTCAATGTCTTTCCCCGTAACCTTAATATTTGCCTTCACTGTCCTAAATATTTGTGGTAATACTGGGGTAATGCATCGTTTCTTTTGGGGGATTTTCTCTAAAATAAGGTAAGAAAAATGGCTGGCGGAAAATAATCGGGCGCGGCGGTAGATTTGCATATTCATATATAAATTTGCATAATTGTGTTTTTCGTGTCATGTGACTGTTATCCCGTGGACCGTTCCATTCTTGCATGGGTAAATGTTTTTTGTTTGTGTTGCTATTGTGTAGCACTGTACTTAGTTATTTTTGCAAAATAGTAAGTACATCAAATAAATCTTGTTAGTTTTATGCGTAATGCATAAAAACTTGGGGTTCACTTGAACAAAATTTGAAAATCCGTGTCTAAACCAAACACTTGGATCATTTTAGACAGATTTTATTAAGTCGACAGAAAAATCCCATTTTGGGGGTAAACCTGCATTTGTTTATCAAATGAGGAAATATGGCTTAGCAATAAAAGTAAGGATGTATTCATACACCCTGTGCATTAGTTAAAGTAAACACTTCATCAAGAAAAATTATATTTATTTCCGCAAAACAAGATGACAGGCACATTATTTTTGGCTTCTAAGATTTCACATTTGGTTTTTGGGTGAGAACATATTCTGAGATGTTTCATAAGATTTATTTTATTTCAAAATGGGCCGATGGCATGGTTTTCAATGAGCAATTTTGTTTTCAATGAGAAACTTAATTAATTAATATGGATGGTTATTTTACTGTTTTAAATATAGTAAAATAATGAAAACAAAACAACTCCCAACAATTGGAATTTACAGTATTTTACCTTGCTTTTTTTAGTATACACATATTTGCATAAATTAAGCCAAAGCTCATTTTTTCTTATTTCACAAGTGAAACATTCTTGTTGGCACTGAATATTTGATTTTTGAAATTTAAACAAAATTCTTCACATTTCTTTTACAAATATTTGCATATAAAATGAATCGAAGCTTAATTTATTTTTCTACAGCTTTTTCCATTTATCCAAAAGAGGAGTATAATTTTTTTGTTAACAATATTTTACTTAAAATAGCAAATCATCTTATTCGGCAGGATTTTTTTAAAATTCAATTGTTATTGTATTTGTTCATGGTTAACGCGCTTTTAATAACAGCTGTGTTGGTTTTATATTTCAACTGCATTATATATTATCTTCTCTTTGAATATATATCTTTTGATAGCCATCACAATGGTGAAAAAACAGCATTCATTTACTTGGGTCATTAAGATCTATGCCAACCAAGCGTGACAAGATGAATGAAGAATGGACTAGTGCAAGTCTACTGCTATCAGCATTCTACCTCATGAATATGCATCAAACATTATGCATCATTGCTTAATTCTTATATCCTGCCATTGCTCAATATGGGTGTACAAATGTACATGTACAATACATATACTTGGGGTCAATTTCATAAAACATGTAATCACAAAAATTTGCTTAGCACAAAAAAAGTCTTGCTCAGTAAAAACAGGTTATCTGCCAAAACTCCACATGCTTTTCATTCAAAGCAAACAAACAGCTGAATATACAGTCATAAACATCAACTGAAATTTCTGTTTGTAACCCTGTTTTCTCCCCTCCCCCCAGGAAGAATGTTCATGCTAAGCAAATGTTGGTGCTTACACCTTTTATGAAATTGGCCCCTGTACATGTACAGTGTACACCCAATTACATGTACACATGTACATATTATTGTGTACATTGTACATGTCTACATATACATTACATGTGGGTACATACATGTACATGTACACATGTTGGTACATTGTACTGTACAAACATGTATACATTTTGTTATACATGTTCACAAATTTTACAATAGTAATTATACAATTTGTGCACTCAAATACACTTTCTTTAGTTACAATAACAGGGCCCTATATCAATTAGAAATTCAGGTTTAGAAATTCAGGTTTAGAAATAATTCAGGTTTAGAAATATTAAATCAGGTTTAGAAATAATTCAGGTTTAGAAATAATTCAGGTTTAGAAAGGGTGACAATGATGATCCATCAGTATCCATTTCATCATGACCTTTATAACACACACACATTGTTGATACAAAAATAGCATCAGCTCCAGACTATTGTGTGTTTGATGACATAATCTTTTTGTATGTAAAGTTCAGTTCGTGGATCCCTAATGCAGATTGCATCATATTACCAAGGTTAAAGGTTATCAAATAGGCTTTGTGTAATGTGTATGTTTTCTTTGCTGATTTCTGTTATGGATTTCCCTGTGTAAACTAGTCAATAGTACTAGTGTGTACACCGTTTGCATACATAAAAAACTAAACTATATTGAATAATTATTATGAAATACCTTATTTTGACTGTAAGTGAATGACAGTCTCAAGCATCCTGTAAAATCACAGCAGCTGGTGTGCTGTGGTTTTCAAGAAAAGTGGAATTTTGTATCAATTTCCAATGATGTGCCAGCTGGTAATTTATTAAATGTAGTTAGTCCATGAATGGGTGCCAGCCAACTAGTCTGGTTTCCTTACCTAATAATCCCCTGACATCCATAAAATGCTATTTTTCGTCCAAAAGAAGTCAAGGAACCAGACTTCAAAAACAACATTTTTTTTCTTGGTTTTTCCAGCATAATATGAACACAAACCTTTTTTTAAAAATAGGTCAGCATCACAAGATTTACTATAAATATGAACCCCTAACCCATCTATCTTAAGAAATAACAGGAAAAGGAAATAGTGTACACCAACTACCTTCAGTTCAAGAAACACCTGCAAGTTTCTCATATCCAAAAATAAAGACTGCAAATAATTATAATGACAGTGGTTATTTATTTATTGCTGAGGCGCTTTCTCTGTTGTGAAAATAGAAAACAATAGCATAATTTCTGCACCAACGTCAATTTACAAAAAACAAATTAAGCCAGGACCCAAACGCCAATTAAACTTGCTACCCCCAGCACCTCGAACTAAAAGGTGTAAAGAAAATAAATACTAAGGAGGAAAAGAAAATAAATACTAAGGAGGAAAATAAAAGCACAGTAAGCCAAGAAACTCAAAATAAAAAAATGGAATAAAAAAAGGAGAGAAAAAAGAGGAAACCACAAAAAGGAAAATAGGGGGAAAAGCAAAAATTACCCAAACAGAAAACAGAAGTTATAAACACAATAAATGTAGTGAAACACATTTTCCTCAATTCCAATTAAAAAGACTTGTCCTTGCATATTTTTACAAAAATATTTATATCTTATCTATATAATATTTTTGCATACTGACAAAATTCATATTGTTTAAAAATGCTTATCACCTTGAATAATCTGAAGTTGAACGAGCAATTTATTTGCTTTATATTGCAAGAAACTATTTTAAACATTTTAATATCTGAACTTTGTTACATACTTTCAGTTTTCATAAAAAAAATCATAATGGTGTCAAATTCCCTGCTAAATGTCATAGATTCTTGAATATTTCTTTGAAACACAAGTTGTTTGTTCTTATATACGAAACAATAGCTAAACAATAGAAGTGGCAGGATTGAATAATATTTTAAGAATAACCACAGCAGTGCTTGAATCTATCAATTTCAATACACATTTTTGCACAAGAAAAAAAAACTGCACATTTGTGGGGATACGATTATTTTATTTGTGGGGAATAAAAAATAAAATGTAAAACGAATTCTGCATACTGAAACTGATAGTGTGAGCGGTCTCGGGGACTTTGTAAAAGTAATTTTGGAAATGAAGGGAAGTGAAACTGCAGGGACAGGTTAAGATTCTTCCACCTGTCAATTAAATTGTACTTAAGTTATTTTAAACATTGACACTACCAACTACCAATTGATGAAGCAAGAGAAGCACAATTAAAAACAATTAAGGAAAAGAATGTATATGGAACATTTTGTCGTTATAATTTTCTTTTTCCAAATTAAAAATATTTTATCATTGAGATAATAATGTAGGGATGCGATATTTCCCAATTAAGCGACAGTTGTTTATTGACCCAATTTTTTTTTGTGGGGGGGGGGGGAGGTTTGCATAAGGAAAACAAAACATTGATAGCATTTTAGAAACCCTGTTTGTTAATTCAATGTAGATTTGGACACCCAATTTTAACAAGCGAACTAAAATACCAGAGTTAAATATCTCCTAAGAATTCAAGTGCAGAGTTTTTAATGGGATGTTCCCTTTAAATTTTACAGGGATGATGATAATGATGGTGACGACGATGATGCAGAGGAGGGTGAAATTCTTGAAGATGGAGAGCTGCCAGAATCGGATGGGGAGGGGGGAGGTGGGGACAGCGCCCTAGACGATCAGGACACCCAGCCTGTAGAGGGCGACATTTCCTCCACCGCAGCGCACCCGGGATCAGAAGGCGACGGGGCCGGGGACCAAGACTACCACCCCCAGGGCGGCGGTAAGGAGTTCCAAGGTCAGGAGGAAGAGCAGCAGCAGCAGCAGCAGCAGCAGCAAGGTGCGGAGGCAGCTGAGCATCATCACCGGTCCTCGTCGCATCGGAAGAAGCGCAAGAAGAAACATCGTCGGGAGAGAGCAAAGAGGAGACGACGGCACCGATCTGGAAGTGGAGGCGACGTAAGAATTCACTTTTGAGTAGTTAAACACATGCCCTGCATCTCGTGTCACATTTGTGTAGAGTACGTACTTGAAGGGAATAAGACCTCTCTAGTAATCAATCGCAACTGTAATCACTCGTCAGAAGTATCGGTGGATGAGCAGTGACGGAGGAAGGCTTTTGTCGCAGTTGATTTTAGTGGCTAGTCTCTTGACCTAAGATGGATTGTTTAGTAATGGCTTGTCATTAACTCTTGCTCTTTTTTACGTTAAATAAAAAATTTAAATACACTCGGCAAAAAAACCCAGCACAAGCATTTCAAACCGTTTTTGTCATTTCAAAAGAATGCACTTCCTTTATTAAAAGTCGGGTTCAAATTTCAGATATCTTTTGTAACAAATCTTGTTTTGTAGGATATCACCCCACCTGGAAGCCCCAATCCCCAAGAAGACTTCTTGGATCGGAGCTACCCGCCACAACGGAACCTCTCACGGTACGACTCCCCTCCGGACTATGACACGCCCCCTGAGAAAGAGTTTGGTGTTTCTCAGAGATCTAGGGACCATTCCCAGGGCTACTTCGTCCCGTCTGACTATTGGGAGGAGGACGAGGACGAAGATGATGCTGGTGGAGGCGGTGGTGGCAAAGGTGGCGGTGGAGGCGGTGGCAGAGGTGGCGGTGGAGGTGGCATGGGCGGTGGCGTGGGCGGAAGGAGAAAAAGGAAGATGTCAAGGAACTATGAAGATGACGAAGATGATGGTGAAGACCGGTGAGAATAAGGACGACTAGGAAGTCCTTCTTTTTAACCCTCCTTTCTACTCGACCTTTCCTAAACCCTAACTCCCTAGTGTAATTTACTAGGAACCATACCCATTCTGGAAAATTCCAACACTATATGTGACCCGCTCTGCAAAAATGGGTATTATGGTGCAAAATAATGAAATTGAGTTATATACATGGTTAGAATGCCTACATCGTAAGCTTCCAGTTAGTATATAATAGAGCTCCATAGCTACTCCCGTTCTGGAGATATAACATGTTTGCTTTTGATTACTTCCTTGCAGTTCAAATTACACAACTGAAAAAACAGGCTTTGAAAAAGCCGGCTTTGTGGTAGAACAACAGAACGATGAACACAAAATGGGCGTGTATTCCACTTTAAACATCAAAATCAACATTCCTTTGAATGAAACCTGAAAATATTGGTGTTAAAGATGTCATTAATGGCAAAAAATGTAAATCACATTTTGATGAAATGTTTATCCTCTCAACCTTGAGTGGTCCATTACATGATAGTGCACAGGGCGACTTAATACCCTTTATTGCAGAGCCGGTCACATATGACAAACTGTACACACAAACTGCCCACTGTCCTCTCTTTAAATTGTACTGTACATTGTCTTTTTTTCTCCCCTCAAGCTACGATTCGGATGAAGGAGACCACCAGTACCCGGACATGCTCAGCCAATCGGATAACTCCGGCCTCGGGAGGGGCACGGCCCGCTTCAGAATGCAGAGCCAGAGGGGGAAAGGCAAAGGGCGTGGCAAAGAGCGGGGAGCTTCCGGGCGGGGAGCTTCTGGGCGGGGAGCTTCCGGGCGGGGTGGCGGCCACCACGCCCCCAAAGCCAACCTAGAGGATGCAGAGGACATCGTGGAGGAAACCGGTGTTCCCGCTAGGCTCAGCAGGGGAGGCGGCAGAGGGCGTGGCGCAAGGGGGAAGGGCGGGAAAGGGAGGGGTAAAGGCACATCTGACCAGGGACAGCAGTCCAAACTAAGACCCATCTGCAAGTTCTACCTGGAAGGAAAATGCACCAAGGTGAGACACGGAACAAATTTGAGTGCAGTACGGGAGCAAATAAAAGTGCCATTGTGTTAGGATTTCTGTTTCTTAAAAAATACTTGTATTAACGTCCACCACATGGGTTGCAATTAGGTGTACAGTGCTCACCTCTCACCAATGTGGCCCGGGTTCGAATACGACTTGAACCATATTTTAGATGAGTTGTCCGTTCTGTGCGTGTGCCCTTTGGAAAAGCACTGTGTCACTCATTGCTTCTCTCCACCCAGGAGTAAATAGGTACCTGTGGGGGCAGAGATGGTTATAGTGGTTGATTTAGCTGCTTTGCGCCGAAATGGCAGCGTCGAGCTGTATACTCCCCAGGGAGCTGAGATGGTATTTAGAATGTTTCATGGGTCCAATGACCGGGGTAATAATGTGAGAGCGCCTTGAGTACCAGTCTTGGTAGATAAGTGCGCTATATAAGAACTGCCTATTATTCTTATTTTTCTTTATTGTAGGGCACAGCCTGTACCTTCAGTCACGCCATTCTTCCTAACAAGAAGATGGAGCAGTGCAAGTTCTACATCCAGGGACAGTGTCAGAAGGGGGATGATTGCCTCTACATACATGGTATGCTGTTCCATGTCTCAACTTTATAACAAATAAAGGAATGATGTTAATGCTTAAGTAACTTCTAATAGATCTCTTTCTCAAATACGGCCGTCTTTGTAGACGACCTGCAACTGTGTATTCTACGCAATCAAGCACGCGTTGCGCAGTGTGAAAAATGGTTCAAATTCGCTTGTTGCTTGAAATGTGTTTTGGAATACGGCGCAACCGATGCGCATTATGCAAGTTGACGCTCCAAACGCCGATGCGCGTGGCTGGTTCGTAGCAAATGACTTCATTTGAAAGAGACCTATACTGAATAAAACATTTATAAATTTGTTTTTTTGATACAATGGTTTTCCTTTTGTTTGTTTGCTCTGCAGGTGAAATGCCGTGCAAGTATTACCACACAGGGGCTGTGTGCTACCAGGGAGATAAATGCAAGTTTTCCCATAAAGCACTAAACGAAAATACCAGACTCCTCCTTGGAAAGGTAAACGTCTATTACAGACTGGATTCTCTAGAATATTTTACGATCTTGAGAAGGTTTTGTTTTTCTGACCCACCTAAAATAGAGTGATGGATTTTTTTTTCCTTTTTTACTTTGCCAGGTCTTGAAAGGTGGGCTTCAGGACGTGATGGGTCCAGAAATCCAACGTCAGCCGTATCAGACAAGGGGCCTGCTCCCTCGCCCCACAGGGCCACCCCAACTGCCGAACCCGTTGGTCAAGAAGATCCCGTCAATCTTTGAGATCAAGACCCAGTTGGTTGGAGAAGATGGTCGAAGAATTGCCGAACTTGAAGAGAAGAGAGTCATGGATCAATCGCAAATGTAAATTGATTTTCTCGTCCAATACTCATTCAAAAAGAAATATTCTATTCCAAACTTTAGTGAGTTATGGTTGACATGGAGTAAATTTTCATTATCATAATTAACTCACTTTAATTATTTTGCTTCATGTTGACAGGTTAAATTTTTACGGATCAGCCCCATCGCGCTTTGATGATGCTCAGGATCAGGAAATGCCATTAGGTCAGGACTCTCAAAGTCAATCTAAGCCGGGCTCATTAAGCCGGAAAACTGAGCGACAACACTTCCAGGGTTCCCCCAATCAAACTGAGCGACAACGCTTCCAGGGTTCCCCCAATCAAACTGAGCGACAATGCTTCCAGGATTCCCCCGATCAAACTGAGCGACAACGCTTCCAGGGTTCCCCCAATCAAGCTGAGCAGCCAGACTTCCAAGACTCTGAAGCAGAATCAAAACAAGTACACCAACAGCAACCCCAGCAAAAAGATAATTCTGTCCCGGTACAACCCCCTCCAGACTCCGAGAGGCAGCAAAAGCCGTCGGTTCTGCACCAGCAAGTACATGAGAGACTTGAAGAAGAGCTACCTGTCCAAGCTGAACCAGATTTCTCTGATCAACAGCAGTGGCAGCGATCTCAACAGCCGCAGCAGTCTCAACAGCCGCAGCAGTTTAAGAGGTTGAACCAGAATCCCCAAGTATCCCCACAACATTCGCAACAATCGCCGCAGCATTCACAAGGCTCCCCCGGACACCCCCAGTTCCACATGTACCAGCAGAGGCAAACAGATCCCCCTCTTCACCCTGTCGGGTCAGTTGCTGACCAGTCAGATGATTATGACCATGGCGATATTGACATGAGGATACCAAGGACCAAGCACAATTCCGAGACGGAAGGACTGGTCATTGATGATCCTACCGTATCAACTGAGAGCAGTGATGAGCAAGAAGGAATTGGATTGCAGGATATTGATGAAAGATTCCCAAAGGAAGAGGACATCAGGAAAAACCTAGAAGAGGGTATGTTTTACTCGAAAGGATAACGTTGGTCAGAGAAAATAACTAAAGAAATTCAGTTTGCTCTGATTATTCCCAAATACTGAGAAATTCAATCCATTAGGACTTATTCTTAATTTGGTAGGCAGTGGATCCATGCCGTCGTCTCAACCTGTTTACATTCTTGGAGTATAAATTCAAATATGAGTGTAAACAGCTATGCACTATGCTTTTAATTTTGTCTTAGCTTGGTTAATGATTCGTTAGTTTTAAAACATTTCTACAATTAAACAGGTCCTTGAATCCTTAAAAATAGATCTAGGTAATTAGTGTCAATTCTGTTTCTTGCCTTTTTAGTTGAAGATTCCAGTGCGTTTCCTGCAAATATCTCAGAAGAACCAGTAGCTGAGGAAAAGAAGCCAGATATTGCAAGTGTGACCCAGAACATGCCTGCTAAGCAGAGGGCATTGTTCATGCGAATACAGCAGAAACAGGCCGAGTCTTCCGAGGAAGGTGAGGAGGAAGATAGAAGGAAAGATGATGTTAAGACAGAGGGCACCAGCGCGAACAAAGATACCGGTAAGTGCTGGCAAACAATCTTAGATTTTGTGTCCTTTTGGCGAAAAAAGCAACATATTCACAAAATTAGGACATTGAATCGTATTGGTAGAGCTTGTTCACATCAAGACAGTAGTTCACATCGAGACTGATGCAACATTGAAATTTAGTAGTCCAGCTGTGTCAAAATCTAATATTTTGTTAAAGATGATTAAATAATTTGTTGCATTTTTCACAACAGCTCGTGATGATGATAATTGGTACTCCAGTGATGACGAAGAGGGAGGCAGGGATTCATCCAATTTGCTCACCAGTGTGATAAAGAATGTCGGGGAGAAGAGTGACTCTCAATCCGCAACAGACATTCCAGAGAAGTCCGAGGCTTCAGTGTCCACCCCGCCATTGCAACCAGCTCAATGCCAGCTTCTGCCAAATGCCCTTGCCAGTTTGTTCTCCGCCAAGCCGCCTACGGTCGGGCAGCCTTCTGATCCCAATGTGCTTGCCCAGCAGAATGCTCTCAGCAGTATCCTGGGCTTGGCTGGCAAAAAGGCTCCATCCACCCAGCCCAAGCTTCCGAATCTTCTCATCACCGTGAAGCAAAATTCCGAACAACCTGTGTTCCCAGATGCAGGTGGTGACAGCTTAGCACTTTCCAGAAAAGTGGCCGAGTTCGTCTTGCTGGAGGTCACCCAAAGTGAGAAACTCAAGGATCCACGAGCGGACAGAGAAAAGAAAGACAAGTCTGACCTGAGGCTTCGGAAGCTCCTTTGGAAAGATAACGAGTACACAATAAATGACACAGAAAGCCGGCCGACACTGGCACCAATTGAGCTTATGACGCCCACTGAACTAAAGTCACATCCAGATTTTGCTGGTACTCCCCAGAACACTGTAGCTGCTGTAGCTGCTGCACCTCCTGTTCAAGTCCAAGCTGATCCCAGAACTGTTAGACCCGCAGACCCAAGGATTCAGAGATCTCGCGACCCAAGAAACCAAAGCGGGGAAAACAAACAAGGAAATAGTAATGAGCCAGCTGTTCAACAACCCAGAGATCCAAGATTGGCAAACCGTGATCCTAGACTTAATGCAGGCGCAGTGACAATCCAGAATCAAGAACAAGAGAATGTTGAAAAGCCAAGACAAGGGGCGCTTCTTCCGACCCCCAATGTTGGGATGCAGCCTCCTGGCATGATGGGTTTTCCTCCAGGAGGTCCATTTGGTCCACCTGGTCCACCTGGTCCACCTCCCCCAGGAATTCCACCACAAAATCCCAATTTCCCACCTTTTCCTAATGGCAGGTTTCCTGTGCGATTCCCTCCTGGTGGCGGCCCCCCAGGCAACATGAATCAAGGGCCAAGGTTCCCACCACGTGGACCTCCTCGCCATCCCATGAGGAACCCAAGACCCAGATTCCCTCCTCAACAGGGTATGCCCTTCAGAGGACCAAGATTTGGTGATGCCCTGAACCGAATGCCAATGCCAAACAGGCCTCCAGGGATGAACAGGGGCCCGCCACCAAATATGGGACCGCAGCAATTTGGAGGTCTTAGACCACATATTGGATCCCCTATGAGAGGGCCTCCAATGAGGGGTCCACCACCAATGAGAGGACCTCCCCCAAGAAGCCAAGGTCCAATGAGAGGTCCAGCCCCCAACACTGGGCAGGGACCTTCGTTGAGTAATCCTCCGAATGAAGAATCAGCTACACAATTTAACAAGAACTCCCCATCCCCAAAACAGCAAGATTCAGATTCAGGGAATTCAGGTGGAGGTGATGCCTCATCATCTCGGCCACCCACGCAGTTGGGAAGTTCTCCCCGACAAGAGACTCTACCTAAAGCTGAGCCAGCTGAAAACAAGCAGGCATCTCCGAGAACATCTGACCCGCGATTAGCCAGACAATTGAGCCTACCTAAAGTCAGTGAATACAAAAATCAAACAGAAGGTAGCCCTCTGATTCGTCAGAATTCGGCACCAGCCACTTCTCCACGTCCTGAAGATAAAGACAGTAAGCATTTTCCGAGAGACCTTTCAACCCCAACAAGTCCACCTGCTTCAACCAAACCAGCAATCAATCCAAAAGAGCCCCCTCTGATTTTGCGGATCAAATTAAGGGGGGAGAATGACAAACCAGAAATCACAAGTTCGGTGTCGGACTCTGGCTCGGACTCCGATTTACCTGCGAGGCGATCCAGGAGGACCAAAGGTACCGGGAGTGATTCCGACCACCTTGGGGGGTTGCCAGAATCTCGCAAGAGGCCTGCAGAACGGAAGAGTGGCCTTGCTGGATTTTCTATTCCAAAAATTCCCAAGAAGTCGGCGGACAAGTCGGAGGCAGACTCCTCGTCCGAGGACGGGAGCAAGTCCACAGCCACAAGCGGTTCGATGGAACATCGGCAAGTCCCATCGGCACACCATCGTCTGCCACAAGTCACAAGTTCGTTTAATCAAAGCGCATCTCGTCCAGCTCCGAACACCAATCAGGGTGCTTCAGTTGTTAAGACAGGTAAAAGCGATGGTGCGTCTGGCAAGCAGGCCAGTGTGGGTGTCCCAACAGGAAATCAGACCAAAGTAGAGCCGGAATCAGAAGACCCTGCCAAGCAGGGCATTCTCCCGCTGGATGACATCTCCCTCAAGGACATGTTTAACATCAGAGATCCCACGGCTTCACCTTTTTGCTAAAACTCAATTATTATTTATTTTTATTATAGTACAAGTGCTTTTCATGTTATCGCTTTGTCCTGTCAAATGTTTTTTTAACAGATTTGATTTTAGAAATGGCAAATTAATGAACAGATAACAGATGTTTATTAATAATTATTACAACAAAATACTTATATTAAATGCAAAAGATTTTCAACATGCAAGACTTTCAACGAAACAAGTACATGTTGCCATAATATTTGAGGCATCATTTTTCGGCTATTTAAATTTACTAAAATAAACATGCCCCAAAGATCGCCGCACAGACTATAATCATTCACGGTTTGGGGTTAGCGGGATTCAGATTTTTATTTTAATCCGCGCATGTACAAATTTCAACATCACTTTCAAAGAGAAATTGTACTTTGCAGGTATTAACTAAAGGGGTAAACAGTAGCTATAAAAGGCGTTGTCGCCATCTTCTCACAAAGGCATCCTAGATTGTCTCATATCAATACTCGTCCATGTGTTTTACGTCTGTGAATTTAAAGTGTATGTACTTAATGATAATAAAAGAATATTATTGTAATTATGTGAAAAAGGGGTGAACTGAGGTTTTCAACGTTTTTTTGCGCCTGATGACTCGTTTACGATTTAAATAATGGGGTTATATAGTAGAGTTAGTTTACACAGGTAATAGTATTGGGACATGACTATTCCATGCAAACTTTGAGCCCAATGAACAAAATACGATACTTTCGTCTGTACGTGGTAACATCTCTGTCCCAAAGTTGAGTTTGCTCATTGAAGGAAAACAAAAACGAATTTAGGGTGAAAGAACTGAAGTTTGAAGTTTATTTCTTTTGAAGAAATCGGAAACTAGTGTGCCAGGTTTGCGCGTTATATTGTGCATTATTATGAGAAACTTTGATGTAAATATTTGCCATCGCTGCTTTGGGGCAATTAATATAATCGCTCGCGCTTGACGCGCTCAGGAAGGACGCGCGCACGGTTCATGGTCTTGTTGCCGCTGCAACATCTATGATCTTAAGTACGCCTAAAGTTGTTACCGTCTGCATGTCGGGACTGTTAATTTTGTTGCATCCATGCATATTATGTTCATTAATTTGATTGCATAATTATAATTACCGGTAAAATCACACTCTTGTGAAAAAAGAAAGAAAATAACACATCAACGCGGTCCTATACTGACCATACTGTTTCTAAAGCACATTTTTGTTTGCTTTAAAATAATTTATTCACGCTTAAAAGAATATATATAAATATTACGTGCAAGGTGGTCCAGCTAAGCTTCTTTTTTGGACGTTTGAAACAAAATTGCGACGGAATAAAGCCATATTATATAGACACCCCCCCCCCCCCCCCATTTTATTTAGTAGGTGGATGAGCCACTGATTACCCCGACCCCCTTACAAACTTGACGTACCCTTTCATGTGACGGGTTTATGTAATACAGGTAGATGACATTAATCAAGAATAGCGCCCCCTTGTGACATCCGGGTTACCCCCACTCGATCACCGACACAGGTTTACGCCTACATTCAAAGACTACAGTTTTACAAATTTACACGGCCGTGGAAATTAGAATCGGAGGCCTGCAAACATTATTCGTGGGTCGGCGGTTCAACATCTGTTAACTTTTGCAAAGCAAACGTATTTAGCCGTTTTCCAGTTGAGTAACGGTTTTTCTTTTTTGTTTGGCCTTAAGAAATACACAACAGCACGTGCACGTGGTGTGGATGGATCGTACGATATAACGTGATTCTAGATCTTGTATCTTTGACGCTATTATACGCGTGTACATTGTACTTGTTCAGTGAACTACGTCCATTTTGATGTTTATGCATGAGTCTCGTAATTTTGAGGTCGCGTGGACGTGTAACGTTAAACTTCTTGCACAGTCTTTCCCGGCTGAAGAAAGGTAAGTACGTACGTTTTGTGGCCTTAATTTTGGCTAATAGTACTATTAGTAATAGTAGGCCCAACTAGCATTATGCAGGTCGCAAATAAATGATAGGTTAACTTGTTGTAGTCATAGTGCCACAACTTTGTCAGCGGATGAGCACAAAATACGTTCAGTATAGTTTTAGTAGTCAGTACAGTACGCTCAGTAAATTCAGTAGTCGGTCTGCAGGAGCATAATACTACATAACGTTAACTCTATTATTAATATCGTTCTGCAAGGGACAGATACATGTCGGCAATATACTATATTTTGCACGTCTCCATGTAATTAGTGCGCTAGGCCGTCGGTCGCTATGTGACGTAATCCCGACGCGTCTCTGCGCCGCGGCTGGGATTACGACCCTCTCACTGTACCGGGGCCGCGGCGGGTGGTGCCTGTCGAACAACTATTATTTTTTTTTTACTCGAGAACCCGACGGCGAAGTGGCGGTTCAGTACGGCCGATAAAACATGCGCAACACTTTTCTGGTGTCAAATATAAAGTAGGACCATTATGGGGCCCCTCGATCATTTAGTTGAAACATTGAGAAATGTTTGAAACTCCACAGTATGCGGTATTCCCCCATGAGTGCACATTGAAATGTGATCTTCCTGCCCAATGACGTCAATATTATTAGAGCATGTAAAAAACATAATAAAAAAAATTAAATTGCTGTCAAGGTAAATTGTGATTATGAGCAAATTATTATTGTTAAATGAAGTTAGTATTAACACATTGAAAGTTAAGGATGGTGATTTAGTGCATGTGATGTATTAATTAATATTGGGTCATGAATTCATCATCATAATCGCTCTGCGCGCGCCATCACCGTGACCAATGTGTTCTGCGCTACATCGTATTAAGTAGGATAGCTAGGTGGAAAGTGCGCGCGTTAATCTCCAAATAAGGGCGTGCCATGCTCAAAGGGTTTTCCCTCAGAACACAAGATAAAATTGTTGAACAAAATCCGCAGCGTTGGAATGTTAAAATTGACTTGTTTTGACTTTTCCCGACGTCCGAAAGGTATGAGGATAGAGTAAAACACTTGGGATTTTTGGTCATTTTTGTACTACAGGAAGCAGGGCCAACATCTTGGCACACCGGCCGGAATAACCACTGAAGTTGGAATCTGATATCGGGTCATCATGAGTGGTGGGTTGCGCTACAGCGGCATTGAGCCTTCAGACAGGTTCTCGTTCGAGGAGAACTTCGACTTGGATTCCTGGGTAGGCTGGGTCAAGGATCACCGTTCCTTCAGCATCTTCGTCGCGGCCCTCTATGTCCTTCTGGTCTTCTCTGGCCGGAGATGGATGGAGCACCGCCAGCCGTATCGTCTTAGAGGCGTCTTGATTCTCTGGAACGTCCTCCTCGGCGGGTTCAGTCTCTTTGGGATGATTCGCAGCCTTCCAGTCTTCGCCAGAGCTCTGTACCACAACGGGTGGCACTCCACTGTCTGCGATGATGTCTACTACAACAAGGATTTCATCGGCATCTGGGGTTTGCTCTTCACCCTCTCCAAGATTCCCGAGCTGGGAGACACTCTCTTCATCGTTCTCCGCAAGCAGAACTTGATGTTTCTTCACTGGTACCACCACGCCAGCGTCCCGCTGTTCGTCTTCGCAGTCTACGGCGATCGCGCTTCCCCCGGCGTATGGTTCACCACCATGAACTACTGCGTCCACGGACTCATGTACCCGTACTTCGGCATCCGTGCGGCCGGCTACCGTTTGCCCAAAGTCGTCGCCATGACTATCACTTCCATGCAGATTCTCCAGATGCTGATGGGGAACGTGGTGGTCATCCATGCGGCCATCATGCGCTACAACGGAGTACCTTGCAACATTGACAACTGGGCGTTGATGCTGTCCATAGCCCTGTATTTCAGCTACATGATCCTTTTCGCCCGGTTTTTTAGATCGGCTTATTTTGGAAGCAAGCGCACAGGCGCAAAGCCGATCAAGCCCTACATCAGCCAACAAAACGGCCCCAATAACGGGATCAAAGATAATCCGATTAGCACTCATGACGACCAAGGCTTACGCAATAGAAAATTTGATCGAAACGAAAACATGAAGACAGACGATTGATAGGGGTTTTGTTACAAGTTTTGTTAATTAATTAATGTTTAAGAGAGTGTTATAACACTTTAAAAGTAGTAGTATTTAACAAGAAAATCTGATTGTTAACTCCCGTTTTCGTCAATTACACAAAGTATGAATAAATAGGGAACTCTCAAATAAAATGGGCATGTTCTCAAAGCATTGAGTAAGTTTCTAAATGTTTTATTTATATTTGCTATTAATATAGCAGTTGTCTGAGATCGACCATATAATGGTGTTAAGTTATTAGGACTGAGAATACGTTAAATTTGTTTTGATGAGTCGAGTGTACTTGTGTTGAATTGTTAAAGGGTTTTAGCAACTTTTTTATTTGTGTGCAAATAAAACGGATGACGTTCACGACCTTTGATATTATTTAAAAGAAACAGTTTGTCTGAAATGTGGAACATTTTTTGTTTTTTTATGGAAACGTTTGGTGTGCACAGGTGCCTTACGTTACAATAATTATTTTATGAAAGTCCGTGCTCTTATGAGAGAACACGTCCGAGCAGAGGAGAATGGAAGAACCGGTAAAGGATTAAACCAAGAGGGTATGGTCATGGTAGGGGTCATACCAGGGTGGGGATCAAGGAGAATAAAGCAAGCCAAAGGGGGCAATTAAAGGAGTGAAAAATGCGGGCCAGATCATGGTGGAATTAATGAAAAAATAAGAAGTGTGGTCGCGGGGAGGGGGGGGGGGGGGGGGGAGGGGGTGGTGACGAGGTACGATGAGAAATGAGTCGACAAGAGGGTAGTAAGAGTAGGGGGTGGTTAAAAATGGCTAAAGCCGCCCTGGGAGAGGCGCTCGTGTAGGAGGAGAACATAATATTGTAAGGGGAGCACATAATTAATAAATGGTGTATCTTTTTCAGGAGGGGTCTTCAGTATACATCTTTTTCGTATATCTGTTTACGGGGCACCCTGTGCATACTATACCCAGCACGGTATGTGGCAGAGGGGTACGTCTTTCTCTATGCCCTATACACTCTTCACACTATTGTTACCTAACACATCCCCCTTAAAACCTAAAAGAATTCGTGATATTCTCGAAACACAATAGCCAACACAACTAGGGGGAGGGGGGGGGGGGGCTCCCTTTGCCATATATCTTGCTTCATTAATGTACGTCCCCCCCCCCCCCCTAAAAAAAATTTGTGTGTTGGTCATTATGTTCCCGGAATTTCAGGATTCTTTCAGATATCTTACGTATTGTTAGGTAACAATTCGCGTGGGTACAGACGCTCGCAGATATTTAAAACTCGTACTCTAAATCAACACACCTAGCTATACACCGTGTGATTGAGCGGCGTTAATAAATTTTCGTTGAGTGATGAACGCACAATAGCAAGAAACGAATTTTCATTTTCTCGTGGCCAAGATCACTGGGCGCTAGCGCCAGCGGCTTACGGTGCGTGCACGCAGGCACGTACAAGTACGTACGCAAGGGTCACGATCGAGCTGGTTGGTCGGATGTTCGTTGATCATCCGATGTTTGCAACAATGTCCCCCGGGCGCGCCGGCCCAGCTCAGATAAGCTACTTGCGCGCATGCCTAATGCTCGCTTGACTACCTGCAGAAAATGTATGGGTTTTTGTTTAACCCTTTATTCTTTGTATCATAATCACCCGACATAGAATTGCATAATCCACGCCGCTTATTGGCATTGCACGATTCGACAGCGAGCAATCAACACGTCTTGCTGCAGACAGCTCTGCCGGCATCCGTCATTTCTCTCGGTCAGATTGTGGACAAGTCTTGTCTGTGTTCTGAGTAAAACGGTAAGTTATTAGGGCCTATAATAACAAATAATATCCTCCATGGTCTAATAATGTTTTGCCGTTTTAACTGAGCCCAAAATTATCATGCACCGTGGCGGCTTTTTGTTTGCTTTTGTCTTTGCTCTAATTGTTTGAGTTGCTTGTGTCACTGATATGGTGAGATATAAAGCGACGCTGATTATTAAATTGAAGAATCACCGATCGCAGACGATTGCCTGCCATTGGCTTATTTAAATGAGAATGACGACAAAATAATATAGCTAGCTGTTATGTTACTATAGTTTCGATAACCGTTCCCTTTTATGTACAGATAGATACCAAGTTTGGCAGTGATGGACGCAAGACATCTCGCCTACAGCGGCATCGGGCCGGCCGAGAGGTTCAGCTTCGAAGAGGGATTCGACGCCGTCTTCTGGACCGACGTCTTGAAGAAGTACCGCACCTGGACTATCCCCATCTCCATCATGTACGTCCTGCTCGTCTTCGCCGGGCGTAGATGGATGCAAGACCGCCCGGCGTACCGCCTCAAGACCCCGTTGATCCTCTGGAACGTCTTACTGGGCGGCTTCAGTTTCCTCGGGGCGCTGAGAATCGTCCCCATCTTCACCAAGGCACTCTTGTACAACGGCTGGCACTCCACCGTCTGCAGCAGCGTCTACTACAGCAAGGATTTCCTTGGCATTTGGGGCTTGTTCTTCACTCTCTCCAAGATCCCAGAGCTGGGGGACACCGTCTTCATCGTCTTCCGGAAGCAGAAGCTGATTTTCCTGCATTGGTACCACCACGCCACCGTGCCCCTGTTCGTCTTCGCCGTTTACAGCGAGCTTGGCGCCCCCGGCGTTTGGTTCACGGTCATGAACTACTTCGTTCACGGCCTCATGTACCCGTACTACGGTCTCCGCGCCGCCGGTTACCGCCTCCCCAAGTCTATTGCCATGGCAATTACATCTCTCCAGATTCTCCAGATGATCATGGGTAATATTTTGGTGGCTTACGCGGCCTTCATGCATATGAGCGGGGTGCCCTGTCAAATCGACCAAGGGTTGCTGGTGTTCGCCGTAGTTCTTTACTTCAGCTACCTGTTGCTCTTCGGGAATTTCTTCTACGCGTCATACGTTGGTGGTAAACGGGCACCGGTTAAGGCTGATGCTAACGATAACCTGGTTGATAAGTTTAGTAACCACGTCACCAATGGTCGCGTGATGGACAACGAGCAAGATATTCGTAAGAGGGATGTGACCAGGTTTGGTAATCCGCGTTAAGAATTTCAGACTCCGTAAAATCTGGACTTATTGGTAATAATATTGCGCATGGCCAAGTGAATATAATTGGCGATTGGCTGGGTCACGTGAGAGAATTTAACCAATAAAGTATCATGGCCTTGTTACTTGAGCTCGTTTCTACTATAACATGTCAAAGAAGATATTATATTTAAAACTTTTGTTTATTCATCCGCGAAATCTGATTGTGATAATTGTTTCACGTTAAAGTTTGACAGTTTTCTTAATATTTTGTAGATTTGTTTCCTTTGAAAAACTTGAAGAAATTATTTTATAATTTATACTAATGCCAATAAGTGTTTCTTTTCGGTTAATTTGTTATTTTATTTTTATTTTACATCTTTAGACGATTTATAAAATTGAAATGGGGCTGTTGTAGAAATACAAAGGTTAAAAACTGTCATTAAATATATACCCAGACCCCTGCCTACACTGTCGACATATAATAGTCAAAATAATGGGAATTAGTCAAAATGATTTCTCATGTGACTAATTTAAGTTATTTTGACTATAATATTTGTTGGCAGTGTACAATAACAAAATAAACAGATAAACATCAAGAAATATGAAAAGAATGGAAAAAATATATACTACATGTAATACCAATGTATAAAAAAGAAAAGTAAATGAGCAGTAAAACGAATTAAATAATCTGGTTTCGATTGAGAAAATCTGCTAGTGATTAAAATATTCTGTTTAATTTAAAATAATGGACCAATAATTATGAACAGTACTAACATTGGGCTGTCTTGACCATCTATATCCACGATATGAGACCGAGGGACTCCCGGCCCCTTTAGTCCCTAATACTTACACTCTCTAGACATTTGTTACCTAACGCACCCCCAAAAAACATAAAACGAATTCCTGAGAAACCACAACATTCCGAAAGCACGATGACCACCATAAGGAAGAGGGGTCTCTCCGTCTCATATCTTGCTTCTTATGTGACCATCTAAAAATGTGTGCAAGACGTGGGATCCCCTTGTTTGATACAGACATTTGCAGTGCTATTTGATAACATGATAAAGTGGCATTAATTTGAAGTTATGAATTTTATTTAAAAAGGAACAACTAACTCAGCATGGTTACCTGATCGATCCTTTAAAGAGCTTTTGGTTTTGTTTTTCACAGAGTCGTGTTTGTACCGGTTTTAAACAAGTGATTTTTGTGTGTGATTAATGAAGTGTATTAAGGCTGAAAATGGAGCAGCCCATTTTGTGTGCTAATAAATTTGTTTTGTGATAAACGGTTTTTCTATTAACTTTCATAAGATAATGTCCCTCGAAGGATTAAAAGCAAAATAAACGAGGCTAAAGATAAACAAATGATTTAGAGTTACTCAAAATGTCATTGTCACCGCCAGAGTTTAGTCGTACGCGTATAGTATTAAAGGTAGGATACAACATTGGTAAATGCTTGAATTATCATGAATGGGTAGATTTGGGTGGTTGTATTTTATAGTAAATATCGTTCAACTGACCTGTCCGAAGTACAATCATGGATGCCAAGAAAAGCACGAAAAAAAGCGTTTGTTTTTACAACCGGTGTCGACTGATATTCCTTATAAAATTCTAATTTTCGAAATAATTACAGGATATCTAGCGCAATCATTTTGCTGGATGTTTAGAATCATTATTTACTTTCAAATGAGTAAGATGTTTATTAATAATTCGGGAGTAGATATTTTCAATATCTGCAAATGGTGTACCTTACCTTTAAACACATAAATGTGAGGGGTGTTGTGTATCATAGTAATAATAATGGGCGCTTGGTGGCGCTTTAACACTCGGCACATTTTATGTATAACTTGACATTTCCATTTTGTAGAAAATATACGCCGTTTTAATCGTTGCGTGTGGTACACTTGTCTTGCCTAGTTTTTTAGGCAAGTTTCAATCTAAGAATTGGTTTAAAATGAACACGTTTTGGGTACAATTTGGGAGGGGTATATCGTCAGTTTTTGAGGGTCACACTACAAAATGCAATACTCGGTAGAATTTTACTCAACACACCAACGACAACGTTACCTTAACATGTGCCCAATGTTTTATAGTGAATATTCCACTGAGCCCAAACATTATTTATAAATGTAGGTCTTTTTGTGTTATGTTCGGGTGGATTTGTCACGTCTTACCTTTCAAATGTCTCGGCTGCTGCTTGCCATAAAATGGTGCTCAATTAACGCCTCCGCTCGCCGTCACAACCGCGTGGTCCCGTGCTACGACTCGACACCATTCAGACCGTAAACATCGTGTAAAAGACAAAATATTCCATTTATTCCTTGCGTCGCATGCGAACCTCCTGTACATTTCCCACTCACAACGGCTACATGTTGTACTCCTTCCCACGAATCTTTAAAATTCAGTCAAAATGAGCTCGTCGAAGACAACTTGTCGCGAAATTTGACATAAGCCGCCGACCGAACTTTCTCCACCGCTACTATCTCGTGTATGCAATGACGTGTGTGTATACAAAAACCGATGTGTTTTTTTTCTTTTCAATCGTGTGATATGATTGGTTCGTTCCACCTGGCAGAGAACAATAAGGACGCGCGCATCTAGTCCGGAGTGAATACCATTGGCGGTTCCCGCCAAATAAACAGTTATGGCTGAATGTCGTCTGCTCTCCTAAAACGCCTATTTCTTGCACAATGGGTTTGTCGGTTTACTGCTGACAGCCGCCATTATCCATTTTATTTGAAGATGTTTTTAATCATTTGTTTGAAACATTAAAACGATAGACAAAAATACGAATGTTTAGTCAGGTAAATGCAGGGAAAATGCCGGTAATTTAGAAAAAAACAAAAAACAATGGAGTGCATCCCAAAAAGTAGGCCTACATATTAAATGACTGCAAACTCAATGTATGGGGACTTCAACTTTTCTAAAGTGGGCTTTTAGAACAGGATTTAAGCAAGTTAAAAAAAAAAAAATTAATGGAGAAAAAAAATTAAACAAAAATTAATTTGAAGACAAAATAATGTTCCCCCATTTTGTTTAATTCCGAGTTCTTCACAGACAGTAAATCTAAAATTAACTACATCACGTATTTATAATGTACACACTCATACTATGCATAAATTGAATAAATAAACTTGGACATTTAAATCTAAACAAAGACGGAAAACGGACATCTTTATATTTAACTCATTTTTAAACACAACTTGATTTACCTCATTTAATACTGCCACGAAAATCAAGGTGTTTTTAAAACAAATCTCGCTTATAAACCAACAATCACAAAAGTCTACTTACAGTGATATATTCTTGCATTGAGTGTCATTACGATAGCACGTTTAATACATTATAAATGTGCAGTGGGGCAAATAATTAATATCTCTGCTGAAAGTTTTGTTAAACTTGTTTAAGATGATAGACTTTTTTGTTTAATAACACATACAAATATACTTCGTTTTTGTTTGAATGATGACAATGGATCATTAGTTATTTTAGCAACAACTTTTAGAGGAAAATGTTACTTGATATCCCTTCTTAGCAGATACAAACAAAATGTCCTATATCATTTTCGACTTGTTGAATATATGGGTAATGAAATTTAATTCATTTCATTACATAAGTAAGACATTATCTCTGAATAAGCAAAGTAAAACATTTTGTTTTGTTTTTGGAAAATATATTCGCTAAAGTTTTACTGCCATTAGGCAAACCGGCTTGTTTTTAACAATTTTAGAACAAATCATGATTCCACACACGTTTAACTACATCTATACTTACGACAGTTTGCATATAAGAATATCATAGATTGTATAAATATCTTTGTAATAAACTTTCCAACGGTAACAGTAAAATACCATTATGTTAATTTAACAGTAGCACATGATAACATGCACAATAATATTTTTATTTCTGAAAAATTTAAGCTGCTTTTGAACAGTATTTATTTTCTGGGAAATGGAATATTTTTACCATGATAAAAGTAGAAATTGAAGTAGAAAATATGTTTGATTAATGGCAGAAAATTCAGCAGTTTAAATATCAAAGTGAACAAAGAAATTGGCAGGGCGGGACTCGAACCTGCGACCTCCGGAATACCGGACCGGCGCTCTACCAACTGAACTATTTAGCCCTATGTTGGCGGTCTCCCAAATTGTCAGTATCTCTGTTCGAGGGCGCTAGTCAGAAGTCATAAACACCAGAATTCCGGGTGACATGGGTCACGCCCAATTTTAGAATACAAGTTTACGAAATTGGCGTTTTAACATTCAATTTATACAAAGGGACTGAAGAAAACCAAGAAAAAAAGGCCCTCAATTTACTGAGAAGACAGAAATCTGGAACTAAACCCCTTAAATTGTATAAACCGAGTTTGACAAATTCAAATTAACCATTCAAGACTTTTTAGAAATCACGATAAATAAGATAGATATAAGATCTTCATAATGTATGAATGAGCTAATTTAATAAGTAAATAAATATATTCTAAATTAAAAACAAAATTTAATTTTCTCTGCACTTGAGGTCCAACGTTGTCATTTTAAAATTGGAAATTGTTTGTTTTATATTTTAACCCAAAATAAATATTTGGTTTCTCAAATTCTCACGGTAAAAGCAAGATTCAACAATAACTGTAGAATCAATCTGGGGTAGATTTGTACCAAAATATACAACTTATTTTAACTGCATAGAGTAAAGTGAAAGGGTGAGGTTAATGGGGGGGGGGGGGGGGGGGGGGGAGGGTGAGGTTAATGGGGGGAGGGTGAGGTTAATGGGGGGAGGGTGAGGTTAATGGGGGGAGGGTGAGGTTAATGGGGGGAGGGTGAGGTTAATGGGGGGAGGGTGAGGTTAATGGGGGGAGGGTGAGGTTAATGGGGGGGGGGGGGGGGTGAGGTTAATGGGGGGAGGGTGAGGTTAATGGGGGGAGGGTGAGGTTAATGGGGGGAGGGTGAGGTTAATGGGGGGGAGGGTGAGGTTAATGGGGGGAGGGTGAGGTTAATGGGGGGAGGGTGAGGTTAATGGGGGGAGGGTGAGGTTAATGGGGGGAGGGTGAGGTTAATGGGGGGAGGGGAAGGTTAATGGGGGGAGGGGAAGGGTGGGGAGGAGGGGAAGGGTGGGGGGGAGGGGAAGGGTGGGGGGAGGGGAAGGGTGGGGGGGAGGGGGAGGGAGAAGGGGGAGGGAGGTTAATCCAGGGGGAGGGGTTAATGGAGGGGGAGGGGGGGTTTGAAATACCTGACCAATTTTCGAATATCTTACTAGAGAAAAAACCCTGACAAGCCGATTACAACAAGAATTTTTTGCAAGACCTCATATTTTTCAAATAATTTTTCATATGAAGTATTTTGAGCAATTTGCAATACAGACAACATGCTACTGATTATGCCCAAGACATCAAGGGAATTGTAGGAAGTTTCTTGAAGTTAACCCTAAAAGGCCTAACAATCTCCTTCAAGTCAAACTCCAACACCAGGTTTAGTTTGAATTTGTTAGGATGGGTACAGAACCCCTATTGTTAAACTGACTGTCTTTTACACTGGGTTATAAAGGCATACCACCAGAATCAGAGTCTAACAGTTTGTGTGTACATTTTACCGTATGGTGTTGGAATTTGTAAGGATGGGTATCGTTCCTAGTAAATTACACTTAGAAGTCAGCGTTAATTTGCAGCCTCTAATGTCTAACTGACACTTTTTCAAAGTGAACAAAGAAATTGACAAGGCGGGACTCGAACCTGCGACCTCCACAGTACCGGGCCAACTGAGCTATCTTGCTCTATGGTGGCGGTCTCCCAAATTGTCAGTATCTTTGACAGACTCCAAGTCCAAAAGACTGATTGGTTAAACAAAAAAATTCCTCCACAACTTTTTGACGACTCCTACAGTAGATTTTGAGAAAATCTTGGCAAGATTCGTCGACACATTGTTTTTGTTCGCTCTCAAACGTGAAAGACATGAAATACATCCGACGTTACCGGTACTAACCTTTAAATGTCATTGTTATTTTCAACAATTTGGAAAACAAATTCATATCCGAGACAAGTTCTGTACAAGTTCTAGACATTGTTTTAGGTATAAGTTGCAGGATTTTAAACAGCTTTCTGCAATGAAGTTATCAGTATTTGGCGAGTCGAGCAGTTGCTATTCAAATTTTTCTCCGGATCATAAACGGGACGAATGCAGATTTTCTTTCAAACAAAGTAAACGATTTTAACCACAGAACTTGTCACAGATATGCAATTTTGCACCCGACTATAAATTCAACTATATATAAAATTCATCTGAGAAGCCTAGGTGAAATACCTGCTGGGTCACATCTTCGTGTCGTTCACCGACACTGATTCTCCCCCGTTTGCTAGATGGTAACCGGTCGCCTGGTCGTTCGACTTTTGTTTCTGTATTTTTGGAGATCTGTTTTCTCTTCTGCGATTTTCAAAAAGGAGAAGTATTAAAAGAAAAATGTTAGGCTACATAAAAAAAAATGAATTGTTTCTCATCAGAACCTTTTTGAAAAAATGGTCCGTCAGGGCATTTTATATTTTATATTTTATAGAATAAAAAATGTCGCCGAATCTTTGAAACCGGTATCTGACTAAACAACTACAGGCGCGCTGGTTTCGTTCGTGCCTACCGCATATACATACATGTACATGTTGATGAACCGGGCGATGGTGGTAAGCGCTGATGTGCATTTAGCTCTGATTGGATAATTTTTGTTGCGACCTGCGAACGTAGGTTACTACTTCCGTGGCTCAGCTGCGCGGCAGAGCATGTACGCTACCCAGAATGCCGTGCGTTTTTCTACACAGAAATCTATGAAGCTCGTCAGGTGTTTTCCAGCGCCCAGTTATAGTATGGGCGCCACCGCGTGCGGGGGTGAAAGCGCTAGTTGACAAAAGCTTCGTTGGGACATTGCATTCTTTATCTAAATTACAAATTGTTTGCGTTGATTTACTTTCCAAAACTGACCAATGCACACATTTCATATAGAATAAAAGCTCAAATAATGTTGGTAGAAACACAAAAATATAGTTAAGTCGATTTATTTTCTCATATAATTTTGAGCACCCCAGGTTTTTTTAATGAAAGAGGCCCCACAGACACCGTTCTCACTACTATTATACTCGGCTTCTCCGATCTCCTGTCCGCCGTCCATTTAGATTTTTCCGGCTTGCTTCTGCTGGAACATGTATGGCCACTAAAAACATTCACTTGGCCCGCGTGAGTTTTAACTGTTATTGCTTTCAACAGCGTGTTTTTACAGCATATATACAAAATTTAAAAAATAAAAATCTCGGAATTTTCGGGCGTCCGGTACATTTATATTTTGTTTATAAAATATAAAAAAATATCCACCCGGCCCGAAAAATTGGCCCGGCCGCTGATGAGAAACAATTAATTTTTTGTATGTAGCCTTACTGAAATGCTTACATGTTGAAACTTTGGTGAACGTTAGCTAGGTCAGATTATATCTGGATATCAGGGGCCAATTTCATGGAGCTGATAAAAATTTATTCAGCACAAAAAAGTCTTGGTCAGTACAAACAGGTTCCCAGCTCTTCATGCTAAGCAAAAACCAGCCGATTGCAAGTCACGAACAATATACATCACCTAAAAATCTGGTTTTGTGCTTAGCGAAGAAGGTCCCATCTTTAACCAGTTTGCGCCGGAGGACGTATATGAACGCAAAGTTTTCCCCAGATTCAAAACGGATGACGCATAAACACGCCACGAGCAAGGCCAGAAATGTCCATCAGCAGCGAGCAAGGCCGGAAATGCATGGGTGTGCTTCCCGGTACCATCGGCCTGAACCCGCCTCGGATAAAGTTTTGTTAAAAATAATCCCGCACCTCGACTTGTACACCTGTCATCCGACGCAAACTGGTTGAAGGTTTTATACAAAATCTCTGTGAACTGACGTTACCTTTCTTTTCGGCACACGACAATAACTGTGACTGCTATAACAACGCAAATGACAAAACAGATGAGAGATCCGACGATTATCCCTGCAATGGACAAATAAATAGAAGAGATGTTAAAAAAGTCAAAGTGCCAATATATATTTTTTGTTTATGCATTTTTAGAAAGTGCACCTTTGAGTGACAATTAACCTTATTTCATTGGTCATCTTGTCACTTTCAAGGGTATTTTTGTATTTTTGTATAACGGACATGGGACGGACATGGGACGGACATGTAACGGACACGTAACGGACACGTGACTAACAGGTGACGGACGTAAACAAAACATTGGTTCAAATTCTACACAGTACCATACAACAGGTTTTTTTAAGGATTTGTTTAAGTTCTTTTAAGGATTCAGGTTGGCGCAGCGGTCCTTTCCTCGCCTTCCACTGCTGTGACCAGGGTTCGAATCCCGCCTAGGTTAATATGTGGATTGGGTTTTAAACCCTGCCTGATTCTGTGGCTTCTATCACTTATCCATCCTGTTGGATGTTGAATGGAATTAAATTAAATAAATAAATATATAAATAAATAAATAATTTTATTAATTAATTAATTAATTAAATAATTAATCCACTCACTCATTGATGGTATACCCTTCAGTTTCTCGGTTCCTTTGGTTCCTTTAAGAAGCTGAGCCTGCGCCAAGATGCGGTTCCATTCTTCTTTCTTGTTGCGACTGTTAGGGTCGGGTATTTCTGTAAAAAAAGAACAAAAAACAGTTTTTGGAAACGGACGCGTGCAAGTCTACAATCCGTAAGCTTTTCCCGCATCCTGCGGATGTCGTTTGTTCAGAGGTCCACAGTGAGTATGGAAGGTTCGTACACACAAACTGACAACTTTGTGTTTGTGCCCTTGGGCAAGACACTTAATTACAATTGCCTCTCTCCACCCAGGAGTATAAATGGGTACCTGTGAGGGTCGACGCCGATTGAGCGCCTATAAACCGCTGCCGCGTGGTCCAGGGCCTGATGAACGGGGTAATAATTGTAAAGCGCTTTGAGATCGTTGATACGATGTAATTAGCGCTATAAAAGCACGAACATTATTATTATTATTATCTCGCTATAACCGTAACTGTTATCACACGAAACCTCTCACCTTTACACGTGGATGGTTCTCCCTGCCAGACAAGTTCGTTGACCTCGTCTCCCATGACGCAGGATAAGGCGTTGTCCTCGACCATCTGGTACCCCGTGTAGCAGTCAAAGGTGGCCGTGCTGCCATACCAGAAGGCCCCAGTCTGACTGACGTAGCCGAAAGAAGGCTTGTCGGGCTCCGGACAACGAGCCAAGTCCACTAAAAAAATTTTTTAAAGAAAATTATATAAAAAACGAATCCCGATAGTGCTCATAATTGTAAGGGGTGTTCTGGCAAAATGAGACCGAACTGGGCTGAGGTCGAAACAAGGGTTTATTGGTATTAAGAAACAGAATACAAATCTGCTCGCGCTACTGTTTGCTGTACTTGACCAGTTCGCGCCGGGATTATTTTAACATCACCAAGCCGACGCGCGAGATTATTTTTAACGAAACTCAATCCGTCTCGATTTACCGTCGTATACGGAGGTCGTCCAGAACCAGGTTGTGCTTCCGCCGCACGCTTCCGCGTAGTTGCCGCTGCAGTGTAACAGACAGTTGGTGTCGCTGAGCATTCCCCAGGCGCCGTAGTCGGTTCCGTTGACGCCGCAGTAGCAATCGCTGTTCTGTCGGAGACCGGCGTATCTGAAGGAAACAGGATGAACATGGGAAATAAAATATGCTATTGTCGATCTATAATTCCGGGAATCTCTGTGTGGTCTGTCCGTAATTTGATTATCTCCAGAACCGGGCACTGTATGAAGTTGGAAATTGGCGCGTGTATTGCTCAGGACTCAAGAATGTGCAGTGTCGAGCACTCGAGTGTGAAGTTGGTTGGAAGAGCGTTTCTCCAAAGTGATTCATAGCCCTGCATTATCCTTGTTCATCAGGAAAGAGACCATTTCTGCAGCAGCTCAAGATCAGCGCATGTGGTCTCTACCTTCACGGTTACCCATTACTCCTGGGTGGAGAGAGGCAATTGTAGCAAAGTGTCTTGCAGGTATTTTGGAAGCCTGAGCGTTGGCCGGATATTTGACATTCTTGAGGAAGGGAGAGGGGGAAGGGGGTGATTCTAAGCATCCTGACCTCATTTTCTTGTCGTAGCAATACTGCAGACACTTGCGTACAGTCATATCCTCGCTTGATAGGTAGTCACCATTGAGAACACTTCCCACGGTGCGATCCAGGTAACACCCAAGGTAGCCGGGAACTAAAGTAGGTCCAAGAAAAAAAAGGCAGTTCATAAAAATCGTAAGCTAACCTTCTATTCTATTCGGCTATGGTGTTGTGGCTACGTAATTTCAATACACTGGAAGAATGTTGGGCTGTCGTCAACATTCGTAGGTGAAATAAGGTCAACAAATATGGCGTGTTTACGGTAACCCTGAAGGAAGCAATTGCCAATTTTAAATGGATCACTTACGGTAGCAGCCTACTCCTGCAGTTTCCCCATCTCTGCAAGTCGTGGCTGCCGTCTTGAATGGACACTGCTCTAGAAATTGCTCCTCTGAAATTGGAAGAAGTTGAAGAAGAGAAAAAAATTGTCTTAAAGACTTGGTTGGCTTGCGAGTGGCTTGCGAGTGGCTTGCGAGTGGCTTGCGAGTGGCTTGCGAGTGGCTTGCGATTGGCTTGCGACTGGCTTGCGACTGGCTTGCGAGTGGCTTGCGAGTGGCTTGCGATCGACCTGCGATCGACCTGCGATCGACCTGCATTTGACCTGTGAGTGACCTGTGAGTGACCTGTGATTGACCTGTGATTGACCTGTGATTGACCTGTGAGTGACCTGTGATTGACCTGTGATTGACCTGTGAATGACCTGTGAATGACTTGTATTATATTGTTACCGTACTGGTTATCTTGATAGCATAACTTACCTCCTTCGCAGTCAAAATTCTGCATGGAGTCATTGTTTTGCCCGCTACCGTAGAAGGATTCTACCATCCCAAATGAAGCACCAGAGAATCCTAGAGGAAGAGAAAAAATGAAGGACAGCAGGTCAACACCCTCCTCGACAGTCCAACCATCACAAAAAATCTATCGCATCTCTACAAAACACGACACTTTAAAAGTTATCCAAATATTCCAAAATTGATTTGCTGAATACCAGCCACAATTGGAAAATTTGGTTTGTATTCCTGTTTTCCCCTAAGAAGAATTTTCACGCTAAGCAATTTTTGTTGTGCTCAGTAGCTCCACGAAATTGGCCCTCGGATGCTTGGCCACTCACCCATTTCCCTGCAGACTACCTGCGCATCTCGACGGTCCCATCGTCGGTGACAGACGTCCCTCCAAGTGCCCTCGTGAAAGACCTCAACACGTCCCTCATTCACCCCAGTAATGTTGACGGGACTGCCGGCTAGACGCACTGCGTCTGGTTAAAATCATTTAAAAAATTTACTCGTTAAAAAAAATATTAAAATGGGGAAAATCAAAATTAACCCTTCCTCTATCAGAGATGTTTACTGCAAGACAGTGGCACATGCCAATGTACTCTGGCTGCAGTGCGTTGGAGGATTCTTTGCATGTCCAGTGAAGGGCACTGTAGTTAATGGGCATGTGGCTTCGCTTATCAGTATAATGCACGTTAGGCTCGTATCATGACTAAGTTGACCTGCAGTTTCCTATGGCAATCCTGGAGTGCCTTGGAGAGACGTACTAAAATCTTAGGTTTGGTTGGGGGCGACTATTAAAGTGCGTTAAACTGTAAACAAGAACGTGTACTTTCAGTGCCACCGTACACTGGTCTTGTACCTGCACTCACCTGACTGTAAACTTGATGATGGCACGGCCAGGAACAGCAGGTATGCTGACCAGACTAGGGCCAAGGTGATTGCACTGTGGATATTGCTCAGCCTCATGATTGTGTCCGGGGAAAATCAGCTTTCTAAAAAGAAGAAGAATTTTTTTTTTTAGCTTTCCAACGAAACACCGGACCAAACAAGTCGTGCGGGCTGAATTTGTGCCCGACCGGTCAAAATATAATGGGGTAAAATTTGAGTGAATTTTTTATTTATATTTTTTTGTTATGAATTTGGTAACAATAAAATTAAAGTTAAAAACGAAAAATCTAAAGGCTACAAATATATTCTTGAAATCATGTGACCAGAGTATGTTCCTTTACTGGCTAGTACGTAGTATTTTAATAGTAGGCCTAATTTAAAGTACAGTTTTTATTTATTAAGGAAAATTGTGGGGTAAAACAACTATAAAGACGACAAACCCAACGTGAAAATAAACGTGGCGATCAGTTCACAAATAAATTTCCATTTCTATCGCAAGAACATGAAGAAGCTGTTCAACTTCAAGTACAAGAAACCATGGCAACTTCAACTTCAAAATCACTCAAAAAATAAATTAATAGAAAATTAGAAATAGAAGAAGTCTGCTTTATAAGGCCACGAGAATGAAAATTATAGATTTGTGTCCGGACTTTTTTGAAAACACATGAGGCTTTTTTTCATTATTCATTATTCATTATTTTTAATGTCTGTTGTTTTACATATGACCCGCTCCATCGTAATCAGGAATAAGTCGCTGCGGCCGTTTTACACAATCGGTCGTTGAAGTGAACGCATGGGTAAAAATCGTGACCAAGTCGTTTTTCTGAACATTGTATTTTTAAGAAGTGTAGTTATCACAGATTATTGTCATTAATGTCTTGTATGTAAAAACGATAAATAAAGATGAAAATGAAGAGGATTTATGAGCGCTGTCCGTATGATTTTGATAAATTTTGTTTATTTCAAAGCTGTTTTTCTCGGAATGTGGAATCGGCAAATAATTATACACCTGTCATCTTCATCGGACCATAACTCGTTAACCTAAAAAGATACACACTTGTGATGGGTATCATTAGAAAGCTTATGAAATTCCCTTTCCCTCCCATTTCGAGACTTATTCCTGATTTCGATGAAGCGGGTCACATATGCACCTATGTACTGTGTGAACAGGTATTTACACAAACACGCACATGATTCTCAATATGGAATAAATACAGAGGAGGCGCAGTGATGAATCGTAAAATTTCCTATTTCGATCATGCCAGCGATCAATATGCAATGTCAATAAACTTCTTTATTGTTTAGCCCTAATACTTCAACAATGACCCCGACGCCGCCGCGAGATATTGGCAAGATGATGATACTGCCTTCATAGCTGTTCATAGATCATCTTTCCGTTACTATTAGGGGCAATTCTGAACAGAATTTATGTAATCAAATGAATTTTTTTTAATTTTTTTTTTTTTTTTTTTTTTAATAATGAAAAAATGTTAAATAATGAAAATTTATGTGCGGTAGCTTTTCAGGCATGTGGGCGGTGGACGCAAATCTATAACTTTCATTCTCGTGGCCTAAGTAACTTGATCATGTTAAATAACAATAAATACACCAGAAAACACCAGAAAACTCCCGAAAAAAACACTCAATATTACCGGAAAACTACCCCAAAAATTATTACCGAAAAACACCAACAAAAATCACTAAATTATACAGGAAAACTACCGGAAAAACCTCAGCTCCCCAAAAAAAATACCTAATAATTGTGGACATTGGATTTGGAATGATAAAAATCACCGTTTTTAATTCGACCATGTAGAGCAAAACTAAAGAGGGGAATTACACTACACAATCGCCTATCACTCTACAGGAACTTAGTTCCATTTCATTTACTAGTTGCAACATCCGCTTTGTTGGGAAATTGATACAAAACAAAACAACATGATGGCAGACGGCAGTAAATGATTGCCATTGTCATTGTGGCGCGGCGCAGACATTCCTAACATTATCGGTACAAACAAACAATCAAATTAACCTTTATCGATATAATATATAATCAGCATTTACGTCTTACCTTTAGAAGCTCATATGTTTGCACATGTAATCTTCGGAAATGGTAAAAAAAAATACTTTTAGAACCGGCTAAAATGTTCCAACTGTTGTTGCGTACGTAGTACCGGTGATACGTAATATGACCGTGACCAGACTATATTCACAAAATTCACAGGCGCCGAGGTGAGTCCAGTTGCTAGACGTCTGCCCTTGGTGCGGCGATTTCAGGTCAACAAACTTCTGAATGTCGCGCGCGGGGGTGAACAAACTTTTTAAATAAGTTTGTTGACCTGGCTTCCAAAAAAAACCAAGACCCCAAGAGGGCGCCCTTCTACGCGAACCAAATCACGATTTGCGTGCCCCCAAATTCTCTGCTAATTAGAGCATTATTAAGGCCATGAACTTAGAAGTTTGTTTCAGGAGACAACTTGATTTGGGCAGAACAATTTTTCCAATATTACCCCGAACTAAATAAAAATAAGGTCCGTTTACGACGTTAGTCTTCGGCAGTGGGCTTTATCCGCGCGTTCAGGTTCGAGCCTTTAAGTTAACATTTTGTACAGAAAACGGCCAATCTTTTGTTCTTCGCTGGCGCGAGTTCGTTCAATTCGACGGCCATGTAATGTCAACGTCAAGTTCGACACAAACATTTAAAGTGCAAAAGAAACCATTGTTTTTTTAATATATTTAGTTTGTTTTATTAATGGTACTACTACATCGAGCTAAAGTGACGTGTAAACGGGTACATAGTGGTTTAGCGAGACGAAAGTTGTGTTAAGACCAAACAAAAGTGCGTTCATCGTAAACCTAAAGCCAACTACAAATAAAGTCTTTAATGTTACATATCCTATATTAATATAGATAAACGGCAAGAAATTATAAATATCAAAACGTTTTTCCGGTTCTCTTGTAAAAAGTTGTAAATGCCGGCATTTGTAAATGAAAGCCTTTGCCTCACAGTTGTTGGTATTTTTTTTTTAATTCAAGGCCTAATTCTGTCCTAGGTTTTTGTATTTTGTATTATATTTCATAGATGTTTCAAATGCCGAATAAATAATAACAGCGTTGAGTTACGACCGAGTTTTTTTTTTAAATATCAGTCTGTTAGTATATTACATTGTTAAATAAATTACTTTAATGGATAATATTTGTTTTAATTCAATATGCACAGAATCTATAAGGTCAATTGCAGATTTTGTTTAATATAATTGGTATTTAAGGTTCGTTTATAACGGGCCTACTTTGCGGTATTTTTCAAGCCGGCATCGAACTGTTTCGGATTTACATTAGCCGGCACCAGGATCACCACAGCGCCAGCGACGGTCTTCTTGGTGAGAATAGTCCCAGCCCGGCCGCCGAATCGAACCACCGGCATGTCCGCCGTGTTCATTAGCAGACGGTAGGTGTTTCCCCCGACCTTGAGTCCGCTCTGGTCGAAGGCCTGGAAGCGCCCGTTCTTGACGGCGGCGGCGAGTTGGTTCATCTGCATGTAGGTGAGAGGCACCGCGCCTTTACCGCCATGCGCCAGGAGGTCGCCTTTGGTCATGTCCAAGACGGAGATACTGACCATAGATGACTCGCCTTCAGGTAGTGGCGCGGTCAGGCGCTCTACGTAGTCCTGAGCTGTCTGCGTGCGTTTTAAGAAGAATGCATACGGAATTGTCAGAATACAGATAGTACGCACAAAGAGTCTCCAAAAAAACCTCTTACCCCACCCCAAGTAAATTATCGAAAGAATATTGCATATTTTCCCCTATCATACAGGGTGGGAAAACAAATAAAACCCGCAACCTCATACTCCAATATTCAGTAACCCAAACCATTGATATTATGATGATGGATAGGAGATCTCGAGAAGAAAACGGAAACCAAGAACTTCAGATTGATTGGTTCGGGAGTTTCGATTCCAGTGCCATTATTTTGTGAACCAAGGCCTGGGCTAGTATTGGTCTTTGAAGTTCATTATAATTTGAACCCCGACTTCATTTTAGTTGACAAATGGCGCTGAAAGCTAAAACTACTAAACTAAATCGGAAGTTATTGGTATCCAGCAAAAATTCCTATATCCACACATGGAGCAAGGAACAGATAAAAGTAGTGTAGCTCTCATAACAGTGACGTACAAGAGGTTGCGGTTTTTTTCCTCGATAAATATCGGTCATTGTAGACAAAAATCAGAATGTTTAGGTATCCTTACCGCCACATTTTGGTCGCGAATTTCGACGAGCATCCGCTGCATTAGACTGTCTAGTGTGTCGGTCTCGGCATTGCCAACCACGAACGCACCGGCCACCAGCGCCAACAGGAACACCAACTTCAATCCTGTCATGATGAGGTCTAGAAACCATTCAACAAAAATAAAACATTACAAAAAGTAAAACAGTTGAACGCAAATGAATGAGGCAGTTCAGTAAATATGGACGTACCTCATCCTGTACTATAGGACACAGAGCTGTTTTTTTAGAGGAGGGGGGGGGGGGGGGGGGTGCGATAAACATCACTGTTACGAGATAAAAACGAGCCGTACATGTACATCATGATTGTGGGACGAGGTTGTATTTGCAGGAAATTTCAAAAACAAGTTTAATTTACGTGGACAAAAAAAGGTTCAAAATAAAACCGAACCATTCTAACAAATTCTGACCTCGGAAAAAGACCCAAAAAACCCCAAATCAAACACCGATCTTAACAATAAACTCCACGTGCAACTTTTAAAATCATGAATACAACATAGACCTAATTTCCAACAACAACAACAACAACAACAACAACAACAACATTAACAACATTAACAACAACAACAATCTTACTTGATTTCAGGTACAGTAGTTTTACACGATGTATACAGTCTAAGCCGATGCTTCTGAATGACCGAACGCGAAAATTGGCGAGGGTTAAATACGCTTTGCTGAACGTATGTTCCACCCGCCCTTTTTGTTTGTACTTACGTAACGTAATTAGTCGAAAAGCTAAATGTTTAGAATTCATTTTAAAAGCAGCTAGAGCGAGGCTCATTTGCATGTAACGGCTGCCCGTGGCCGGTAATTCTCATTTTTGTTTTTCATTATAGGACAAAGCAAATTCTCACTACAAGTGACCAATTAACCCGATTAATATTTCTGACATTATTACGACCTCGGATCTGTAATTAATTTCATTCAATCGGACTTTCGCGGAATTATGAGGCAATTAAAGGTCCTCTGAAAATTATCACGAGTCTTGCATTGTATTCTCTGACGTTTGTGTTAGGTTTCAGCATCTAATAAAAGAAAATCGGCTGTTTTTTAAACGTTTCGTAAGACTAAGAACAGATGTTTCTTTTTGTCAATTGACAAAACTTCTACTCTGAAAATTAGCCCGAGTCTTGCATTGTATTCTCTGACGTTTGTGTTAGGTTTCAGCATCTAATAAAAGAAAATCGGCTGATTTTTAAACGTTTCGTAAGACTAAGAACAGATGTTTCTTTTTGTCAATTGACAAAACTTCTACTACACTGTGTTACATATGCGGGATTATTTGTTGTTGATTACGCAGTTACTTTTGTAATTGCATTTTATCGAGCGCATGTAATGATGAGGATCGAGCAAGCTGGACCTGACCCATACCAAGACATTAGAACAACCTGTTGCAATTAATTATAAAGTACTCATTGTACAACCTGCCATGGTCACTTTGTACACAACCTGCTACACGTACTTAGATAATTACTGGCGCGCATGGCCGGGGCCAACATGAATCAGGATATAAAGCCCCCCCCCCCCCTACACACCCCCTTTTGTGTTGGTCATTGTGTTGGTCATTGTCATTTCAGGAATTATTTTTAGTTATCAAGATGTGTTTTGTACTAGTAGGTGTAGAGTATACGAATACAAAAAGGGTTCCGCTTTGCCTGAAATAATAGTGCATAAGATTTTCAGGTGAGGGCGGAGTTCAACGCCGAGGCTAAAAACAATAGACCAGCTCCTCATAAATGATAATTTATGCAGGCATGCATAAATTATCATTTGTGCATGCATGCGCGTACTAGAGCTGAGGCAAGAAGCGAATTCGGCCCAATCCTCCATGGTACAATGGCCCTAAAACTAAACGTTTAGGTTATTTTCTCTCGATTTCTCCAGGATTTGTCATGTTTATCTTCGAAAAGGTTTCTAAAATCGTCCAGTGCATAGGTACGGTGTATATTATATTATTTTCTAAATGGGTTTTGGGAGGTATCAAATAAAGTCGAATGAGATAAAGTCGAAATCACAGTCGAGTGTACGTATCAGGCTATAGGGCGCCCTCAGTCTACAACCAGCAGTGTGACAGTGACTGATCTGCAAATGCAGTGATGATGAGTATTTTTTGCAAACAAATTGCGATGTCGGTAAGCAAATTTTTCGTAAATTTCACCTTTTCTTTTGACATTTGAGGCAATTTAATAGGTGCCTATACCCACCAAGATAGTACATACGAAATACTGGGCCTGAAAATGTCGTCCCAAGTTAATATAATTGCTCAAACGAATTTCTAATTTCTAATTTCTAATTTCTAATTAATTTTAACATGATTAGTCTATCAATTTTCTTGTTGTCGCTATAGCGACAAAATAAAGACAAAAGGGAGCTAATTAGGGATAGCCTCGGCCTAGGCCCAAATGCCTTTTTACTGAAAAATAATTTTAAAAAACAGTTTACCATGAACTGTCTAACTTAAAAGTAACTGTACAGTTCAGCATGATTATATAATGGTGTACTCTGTTTTATATGGTGTGTTCTACTCTGTTTAAACTTTTATATGGTGTTCTGTAAATATTTGATTGCAGCCCCTAAATGCACAGCATAATAATACATGAAATCATTGCCCTTGGCTCTAAACATGATGACTGACGACACAACCGTGTCGGATACAGAGGTCCTGGTGAAATCTGAGGATAACGAACAGGTGGAGTGGGTCGGGGACCGGCTAAAGGCCAGCCGACGCTGGATCACCATCGAGCCGGTGATCTTCTCCTGTCTGATCGCCTACGGGACCATTCAGACCCTGCGCACCGAATACATGCACGAGGTAGGCTGAATCACCACCATGAACGTTGGTGGCGCCATTTTCATGCCTAAAATTACCTCAGTTTGTGTGACCGCATCATGGTCAGGGAATGTAACGTACAAGGGTACCTTTGTAAAAGCTCCAAACGTTGAAAAAGAAAAATAACAGGGTGTAGTTGACCTCAGAATGTTTGGTTTGTAAGAAAATCACGTTGCCAATAACAAATATGGATTCCCCAAAACAGCAATATTGTACACCTCATCAAATGATGTGGTCACATTTTGTTCAGCCAAAACGAGCATCATTTTAAGGAAAAATTACGACTTCAAAATTGTGATAACTTAAGAACCGCTTGCCCTATGAAGCTAGCTAGGAGACCTCCTATTTAATTGCATTTTGAAAGCTCTGGAAGATGAAATCAATTCAACAACTATCAAATCAACTTTGAAATTTGATGATTCTACCTAACCAGGTGGTGTCGCATGAGTACGGGCTGAACAGGTCCGACCCGGACTCTGTATGCAGCGTTAACGTCTCCAGTCCCGAGTACAAGCTGGAGCAGCGCATCCAATCGGAGACATCGCTGCGTGTCATGTACCTCGTCTCCTGCAGTGCTGGACTCAATATCCTGTCGGCGCCGCTAATGAGCGCCTGGAGCGACCACGCTGGGCGCAAGATGGCGTTGTTGATCTGTAGTGTCGGACTCTTTGCGAACTGCGCCGTTTATCTGGCTGTGACAGGCTTCGACCTGTCTCCTAATTACTTGTTCATCGGTGAAACTCTGCAGGTACCTATAGTAGAAATCAGAAATTTCAAAAATATGGTTTTCAACATTTTTTGGTCAAACCGAGTTCCGATTATGTAATTTCACTGGAAGTTCTCATCCGGCGCACAGTTGCGCAAACATCCGCCTTAAACTACACTATACCCAAGATTATTACTTTGTGTTTTATCCATCTCCCCACTCCCTTCCCCGTAATTTCTCTTCATGTTTTTGTTCACGTTTGTTCCTTGTTTTTCGGGGCTGGGGTCACACACGTACAGGGATTGACAGGCAGTATTACTCTAGTCGTAGCGGTCTCACTGGCGTACATAGCCGATGTCGTGGTCAAGAGCAAGCGCATGTTTCGTTTCGTCATCATCGACACCACGCTCTACTTTGCCATCGCGGTGTCCCAGGTCGCGATGGGGTACGTGGTTGAGTCTCTAGGCTTCGTGCCGCCATTCGCCGCCATGTGCGTGGCGTGCGGGCTGTCGGTCCTCTACTGTCTGATACCTCGCTTGCTGTTGGAGACTCGCAACAAAGACGCCAACGATTCCTCAGGTAATTCTAAAAGTTTTCAACAGGTCTCTCTCGATCAAATGGCGTCATTCCCTACATATAACGTTCTTTGGCTGCACCGTATTTCAAACACATTTCGAGCAACAAGCACGCGTGTTTGGAACATAATGTGTTTATTGCGGTTTCGGTGACATGTTTTACAAAAACTTCTATGTGATGGTGATATTGGTCACATACTTCTGAGGTCAAAGGTCATTTGAGGTTGTAAAGTTGTAAAATATGGTAATCGCAAAAGTAGGCGAGACTCTATGTTCGAGAACCTTTTTTGTTTGTTCTGTTGCCAAGTCTTGTTTCTTCATTTAAATATCATCAGCCTTGAAGCAGTGGTCGCAAACCTTCCGGAGCCTTGTGGTGGTGTTTAGTGTCAAAGAGGGCAGCAGACACATCCGCCTAGCTCTACTGATCCTGACGAGTTCTTTCTTTGCTCTTATGTTCCAGGTGAATATTTGCAGGACCGTACAGAAAGTAAAAGCAGTTTGGGGCAGTACAGGGATTAACAGGCTGGGCGGTTTGGGGCAGTACAGGGAGTAACATGCAGGGCGGTTTGGGGCAGTACAGAGAGTAAAAGGCAGCGTGGTTTTGGGCAGTACAGGAAGTAACAGGCTGGGTGGTTTGGGGCAGTACAGGGAGTAACAGGCAGGGTGGTTTGAGGCAGTACAGGGAGTAACAGGCAGGGTGGTTTGAGGCAGTACAGGGAGTAACAGGCAGGGTGGTTTGGGACAGTACAGGGAGTAACAGGCAGGGTGGTTCGGGGCAGTACAGGGAGTAACAGGCTGGGCGGTTTGGGGCAGTACAGGGAGTAACAGGCTGGGCGGTTTGGGGCAGTACAGGGAGTAACAGGCAGGGTGGTTTGGGACAGTACAGAGAATAACAGACAGGGTGGTTTGGGACAGTGCGTACATGACCCATAATTTCTTGTCCTCTTTTTCACCGAAGGGTTCAATGGGTACTTCAATCTTGATGGGCCTGGGTTCACCCATCTGCTGGACCACAGTAACAGTGGGAATCTTTACAGCTGTCACCTTGTTTATAGGTTGCCTAGGTAAGTGGGTTTTCAATCTTTCTCCACTATGGCTCCGCTCATTTTGCAAGAATGCCTTATGCCAGAATGTCTTCCTTGCCCCAATAATCTATGATCCCAGCTTCCCCCCAACTGACTCTGCTCTTGTCTTGATCTTTTTCTTGTCAGGACTCCTCATCGGTGGGTTGACCCTTCCCCGTTGTCTCAAGGAACATTGGATCCTCTATCTGACCTGTCTTAGCTTCTTGGCTTCCTCTCTCCTGACGGGGTTCGCCAGCACGTCGCTCTTCATGTTCCTTGGTAAAAAGAAAAAATTGAAACCAGACGGTCACAACTCTGTTGCGAGTCAAATCCATGCGCATTGGAGATACTTTGTGATGGATCACTTACAAGTCCTGCCAAGATCTCTTCTAAGTCCCTTCCCCCCCTTCAAGGGCCCTCCAAGGGCCCTCTCAGGTCCCCTTCCAGTTCCCTCCCAGTTATCATCCCAGGTCTCATCCTAGGTCTCATCCTAGGTCTCATCCTAGGTCTCATCCCAGGTTCCTCCCAGGTCCCTCCCAGTTATCATCCCAGTTATCATCCTAGGTCTCATCCTAGGTCTCATCCTAGGTCTCATCCCAGGTTCCTCCCAGGTCCCTCCCAGTTATCATCCCAGTTATCATCCTAGGTCTCATCCTAGGTCTCATCCTAGGTCTCATCCCAGGTTCCTCCCAGGTCCCTCCCAGTTATCATCCCAGTTATCATCCAAGGGCTCATCCAAGGTCCTATCTCAGGTCCCTCCCAAGTCTCGTCCGTCTTCTGACTTGTGATGAACTCATGACTCATTTGTAGCTGACTCGGGGTTGACACGGGACCGGCTTGGAATTGAGTTTTGATTGATTTGGAATCGACTCGGGATTAATGGTGGTTGTATCTTTTTGCAGCAAGTGCACTTGGCAGCATCCGGGGCCTACCGGGGCCGGTCATTCGCACCATGTTGTCCAAAGAAGTAGCCGAAAACGAACAAGGTAAAGTTTGCTTTTGCCAAATTTTCTTCTTGTGACATTTTTACTTGTTCCCCTTTTTTATTAATAAAAAGGGCAATTTTAATCGGTTCCTTTCAGAACCACATATCTCGCTAAAGAGTATTACCGTGGCGTTAACGCAACCTACTTATCTTATTGCCTTTTCGCCGTGCAAACCTTCAAATCTGAATTCTAATCGGGCAGCACAGGGAGTAACGAGCAGGTTATTTTGGTCGGAATTCTTATTTTTGTATTTATTATTTCTTGTTTCAGGCGTCATTTTTGCAATCGTAGGTGTCATTGAGAGCGTGGCTGGTTTCGCCTCGCCGCTGTTGCTAGGCTCACTGTACGCAGCCACGGTCGAATATTATAGAGGAATTGCGTTTTTTGTTCTTGCTGCTTTAAACGTCGTGCCAGCAACACTTACGATGTAAGTAGATTGTAGGAACAATTTTGACAAGAGTGAGGTCTTCGATCCAACAATCTGTCCTAAAACTGTTCTCGTAATCATCAGAATAATTTCTGATGCTAGCCACGTCACCTCGAGGTTATGATGGGCGATCATTTATATCATCTCATAAAAAAAGGGTTTATTATAATCTTTCTACAGATTTCGAAATCATAAATAAATCTGTTGCATGCTTTCCACTTCAATGTAATTTGATATTTTTTGTGTAAACACTGGACTAGTGATCTGTACTATTTTAAATTGTGTGCTTAAAATAGAACCCAAGAGATTAGAATTGAACTTTAGACCCAGATTTCCTAACACTTGTGAGATAAACGGACAGATTGTTTTCACAAACTACTTCAAAGTAGAAGAACTCGTGATGGGAATAACAAATTGGTGCAGGGTTAAAAAATATAGGCATTGTACTGCCGGGATCACAAATAAAGGCATTGTACTGCCGGGATCATGCGTTTAGTAAACAAAGAATGTCGCTAAGGCATACAACAACAAAAATGTTATGTTGGCGTAACGGGCCCCCAAAAATAGGGTAGGTAGGTAGGGATTCGGTTTTTTTTTTTTGTTTTTTTTTTCCTTCCAGCAATGAAAATTATATGTTTTCTAATTGTTTAAAGGTAGTATACACCATTGGTAATTGCTTGAATTATCATGAATGGGTAGATTTGGGGTGTCGTATTTCATAGTAAATATCGTTTAACTGACTTTTCCGAAGTTTTACAATCATGGATGCCGAGAAAAGCACAAAAAAACAGCGTTTGTTTTCAACCGGGGTCGAGCAGTTATTCTTATGTTATCTTTGTTTTTTCGCTCTCGCCGTCGGGCGAGAGCGAATTTTTCTTTATAAAATTCAATTTGTTTGAATAATTACAGGATATCTAGCGCAATCCTTTTGCTGAATGCCTAGAATCATTATTTACTTTCAATTGAGTACGGTATTTCTTAATAATTCAGTAGTAAATATTTTCGATATCTGCAAATAGTGTATACTACCTTTAAGCCGGTAGTGATACACGATAGCGTGTCCAGGTTCAATATATACACAATCCACACACAAAACAATGAGAAACGGTCAGAAATGGTTTCAAACGTATTTATAACTAGATTTATATAGATTTTAAACATTAAATTTCGTCCCTTGAAAAAAAAATATCCAGGGTCGGCCGTATTTTTAGGGTCGGTCGGGTTACGCCAACATAACATTTTTTTTGTTTATGCCTAACCAGGTTGTATCGTAAAAATTGGGCATTATCCCTGGCTATACAGCATTATAGGCCAAGTTCGATCAAGAAACTATAGTTAACTAGTGGTTAGTTCGTGACGTCATTAGGGCATGCGCACTGAAGTTGAAGTGCGAACGACTCTCGACTATCCTGATAACTGCCAAACTGGTCCTCTCTGTACTGTGCTATTAAACAGCTATTGGTTACCATCGATGCGACCATCCGCGATAGGCTAGTCGTGAATATTTGACTAGACTTGTCCAACCATCGTCGACTAGCCCGAGTTCGATCAGAGTTAGTCAAACTATGGTTAACTCTAGTCCTTGATCGAACTTGGCCCTGGGTTTCCGACTTCTGACTAGCACCCCCTCAAACAAAGACACTTACAAGTTGGGAGAGTGCTGGTGCAGTATTTCGAAGGTCGCAGGCTTAAATCCCGCCTCTATTAGTATTCTTGGTTCACTTTGAAACACCTTTTCAAGTGGGTTCTTATTACCCAAATTTGAAGAAAAAAAATGGATTTTATAAAACCGGGTTGCATTTAATTGTTGCCTTCGTCCGTGTTTTGTCTTGATAGGATTCTGCACGGCATGTCGATACGTCAAGGAAGGACAGAAAAAAAGGGCGTGGCTGAAACCCCGGCGCCGGTAGATGAAAAAGGTCAGGATCAACTCACATAGATCAATTACTGTACTGTCGGTTTACCATGCCAACCTATGTTACAACTTGACTGACAATTATGTGAATGAAACCTGAAACTTTAGGTTTTAAAGATGTCATTCATGACAGAAATTTAAAAAAAAAAATTATGAAAAGCCCTTTTTTGTGGAGCCGATCACAAATGGTGAATTCTACCTTTTAAAACAAATTCTATGCAATAACAATACACTATCTTTGGGTATCCTTTTTGTCAAGTGTGCTAAAAGCTCAACCATTTTTGGTGATATAGTTTTACATAATTATTAGATTTTTATCAATTTATTCACAATCTCGTCCAAGGTTGTAACTTTAAATGCATATTATTGTATATCAAGATATAATTTTTATCAGAAATGTATTCAAAGATCTATATGAAAAAATATATTTAAAAAAAATGATGTTTTACAAAAATGTATTTACCTGGTCAATAACAGAATAAATTTATTAAAGTAAATAATGCACTGCCTTTTAAGGATTTCAATTTGTACCAAAAATATACAACAACTTTTAGAAAAAGAAATTCTAATTTTTAACTACTAAAGTATAAAAAAAATAAACCATTTTATTGTGAAAATACTACTGTTGTCAATATTTTCTTTTTTTTACAGTAAATTAAACGAAAAAAACCACAATATATTAAATAAGGCTTTCAGAAATACAAAAGAGCATCCACAAACGTGAAACGCAAAAACTTTTCTGTTAGGTTAGGTTGTTTTTTTGAAAAAAAATATCAACTTTAACCTTGACTCTCTCGCGAAATTTACTAGGAACCATACCCATCCTTGCAAAATCCAACACCATATGACAAACTGTTGGATTCTGAAGGTATGCCTAACCCAGTGTAAAGGACGACCAGTTAACCAGTTCGTGCCGGATGACGTATATAAACGCAAAAATTTCCCCAAATTCAAAACGGATGACGCATAAACACGCCAAGTTCAAGTTCGGAAATGTATGTCAGCAGCGCGCAAGGCCAGAAATGCGTGGGTGTGCTTCCCGGCACTATCAGCCTCGTTAAAAAAAAATCCCGCCCGTCGGCGTTAAAATAATCCCGGCGCGAACAGGTTAAGGGGTCCAGTACCCATCCTAACAGATTCCGACCAAACCAGGGGCCAATGTAAGCACAAAAAAGTCTTGCTCAGTAAAAACAGGTTATCGGCCAAAACTCCACGTGCTTTTTATTCAAAGCAAAAACCAGCTGAATACCAGTCACAAACAATATTTGTTTGTAGCCCTGTTTTTTTTCAAGGAAGATTTTTCATGCTAAGCAAAATTTGGTGCTTACACGTTTTATGAAATTGGCCCCTGGTGTTGGAGTTTGACTGGACGGAGATTGTTGGGGTTAATGTGGGCGCACCGCGATGTCCTCACCCTGTAGGGACAAATAGCCTGGTCTTGGTTTCCAGTCCTGCCAACTCTGGAGAATGCTAGAATCAACAGAAATTATTAATAACAATCAGAAGTGTGGCTATAAATACTCTGGAATTCAAGTCTAGCAGCTTACAACAAATAATACATGTAATATTAAAATGTTATAGAAACAAGATTCCAGGGTTTCCACCATTTTCATGAACACAACATTTACTGACTTCCCTGAATTTCCCTTGATAAATTTTCAAAGTTCCAGGATAATTCTTAATAGAATTAACTTCGCTACATTTTAATTTTTGGGTACGCTCAGTAGAATCAAATATATATTTTTTTTCTGCTAATCTTTTGCAAAAAATACTTTAAATAGTTCGAAAGAAATGTGGGAATTGTATCATGCCAAAACCCCCAAAATGATTCCCCACTTTCCAATCGGCTATTTTCAATCATAACTCAATATAGCATAGCGCGACTTTACGCCGTTTTCGTGGGAGCTGGTTTTATATGATATAATAAGACCCACCTCACAAGCAGAATGGCAATCACAAGAATCCCGATGACCACACAGAACAAGATGGTAGGATGGTGGATCTTGACCGCGGCCGAGTACAACTCATTGAGGAAGAACGGCGACACGGAGCGGGCTATACTGACCACTACAGCCACACAGCCAAACAAGGCACCTGGTCATCAACACCAAAACCATATTAATCCTGACCCTCTAGGGTATTTTAGCTCGAAACTCTGCCACCAGACGTATCATTTATCATCAGGTCAGACATTTTGAGGTCAAACAAAAATTCCGAAAGAAAAAACCTGAAGTTGATCAATTGCAATCAAACTTTGGTCATACTTGCAATACGGAAACTTTGATATTAAAGGTCAATATTGAGGTCAAAGGTCATTTGAGGTCAAGTTGTGAAATGGGGGTAATCCCAAAAGTAGACGAGACTCGTGGGTTGGAGGGCCATTCTTGTTTCTGCAAGTCGGTAAGTTTTCTAAGCTGTCGAGGTCGGGATATCTTACCCTGTTCTTCTTTATCGACGATCTTGGACATTATCGACTTCAGGACAGAGGTGGGAAGGACGCGCAAAAGACCCATGGCGGGGGCTAAAGAAAAAACCAATTTGGAAATTTTCTGGTTAAAAAACATTAACATAGTAAAATAAGTAGCATTCAAACTCAGACTTGGGGAAAAAAAACCCAAAAAACAAAAAGATAGTCGGATACAAAAGTGAGAAAGTACTCACCAACATAAATAAGAAAGACATTGGTGGTCGCAATTGCCGACGACAGCGCGAGTAATATACCAGAAATGAAGCCGATAATCACCAAGGAATACTCCGACATGTACGAGGAGAACAACTGGATTCCAACGACCGAACCTGGCAAGTCAGGAAACAACAGAACGAAAAACGGTTTAAACTGAAACAACTGGAAAAAAAAGGTCAAAAAGTAACAAACTATTAATCGCAAGTCAATCGCAAGTCATTACAAGTCAATCACAAGTCAATCACAAGTCAATCACAAGTCCTCACAAGTCAATCACAAGTCAATCACAAGTCCTCACAAGTCAATCACAAGTCAATCACAAGTCAATCACAAGTCCTCACAAGTCAATCACAAGTCAATCACAAGTCAATCACAAGTCAATCACAAGTCAATCACAAGTCCTCACAAATCAATCACAAGTCCTCACAAGTCAATCACAAGTCTCAAATAACATGTAGCAATCAGAAGAAAAAAACTATTTATTATTAGTTTTTAAACCCACCAATTGCTGGACTTATGGCGTTGATTATGCCGTACATGCCAACCACGGTGTGAGCCCAACAAAACGGAACCCCGAGGCCGTAGATCGTGACCACGTCAAAGAGCGACTCGTAGATGACGTCGTAGAAGAACTGGCAGAGTAAGAGTAACAGAAGCTTCCAGCGTCGGCCGTTGATGTTGTGCTTGAAGAGGCGAAAAATGCTGAGGAAAAGATCCTTGAAGATGTGACGGGAGACGGGTCGCTTTCGAACAGTCTCGCGGAGGATGCACGGTGGGGTCACGTAGAGGAACGCCAGCAAGGCGGGAACGATGATGATGCTGTAGACTAGAGGGTAGCTGTTGGTCTGTTGTAGGGCGATGTTGATCGATAAAAAAGCAGCTCCAAGGCCGAGATGGGTCATGAGGTCGTTGACGACAAATCGGAGGCTCCGTCCTTTCTGAGCACTTTCGGTTGTTGTAATGTCAGCGATGTAAGAAAACCCCATGGCAGTCAGCAACACCGTGTCTCCGCATATGCCCAGCACGGCTTCTCCTCCCACAAGCACAGCTAACGGGAGATTGAAATACGCTACCAGAAAGCACACCGTGGTGGCGACCACGTGCCCCACCGCACCGATGATAAACATGGGCCGTCGACCCACGAAATCGCTGAGCGTGCCTAACACAAGAGCGCTGACCATAGGAGGAAACGTGGACATGCTCTCCATGTACATGGACCATGTGGCAGTCTCTGTCTCGATCTGGATTTGCATCGGGTCCTTAGCGCTGGTGTTGTGGCACGTTGTCGCGTTCTCCCCGGGTAGAGTGTAGTTATACCTCAGGGCCAACCGGTGCTCCGTATACTGAGTACGCAGCGTGATCATGCCTGCTTGCACAAAAAACAGAAGGAACAGAACTGGTTCTATGGTTACCAGTCTCGGTTTGCGAATGTCCTTCTGGTGATTCTGCGACAAAACTTCTATTTCAGCATCAGCAGCAGTAGCAGTAGCAGTAGCCATGACGATCAGTTGCTAGCTCTTCGATAAACCAAAAATTACTGAAGATTTTCGTACACCTGCCAAAAATAAATTAGAATATTTGTTACAACTTATACAACAAAGTACTAGCAGTATCATAATTATTTTGTCAGCAAGCTCTAGATATTTAGATTTGATACACATACGGTAGTCCAAAAATATAGGACTCTATACTGTCAAAACTGTGTCCCAAGTAGAGTCCTAAAATTTAAAGTACAGGAACTGTAAATTAAACATGCAACACAAGAAAATAGACTGACACAAAAAAACCAACCAGTCCAACAATATGTCATTTTGACACGGTTGACTGACTCAACATTAAGGTGATGGCAACATGCCTTTATTCTGCGTCATTCAACCGTGTCAAAGTAACCATGTACTGACTGTACATGCATATAAATTAACTGTGGTACTGTATCAGTAATATCAGACCATGAAGAGATCAGTCTGTTCAAACAAATAGACAAATGATGGACATGCAGAAGTCTAGTCTAGGTGTTTAAAGTTAAACCATGGAGGAATAAGAAGGAACCATGTGATGTAGCTTTTCTCTCAGGTACAAAATGTTAAATTAAACTCTTCTTAAAAAATTGATATGAGACTTCAAACTTGGGTGGTGAAATACTGAGGATATTTTCTTTAACCTCATGAAATATTTGGAGAATTTGATCAGCTAAAAAGTGAGTAAATTTTGCCCGAACTTTCTTTGCAACTGCATGTTTTTCAGCACTAAACAAAATATTTATCAATCACAGATTCGTGTCTTTTCAACATTTTGTCCACGACTGTACACCGTTAATATATGATAATATAATGATTAAAACAAAGTCAAAGTGGTGTCAGGCTGCAACTTCTTTCCCAAAAAATAACCTTGCACTCTCGATCTACTCCTTTTTATTCCTTCATGGTTGACCCATGGATGATGGAGGATTCCTCCATGGTTGACCGCACCGTACCTAGTCCTACCACGGTACCACCAGCAAAGCGGCCCTGGCTGCGCCGCGCCGGTACCACTGACCTCTACAGCTGGACGGACCATTGTCCATATTCTGCTGTGCTAACACTTGAAGTCGGCGCGAACTGGAAGTGCAACATGGCGGACCCGAGACGTCACTGCTGTGAGCCAATGAAATGTCCAGGTGTGGAGGTCAGCGGATTTATTCTGTACATTTTGTATTTATAAACATTACGTAATACGTATCGTACCAACACCTGGACATTTCATTGGCTCACAGAGTCACGTCGTGGGTCCGCCATGTTGCACTTCTCCGCATGCCGACTTCAAAATGAAACAATGATGATCTGTCCGGGGGTGCGTTCCGCTTACGCGAACGTTGCCAACGTTGGCCAACGTTTGCGTTGTTCGCTTGAGTGGAACGCAATGTGCGCCAATTATGTTGGCGAACGTTAGCGAAAACGGCGAACGACATTCCGAGCTGTTCGCTGTTGGCCAGTGACGTATTTTAATGATGGCGAAGCGGTTAGCAGACGGCAGGGTTCTTTTCACGGTTTTTATTTACGTTTTATACTTTTCGTTATAAACGGTGGATTGTTTTGAGCATTCACAGGGACCTTTTAAAGAAAAATAATGAGTTGGACAAAAAGCAGCGAACCAAACGATGTCACTTTCACTGGGCGCCGCCATTTTAAAAACGTAGTTTTTAAAATATCGTTCCACTTCAATTAACGCCAACTCAAAACGTTGGCGAACGTTCGCGCAAACAGTTCGCGTAAGTGGAACGCACCCCATGTATAGAGGTCAGTGCCTACCACCAGCAAAGCGGCCCTGGCCGCGCCGCGCCGGTCGGCGGCGCCCGCTCGAAAACTGCGCCCGAAAAGCACCCTCTGTTGGTAGCTTTTGTTGGTAGCTTTTGTTAAAAAAAACCAAAAAAAACCAAACTTAACTGTGGCCGTTTTCTAATACATCCTGGCTTCGTTGCGTCTGTGGCTTCATTTATGCAGTTTGGAAATAGCGATCGAGCCCCAATGGAGCCTAAGCCGGGGTTTGGAAAAACGTCATGTCTGTTTGCGTTTAAAAATACCCCCTCTTCTGTCAAAAAGAAGGGGTAGAATATTTACCCCACCGTGATGACTTGTGACGACCGGTATTTACGCCCAATCTGCCTTTTATATTTGTAGCTATAACTAACAATATGAACAACTTTGGAAGAACAACAAATTTGGAAGAACACGTTTTCGATGCGGTAGCAAAAACGTAAAATTTTATTTATTATGAACTTGTACAACACCACTTAATTCACCCTTTATATCGGAATAAAACAAAAAAATAAGCAACACAATTCATTTGACGAAATATTTTATGATTACGTAATTTTATAATTGTACAAAAAAAATCTATAAAAAAATCGATATCACATCAGTATGTAATGATGCACTTTAATCATTCAAATATTTTTCAGATGTATATTTTGATTGAACAAAATTAAATAATTAAACTTTACCCAAAATGACTTGCATGAACTTTCCATCTTGTTGTGAAACTGGCCACGTGGACCTTACCATTTTGTGAGCCGTCTATATCATTTATGCCATGAAAACTTTAGCCAAGCTTAGTTAATTTTTGGTACGAACAATAATAAGGCCATTGTCAATATCAATATGGAAAATGCAACTAACGATCGAGCAGAATCATAAACTGACAGGACTGATTTTCTAAAGACTGAAAGAAAGCATGTTTAAATGTACCAACAATGTAAATGTAGCTCTTAACAATGTAAGACGTCGACAGTGTATAAACCCTCAGCGCACTGTCCTCACTCTTTCTTAAAATGGCCGCTCTGGCCTGTGCGCCCACGGCCACACAGACACCTACAGCAAAGGCGGCACGCGGCCACGTTTACAAAGATCAGCGCTGCCAGAACAAGAGACAAGAAGAGATATACATCAATGAGATTTCTCTCGACGTAGTTCAGGTCTAGGACGACAGGCCGTAGGTGCTGGCCGCCGAACCGGGTGACGTGAAGGATCCAGCGGGCCACGTTGTCAGCCGGGCTGGGCGCGCCCATCTGCAGGTCGCGCATGATCTGGGAGACGCGCTGTGCGTTCTTGCTGAATCTGAAAAGAAAATACCAAACATGCCTCAAAATGTACCTATTAACAATTATGTTCTCAACTGTCTCGGCAGTTCGACTGCTACAAAGCTTAGGTTGTGTAGACACTAAACACAGTATCTGAATACTCTAATCATAACTCAGTTCGTATAATTTCAGGTTAATCAGCCAGTGCATCAATTATGACGCGCGTGTTTTGACGTCACGTCTGTACGCACATTAATATGCAAGCTCCGCCTTGACGTATTTTAGGCAACTGCAACCTTAACACGCGCGAGCACCCGCAGCCCGCGTACGCTGAGGCAATTCGCGCGTGTGTGCGCAAGTCGGAATACAGTCACCGCTGTTGGGCTCATCTCAAGAGATAGTATTTGGTCAGCACGTTCCGTAAGGGTTCTAGATATTACCCGGGTTCTGTCATGACTCTTCGGATGGCGTGACTCAGAGTCTCCGGCGTGATAGTCGTGATGTCCAACGTCAAGCCTGCTCCACGCGCCTCCACGCGCACCATGTTGTCCATCTGCTCTTCAAAAAGGGGAATGCCCACCATAGGAATCCCCGCCCACATCGCCTCGTTCATGCTGAATGACGCGGCGTGGCTCATGTACGCTCTCACGTTGGGAAGTTCTGTGTGAAAACGTGGGTAAGATTCAGTACAAAGGCATATTGGTACATGTTGGTAAAAATAAGCGAATCTGATACTTCCACACCAGAATATCCAGGAACCTAAACAACTATGTATGTCTAATTGTCTGAGGAAAATGATACCAATAACACCTGATTCGGTTTAGAGGTTTTAATTCCAGCGCAATTAATAAATTGTGAACCAATGTCATTCTGGTCTTAGATGCATGGATGTTCACTGAGCTGCGATAATCCTAATTAGAGCTCCTGACTTTGGTTCACAAAAATGGCGCTGGAATCAAAACTCCTTTACTGAATCTGCAGTTATTGGTATCATTTTCCTTCTAACAAGATTCCCTATGTACTACCCATGACATAGGGGAGGGGCAACCATTTGGCAACCATGGTATTTTCGCCCAGCTTCACTCCTTTCAGGTCGGCACCGGACTGCCACAGCACGCGGTGCGGAAGCTCGTTGAAGGCGTCGGCGAAGATCTGGGCCTTCTTAGACCCCAACATCCTCACATTGGAGCCTAACGAGAAGAGTAGCACACCATCCGGTGCGGTGTCGATGAACTTTGCGACTTCCTTGTCCAACTGTAAACATTTATACAAGAGAAACGGTCAATGAACCGAAATACCAGTTCTACTTTTTTAGGGTCAATAACCATTAGCCCCGGTATCTAACTAATTTTCTGCGTCATCTTTACCTAAAATAGTGTCGATTTGCCCTGACTCATTTTGGGCACCAAAACGTAGTCAAGTTTGACTCTTAATTCGAGCCAGGCCATGCAATTATTAATAATAACAACAATGCATTGTGTCTTTATTATCTCTGCTCGTTGGGCCCACGAAACATTCCAAATACCATCTCAGCTCCCTGGGGAGTATACAGCTCAATGCTGCCGTTTCGGCGCAAATTAGGCAATAGCAACCATCTCTGCCCTCACAGGTAACCATTTACTCCTGGGTGGAGAGAAGCAACGAGTGACAAAATGCCTTGCCCAACCTTGAACACACGCACTATAGTCCTAGGCCGGACTCGAACCCACAACCTGCAGTTTTACCCACATTATGGCAAATTCAGTGATTCAGACCACGACACTCCACATTCAATGCTCCAAACCCGGGCAAATCTCACCAGGGCCCTTTTCACAGATCACTTATTTACCTTCTGGTTTGGATCCAGTCCACCATTGTAGAGGACATAGATCGTATTGGGGTTCATGGGGCGGGCAAACTCCAACCCGAAACTCCCGTGCATAAAGTGCAACAGGGCTTGCTTGTAGGACTCCACCGTGCTAATCTGTGGCTCGATGTTGTATTTGACCTTGAGCTCATCGAAGAACTTGAACTCACACATGCTAGGATACACATTGCTGTAGTACCAATGGCCCAGAACGTTCTGCGAGCGCTGAAGGAACGTCATCCGGTCGGTCAGCCCCATGGCACGCTCTGGTACGTAAGCGGGTTCTGTTTTGAGTCCAGTCCTGATTGCAAAACCAATTAAGGTAGTTGGTAATTAACAGTGATTTACTTAATTATCCGATAAAAGGTACGCGGGGCATTCAATCGACGCCAAAAACTGTGACTGGTGGGCCAGCAGATCGACCCAAAATCTGATTAATAAACGTACATTATAATTCGCACGTGTATCCCTTGTATGCGCAAGGAACCAATACATTAAACTTGACCCAAAATATTATTTCACACAAATAAACCACAAGGGAATCTGACTAGGTAAATGTGCATACATTTAAAAGTGAATAAAGAAATTGGCAAGGCGGGACTTGAACCTGCGACGTCCGGAATACCAACTGAGCGATCTTGCTCTGTGTTTGCGGTCTTCCAAATTGTCAGTATCTTAATTAGAGGGCGCTAGTTAGCAAACAAAAAAGTCGTATCTTCATTGAGTGATCTCCACAATGTCGCTTTCCATGTTGTATTGTAAAATTGGGCGTGATCCCTGGCCACACGGAATTCTGGTGTTTATGACTTTTGACTAGCGCCCTCGAACAAAGATACTGACAATTTGGGAGACCGCCAACATAGGGCAAGATAGCTCAGTTTTTAGAGCGCCGGTCCGGTTTTTCCGGAGGTCGCTGGTTCGAGTCCCGCCTTGCCAATTTCTTTGTTCACTTTGAGGTTGAGAAATATTAGTTCGGCTTAAAATTGACCAGAGTAGGCCTAAGCTTAATATTGTTTATTTCCATCTACATATTGCCACAATTCAGTATTACTAAATGTTGATCTACATTCTACAGAGAAGTTGCCAAATTAGAGATAAACATACCACATCGCATGTTTGGATGGTATCGCGAACACGACTGAGTTCAGAACGAACGGGATGCCCAGGGCCTGCGCCAGCATCGGGGTGCAGAAAATGAAATCATCGCCCACCAACATGTCGAATTTCTCCTGGCGAAGTCGCGCTATGGCGGCCGAGTCCGCGAATAGATCGACGCATTCCTGCCGCCACATCGTGACCAAGCCCTCCGTAGTCAGCGACCTGTGCGTGTCCGCGTCCATCAGCAGATGACCCCAGAAGTGGTTCAGGCTCCCCGACAGGACCGCCGCGGACAGATGGTCCGTGGCGTCGCTTCGGTTCTGCTTGGTCCAGGACGAGTTAAAGACCACGAAAGAGAAAAGATCGGAGTCTCCCTTCCAGTGGCTGATGGGGTTGGAGCTGCTGACTAACGACACCACGCGGTGGCCCCGACGAGCCAGCACCCTGCCCGATGCGACCAAGTTGAAGTAGTGGCTGCCCCCAGAAATGGAGGCGAAATAGAGAAACTTGAATTTGTCCGCGGCATTATTCCCCACGCCATCACTGCCCAGCGCCGACGAAATAAACGCAGGGGAAAATACCCCCAGAAATAAAAGCAACACCGCTGGTATCATGATGGTAGCGTATTGCTGTTATAATAGTCCTACTGGAGTGATACAAAAGCACATACATTGATTATCGGGCGATTTGTACTTTGAGGTAGTTTTTCAGAGGAAAGATAACGATGATCTTTGCTAGTTTGCTCACCGTTATCTTTGGGCGACTGTGAACTTCGTTATTAATTTCCTATAGACCGCTGTGTTCTATATTTAGTACGAAAGCCGATAAGGTAGGATACACCATTGGTAACTGCTTGAATTATCAGGAATGGGTGAATGGGGGATTGTATTTATAGTAAATATCGTTTAACTGACCTGTTCGAAGATTTACAATCATTTTATCCACTTAATGTCAAGTAACTTGGTATTTTATACGTGTTTTTTTTTTTTTTTAATCTGCACACGTATATTTTGTAAAAAGAATTAAAAAATACATCAACAAAATGTTTAGATTCATAAAATTGTTACAAATCAGTTTACAGACAGTTAGCTTTTGTTGAAAAAACAACACAAAAAACCGAGGCCGTTTTCTAATACCCCCGGCTTCGTTGCGTCTGTGGCTTCATTTATGCAGTTTGAAAATAGCGATGGAGCCCAAATGAAACCTTGGAGTTTGGAAAACGTCATGTCTGTTGCGTTTGAAAATACCCCCTCTTCTGTCAAAAAGAAGGGGTAGAATATTTACCCCACCGTGATGACTTGTGACGACCGGTATTTACGCCCAATCTGCCTTTTATATTTGTAGCTATAACTAACAATATGAACAACTTTGGAAGAACAACAAATTTGGAAGAACACGTTTTCGATGCGGTAGCAAAAACGTAAAATGTTATTTATTATGAACTTGTACAACACCACTTAATTCACCCTTTATATCGGAATAATACAAAAATAATAAGCAACACAATTCATTTGACGAAATATTTTATGATTACGTAATTTTATAATTGTACAAAAAAAAATTATAAAAAAATCGATATCACATCAGTATGTAATGATGCACTTTAATCATTCAAATATTTTTCAGATGTATATTTTGATTGAACAAAATTAAATAATTAAACTTTACCCAAAATGACTTGCACGAACTTTCCATCTTGTTGTGAAACTGGCCACGTGGACCTTACCATTTTGTGAGCCGTCTATATCATTTATGCCATGAAAACTGTAGCCAAGCTTAGTAAATTTTTGGTACGAACAATAATAAGGCCATTGTCAATATCAATATGGAAAATGCAACTAACGATCGAGCAGAATCATAAACTGACAGGACTGATTTTCTAAAGACTGAAAGAAAGCATGTATAAATGTACCAACAATGTAAATGTAGCTCTTAAAAATGTAAGACGTCGACAGTGTATAAACCCTCAGCGCACTGTCCTCACTCTTTCTTAAAATGGCCGCTCTGGCCTGTGCGCCTACGGCCACAAAGACACCTACAGCAAAGGCGGCACGCGGTCACGTTTACAAAGATCAGCGCTGCCAGAACAAGAGACAAGAAGAGATATACATCAATGAGATTCCTCTCGACGTAGTTCAGGTCTAGGACGACAGGCCGTAGGTGCTGGCCGCCGAACCGGGTGACGTGAAGGATCCAACGGGCCACGTTGTCAGCCGGGCTGGGCGCGCCCATCTGCAGGTCGCGCATGATCTGGGAGACGCGCTGTGCGTTCTTGCTGAATCTGAAAAGAAAATACCAAACATGCCTCAAATGTACCTATTAACAATTATGTTCTCAACTGTCTCGGCAGTTCGACTGCTACAAAGCTTAGGTTGTGTAGACACCAAACACAGTATTTGAATACTGTAATCATAACTCAGTTCGTATAATTTCAGGTCAATCGGCCAGTGCATCAATTATGACGCGCGTGTTTTGACGTCACGTCTGTACGCACATTAATATGCAAGCTCCGCCTTGACGTATTTTAGGCAACTGCAACCTTAACACGCGCGAGCACCCGCAGCCCGCGTACGCTGAGGCAATTCGCGCGTGTGTGCGCAAGTCGGAATACAGTCACCGCTGTTGGGCTCATCTCAATAGATAGTATTTGGTCAGCACGTTCCATAAGGGTTCTAGATATTACCCGGGTTCTGTCATGACTCTTCGGATGGCGTGACTCAGAGTCTCCGGCGTGATAGTCGTGATGTCCAACGTCAAGCCTGCTCCACGCGCCTCCACGCGCACCATGTTGTCCATCTGCTCTTCAAAAAGGGGAATGCCCACCATAGGAATCCCCGCCCACATCGCCTCGTTCATGCTGAATGACGCGGCGTGGCTCAGGTACGCTCTCACGTTGGGAAGTTCTGTGTGAAAACGTGGGTAAGATTCAGTACAAAGGCATATTGGTACATGTTGGTAAAAATAAGCGAATCTGATACTTCCACACCAGAATATCCAGGAACCTAAACAACTATGTATGTCTAATTGTCTGAGGAAAATGATACCAATAACACCCGATTCGGTTTAGAGGTTTTAATTCCAGCGCAATTAATAAATTGTGAACCAATGTCATTCTGGTCTTAGATGCATGGATGTTCACTGAGCTGCGATAATCCTTATTAGAGCTCCTGACTTTGGTTCACAAAAATGGCGCTGGAATCAAAACTCCTTTACTGAATTTGCAGTTATTGGTATCATTTTCCTTCTAACAAGATTCCTTTTGTACTACCCATGACATAGGGGAGGGGCAACCATTTGGCAACCATGGTGTTTTCGCCCAGCTTCACTCCTTTCAGGTCGGCACCGGACTGCCACAGCACGCGGTGCGGAAGCTCGTTGAAGGCGTCGGCGAAGATCTGGGCCTTCTTAGAACCCAACATCCTCACATTGGAGCCTAACGAGAAGAGTAGCACACCATCCGGTGCGGTGTCGATGAACTTTGCGACTTCCTTGTCCAACTGTAAACATTTATACAAGAGAAACGGTCAATGAACCGAAATACCAGTTCTACTTTTTTAGGGTCAATAACCATTAGCCCCGGTATCTAACTAATTTTCTGCGTCATCTTTACCTAAAATAGTGTCGATTTGCCCTGACTCATTTTGGGCACCAAAACGTAGTCAAGTTTGACTCTTAATTCGAGCCAGGCCATGCAATTATTAATAATAACAACAAGGCATTGTGTCTTTATTATCCCTGCTCGTTGGGCCCACGAAACATTCCAAATACCATCTCAGCTCCCTGGGGAGTATACAGCTCAATGCTGCCGTTTCGGCGCAAATTAGGCAATAGCAACCATCTCTGCCCTCACAGGTAACCATTTACTCCTGGGTGGAGAGAAGCAACGAGTGACAAAATGCCTTGCCCAACCTTGAACACACGCACTATAGTCCTAGGCCGGACTCGAACCCACAACCTGCAGTTTTACCCACATTATGGCAAATTCAGTGATTCAGACCACGACACTCCACATTCAATGCTCCAAACCCGGGCAAATCTCACCAGGGCCCTTTTTACAGATCACTTATTTACCTTCTGGTTTGGATCCAGTCCACCATTGTAGAGGACATAGATCGTATTGGGGTTCATGGGGCGGGCAAACTCCAACCCGAAACTCCCGTGCATAAAGTGCAACAGGGCTTGCTTGTAGGACTCCACCGTGCTAATCTGTGGCTCGATGTTGTATTTGACCTTGAGCTCATCGAAGAACTTGAACTCACACATGCTAGGATACACATTGCTGTAGTACCAATGGCCCAGAACGTTCTGCGAGCGCTGAAGGAACGTCATCCGGTCGGTCAGCCCCATGGCACGCTCTGGTACGTAAGCGGGTTCTGTTTTGAGTCCAGTCCTGATTGCAAAACCAATTAAGGTAGTTGGTAATTAACAGTGATTTACTTAATTATCCGATAAAAGGTACGCGGGGCATTCAATCGACGCTAAAAACTGTGACTGGTGGGCCAGCAGATCGACCCAAAATCTGATTAATAAATGTACATTATAATTCGCACGTGTATCCATTGTATGCGCAAGGAACCAATACATAAACTTCACCAACAATATTATTTCACACAAATAAACCACAAGGGAATCTGACTAGGTAAATGTGCATACATTTAGAAATGAACAAAGAAATTGGCAAGGCGGGACTCGAACTGCGACGTCCAACAGCTGAGCTATCTTGCTCTGTGTTTGCGGTCTCCCAAATTGTCAGTATCTAATATTAGAGGGCGCTAGTTAGCAAACAAAAAGTCGTATCTTCATTGAGTGATCTCCACAATGTCGCTTTCCATGTTGTATCGTAAAATTGGGCGTGATCCCTGGCCACACGGAATTCTGGTGTTTATGACTTTTGACTAGCGCCCTCGAACAAAGATACTGACAATTTGGGAGACCGCCAACATAGGGCAGTTTTTAGAGCGCCGGTCCGGTTTTTCCGGAGGTCGCTGGTTTGAGTCCCGCCTTGCCAATTTCTTTGTTCACTTTGAGGTTGAGAAATATTAGTTCAGCTTAAATTTGACCAGAGTAGGCCTAAGCTTAATATTGTTTATTTCCATCTACATATTGCCACAATTCAGTATTACTAAATTTTGATCTATATTCTACAGAGAAGTTGCCAAATTAGAGATAAACATACCACATCGCATGTTTGGATGGTATCGCGAACACAACTGAGTTCAGAACGAACGGGATGCCCAGGGCCTGCGCCAGCATCGGGGTGCAGAAAATGAAATCATCGCCCACCAACATGTCGAATTTCTCCTGGCGAAGTCGCGCTATGGCGGCCGAGTCCGTGAATAGATCGACGCATTCCTGCCGCCACATCGTGACCAAGCCCTCCGTAGTCAGCGACCTGTGCGTGTCCGCGTCCATCAGCAGATGACCCCAGAAGTGGTTCAGGCTCCCCGACAGGACCGCCGCGGACAGATGGTCCGTGGCGTCGCTTCGGTTCTGCTTGGTCCAGGACGAGTTAAAGACCACGAAAGAGAAAAGATCGGAGTCTCCCTTCCAGTGGCTGGTGGGGTTGGAGCTGCTGACTAACGACACCACGCGGTGGCCCCGACGAGCCAGCACCCTGCCCGATGCGACCAAGTTGAAGTAGTGGCTGCCCCCAGAAATGGAGGCGAAATAGAGGAACTTGAATTTGTCCGCGGCATTATTCCCCACGCCATCACTGCCCAGCGCCGACGAAATAAACGCAGGGGAAAATACCCCCAGAAATAAAAGCAACACCGCTGGTATCATGGTGGTAGCGTATTGCTGTTATAATAGTCCTACTGGAGTGATACAAAAGCACATACATTGATTATCGGGCGATTTGTACTTTGAGGTAGTTTTTCAGAGGAAAGATAACGATGATCTTTGCTAGTTTGCTCACCGTTATCTTTGGGCGACTGTGAACTTCGTTATTAATTTCCTATAGACCGCTGTGTTCTATATTTAATACGAAAGCCGATAAGGTAGGATACACCATTGGTAACTGCTTGAATTATCAGGAATGGGTGAATGGGGGATTGTATTTATAGTAAATATCGTTTAACTGACCTGTTCGAAGATTTACAATCATTTTATCCACTTAATGTTAAGTAACTTGGTATTTTATACGTGTTTTTTTTTTTTTTAATCTGCACACGTATATTTTGTAAAAAGAATTAAAAAATACATCAACAAAATGTTTAGATTCATAAAATTGTTACAAATCAGTTTACAGACAGTTAGCTTTTGTTGAAAAAACAACACAAAAAACCGAGGCCGTTTTCTAATACCCCCGGCTTCGTTGCGTCTTTGCCTTATTTATGCAGTTTGAAAATAGCGATGGAGCCCAAATGAAACCTTGGAGTTTGGAAAACGTCATGTCTGTTGCGTTTGAAAATACCCCCTCTTCTGTCAAAAAGAAGGGGTAGAATATTTACCCCACCGTGATGACTTGTGACGACCGGTATTTACGCCCAATCTGCCTTTTATATTTGTAGCTATAACTAACAATATGAACAACTTTGGAAGAACAACAAATTTAGAAGAACACGTTTTCGATGCGGTAGCAAAAACGTAAAATTTTATTTATTATGAACTTGTACAACACCACTTAATTCACCCTTTATATCGGAATAATACAAAAATAATAAGCAACACAATTATTATGACGAAATATTTTATGATTACGTAATTTTATAATTGTACAAAAAAAATCTATAAAAAAATCGATATCACATCAGTATGTAATGATGCACTTTAATCATTCAAATATTTTTCAGATGTATATTTTGACTGAACAAAATTAAATAATTAAACTTTACCCAAAATGACTTGCATGAACTTTCCATCTTGTTGTGAAACTGGCCACGTGGACCTTACCATTTTGTGAGCCGTCTATATCATTTATGCCATGAAAACTGTAGCCAAGCTTAGTTAATGTTTGGTACGAACAATAATAAGGCCATTGTCAATATCAATATGGAAAATGCAACTAACGATCGAGCAGAATCATAAACTGACAGGACTGATTTTCTAAAGACTGAAAGAAAGCATGTTTAAATGTACCAACAATGTAAATGTAGCTCTTAAAAATGTAAGACGTCGACAGTGTATAAACCCTCAGCGCGCTGTCCTCACTCTTTCTTAACATGGCCGCTCTGGCCTGTGCGCCCACGGCCACACAGACACCTACAGCAAAGGCGGCACGCGGTCACGTTTACAAAGATCAGCGCTGCCAGAACAAGAGACAAGAAGAGATAAACATCGATGAGATTCCTCTCGACGTAGTTCAGGTCTAGGACGACAGGCCGTAGGTGCTGGCCGCCGAACCGGGTGACGTGGAGGATCCAGCGGGCCACGTTGTCAGCCGGGCTGGGCGCGCCCATCTGCAGGTCGCGCATGATCTGGGAGACGCGCTGTGCGTTCTTGCTGAATCTGCAAAGAAAATACCAAACATACCTCAAAATAATGTACATGTACCTATTAAAAATTATGTTCTGAACTGTCTCGGCAGTTCGATTGCTAGAAAGCTTAGGTTGTGTAGACACCGAACACAGTATTCAGCCCTATTTTGGCCAATCATAATGCACTTCGGCAACTTGTACACGTCACCAATATGCTGCGTGCGTTTTGACGTCACGTCTGCACGTGCATTAATGTGCAAGCTTCACCCCGACGTATTTTATACAACTGCAACATTAACACGCGCGGGCACCCGCAGCCCGCGTGACGCCCAGGCCATTCGCGCGTGTGTGCGCATGTCGGAATTCAGTCACAGCTGTTGGGCTCATCTCAAGAGATCTACGGCTACGTCTATAGTATTTGGTCAGCACGTTCCATAAGGGTTCTAGATATTACCCGGGTTCTGTCATGACTCTTCGGATGGCGTGACTCAGAGTCTCCGGCGTGATAGTCGTGATGTCCAACGTCAAGCCTGCTCCACGCGCCTCCACGCGCACCATGTTGTCCATCTGCTCTTCAAAAAGGGGAATGCCCACCATAGGAATCCCCGCCCACATCGCCTCGTTCATGCTGAATGACGCGGCGTGGCTCAGGTACGCTCTCACGTTGGGAAGTTCTGTGTGAAAACGTGGGTAAGATTCAGTACAAAGGCATATTGGTACATGTTGGTAAAAATAAGCGAATCTGATACTTCCACAACAGAATATCCAGGAACCTAAACAACTATGTATGTCTAATATTGTCTGGGGAAAATGATACCAATAACACCCGATTCGGTTTAGAGGTTTTAATTCCAGCGCAATTAATAAATTGTGAACCAATGTCATTCTGGTCTTAGATGCATGGATGTTCACTGAGCTGCGATAATCCTAATTAGAGCTCTTGACTTTGGTTCACAAAAATGGCGCTGGAATCAAAACTCCTTTACTGAATCTGCAGTTATTGGTATCATTTTCCTTCTAACAAGATTCCCTATGTACTACCCATGACATAGGGAAGGGGCAACCATTTGGCAACCATGGTGTTTTCGCCCAGCTTCACTCCTTTCAGGTCGGCACCGGACTGCCACAGCACGCGGTGCGGAAGCTCGTTGAAGGCGTCGGCGAAGATCTGGGCCTTCTTAGACCCCAACATTCTCACATTGGAGCCTAACGAGAAGAGTAGCACACCATCCGGTGCGGTGTCGATGAACTTTGCGACTTCCTTGTCCAACTGTAAACATTTATACAAGAGAAACGGTCAATGAACCGAAATACCAGTTCTACTTTTTTAGGGTCAATAACCATTAGCCCCGGTATCTAACTAATTTTCTGCGTCATCTTTACCTAAAATAGTGTCGATTTGCCCTGACTCATTTTGGGCACCAAAACGTATAGTCAAGTTTGACTCTTAATTCGAGCCAGGTCATGCAATTATTAATAATAACAACAAGGCATTGTGTCTTTATTATCCCTGCTCGTTGGGCCCACGAAACATTCCAAATACCATCTCAGCTCCCTGGGGAGTATACAGCTCAATGCTGCCGTTTAGGCGCAAATTAGGCAATAGCAACCATCTCTGCCCTCACAGGTAACCATTTACTCCTGGGTGGAGAGAAGCAACGAGTGACAAAATGCCTTGTCCAACCTTGAACACACGCACTATAGTCCTAGGCCGGACTCGAACCCACAACCTGCAGTTTTACCCACATTATGGCAAATTCAGTGATTCAGACTACAAGGCCACGACACTCCACATTCAATGCTCCAAATCAACCCGGGCAAATCTCACCAGGGCCCTTTTACAGGTCACTTATTTACCTTCTGGTTTGGATTCAGTCCACCATTGTAGAGGACATAGATCGTATTGGGGTTCATGGGGCGGGCAAACTCCAACCCGAAACTCCCGTGCATAAAGTGAAGCAGGGCTTGCTTGTAGGACTCCACCGTGCTAATCTGTGGCTCGATGTTGTACTTGACCTTCAGCTCATCGAAGAACTTGAACTCACACCTGCTAGGATACACGTTGCTGTAGTACCAATGGCCCAGAACGTTCTGCGAGCGCTGAAGGAACGTCATTCGGTCGGTCAGCCCCATGGCACGCTCTGGTACGTAAGCGGGTTCTGTTTTGAGTCCAGTCCTGATTGCAAAACCAATTAAGGTAGTTAGTAATTAACAGTGATTTACTTAATTATCAGATAAAAGGTACGCGGGGCATTCAATCGACGCTAAAAACTGTGACTGGTGGGCCAGCAGATCGACCCAAAATCTGATTAATAAATGTACATTATAATTCGCACGTGTATCCACTGTATGCGCAAGGAATCCATACATTAAATTTGACCCGAAATATTATTTCACACAAGTAAACCACAAGGGAATCTGACTAGGTAAATTTGCATACATTTAAAAGTGAACAAAGAAATTGGCTAGGCGGGACTCGAACTGCGACGTCCGGAATACCAACTGAGCTATCTTGCTCTGTGTTTGCGGTCTCCCAAATTGTCAGTATCTTTATTAGAGGGCGCTAGTTAGCAAACAAAAAGTCGTATCTTCATTGAGTGATCTCCACAATGTCGCTTCCCATGTTGTATCGTAAAATTGGGCGTGATCCCTGGCCACACGGAATTCTGGTGTTTACGACTTTTGACTGGCGCCCTCGAACAAAGATACTGACAATTTGGGAAACCGCCAACATAGGGCAAGATAGCTCAGTTTTTAGAGCGCCGGTCCGGTTTTTCCGGAGGTCGCTGGTTCGAGTCCCGCCTTGCCAATTTCTTTGTTTACTTTGAGGTTGAGAAATATTAGTTCGGCTTAAAATTGACCAGAGTAGGCCTAAGCTTAATATTGTTTATTTCCATCTACATATTGCCACAATTCAGTATTACTAAATTTTGATCTACATTCTACAGAGAAGTTGCCAAATTAGAGATAAACATACCAGATCGCATGTTTGGATGGTATCGCGAAAAAGACTGAGTTCAGAACGAACGGGATGCCCAGGGCCTGCGCCAGCATCGGGATGCAGACAATGAAATCATCGCCCACCAACATGTCAAATTTCTCCTGGCGAAGTCGCGCTATGGCGGCCGAGTCCGCGAATAGATCGACGCATTCCTGCCGCCACATCGTGACCAAGCCCTCCGTATCCAGCGACCTGCGCGTGTCCGCGTCCAGCAGCAGATGCCCCCAGAAGTGGTTCAGGCGCCCCGACAGGACCGCCGCGGACAGATGGTCCGTGGCGTCGCTTCGGTTCTGCTTGGTCCAGGACGAGTTGAAGACCACGAAAGAAAAAAGATCGGAGTCTCCCTTCCAGTGGCTGATGGGGTTGGAGCTGCTGACTAACGACACCACGCGGTGGCCCCGACGAGCCAGCACCCTGCCCGATGCGACCAAGTTGAAGTAGTGGCTGCCCCCAGAAATGGAGGCGAAATAGAGGAACTTGAATTTGTCCGCGGCCTTATTCCCCACGCCATCACTGGTTAGCGCCGACGAAATAAACGCAGGGGAAAATACCATCAGAAATAAAAGCAACACCGCTGGTATCATGATGGTAGCGTATTGCTGTTATAATAGTCCTACTGGAGTGATACAAAAGCACATACATTGGTTATCGGGCGATTTGTACTGTCTTTGAAGTTGTTTTTCAGAGGAAAGATAACGACGATCTTTGCTAGTTTGCACACCGTTATCTTTGGGCGACTGTGAACTTGGTTATTAATATCCTATAGACCGCTGTGTTCTATATTTACTACGAAAGCCGATAAGGTAAGATACACCATTGGTAACTGCTTGAATTATCAGGAAAGGTTGAATTTGGGGGATTGTATTTTAGAGTAAATATTGTTTAACTGACCTGTTTTACAATCATGGTTGCTGAGAAAAGCAAGAAAAATCAGTTTACTCATGAAACTTGCTGAGATACTTTACAAATAAAACAAAGTTCGTCATGGCAATAGGTTGTGACTAAAGCCAATAGTCGTGATTTTATTAGTCGTAATAAAAGGACGTAATTTTGTGTATGGATGTATGAATAGATGTGGGTACAAGTTTCGTCAAGTAATTAGTTTGTATCGGATTAAACATGTAACTTTTACAATCTTTAATCTCGTTGTTGGCAGTCATATAAAAATATATATATATACTAAAAGTACCATGATAAAAACATTAAATAACGAAATCTTCCTTTCGACTGGTTCGCCCAAATTACGCCTTGTCGATTTCATCGTTTTCTTCGTTGTCACTGTTGTTGAGTGGCTGGTAGTTTGTTAATGGTTTCCGTACATGAAGGAACCTGCGAAAAAAATAGAAATGGCGGTCAAGGCGATTGTGATTCTGCGCATTAGAGACCGTAATCATTGAGCGCCATTTTGTATAAGCTTCAACAAGCACGTAAATTGAAGTCGTGGTTTAATAGCAACATATTTACCAAAACAAGTCCTCTTGAGATTCTCATTAAATTAAAAAAAGGTTGTTTTTGTTTTCAACAATCTAATTGTTAATGGAGATCAATGGTATTAAACATCTATATGGAGTACGGTTGCTATGTAAACAGCGCCCTCGTACGACCGTGCCTTTTGGCTTGCAATTTAGTACATGTACTTGCAAAGCTAGCACATCTGTGATTAAGAAAAGATAACCATTAAAATGTTTAACAACTACTTTTACCCATTTATGAACAATGGTATGACCAGAATTCCAGCAGCCACGTAGAAAGTAACCGAAGGTTGCCCGGTCTTGACGGTGGATGAGTAGATTCCATTCATCACAATAGGGGAGAGAACTTTCCCCACGGAAGTAAGAACTGCGATTGCGCCAAACAGAGACCCTGTCGTGGTTAATAGACTGAAATGTTACAATGCTCAATTTAAAACAGTTGTTTTTTGTTCTTCTAAGTTTAGTTTTTAGACGTGATTATGCATATAGTTGGTGCCCAGAGATTGTGTTGGAGTTCTACGGCTCTGGGTCGACGTGGGCGATAGCGCCCTCTCGCGGGAATCGTGTATCAAACACAAATGAGATGGTCTTGCACCAAGACTAATGTAGGAGTGGAGCAACTGCGGCTAACCTTGTTCGTCAACGTCGACCTGCTGAGTTGCCAAGAACTTTAGAAGAGGTGACGGGAGGACACGGAGAATTCCAACGGCGGGACCTATGTGGTTAGAAAATGAAGGGAGACTCGGTTCTTTACCTTCAGACCAAATAAGAACACCCAGATCTTTATCATCACTCACACGTCACTCACTGAATCTGGGAGCCGTCCTCATCTTTCACCACTCTTGTGGAATAATGATTTCCAGTTCACCCGGAAGAAAAAAAGGTTTTTCTGATCCTGCCGTAGCTAAACTGAACACATTTTTTTCGTACATGTCTTAATTATCCCCGCAGGTTTCTTGAGGCTTGCAAGCTGATGTGCCACAGACGCCTTTCAGAACATTCTTGGTTTCATAAGCAAAAATACACAATGAGCATTATGCTATTTATTACAAGTACCTAAAAGCAGTGGAGTGTCGATTCGTCGATCGTCTCATCAGCGAAAATATGAAAGACACCTTCCGAAAGGTGCTTACTACATAGAGCAAACTTTGTTTTGAATAAAGGTTGAGCAAAGAAAATAATTCCCGGGACAACACCCCCATCTGCGTCTCGGAGGGCGTGCGCGTAAAAGCCAACACGGGGACATTGTCTCACGCTCGGTTCAGACAGGCGTTCCACAGTCGCACCGAACCAAATGAGTGAATTGAGTCCGAATAAGGGCGACAAGGCGCGCCAGACAGCGAACGATCGACTGCTGGAGTTGTTAGAGCGACTCAGGAGCGACTCGATTTTAATTTGGTTCTGCGCGACTGTGGGACGCCTGTCTGAAAAGAGCGTGAGTGAATTAAAAGCCCCTCTATAGTCCGACGTCTCGGTGCGCTAGATGTGGGAGTCGTAAGATGGACTCAAGAGCGACTTGATTTTGTTCGGCGCGACCTTGGAACACCTGTCTGAACCGGGTGTCAGTTGGTTCTACGTGACTCTGGAATGCCTGTGAACCAGGTGTAAATTATTCCTATAAAACTAAACCAACCCAACTCTCCCTGTTTTTGTGATAGTCTATTAATAAACACTCACCAACGTAAACAAGGAGGGCACTGGTTTTTGCCAGAGCCGTGGTGACCATCATTCCTATACCAGAGATGAAACCGATGTATATCATCCAGTACTCGGACATGAAGAGACCAAAAAGCTTCATCGCCAAAACACACGCTGTAGCGATCATGTCAACAAAGTAAAAACCCACCAGGGATATGAGGAAAACGTTATGCTATATAGTGTAATTTTCCGAACAAACAAATTTCGGTTTGAATTGGGCCGGTTCTTAGTTTGGCTTGGGTTCGATTCTAGATTTGCCTTTTGAAGTGGTCTCAATTCTACAGCTGGAAGTTGACCACTGCAAACTAATTTTTGTTAAAGTGTTTATTTGTTTAAAAATGGCTTTTCGATCTACTGGGTTTGTAGTGTACTACTTACCGGTGGCAGGGACCAGGCTGTTAATGACGGAAAAAACCCCCACTAAGGTGTAACTCCAACAAAACGGCGGTCCCAGTCCGTATATGGTGGCAACACTAAAGACCGCCTCGTACACCAGTTCAAAGAGAATCATGTTGGCGATCAGCAGAACGATCTTCACCCGTCTCCCGTGTGCGTTGCTCTTAAACAGCCTGTAGATTTTGACCGGGAGATCTCGCAAAACACCGCGAGGAAACGGGCGCCTTTTGACGGACTCCAGCAGAAGGTAGGGGAGAGTTACGTAGAGGAAGTTGATCACGGCGATCACCATCACGACCAAGTAGGCAACGGGGAAGTTGGAGCCCGTCGCCTGAAGGACCCAGGTGAATGTCATCTGGCTCAAACCCCAGCCGGCGTAGACCATCAGATTCACCAGAAAAATCCGGAAATTCCTCTCCTTGCCCTGGTAGACGTCGGCAATGTAGGCGTACACCATGCTCTCTGCCACGACCGTATCGCCGCAGATACCGAGCACGACCTCACCGATGACGAGATAGAAGAGCGGCCAGTCGAAGTAGGCTACACACAGGAAGAGCGCGGCGGTTGTGAGGTGGCCAGAAGCCGACAGGATCAGGAAGGGCTTCCGGCCGATGAAGTCACTCGCAGTCCCGAAGATGAGCGCGGCTAAGATTGGCAGCGCCACGGACACGCCTTTCAAGTAGGCCACCCAGACGGCGGTCTCAGACTCGATCTTAGCCTCCGTTGGATCCGCAGTGGCGTTGGCGCCGCACGTGTCGTTGACGCCCTCGCCGGGCAACGTGTAGTTGTAGCTAATTGCAAGGCGGTGCTCGATATAAAGAGTCCTTAGTGCTACGAAGCCTCCTTGAATGGCGAGTACCAAAAACGCCACCGGCTCCACGGTCACAAGTCGGGGTCGCCGCGCTTGGACCAGTGGCTTGTCTAAGACGTCTTGAAGGTCTTCGCGTTCCGACGTCATCATCATTGTGTCGATCGAATCAATCGAAGCTACCTCTAACCAGCAACCTTAATCAGTTGAACTCGAGCAAACTGGCACTCCAATTATCGTAAAGCTCTGTCTGGTCCTGTGAAAGATTTGACCCAAACAGTATGGAGAAACAGCATAATTTACTGAAACAATCCGGTCCTGAATAAATAAATAATGACGAGGAAAAAACACACCGTTGCTCCGGTCGCATGAAATGCCACAACGTCTCTGCAATATATGATTTGAAGCTTTTACTGCGAACGTTGTAGCGGCAGCCAGCCTACAGGTTTATATCTAGTCTAGCTCATTACAGGAGGGTCATACCTATATGGTGGCCCTGAAGGGACTACGCAGATCGTGAAAATTGACGTCAATATTCACGATCTGCGTAGTCCCTTCAGGGCCACCACCATACATACCCCCTCTGGATTGTTACCACATACAAACTTTACATTTATCGCAAGTCTGATTCACCATTTTTTGAAGCAATCTGTGTTAAATTCTGACGGAAATGTTTAAATTTCATTAAATTATATGCAGCTTTATTGCATATGCCCTTTTGCCATGGGAACGTTTTGGTGATAACGCGTTTGCGCATAATGGCATACGCATAATATGACCTTCTGTCAGCTAGGGACACAACGAAAATGTGTAGATTATTTGTTAACATATTATAATTGTTGTTATGTTGTTAGTTTAATGTACGGTTGGAAATAAACCAAACAAACAAACAAACTTACTTAGTCTAACCGATCTTCATCAAGGATGCAGAATGGGTGATTGTGTGAAACAACTTGGACCCACAAGTGGTTTTCTTTCTATCATAGGAAATTACACGTGTTTCTGTGTATTTCCAACTCGGCCATATGGTCATCAAATCACATGTGTTGACAATTCCGATATTTAATATTAGCATACAATGAACATGTACTTTTGCAAATAGGCTTACAGTGAACTACATGCGCGGATTCCCAGCGGTGGTGTGTGGGTCTATAGGGCAGGATGCTCGGCTTGATGTCGGCGCGGCGGCCGGGGGTCACAAGTCTAGTGATGAAAATAACTGTGTCATCATCGGTTAGTGCGTGGTACAAATATCATATCCCTTCACTAGCACTTGGACGTGCGACAATGGCATGTCTTTTTGTATAGCTTCAGAGTCTAGATAAACTGCCGTACGTCATGTACAAGCCATGATACAGGGTCTGTTCTTATTCTTCCAAATGCTATAATCATGGAGGTAAAAGTACGTTCGGGAAGTACATGTACATGTACTATGCACTATACCGTAGACCATGACATGTGTCAAGGTTGACCCATAAAGACTTGATTCAGACTTCGTTTTTGTATTCGAAATTCTACTGTCAGTATACAACGCAACGTAGCGTGTCGATCGTGACAGTGCCACGGTCGGTGGACGGTACGGTGCCCCGGTATTGTCCTGTGGGGGGGGGGGGGGGGGGGGGGGGGGGGGGGGGGGGGGGGGAGGGGGGGGGGGGGGGGGTGGGGGGGACGACGACAGAATTACCTAGGTAAAAGTATCCCCCATGGAGACGTTAATTCTGTCCCCCTCCAGTTTATTCTTCCCCCTCTCTAGTTTTGTCCCCCAATTGTTCCACACATAAGTGGTTATTTTGATGTTATTTCAATGAATTAAGCCCACACTGGTATTTTTAATTTGGACTTCTCTTCCTTTCATCGATCTATCAAAATAAAAATAACTTTATTAATTAAATCAACCGATCTACGTTTCTGCGAGAAATGAAAAATGGCAGTAATCAGTATTTTCAGACTTCTTGCATGCGTACAAATTCTATTCCCAACCATGGTGGTAGTACGTAAGGTTGTCGAAACCTTGCTTTCTCTTAAACTCATCCCCACAATAAACTTGGAGTAAAGAAATAGTCAATGAAAAAATGTGCATATCATCCGAACTCGAACCCTAATCTTCAACCTAACCATTAAGCACTACTTGGGCACTGTGAGAGGTTGAAAGAAGCTGTTTTCAAAGTACATGTACCTCTAAGCCAAGCCTACGTGTACATGTAACTAGTGGACAATATAATAACATTAACATTAAATATAATAACAATTGTTTATATACCTCCAAATGGGCACTTTGGGAGACAATCCCATAGAGTCGTGCACATTCTTTATTGTAACCTAACCCGTTTTTACCTGGAGCTTTTTCCACGAAATTTCATATTTATGCTATTTAGACCCAAATCTGTCTTCTCCGAGCAAAAATAACTCCCAAATATCGTTTTGTGGGGTAGCTAGACACTTAGGGAGACACTGAAATGTCTCCCTAAGTGCCACTGTCTCCCAAGTGAATCAAAACTATCGCTAATTTGTCTCCCAAAGTGCCTATTTGGAAGAATTACCGTTATTGTTGAAACTAATGAATAATCATGACGCGAGCTAGAAACGCCCATTACCAATACAGTCTAGTCATGCTGGGAAAAAAAATACGCGCACGCGCATTGTGTGGGCACCAGCATAATTATGTCTGGTCCAAGATGGCGGCCACCATGGACGTGATGGAAATCGAAGACGCGTTTAAAAGCGAAAATCTCGGCCTTTCGGAGGCTGAAAGGATCCGCTTAGAGACCGTACTTAAAAGAGCTAAGGTACGTCAGAGTACTGGTCTATCAAGAATTTCATGATTCAGTTTTGGTTTTTGAGTAGAATAGAAATAGTGTCGTACAAGAATTTGCAGACCGTAAAACGGCGATGATCGATTGTGGGCGGGGTTGGGGAGGGGGAGGGGGCAATTAAATTATATTTATATTTACGTATGCCATGCACTAATATATAGTATTATGTAAGTGACAATTCACTTTGTGATATGTTATTTTACAAATCTCATTTATTATTATTATACATATCATGGTAATTTAAATTTAGTCCTAGCGCACATGTAATTATTCAAGTTTATAGGCCTACAAAAAGTACAACACAGTAAAAATGAAACTTTGTTTTACAAACATAAACCTGAGGCTGAAAAAACTATTAATTTTATTTAAATTTTGTTTCCTATTGTTTTTGTAATTATTTTAACATTAGCTGAGGTCTGTAGTGGCTGAAAAAATCACCAGACCACGATACAACGATAAATATTTAATAACGTTTTATTAATTATGTTTTTTCCAATATTTATGCACAGGAAGTAGAAGAAGAAGATTTCTTCAGGTGAGATATAGACCTTATGCATAGCGACCATCTTAGAGGGCATATTGTATACAATGATTGTACAATGACATGCAAAGGCATTGCCCTCTAAGATGGCTGCTAATGCATATGATCTATTCATTGATTGCTGCCCCCTTGAAAGCGACGTGCTTCTGTCATTGGACGAGCATTTATAGTAATGATAATTTCCTATTGTGATCTACTTCTCTTTTCTACCTCTGAATTATAAATTAACTTGCAAGGAAGTGTACTTTGTCTTCAGACCGTACACCGCAAAGTCCATCAATTTCAATATAATTATTTTATCATCCTTCAATCCATCAATTTCAATTTAATTTGTTTAACACCCTTGTTAAACCTTTAAGAACTTCCTTTCGACCTAATAACTGGGTTTTCTTTAAAATCTTTTTAATTATATAACCTCATTGAAGGTCAATCAGTGCAAAAATGTTGAAAAGATGTGAATCTGGGACTGAGAGATATTTCAAATTTTGTTAGAAAACTCTTTAATTTAAAGATGTTCTTGAATCTCTCCATAAATTTTGTACACAACCTCTGAAGGACCGTGGCGTCATTCTGCTCATGAATATTCATATCAGCCACCATGTTGGATTCATACCACCAATCACATCTCATGAATATTCATTTTGCATATTGATTCAGCAGCCATCCAATGGAAGGCACCCTTAATAAATACACCAATGTCGTCAAGGGATGGCAGAACCGCTGGTTTCTATTGGATCCCCAGAAGGGAACTTTGGAATACTACGTGGTAAGAACAATAATCCTTTTCCCCCCAAAGTGTTTGTAAATTTAGGATACACCATTGGTAATTGTTTGAATTATCATGAATGAGTGGATTTGGGGGGTTGTATTTTATTGTAAATATTGTTTAATACTCGCAAAGTTTTCCCTAGATTCAAAACGAATGACGCATAAACACGACACGAGCAAGGCCGGAAATGTCTGTCAGCAGGGGGCAAGCCCGAAAATGCGTGGGTGTGCTTCCTGGTACCATCGGCCTGAACCCGCCTCGGGTCGATTTTCGTTAAAAATAATCCCGCGCGTCGGCTCGGTGATGTTAAAATAATCCCTGTGCGAATTGGTTAAGAAACCTTAGCAAATCTTCCGTAATTGTGTCAGATCGTGAAACAGAAACGTATTCAGTACGTGAAAACAATGATGATTTACTACTTGTGAGTCTGAAGTATTTGAGATGGTTAGGTTGAAGTAGGTCCTATATTTTGTTGTTGAAAGTAATGACAGATGCGATTTAACGACGAGGTTCGTGTCTAAATTTGGATTTTTTTAATTCTCGCAGACTGAAGAATCTAGAAAGACCCAGAGACCGAGAGGGCTGGTGCATCTGACGGTAAATATTCACTAGTTTGTCAGCCTCTCCCCTCCCCCCCCCCAAATATAAAGACATCAGTATAGAACAAAATGTATCTTTGAGATCATTTCTCAAATTTGTCAGACTTTGATTTTAAATTCACAATCTCATCTTTGCGTTGGCAACTTTAAATTTAATTTTAATATAAAAAATATGTTTAGGGAGCGGTCATTTCACCCAGCGATGAGGATTCCATGACGTTCAACGTGAACGCGGCCAACAGTGAAGTGTACCGTCTGCGGGCTACCGACGCCAAGGAGAGGCAGTTCTGGGTCAGTCGTCTGAGAGCCGTTGTGCAACGCCAGGGGGAGGTCATCTCACAGGTACGAACATGGTGAGGGGAAGGGTGTGGGGGGGGTGGGGGGGGTGGGGGTTTGAAGGGTGAGGCTGAGGTGGGAGAATTCTTTCGGACATAGCTTGAAGTCACTGTGGGCTTACTACAAAAACCATGTGATTATAATGGGCTCCTTGAGTAAAACCAATTAGGGATTAAGACTAAGTTCGAGTTACTAACTTGAGTTGCCACGAATCAGAGTTAACGTTTACAAGAGTAGTATTCATTTCTTGGTTATATGAGTATCATAACTTGACGTAATAGTTGGATTATCAAGAAGCTTGTTTGTTTCTGGTTTTTAGTCGCTGAGCGACACCACATCGCCATCGTCTAGCCAGAGCTCTACCGATTCTCTGCCCCACCGGCTGGTCATAGGACGTCACCACCACAACGCCGCCGTCCCCCGCCACTCTCCCTCCAACTCTCTAGGCAGGCACCCTAGGCCCCTGTCTCTAACCCCTTCCCTCAACCCATCTGTTACCCAGGAGTCCCTGCACAACGCCCGAGACATCATCACTATCGCTGAGGAGCAACAGAAGATGCTAGTCCAAGCGTTGGAGGTAGATACTAAAAAACGGCCTTTTTGAATCCCTAGCTTCGTCTTCATCTTTGGCTTAACGCTAACCCCCTGTATGGTTCCCCAGGACTTGATAAATCTAACAGAGTCCAACTGTGCCATTGTTGAAATGTTTCTTTGTCTACAGATGGATGGATTTTCTTAGATGGAGTGATCATTGGGTGGAGGTTCATTCATCACAACTGTTCTGAAATAGAATGTCAATGATCATCTAGGGGTCATTTTAGGTCATTTAAAAATGAACAAAATTTGACTTTTTTAAAGAACACAACGTAGAGGAATTAAATGCCTCCTTTTCAATTCCCTTCAGTCGCTGCCTACATCGGGTCACCCCATCAACTCCTTAGACCACGACTGCCTGCTCCTCAAGTCCACGTCTCACTCGGCCATGGGCTGCCTAGAAGACTGCCTGAACATCCTACAGAGGCAGGACATAGCCCAGGGTCATAGGTCAAACAGTGACCTCCAGCGCTCCATGGCCAACATAAGGTCAGTGTAACAAGGACTGTGGCAATTGCTTAGAAGATGTGTCCAGTCGAATCTCTGGTCCGGGACTTTTGTTCAAGTGTTTGCCCAAACCAAGGATCCCCTAAAAGTGCCCTAGTTTTTCTTGTAAAAAACATTGTCAAATCTTGCTTATTATCTCCGCAGCCTTGATTTGCACGTGGCCAATCAGCAGCCAGTGGGTGGCGTGATAGACCCCAGCCCCTCCCACCTGCCGGCCAGTAACGGGTTCTGGGACAGCTCCGATCGCAGAGTTCCAGGTAAGTCGGAAATGTGAAACCTGTCGTCTCAAAATGAGCTTCAAGTCTAAAATTGCTGTTTTGCAGCAATGGGAAATGCAGCTTTTGAATTTCCAATTGGTTTGTGAAACACTGCGTTTAGCGTATTGCGCAGTCTGTGGAGTTAGAACAGCGCAACTCGCGGAGTTTGACGTGGGCCGTGCATTATGGTGTCAAATCACACCGGATTGACCAATCAGAATCGATCGATTCAAGTTTGCTTGAAGATAACAAATTATGTCATTGAAGAGCAAATAAAAGGTTTGAAAAATCCATCTCTCTAGTTCTCAATCCGGCCGACGAGGTTGAAGACAAAGAGGGAGGCGAAGATGAAGATATTGGCAGAGTTGAGGAACACAAGAGTATCATCCTGCATCTACTCTCACAACTTAAACTGGGCATGGATCTCACCAAGGTATGTCGCGTCTGAATCTCTCGTCTATAGCTATTGTCCGGGTCTTCGCCCATTACAACTACGCGTGAGCAGGCTGGCAATAGACGTAGCCGTAGCTCTGGAAGCCCGTTTCGGCTGTGTCCTAATCTCTTGTCTATAGCTAGTGTCTAGGTCTTCACCCATTACAACTACGCGCGAATAGGCTGGCAATAGACGCAGCCGTAGCTCTGGAAGCCTGTTTCGGCTGTGTCCTAATCTCTTGTCCATGGCTATTATCTAGGTCTTCACCCCTTACAACTACTTGCGAGCAGGCTGACAATAGACGTAGCCATAGCTCTGAAAGCCTGTTTTGGACACGGCCCTTAGTCGCTTTTTCATAATGTATGTTGTGTAATATTTACTGTTCATTTTGGGTTACGTTTAGGTTGTCTTACCAACGTTCATTCTTGAAAAGCGATCCCTGCTAGAAATGTACGCCGACTTCATGGCACATCCGGACATGTTTGCCAGGTGAGCCTTTTTTCAACATTCCAGCTAGGGCCTGTCTCAATTCATATCTGGGAATGAGTTTGTATCGGGTATAAGTTGCAGGATTCTGAACAACTTCCCCACAATCTTTCTGCAGTGAATTGATGAGTCAATCAAGTTTGTTGTTGTTTTAATTTAGTAAAGATGAAGGCATATATAGACGGTTCACAAAAGTGTTTGCCCCCTAAGAAAGCCTTGGTCTCAATTTCGGTCTGGAAAGCCTTGGTCTCGGTCTCGGTCCGGAAAGCCTTAGTCTCGATCTTGGTCTGGAAAGCCTTGTTCTTGTATTTAGTTTCGTTCTCGACTACAACACTGGAGTGGGTAAAGTTTTTTTGGAAGATTTGGTACAGTACCTCATTAGTAAAGGGTAGTAGGGAGTTAGGATTAATGGAATTCTGCACGTTGGCAGATATAATATTTGGTGGTTTTTTTCTCACCCACTAGAATTCCGAGTTTACCGACTCCAGAGGCGCGCATGATAGCAGTCGTCGAGTACTATCTCTGCTCATTTCACGTCGGCAGAAAGGTATAAAAACCACTAAAAAACCCGCTATTTCTTTTTGACAATCTCCGAGCTTTTTTTTTTCTTAAATCTTCTAAAACCATTTTAGATTTTAGACTGGAATTTGGGATTTTGTTGACTTGCGACACTTTGATCAACGCGGCGATTTTATGTCTAAGTCATTCTGTTTTTAGTAAAAAATAAACTGAATGAATGTATGTTGGCATTTTTCAGAGTTCGATCGCCAAAAAACCCTACAATCCCATCATTGGCGAGACCTTCCATTGTTCGTTTTGTTTTTTGTAAAAAATAAACTGAAGGAATGAATGTTGGCATTTTTCAGAGTTCGATCGCCAAAAAACCCTACAATCCCATCGTTGGCGAGACCTTTCATTGTTCATTTTGTTTTTTGTAAAAAATAAACTGAAGGAATGAATGTTGGCATGTTTCAGAGTTCGATCGCCAAAAAACCCTACAATCCTATCATTGGCGAGACCTTCCATTGTTCCTGGGATTTGCCATCTAATTCCAGCCAATCAGACGGCCCCGTTGACAATGGCCGAGTCACCTTCGTCGCCGAGCAGGTATCCCATCATCCTCCGGGTGAGTTTACATTGTGTCACAAGACGTTACTGTATGTCACGTGACACCACTTCGTGTCATGTAAAATAAGGTGTGATCCATGGCCACACGGCATTCTGGTGATATGACTTCTGACTAGCGCCCTCGAACAAAGATACCAACAAATTTGGGAGACCGCCAACATAGGGCAAGGTAGCTCAGTTGGTAGAGCGCCGGTCCTGTGTTCCGTAGGCTACAGGTTCGAGTCCCACCTAGCCGATTTCCTTGTTCACCTTGAAATCAAAACATAGAGATGAAGATATTAACTCTAGTTTCTGTTGCTTTTTTCTTCTTTAGTGTCTGCATTCTACGCGGAGTGTCCTAGCAAGAAGATTTGTATGAATAGCTGGGTCTGGACAAAATCCAAATTCCTTGGCATGTCGGTCGGCGTGAACAACGTTGGAGAAGGTTCGACACAAAAATCTGTTCCTTGTCTTTTTATCGAGCTTAGTTGCAAATGGGAAAGTCTGGGGCCAGTTTGAGGGGGCGAGCACAACCCAGAACTGTTTCGGTTTGTCGGTCATTGGTTGAGCCTTTCGGCGACCTCGGTTGTGGCATGATCACGTGACTGTTCCGACCAAAGTTGAACCGACGGTCGTGGTTGGTTGCCACTTGAAATTAAAGATGGCGGAAAGGTGAACGTGTTGCAAAAACTTTACGAAAACTTTACGATTTTGCTTAAACCAGGCATGATTCGGGACTTGGAGCACAACGAAGACTACACTATGACGTTCCCCAGCGCGTACGCCCGGTCCATACTCACGGTGCCCTGGATGGAGCTTGGGGGACGCTGCACGATACAGTGTGCGCAGTCTGGGTACCAGGCCGCCATCACCTTCCAGACAAAAGTATAAAACATCGTGAAATTTATTTTAAGAAGTGCTCCTGACTTTATCTCGCAGACTCCTTTAAAAAAAAGAAGGCTGCTGAATAATCATTTCCTGTCGGAAGACGTGTATACACGCAATGTTTTTTACGGAAATTCCAAACTGAGCCGGAAAATAAGGCCGAAAATATCTGCCAGCGGCCGGAAGTATCCGTCAGTGATATCAGGGTGTGCTATCCACGGATGCTGGCCTGAACTCGTCTCGGATCGAGGGGTCGTCAAAAACAATCCCGTGCCTGAATCCGATCAATGTACTGGTTAATAAAAGACCGCAAGTCTTGGACACACCAAATTATAGAGCTCCCAGCCGATGGTATAAATGCCAGAAACTACCTGTAACAATGTTTGATTTTTTCTTCCCAGCCATTTTACGGTGGCAAGGTTCACCGCCTGAATGCTGAGGTGAAAAACCCAGCCAACACGATCATATGCCGAGTCCAAGGCGAATGGAACGGAGTGCTGGAATTCTCATATGCAGGAGTAAGTACAGAACTCAAATCTAAAATTGACCGGCTTTTGAAACAATTGCAACCAAAACAAACCTGATAGTTTTAAAGTTGAACAAAAAAAATTGACTGGGCTTGGGTTTGAACCTGTGACCATCTGATCGCCAGTCCGGTGCGTATTTATTTATTTTATTGAACATCCAACAGCGCGAGTGCCATTTACAAGATAGATAAGTAAAGAGAAGACATTGTGAATAAGTTAAGGTTTTGAGTGGCACGGTGGGGGGAAAACCCCAAAAGAATATTCTGGGTAAAACCTTGCACAGTATAACGGTGATCTTCTTCAAACCTGACGATTTAAAAAAAAATTCTGTCTTTTGTTGTCGTTGTAAGGGGGAGAAGAAAGTTGTCGACCTGACCAAGTTGAGCAGTATTCCGAAGAAGATCCGCCCCGTGGCCATGCAGGGAACATTTGAGTCTCGCCGTCTGTGGCAGAACGTCACCAACGCCTTGAAAATAGGCGACATAAACACCGCGACCGAACACAAACGATATGTGAGTATATACCCCGCAAAACCCTAGAAGCAAGCTTGAAAGTTTGTCAGGAATTGAGCGTTGATCGAAGAACCACCGAAAGAACTTGCAAGTCCCAACTTCAAGTCAGTCGATTTTCTAGACGAGTTTTTGAATTGCATGCAGCGCATGTCAGAATTTTATTTGGAAAGTTGTCGTAGACTGTCAGTGTTGTATACGAGTCCTTGCAAGTCCTTTCACAAGTCTAGTCACAAGTCTAGTCACAAGTCCAGTCACAAGTCCAGTCACAAGTCCAGTCACAAAGCCAGTCACAAAGCCAGTCGCAAGTAACTGGTTGAACAATGACAAAGGGATGCTTTTGTTAACAGTTCATATAGCTAGTGACTTGACTTGAGACTGAAGAACTTGTGGTTGACTTGCAGGGACTTGCAGGGACTTGCAGGGACTTGCAGGGACTTGCAGGGACTTGCAGGGACTTGTGGTGGACTTGTGGTGGACTTGTGGTGGACTTGTGGTGGACTTGCAGGGACTTGCAGGGACTTGCAGGGACTTGCAGGGACTTGCAGGGACTTGCAGGGACTTGTGATGGACTTGCAGGGACTTGCAGGGACTTGCAGGGACTTGCAGGGACTTGCAGGGACTTGCAGGGACTTGCAGGGACTTGCAGGGACTTGCAGGGACTTGTGATGGACTTGCAGGGACTTGCAGGGACTTGCAGGGACTTGCAGGGACTTGCAGGAACTTGCAGGGACTTGCAGGGACTTGCAGGGACTTGCAGGGACTTGCAGGGACTTGCAGGGACTTGCAGGGACTTGCAGGGACTTGCAGGGACTTGTGGTGGACTTGTGGTGGACTTGCAGGGACTTGCAGGGACTTGCAGGGACTTGCAGGGACTTGCAGGGACTTGCAGGGACTTGTGATGGACTTGCAGGGACTTGCAGGGACTTGCAGGGACTTGCAGGGACTTGCAGGGACTTGCAGGGACTTGCAGGGACTTGTGATGGACTTGTGATGGACTTGCAGGGACTTGCAGGGACTTGCAGGGACTTGCAGGGACTTGCAGGGACTTGCAGGGACTTGCAGGGACTTGCAGGGACTTGCAGGGACTTGCAGGGACTTGCAGGGACTTGCAGGGACTTGCAGGGACTTGCAGGGACTTGCAGGGACTTGTGGTGGACTTGTGGTAGACTTGTGGTGGACTTGTGGTGGACTTACAGGGACTTGCAGGGACTTGCAGGGACTTGCAGGGACTTGCAGGGACTTGCAGGGACTTGCAGGGACTTGCAGGGACTTGCAGGGACTCGAATATAACTCTGTTAACTGTCAATCAAGAGCAAGCATTTAATGATAATTTTCACTCCTGTCGACAGTTGGAAGAGAGGCAACGAGGCGAGGAGCGCGAACGCAAGGAGACCAACTCGCCCTGGCTGACGAAACTCTTCAAGAAGAACGGCGAGGGCTGGAGCTACAACCGGCTTCTGCAAGCTGAGTGATGAGGAACAGACACACACACATGACCTCACAACTAGCGTTCACTTTAAATGCTTAACCCTAACTCCCTACACAGTCCGGCGGGGTTCTGGACCAAACCTACCAACAATCCATTAGTTGATTTTCTTTTTATACACGGGATAATAAAACCACCACTGAAGTGTTTGTTGATGTTGATAGACTTGGTACACATGCCTTATATGCTAACAACACTACTGGGGCCAATTTCATAGAGCTGCTTAAGCACAAAATGTTGCTTAAGCACACAAATCCTTGCTTGGTAAATCAAGTTAGGATCCAAAATTCCATGTGATTGTTTATGCTAAGCTCACAACAGCTAAATACCAATCACAAATAATATACATCACATGGAGTTGTGGCTGGTAAGCTGGTTTTACTAAGCAAGAATGTTTTGTGTTTAAGCAATTAGTATTCTTAAGCAGCTCTTTGAAATTGGCCCCTGGATCCTGGGCAACGTTTAGGACCCAGGACCAACACAATTATTAATTGGATGATGACGGAGAACAAAATAATAAGTGAAAGCACACAAAAATAATTTTATTTAAAAAAATCTCAAATTTCCTACTCGCTCAACAGAATATAAGAGATAATTGGGAGTTGGAAATCATTTTGTGAACAGTAATTTTAATTGATGTTTATTTTGACGTACAAAAGTGCTAAGAGATAATATTTGTGTATTTGTGACAAAATAACAATTTTGCTCTAGTGCCTATTGTGTTTGTTGAAACTAGCCAGAGAACTATTTAAAATATTTGACTTGAATTTCACACTTTTTGCTGTGAGCAATACTTAACCAGTTCGCGCCGGATGACGTATATAAACGCAAAAATTTCCCAAAATTCAAAACGGATGACGCATAAACACGCCAAGTTCAAGTTCGGAAATGTATGTCAGCAGCGCGCAAGGCCGGAAATGCGTGGGTGTGCTTCCCGGCACTATCAGCCTGAACCCGCTTCGGATCGAGTTTCGTTAAAAATAATCCCGCCCGTCGGCTCGGCGTTGTTAAAATAATCCCGGCGCGAACTGGTTAATGATCAATATCACGAAACTTGTCATGAAATAGTTGCAATAACGTTGTGAGCATATCTACAACGCAAGTCGATTGTACACAAAAATTGAAAACAGTAATTAGTTTCAATCCTAGAAGCAATGCGTACAAAAAAAGAATTTTTTTGTTCTCTGTTTTTGGAGAAAACAACCAAAAGTTGATGTACTTGTATATGTAATTCCTTTGAAATTGTGACTTATCTAACCAACAAAATATGTTGTTCATTGCTATCTCCTGTATTTACTTGTAAGTAATTGACAAATAATATATGTATATATGTAAATGAGATTTAAATGAGAAGCGAGAATATAATGAATATTTATGATTTGGTGCTCGATGATTGGATGCTAGGTATCCGTATGGGTTGAATCAGAATGGACAGTAAGATATTAAGAAAATTGTACTATTAGGGGTATGACTAAAAATAGAATTGGGGAGGGGGAAGGGGGAGTTTTTCAAAATGTTGTTTAGTTTGGGTGTATTCATTAAAAAGGTTCATCGTTGGGTAGTTGCTGATGAGTAATAGTTTTGGGTTTGAAGAATCTAATGTTTAGACATTTGGGATTGATAAAAAAAAGGGGAAAAAAAGACCAATTCTAAATACAATGTATATACTAAAGAAGAACACGACAGAGATTGTATTCTAAAAAACTGAATAAAGTATGCCTGAGAGGGAAACTTCATTTTGTCGAAATGTAAAAAAAGTTGGCCAAAAGCATGAGGTATTTCTCTGTAGAGGTTTGATTATTATTTGGATGTCTATGGGCCTTTTCGAAACCGTTGCTTCGTCTTTGGCTTTGGCTTCGCCTCCGAATTCCGAATTACTGAGAAGCAAATAGAAATGGAAGAAAATTGAAATAGTCTAACTTTTGGGTTCACATCAATCGAGTGAATGTTTCTGAAGTACAACAGGCGTCAGAATGTGGCTGGAGTTCTTGCAGTTGGGAGTCAAAAATCGCCTTAAGCCAAAGCCAAAGACGAAGCAACGGTTTCGAAAAGGCCCTATGATTCCACCACCATGGAATCGCTCTAGTGCCCTCTATCGGCCAACCGGCACAAATGTTACAATATTCCGTAGTTTTGTGCACGTCTTTAATTGGTATAATTACATGTAATTTAACACACAAAATGTCACATTGAAACAGTCCGATCCCAACTAAAAAGCGCGGAAGTAAAGTTTCATGATACGTCACCGCAAGCGCAATAAAAACACTGTTTTGGGGGAAGTTCCTGGTAAAAAACAAAAATACCAGTGATACCGGCCACACCAACCGTGCTGCGTTGCATGGCCACATAGGCTACGGTCCCCAACCCGAACGAGCCACCTTTTGCTTGGGAAGATGAGCGTCAAATCCCGGGAAGGGGGGTAATAATTGACACCATGGACATGTTCTTTATTATATCTTACAGTATTGGTATATGATCAGTACCATGTGACATGTTTTTGCCTGAAATTATGCCGATAATTCGAAAGAAAACAGTTTCAATATGTAGACGGCATTGCGCTCTCGTCGGAGGCGTAACTTTGTATGCGCGTTTAAATTGTGCCTACAACTTACAAGTAATGTACATGTTTATTTCAAACTAAAAAATATAAAATCAACTTATTGAAACTTCAACAAGTTATTTGTTGCACACCGGATAAAGGGCAAAAAAGGCAAAAGGCAAGCAATATATGGCGCCAAATATACACTTCTTCGCCAAAGTATTTCAGTCAACTGTCAATGCATTGAATATGTGTAGCTAAACCATATCCACCACGGCTAAACAGTGATGACCATATTATCATACAGCTCTCACGGTGTTCCGGTGTCGGCTATTTCACAACCCAAGTCTTTATTTAGTAACTGAATCACAATCCCCGTTTCCCCAACCTTAATTCCAAAACCTTTTTGGTCTAAGTTCAAAACACCAACTAATCTGGTGGAAGTGGCAGTGCGATAAACAATGATAAACTTTATTTGTGTATGGTGGACGTGTTTGAGGAAGTTCCCCGTTTTCAACCCGTGAAAATTAGTCGATTTGGCTGCCAGTCGTTTCGTGATAAGTTTTTTAATACACTTGCCAATTAGAAGGATATTTTATAAATAAGAAACCATCAATATTTAATCGATTCTACTTATCTTTCTCAATGCATATTGATGATAATATTGTCATGTGACGAGTTTATAAAACACATTGAAATGTAAAATAAATTAATTTAAGTGGGCGACGTATGTGGCTAGTCAATGGAACGTATTTAGATATTTTCGTCCCCTGCTGAACTTTCCAGAAACCCGTCATCTCCACCATTTTCTGACTGAATCCGTACGGTACAGCGGCTAGTGGGCCCACTTCCTGATTTTGCTTCCCGGCTGAAAACTCGCCTTGTTTCACAAAAAGCAACCCTTCCTTGCGTTGACATTGGCGAGTTGTCATCGATTTAGAGGTCATCTTAAGACGGGACGACTCTTTCGCTGCATGTTGGGGGACCTTTAAACGAGATTTTCCGAGGGAAAGTGGAGTTTGATGGCAGCTAACGGGACTGAGTCGATGGGAAATATGAACGACGAACTTGATCCGAAGTAAGTGGAGTAACTTGCACAGCGCAGCACTCGGTGTGTAAACTGCACTGCATTGCACAAGCACAACAAATGAGATGGGCCTAGGGCTAAAGTACCTAGTTAACTTAAATTGTGGGATTTGATGAAATCATAACTTTTTTCTTGTAATGTATAGATGACATTCAATAAACTTTAGGCTAAGGCTTCAGTTCAGGTATTAAACCGTAACGTATTGGATTATTTTGGGTAAAACCTTCGCCTACAGAGTCAGAGACTAAATAATGTTGTTATTGTTAATGTTGTTGTTACCTAATTCCATGTTAACCAAATTATCCAATGTGGACATCTAGGAATACTTGTAAAATTGTGAAGTGTCACTGTCAGTGTCCATCGTTGGTTGTCTTGTAGCTAGTTTTACCCTTCGTACTCGTAGCATGCAGTAAGTTGACTTCCAAGTTCTAGATTATACTAGAGGCACAAGCGTAAACGAAAGAGTTTCGTAATGTAAAATCTACATGCTTTCCGTCTAGCTAGAGATCAATGCATGACCTCTAGAATTTCGTGCTCTCAATATGCTCGGAAGACTAACCACCGAGGAATGTTGACAATCACATATGTTAACTTTTGACAATAGTTGTCTAATGCACCTATCAATTGTATAACGCACCCTTGGACCCCCGGGGGAGGTGCGTCATGTCTCCATAATGTTCAGTCAAAACTGGACGATGGGGGTGCGTAAAGTGCAATTTAGGTGCGTCACGAACACATCGTGGTGTGTCGAGGTGCGTCCGTTTCGAACCATTGCCATGCGTCAATGCGGCGAATAAACTGTGCTTGTTGAGTAAAAAAAAAATGGTACCATATCGACTTCTGATCATTGTTAGTCAAAATCGCCGACCGCAAACAACTTTATCAACATTTTACACTAACAAGTAACAGCGATAGTTTTCCCATCGCGAAATGTGGAAGTCTAGGTGGCCTACATCGCGTCGTCCTTTTCACAAGAACACGAGATATTGCGTGCGTGAGCCTTTCCTAGTTGGGACAAGCACGTAAAATATCTCACAGAAAAGGTACCAGTTGCATCCGAATTCTCGGCTATGTAATGGAAGAATAACATTGAGAATAACACAGCGTCAATGCAGCTGCTTTGCTTACTTAGCCGCATGTGATTTCCCAAGTTCGATCGCGGCCAACTTCCCCTCAGCAAAACAACAAGGGAGAATTTGTCGCACACATTACTTTCCGTGTATGCTTATCGCTACTAGTCAGGTATACAGTTTAAATTCTCACTACGTTCCGTAGTCTTACACTCCAGTCGGGTTTTGAATGGGTGTATAATGCCTGGCGGTACTTCAGGGTGCTTGCGAGACAAAGCGCCTGCATGCAGACTAGAGGGGTGACTCATGTGCAGCATTGGAAAACCCCTTTGATGGCAGATGGCGCGCATCGCGCATCGCGGTACATGAACGTTTGTGATTGTAGTACATGTGCTGGTATTAACGATCCAAAAGTAAAGCGTTCCTGGAAAATTTGAGTTTATACGGTACGGCTGTGGTTATTTACCGTAGCATGCCATAGCAGAAAACCAAAGTAAAAGCCGTTCTTTCATTCCCCACTTGCGCGGCGCGGCCACACGCCCGACATGCGTGCATACACACAGTACAGCGCGATGCCCCGCTTGATCATGTCGCGACTTTTGTCCGTCGCGACTTGTGTGCGTCATTGTTTTCCAAGAATGGTGCGTCAAGGATAAGACGTACGGGTGCGTCATGCGACTCCAAAATCTGGCCTCACTGTTAACATTGACGCACATCCCCCGGGGGTCTGAGGGTGCGTCATACAATTGATAGGTGCATAATGCAAACGCGGCTTAAGACCCTACCAATCAGGTCTTTTCAGTTAATTCTAATGTATTTTCTGTGAATTTTTTAATTTGTTGTATAAACATCGTCATTAAACACTAACTTTATACTAACTTTTTATACAACGCTATAAACTTTAACACTAACATAGCCCAGATTGGACGAAGTTCTTCATTGCATTACGACTGACGTCCAGGGTATCACTGTATCCTGCCATAGCAAAAGATTTTACAACAACTTTTTTTTCATATTTTTACCTGATGAAGGAAGCCAAAATCTCGCTTATGTATTCCTTGTGTCTGGAATTGCAGATTGTCATGGGTTATTAAAAGTTAATGTGTCTTTAGGCAACTTATTTACAGAAAACAAATTGAAAATCTACGCTTTTGGACGTGAACATCATGTACGAAGTCTCTACAATGCCTACATGCGTGCACGGGTACCCGGCAGCTGCGCCAGCCTACAACTAATAAGCCAGGCGCGTGCACGGTACCCGCGCACGCATGTAGGGATTGTAGAGAGTTCGTACATGATATTCACCTCCAAAAGCACGGATTTGCAATTTATTTTCTGTAAATAAGTTGCCTAAAGACACATTAACTTTTAATAACCCATGACGATCTGTAATTCCAGACACAAGGAAAACATAAGCGAGATTTCGGCTTCCTTCATCAGGTAAAAATATGAAAAAAAGTTGTTGTGAAATTTTTCGCTATGGCAGGATACATTGATACCCTGGACTCCGTCGCGTTGTACACAACGGAGGAGTCCAACCTGGGCTAACACTAACAGTAAACGCTCAGACTAGTTAGTCTGAGTTACTGGGCCCTAGTTTATTGCCTTTTTAACATTCGGTAGCTCCTTTAGAAGATTGTCCACATGAAACAGTCGTCGTGTCACCATTTTTAATATTTATTATAAATTGTTTTGCAGATGGTATTTTGGACGCTTGAGTCGATATGAGGCAGACGTTTTTCTCCAGAACACCAAAGCTGGCACCTACCTAGTCAGAGACAGCAGCACCAGCCATGGAGATTACGTGCTTTGTGTCAGGTACGATGGATAGAAATGTGTATTCGCTTTTAAACGAGAATTGTGTGGTTTAGTAATAACAATTTGCAATTGAAGTTCGAATTTTGTTGTTAAAACACCATTTGCAGATATCAACACTTTTTACTACCAAATTATTAAGAAACATCTTACTTATTTAAAAGTAAATAATGATTGTAGGCATCCAGCAAAATGATTGCGTTAGTAAATTGATCCGATTTAGATATCTAATTGATTAGATATCCTATAATTCACGATCACTGGCTGGCGATTGCGAAAAAACAAGAACAACATAAGAACCACTGCCCGAAGCCAGTTGAAAATGATCGCCGTTTTTCTTGCTTTTCTCAGCATCCACGATTGTAAAACTTTGGACAGGTCAGTTAGAATGATATTTACTATAAAATACAACCCCCAAATCCACCCATGCATGATAATTCAAACAATTACCAATGGTGTATCCTACCTTTAACTTTCGGACTATCTTTCATAAACAAATTAGTTTGTGAGTGGGTTGTTTTTTGTTTTGTTTTTGTGTGGAAAGATCATTTCGAGAAAAACAAGTATTGTGTTTTTTTGTTATTTATCTACTTGTACATGTAGGTTGAATGGGATTTCCACGGGAATCAATTTCAAGGTTTTTCCCTGTTTTTTTACTTATTTAATATGAGCTTCCTTCCTTCTTCTAAACCATAAGGTTCCTAAAAGAGACTTCACATAGGCGTTGTTTATTCAAAGCCCCTAGGGAAGTGAACTTGGCATATTGAACGCAGTTCCTGTTGATATTCTTGAACTGAGCAGCGAAGGAAACTATTAGAAATGATAATATTTGGCCTACCAAATACATTGAGCTGCCAAGCACACAAATTTGCTTAGCATGGAGATCCTTTTATGTCAAAAACAGGGTAGACCAAATTTCCAGATTATTTGTGTCAGAGTATTAAGCTTGTTTTTGCTCAGCATTAAAAGCATGTGGAGTTTTGGCTGGTATATATTTTTTACAGAAATTTATTGGCTGTTAGTGTTTGGCCGAGACATGCAAGCTCAACTCATCAAAAATGATGCTCATTCATATTTAAAAATGTAGTCACTAATTTCTATCCATTTTTTTTTCTCCACTTTTTTTTTTTTTTAGTGAGAACTGCAAAGTTTCCCATTACATAATTCAGTCACCAACGCACACGGATCTCAACATGTACGTGATCGGAGACCAGTCGTTTTCAACCCTACCGCAGGTTCTGGATTTCTACAAGCTCCATTTCTTAGACACAACAACTCTCATCGAGCCAGTAAGTTCATCCCAACGTCAAATTTTTCACCACATTTGATAGACTGGACACTGCCACATATAGGAATGGGGGCAGGAAGTAAGCTATCACAATTTAGAGGGCAATTTAGAGGGTAAGTTGTACACAATTCCTTCCAAGTTTTCTTCCCACTTTTTCTGTACTCCAGTGCCAGAGGAATCCTCCCGGCAGAGACATGTCGGACCTGATGGGCGGGCCGCCCTCCCAGAATGCACCGGGGCCATCCCACGATTCTCAGATCCCTCCTCCGCTGCCCGCGATGAACTCCAAATCGACCGGCCTGGGCCTTGTCTGCAAAGCGCAGTACAATTTCACAAAAACGGTAAGCGGGTTAACACTCGCATTGCAAGCAAGTTTGTAAGTTTGTAATCTTGTCATCGAAACAGGTCACATATTTGAAATTCTTTCAGGGACCAATTTCATAGAGCTGCTAAGCACAAAAATTTGCTAAGCATGAAAATGTGTTCTTGGCAAAAACAAGGTTACAGACTAAATTTTCATGTGATCTTCATTGTTTTCGATGAATAATCAGCTGGTTTTGGGCTTAGCATGAAAAACCTGTAGAATTTTGGCTGGTAACCTGTTTTAATGAGCAAAGACTTTTTTTGTGCTAAGCAAATTTTTGTGCTTAGCACCTCTATGAAATTGGCCCCAGTTGGTTTCAGGTAGTTTATGTCTTTTGTTTGAACAGGATCACGAGGACCTGTCCTTTGCCAAAGGCGACATCTTGACGATAATAAGAAAGGACGAGGATCAGTGGTGGCTAGCCAGAAATAACATGGGGGAAGAGGGCCTGGTTCCGGCAAACTACATTAAACCAGTGAGTCTGGTAACTGTTACACTGCTGTATTTGTCTCACAACACTGGGGTTTTTTTCATGAAAAATGATGAAAAAAAATTGATAGCTCGTTGGCCATTTTAAGCTGTACAAACAAGTAAAGCTAATTTGTACTAACTATTAAGGTGACAGTGTTGTAGTCGAAACCTCACACGTTCATCACGATACCCTCGAGAGATCCTCGTGAGACCCACGCGAGATTGACGCAAGACCCTCGCGAGAAAAAAGCAAGAGCTTCGCAAGAAGCAAGACCCTCACCTGTGAAAAAGCCTTATTCATTCAAAACAAATTTGGGTGTTTTTTTGTCTTTGCTTTTTATCATCTGCAGACCGAACCCGGAGGAAGTGACGGCAAAGGGGCAGGCGATGGCCGACAATCGCTGGGCGAGGATTCCAAGACCACCACCAATAACGATCAGTATCGGCAGTTGAGCTCGGTCAACCCAAACACCGTTCAGTACGCCATCGTCGAACAGGGCCGGATCCCGTGCGCGTACGACAACACCCAGCTCAAACTAGAGGTAAAAAGGGAGCAAGGGAATAAACGACGGGGAAAATACGTTTTTAGAGCTATATTAAATTACTAGAGCGCTAACTCCTCATTCTAACGCGCCGAGATACTTTAAATCCGTCCTGCGCGCAGTAATTGGTTCAGTACCAATAATTACTAAACCTGTGTGCAGTTGTTAAATCTGTTAGGTTTGGTATGCTTTCTTGTGCGAGAGCCCAGGGGGTTAAGGTTAAGTCCTAATTCTCCACAATGCTCCAAAACTGCCCGGACAATTTTAAAGGATTTGGGAAGGTTACCGTCGAGCTGGGTCGTGACCGAGTGAACTTTTTTCTTTCTTTCGTGTTTTTGTTTCCTTCCAGGTTGGGAATATAATCAAAGTCCTTGAGAAGAACGTGTCTGGCAACTGGAAGGGGGAGGTGAACGGCAGAAAAGGGTACTTTCCCTTCAACAGGGTGCGATTACTAGACCAAAAAACCTACGAGGGACTCATAGAGGAGCGAAGGAAAGCCAACAATGTCAGTGCGTAATGGCGGCAGATTCCTTTAACTTTGTAGAAATTAAACCAAAAAAAAGTAGAAAAACTTTGGTGTCGAGCCACACAAACTTTGTGTATGATTTGTGGAAGACTTAACGTTGTACATAGCAGCATTGAACCACTGTGAATATGTAAAAAAAAATGCATAGATATGCTGGTGCTGTACAGAAGAGTGGTTTGATGATTATCGTCGTCTTAAAGGATGAGTGTGAAGACGAAAGAAAAAAACCGGGAAGAAGAATCACCGACACCAGGGAACGCGGTTGGGAAGGTGCTTAACGAAGATGTCTGCTTTAGCCAGACGTGTGCGGTGTTGTGTGACCTGGTGAAACGTCGATCAGAGTCCGTTATTCTCCTGATAGATTCCCGGTTGATCGAACGTATCGTCCCCAAATGATCTTCGTCTTCGAGACGCAGTACTCCATCGCTTTGCCACGCCGCCCATCGCATCCGACTCTGCCCCTGAGGTGAAGGGCAGGTACTGGAATTATATGCAAATTTAAAGAAGAAATTTATGACAGGAGAGAAAAAGAAACTACCCCAAGTTGTAAGGCTGGGTAAATCATCTGTGTAAGCAAGCTGCTGTTTAATTTAAGATTCTTGTAAAATCCAAGTAGGTTTTTGTCAACTTTCAGAGTAAAGCAATTTGTAGTGAGAAATACGGACTCTTTGTTTGTTCGAACAACCCTCCTAAACCCTCCAAAGCCCTCCAGTGAGCAGCTTGGCTGTGCAGCCTGGCTGTCTTAATACTTGGATCCCTTAAATCACTTGTTGGTTTTTTTTTAGGGGGTGGGGGATAAAAAAACAAGGGTTGAATTTGAAATTCTGAAAGTTGTTCAGGACCGTGCTGAAATGTTCTGTGAAGATCTCCAGCAGTGGAGTTCCTGAAATGTAAAAACAAGAATCCGAAATTGTGAGTTTTATGTGCAGTTTTTGATAAGAATTGTATTTTTTATTTTGTTAAATTGTAGAATAACTCACTCTCGGCATTAACAAGTATTTGAAGTAGTCGCGCTGACTGAGAAAGGTCCTGCCAGGAACGTCGATTTATTTAAGCTCTCCAATTATTTTGTTTTTTAGTAGTCATCAGTGGACAGATTCCTGCACATATCTAACCTAGGGCCAATTTCATAGAGCTGCTAAGCACAAAATATTTGCTTAGCACAAAAAGTCTTGCTTTAAATAGTAAAAAGATTACCAGCCAAAACTCCATGTGCTTTTCATACTAAAACCAGCTGAATATCGGTCACAAACAATATACATTACCTTTAAATTTGGTTTGTAACCCTGATTTTACCATGCTAAACAAATTGCTTAGCAGCTTTGTGAACTAGGCTCCTGGCTGCGGATAATAGCTCAAGCAGAGTCAAACTGGCTAACCACGTATTTATACCTTTAATCCTAACTTTCGAAAATAGAACACAAATAGTAAATAAAAATAAACATAAATTGATATTCATATATTCAGTGAATTTTCCCTAATTTATTACTATTTTTTTTTTAAAGAAGCTTATCGCATTTATGGTACTAGAGAAAACGATCGAATTTGCATGCAAGTGCACAGAAATAAAGGAATTTTTGTAATTGACAGTAATATTCAATATTCTAAACTATTATTCCTACTAGGAGCAGGTTAAAAGCTGTTTTCATGAATTCATTTTTGCATGGATATTCCTCTTAAAAAAACTACGTAATGATTCAAACCTAATACAATGTATAAGTAAAGTCCTTGAAGAAACTCAAGTAAAAGTTACAAATACTTATAGTTATCTGTAAAAAGGCACAACAAATTGCGGACTCCAAACGGGTCAATTTTACTCTTGTAGTTTAAATATTAAAGCAATCTCCACTCTTTGCAGCTTTTTTAATGTGCCTATTAATTATTAAAGCCCCAGTCCCACTGTGACGATTTTTTGTTTTTAGCGAACCACAAGGAAACAGTAGGAAATTGGTACGATTTAGGCCACGAATAATTTTTAAAACTGCGACCAGGATTGCCAGATCTGGTTCAGGAACGACAAAGAAGATCAAGGATTACACGCGAATACACAATGAGCAAATGTGAATAAATCGTTGCAGTACAAGGATAGTTTTAAACATTTCAAAACTGTCGTAGTGCCACTGCAAATCGATCGAGACCATCTGCTCGATGTGCAAGTAAAGTTTAACAGAACAAGAACAAACTAAAAACAAATCGGAACGTTCAAGACGATTTTCTCAACGAATGCCAGATCGTTGTGGTTCGCTAAAAACAAATTGCCACAGTGGGACTGGGCCTTGAACTACATAACCATGCAATAATGTACGATCAGTGAGATAACTTTCATCAACGTGGCTTTAAACAATTGTCTACATGTCCAGGGCCTTTCGACATTTTTAAAAGTGTAAACAAGTGTTGAATGTAACTGAACTCCATACCCACTTCCTTTAACTGGGCAAGCAGAGTACATTAGCAAAAAATAATACTTTTTGATGTGATCAAACGGTAGATTTGTTAGATCTGATGAGATTTGTGCACAATTTATTGCATTCTATTTGTTTGATAGCAAACGTAAAACCTTGGTTCCTAATTCACTTTTATGGGCAAAAAATTGGGACAGATACTCCACTTAGTACAACATGTTTATATAACAAACATTTTAACAAGAGTTGACTATGCATCTTTTTGTGTTCTGTTGTTTCAGGCGGGATTAATTTACAGCTCTGCTGACCAGACAAAACTAAAATGTTCTTGTCCTGTGTCAGAAAAAAAGAAAAAAGTATAAGTAAACTGCCTTTTGACACTGAAAACAGTTATTTCCATACAAAAAGTTCTCCTGAAACTGATTTTCTTTTATAAACTATGTACATTGTCTATTGTAAGATATTAATTAACATATTGTGTATATAAAAACCCAAATCTTTATGCATCGTTAAATACCCAACTTTCTCTGTGTGTTTTCTTTGTGTGTTTTGAATTGTAAGATTAGGTCAAAAAAAATAAAAATCCCAACCTTTGAGAGAAAAAAAGGATGAGGAGACTTTTTGTACAGACATCAACGCAGAATTAAATAGCGAACAAATTTCGGAGGTCGCAAGGTCGAGTTTGAAATTTATGCAAATTTACCTAGTCTGTTTCCCTTTTGGTTTATTTGTGCAAATTAATTGGGTGTGATCTCTACCCACACGGCATTCTGGTGTTTAAGACTTCTGACTAGCGCCCTCGCACAAAGATACTGACAATTTAGGAGACCGCCAACATAGGGAAAGATAGCTCCGTTGGTAGAGTGCAGGTCCGGAATTCCGGAGGTTGCAGGTTCAAGTCCCGCCTTGTCAATTTCCTTGTTCTCTTTGAGAATTATATATTGTCGAATCATATGATAATAATTAGACTCCGCCCCTGTATTCTACGGTCTAAAATACTGCAAAAGGGGAAACAATTGGCCTGCTAAACTATAAATTTAAGGAAAGTGCAGTGTCAATACATTATCTTACAATGTCAGTAAAAGGGTTTGTTTCCATGCAGCACACGTGCATAAATGTGAAATTCTCAAGGAATTCCCCCAAAGGTTTCTTTATAAGATCGCTCCCCCTAAATTTTGTAATTTAATAAATAGAAGTTGGGTTGGCAATTTTCTGTGGGAAACATCGACAAGAGGATGTTTGGCTTTCAATTTTGGTTATCCTTCCCATAAAGAAACTGAACTGTTCTTATGATAAATGTGACGGCAGTCTACTGGATTTCTCAATTGTTAGCGTATAGCCCTTTAAAATTGAAGCTGGTAATCGACACTCAACGACTCTTCGTTCCATACACGGTTAGAAAATACAGCGCTCAGCTGGAAATTAGGGAAATCCTAGCGCCGCTTACCAGTTGACCGAAATGTGTCAACAAATCCGAGTTATCTCACTGGTACTCCCCGAGCAGACAGACTGAGGGATAGGGTGTTGTATGTTCACCAACGAAATTGACCTCTGAACTTTTGTATCGTCTGCCACGAAAAAATAGTGCGCGGTACGGTGATCTGCAGCGGCGCAGCTCAGGAAAACTTGCCCGGAATTCGAAGAATTTATCCGGCGATCGAGTTATTGCTTTTGTCCCGGTTGTTGCAATTCTAGGTCTCTCTTCCAGACAAGAAAGAAGACACGCTTGTGTTTGTAGCCGATCGCCTCTGCCATAAACACTAGCCCACGAGAGTAGGTAAGAACTAAGATTATTGATAAGAAGAAGATTACATACCCCTTCACTTCAGTGTTTTTAATCGACTTCGTTGTTTTGCAGTGTATATTGGTCGAGTACTTGTTTTCAAGACTATATATGGACTAAACACTGGGTATGGTATGAATATTGCAACCATGCGTTACCTTATTTTGTGATTTAAAAGCAAAATAATGTAATGTTTCACTTTACATGTATAGCTACTCTTCTTAGAAGAGGAGAACATGATGATGTTGATGATGATGATGAAGATAACATTTTAGTTTTAACTACTTTTACTTTTTAGTTCACGCACAAGAGCAGATGTTTTTGTTATTGAAATAATTTAAACTCCATTTCTTCAAATCTTGGTCTTTAATCACTTTTTTTATTTAAATGAATAAAATCATGATTTCGAAAATACTGATATTTGAATTTAAATAAAACAGCAGAAAATGACTGCAGCTTAAACTTAAATATCAACATTTCAATCACAATTATATAATTATATAATATAATTTTGCACACACCAGTTACAGAATAAAATAATTCCTAACTTGTTTGTGTAAATGCATTGTTTTTCAAATCTTTGTTCAAGTATGCCTTCAGAAGTCGAGGACCATGACCACTGTCGGGCCTGCTACGACAGTAATTGCAATGCACGCCTTCCATCTTGCAACATCATCCAGTGCGAGCTGGATTGCGGCGCTCGCTTCCATGCCTGCAAGCAAAGAGAGCACGGTCTGCTCTGTGGCAACGAGAAAGTACCCTGCTTTAACGCCAGCTATGGCTGCCCCATGCAGGTCCAACGCTCGCAGATGTCACGCCACCTCGCCGGTTGCCCCGCCAGCTTAGTCCACTGCACCATGGAGTGGAACCGGTGGCCTGTCTGCTCCAGCGAGCGCCAGTCACGCCAGCCCGTCCCCTATATTACAGATTGCAACCGAGAGCAGCTGGACATCGCGTTGGCGCTGCGGGACCAACGCATGCTGACAAAGTCCATGCGGGCTTCCGTCCGGACCCGTCGCATCCTGACCAACAATCTCAACCGGAGGCACCCAGCCGTGCCTTTGGCTAACCAGCTGACAGTGGAAAACGGAGAGATGGGGAAAGAGTTTAACGAACAGCGTGAGTTAGAGAACCTTCTACAAGACATGCATCAGTGGGAGAACGCACCAGAGAGGAAGCGATCGCGGAGCCCTGCGGGTCTGCGGCAGAGCATCTGCGACGAGCTCTACCGTGCCAGCCAGGACACAGTGCAGCAGCTGTCCACGGCGATCCATGCCATTACCGGCGACGTGGCCTGCCCTCCGCAACGCCCCGACTTCAGTCTGGGAAGCACCCTCTACCCGTACATTCACTGCGCACACTGCGAGAGACGCAAGGAACGCATGGACCGGCTTATGGAGTCTCACAATGCTATGAAAGAAAACGGTGAAGCCAGCTCAAATCAGGACTCCAGCCAGCCGATCGCAAATCAAAATTGCGACCCGGATCATCTCCAAGATAACGGTGTGCATTTTCAGGTCATCAGTGATTTGTTACCATATGAAACGAATGAAGAAAAGCAGTCCGAAAAAGTGAGTTATCGGATCAATTTTCTTTGGCCAGGGATGCATTGCTTGCAGCACAACTCCCAGGACATACAAAATAATTCTCTGCTCTGCATTATTCTGCCTGAATCTCACCATAAATGTTAATTTGCTTGCCTTATAACTTTAAAACGGGCATTATTTTCCATTTTAGAAACAATTAAATTTCTAGACATCATTCGAGTTCCTGCATACAAAACCTATGAGCCACGACAGAAAAAGGAAAATCTCAAAGTGTTCTCATTCCTATACAGTGTTCTCCAAGTTATTAAATTTAAGCGTTGTTTTTTGGTAAAGCTGGGACATCCTCAGCATAACAATATAAACATTTTTAAAATTTGTTTTACTACGTACAATGATATGGGTCACGGGTCGTTCGGGATAACTTATGCGTGCGCATGGATGCACCAGGTGGTCGCACGACGCGCACGTGCTAATTGCAACCAGAAAGCGCATTTACGTAACATCGTGTGACATGACTTCAGCAGTTTTATCCTGAATAATTTTAGATCTGGACCACTCTAATGAGATACCAAACTGGCTTGTTCAAAATACAGTTAACAATTTTGTAAGTTTAAAGTTTTTGGTTGGTTGCCTTTTTGCAAGCAGCTGCTTCAGGACTCAAGTCCTGCTAGCCTAGATGCCCAGCGGGAATATCGTAGCAGCTCCAGCAGTGAAGGCAGCCTGAACGACATCCCAATGCCTGCCCTCTTTGTCACCCCTTCCACCACGGGGGAAGTGTCCGCAGCACCGGGAAGAGGCCACTCGAAGATACTGGTGGTTGAGGTATGCGTCAGTCTTTGTAGAGTTTGAGTTGTTTTATCACACGTTCATCTTGAGTCCATCTTGAATGGGTCTATCCCGGGTCCATCTGTTTTTCATTCTAAAATATTTCAAATGGTCCCAGGCCAGTATTCATTCAGTTATTTGATTTCCCCTAGCCTCCTAAGATGATACCGGGGTCTGGTGTAGCCTGTTTTCCAGCTGCCAACTCTGATTCGCCGTTCCAGGCGTCACTAAGTCTGGACCTCTCGTTGGAGTCTATCACCAGGTACCAGGCCAAACCGGACTCCATGTACACATTCTTATGCGCACAGGTGAGTAATGTTAATTCCCACCACATCCCCTCACAAATTGAAGTTGGTTTTAATGTTTCTTGTGAAATTTACAGGTTGAGAACTTCATTTCGGTTTGAGGAGAGCCCAAGGAAAAATGGTCCAACAAGATTAACCCAAATTGAGCTTATCCCATTAAATTCTAACTGTATATTTGTTGGAATCTGTTGGATAGGTCTTCCGAAGGGACGAGTTTGCTTCTCACTTCCAGAACGTCCACAGCGACATCCACGGAGGCTTGAATGGCTGGCTAGAGCAACGCTGCCCTCTAGCACCTTATGGATGCACGTACTCGCAGCGCCGTTTCTATCCCGGGGAGAAGAAAGCAAGGGTTGTTCACCACGAGCACCTAGAAAGCTTTGGGGTGCAGCTGGACTGGCAGGGTTGCCAATCGACTCGGTCAAAGGGACCTCAGCCGAGTCGACACGAGTGGTTGAGATGGAGTGGGTGCCATTAAACGGGAGCGACAAAACCTAATCCCAAACGACAGAAAATCAAAAGGAATGCGATGACAGCTAATGAACGAGTGAGATTTACGAAAGTCCGATCGCAGTGGATTCTCGACTTGAATCTTCAAACAATCAAGAAATTAGACTTCAGATTCAATGGTTTATTTAAAGAGAATCAGATTCGACCAATCGGAAGTCTCTTTACACGCAATGGACCAATCAGGGCAGAGCTGAGTTAAATTGCACTGAGACACAGCGCTCATGAGAGAATGAGAATGTTTCGAAGTCTGAAATCAGGTGAAACCACAATGATAACCCATTTGACTTACCTCAAGGAGCAAATTGAGCAAAATCACGTATCCATTTGATGCAGAGAACCCACCATTCATTCAGTTGGCGCTAGTTAAAACCCCACCAGCCAATCTGAATCGCCGACTGAGAAGGAACACCAATCGGAGCCGGACTTTCTGAGCCAGCTTCCGTCCGAGATCCTGCGGTACCTCACCAAGTTTCTGGACGCCTTCAGTCTCTGCAACCTGGCACTGACCTCCAAGTTGCTGCGCCAGATTTGCTGCAGCATCTTAGATGAGAGGGGGATGGTCTTACAGCACTGGGAGAAAGTGGAGGGGCGATGGAAGGTTGCATGCAGGGTAGGTACTCTCGGGACAATGTGCACCAGGATGGCATACTATAAGCTCTTAATTAACATTGTTATGTTTCTCCTTGATTTTCTTACCAGGTGTGGCAGTTCAGCACGGCATTTACACCAGTCCGCCTCTGGGGTTTTGAGGATCACCCGAGCCTGGCCGTGCACCTCGCCAAGTGCCCCTACAACGTCACGCTGCGGCAGACGGAGCCTGTGCGCGTCATGATTGCAGAAGGTGCCACGGCAGCGAAGGCAAACAAAGACGAGCAAGAGGCGGAGGAAGTAAAAGTTGAAACGAAGAGCAGGTGTGATGATAAAGACAGTGGTATCGCACCCGTTAATCTTGAGATTAAATAAATGAGATCTTGGAGACAGGGATGTAGCCCAGGGGCAAATTTCATGGAACTGATAAGCAAAAAAATTAGCTTGGCACGAAACAATGAATGATGAAGAAACGTGATGATGAAGACGGTGGTATTGCACCTGTTGATCTAGAGATTAATTAAATGAGATGTTGGTGACAAGAATTTATAGTCCAGGGGCAAATTTCATGAAATTGATCAGCAAAAACAATTGGCTTGGCACACAACTCCTTTATCAGGAAAACTGGTCACCAGCTTAAACATGTACTTAGTTCAATGCTAAGCAAAAACCAGCTGATATACCAATCACAAACAATAGATTATACATCACCGGAACATTTGGTTTGTAGCCCCTGTTTTTGCCAAAGGAATAATTTTCAGGCTAAGCAATTTTGTTTATGCTAAGCAGCTTCATGACATTTAATTGGCCCTATCCAGTTCAGTGCAAGTCTCAACTCAAATCACAATCGCCAAACTGCATGAACGAAGCTGGGCCTTGTAAAACGGACCTCAGTAATGCATTTATATCGAGTAACAGCCTTTCCCTTACATCTTCAGTTTACTTTTTAATCACATTTTTTTCAATTTGAAGAGCAGATGTGGAATGTTAACTGTAGGCATAGTGCAATTTGTACTGAATTTCAAAATCTCATTGTTTAAAAGAGTTAAACAAAAATGTACAAATTTTCAAGTCGAAAAACAAAACTAGCTTAAATGGACATGTTTAAAATGTACATGTTATTGTGGCTCTGTTGGCCAGTTATTTATTTGTAATTCAATCAATTTTTGTTTTGCGTCTTTATTATCAATGAGTTTGTAAATTCGGAACCCTGTTGGAGACAGATGAATAGGTCTCCACAGAATAAATTGATGGATTTTACTCAACTACGGTTAGTTTTTGGGTTAGGGTTGGGTTTAAACCCAGGAAATTAACGGTGGTTGAAATAGAAGCATTTTGAAGCGAAGTTTTGAAAGTCAAAAAATTGTGTACTCGAGAACAAAGAGTTGTTCCCACAGGGATACAAATTTGCCCATCTGTGCTTCCATGGGTGCTAGTCTTAGATTAATTTCTGCTTGGTCTTACCCAGTTTGCGCCGGGATTATATAAACATCACCGAGCCGAGGCGCGGGATTATTTTAACAAAACTAGATCAGAGGCGGGTTCAAGCCGATGGTACCGGGAAGCACACCCACGCATTTTAGACCTTGCTCACTGCTGACAGACATTTTCGGCCTTGCTTGTGGCGTGTTTATGAGTCATCCGTTTTGAATCTGGGGAAAACTTTGCGTTTATATATGTCCTCCGGCGCGAACTGATTAAACTGTAATCCTATCTGGGTCATTTTAGAAATGTGTACGTATGTATTTGACATGTATTTTAAATGTACATGTATTAGGTTGTAGAATGTTAGGACTTTGAAGTGTAACAACTTTTGATTTCTAGTCATGTGTAGAAAAGGTTGTTTGCGGTTAATTTGTTGTTAACTATTTAATTTATTGTTAATTTTACACAAATAATGTGTAACTATAGCGTGAAAATGTTTGATGAAAAGTTTTGGAATAAAATAAAAAGTTTTGTATGTGTGCAGAAGCTTTTAATGGATAAAGCCAAAAGAAAATACAAACATTGGTGCACTTTTTTTGACTTGACATATTTATATAACGTTGCGTCACATAGTAACAAATGGTAAAGCTCCTATATACTGTGCTTTGTAAAAGTGATCAATTACGTTAACAAATGACATAGCTTTGAGTTTTTAACCAGTTCACGTCGGGATTATTTTAACAACACTGAGCCGAGGCGCGGGATAATTTTTAACGAAACTCGATCCGAGGCGGGTTTAGGCCGATGGTACCGGGAAGCACACCCACACATTTCTGGCTTTCCTCGCTGCTGCTGACAGACATTTTCGGCCTTGCTCGTGGCGTGTTTATATGCGTCATCTGTTTTGAATCTGGAGAGAACTTTGCGTTTATATACGTCCTCCGGCGCAAACTGGTTAATAATAAAAATGGAAATAAAAACAAAAATAATGCCGCAGCAACAAATAATGCGTCCTAGGACGAGAAACTCATTAATGTTTTGTTTGTGCCCCGTGGGTCATCAGTAAGGTCAATTGTTAATCATGATTTAACTGATCCATCACTGGTAACCACAACTTCAGAGTAGCCAATTGCAGATGGTAACCCCCCCCCCCCCCTCCCCCCACTCGGCGAAAAGTCAAAACCGCCACAAGTATTTCAAAATACAACATACCTTTATTGTGATACAAACTTTACAGTGTCCCAGACAAAAAATGTAATTCTGACATAAAAGGGTTAACTTGACAACAATATGCATTTTATGATATCTATCTGTTTCTGAGACACCCTTTATATCAAATGAAACTACTACAGTTTATACTAAATTAATAATCGTGCTCTAAATTGACTATGCAATTTGTGGAATGCTAGAAAAGCTTTACAAAAATACTTTTAGGGAAAATAAACTACCATGTAAGCGAGCAGACAAGAAATTCCGTTTGAAATATGTTTAATTTATGGTCGTCGACTTCCATTCATAAATAAAAATATCTGGCGCGATTTACGCATCTCTATTGCTTTATCGTAAGTTTCTTGAAACCACGCCCCTTCACCTGGTATTTGCTTGAAGAATGCATTTGTTTGTATTGACTGGGTCGTTAAATATGCACGACAAAGTCATTGTCCAATCAGAGTTGACGATTGACAAGTGGCCCGACCTCGTCACACTTCTAACCAATCATAAACTTGCACTGCGTCACTGCAAAGCACATGCCTTTGTGTACGTGTCCGAGCTGTATTCTTGCAAACAAATAGTACCAAGAATCTTGTCGAAAATGTATAATTTGCTAATGCGAGTTGAGTTTCCATCACTATTCAGAATTTTTTGAACAAATATTTGTCTCCGACTTTTTTAAAGTGTTATTTTGATTAAATTTAGAACAAATTTTAGACGAGAACAGAAAAGATTCAAGGCGGATGAATACCAATTGAGCACTGAGTGCGGCTGGAGAAATGCCGTAGGTTTGTGTACAGAATCTGACCGCGCGATTTGGTTATAAAAATGTCGAGATGTGACTGGAATAAGACGGAGTCACATTTTAACTATGTTTTCGTCTTATTTCGCAACTATGGATTTCGCAACTATGGATAGGACTTAACTTGCCTTAGGTCAGTAAACTGTCCTTGAGTGGCAGGGAGTTATACGCTTCATTTTGGACCTTGCTTGGATAATTTCAGTGCTCGACAAATTCTACAAAATGCCATGGAAGTTGGAACGGACTCCATCTTGAACGACTGTTCTCACATAGCCTTGACTACAACAAGTCTGCGCTGCCTGTATCTGCAACGTGGGATCATCGTTTGCCATGTGTACACTCATAGCTATACTTGACCCAAGTTGGACTAATGGGTAAGATTACTTTGCCGTTTCTTCTCAATCTAGGCCCAATTTCACGGCGCTGCTTAACAGTTAGTTAGCGAAAAAGTTGTGCTAACTTTAGCAGCATTTTTGTGCTAACGTTTGCGCGCGCATGGAGATTTTACTGTTACGTCACTGATTTAAGCACATTTTCCCGCTAGATTAAGCGTGCCTTTTGCTGTGCTTACTCAGTGCTTTCGGTCTCCATGAATTAGACGGAGGCTCTGTTACCAAAAAACCGTGTGCGTAGGTACGTTAGCAGCGCCGTGAAATTGGACCCAGGCCGCAAGTGTATATTACTTATTAGTACGCTTGCGGCCGGATATACTCTGCATGTACAGTGTATATGCTTTGTTAATGTTTACTGCACAGTGGCCTTAGCTTATACTAGGGCGCCCTCATCTGGTTGCCGTTCTGCAATCGATCGGCTTCAATGTGTGATGTCATCACATGTCAGTGCACCCAGTCTGACTTAAAGGATCAGCCAATAAACCCCAATCTAATTTAATTTAATTAATTTTGCAACTATTTAGTATTTGTCAAACGGATTTATTAGGTGTCTTCAAATCCTGAAAATTCGTACCGACTGGCTTTGTACTAACTTTGCGAAAATGATCCCTAACTTCAAAACTCGTCCGGCTAAATAGCAGGTGAATTTAAAAATGAATTGTGTGCTCGCAAAAATCGGCTTCATTCTAAAAGCCTATCAGTAACATTAATTTTGTCCAGCTAATTAAGGTAAAATTATTTGGTAGACTTGCCCGAAGCCCAGTTCACGTTTTGCTTCGCGTGAATAAGCGAAACGTGAATTGGACGAACTCGTAAATAAATTCCAACTGAATTCACGATTCGGTAAACTTGTCTATAGAGCCCAGTTCACATTTTGCTTCGAGTGAAACTTTTAAAATAGTTTCAGTCGATTTTAGTAAAATAAGCGAAACGTGAATTGGATGATATCGTGTGAATCCCAGTTCTAACAGGTTGGGTATTATTAACCCAATCCATTTCTGTGTGTGCAACCCATGTAATACCATTTCCTTTCGAGTTAAAGCTTAGTTTTGATTTGGAAAAATAGCTAAATTTGGAAAGGAAAACATAAATGAAACCTGTTTGATAATGATACCCAAAACGTAGAAATGTTGAACACTGACTCGGCGAAGTACCTGATGTAGGCCTATTACACTAGGCATGTGGTATTCGGACAACTGACATTTAATTGTAAAAATGTATGTGTATCGTATCATGTATAAATATTAATGTTTTATATCCTCTATTCATTTTGAGGAGCCTCGTTTCCTTGTACAAATTGATGGTAAGCCGTGTGATTGTTTTTAGTCGCATGCGTCTATTTGTTCTCATGTCCACAATGTTTAGTCAATCCTGTTGCATGTGACAGCACGTGAGTCCGATTAGCAGCGTTCGGCAGTCTAGTAGTGTAGGATTTGTAATGTTTTTAATCGTGGCAGGTTTAACAGTGATAATTTGTTTTAACGAACTGCTATAACAGCCAGACCGGTGTGTAACTATTAAGGATATTGATGTCTTAAGGGAAAATGGTTCTTTAGTGGTGCCCCTTAAAATGGCGTCGCTGTAGCGCCCTCGTGCGTTCAAACAATTTGAGGTCTATTCAGAAAGGGGCTTGTTTGTCATTCGGGTACGTACAGGTCGTGTGTTTATTTTCTTTCTAGGACGACGGGTCTCAATTCTTTTAGAACTGGGTGGCGCGATTTTCAAGAAGGCGCCCTCTGTCGATCTTGTCTAACTGCAGTTTTATTGAGACATTATACAATCACTCAATTAAAGGTGAAATATACCTTTTGAAGCTATCCAAAAAGTAACCAACCCCAAATACTTTTAAAAAACTTACTTGTTGTAAAGATATTAATGATTCTAAACTCCCTGCAAAATGATCTGGCATGCTGTCATTTTTAATAAAACTCTGAAGCGGTTGTTCTTCACAGTTTTGCATCTAGAGATCAGCCGGTGTGCAAAATACTGTGCTATTAATATGTAAAGGATGAATACAAATAAAATAACATACAAAAGTTCAAGGATGTCAAAGTAAAAAACAAAATACAACAACAACATTTGTCACAATGCTCCACTCGCAACACGCCCAATTCTACGTGAAGCACTGAATACGTTTGTAGTTATTTACGCCAGGAAAACCACCCAACCATGAAGGCTGACGCACATTCTTTCCGAGTTTGTGTAAGCCCAAACACACAAATAACGTCACGGGGTTTATTATCACAATACAACTGCGTATAATACAACAGCAGCGCTGGAAAATG